>CM051689.1:5150504-6440504 GCA_028022725.1 Lycodopsis pacificus
CTGTGTTGTACAGATGGGTGTGAGCGCACAGCCAAACAGCTGCGTACCTGTCGATGGCCTTCATGAAGACACCTTGACAGCCAGTTCAATTCCCTCTTGGTGTGTGTGGTTGTGTTCAGTGGGGTTTTCCACAGTGCCCACAACAAGATGAGTGATGTGTGTAAACTGAACCTAAAAAAACAACAAGATAGCCATGTGACTGCTGGTTGCTCATCCCTGCCTCACCCAGTAAAGACACTTTTGCTCGACTAACCGTAATGATGGCAAACATTGGTGGTTTTTTTTGTACAGTTTTGGACTAAGTAGCCTCCATCTACAGTATCCAACAACCACACATAAAACAATATTGTTAATAGGGTGGCCTGTCCATACTGGTCCTGAGGAGATCTCTTCCAAAAGGGAGTTCACAACCTCAGTGATGGGGACAAGATCCAATTCAAACATGCTTTCTTAAGTTGAGCTGAGGCTTCAGCCGCCTGCTTTAACCTCTTAGTGACGAGGGTCCCCTTATAAGGGGACATAGTCACGTGGTCATTTGTGTCATATTGAACACCAGTGAACACATTAATTAATAATGATGTTGCATACCCCGTGAAACGTCAGAAACCTGGGATAAAATCGTATAAAAGACATTTGAACATACTCCAAACACAACTCAGTAGTCAAACTTAGCATAACTACAACACCATATTCATATTTCGCCAGGAGTGTACACACTCGGGACATTTCCGGACTTTTCGGCAATCATAGCTTGATGCTAACAAACAAACCGAAATAGCAGAAATCACGCCAACACCACAACGATTACGGACATATCCGTAACATTTCTCTCCGTCATACTATCGCTGAGATATGAGGCCAACAGACACCAGCAACACAAATCATATTATCGCTTCATGATCATAAATATCACTTACTATTGTCGTTTTGAAGCCGAACAGCTATAAATCCCCGCATTTTTTCGCTGGTAAACAGTCAATGTACTTCCTGCCTTGCAGCAGGGACACGCCTTTCCTTCGGAGGGGGTCATTTCACCCCACAGGGCAAGCCGTAACATGTTTTGGGTCCCAGACACTGCAAGTCACTATTTTCGGAGACTTGATGATTTTGACTGGCTAACAGTGCTGTCACTCATTTTCAAGTGATTAGCTCAATTCTATTGGAGCTAACGAATACAGAGAGGTATGTACCATGGAGGTCGGCCAATGGGAGCCAGAGGTATTGTTCTGCGTAAGTATAAAAACTAGGAGCAAGCTGCCAGCTGGCTTTACGCACAGCTGAACACGCTCAGTTGAACTTTTCACCGTTCGTTCATTTTTAGGATTACCGGTAATTAGTAAGATGTCGAAACAGAAGACTTACAAATATAATATAAAATAATATAATATTAAATATATAAAAAAAAATATTATTTTTTTTTTTTTCCAAAAAAATCCAGAAATTGCTGCATTTGGATGTATTTAACACCATTAGTAATTTATAAGTGAAATATGTAGTTTAGTACATGAGGAAATTCAAATGGCACACATGGCACACATGGTGCCCAAATGCACATTTTGGAAATCTCGCCTAAACTTCCTGTACTAACACTTCTCTCATTTTGTTCTGCTTCACTTTATCAAAGTAAAACTTTGCAGAGAGACTGCTCACATATATGTGCTATGATTTGGGAGATGTTTTAGGCTGGGGGCTGCATCATTTCAATGAAATAACAATGAAGGGGCTTTTTTTTCAGGCAAACCTGAAATTTTTCAATTTGAGCTGTGTGCCATGTTCATTTACTCTTAACCAGTAACTTATACACTGATATTTACACATCTGAACAAATCTCACAAGTGTTCCTTTATTACAACACACCAAATTATTCAAATAGACCTTGTGCTTGCAAAGATTCACTCTTGAGTTGAGTTTGGGTATGCAATTTTCGAGCAGAGGCCTAAAAATAGGGCTAGGGCTTAAGAGGTTAAGAGTGGCTCTTCCATGCCGCTGTGTCTCACAGTGGCTCATTCCCTACCTGCAGGGGAGGGACAGTAACACAATGAACCTTGTAAGATGTCTTGAGCTGGTCCATTGAGCGCGTGGAGGCTCGCGCTCGTCACAGCCCCGTGCTTGCAGGTGGAGCAGAAAGACTCCTTCTTGAGGTTGCTTTTCTGCTCACTCTGTGGGTTTGCATTACGTGCGTGCGTCTGGTTTTTATCCGCGCGGGTTGAGGCCAATTGTAATTATTGCTTTGTTGATCTTTGACTTAAAAGTACTAATACCACAATTTTAAAAACACTGTTACAAGTAAACTTCCTGCATTCAAAATATTACTTTAGTAAAAAGTATGTTAGTATGTAATCAAGAAAATGTACTTTCAGTATAAAAGTACTTACTGTGCAGCTAAATGGGCTCTTTAGTCATTACATTATTATAAATCAGGGATTCCCAAAGTGTGGTGCGCGCACCCCTGGGGGTGCGCGAGAGAAAAAATGTAATGGCGGTGCAGTCCCGTCTCCTAAAAATTACATTCCCCCAAAACTAAAATGCATTCTCAATTACGTTTTACCATGAACGTATTTTCTCCCTGATTACCTTTGTGTTTGACGCATTACATCAACATATCTTTGCCATACTTTAGTCTTTATTATGTTTCTGTGATCTGCCTCGCCTCTACCCCGCCACCCACCAGTTGTTGCCCCGCGGCCTGTTCCGAGGGCTGACAGACCCGACGATCGGGTGCCTCGCGGCGGCAGACCTCGCGTCCCGGCGCCAACAGGTGAGCGCCCGCCACTCGGAACCATAAAAGCAAGTCCCGGATTTCACCCGGGGGATATTCTGGAGGTATTGTGACCTGTATGAGCGCATTTCTGCCGGAGACAGGCGGCGTGTTGTGGTAGTATTCTGACCGCGTAATAGGGAGAAGGAGAGGCGGTGGTGGAGAGGGAAACAAATGTTAGAGAGATGGTGGAATGTATGATTGGAGAGAGAGAAGCAAACAGGTTGGACGTGATCCCGCATCCACCAACACTGTGTCGCGCGCATCGATGCTTTGTCCGAAGACATCCTGGCTACATTAATCGGTCGCGTGAAGAAGAGTGAGTTTTACTCTCTGCAAGTAGACGAGTCTACAGATGTGGCCAGTCTGACCAATCGTCTGGTGAACGTCCGTTACCTTTTCGAAGGCACGGTGCAGAAAGAGTTATTTGTTATTAGCTGTTATAAATGATACTATTAGATTATTGATGCAGAACATAATTTAAGATGCATTTTAATGTTCTAAAAATTACAATATTTCCCTCTGAAATGAAGTGGAGCAGAAAGTAGCATCAAAGTTGTACTTGAGTAAATGTGCTTAGCTTGTTTCATACCATGCTGTAGGTGGGGGGGGGGGGGGGGGGAAATCGATTCTTAGATGCATGACAATTCTCTCTTGAAAGATTATGTCTTGAATCAGAAAGTTCAATAATCTGAACATTTTAAACTCATTTCTCAACGTTATGATCCTGTCTAACAATTCGGTGACGCTGGGATGTCCGTTCCTTGCGGCCGCCCCTGAACGCAACAGAGAGTCTTGTTTACGTTTTAAGCTAAATACTGGCAGAGTTCTGGTGAGGGCGGCTGAGCTTCAGCAGCTGAATGTGGATAGCATCTGACCGGCACCACCTGCCTTAACAATTAACATATGGAAGCCTTTTGCTTGAGGAAGCGAATCACACTTTTTTTGTCAACGATTTGCCGCCCTACTCAGTCATTGAGAATCTGAGCTTTTAGGAAGCGAGGTACAACATTCATCTCAACGTTTTTACGGACAAAGCGATACTCTGGATTAACCAGAGCTCAAGTCATGGAGTCACTGGGGAAAGAGGGGCGGATGGTAGAAACATTACAAGTAATGTCACATGACATTACATATGATATCGCATGTCATAGGTCCAAGGATTACTTAAACTCTATTCTATTCATCTCAAAGCATGTGCTACTTGATGCCCAGTCTGACCAAACTGCTGCCGAAGCAAGACGGAAACATTTCAAACCAAACATGTGCACGATGGAAAATGTACAACACAGACAATTTGTTCCAAAAAAATTCCCTTTGACTAAAACAAAGAGCAATGCCCCCTCCCCCACGCTTGTGGGTGCCATGCAGTAAACATAAAAAAAATTGGGACGGATTTGTGATAATCCAGAAGTTACTTCTGACTCAAATGCAATGCGCCAAATCAGCAGAGCCGCCACCCGAGTGTTGTGGTCTGCGGTAACCAAACCTCCAACGGCTCCCCTGACATCACTACTATCACGGAAACCAAAGATTTTATTTCCTTTTTCATTCGTTTGGTACATGAACGGCATTTCCGGGTCACTGTGTAATTCAAACACCCCCCCCCCCACACACACACACACACACACACACACACACACACACACACACACACACACACACACACACACACACACACACACACACACACACACACACACACACACACACACACACGGGAAGTGAAACAACCATAGGAATTGAAACAACCAATCAGTTTTATGAGGCATAGTATTTGATCCACTACGTCTCTTTGCAGATTACTAGAGAATGAACCACAATTCCACAAACATCCAACACATGAAACGCTGGTTTTATTGCCCTCAGATACAAACTCCATCGTCCTCCCAAATCTTAGGCCTCAAATATCCAAACGCACCACTTTCTTTTCTTCCACATCGTACAAACACTGAACAGTTAGCCAACCGCTTTATTTGCTCGGCCTACGAAAGCAAGTGAAATCTTTCAAAACAAAACCTGGTTAACAACATCAATGCATTTGCAGAAATTAAGTTTATTTGCATATATAGAGCGGGGAAGTGAGTGTGAGCTTGTTAATGCCGGGTCTGAAAGCTGCTGCCATGGTTTTAACAACAAACACAGTTTTATGATCCCCACGAACCCCAACATCCACCACAGCTGCTCTTTTTATTGGTTCCTCAAACCTTTGGGGATGCCGCTTCTAATCATAATCACAATGCCAGCAACCACTTTGCTGCTGAATTCTAAAGCACTTTGTGAAACTTCAAACATAGCAATGTTTGAAGTTCTGTTAATATCTAGCTGTCACAAAATAACGAATGGAAAAGTTCTGGAGGAAGTTCCCAACTTGGAGAGGCTGATCTACACGGCCTGGTCTGTAGGTGTTGTGTGCTTGTGGTAGAGATGACGCAGTACCTTTTTTGGAGCCTTTGAACTTGCACCAAGGAAACACACTTGATGCTTCTCACAAAAAGTGATAAGCTCAGCGCTTATCTCGGCATCTATCCCCCCACTTTTAAAATAGACGTCACGGAAGCATTAATATCTCGTAGGAGACAACGGTTACATTATTTTTGATATATTGCAACAGTTAGAAAAACTCAGAGAAAGTAGAAGGAACAAGAACAAAGTGATAGTTGTCAAAACTAAAATTAAATAAAAACAAAGACAACAGAGCAACGGTAAAATCATCAAAATGCTGCATCGAGGTACCGAACTGAGCACGTCAAATGTCACGATATTTCACAGTGTGAGAACCAACACGCTGCATCTTCAGTTGTCTTAAGATTGTGGTTCTGAACATCAAACAAACCCGCAGCACAGAACCTCACTGAACATGAAGGCGCAGAAAAACAGGAAATCTGCACGGGGGGGGTCAAACTGGAGGTGAACCCCGGATTTCAAATGTTGCATCTGCAGCAACGTTTACCGAGAGAATTTCAGTTTAGTTTATTAAAAAGACAATAACTAAACGCGCGTTGGCTGTGATGAGGACGTCAACCTTTTGGCTTCGAGTTTGACCACTCACTAAAGTAGACACTTGTGATCAAGGCGTGGGAGAGGCCTCCCCAGTAAGACGTGGAAACAGCAGGGTTGCCCCCACGTAGCGACAAATTCCATGGATAGAAATTTCCCCGCCCCCCCCTTCACTCACGTCAAAATCCTGTCACATTCATGAGTGTTGGTGACTCCTGAGGAAACCCCAAAACTGAAACCTAACCAGTGAAGCACCGAGCAGAAGACAACTGACGCCAGTGCCCAATGTGGGGTGGGGGCACAGGTAGGCAGCACCGCTGTCACCTGGGATGGTTGTGGGGAAGCCCCGCGTGGTCGTAGGCGTCAGAGAAACCCTTCATTCATTCATTTCTGCTGGCTGTGTGACGCAACTCTTCACACAGTCACGCTCCTCTCCATCGCTGTACTTTATCAATCACACTATTCTCACTGGGATGCAAAACTAAAATCATAACAACAGATAACATATATTACTGATCTATTCTAAACAGTGACTTATATGCATTTCATGTTTCATTTTATTATGACAGAATTCAGACGGATCCTTTCAGATTTTGTTCTTTTGTTCTTCAATGCCTTCAGTGCAGTGCATGTACCTGCAGCACCCAGATGGTTTTGTAATGCACAGAGTGCAACGTATGAGACAGATGTTTTGAAATTGAACAATGTTCAACATTAGTTAGAAATCAGCTGCTGCCAGAACCCAAAAGTCACAAAGACACGCATGTCACAGATAAAGTGTGAGGTTTCGCCAGCTGTTCCTCATGCTGAACAAAAAGAAAACACCAACACCAGTCTGTGAAGAACGAAACGCAAACTGCTGACATCTGTCACTATCCTCACTATGTCAATAAAGCAATTAATAAAAACTGCAAATGTAATTTACAGAAATAGAAAATGCACAAAACTCATTTTAATTAGTGATGGGATGTCACAAGTGGAAAAAAAAAAATTGAAGTTTTCAGCAATCCCCATCAGGAGGCCCCTCTGATCTTTTTTCACTTGGGGGTTTCACCATGCAGTTGATCGGGGAAACATACTACATGATCAATAGGAAACAATAAGACAACCTGCAAGAACATACCTTTAACCGGCCTACTCATTTTCTTGTCTGCTGCACCCTATAAATTAGCGAGCCGCACCACAGGACACTACAAGCCACCGGTGAACAGACGTATTTGCACATCTTCGCAGGATACTGCCATCGAGATATCAACATGGACCAGTGCTTCAGAGTCGCCCTCTGGATGTTTTGTCTCACAGGCTATCTTCAAGCGAAACCTGTCCGCTCTGGACAGGACGACCTGCGCCTCTGCTCTGGACAGGACAACCTGCGCCTCTGCTTCCTAGGACGAGATGTCGAATGTGTAAGTTATTTGATGATAACTTATCTATATGTATACTTTTTTTGTTCGAATTCAGGAAATGCTTCAACTGAAAGGGAAAGGTAATCCTGTCCTTTTCTCCAATTTCTTGCAGGAAAATGAGACGTTCGCTTCTCCAACAAACGTGGAGGTAAGAGATCCCTGCAGATCGGGTTTGAGTGCTCAGTCAGCATGTTGGTGCCGACGGCTTCTAGAAGGACCACGACCGTGTTCACGTCACCATTCTTCTGAGAGACTGGCCTTACGTGTTAGCAATACTACTGTCAACCGCTAAGGGGTAGAGATTGTTCTCTCAAAATTGCCAAAAATATAAAGTCAGTGTGCAGACACCTACTTAAAGTAGCTCTGGTAAATAACAAGAGGCTGCTGTATCCAACCCTAAAACCCACATCTGAAATCAGCACTTAACATGGATGGGGAAGGACACGTGATTGTGGTTGATTTCATCACTGGACTGAATGTGTTTTTGCCAGGTGAACTGCTTTGATGCAGCCCTGCAAAGCTTCAAGGACGGACTGGTTCGCGCCGCAACGAGCTGTAAAGATGAAGACGAGCGAATCAACGACACCCTGGAGACTTTGGTGCGCTTTCCATCTGTGAGTATCGCCTTTAAATATTTTGGATTGAAGTTCCTCACTTAAAACGCATGATCCAAAACTAAACCTGCCTCCTCTCCTCCGACACAGACCAACTCTACAGAGTGCACTTTGGACACCAAAGAATCACAGTTTAAGGACTTCGTGAAAGACCTGGAAACATTCGTTCAACACTTCAACACCAATTCCAGGACCTGAGCCAACTGATGTTTCCTCTACTTCTTATTATTTATTTAATATTACATAATGCACTAAAATGTGATTGACCGTTTGGTAACGGTTTTGAAACACTGCAAGAAGTTCTCACGTTATTTATATAATTTATTTATTATGCAACTGACGTACCACATCTAAGTACACGATATGTGAAAATGTGCAAATAAAATGTAAGCAACTACAACAGCGAGTCTTGATTTTGTCTTCAGGTGTTGATGCATTTGCACATATGAAACGGTAACTCCTAATGCTGGTGATCGGTATCTTTGATAGAGACAGAAGAGGAAAACAAATGCCCGCTTGTCACTTTCTCTGTCAACGTGCACACAAAGATTTTCCTTTGGTTGTGGATGAATCATTTAAAAGAGCCGCCTCTGCTATCTCCACTTCTGTAACTAGACCCAAGACTGAAATAAGGGGGGCACTTTTATGTTTTTTAAAAATTCTATAAATTGTTCCAAAGTCACAATAAATCTATGATTTGTGCAGCCAATGAGGCGCCACATAAAGGGGCCCACAAGGCTGCGTCCTTTCACCCTTTATATGAGTGACTGTGTGTCATCCCAGTCATTCATTTTAACTCATGATTAGAAATCTTACTGATCAATAAAACACCCATCTGATAATGTGGAGATTTTAAAAAAAGGGTACAAACATGATGGCGGCCGGTTACCCGCCTACTGGAACTTTGGTAAATGTGGGTCATCTTTTTAATGAGATATTTGTAATGCTGTGACCAACGCTGTTGTGAATGAAAACAAAAGCGTGGTGTTACCGTTTTAAAAACTAGCGTGATACATTTAATGTTACACTTCCACTTCCACACACACACACACACACACACACACACACACACACACACACACACACACACACACACACACACACACACACACACACACACACACACACACACACACACACACTTGTTTGAATATGCACAAGACGCAAACAAAGAGGCGCACACAGCATTTAACTGCTTGACACTGGCATTTAATAAACGATACGCTTACAGTACTAGATCATGCAACCTAAGCTTGAGATTTTATTGCAAAATACATATCTGGTGTACAAAGATGTTCACTAATGTATGCTGTTTTTAATGAGTGTCCCCTATAGGCAGTAAAATGTGTTTATACCTGCACGTTGAGTGAATATTACCCACTGATTGTGGTGCTATAAGGGATTATTATCCACTCATCACATCATGATGAATGACCTTTAGGGCCCGTTAGCCCAAATTATGAGCACATAAGTCAGGACTTCAAGAGATGTGGAACAGTATTTGAATTATCTGGTTAAGGATATTTTCTGGATTACACATCTTTATATTTTGTGATTTGTACACTATTTCCTTGTTTTTTAAACATATATTGTCTTTTCCTTAACTCCATTACTGTTTCTCTTCTTCCTCCAACTTCTATTCTGTAAAAAGATATACATTAAATCAGACATGGGCAGTATTTCTATTACTTGCAATTGAAATACATATTTCAATTACTTTTGAGTATTTTGTCATTTGTATTTGATAGGGCCGATAAAAATCGAACATAATTTGTAACAAAACACTTCAGAGTGGAGTCATTTTGTATTTAAAATACTCAAAATACTTTCTCCACAAATAAAAAAACAGTTCACGAGTTCAGTCTTCAGACGAGTTCAGTTTCACGGATTGTCTGTGAAGGTAAATCTTTTATCCCAGTGCGACAGATGTCAACTAGCTTGATGTATAATTGATGTCTGGCTCTGGCTACATAGCCTATTGTATATACATGGTGATGGTTATAATATCAAGCTCGATGCTAACATGCTAATGACGCTAGCTAGGCTCGTGCATAGCCAGTGTTTAGCAAGTTAACTTATCAGTGGAGTAGCTAGCTACAGGAAGAGGGAGATTGGGAGCTTGTATGTTCATGATAACCTTATCAAGAGACGTCTGACCATCTAATCTTTCACTGTATTACAAGTTATGCTGGATCTTCTCAATGTGAATGTCATAATGCCATATCAATTACTGGCGGATAGTATAGCTCACAGTTAGCCAGGCTATGACAGTAGATGTCCATTTGTTAAAAATAAATAAATAAAAACATTAAATATCCAATTTATTTGATTTAAAAAGGCATATTATCAAAGTATTCTTAGTTTTATTATTTCATACATTCTACAGTTGGCCAGGTGGACAACATGTCTCAGCAAGATGTTCAAGAAGAACCATCAACAAGCACAGATTAGTTACACTGACATTCTGTGACTGTTCTTCCTGTTTGTGGGCTTCACCAGAGCTTTGTGTACATTATATATAATTATATTATATTATATAGCCCAAACCTGAATGCTCTGCTATACCAAATTGTGAGAAAAACAGAAAATCCAGAAAAAAATATTTCCTATATTTTAAATACAAAATACATGTATTGTATTTTGTGACATTTTCTGGCACCAGTATTTAGTATTTTATTTTGATACAAAATACTCCTCAAATAAATGTATCAAATTTGCCCATCTCTGATTAAAGTGGCAATGGATCCACCCGATAGCGTTTCCAAGTGGTAGTATCATACCGCAAAGACAACCGTAACGCTTTCCTACAAGTTTTAGGAACATAGTCACACCAGAATGGAAAAAGCAAGAACATTCAAATATATTCGGTCTCCTCCTCGCAGCAAACACAAAAACTAAGCTTTATGCAAATGCTGCCCGATGATGCCGCCGATATGCAAATGAGCGTATGACATCATCTGGCAACTTGTGGAGACTTCTGGAGCAAGTGCCATCTACTTTCACTGCAATAGTGCAAAGGACAAAATTGCATTTCGTTTTCCACGACTTTGTGCCGAAACTCAAGCTTTTATTTTCCCGGGAGATTGAACTGCACAGTGAAAATGAGCCATTCCATTGTGCAATCAGCATCGACTTCTTAGTGACACGTTAAAGGAAAAACGTGTCGACAGCCACTTTAAGTTTCCTCGCTTGCGAAGTTGATTAATAAAACTAATTTGAGCAGATAAGATCACACACACACCAACATCTTGAACCAAACTCGTGCTGCACACAGTATTCAGTCATCATCTCTGCATGTTGTTCAGGCTTTTCTTTAGTGATATTATAATAAAGGTAGAAAGTGTCAGTTCATGACAGCCGCAGAGCACACAGCGAGAAAGAGAGAAAAACCCTCTACACCGCAGACTAGGGACGGCCAACCTACTTTCAGAAGGGCTCGAAGTTACATGCTGTGCTACAAAAGGCCACTTGAGGGATTTCACCATGTTGTAGTAGAAAAAAAAAAAAAAAAAAACTTCCAAGAGTCATCTAAAGGAAACAACAACGCTGTATGCAATGGGCGAAATACAACTAATTCGGCCCACCCTTTCCACCCCACAGATACCGGTATATAAGTTGGACGGGAGGGTAAGTAAACCAATACAACACATCCACAAGACTACTTGCTTATCACACTGACGAGCCGTGAAGCTGAAGATGGGGTACTTTATCGGGATTGCCTTTTGGATACTTCTCTCTGGTTGCCTTCTCACAAAATCAAGACCCATCGCCTTCGATGCCCTCAATGAGCTGAATAACGTCAAATGTGTAAGTAATTTTAAGCCAAATGTATTTCCCTGCTCAGTTTGCTGAGTTTCTGCCAGTTGCTAATGAAGTCCAATGTTTTCTTCTGTCCACACAGCCAGCAGATTCAACTTTCTATGCTCCAAACTTTGTAAACGAGGTAAGGCAATATTTTGTATTGTTTTAGATTTAGAATATAATGTTGCATTCCAAGAAACTTCACAATTTATGATGAAACAAAGAGATAGAGATATATATATATATATATATAGCATTTCATCATAAATTGTGTACTGTATGAATGTACTGTACCAAATATGATGATGAATTGATCAGTTTGTGAATAATATAAGTTAAGAACAAAAAAAAGAGTGATTTTGGGTACTCCCCAGCATCAAAGAAGCTCAAGTGTCAGGGTTTAGATGAACTTTTACAAACCACATGTAAAGGTTCTCTAGTACAGGAAGTGAGCTCGGCAGGTGTTGCTGCTTCACACAGCTGAGACGGCTTCTATTTGCCGACTTCTCCCCGTGCAGCCACAACTCTGCCTGTCAGAGTAGTGAAAGGAAGCTAAAACATCTCTCTCTCTCTCTCTCTCTCAGACATGCATTACCACAGCACTGGACTGCGTTTACAAAGAACTTAGCGGTACAGCCAAAGCGGAATGTGAAAATGAAGACCTCATAAATGATTTTCTCGAAATCTTGGAAAAACGATTGAAGAAAAGAGCTCAACCGGTAAGTATTTCTATGCACCGTGTTGCCAAATCAAGTGCCAAGTGATTAGAACTTGACTGGACTGAACTAACTCATCGTCTCCTCCACAGGTGCTGACGAACTCCAAAGAATGTGCCTGTGAGAGGGAGCCTCAAATGCATCTCGAAGAATTTGTGAAAGCGGTGGAAACTTTGTTTACTTTCGAAAACACCATAAACTCCTAAAAAAGGGAACTTTCACTAGTGTGAGTCTACGTGACCACCCATTGGTTCTGAAGCAGACTGTGTGAGAATACATGCGTTTTAAGGATTTCATGTAATGAAGCGACATCCACACATGTCTAATGGAGCGCTCTCAGGTAGATCTGTTTTTAGTGATCCTTTGATTCTTAACACTGCTGTCAAATATTTACATTTGTAACCAAGTCAGTGCAATGTGGAGAAACGGCAACTATTTATTCTGAATGTATTTTTACTACATATTAATAATCTTAAATTTCAACAATTATTTATTTTTTCTCTGTACTTTCTACAAGAATCTGCTGTGAAACGTATTTAAAAAGTTCTCGATCAATTTCTAACAATGAGGATTGTATTTGACGTAATCTCTTGTAACGTTCTGAATTTCTATTTATGTATTTATTATTTATTTCATATCATGCGTGTCGGCGCTCTAAACCTGATGGTATAACTTAATAAAATGTGATCTTAAAGTTTGTGTATTGCCATTAAGAACATACATACATTGAAGGGTATACAATATAGGTCAGACAGTCGCTGCTCTGGGTCAGGAGGATCTGGGTCAGAAGGTAGTTGGTACTCTGACTGCACAAATCTAGTCCAACGTTTATTTTTTGCAGTTGTCATGCTGTTTATTCGTCCCGCCCCCGAGCGTGTAAAGGCACAGATTTTCCCTCTTAACTTCAGCAGTGATGCAGTTAATGTGGGCGAGGATGTAAGGTCTCTGGAGGCTGAGTTTCCTCAACGTTGCAGGCAAATTAACCAGTCAGGCCATCCACAAGAAGTTAGAGTATGGAAAGTCATAGTGATGCATTCACTGTCAAGTCATTTTAAGAACCAATACAGATTCTGTACAGTCCCCCATTGCTTAGCCAGTCGTGCCGAAAGGTAGATCCACTTTACCGTTTGCTGATGTTGGCAGGTGAGCCGTTATTTGGGTTCATAACATAGTAGCATGATAATCAAGACATTTTTAAGTTGTTCCCGACAAGGTTGGGGAACAGTAGGTCACCAAAATCTCATGCATAGACCAGATGCAATGGACCCACGCAAGAATCTTTACATTGGATTGTTTTAAGTCCATCTTGAGAAGACAAAATGCAGCTTTTTGTTGACTCTTTGAATCCTGCACGTTGCTGAGATTGCGCTCCCTACATGTTAAAGGTTTATGTTATGATATTCTTGCATCTGCACGTGAGTTATCTGGACAGCATTTCACAAATAACAGCTTTAGTAAGAGGGATGACAGCACAACAAATCCTATGCAGACTAGATAGATTCATCAAGAGTCCATTTGTGAAGTGTGTATGGCTAGCTGTACGGTCAAAGAAATATAGACTAAATAATTACAGACAACTATATTCATCATGTGTAAAAGCTGGGATAGATGGCACCAGGACTGGTGACAGTCACCTCCCCCAAAAGAGACTGAGCACTAATGCATGCCATGGATAGTTCATGCCTTTTCTTTTGAATGGGATCTTTCTATATTTGAAACCACCATCATCACCGATGAAACCATTCCGTGCAACGTTATGTCACTTTCTCAGAGTCATGGGTTTTTATCTTTTATTGAAATATGCTCACAGAACATTTAACAGGAAAAGAAAAAAAAAAAAACTGCAGAAATGGAGAGCCACGCAGGATTGAGTTCTTAATCCAGCCACGATGTACAAGAATGCAGTACATACTACACATCACACCTTCCTGCACAGCACCTCAGCATAGGTGCTTCTTCTAAGATCCTGGGCCTCAAATGCTTTCACTTTGTAACCACATCAAGAGAGTAGCATATCCTGTTTATCTCTGAACCTACTCGTATCGCCTCAGTGACTGATGGGCCCTCGTACATATTCTACACTGCATGAATCTGCTTCTGTTTGGAACAGAACCACAACTAACCAGTGGCAGGCCGTCACGGCCTTCTCTGCTGGCCTAAACAGAATCACAAATTTATATCTATCTTATAATTTAATATTTTTTCTTAAATACACTACATGTATTATAATATATAAAATAATTTTTCCCATTATCTTATGTTCTCATCGCACAGTTACTGTCTTCCTCAGTTGCTCTGCTTCCAGTGCAGCTTGTTTTAAGTAGAGCTTTTATCCAATCAGATCTCACCTCTGTGTCTCTAGGTAAGAACAGAGGCAGAGGTCTGCAGAGTCTCACCTGCAGCCAGTGCAGATTAAAGTAAATGGGGACGATATTGTTGATTGTCATAGTGTTCAACCAATCAGATCTTTAGTTTGACATGTTGGGCGTATTCTTTGACGTGTCAGAGCCTGCGCGCCGGCCTATAACGACGTCAGCATTACATGCCGCTCAGTGTCCACGTGTAGCTTACAATCATGTACTAGCTGCAGCAGGAAGGGCAATTTACATGCAGTGCCTTCATACAACATGGCCTTTTAGTATAACATGTACACTATTTCGTCCATGTGCTGCCATGCAGGTTTCCCCACTGCATCATCAATTAATGCAGGAGAAACAAAAACAGATCAGACATCGACAGAAACATCACCAGCCAAAAGTTACAAGTGATCCAATTAAAAACCAAACGAGTACGAAACCTGGAGCTGGACGTACAACTGAAAGCCTTGATCCTTGGACACAAGTTCCCCGAATGCACCGGTAACTCCATCTGCTGCCCAAACCAGTGGGAAGTAAACGCACCACTCCATTCACAAGAGCGCTCCACACTTTAAGAGTAAACGATCCACTGCGCCGCATACACAGGAAACCAAAGCATTTCCTGCAAGTCAGACTAATCAACAACTTGCATCAACATAGGGGGGGTGGTCCACAGGTAGATCTTTGCAAAACACAGTCTGTGTTCTGTGTGGATACGAAGCAAGGGCCACTTCACCAGAGAGCATCAGCATATACGAACTCCTCTTTAAATAGGCCTCATGTTGTCTTACAGTCAGTCTGTAAGACTGTTCTGGTGACAGTTGACTGAACCGCATTATAGCCCACGTACAGATGTTAAGTACTTCATACTACCCCACTTCAAAAAACCTGAGCCATCCCTTTAAGAAAATAAGAAAATAAGATAAGATAATCCTTTATTAGTCCCTCAGTGGGGAAATTACAGGATTACAGCAGCATCGCTCACAAGTAATAAATGAAGATAAAAAAAAAAAAAAAAAAATCAAGTAGTATAAATAGACTAAACAGTAAACAGTAGTAAAAATGACAGTAAAGAAGAATACAAAATATATCAGTATGTACAGACGGAGTAAAAATGTGAAATGTAAAAATGTACAAACAATAGCATTAGTGGTATTGTGAGGAATTTAAGTTTTTAAGCGCTCCTAGCGATGGATATTAGGTGTTACAATACGTTTACTTGTAGTAGGTTTAAACTAAAGGGAGAGTTACTGAATTTGTTGAATAAGACCTCATCTGGACCATGAGGCGGACACACCAGTCTGTCGTGTGGTGCGGATGGGGCCTCCATTTCATGAAATATTACGATTGATAGTTGATTCAGTTTGTAAGTGAACTTTGTGTAGTACATTAAATATTGTTTTTAATTTTGAACCGGATCCAGCTCATTTTTCTGATGCGCAGTAAGAAGCCCGCAGCAGAAAGGTACCTGCGGCCTCTCATCCTTAGTTTTAAACCTCAACAGTATCAACACGTTAAACGAACACGTCCATCACAGCCAACATTCAGAAATCACCAAATTGTTATCTTTGAACTGAGAGGCGTATGTCTTTTTAATCAAACAGAGATTTGGGTCTATTCTAAATATGTCCGATACTTGTTGGATGTTTTCCAAATGACTGACTCATCTGTTGCAGTATTCTGTGATGAACAATAAAAGTACATCACATCACAAAAGCACATCAAAAAATACACCAAATATGTCAATATGAATAAAGACAACAGCAGATAACTTACTTATGCATCATGCGATGGGCACTACAGACGGAGATGTATAAATAGAACAAAGCGACGAGTCAGGTAAAGAACGCAGTGTGTTTCTACAATAAAGCACGATGCCTCTTGTTGCGATCGTGCCGTTTTATTTCGATTAACAGCGCATTTGTGGTCCTCTAATCGCAGCTTCTGAGAGCTCTTTTTAAATCGAATTTTCTATAGTTTTTGGCGCAACGACACAAGTGGTCCGCTCGGACATTTAAATGAGCAATACACGACATTCAGAGCAAAGTACAGCGCTCGTCTATGTAAAGATATCGTGGGGTAACGTCTCCCTGAGCAGCTTCTCCAGGAGCGCCGGCTGTCAGCAGCCATGTTCAGAGCCTTTGAGAGGTGAGAGA
Organism: Lycodopsis pacificus; assembly: GCA_028022725.1. NCBI lineage: Eukaryota > Metazoa > Chordata > Actinopteri > Perciformes > Zoarcidae > Lycodopsis > Lycodopsis pacificus. Next base: position 5,167,313 of record CM051689.1, read on the forward strand.
AATGCTCCCAATCTCGTATTATGGACCTTTAGAGTGTTTTTTCTTTGGTATATTTTGGCATTTCTGCAAAAAAGAAACACTTACTGATCATCATTTGAGCTTTTATTGATTTAAATCAATGTATTAGAGATACCCAAGGCTCAAATCACACACTGTTCAGTATCAAGTGTGAGGTCAAATCACTGAATATGAACTAAAAACAGGGTTTTTCCTCCAAGAGAAAGTATTTTCTACAACAATCATAACTGACTTGTCGTACTTCAGAACACTCAGGACTATAATGGTGAAGTTCAAAAGTATGATACAAATGTGAACATATATTGTAGATGCTTGTTTCCCTTAGACACAACAGCAAGAGATACTATTTTAAACAGCAAAACAATCGAAACAGTCCGAGCCCTCCTCACCAGGTACACAGCCCTTAAAATAAACAGTGATTGACTTTAATCCCTTAGGAAACGTATTAGTGGCATGGTAAGGCCCACAGCAACAAGTGCTCCTTCTTAACTCAACCTTAAAAATGTGAATGTCCAGAATGTTGATTGAGTTTTTGTGTCCTCCGTGAATATGGGGTTTTATTTACACGTTGAAGTCATCACTAGCAGAACGCTTGACCAGCCAGGGACCAAAGCCCTGCTGCAGCAGGTACGCCCGCAGCACCTTCTTGGCCTCCTGGTACGGCGTCGCCATCCGCTTCAGTGACAAAACAGCAACACAAGCAGTACGAATCACACCGGTTCTTACAGAGAACCTTTCTGAAGAGAATATGCAACGATCGTCACAATATCCATTTTAAATATGAGATGATGGAGCGAAATTAGGCGTGATGCCTGGAGCCGTGTTTGCAAAATGAAAACTGAGGATTACCCCACATTAAGATCAAATACAAGGTAAGGTTTTGATTGCAAATAGAGTGAATGTCAGTAGATGTTAATGCTTTCCTCCTAGTGTTACTTTGGTAAACATTACAGAGAGGTGAGGTTACCTTAGCTTCTCCGTAGGAGCTTGTGGCCAGCAGGTCCTGCCTCTGGGCGTCTTTGGCCACCAGCTTGAAGCGGTGCAGCATCGCTGCTTTGCACAGACGGCTGGCAAGAGCCGGGCCACTCTTAAAGGGAGACCTACAACAATATATACATCGGTGTGAAGAGAGGCACAAACAGCAGAACCTATCAAGCTGAGGAACACTGGCTGCAATACCTTTCTTATTCCTCATTAATGACGCTGTGATCAACAGTAAACTCTGAAGGGATTTTTCAATTTAAGTGCAATCCTATCCAATAAGTTTGAGGATGGAAAACCACCCCCAAAGATAAACTAGTTGCCAGCAAATATAACTGAATGCTAAATCTGGCGGCTACATATAGAAACCCTACTGTCAGCCTCCTATACAGTGATCCTTACTCCTCTATGGTCTTGCCCTCCAGGCCATCCACCACCTCCAGGAAGCTGTCTCCTTCGCTCCAGTTGATTCCGTAGTGGCATCCGTCGGTGGTGTTGGTAGCCACAGCAGGAACCAGGCTGATGTGGGGTCTCATCATGCAGTAGAACATGGGCAGCTGGGGGGTGATCCCCTCCACGCGCTGGCTCACGGAGGTCTTCACGCCATGGACATCACTGCAGCCAACGTCACCTATGAGATTGTAAAAGGTAACATCAATCACTTGATTCTCTTCCTACGACTCGGGGATGGTGGAATATCGACTCTATGGCCTTGTTCACACCCGACACTAGAATGTCTCCACATGCGTCTCGAGTGACCACGTTAGCATTGGATCTCTATGTGTAAATGAAGATGTGCATGATTCCTGTTTGCAAAGAACAAATACGTTGCTGTTTGTAACCGGCAGAAGGGAGCGATGCACATCCGGTGACTAGTCTGCCGAGATTAAAAGAAGTAGAAGGAGAAATGGGCTGGGTCTATTCCTTGGCGTGTTCCAGGCAAACCAAGTGACCGAGATATTTGAAGCACCATTTACAGATCTCTATGGGCACTTACAAATGTTCCGACGTTGTGGCCAGCTCACGAGATTTCAGAACCAACCGATGAGAAAAAGTAAGAACAGACGGCATTGACGGCGTTTTTTTTCTTGTTGCGTGCTCGTTGGGAAGAGATCAGGAAGTATTAAGACGCCGCGGCTGAGACGATTACTAAAACTAGATTTTTCATTAATTTGTTTGTTTTGCAGAAAATGTTTAATTTCAACACTTTGACTGATTATTGTATGAAATTCAAACAATAAGTGTTGATTTTCTGAAAAAGGAAAATAAATATAAATATTTCTTCACCTTATTTTCTCTTTTGTATATTTACTATTTAATAATACAGTGCGTCAGTGTTGACATTACAGTCGTGAAAAGCGTCCCTGACCACCAGCAAGTGTTTCGAGTGATCGAACCGCCGAGCATTCACACCTCTATTTACTTCATCTCGTCGCCCGAGACGCACGCTAAAACAAAGCGTAAACACGGTGGTTGTGGCTTCACATCGGACCAATCTTGTGCTGCAACATGCAGAACTCATTCATTCCTTATTCTATCAAACGTAGAAATAAAAAGGTGGGTACCGTCTTTGTGTCTGACGGTGGAAATGAAAAAGAGTTCTCTGTAGGCCAGGAGGGACGTTAGTCAGGAAATGAGATGCGAGGTTTCAATTGTTCACAGAACGGCAGCTACCTGTATACGTCAAACAGCGAATGTTCCAATTTCGTTCATTTTGAATGCTTTTGTTGTGCGCGTGTCTGAAGCTGACCCAATAGCGTCACCTAGCAGTGCACTCGACCACAGTCACAACTTTATTCGATCCGTCGTGTAGGTGTTCTCTGCAACATTTCACACATTTACAAAACAACGAATTTTGGAATTTCCCACTCTTATAGATTATGTGGGTCATACGGCCATTATGATTATGAAAAGAATGGAAAATAATATACATCACTGTTGTCTTTTGCAAAAACCTGACGGGGAAACTTGAGTAGGATATTTTGACACCTGTTATATTGTTCTTTAGTCAAACAGAGGATGTTGATGTTGGGGAATTTGTTGACTCGTGTCATCAGTGCATGAGCAAGCAGCTTCAAATCACATGGCTGCAGACAGAGTGTTACCGTCGGGGCTATTTTTAGAGGGACTGCGTGACAGCTTCACTCTGTGTTAGCTGCTTTCTAATGCTTATGTGACAACACTGGTGTCTTGCTACTTTTACAGCTTTCCCTGCCTTTCTAATGTACGCCAGATACACAAAAGTAGCAGTAAAATACGACCAGCACTTTAATGCAATCCCACTGATAAGCAACGAAAACTCTCATATTGTGTTTTGACATCACTGCGAGCAGAGAGCAGGTACTGAGCTGACGCCCGCAAAGACAATTTCCTGTCGTGTTATTTGTCTGATAGACTTCCCCTGCCATCTTTATGAAGGTGCCGATTAAGTTTGATAATGATCTCTTGCAAGTGCTTGGATAGAGACCACATAACTTAAGTAATTCAACTTGAAATAAGCAGTTTGGACCAAGCAACCACAATTAAGTGAAAGTCTTCAATGAACTAGGAGTGATTCCTTATTTGCACTTGGTGGTGATGCATTCAAGGCAAATGCTCCAAATACAGACTTTATTATTGCCAACATGGTCAGAATTTGGTAAATGTAGCACGGACGTTGACCCTTTTTTAGTAAAAACCCTGACAGTGGTCCGATTATGACTTGTTGGCTTACCTATGAGGATGTTTTGGACATAGATGGGCTCAATGAAGTGGCTGAGCAGGGCTCCCTGGTACCCGAGCACCTGCCACTGAGTGAGCTTATCTGTGGCCGACATGCTGACCACCGTGGAGGCGGAGTGATCAAAGGCTGACGAGAAAACTGAGAACACCTTGAACAAGAAATAAATCAACTTGTAGTTAATGCAGCGGTAGTGCAGGTGACAGTTGCAAAGCCATTCGTATTAAAACTCCATGATACACTTTGGTTGCATATATCAGAAAAGCAACATCCGCTCCATGAGAGAGACGGTAACAGTACAACACCTTTCCCTCCACTGACAGGTGTAGGCTGATCTCGTTGTTGACCTGCCATGCCAAAATGGAGCGCGGGTTCAGGCGCCTAAAAACAGAGCACAGAGCTGAGGAAAAGCATCTGAAGTCATTGCATTAATGGAAACATTATTCCTGCTACTTCACCCACAATCGGCATTTTGATGCCCTTACAGGCTAAGTTTATACTGGAAGCCTTAGCGCTCAATCCATATTTAATGCACGGATCAAATGTATTTTCGGTCGGTGGTTCACATTAGCTTTTAGAATGAGGTCAATATTAAACTCCAGTGTGAACAGGTCTGAAATGGGCCGCCTGCGCAACATATGTGAAGCAATGGCTGCTACGTCTCTACGGAGGAGTGTGTGGCTGCAGAGACGAATGTCATTTGTGCTGTTCCGTCATCTGCCTCGTGAGAAAACCGGCGAAGCCGATAATCAAACACTCACAGCGTGGTCTGGATCTGAGAGGCTCCCTTCGGCAGCTGGTTCACATAGAGGTGGAGGGTGATGCCGCTCTTCAGGCTGAGGAGGCCGCTGCTGCTGCTCTGCTGGAAGACGGACTTCTCGGTCAGTTTGGCCGTTTTGTTGAAGAACATCAGCAGGTGCCGGTACAGAAACCTGAGAGGACAGCGGGAGAGTTGCTCACCATGATGTGACATCTGAACAATGTGCAGTGACGGGGCCTACAGGTGAAGACCGACACACATTGACACGCGACGTCTTCTCCTATGAATGACCCAAACAATCTAGAACATAGCTAAAAAGATGTCAGTGGCAAAATTCATACATTCTAAAATGTATGAATTTTAAATTCCAACTAAATCTTGAAGCTAACGTCGTAAAGTAAAGGCGACCCACAATAGTCGACTATTCGACAAGGAGCCTGAATGAACGGCCAAAATCACAGTTAAATCGTCACAGTGACGGGGAAATGTGGTAATGAAACAAAGGATCACTCATCATTTACAAATAACAACAAGGCTATTTCAGAATCAGAGAATAGGCCTAAATGTAATAATAAGAGCACTTGCATGAGAACGAGCACTATATATATATATATATATATATATATATATATATATATATATATATATATATATATATTTGTATGATATAGTCGGAGGCAGTTTGCTGTTCTCTCCCCCGGTGACTGCCCCTTTGATTCCCCTCAGTCTGTGGATTACTGCAATGTGGAAAATGTCATTCGGACCGAAAGTTCCATTTCCACCAACTTACCTCATGAGCGATCTCCTCGCATTTACCAATGCATGCGAGTCGTGCACGATTCGTCCACTTGACGAGGCACCCTCTTTGGTATTCAAGCTCCCCGTGCCGAGAGCGACCACCTCGTATCCGCTGGCTGGACAGGAGAGGAGTTTGTACACAGGTTAACGCATGGGATGGCCGTCACTTTATACAAGTCGTTATATTTATTATACAGGATACAGTCGACACCATGAACAGCGGTACAAACTGCAGTTCAGTCTACTTTTGTGAAGCTTGTAAAGTCCATATTCTGCAGGGGCCGTGTCAGAGAGCTGGTGTTTGAGGCTGTGCAGTAGATTGTGGTGGGGTTGTATTAATTACATCATTCTAAGCTTACCCGCTATTTTGTCAACAATCACTGTACTCTAAAATGAGCCGACTTAAGATACCAGTCGATATTGGTTCGTATCTTTACGAAAACACCTTCGGACCGAGATGTCCTCCAGGCGTCTGTGAGAGCTCACTTACAGGTCTGGATGATGAAAGCTGCTGTGGTGCCGGCACAAGGAGAGAACTCTGGGTGGCTGTTCATCAGCTTCGTGAGCTGATCCCTGACCGCATGTAGAATCTGGAGGTTCACTGAACTGGTCCTTTCTGAAAAGCAAGGAAGAGAGAGAAATAAAAATCAACTGGGCTACAACTATGAGCGAGGTATATAAGGTATGGAGATACGCACATTCTACGATAGCACCTGTTTGTACAGTAGTCTTTAGCTATACCTTGGAATGTAGAATGTAAAATTATATGAGTGATCCTTCAAGTAAGTCACCTGAGCTCAATCCAAACAGGTTCAATTTCCTAAACTTTTCATCCAATATGGATGTCAACCCCTTAAAACTTCACCTTAGAGAGACGAGAGTACTGAGCGAACTGAACAAAAAGAAGTGACACTGTCCTAATATTTGCCATCACGCAAATGGGAGATTCAAGAGTGATGGAGTCTTATAGAATATCCAGAATTACCCTGAATGGCTTTGCAGGGTTGCATATCAGAGATGGAGGGCTCCTCTTTCACTGGCAGTGGTGGAGGGACATCTAGGGAAAAAACAGGCATGGAAATAAATTAAAATGAGTCACTTCATACAATCCTACACTTTACTGTGACAATGTTCGTAAAAGTCGTTGCTTTTTCCTTAATCCTCCTCTGGCGACGGTAGGGTGCAACGGACCATAAAAGTCACAGTTCGTATAAAACACACAATTATAAATGATGAGGAAATAAAAGATTGTATTTTTATGGATTAAAACAAATCTTGTCACGAGTAGTTTTAATGATGTTTTATAAGATGCTTAGAGCTAGTGTAAACAGGTCATAATTAATTTCTAATATCTACTTATGTTGTGAAAACATCTCATATAATCTCGTAAAATGTAGTGTTGGTGAGAATCAAAATCATTCCGGCTCACCACGTTACAATGACGTGTACTGTAACAGAAACACACTATACTCTGATCAGCAGTAGATCCTCACCTGACGCTTCAGGGAAGAAAGACTTCAGACTTTGCAAGGTGGGCAGAAGGTCCGGCAGAGCGAGCTGCGCCGCTTTAAGCCGAGCCCCCTTCTTCGTTATCCCCATGCCGGTCGTGTACTCGACCCCATCAATCACCACACAGAAGGCAAAATAAAGCCCTGGTACGTTCCCTGAGGAAGCAAGAGGCAAGACATGTATTGAAGAGACAGTTGAAACAGAATAAATGATCTTTCTGAGCGAAGCACTTTGCTGTGTATTGGACACTAGAAGAGGTCCAGTGCCACTGGTCTAAAACTTGAAAGAGCTGCTTTGCTAATATGCTAAACGTTACCTTGTTCTAGCCTCTCAATTGGGAGGATCTGCTGCTTTTTGATGTCTTTTATAAACCAATCAACAGGCTCTTGTGGACCAATAACAACAGTAGTGGTCTCTGAGGTGAATGTGAATGCCCCGATGAGCGTCGCGGTACCTGTAGTCACCGTCTCCTTCATTTCCAGGTGGAACTGCAAAATGCTGGCAAGCTGATAGAGCAAAGACACGGCGTTCGTCTCGCCTTCGGTGTATTTGTCAATCAGAAATTGAGGGGAAACTGATGGCTTGAAAGCATAACCTTAGTGGGTGGAATGAGAAGGCAGATTAAAAATGTACACCTATACATACCTTATACAAGCTTTTTGGTCGAACCCAGACCTCATAGGGGAGAATGCAGTGTTAACGTTATTATCCGAATTAATTATTAGATTCATTCAAGCAAAACTCACCACGTTTAAATGTACTTTTCACTTTTTGGTCAAAATGATCTTCGCTAGGATTCAAGGCGGGTGGATGCGTGCGAGAGTCGCTCAGTCCTGATGTCGGAGGAGCATTCTTCATGAGCATCTTAGTGAAAGATGCTCCTCTGGAGCCTCCACATGATCCACGGGCTGGAAACATCCTGGAAGCTTTCACGATGACTGGAAAGAAGAGACCAACAAACTGTGTGATTAACAAGAAACTACACCTTAAAAAAAGACTGATACCGACATCTTAGCTCCCAAAGGTTCAAGGGCACCCATGCAGCCTGACCAGCTGGGACCACTTTATGTTCAGTGGTGTAGTTATTCCATATTAAAACATGTCGTATACAACAATAGAAGTACCATTCTCTGCAGAAACACATGCAGTAGATCGCTACAATTACAGTGTCCGCTCGTTGTCAATTTAAAGTGGCTAGCAAAGCGAGTTCAATAACACTGGAAGTGAGCTAGCTAGCAGTTAGCTACATTGTTAGCATTCGCCTAACCGTTGCATTGTCGGGGGAACTTGCTGCAACGCCAAATATCACACTTCCTATAACCTACTAAAAGTAAACACAGCTACCGAGAAATGTTCCCGTTAAAAGTGTTGCCGTTAAATTGAAGGCAACATCTCTATTTTTGAAGCACGTTATGCTAAAAACGTAACTTTCCAAACTCACCACGCTCGAAGTTTCTACCTCGTGCACAGCGAATGCTTCAAATTCAACAACAACGCACAAACTTATCTCGTACTTATTTTTTTTTTTATTGTTTGTGTTGTTTTGGATTTTTAACAGTTTCGAAGCCCGTGGATGTGGTCTCACCGTTGATGTCCAGGAACGTGTGCGTGTCTGAGGCACGTGTCTGTTGTCGCGTGATTGACGGCGGTGGCGTGCAGAGATCGTTTCTGTGAGAGGAAGCGCTACACTGTTTGGGAAATTGACGATGCTGTTTTGTGGAGAGTTTTCCCGAAACTACAGTTCAGGTGCCACGTCGATCGAACTGAAATCCGAGAAAGAGCTGCAAAGCTATTGTTCGGTCAGTCAATCACTCTGTAATTATTGGATGGATCGGCAATCTTTTATTTTGGTGTGTTTAGTGATCCCTTGCCCATGTATAACACTTGTTTTGATACACTGTTTTTTTTACTATGGCTCGTTTGCACGATCTATGCTGCTGTAATCCTGTAAAAATCCCCACTGCGGGACTAAAGGATTATCTTATTTTATGAAGGAGTCACATTTGTGGTTTTGAGTTAGTGTAACACCAAGGATCTATTGAATGGATTTCTATGAAATGTGGTACAAGCATACAGGACTTGTAATAATTGTGTTACAACCTTTCAAGCATCATGTGGAAGCCCTATGTGTCCGATAAGCCTACATGATGCACTGATACCATCTTCATTATCAATTATAAACTTCATTCAGGAACAGGAATGCTCTTTTGACATTTTAGATTTGTGTCCAGTGAGATACCAATGTCTTCATACTGTCCTGCCATATAAACTATATATGCACACATAAATAACTTAATTCTGTTCTATATTAATTTGTTTTCACAAGTATATATGTGTTTTTATGAGCTAGGTGAAGGGAGTTAGACTGCTGAGGAGGGAGTGGCTGACAGGTAGAGTGAGGAGGGTGTGGAGCTGACCTGTGACACCTTAATAAATCCTAAAGATACCTCTCCCTACCAAACGGCCACTGTAGTTCTCCGACACACTTGGAAAGGGGAGGCATGTGTTCTTTCTTGCAATCTGCAAGAACTAAATCTCACCTTACTTTAATAAACAAGAGAACTTTAGCCTAAAATATGTCTAGGCTGGTAACTCTAACTTGGCTAACTTACTTATCCTCAAATATTAGCACACGTTACTGTTTAAAAATACGTAGTATGTTGTTGCTCGATATGAATACAATGTAAATCGATTAATTTATTAATTAGCAAAAATTATGCAATTCTGTCCCTACCAATATCTACGCATGGAAATTGCCCGCCAAGTACTTCCTGGAACTTCCGTTGATGCGACTCTCTCTTTATACTGCTCTTGCAATAGCAAAAAGCATGCTACCACACGAAGATTTAGATTTTAAACATCTGTATGTTTACATTGGCATTGCGTGCATGTCAACATGCTGATGTTGGCATTCAGCTCAAAGCATTTGAGTGTCGGCATTTATTCATGACCTGTTAGCACCGTAGGTCACCTTTCAGGCCCAAGATTTGTTTGCATTAGGTTTTGTTCCAATGAAACTCAGTGTAAGTTATGAAACATTGAAGTGGGAGGTGATTGAAAAGGGGCTTCCTCTCTCACCGCCCACACCCCCCCGCTGACATGATGACAGTTGTGGTATAGCGGTGCGCAGAAGCAGCTTCCTTCTGCTCTCGTCAGACATACATTCACACTCCTTCTCTCGATGCCTGCAAACTATACAGTATGTATCCTCTCTTAGACAAAACAAACTCATCTAATAACTAATTTAGGAATTTTCCTACAGGCGGATGACTTGAAATAGTTGTGTGCACTGGCTTATTTTGTGACCTCATACTGATACTAACACTGAGGGGGTTTCACACGCTCCCAATTTGTTATTTATAGAAAAGGCCTGGTCTCGTCATGTTACGGTAAAATGACGAGGCAGCTCACGGGACACTTGGCCGAGTATTATCACAGACGATGCAATCAGCGGGTAATAACTGCATTCAGCTTTGCTGACATAACTTAGATTGAGTTTCAAAATCCGAGATGAATGTGAAATAAGAATTGCATCTTGACGTTGTTGCACCATCTGTGCATTTGTACTGTACGTACTGAGTTATCGCTGTATGTTGGATTCTGAGAATTCATATTTTGTGTTTTTGTCATTGCTATTGGTATTTGAAGAGTTGGTACCTTTCACCAAAATGAAATTACCCAAATCAATTGTTCGTGTCCTTATTCTCACTGACAAATCTGGTGCCCTCTTACTCACGTTTTCCCATTCACCTGTCATTTCATTCAGCAGCATAAGCTGATGAGAGTAACGGAGGAGGGCCAACGTTTCCTTTCTTGTCTCAACCTGAGGAGACAGTGGAAAGTGGTCACTAATGTGAGCTACCCCCTTTTTTCAACTTTTGAATGGAGGCATGACAGAAAAATATGCATTTTCCATCCTTATTGCTGAGTGGGCTCCGTGCAGTGGACGTGAGGGGGTGGCTGGCTGTGGTTAGGGGCTTGACAGTCCTTGTGGACATGAACTGCCAGAAATGAAACTTTTGTATGTTAAGGGGTTGTTATCAAAGAATTGACTCCCCCCCTTGAACCATGAAATACTTTCATAGGGGGAACGGTTATTACGAGAGCTTAAAAGCTAAGTGGAACAAGCAGCCCACAGCCAACGAGCAGTGAAGGTCACCAGGAACAACTATGGTTTTACACCCCCGCAGATCGTATAGGGACGAATTTTGAATAGACTTTTCTCATCAGTCACATTTGAAAAGGGAAAGGACGCAGTCTGAAATGAGTTTGCACGCTCCATCCTTCTGTTAGTCTCCCCGTAAGCAGCTAAGACGAAGGGAAAAGTTGAGTCACTTGACCCAGTGTTCCCATCAATGAAGCTGGAGGAGAAACTGCTGCTCTTTGTTTGTCTTCTGTGTGGGGGGGGGGGAATGCAATTAGCTCAAGGTTTACACGTTTGCAGAAACAATGTGTATTTTAAACGCGTTTGTTTTCAATCCATTTTGGGCATTTCGCTCGTACTCTTCCAGACTTTTATAGTAGAGTAAAAGAAAAGGAAGAAGTGAAGAAGTGTGAAATGTAATTCATGTTTCCACAGCACAATCCTTGTGCTGCATGTATGTAGGTAAATGATGAAGGCGTAATTACTCAAGAGAAAAAGGATGAAAAGTGCATCAATCTACTGTGGGGTTGTTCAGCACGGAAAGATCACAACAGCCTCAATCGGAAATGAAACCCTCAACTCTGGAAATATTTGCTGTTATTAATAACCTGGTGCATATCTGCACTCTCTTACCAATTTGGAAAACCGAAACCCCAACAGAAAGCCATTAAAGGCAGGGGAATTTCCCCCAACGGGTGAGATTTTCAGGACTCAAACTCAGACAGAAACCTCTTTTTATTTATTTTTTTATGAAACAGGCATTTTGCAAAAAATGGATACAGAGGCAACGGACCAGAGCAAGACACATGCATGAGGTCCTGACACACAGGATCTGATGCAATTTGGAGATACCTACAAACACTTGCACATGCATGATGTATATTTAGACATCAATCTTCCATGGTTGCAGTCTTATTTTTGCTTCCACCCACGGCAGCAACTCCGATCAATATACCAATAACAGGCTTTCTTAACTGACATTCAACACTGTTTAAGTCGTATTAAAATCATTTCCATGTGGATATTATTAAAATACAGTATGTCACTTAATGCCGTCATTCAACCGCCGATATTCACATCGTGTTATTTTGCTTCTGTAACAGTAGAGGGCAGTGTAGGAATGGAGATAGAACTGAAGTCAAAGCCACAAACTAAAGGTGACACACTTCATGTGATTCATGTAAAAGACGAGGAGGTGTTCACTGTGAAATACTCACTGTGGTGAGGAGCGATGATGGCAGGCGTCAGTGATGAAGATAATGAGTCACAAAGGTTGGATAGGTGACTTTAAAATGATGAGATCGAGCGGTTTTGACCTCATCAAAGACTGCCACGTATTACAAAGGTTTATACAAATCAGATGAATAAAATAACACAATGAGATTACAAAGGTACATTTATTCAAACTAATTTGTTTTTGTGCTCATCGCAGAATCTATAAGGAAAACATAATCATTTCAGCTGTATTTAATGCCATTCACAGTATTTTGTGTACCCTTAGACAGCACATTTTCACAGAAAGTTAACATTGAAGACTTCCAAGTTTCTGATTTATGATGAGGAATACAATATCCCCCTCTCAGGGCTCATCACAAGATGCACACATGGCACTTCTTTCCAAGTAAATACAGGCAGTGCAGACGGCGTGGTCGCACTGGGGCCTGTTGGGTGGGGGTGTCACAGAAAAGCAGGCCTTCCAACAAAGTGATAAGCTCAAGACCTTGATGGTCAATTAGGGTGTGGAAATGTTGCAAAAGATACCAAAGTGGTATCATAAGCTGTATTTTCTCTGCAGACCTATCTCTGTCAGGATTTCCTTTCTTTTAAATCCATCACAAAATGATATGCTAATTCTACATGAACTACACAAAATATAATTAACCTCTATAAAACTTTTAAATAAAATGAAATATTTCGTACTTTATTAGGTATTCTTGCCGATATGCACCGATGATTGATGGGTAATATGTTGATTGTATCTATTGGATTACGTGACAGGACGTTATGATGTACTTTCGCTCCTTCAGGCGCAATATCTGTCCAAACTGACCAGCTGAGCACATGTGCAAGCCTTGGGCCCGTCACAACCTTATAGACCACTGGTTCCACGTATGTGGGCTACACATAATGGGCTGCAGAGAGCTAACCGCTTTACTGGACAGAGTGGCCCCCAGACCATCAGAAACCAGAGCCTAGCGCCCCGTGGCTAACTCACGTTTGCTCTGACAGCACCCCGCCATTGATAAATAACAGCAGCTCTTCTTCAGCCTGCTGGTGCAGTCGCGTTCAGCTGCAGCTCTCCAATGCGTCTCCACAGCCGAGATTGAATCTTCCCCATTCATTAGACTAAGTGGATGAGGCTCTCTAATAGGGGCTCCCTTCCCCTCAATAATTGCCGTTGATTGGCGTAAATTAGACACTAGTTGCCAGACGAGTGATTCTCGACGACGATAATCCGATTCCCAACTCAAACTAATAGGATTTTAACTCTGGCTTTGGCCTAATGTCCGTCTGCAAACCCTGGCTGTGGCCCTATGCCCCATCTAGCCGACGTCCTCTGGATCATATCTGGGCCAGGCCGAGCCGAAGCCGCCGCGGTGTATGGATTCAGCAGGGTTGGGGGGGGGGGGGTCGGGGTCATCCTTGTCCTTTGCCTCATGCTCTCGGGTGACTCGTCCCTTGCACGACATTCTTGGCATCAATTGGTCATTCATGTGTGTCACTTACATCATCAAGGGAACATGCGTGTGAATGAGACGGTTGGAGCTGGAGCTGGAGCACAGAGCGGATGTTGGATGTCTTTCGGGTGACGCGTAGCTCCAGTTTAGGCCTGAATGCTGAATGATGAGACCTTTGAGAGCTCTGTTTTTTTTTTAGGAGACAGTGTGGACATCAATCAAACTTGGCAAACAGACACGAGACATCCATGTTTCGTTGCAGAGGCAGTAATCTCCCGTGGCTGGATACAAATCACTCATGGTATCTACTTTGGCTAAATCCTCGTTCAACGTAATACAACTTGTAATTACATAATGTCACCAAATGTTTGGGAAACAGTCTATTAAAAATGCATTTTCCAGACCATTTGCAGCGTTTTCGCCTATAAAAGAGAAATAGCACTACTTGCATTTGAAATGAATTACAATGAATGCAAGTCTTCAACACCACCCCATTTTGATGTCCATTCTCAGTGACCAGTCTGGCACCGTCCCCTGTGCCCTCCCAACAACACGAAGTCTATAAGAGGAGCACCCTGAATGTTCTTTTGTCATTCAGTTGATAAGGGAACGGTGCTGCTACTAAGGCCCGAGGACTAATGAATCTCCACTCCATTACCGCTGAATCGGACAGATTGCTCTCCCGGAGAAATGAATTGAGTTTTTTGTATTTGTGAGATCATTCTCCCTCCATTAACTGCTCTTTATCCCGTCTCTTCATCACAGGCAAATCAGGTTAGGCAGCTATGATTAGCTGGGGTGGCCTCCCTTTTTAAAAGGTAATTGGGTTTGGCGGCTCAGCTGATAGTGCCATTAGGACCAATAAAGGCTGGGCTTGGCTCATCGAGTGAAACAGATTCTTCAGCAGCAGATGGCAGACGGAGGGAGAGGGCTCTGATGCATCGAGGCCGAAAACAAAGTTTGTGTAACCAAAGTAGTTTGGGGGCATCCTCTCTGTGGCCCCTACACCCTCCCCCCCCCCCCCCCCCAACCAGCTTCATATTTGTGTCTTTCAATAGCGGTGATGGGGGCATTTCCAGAATTCCAGACACCTTTTAATATGCTGATGACAAAATGATTTGGTCATTAGAATGTGGCTTTTTCTGTTGGGATGATCAATCACACAGAAATGTTTTGTGTACTTGTGTCTGGCATGTCACCGAGGACTGGAGAGGAGTCGAATGCTTTTTGGGTAGCACCGTCTCCTAAAAGTGTTCCCATACAACACAACTGTTTTGTGAATTCCGTATTTTGTCGTGGATTACGTCTGCTTTTTGACGCAGAAGTCCACATGGAGGAGGTTGAGGCGGTGGATGGGTCAAGAAGCCACGTCGTGATGTTTTGTACTAAACCTATGAAATAGTTTTGTACCGATTTGGGTTTTGTTTCAATTTACAACATCGACCACTTCTTTCAAACATTCTCTAACTGCGACAGGGAGAAAATACATTTCCCTCAAAGGCTAATTGAAAGTGCAGTTTTGATGGGAATGTAATTCAGCAGCAGACAGGGTTGGTCTGTGAAATAACCTTCCCCTCACACCATTGTAACATGTTGACGCTAATGATCATTGGAACGTAGAAACTATCTTTTTCGTTAGTATAAACAGTCTACATTCTAACAGTAATCAGCGGTTGATGAAGATCGAAGATGTCGAACGAAGACGCGCATTGCGACCGACAATCGATCCCCCCCCCCCCCCCCCCCACTGTATCATCTCCTGTCATCTGGACTAAAGGAAAGGTGAACTTGCCAATTCCGAGAAATCCTGCAAAGCTCCAGATAACCTTACTGCATCTGGGGCTTCGTCCTATAGGAAAAGGTGCATTAGTGGTGACAGGAGGGCCGGTGGGGACTGGTGCTGATGGGAGATTTAGACGGCTGGAGGTGGGCTTGTGTATTATGTGGCTGGCCGTTGCTGTGACTGTCTCTCTCTTATCTCTTCCACTGAGGGGCTCTGATCCCCACCGCTCCTCTTATCTGGCGGGATAGACTTAGTTTCTCCCCCTTTTCCTTCCCGGAATCGTCCCAGTTTGGGGAATTGTGGCAGTGGTCACGTGGAAAAGTGACTCTGTTGCATTTTTTTTCCTGCAACAAAGTTCATGTAAAGAAGCCATCTTTTTAGTGTCGTCTTCAAATCCTTTGGTCGGATTTGATTTCAAGACATGCGTTTATAATCCGATCAACTGGCTTTCTGCTGACCTCATCAGCCTTGAGGACGGTTATTTTTTGATGCCGCTGCAAAATCAAAGAAGCCAAGTCAATGAAAGACAACTGCCTGTTTTTACATTTTCTTTCCTTTCATGAGGAAGGTTTTTTCATGGCGGGAGAAAACGAGAGTGTGTATGTATAATGGGAATGATCTATTTTACTTCTGTACGTCTGCGTCTGCACACACACAGTGATGTATTGCTGAGGTTTAACCAGAGGGTTGCGGTACATTTTCACCTGAGAGCTGCACATTTCCAGCCCTCCTAAATAAAACATTGTGTCGCCAGGCGCCGGTAAGTGTCCCTCAAAGAGCAGAGGGAGGAAGGGCGAGGGTAAAAAGCGTCCAGGTTAAGTTGTTTGAAAGGCCCCGGGTATTAAGAGGCATTTTACACTTAAGAAGTTGGTTTCGCTGGGTTTTCTGTTTCCCCTCTTATTGATTGATGCTCAACTATCAATGCATAATAGAAAAGCACTCAGAGCAAATGCAGGGTTATGGCCTTGGGAGGGAGTCGGCAGACGAGACTGCAGCGCCCCCCCACTCCAATGCCATTATTGGCCCATAAAGGATCCCTCGGGAAGGCCACGGTGTTCAGATCAGCACACACCAAATACCCAATTAAAAAAGGCTTTAAATTCCCTCCTCTTTCCTGGGCAAAAATCAATCTGAATTCAATCTATTCGGCTAGGATTCCGACAGAGCAGGTAATTGCCCATAATCGGTCAGCTAGGTGACAACAGCTTAAAGGGGAGACACTAATACAATCAGGTATTTGCTTTCAACGCCCGTCCCGGGCCCAGGCCTCGGCTGTCGAAAAACAGGTAGAGTGCAGTTTATGTAGCCATCAGACAAAGGCGTATATAAAGTTACACAAGTCTTCTATTGTGGGGCGCTCGACAGCTGATAAAGAGGATCTGTAAAGCGCCGGAGGAATGATACTTCCTAAATGACCCATCATGAAGCTGCAATAAATGTATTCAGCGATCAGCTTGGAAAATAGCTTGTCAAGGAGCTGGGAATGAAATAGCGCCCGAATTCTTCTGTAAAAAAGTTTCACATTGTCAACACGTGTTTGCACACAGTCCTCACGATCGTGTCAGGGTTATTTCAATGAAATTCTACGCTCCTGCTCAAGACGTGGCATACTTAATGGGAGCATTAGATGAGTAGGATACTTAGTGGGGGTATATTACTGTACATAGCCCCACCCCACCTGGCTGGATGTTTTTCCATCGACTAATGCATGTGCTCTCGTGCTGCCTTAATGTTTCTCTCTGGAAGCAGATTTGTCATCTTTCAGACTGCTGACACCCTCTGTATCTTAATTAAAACAGAAATGGACAAGACACAGGAGGACATTTTCCTGATATTTTGGATGTCAAAACTTGTTGAAAAATCTGTATGACTCTAAAACGTTCACACAGTGTTTTATTTTTCCCTGTAATGCTTCCCTGTTTTAAGAAGCATATTTTTGGGCTCCGATAGAATAATACCACACATCGACACAATAAAGCTGTCAAAAGCTTTTTAGTTTTTCAGATTTAACTCTTCATTTCATTTTCCCTCAAGGAAAAGGTGTAGTATATGAGGGATCTTCAGGTGCTAAAAAAACACTGTGTAATTAAAACAAATATGAGGAAAAACAGGAAAATGATCTACAAATATTTCTTATAAAAACCCAAGAATACTTATTCACACAACACGGATAATATATTTATCTTTAGCAATTCAAATGTATTAATTATCATTGGTCAAGTTCCTTGACCCTTTAAAAACATAAACAACATAATAAAATACAAAGTAAAGTAAAAACAAAGTAAAGTATCATGGGGGAAACAAAACCTTGTTCAGAACATTTTATATATATATATGTATGTATATATATATATTATATATATGATTTTTTAAATATCACGGTTATCTATACCGGTATAATGCGACACCCCAAGTTCAGATGCCATGTTACCCGGATAATAACTGCTTTGAGAAGTTGGACAAATAAAAACCCGAGGACACAAACCGGTGAGCTGAACATTGTTATTTGTTTTTTGGGGGGAGCTGTGTCTGCCCTGCTGGCTTCAACTCCAGTTTGCCCGGCTGGTAACATGATGTCCGGAGGTCAGCGGGGGCCAAAGGGTCAGCGGCAGAAGGCTACGATTAATGGATCTCTCAATAAAACGGGAGGTAATATTACCAACTCGCTCTCCCTCAGCCTGGCTTCGGCAAAGTGAAGAGGGAATTCCGCGTATAGCAGACAGTGCAGGGCAAACAGCTTGGCTCTTGAAATTACTTTCTGTAATGGGCCCGGGCTTCAAAAGTGGAAGCGCACTTTTAATTGACCAATCAAAGGGAAACAAAGCAGCCAATCTTCAGACACGAAGCACAAAGCCAATCGAATTTGTTTCATTTCCTGCCAGATCCATCGCCGTTTAAGGCCGTTACACAGTACATCAGAGCAGTTGATTATGAATATATCAAATAGTCAGCTACTCTGAGAGCTTTTGACTTTGTTGCATTAATAGGCACAGTGAAAATCAATTCCTTCTCCTCTACAGCATAGCATTATCCCTTTGCTAAAGAATTGGATTATTAAAAACCTAATTTAATGATACTTATGGTCTTGTGTTTCATTGAGATTTTCAGAAGAACATCAGCCTCTGCAGGACAAGAACACATTTAATCGTAATACCTACTTTCCACTGTGAAGGTATTTTTTTTACGTGTCATATCCTGAAAAGTCACAAGTTTTGAGATTTATTAGTATGATCGTGTGTAACAGACCCCGTTAAAGTAGCCAATAAGTAAGAATCATGTCTGGATTGAGAGAAGAAGAAAAAGTGACTTAAGCAGAAAAAAAGGCTCATAGTGTGAGAAAAAAAAACAACCATTTATTCCAAAGCAGTCACTGGCTGCCGTCGGTCATGGTGATCCTGCACAGCTGCTCCCAGCTCAGTGAACATGAGTGGCATCACCGAACGTGCTAAGCATCATTCGTCCATAGGGTGGCGTATCACGCTCTCAGTTGCCAAACCACACTGACGTTGGGATTTGTGCTGTGAAGACACCAGTCAGCAGAGCAGCAAACCTGTCACACAAAAATACCATCTGGTGGACGCACAGTTACACAAAGGGCCAGTGGTGGTAGACGTATTTAGATCCTCCTCTAAAGCAATGGCACTACCACAATGTACACATGTGGATAGTATTACAGGGCCTATACGGTCTGTTTTTTTCTGAAGTAAAAGAACAGGAGGATTATCAGGAGAAGTTTATTTAGAATTTAAGTGACTATTACTATTATCCATACTGGATAACCCCGGACCACCCTCTCCACCACCTCCTGCAGGGACAGCGGAGCACTTTCTCCAACAGACTGATGCAGCTCCGCTGTCACAAGGACAGATTCAGAAAAACATTCCTGCCCTCTGCTATTAGACTCCATAACAAAACACCTCGGGCCTGATCAGCGTCCTTCACGTGACGACAACAACGCTGCACGGTTGTTGCTTGTTGTTGGTGATCCTGGCTCTACTGTCCAGGTTGTTTAGTTTAGTTTACTAGTTGTTACTAGTCTATTCTATTCTAGCTTCTTTTTTATGAATCCATTCCTTTCAATTCAATATCTGCTCTGTTATTGTATTGTGCTGTAGATATTGTGCATTCCACACGTTATATTTTACTCTGTAAATTGCTGCTGCTTCAAACGAATTTCCCCCTGGGGATAAATAAAGTTTACATCTTTCTATCTATCTATCTATCTATCTATCTATCTATCTATCTATCTATCTATCTATCTATCTATCTATCTATCTATCTATCTATCTATCTATCTAACTATCTATCTATCTATCTAAGTTGATGTAAAGATCAAAGTGGACCTACATTTACAAATACATCCATGATAAATAGCATGAGAAAATTACACAGATAGTGGTCACAACATTACATATATATATATATATATATGAGTAGTAGATGCATTTATTTTAAAGATCAAACAGACAAAAAGTGGTGATGGTTTATTCAGATAAGTTACTCAAGTGAAAGTAAAAGTATACTGCACAATAAAAAAAACTCTATAAGAAATAAATGTCCTGCATTGAAAGTGTCACTTCAGTGAAATTGATCATGAGCAAAATGTACGTTCAAGTGAAAGTACTCATGATGCAAATGCGCTCCATGAGTACAACTGTGTGTACTACAGTATGTTATTGGATTGTTATTACTGATGCATTCATGTGTAAGTATTTGTTTGTTTTGCACAACTTTACACACTGTTGGGAAGTTTATCTCGAACAATGCCTCGATTTTTTAAACTCATCATATGTTTTGTGTGTAAAATCGTAATATGTAAAGTAACGGAAGCTGACAAATACATTTGTGGAGTAAATATACTTTCCTGTGAGTGGAGTAGAAGTGCAACTTAGCATTAACTGGAAATACCCAAATATAGCACAAATACTCCGAATGTTTACTTTAGTAGAGTATTTAAGTAAATGTTAAATTTAGTGGAAACAAAATGACTATAGTTCAATACATTATATTTATACGTTAGTATAAGGGCATACCTTTTTACCACTGCAAAAAAAGAGCTTTACAGTATTTGAATTCCATACTTTCTTTGTGTCAGAAACCCCTGAGAGCAGTCAGCACTGTACCAGCTCAAAACACAGCCAAATTGTGCAAGTCAATCGTGGTATATGTATTTGAATTTATAGCTGTATGTTGCTGATGGAGAATTAAAATGTGTTTGTCTCAATACATTACTGCTAAACCCCAATATCCCCAACATTAACCTGTGAAAGCAAACCATTAAGGCATTTCGGAGGCTGCAACTTTGAAGCTGAGCAGTGACTCAATCTGTTGCCTTGACAAGGCCACGGCGCTGCGAGCAGCTTGTATTTGATTTCACAGAGAGGTGGTAAACATGCCGGTCTTTTCCACATCTCTGTTGTTCTGACACGCTCAGCTGAGACAGAGCAGCTCTAAAGTGTCAGGCTGGAGGATGTGGGCACTGCAGGTCAGCTTTCACACACACAAACGTAACGCTCCTCACGTTTCAGCCCACAGTATGGGTGGATGCTGCTGCGAGTGTCCCCTCGCCGGCCCTGGATTAGACGCTGACGTAGGCCTGCTCTATGAACTGAACTGGGTTCTCGAAAGAAAAGCGACGCTGTTGGGAAAATAATGCGATCACAGAATGTGATACGGTGGTCAATTGATTTATTTTGCCTTTTAAGAGAGAGTATATCCTTTAAATGGTATTTATGATTTCAATTTAAAACTACTTTGTAGTTAATAACTTTGTCAGTCGTCCAGTAATGTCTTTAAATATTTTAGTCATTCTGAGACGAAACCAACATGACATGAATGCAATTTGCAAGGTAATAAAATCTATTGTGTGGCCATACATTCATGCATTAACAATCATGCTTTTATCTTTATTTAGTCTTCCCGACTCGAGTCCACTATACCGTGCACAAACATTATGTGATATCAATATGTAAAGAGGAAGTGATAGGACAATAAGTATATCCTCTCCTAGGGCTTATCATTCAAAAAGATGTTTCCTTTGTCTGCTGAAATAATATATGGCTATTAAAGCTGATGAATCCCGCGAGGACGCTTTTATTAACTCCGTCTCATGCTGATAGGTGTGATGGCACCAGTGTTTTCAGTGGAGTGGGGACACTGCAGCTGCTGAGGCACCGAGGGGTTTCATGTCCTCACACTGGGAGCTAAACTGAGGCCCTGAGGATGTGAATGGGACCTCACCTCCTCCCCCTATACTCTCGGTCCTTTCTTCCATATAGCCCTGTCA
Source organism: Lycodopsis pacificus (assembly GCA_028022725.1). Taxonomy (NCBI): domain Eukaryota; kingdom Metazoa; phylum Chordata; class Actinopteri; order Perciformes; family Zoarcidae; genus Lycodopsis; species Lycodopsis pacificus. Next base: position 5,188,989 of record CM051689.1, read on the forward strand.
AGCCCGAAGGCCAACCCCGTTGTCACAAAGTAAATCAATGTTCCCGCCCCGGTCTGACGTCTCCTCACTGCTTGCCCATCAAGAGAAGTTGTCCACACATTGATATTCCCCCTCCTCGTCCTCTCCCGGTCTTTATTATTTTAATTAATCAGGATCGCTGCACCTGTCTGTCAATTCTGCGGGTCCGCCATTTCCACGCAAAAGGGAAAAGTAATTAAAGTGGCTGGCAAGGCATGCTGGGGGTTTGGTTTGGGGCAGAGATGGTGGTGCAACGTTGACAAGATGAATCAGATACAGATGCCAGAGCTTTCATTAAATCCACTCCTCCCCTTCCTCTCTCTCTCTCTCTCTCTCCCTCTCTCTCTCTCCCTCTCTCTCACAACACCTGAAGCCCTCTTTGTGCTCGCTCAACAGTGGCCAGGTAGGGAAAGAGTTAATAAAGCAGCGGCCGTGTTGTTTCTAATTGTGCGGATGAATAAATGATCGCTCGAGGACAGCGTGAATACTCATGTGATGGAGGCCCAGATAATTGTGGCCTCAAAAATATCTGATATCTTCAAGAGACAGTCCGGCTTCTGACGCTTCGGATCAAGTGTTTCTTCTGGGCTCCACATAGTTCAACATCATATCACGTTACTGACTGTGATTTTCACTGGATTTGGCATGATTACGTGTATAAGCTTTTTGTAAACTTCGGAAAAAAAGAAAAATGAAAAACAAGGACTCCACAGGGCTCTTCTTGCTGGAGGAAAGTGCATTTTGGAAAGAAATTCAAAAAATGCAAGAAAAAGTCAATAGTCAGCACATCTGAGACTGACTTGGTTTAAGATCCGGTTCTGCCGAGTGAAGCCGATGCGGAAGTGTGTCTTAAACTTGCATTTGACCAGCAGGGGTTGCGAAAAGAAGTCTGGTTGTATAGAAGTCTATAGAAAATGACTCTACTTCTCTCTTGATTTATTACCTCAGTAAACATTGTAAACATGAGTTTATGTCTCAATCTCTAGTTTCAAGACTTCTTCAATACAGCATGATGTTCATTTAGTACATGATGGTCCACTTAGAGTCAAACAGACCATTAGGGCGGGGCTACCTTGTGATTGACAGGTCGCTGCTGTTACCAGAGCTGTATACGGCGTCCCTACGTCACTCCTCCGCAATCTAAATATGGTAACTTTCAATCGCTGGGTTGGGAAAAAACAACAACATGGCGACTGCCGTATTCAAAGATGGCGACGAACTCGAGGCTTCGTAGCGGCAGTCCACAAACCAATGGGTGACGTCACGATGACCAGGTCCCCTTCTTATTCACAGTCTATGAGACTGAGACAAGTCCAACACATCAGATGTGTTTTCAAACCCGAGACTGTGTTCATGCTGACAGTCCGGTCAGCTCTCCTACCGTCTGCATCAGTCGGGAGCCTCGAAGGCCTTGGCCTCTCTGCCCGCTTCGCAGCTCCTCGTTCTCGTCTTGAAATCATTGCTCACGACTTGATTGCTCTCACACATCGGTCACCTGGTGCAAACGCATCTGAAGTCATATCGCCGGTAGCTTTATGGCTCCATGTTTCAATAACCTCCGGCTTGTAAGCACCTTCAGGTTGACACAGAGGGAAGGGAACGTCTTCGTCGTTCGCATTAACACCGCCTTGTGGGGGCAACTTAGTGTCAATAAACCCTGCTGCCGGCAAGGCGACGGCGGGCAGAAAATGGACAATCAAAGCGTCTGCAGGGGATCTGCAGGGATACATAACACGGCGGGGGCTCTGGGAGGCTCCGCATCTAAGTGGGGACTTGGGGTCTTCCACGGCATTCTGGGTAATGATCTGCATTATGAAGCATCAGAGCACTTTACGAGGGTCCCTGAGAGGGTGTTGGTGGTGGTGGTGGTGGTGGTGGTGGGGGCTCTTCTGCAGCTCAGTCAAAATGAGACGTGACGCCACGTAACCTGCAGAACGAGGCCCCAGCTAAAGCTTTCCATTTGGAACCGTTAGCCAAAGCCTCCTGCACCCTCCCCTCCCCTCCCCTCCCCTCCCCTCCCTCACCCCGAGTCAGTGTCATCTTCACTGAAACAGGAGCAAAGTGCTTTAAAAGGGGAGATGGGAATAGACCAGGGGGAGGGTTCGGCGTAAATGTGATTATCATCAGAAAAATGCAATGAGACCAAGAGTGTTTAATGCACAAATGCACAAAAAGTGATATTTTATTACAGCTTGAAGGCTTTCAAAAATTACTGGAAAAGGCAGGAAAATGTGTCTGAGATGGAGACTCTGAAAATGCCTGTTTAACAGGACGTAATCGGTTTAACCCTGATGTGTCCTGTCCTTTTCATGCGAATATATGTTTCTCTGACCCTTGATTTGATAAAGTAAAACTTCATTTTGAGGGGAAAAACCACTTTGTTGCTATTACTGCTGCATTTTCAAGATGGATGAATGCGAGAAAAAAAAACGTTGGCTGCACAAGACCTCATTTTTTTTATGTCACTCTCAGCTGGTTTACTTGACTGACGGTCTATATGTGTGTGTGTGTGTGTGTGTGTGTGTGTGTGTGTGTGTGTGTGTACGTGCATGTCTTGTTTTAAAGGGGAGAGTCTCACATTCCCATAAAACATAATGCTGCAATATGAGACAAAAGTGTTTGGGATGACCATGAATTGACCATAAGTGAGGAACATTTCCTGATTTAATTTTACTCTTAAATGTACCGGTCAACAACATCCGTTTTAGAATTAGGGTTAAAAAAAAACATCTCCTCTCCCCTTGTGACCGTACGTCAAAAATAAAAACACTTTGGGTAATTTTCTAATATATTTCTGACATCCTTGCTTTGACTCTTTAACAATATGCACCAAATCCATCCTTAAAAATGTAGTAGGAAAAGATTTAAAGGGTATCCTGGTCAACCGGTTAGCTTAAGTGTTACATGTCAAATTTAACAAACTAATTCCAAGTAAAAACATGCCACGTAAAAAAAAGAGCTCCTGTTTGTGGTTAAAGTTGAATATATAGAGTGTGACATGAAGAACCTTTATCCCATTCAAGAAGTACAGTAATGGTAAAGAGGATTTTTTTTATTTCAAACTGTTATATCTCATCACAACATGCCCGGTTAGCTGGCAAAATATGTATTCATTGTTAGGTCGAGATCTCAAGATTATTTTGTGACCATGACAAACAAAACAAGGCATGCATGTGCTTTTTCAACACGTATGTCTGAATTTAAGTAAAATTGGGGGATGGTAAGTTAAGTAATCGTACACATCCCACTGACCGACACATTTAAATCCAACTGAAACACAACAGTCGTTGGCCTCATGTAAATGCCATCAAAAGTCCAAAATATCTTAATCTGAGCAAATGTTCAAACCCAGTCTGAACTAAGATATCTAACACCTAAAATCCTAAAATCCCACAAAATGAACGCCGCTTTCGCACTGAAAATCCCACTGTGTCATATCCAAAGTGAATCAGGACGTTAATAGCGTTTGCTCTGAGGCCTTTCCTTACGAAACAACATGTCGGAGGACGTACTCAAACAGTCATTTGAAAAAGCTCCTTGAACCTCACTGAACATCACTTTCGCTCCAAAATGGGTCCGTGTCATTCCGCTCTGAAGCCCCTTCACACTCTGATCCGTCTGACAAATCTCCATCTCCCCTTTCCCTTTTGTTGCTCTAATAGGTAACATTATCCCGCATTAATGGCGCCGGTGGCTATACGCTGCTGCTAGCCAAGCAAACGGGTGACTACAGATCAGCGGGGTGAGACGGGCAGATCATTAACCATAATTACCTCCAGCTAATCCACTTCCAAGCGGTACAAAATAAACAGCCAGGCCCATTAGAGGAGCTGACTGTCAGCCTGCAAGTGGCCTGTGGCTCCTTTGGCAATGATCTGAACCCACAGGGGGATAAGAGAAGAGGGGGGGGGGGGGTCTTCATGAGTGATGGCGAGCCCCTCTACTCCTCTTCCACCTGATTGTAAGGGAGGGAGGGGGGGTTACAACGTTGAAGGTGGCGGTGTTGTGGCGTCGCTGGCTACATGCTGGCATCACTGGTGCTTTTGTTTTGTCCCCCCCCCCCCCCTCCCCCCCCCCCTCCCCCCCCTCCTCGTCTCTCTTTCATGTACCCAGATGGTGTTCATTTTGACCTGCTCTGTGTTTGCTGCCCCCCCCCCCCCCCATTTCCACGTCCCATTCATTCTGTGCCTGCAGGCGTTTTCCTTCCCTCTTTCTCTTGGCTCTCACACACGGTGTTCACCCATATAATTGTCTCACGGCGCACGATTGAAGCTCATTTTCGTGGCCTTTCACTTTTGTGTGCATGATGATTTATTTGCCTTGCCATTATAATCCAGTGTGAAAGTCAAAAGTACACCTCGCATGTTCTTGTGGTGAATATTCAATGAGGTGTTCAACAGTTGCTCGGGCCTCCGATTGCACACAAACCAAACATTTCATTTAGTCGTTGTCGCTTTTAAGCTTTATTTAAACAGGCAGATGCATTGAGGACAGTTCAGAGGCGAACAATGACAGATATTGGCTCAGAAGTAATTATTAATTTCAATACATAAATACCATTAATACCATAATCACTTGAATAAAGCGATGACTGCCGTGAAAACATCGAACATTACGAAGTGAACCGCCTATAACATAATCATAGGCTCTTTTTAAATCGACATGTTTTACAGCTTAGTTAAAAGCAACTTTAAATAAAAACACATCATTTATAAAACACGAGTTAAAAGGTAACAATTTAAGATTATTTTTAAGATTAATCAGGTAAATAACATTATATTGACTGCTAAATGTAGAGCGATAGAGAGAGAAAGAGAGTTTACACTAGAGACCTTCTTTTTTCAATTCATAAACCTAGAATGAGCGACAAAGTCTCATCTCACTATCTGACGGCTTATAAGAGGCCTCAAAAAATGCCTATTTAACACGACTGTATGTCAACACAGATTCTACAAATGATCTATTGTACGACAAGTTGTACTCCAACGTCGTCCGCTGACGGTCTTACTGCGACAGTGGCAACATTTTGTGCAAAATAAAGGTCCAGTTAGCTCATCTCTGCTGCTGACTAATAAAAAACACAAGTCACTTTACATTTTTTGTTTGTCAGGTTGGTCTTTCGAGGGGAAAACCCGCACAGGAAATGACACATCTAATGCTTTTTGCACAGCAGCAACTGCTCTTGTGTTGTGGTATGGTGTAAACAGAAAAAAAAAACCATTAGCATCACATACATTTTAAGTGTACTTTGATGAACTCACAACGTGCTTTTTAATATATTCCGTTTTGGTAACTCGCATTCATACTTCAGCGACATTTGCAAAAAAGTGACACATAAAGATCATATTTTCCTCAACTGGTTCAACTGGATGTGAGTAAATACTGCAAGCAACGAGGCAGTTGCGCTGGAAGAGATCCAAGTCTATATGTCTTCAGTCTTGGCTCTCTTTCAGGTGCTTATTGCAGTTTTCCTCCATGCTCTTGATGTCTGCGCATCTGATGAAATGAGGGCACTCATCCAAGTAGCATCTTTCAGGCGGAAAGATGAGGGAAGACTCATCTCAACGTGTCTTTGATGTTTGTCAACCAGCAGCAGCTTTTCATCGTCCACCGGTCAGCAGCCGTAGAACGACGGAGGCGTTAACCTCCTGCTTGTCTTATTCCTGCTGTGGGTTTGGTTAGCACGAGGCGATTGAAAGGCTTTTTGAAAGGACACAAAGCGTCAGACTGAAAGAAACCTCACCACATCGTCAGCGGCAGCAAAGTGACTCGGAGAAAGAGAGAGCAATGGAAATTTAATTTCCTCGCAATTAGAACCTCTCCCTCATAATGAAATCTGAAAGGGGATTCTTCGGGCGTTGTTCATTATTTTCTTTGAAATCGCAGGCTTTTGACACAGGAAATTCAATTCATCAGGCGCTGCGTTGACTTCATTTCGAATCAACGGGAAGTGAGAACAGCCCCGGCCGAAGGCTTTTTAATTCACTGGGAGCTTGCGGCTGACACACTCAAGACAAAAAAAGGAAGGAATAAAACATGGAAGCACTCCAAATGTTCACCAGTTGTATGTGCGTTTGTACTTATGATGAAAATCTTTGCTGGGATTGCTGCTAATGTTCTTTCATGCTCACAGAAAACCACCACGAAGCTTCAGAGAAAGACTTGACACCGTTTGTCATGTGAGGAACTCAGTAAATACTATTGTAAAGACTTCTGTAAGTCAAAATACAGATCAAATAAGAAGTCTGTGTACGTATGGTTTGCATTACAATCCATACATATTGTGTAACACGGTTTATTTGACATGTTTTGACATGTCTCTTTCTTGGCACCTCATCATGAGTAAGTGTTGCCAACAGACCCCAGGCAAACAGTACGCACACTGTAGCCGACTACGAAGTAAAATAAAAGGTCAAATTGGGAAACAGTTGCAATGATAAAACACAACGAGAGTTTCTGATGTCACCAGTGGAAGGACAGGACAGGACAGCACATTTTCTAATCTAGAAACCGCAACATAATGTTGAGGATATGTGACCTCAAATGACACGTAGGCCTATTGCCTTTTGACAAGGCGGAAACATCCGGTTCTGAAAAGTGAAGACAATGCCGAAGTGCCTTTTCCTTGCATTCTTACTAATGTCCACCAGGGGGCGACTCATCTGGTTGTATAGAAGTCTATGAGAAAATGACTCTACTTCTTGATTTATTCCCTCAGTAAACATTGTGAACATGAGTTTATGGTCTCAATCTCCAGTTTCAAGTCTTCTTCAATACAGCATGATGTTCATTCAGTAAATTATGGTCCGATGGAGTATACTTTAGGGGCGTGGCTACCTTGTGATTGACAGGTCGCTACCACAATGTTATCCAGTCTGGGAGTTGTCCATGTTTTTCGTCTTACAACCTTAACCCGTAGACAGTGTGTTTACAGTTCATGTAATTGCAAACAACTTTTGTTCAGAGTTCAGTTGTACTTTTGCGACGGCCAAAAACCCAAGATGGCAATGGGCAAAATGACGAGGCTTCAAAGCAGTGGTACACAAACCATTTAACCTCGCCACTAGAAATTGTTGATCCTTAATATTCCTATGATTGTTTTTTTTTACCTTTAAAACTTTCTCCCGACTTATTTTTTCACCCTACACCAAATAATCCTGTTCAAGTAACAGTGTCTTGACACGAGGCAGTTGTTTTCCATTGACCTTGCATGGATGATATACTATATCAATCTAATGAGCTTGAGCTTGATAGAAGTTTACATTGATGTTTTCCATAAAAAGCCACAAAAAAGTTGACTAAATCATGAGTTTTGTCCCATCTGAACTGTCAAAATAAACTAAAATTAAAAAATCTCCCTGCCAGCACTTTATGTGGCAGCTTAAGAAAAGAGAAGTGAGTCTAGCCAAAGTTAGCAATCAATCCCCAAAATAAATCACCTGACCGGAGGAGAGAAGACGGATAAACTGCAAATCAGCGATCGGGTTCACTTGACTTGAAACAGCAAAGTTACTGGGTTTCACCAACAGGTGCATTTGACTCAGATTTCCAAAGCGTTTCCTTTTTATTTCGAGCAACACCTGCTCTTACTCTTGCAAACTTTTGTTTTTTTTTCCAGATCAAGTGATCCTGTTTCCAGCAGCAACCCAGAGCAACACTAAAAGCCACCCAACCCAAGAGCAACCGGGAAACATTAACCGGCCGCTCCGCTACCCACTAATGGATCGGACCCATTTCATCAGCAATCTGACATTTAATGAATATATATTTTATCTTCTCGTGCCAGTTATCGGAATGTCCTCCCCGTTCCGAGAAATAGTCGCCCTGGGACTCTTTTGAACGGACCTTCTTTCCTCTGACTGGCACCTGTACGCCAATCACACTCAGTGCAGCCGGCCCACAATCCTCCCTTGTTTTTTCCTCTTCCCTCTCTGTCTTCAATATGGTACGTGGATTAATAATTCATGGCCAGTTATTAGGGCCAGTTCAATAGGAGATCTGCTGATGGAGGGTCGGTGCTCGGCGAGCGTGCCCGGAGGGATGCTGCGTGTTGTTGTGTCAGCCCCCATCTGCCAGAATGCAATAAGGCAAACAATGGAGGCCTTGATTTCCACCAGCAGGCCCATAATCTTTAAATGGCTATTAGCTGAAGAGTGCAACCAGTCAATAACCGACAAAATCCTTTTAAAAGCCTCTCTCTCTCTCTCTCTCTCTCTCTCTCTCTCCGTCTCTCACTCCTTCTCTTTTCCTCTTAATCCCTCTCTTTCTCGCCGCCTCGTTCTTCTCTCTCGTTTCTGGTCAAATTGGGACACAGTTGCAATGATAAAACTCCTACCATGAGAGTTTTTAATGCCACCAGGGGAAGGAGGCACCGTGATCAATGGCGGTGGCCGAAATGAGGACAACCGAGGTCAACGTCCTTTTTCTAATCATCTGAGGAATCATTGCACTCCATCAAACGCCGTGTTGAGGGTGTGCGTGACCTCACATGGCTTGTATTTGTTCCCTTAAGCTGGTATCTTTGACCTTTAGGTTAGAAAACATGAATTCTTATATTATTTTTTGGTCAATGCGCAGCAGAAATGCAGAAGGGAAACTCTCCTTTCCAGCACGGTTTCACTCGTCAAAACAGTGTCTTGAAATAAGTCGTCTCCCGGTGACATCGTATGGATGATATACTTACGCTTTTGCTATCAATCACATGAGATGCAGCTTGAAAGAGATTGAATTACTGTTTACAAGGATGAGATTAAATTGTTTTTAATATACAATGTTATGAAAGCAATAACCTTTTTGATGGCCGCAATCATATCCTAATAAAACTGATATTCATTAGTGTCAGGGAATATTCCCTGCCTCCATTCTCCTCGAACTAATACGCTACCTGAATCACCGCGGCTGGTGCGCAAACAAATCCTGTTGTCCTTCATGGCTGACAAGGTAAACAACACCCGCTCCCGTCCAATGACAGACGACTGACTGTCCTCTCGACAGAGAGAGGGACCACATGGATTTGGAACAAGAGAAATGCTCATGCAAATCATTCAGAGGGTTGTTGACCACATACTCGATGAATACTTACTTGAATGCGATTGCTCAATTTCCTGTCCATTTCACCCCACATCCACTGGGCTTCACGACACCACAATCCCCCCCCATTCTCTCCGACATCGTCAGCTGCTCCTTGATGGAGGATAGTGCTGCATTCCAGATGCAAATGCTTTAAAAGCATTCTTCTCTAGCCAAAATACAAAATACACACATTTCTGTTACGATTGACATGTTTTCCAGTTTGACATATCACCTCCCTGCTTAATATTTCTGCCCTTACACCACTGCCCTGTAGACTGAAAGAATGGCTGTTCAAAGTTTGTAGTTAGCTCGTTTTGCAGGTTGCATTCACGTCAATTTCAATGTTCTCCAACAGCATTCTCTTGTTTTGGTGTGGGGGGGGGGGGGGGCGAGTATCAAAACATCCTTGCAAACTTCTTAAACTGCGACATAATCCACCTCCTCACCCTCCAACCGAATACTTGAGATACTCTAAACGCTCAGAGTTTTAACACAAAATGTGGATGCAACGCAGCAGGCTTTCAACTAGAACTCCAATGCAAACCCATCTGCATCATTAACAGACGCTCAGAGGAACAGATGTAGTATTAAAGAGCGAGACGTCCACTTAGGTGGGAGTGGTGGTGGATTGGACAAACAAACACAGGACTTACTGTACACCCAGGAGTCCGCTGTTTGTTTCCCGTCTCAAACTAAAAGTCAACGTTTACGTACGTTGTCCCATCATTGGTTTGTCACGTGACTCATTAGTCAGTGACGTTGACGTCGAACACGATCTTTTCCTAAGATCTTTGGGAGTGACAGCGTGTTGTAAATACACAGATTCCAATGCTCCTTGAGAATGATAATTCTCACAGAAACAGTGTATTCATGAATCCCATGTTGTCTAACGCTGCATGAAGATAAACCGCAGAAAACAATGAACAAATAAATAAAAATAAGCGAGCTGACAGTCTCCTAAATCACACGACAGGATTATGCATTATAAATGATTCAGAGCCATTCAAAATGTTCCACAGATGCATTATAAATGACCATGTTTTTCATCGTGACAGACTCTGATGTTAAAGTACTGCGCCATCACTCCCTCCATGTTTCTCAGTCTGCCAAAAACCCACTAAGAGCCACGGAAGTAGTGATGGAGTGAGTGAGTCAGGAACATCTCCTCAAACAGATTGGCACGTAGGTTATCACATCGTCACGCATCAGCACTGCTGTTTTGACAAGCCACCGTGACCTCCGCGTTGCACTATCACATGATCACAACTGGTCGGGTCAGAGGTCAACGCTAATGGATGGTGCACCACGGGAAGCAGCTTTATGTCAGGGTGTGAGTGTGTGTGTGTGTGTGTGCGTGTGTTTGTGCTGCAAACTCTCATAAAGACTGTGGGAGTTTCCTGTCATGTCGTTATTTTGATGTACAGCATCTTATAAGAAATGCCACTGTGGTACTTTGTAAAGTGAAAGTAGTTCGATGGGACTTTTAGGATCCGAGCTCGCGCACGTACAATATGGACTACAATGCGAGACTGTACACACACGTTTCAGTGTTTCGCTAAAGAAATAAAGAGACGTTGAATGTGAAAAGCAGGTTTTGTGTTGTTATGAAATGCAATTGAATACTTCTGTTTCCTGCCTTTCATTTATTCTACACTCATAAGATCAAGTATCGTGATATATCCCAATTGCTTGTCACTCACTGAACATCTTTTTTTGCCAGGATCGGTGGATTATAATTCCCATAATTGCAAAACATTCTGATCATTTCATAATGCATTATACTCATCGTTATAATGCATTATAGTGGGATTATGAATTACTCTTGTTTGCTTTAAATAAAGTGCAAAAATATAATTAAGTGCTGCAAAAATTACTTTTTACTTTTAATTTTTATGCTTTTGTGGAATTTGTGTTTTGAGCCTCGATATCCCTAAAATAAAAATAAATGAAAACGGGAAGCGAAACAGATTTATTATCTTTGAATGAAAAATGCTGACAGCGTGTCTTGGTGCCCTGTGTTTTGGGAGAGTATCAAAATAAAAGTTCCCATTCTTTGGTTTTGGTCCAAGGCCAACGCGCCCACACAGGAAACACATCATGATGAACGCTCAGTCTACATAGGAAACGCCAACCTCCTCCATCTCTCTCGCTCTCTTTTTTATCTCTTTCTTTCGTCTCCTATACCCTTTTCTCTCCTCCCCTCTCCTCTTAGTCTCCCCTTTCTCTCCCTCTCCCTCTCTTCCTGTCTTTATCTTTTCCTTTGCTGCCTCTCCTTCACCACCTCTGTTTGGGCTCTGTCTCTCTTTTTTGGAATACCTCCCTCCCTCCCTCCCTCCCACCTCTTCTCCTCTGCATCCCTCAGTATCCACCCGACAGTGAGTCATCCATCTTCATTGGGGAGACACATGTGCTGTTTTGACAGTGAGGGCTCTGACGGAGCGAGAGGAAGGAAAGCAGCAACCCCATGACAGCAAAGACACATTATCGGTGGGAAAACACATCCAAGCATCAATTACTGAAGCCCATCCAACTCCACCAACACTTTGGGTATTATAGCTATTGTCGCTGCCGCCTGGTTCAATGATCCGGCATCACCGGAGAGGCGTTAAATCAATCTAATGAGTTAATACTCTATTAGTCAACCATGTGGGTTTGATGTAAAAAGTGCGGGTCCTAAATGGTTTGCGATTGTAGATTTTAATTGTGTTGCTCCCAAGACTTTGGTGCTTCTCAAAATTTAATTTGCACTTTGATTTTTGTTTTCATAAGTACTCGTTGGGGTCTTTCCCCCCCCCCCGTTCAACCATTGAAGCTATTGTTGCTAATGCTAACTTCCTGGTTTTCCCTCTTATTCCAATTAAACGGACATTTCTGCCACTAGAAATGTAAAATGAGAGTTTCTTGTCTTTTTTTTTGTAAAAACAGAGTTTGAATCACTGATGTTTTGTGTCAGTCACCAGTCGAGATGAAAATCATCATTTATCCATTTGAAAATGTGAATTATTACTTCACCATCTGACCATTCATTCATATTACCGTCTTCTTACAAATGTCAGTTTGATTGATACGGGACAATCAATGCGATACGGGAGACATCAGCGATGTAACTGATGTGGAGCCGGATTCGTTTGTAATTGCTGTCGGAGGCGATCTTAGTCAGCGTCTTGCCATTTGGAACGGTTTTCCTTTGACCTAAAGATGACAGTTCAATTAAATACAGTGTCTTCAGGCTGAGAGGATGTGACAGTCACGTCCATGACAGTTGCCATAAGGGCATTAATGACATCGCCGCCAGTCAAGCTGTCACGAGTCTCTCCTCTGTTGCCTTTTGGTGCCATGAAATTAAGTTATAAAAAAAGCTTCGAAGGAGAGTCAATAAATCAATACATCTGAAGTCGCTGTTCTGATTTGGGGAAGCAAAAGGGAACGGCGGCATGATTACAGTTCAGAATGAAGACGGTGACACACTTTCTGTTGTTTGGCTCTGTACTACTAACACATACGACAATGTCGATGGGCTTTAGGAGCTGACCTCCAGATTTGAAGGATTACACCGACGGATTTGCATCTTCGAATTATGTATATTTTACATCAACGCTCACCATATACCAATCCGAGCTGCCGTGTTTTAGAAATCTACTTGTGCTTTTGCCATCGCTGCGAGCACCCGTCGGTTTCTCTTCGGTACGAAGCTGTTAAAGCTCGTGTGAGTCGTGTCGTCCATCACAGTGAGCATCAAGTCGGCCTTCATTTTGGTCCAAGTTACATAATCAGCATGAGGTAATGCCGTGCAGATGTTTCAAATCGAATCACTCTGCTCTTAAACTGCATTATCGCACAATGATAATGCAACATTGACCGAATTGATGCAAACTTCGTGTTCACGCTGATGGATCACACAACTCGAGCACGTTTGCGAGTCTCCTGATAATATCTTTGCTATGCTGTAAGTAGAGAAATGAATGGAAGCCAACGGCTGCCTCAATATCAACATATTGACACATTCAATTTAGGAACTTGAGCTAAAATATTAGAAATGAGAGCTTCAGGTGAAGGTCTGTTTTCGGTGACCTGAACGCCTCTTCACTCAACATGTTCACTGGTATCAGGTTGTAATCGCTGATGCACTTATGTGTTCTGATAATGAATCTACTCGATCTCCATCTCCGTGCAGCCTCACATCATTACTACGCGTTTCACGAAGCGCTTCCTTGCCATCTCCAACATCATGTGGATCACGGTAACAAGTCTTTGATTTACTACCAAAATGATCCTCAGCGATTTTATTTGTGCCTAATGTTTTTAAAGTTGTCACATCAATCAAGTCGAATCAAGAGGAGGAAGAGGTTCTATCCTTACCCCCCCCCCCCCCCCCTCCCTGCATTAGCTCATCCTCCTCTCGCAGACTCTCCCCGCCTGGCGCTCACTTCCCGTCTGTAGGCGCTCATACCGGGACGCCGCTCGCTCAGTGCTTCCTCTTGACGACCCTCTGAGGTACATTTGATGTCAGCAGGAACAGCTTGTTTTCCTTTCCTCCCTCCGATTCCCTCTCTTGCTCCCTCTCCCCGTCACGCTTCTTATTTCTTCTTTAGTCTGAGGTGCCGTCGCATTATTGGACGCAGGTTTGAGAGGCCGTGGTGCCAGATTGATGGCCGCTGGGGAGCGCGTCTGTGACACATGCGGGCCTGAGAAGAAGCATCGAGGAAGAGCTCCTCTCTGCCCCATCCATCATCCCTGAGCCCTAATCACCCAGTGATGGAGAACGTGCAGGATGGAGGAGGAGAGAGTTCTGGATGACAGACGTGTGTCTGTTGCACAACAAAAGCAATTCTGTCGTCTACCGTGGGCCACTTTCTTCTTCTTATTTATCCAGGGAGGGTTTGTGGAGCAGAGATGATCTGTCTCTGCATCCCTGTTCATACAGTTAAGCCCTCATCTCACAGGACTAATATCATCTCAACATGTGAAGTCTTCAGGTACGCTCACATTAGCCCTCTGTTCAATAAAAATGCTGCACAATCAGCCCCTCCCCCCAAAAGAGGATGTGACATCATGGTTCCAATGTGGGCAATAAATAAATGCGGAGCAGAGCAACCATGCACTGGAAGTGTCATAAAAGGAGCAATGCTGCATACTGCACAACATTTACGAGTTTTCAATTTAAAAACCCGTCAGATCACGTTGGCTCGGTCAGCCAGTGAGTTAATTCGCAAGGTGAAGTTAAACCCGACCTGTTCCTCTGCGAGATAGCAGCAAAGCAGAAAACCCATCCTTGTATTTTGCCGTCAAAACCAGGCGGCACCCTCTGAGTCTGAAGAGTGAAGCCAATGGGGAAGTGCATTCAACCTGCATTCTCTCTAGTGTCCACCAGGGGGCGACTCCTCTGGTCGTATAGAAGTCTATGAGAAGATGACTCTACTTCTCTCTTGATTTATTCCCTCAGTAAACATTGTAAACATGAGTTTATGTCTCAATCTCTAGTTTCAAGTCTTCTTCAATACAGCATGATGCTCATTTAGTACATTATGGTCCATTCAGAGTCAAACAGACCATAAATAAGGGTATATGATTTAGGGTGGGGCTACGTTGTGATTGACAGGTCACTACCACGGTGTTGATGTTGTCCTGCAACTTTAACCCTTTCACAGTGTATTCTCAGTTCATGAAAGTTAATCGTAACATTTTCACCTAACAAATGTGTTATTCCACGTTCAGTTGTACGTCACCCTCTCCTGTCACTTGTGGCGCCAAAAACCAAGATGGTAACTCATACATCCAAGATGGCGACGGTCAAAATGTGTCCATAGTGGAGGCTTCGAAACCGCAGTCCACAAAACGGTTGATGTCACGGTGAGTACTTTCTGAAGTGAATGGAAGACAGAAACATTATGTAGTGTCTGTGCTGTAACTGTCCTGAACCTTTTTTTATCGTTACTCTTACTTTTGGGCTTTTTCCCTTGTTTGTATTGCTCAAGGGCACGTCAGGTGAAGCGTAATAGATGAAGCACTTTGTGTTACCCACTTCATCATCACACGGTATGTCAAGTGCGTCAAGCATTCTCACCAGGATTATCTTCCTTGTAGCACAAAAATAATATTGATCCCATAACTTGTCCTCTGATTGTGAAATTGTCTGATAATTTCCCCTTCTTAGTCGTTAAAATAGAAACGATTGAGCGACGAGCAAACATAGAGAATCAACTGAGCTTTCGTCAACCTCTCAACATCTTATCACTGTCAAAATATGCATTTAAGATGTCACAGGAGACCGTTTCCAAAGAGAGAAGCTAGAACCACATGTTCCGTGGGGCTGTAAATTTCAATAATAAAATAATAAAAAAAGCAATTATATTGTCAAAGCTGGTGCCACATTTTTTCAAGCAGTGGATTTGCGAAGAGGATAAAAAACACACACTTCAAAAAAGACAAATGCCTCATCAGCAATTAGGCGACCGAGAACTTTTCCTGCAGAACATCAATCAAATCCCACGTCTCACCTTTATTTTGTTATTTGTCACCAAAATGATTAATAGTCACTTAGCGTATTATTGCACAGCATGCCGCCGCGGCTCCTGCAATTACACAATACTTAGCTTCTCAGCTGTCAGCGATCCATGCGAGGAAGAGGATACCGCAGGTTCACGCGGCAGAGGAGCGCGAAGCAGAGGTTAATACACTCGCAGAGAGAATGTGTCACTTTCAACACATCTGTTTTTATGACACAGTGTCCATTTGAGTTACTTTCCCTCGCAGCCTAGATAGTGCGTCAGTAAGAGCAAATATTTCCCCAAAATACTGAAAATGCACACTCACAGAATTGCGGATTGCCGGCGATGATAAATGACCGACAATAACAGCAAAACGTAATTGTTATTGATGCATTTTTGTCGAAAAGCAAAACAAATGTCAGCTGTCAGATGAAAAATGGCAAATCCTTTTGAAGCGTTCATTAAAACGACAGACTGTCTTTCCTCTTTGTTTTGAATATTTAAATATATCGACTCCAGCTGCAGATTTATGATGCACAATCTATTGACCTGCTGGTATTTTTCATATAATGAGACGGCGATGGATTTCAGCTTTTCCAAACTGAACATGAATACAAAACAATGTAGTTGGCTCTTAATTATTTTGCATGATAATATTGCCTCGGAGCAGAGTGCAATGTGAATAAGGGGAAAAAAAACACATGACCTCATTCAGTCCAGCCATTATCATGGAAGTAATGCATAAGCTGTTTTTCCAGGTAGGACTGAGCGTCGTTTGTCAATGTCAGAAGAAAGGTTTTGCAAGACAAAGACCCATTAAGAGCTCAGACTAAGTGTTTCTTCTTTCGGAATATTATATGATCGCCATTTGTTTTCACTGTCTCACGCAGTAAAGACATGATTGACTCTCATCTCAGGAGGCAAAAAGGTTTATTTCCGAGGCTGGACTGATCTGCCAGCATCAGTTGTTAATGTAATGACCCATGAAGGCATGCCAATCTCTCCATCACCAAACCCCAAACACACAATATATTTGGTATATTAAATGGACTTTCATTCTGCAAAAGTACATATTCTTAAGAGTTTCCCAAGACCACAATTTAGGATAATATTATTGCCCAGTAAACCTTTTCAGATCACCCACTTTGAATTAATCTGTTTGCAAATTAGCAGGAACATACTAAAGCTCATTTAAAATCTCAAAAGAATAAAAGCTCCTTTTATTTGAAATCCCATATGAAGAGGAAATCCTCTATGTAATTCTAGTTCAGTGCATTGTCACATCCTCGGCTGAGACTATAAGTGATTTATAGAGATGAAGTATTTCGTTTTACATATTTGTTGTTTGTGTTTGATAGGATTGTTTTAAATTATAATCCTTTAATATACAGTTTTAATTTATCATTATGAAGTAATTATTGATTGCACGATGTAATGGCTGTAGAATAATGACACCGTCGGTTTGGATTCCAGGTTCCCTGTTCGCCTCTCTTACACCAGGTAATCTCTCGGGAAAATGAAGACTGACGTGAAGAAGACAAAACACAGCGTCTCCTGTGCAGTGTTGGTAACTCTTTTTTGGAAACTCTAAGAGTGTGGCCACTTCAAATGTTCAATCAAATTTGCCAACATCTGTAGTTAGTGGTGGTAACAGTAATATGGTTTAATATACTGCAAACCCTCATTGAGCTACTTTGAGCTGGTTACCTCATGATGAGTTGGAGCTGTGTATCCCGTCCCTCTTTTGCTCCAATATGTAACGTTTTAATATTTAAAACCGATCCCCTGTCAAAAGATGTTGAAAATGGTCTTTGTTTCGCACATCTGTGATGAATGATTGCGGTTAGCGCTAACCTCTGTGACACTGCATTTCCTGCGACTGCTTCACAATAAAAGCCAACCCATGTTTCGCCACTTGGCTGTATTGAACAAAAATGGTCGGTTTGCATGATACAAGTGTAAGAAAGTGAACTTAAAACATTAAGGCTAATATGACTGAGATGAAGTGACAGCCAGGACCACTGGATTACTTGCATGTGTGAATTCCTTGTGTGAAGGTAAGCAACTTTAGTCCTGTGTGGGAATGGCGGACTGCAACGTAATCTACTTTCATATGAATACATATTCACATTTGCAGAACATTTTAATGACATGAAACAACAAAACCTTTTAGATATTTTGTCATCTCTTCATCGACGTGTCTTCATCGTGAAACGGCAGAACGGTATGTTTGATTTTGCAGATCTGTTTATTTGACCTGGTCTAAAACAGATGGCTCCTGTCATTCTTTGTCTTTGTAATAACTTGTATTTATATTCAGCCTGTCAACAATCTCAACTCGGGCAAACAAAATAGCGCACGTCCTGCCGGAGAAAATTAAATGCTCACGTATTCCTGTTGGCCTCCGGACCAGAAAGAGAGAACGACATGGAAATCCCCCTCTTTAAGATTTCATGTTCCTCATCCTTTCCGCCCTCTCTGCTGGCGTCGCCCATTAAAGTGCTCACGCTGTTCACTTTATCATTCTTATGACCCCCATCTTCGGCATCGGTACTGAGGCTTTCCTCCCCCTCTGTCTCTAATTCATCATCCTTTATAGAGACTAATAGGCTAGAGGTGACACCAGGGAGATCCGACGATGACTCCTGGCTGCTCAGATCCGCTCAGAGTGAAGGGTTTTCATTTGCCTCCAAGACATCGTGGTATTCATTTGTTGCAACGGCACCCAATTTTCTCCTGGCTTATAGCAAAAAACTCTGCGAATCTTTACGAGGCCTCTTAAACGGAGACGTACAGCCCGAGTTAAGGAGTGCTGTATGATGCCGCTTCCCTCCTGGCTGCCTCTCACTGATAATATTACTTGTTTCATATTAAATGGCACGTATTTTATTTAGTAACTGCATGATGGAGTGGGATGTGTGCAAAGATGGATTTGTCGCTGATCTCAACGCAAGCTGCAAGGTCTTATTGGCAAATTGAGTGCACGCCAGAAGAAAAGAAGACAATATTGGTCAATTGTTCAACAGCTTAAGTTGATGTAGCAAATGAAATGATTGCATGCAAAGGTAATGAAAAGACACGAGTGGAGGCTGGATCAAAGGTGGAAATATGTCTGTTTGAGTTGAAAATGTTACGTTTGAGTGAAAGATTCATGAAGATCCTGAAGCTCTTCTCCACTTTGTGAATGCAATGAGACTTTAGGAAACTGGAGGAAATGTACAGAAAGAAATGGAGTTGCTGGTTAGTTTTGAGATAAGTCAGACTTACACACACACCGAGCTTTATGACTTGAAAATACTTGATACCTTCCCCA
This sequence comes from Lycodopsis pacificus, assembly GCA_028022725.1. Taxonomy (NCBI): domain Eukaryota; kingdom Metazoa; phylum Chordata; class Actinopteri; order Perciformes; family Zoarcidae; genus Lycodopsis; species Lycodopsis pacificus. Next base: position 5,207,880 of record CM051689.1, read on the forward strand.
CAAGCCCATAGACTGGAGTATGTGATTTAAAAAGTGTGCCACCATCAATTCATTTCCCTCATTCATTAGCTTGGGACTTGATTCAGGACTTGACTTAACTTGAGTGCAAATATTTGAGGCTTGCACAACAATGACTTGGTCCCGTCCCTGCTAGCTGGTGGAAGCTAGCGGTGATCATTATCTGCATCAGCCTGCAGGCTGCTAAACAAAAACTGTAGGAGCCCTATTAGTCATATTTACCGAGGTGACTCTTCAAAGTAATGTCCTGTCATCGTGCTTCGAAGTAGAAACCAAAACAGCCGGTGTGACTCGGGCTGCTAATTATATTGGCAGTACTCACTGTTTGTTCAGTGAAGTGAGCTTGTAGCTCGTGAGCAGATCTTTGGTGTCGTGCCATACTGTAAACACAGAGGTTCCTTACTTAACCTCCGTAAGACCCCAACGCTAGAGTATGAACAGACGTGAGGTTTACATGAAGAAGTAGTTACCAGTTAAACAGTGGGTCAACAATGGCTGACAGCTGGAGGTGGAACAGGAAAATAGCCACCAAAGTTAAAGTCAAACTCTCGCCAAGCATCCACCACCTCAACCTCCACAATCATCTAAAATCAAACTGATGGAAACTATCACACATTCCGCTCTGAATGTGACAATTAACCACTTTTTAATTCAGCTCAGTTGCGTGAACATTGTTTGCTGGAAGGTTTACATTTAGTTCGTCGTTCATATTCTGCAGTTGTATTTAAATATAACTGCAAACACGACGTAAAGGCAGCTGCGGGGCGAGCGAGTCGGATCCTTTTGTTCAAGCAAGGCGGCTAGTTAGGTGAGGCTGACTACACACACATCTTTAGATGAACAGTGGGAGGAAAAAGCACATAATTAATATTTAAATCCTTTGTTCACCATCTCTGAGTTGCCGAGAAGATATGAATATTGCAAGCTAACCATTCAAAATAAAAAGGCTTATGGAGTATTGTATTGCCAAGCATGTTATTTGTTTAAGCCACAGGTAGACTATTAGCTGGATGAGCTGAGCTAAAGATCTCATCATCTAAATAAATGAGAAATTATTAGATGAATTAACAAGGCGATGATAACATCATTTACTCGTCCCAATTTCAGACAACGTGGGAAGAAGATGCTAATTAGTGCGCTCAGAAAGCGCCCCTTCGTTATTAGCGTTTCCAATAACGGGTAATAACGTTTGATTAACCGGGACGCGCCTCCTTTGGGGAGAAAAATCTTAGCTTGAGAAATGTGTTTATTTTTAAACTGAATAACAAAGGATATTTATCCAAGATGCAAAAGCCTGAGAACAAAATAGCCATATTTTTCACATGAATACGGAGTCACCGCTGATCATGAATACAGTGAAAATACATAATGCCTGAAGTATAATTCTATGCTTTCAAATGCAAACCATTATAAATGCGCCGCAAGGAAGAGACAAATAGACTGAATCTACTGGTCTCCAAATGATGTGGAACATTCAACTGCAGTCTGCAGAGCCTGGCTTAACACCTGTTGTTTGCACTTCTCTCTGCTTTCCACGAAGTTAAAAGTCTCTAATGATACTTAGCAGGTTGTTATATATTTGTACGATGATGACTTTCTTTAAAATAGGCCTGTGGCACATCTATTTGGACTAGATTTGCATTTTGACAGCAGCAAATAAAGACATTTTAATGCAGAAATGTACCTTTGAGACTTAAGGAACTTAAGTAAACGTGACAATGTGTGACAGAATGGAAACACACAACTTTCTACTCAGGAATCGAGTGCGCAAGGAACCAATCATTGAACCTGCTGCTGCATTTTGTTAATCGCTCCCTTCCCTGGTTAATTAATAGAGCGAATATAGATTTAACTAATGACACATTGCAGATTTCACTGTAATGATTGAACCACTTAAAAGTTATCTCCTGATTCCACTTAGGGCTGCCAACGAACACCAAACTCCAGAGCTGCTGGATGGTTAGGGTTAAGACTTGTTTCAGGTTAGATAAAGATTGTCGGAACAATAAAACCAATTAATAAGTGTTGATCTGTACACACACTCTGGACATCCCTAAATGAAGGGTCCACTCGTTACATCCATACGGTCTTTTCAAAATAAACTTCTCTCTTCACAGGAAACAACTTAGTTAGCTTTAGGCAACACAAGTACTTGGTTAGGTTTAGAAATAGATCATCGTTTTGGGTTAAAATAACTACGAAGTGCCGTCACTAACATATGTAAGTTACGCGACAAATAAACCAACGTTGAAGTCTTGTTTTACTCGTGGAACCAAACAGCAGTTTCCTGGCTGAAGGATCTGTGTTTGTTGGACCCGTCCTCTGACCCTCTCACCCTCTTTGTGTGCTTCTGTGGTCTTCCTCGTTCATGATTACTTGGATGACATATGAAACTATTTTGTGCGATACCTATGACTCACGCCGCATTCTTTTTCGTATAGGTATAGCCATGGATGCTGGATGAGATCAGCCTGGCCTGGTACAACATTACAATTGCCTTTAATTAAACCAATTTGATCAAATGAATTCATTGTTTGGAGCAGGTTTTGCTGAAGGATGTAACAAATATCCTGAGTGAAGTCTCAGAGCTCACGCTAACCGACTCAGTAAGTCAGACATGAAAACATGAAGACAAACGGTGGCCCCTGTGAAAGGGGTCAAATCTCACATCTCATGCAGATGACCTCTGAGCAAAACTTCCCATCTGCTCATGCCATGCTGCCCCGCGGGCCCCAAGAGAGCGCTTAAACAGACTGTCCAGAGATGAGGAAGCGCAACTAAAACGCTCTTGGTGGAAAGGAGAAAGTTGTCCAGCAGTTCCTCAACTGTTGCCAATGACAAGAAAGTCACAATGAAGAAAAACAGGCTTTCTGCATGACTGTGCATGCTTTGACAAAGAGCGAACTGTCACTACTTCAACTAGGTGCTCAACTTAAACATGAAGAATAACTGCAGCACTGGAAGTCTCAACTTTACAAACATTTCCTTTAGTCCTTGATGAAGACAAAGTTGTGAAACACATTTGTTGAATTAAGTGCAGACTCTCCGGTGAGTCAGTGAGTGTTGCCAAAGTGTTTTTCACATGGAGTAAAGTAGGTTTACGACATCATACAAGTCTACAGATGATAGCTACCGATTTGTACCTCTTCACTTAGCTTCCACCTGAAGAAAAAACAGGCCACAAGAGTGTCCATTTTAGCCAAGTCTGCAATTCCTCATGATTTACGTCCAGTGCCAACATTCAGCGCTAGAGCAGGAAGTAGTGTTTCCTTTATGTAGGTTGGTGGACAGTAAGAGTGTAGAAGTTTGCACGTCATTAACGTTGTGAAACGATCCCGGTTTACGTTACAACTAACTGAATTCTTTGAAGCACTCTTTCCATCTTCTCCCCCACCTGAAAACTTTTTAAGGATTTTAAAAATGTATGTTTTCTGTTCTAAACAACATCAATGTGACTAATCATCCATATTACCTCCTTATATGTCCGGTAGCCAGGTCAGTACGATACGATATTTCCTGTAATCTACACCTCATCCAAAACTCTGCCGGCCCCGTTTCCAAAGTTCGGATCATTGATCGGTAACTTTGACGCCTGGACCCTGGCCCCCGGCCAAAAATGATAACTGTTCATATGGGACGATGGAGCTAAGTGCTAAATCAATGGGGCCAGCCTCTCTGATGTGGATATAGCGTTACAGAGAAGGCCAGTGGCACGAGGTGGAGAAGATGTTTCCCCGGGGAAGACTTTTGGAGACACACCACCGCCGCCAGCCGAAACTCCAGTCCGGGGGTTCATCGTTCACACGATCAGTTACAGCACCTGAGCAAAGTGCCGGTTTTGGAGGAGTCGCAGTTTGTCTATCAATATCCTCTCGTGTGGCTCAATTGACGTGACAACGATTATACTCACCCACAGCTTTGTCTTTATTTTAGTTGCCGGGTTTTTAAGGAGTCCGAGTTGTGGGTTTGCATGTGCTCCTGTACATGTGTGAAGGACTGAGTCAAAGACAGACGGAGGGATTGAGAGAGAAAGAAAGGGAATATCAGGGCAATAAATTAGGACCCAGTGAGTTTTGAATCGCCCCACAGCTGCAAGGTGCCTCATTAGCGTCAGTGCACTTCATCGTCCACGTGTTCCCTGTCAGCTTGTCTAATGGGGAAAGGTCATTTTCCAAACGTCGGCTTCACTTCTCAAACGAGTCCCACCTTTGCAGCCATGCCTGCGCTGCGACTGGACCACGGAATGATCGTGATAGGGGCGGGCTCCGGCGGCTCGGCGATCATTAGGGCCGCACGGTGTTGTTCGCGCTAAATTAGCTTGCCCGTCCCAAATGGACATTACGCATGCACACGGTGCCAAACTGCGCTGTCGGGGAGGAGTCTGGGCCATGTTGCTGCCACATTAAGTTGTTTCCATCATTAGGCTCACTGTTGCTTATTTCCCTCGTGAGTCGTATGTTTTTGTTTTGAGGGATGTGTCTATCAAGGTTGGATGAGAGGCTCAACTGTACTGTCGAATGGTTATGCGTCAATGATTATGTGTCCCACTATATGTCTTTTTTTTTGCTTCTCTTTTGTCTGTTTAAATTAAAAACAAATCCCATGGAACGCATCGATGAAAATGAACATCTAGGTTTCAGATGACACGAACATTTGCCAAATGAGCAATTTCTTAAATAACACCGGAGTATTTGTAATCAGATCCGCTGCCAGGGTCTCTGTCTCTCACTGTGATAATGGTGGCTGATGTGGTGGGTTCAAATTAGCCATAGCATCTATTCTTCCCATTGTTTTGAATGTGTTTGTGTCTGGATCTGGATTGCAGGGCAGGACGCAATGCAATTATTGGTTCAACAATTTACACAGAGTCTTGAGCTGTGACAAAAGTTGATTATTCTCGATATTTGTGAGAATATATCTGTTGTTCATAGAAGGCAGAGGATAGAGGATAGAAATAATGCATTTTAGACTCTAAGTGAGATTTGAAAATCGTAAGACAGATCTTGAGATGTAGAATTTGCCAATAAATGGACGATTGACAGACAGTGTTGCCAAATCGGGCAGTTTTCTGCCCAATTGGGCTACTTTTGATTAAGTTGGGCTGCGTTGGACTGGTGGATGAAATTTGGGCTGCTTTTCGCATCATTCGGCTGGGTTTCTCAAAGATTTGTGAAAACAACTTTACCAAACAAGCTGCTGACGTCATCATCATTGACAATGACATGGGGATTCTGTATTTGGTTGTCTGATTGCACTCTTTGGTTATTTGATGCAGATATGAAGCTCTGTATTTTTATGCTGTGTTTTCTATTGCACGTGTAATGGTACGGTTTTACACAGGTTTCTGACAATGTTATAATTTGGGCTGTTTTTTATTTAACTGGACGCTTTTTAAGTTGTCATTGGACAAGAAACAAAGATCTGATTTGGCGACACTGTCGGTAAATGCAAACAAGTTCATTTGATCCCTCCAGACTGGTGAGGGCACGGCTATTTCCGATTGAACTTTGGGTTTTGTGCATCTATCTTTACTCTCGTCAGCGTTAACCTGCTACCCCAGGAGGCCCCTCCGCTGACCAGCTCTGGGAACATAAGGGGGCTCTAAAGATGGGCCGGCTAGCGGGTAGACTGAGCAGTTGTGCCTGGAAACCCGATAGAGCGCCCCTCACCCAAAACTTAAAATACCAGCAGAGATCAATAGCTGCAGCATGTTATCTATTGTCCAGCACAGAGTCCTGCAGGTCCAGATAGATCCCTAACTCATCTGTGACTGATCTGGAGTAGATCTCTTACTGCAGTCAAATGTAACCACAACAAAGTATGTTGTTGGCGATTTTAGATCAAAAAACAAGCGGTGGACTCTGAATAAAACATTTTTAAACATCTAAGTCTAAAGAAAGAAAGAATTGTATTTTAATATAATATTCCACTTTAAGTTAAATCCTTCGTCAGTCCTCAATCATACCAAATTCTTTAACAAAATACATTTTGCCACTGTTGTTAGAAAATGGCCCACAAATGTGAAACCCTCGTCGTTGTTTGTAGAAGATATCAAATGATATGTGGGTTCTTTGTCAACGTTTTTTTTCCCGGCACTTTGAACTTTTAAAGAGATTCAAACTTTATTCAAACTTCACGAGGGCAATCTCAGTAAACAAAGATGTTGTGTGAAATGCTGAACCCTCATTTTTCATCAACAGAACTAATAAAAATAATTGTATATCAATGTTTGCATAAAAGCCCGTCGCCCCACATGCCCCCAGAGGAGAGAGAAATGCAAATAACTGAACATTTAATGAGTATCGTGTCATCCTCGCCTTTTCCAAAACAATGTGGAAGACACAATGAATTACTTTCCTGTTTTGAATAAAGAAAAATAAAACATTTCCCTGTATAATTAAAAGCTGGTCTGCAGCCTGTGGGCGTCTCAGACATCGTCTCAAACTGTGAGAAAAGATGAAAAACAGATCCTGCATAATCAACTGCGAGTCAGTGCAAGTGCACCTTCCTCAGACGCCTGTGTGGAATGCATTCTGGGTAACGTGCTGTCTGGCCCTCATGTCCGTCATCTTAAATAGCAGCAGAGACAGAACACTTGTGGACCTCTCTGGTAGATTTATGGGCTGTTAATGTCCTCCCCCCCTTTCTCCCGCCGTATTCCTGCTGCTTTTGTTCTGCTGTGAATGCAGCTTACGATTCTCCAGGCCGAGACGCGATAAATCGTAGAAACCTCACGCCACGTCAAGTCGACACAAGTCCAGGTTTTTCTTTTCTGGATGGGCCGACGAGCAGGACCCGGCGGCAGAGGTCGGCCGCCCCCCTCGGGGCGTTGGGGTCAAGTTTAGGGAGATTTCTTAGCAGATGGTGCTTAGAGTTCAGCCTGTCACTCAGGAAGAACAGAGAAAGAGGAGAAAAGACACTTTACGGCATTAATTGACTTGTGTGTGTGTCTCAATATTGACGTGCCCCTCCCCCCTCAAAACGCTCCCCTCCTTGACTCCAAAAGGAGACACTTAAGGTCAAAACGTCAGCAAAACAGTGCTTAAATCCCTCTTATTCACCGCTCACTTAAATATTCATGACGACCCGAGTGGCTGAGCCCAGTTCCCGTTCAATTGGAAATCAATTATTTTTGCAAAAAAAAGGAAAGTAGGGAAATAGGCTACTCATTCATTTTGTAAAATGGAGGTGATCTTCAGTTTTTAACTGATAAGCATCGGCTTTTCTTTTTCTTTAGATGGTTTTATGTCCAAGATGTTAATATTTTGAGTTTACTTTCATGCATTTATGGCCAAAGGATTTAAAAAATATGAAAGTTGTGTTTCCGCAGTGAACTATTTCAGGCACCCCTTGTTCTGGAGGTAAAAGTCTCCTTTACTGCACTGGCTTCCTGTCCAACAAAGAATTGACTTTAAAATCCTGCTGTTGGTTTACAAAGCACTGAATGGTTTGGGGCCAAAATACATCTCTGATCTGCTGCTACCTTATGAACCATCCCACCCCTCAGGTCGTCTGGGACCGGTCTACTTTCTGTTCCCTTATGAACCATCCCGACCCCTCAGGTCGTCTGGGACCGGTCTACTTCCTGTTCCCAGAGTCAGAACTAAACATGGAGAAGCAGCGTTCCGTTTTTCTGCTCCACACATCTGGAACAAAGTCCCAGAAAGCTGCAGGTCTGCTGAGACCCTCAGCTCCTTTAAATCAAGATTGAAGACTTTTCTGTTTGCTGCTGCCTTTAATTGAACCACATTCAATTTATATATTAATCAATTTCCTGCATTTCTGCATTTTACTATGAAACTGTCTTACACTGTGTTTTAATGAATGTTCTTAATTGTTTTTAAATCTCCTTTTCTTTTGCCTTATGTTTTGATGCTTTTAATGGTTTTATGTGAAGCACTTTGAATTACCTTGTTGTTGAAATGTGCTATACAAATAAACTTGCCTTGCCTTGCCTTTATTTTTCCCATGGACAATAATACGCGACTGACTCGGTTACTTCCCCGGCATGAAACTCTCCTGATTTAACGAGTCCAAATGATTAACAATTGCATTCGATCATATCTAGTTCATCGCTGAAAGGTCGAGGGTACGAGCCTGTGTTCAAAAAACATCTCGGGTGAAGCTAACTGCAACTCCCAGGATGCATTTCGGCACCACCAATGGCTGATGGGCGCTAAGTGTAACGCTGGTGGGAAAACCGTTCAGTTCACTTTTAACTTCTGGTTTAGTTTTGGATGAATTCAGCAAACATGGTGTTTTGTTTACAACCGCAACAACAAAGCAACAGGTTCTCGTCTGAACTAGTTAAATACTGGCGCTTGGTCAGACCCCTTGGGGTCACTTGCGTTAAACTAAGACACTCCGTTACGGTCACAGTGCACACGTGGTTAATGTTGTGAATTCAAACAAAACTCTCTTAGGTTTCGGCAGCAAAATAAGGTTAGGTTTCGGAAAAAACGGCACGGTTGTGCTTATATTACATATGTAAACTAAGTAACATCGAAGCAAGGTAACATAAATATGTCACAAACGCGTAACTAACCTAACTTTACAATATGACAAGAACGCAGGTTACTGTAAGTTACATGTGACTACCTTAGAGATTAAAACAATAAAGACCAAACTTTCAATTAAAAGTATGAATATGAATTCAATCAGTGGTATGACGCTGACTTAACCCACTCTGAACTGGGTTTCTGTCTGTTTACGACTTGTGTGCGGCAGCAGACACACAATGACATTTACTACAGTCAACACTCACAGTACAGTGATGTTCTCGGCTTGTCCGCGTCAGAAATAGATGTAATTGTGGGAGCAGAAAAGAACACCAGATAACGGGAATGTAGCAAACGCATGAAGTATATTATTTGTTGCTTCGCACTAAAGGAATCCAGCCTCTGCTTTAATCCTCCAGTATTTCTTTTTTCAGTCTCAATCAATCACCTGTTTTGTTGGTTGGGGAGCCATCTTTGCATCCTGATGTTAATCAAATAAACAGCACATGTTTTACACGAGTTTACCAACCCATATTCATCACAGCTTGCTTGTATTCTAATGGCGTAATTATTCTAATGTTGATTAAGCCACTTGGGTAATTAGCATTTTTGATTGCAACTGCATCCGCAGGTGAATTGAAGGCAGGGAAAGATAAAAGAACACAGGAAGCCCAAACTTCATTTACACGCCGTAGAAGCGTGTAGCGGCTGAGGAAACGTTTCGTTTTTTATAAAGAAAGACGTTCATGCAAATCAGTCAACGTCATCCTCTCTTTCTGCACAGCTCATTTCTTAATTTAACATTTAAAGTTAAGGTTAGAATCGAGAGCAGGAGAGCTGAGGGAAGCCGCAGTCTTTAAGTGAGTGAGATCAGATTCCTGAAGCGAGATAGCTCAGTGAACTGAGCCGTGACTTAAGGCACCCCTCTTAGTGTACTTTTTTCTTGCTTTGGGAAAACATGTCTGTTGAAACAGTCAACAGAGTGCACCGACGCACGGTGGGCTTACCCTGCGTTTACTCGGGTTACCCCATATGGACGCCTCGCCACATGGTCCCCCCGGCCCTCCAGCAGCAACCACAGCTCGCTGCCCTTGAGAGGGACAGAGGATTATGTTGAGAAGGCGTTGTGTGTGTGTGTGTGTGTGTGTGTGTGTGTGTGTGTGTGTGTGTGTGTGTGTGTGTGTGTGTGTGCCGTGTGTAATCTACGTGGGTTTAGATTTGTGTGTTTAGTTGGCCTCTCTGCCACCTCTCAGGCTTCCTTCACACTGCGGGCCGTCATGCTATATTACACATTTGAATGACTTTATATGTTTGACTTGTAAAAATATCGGTATTTCAATTAATTAGGCTTCCGAATCTATCACTCTCAACTTTTGCCCTACCTCAACGTTTCTTTTTCAGAATAACATCATATTAAGGAAGTAGAGATAACATTACATGGGTCCTTTAACATCCCCGAAATCATTATTTAGCCAAGAGTTAAGCCTTCATCCTTACAAAGTGATGTTGGCAAACCCTCTTTACACATTTGACAGAGCAAACACAATATCAAGTCTAATATTTCCTCTTCTTTTAGCTTTGTTTTGGTCTCCTCCAACTCCTGAGGCAAACATCTCCATATGTTCACCATCACGGTGTTAACTTTGTCTGTCTTCTGTTTGGTGGACGATAGTGGAAGAGATGGTTTTATAGAAGAAGACAAACTGATTCAGTGACCCAACTACAGACGGGCCTCTCTGAGATGATGAAGTGTCCACACGAAAGATGAGTTATTCCTTCCAAGAGGGACTTGTCGTTGAGGTCTTATCAGATTCTACGTGATATTTCAATTTAACTGTTAAATTCAATAAAGCACACGTTTTCTGGTTGATCTGTAGATACGAGCTGGAAACGTTACCTCGGTTGGAATATGGCTGATTGGCTGTCTCTGCTGTTCCCAGATATTCCTGTGCACTTATCACTGCATTCATTTGTCTCCGGACAGCATGAAACATGGCTGACACTGAATACGTCTCTCCACAGATGGGTTAGAAGTCGAGCGCGACTTGTTTTGATTCGAGTTCACAACCTCTGGTTCTTCTACTCTGTTAGATTACAGCCGTTCACAGTTGACTTTCTCCAAACCAGTTTATTGACACTTGCCTAATTTGCATTGCTTTTTTGGCAACAATGGTTCTGTTATGATTTTTTTGTGTCTTTTAGCCCTATTTGCAGGGGACTAGTATTACCTGGGGGCTTGTAGTAATCTCTGATTTTAATCACGTGCAAATCCGCCATGTTTAGAATTTGTTATGTATAAATTCCACCAAAAATTACCGACCATATTTTGTGATTTGGGGGCGTTTTTTTTTTCTCTCTGCCTCACGATAATGGAGGCTGCATTAGCAATTATGAATCAAAGCTTTTACGGCATTTTGGGTGCAAATGTAGGAGGCTCATCTCACTACACAGCATGGCGACTCATTCGCACCAGAGCTGGAGGTCTTTGTGAGTATTATATAAAAGGCATAATGTAATAATATTCATCACATCAAATATGAATATCACATAGTGTATATAACATAAACAGATGTTACACAGAACATTGACATCATGTCCTGGGCATAATGCCGGTGAATTTGAGTGAAATACAGACTTCACTTATCCCGCGTGAATGCGCTGCATGAAGCACAGACGTACGTGGGGGCTAATTTCTAAATCACATGACGTCTCCTGGTAATACTAGTGCCCTGCGAATAGAGCTTTACACTGTAAGTTAAGCTTGAAAGTTCATTCTTGGCCTTGGCTCAGACTCGAGGTTTCCTTACTGTTTCTGGAGCTTTCAACAGCTTTCTTTTCATCCACAGATGGTGTTCGCTTACCCGTCATGGGTCTTTTGACAGTGATGATGCTCTGATGTTTCAAGCATTGATGAGGTGGGTTGGCACCTCATTTCTTTCTTCATGTGGGCTTGTGTTAATGCAGTTAACACTATTTTGTCCTCCTTTTTACAAGAATGCAAATAAACTATCTTGAATCAAATCAAGGCCCGTTTTAAAATGAGTAAGAAAACATTTAGAATGTGCAGTAACGTGGATATTGTGGGACAGTAAAGACAGGGCTGAAGGGTGCTGGATGCTGGGGGTGGGTGCTGATGGTGGGGGTATGATGAGCTGTAGTGCTCATCCATCAAGACCACTTACACGCCATAGGATCTGCTCTATAGCTGAGGGGGCAAATTAAGTTATAGACCCACATCTGCTGATACCCGCTGGTTCATTAGAGGATCCGCCTGCTTAGGCAGCAACTGTGCGGCATCGAACACGCTGCAAAGAAATAAGAAGCTTGTTTCAAAAATGCAACCTTTCCTTTGCGGAAATAGATACAGACGATCAACTCGCAATATCTGTAAAAATGAAAGTCCCTGAAGCATGTTCACATTTTTGCTTTTGAATTGTATGAATTGGAAATCATTTAATCAGTGTTTCCTGTTTTTCTGGGGCCAAATACTCTGCCATTAAGGTGAGGTAAGGCAAGACATGATCAGCTGGTGGTGTCTTTGCCAATGAAACTACATTTTACAACACGTTGTCTTATATTACACATTTAAACAATACTAATCTTGCAAGAAAGACGTGACGATTGACACTATTAGTTGAGACCCATTTCTTGCAGTGCACGTCTTCGGCAGCAGAGCTCTCCAGCCTGAGCAGGAGGAGAAGAAAAGGAGGACGAGCAGCGATTCAGAGGTTCATTTCAAACAATAGGCCACTATCAGCGTGAGTCCGCCACCACAGCCCAATGCAAATTAAACTGATTGGATGCAATTGGTTTGGCACTGATGTTGCTGACATTGACAAAAAAAACAAAGTTAGCTGGTTGTTGTTTCAATCAGTGGAGGTGGGGCGCTGAGCGGTGGGAGCGGGGAGGTAACCGAGGGAGGAGACGGCTGCTTTTACTTATCCTGTTATGAGAATTTGGTTGTATGGAAGCTAATCATGTATCACACAGGTTTCAGCCTTACTGTTGCTGCCGGGCAAACACCTCAAATGAATCGTTCTTTTCCTTGTGACGAACATGTGGTGTTTTAAGCAGATTACAGGGTTTTTTTCTAATACGTTTCAGAATTAGTTTTGCCGCTTTTATTTCTTTTTAGATGATTGTGCGCATGACTTGAAATTCTGTATTGTTGTTTGTCACTTTAATCCATTTTGTACAGGACTCTGTGCTGCGGGAAGACAAAATGAGTCATTCGTTCAACAAAAGGCAAACAACACACTTTATGACTGGAGCTACCTGTTTTAAGATATAGAAAAACACAATATGAGGAATATGGATGAACACAATCATGTTTACGTTCTCCTTTGCTGACTAAGCATTCTTACTTTTAGCAACAGGGAGAAGCCATTGAGCCGTCTAACTGAAACATTGATTCCTACTTTACAGTTTAGGATCTGAGCTGACCACTTCACCCTGAACATGGTGGAATGCACTTGTCATGGTGACTTGCACAATTTATGAACGCTGGGAAAAAACAAATGAGAAGATTTTGTTCCAAATGGGGAAGGTAAAAGTAAACCGATGTGCTCCTCCGCCGGGATTAAGAACTTGACTGTGGACCGCCGTCCTTCGCCGTGTTGCTTTTTCTTTGCGATTAAGCATTTCATTTCTGACAGTTGAAGCGAAGCTACTGAGGCTTGAAACGTATGAATGATGGCACTTAGTGAGAACCTACCATCCACACCCCATTAACCACCATCCTTCACAGAGTAGATTGCACGATTAGGGCGAGTCATAAGTCAAATGTGCAATTGGACATGCCTTCCTCTGGCCCCTATCTCCTCTCAGTTCGTAGATGTGCAGCGGTTGGAGATGTGAGAGCGGGAGGATGCTGGCTGCTCTGCTCGCTGGCCTCATGAGGGTACTTCCTCCCTAAGTATTGCTTTTTGCTCTTATCTAGATTCTTCAGATTAGCCAATCTAGACTATAAAAACATGTTAAGAGGGGAGAGTGTCAGGAAAAACACTCGCAGACTAAACCGACTTATGTCAATCTACTTTAACTACCAGCTAGGTTACAGTTTACATTGACTCATAAACCGATAGAAAGTTACTTTACAATATCAATCTAACAAAATAAGGGGAAAATAACCACATCATAAGATATCTTATAGATATTTGTCATATTTTTGTGCGTTCTCCTGTTCAGGGAACTACGTGATTTAGTTTAGTAAAAGGTTTGGGTTAATGTAGGCCCACGTTTGTTAAGTAAAGACTCTACGTAACTTACATACGTGGCATTAGCTAAGTATGTTCGTAACGTAAGGTGAAAGTAGTCAACAGACTTACGGTTGATTTATTTGCGGTGAAGCAGCACTACGTGACTCCACCTTACTGTCTTATAATACTTCACGATTACTCTTTCCATCCCGTAAACATGTTGACTGTGAAAAACAAAATGTCTGATTTCCGCCACATGGAACACAGCTGTTACGCTGTCGTCAACAAGATCCGCTGGAGCAACAGGCCTCAGCCTTATCAGAAGAGATCAGAGGTTTGATCAGTATTACCGTCTTCACCGTTAATGGCCATTAACCTGATCTCCCCTCCGCCTCCGTCAAGGTGAGGGGAATGCAACTCAAGCGGGAGATCAGAGCTGGCGAATGAATCCGGGCCAGCGGTATTGAAAGTAAAGCCATGGCGGTAGTATTTGTGTTTCTCCAAACACCCTCAGCTTTGTCTCGGGGGTTATTATGGGCCGACATCAATGGTTTGAACCGCACACATCGCGTCCGTCGGCGATGGTGGCTGAGGGCGTTCTCACACGCTGTGAGGGAGACATCCTGTGAAAACCAAGAGATCAGTATCGAGGCTCGAACAGTAACAGACCTGCAACCGGTCAAACTTATTTCCCTGTTGATTCGAGGCGAACGTTAACGACTGCAGATCTTGTCCTCTTCGCGATGCTGTCGACTGTATACTCTTATGAGATTCTGAAATTTATGTTTGACCCCTGCAGGTTTCCATGCTGAGTGTGATGATTCTGAGAGGGCTTAAACAGATGTTTTATGCGTTTGTTTTGTGTGTAATTGTTCTTCCTTTATATGTTGTGTTTTCACCGAGGAACCATGGCAAAGATAATTTACTGTCACCTGCAGAGAGACAGACATTAATTTTTTGCTTATTCTATTTCTAATTATTCCTACATGGAACATTTGGAATAAGACTGCCATGTAATGCAGTTTCTTCATTACTAAAGTTTTGCACCGAGGTAAATTTCGCTGCTGTAGTGCTTTAACTAGGCAATATTTTTGCTGTAAAATTACACCCAGGTGGGTGTCCTGCTTGGCTGGCCTTTATCATGTGATCACATGACATCGCTGCGTTCACGTCAGCCTGGATCACAAAGTGGGGCTGCAACAGTGAAACGGGCGCCGTTCTTCCTAATTGAAATACCGTAGACCCCGTTGCCCAAATGTAATTATAGCATCAAGTACGGGCACTTGAGGAAACAGCAAGATACAAATTGAAATTTAAGAGTGAAATACAAACTGTCTCCAGCAGTGCATGAGTGCTCATAGTGCCCACAAGACCGGGCCCCGGGAAATCTGGTATGTGTTAGAAAAAGATAAAAAAACATCTTGGGATGTTGTGAAATTTATTCACGAATATTTTTGTATGTTACATTATTTTGGACAGCGCTTTCCAAGGCAACTTACATTCATTTCCTTACATGCTGAGAGGAATTTAGGATTCACCTGGGTGAAGGGAGACGGGGATTGATCCCTCCAATTTATCAGCAACGCGCTCTGAACTACATCGAGGTGGTCGAGGGAGGTGCTCTTGCGAAATATTTTTGCTTATTTGAAAAATGTGCATTATAATTTCACACATTAAACTCCACTCTGCCGTAATCTGTCATCCATAATAGGAAAACTTATATTTTAAATATTGAATTTGAAGATATTATAAAACTTTCATTGATTATCTTACTTCAGTAAAAGTACAGAAGTATTATCAGTGAAACGTACTCATGTGTGAGTGGTGTGTATCGTGTATTATGTTATTGGATTGTTTATACTTTACAATTGGAGTTGATTGAGGTGAATTTAACTGAATCTAGACCGTTAAATCATAAAATGTATTTATACGTCAGCTTGTTCTTAAGCGTCAGTTCTGTCTGTTTTCAAAATAAACTTCCATGTTCATCGGGATCAACTTAGATTTAGGAAACAAAACTACTTGGTTAGGTTTCAGAAAAGATTCTGGTTAGGGTTCAAATATGTACGTTTGTTACGAAGTTAAGAAGACAAAGTAACGTACACGATGTAGAATCATTACACTTAACCTAGCAACGTATCAGAGATATCTTCATTTTTCATGCATTTTTCTAAACATCTGTCAATTTCCACTTGTTACATGTATACATGAAAACAAACTGACATCCTCACAGTGAACAACTTAGTTAGGTTTAAAGTAACTACAGAAGTTACCGGCTTCTAGGACCCACATGGGACACGAACAGCGGCCTCCTGGGTGAAAGTCCTGTGTTGTACAACATGCATTGCTAAATAAGCCAACATTTACATTCATTGTTGAATTTAATCGTGTAATGTTATGACATTTTACTCTTCTTTACACTTACTTAAATAAATGGCTGTAAAATAAATGCACTATGTAGCAAAAGCGGACCAAAAACAAGGCGGAGGATTTGCTGCAGGGCTCCAGACTGTATTATTTCTGATGATTAAGCCTCTAATTTCTCCAAGCTGTTACCTCTCGCTGACATCAGGGGCTTAAGCTCTTAACTATTATTGATATTCTACTTAATAAAAATCTGTTCCCTTCAGTAACTTGCTGAACGATTAGTCCCCACAAAGGTTAGTTTTAATTGTGCGAGAATATTGAGTCCTCCATCAGCAGAGGAGGGTCTAGTGACAGCTAAATACAGTATGTAGGCTGCATCAACGCACTTCTCCCCCTGGCTCTGTTGTTGTGACTCCCCTCACGTTCAGGAGCTGTCAGCAGGCCGGCCGCAGGGAGCTCGGAGTGCAGATGACAGGTGGAAGAGCAGAGCGGCTGCACTGGAATGAAAATGGCAGAGCCTGGACAGCATGGCGACAAAACGTTTCAAGAGGCTGGAGAGTTCAGAGGATCCAGACAAGAGATGCTATCCAGATGCCTCTTTTCAGCATTAGTTGAAGTGCTCATTCCTTGAGTCATTGTGTGGAGGAAGGGGGAGGGGCAGATGTTGGGCTGCTGTTTTTTTCCTTATTTCCAAGCTCCTGCTCTGCCAAGACAATGGCAGACGGGAATGTGTCGATATAAGCCGAGGCCCTCTGCGTGCACGGACACGCCGCGCAGAGTTCAACAGAGTCACGCTCCTTCCCTGACTCTGCTGCTGTGCAACGCCTGCGTATGATTTCCTGCTCGGGACTTCTTAAGAGGTCAACACTTGTACCTGCATGTTCTTGTTTATTTTTCTAAAGCTCCCTTAGGGTTTGTTCCAATAAAACATGAGTGATACAAACCTTCAAACCGCTAATAATCTTTGGAAATGAAAACACTTGGATTCAGACCTTGAGACAGAGCCAGTTGTTGTTCTGAGGTTAAACCCCACAACACCTGCTTCATCATTAACATAAGAGGCAGCAACGGGTCCGTTTTAAGCTCTGACATAAATTCACTTGTGTCCTTCTTAATAAAAGCAGCATATCTGGTTTCCGGAGGGCTATACGCTCCGTTGGGACTAATGCCTTTTCCTCCTGCTGCCGACGACAGAGACGTTTCACGCAAGCTGTTGAAAAAAATGGCAGCCGCTTCACTCTTTCTTAATCCAGACGTTTCAATGTTGACACTTTTATGTGTGGACAGTCAAAGGAGAGTCGAAGTTGCCGTGGAACACAACAATCCCCTTAGTTACAGTAGCCAGGAATTTGGCCGCGGTGGAAACGGCGCAGATGTGAAAGATCACGTTTCAGATGAGCGCTGATACGCCAATATCCCCAACAAGCCTCTGCAACAGCTCCGTGTAAAGGTATGTGCCACGCTTTCCACGGGCGATCAAGTTTTTGATGACACATTTGCAAATTTCATTCTTCTCAGGCCCCCCCCCCACCCCCAACCCCCAAAAAAAAGGTTATTTAAATGTGTCGACATGGCGAGACAGCTGACATCTTGAAATAGCTGACATGTCTGCTGTGTGTTTTCATCCACCTATGGCGCCCTCACCACTAAAATCTTGTCACCGCAAGTGGATTGACCTCGCTTTGTAACCGGAGACGTGGTTGTACTTTGGAATTCGCAAACTTTCATCTCTGCAGTCGAAACCTTTCATCGCAAGTGGCTCGGCGTCTTGATCTGCCGTCAGTTATCTGCCGAGAAAAGTAAACACTGCTCACACTTAAAGAAATATAAGGTAACAGAGACACTGAGAAACATTTTAATTATGGGAAGCTCCTGGATGCTTGGCGCGCTCGAGTGATTCACAGATTCAGCCGTGAGTGGACGCAGACAGAACAAGTATTCAGATCCTTTGAAAAAAAAAAAAAAAGCAAATACAGTTAAAAAGTCAGGTATTAAAGTATGAAAAGCAAAAGTATTAGCGTTGTTCTGAAATGAACGTCTTTAAGTATGAACGTTTATGACCTTTGGGAACAGAATAATCTAAACTCAAAGGTTGAGCTTTTTGGAGCTTTCACCAAAGATGTCTCGTAACATGACATTGTTTTCACAAAACCCCTTTGGAGGAGGTCAAGCCCAACAATGAGCTCAACATGGACATCAACTATCTCAGTTTTGTTACAATCAGTGAGCGAGGTCCCGAACACAGACACAAACACTGGGAGTGAGCTTTTAAATTAAGTGGGATTTATTGCTGACGTAGAAGTTTGAATGTCCGGAGGTTGCAGGAGGGAATGGAGGAACGCCGGGGCGAGGCTGGACTCGGGCGAGGAAGGTGGTTGACAGACTGGAAGGCAGTTGAGTATAAGAGAATATTTTCTCACGGTAATAAACTAAAGAGAAGCCTGAGACGAGATTCCACCAAAGGAGCTGAAGCAACGATCTGGCGGTGAGTGGGTGAAGAGCCGAGGTAGATATGCTGCAGAGCTGATGAGCTGATGAATGCCAGATGTGTGAGCTGAGGGAGGCGATGAGCCGATCGCAGGCAGGTGTGAAGGTAGACTGGGCCCAGGTTGACAGCAAGACAGGAAGAGACTCAAACACACACACACACATAAACTAACCAGGGACATAGAAGACAAGACGAGTGAGGAACACAAGGGCGAGACAGAGGCACGGCCACGACAAGTTTGCGTCCTGCCTACTGTCAATCATCTGTAGCCATGTTTCTATTCAATTGTCAAGTTACTTTTAAGCAAACATTTGAAATGTTGCAAAAAAGATGTGCAAATGGACCCTTCGCTAAGTCCCGCCACTCAAACACAAACTGGCCAATCGCGGCGTAGCATCGGCTTCTATCTTTATCTTTTCAACGTGTTTTGATTGCTGAATCGGTTTGACATGCTGGGTGCATCGTTCAAACGCATATTGTAGCGTCTGTCTGCTTCTTAAATTAGATGATGTTGTTTCAGGGAGTGCAGTGAGTGACAGTGTGGGCTCCGTGGTAGCTCCGACAGCTTGACGGAGTGGGGCCGAAGGGTCAAGGGTCAATTAGACCAACGCATCCTCACACAACTTCCGTCATCACAAGAAAGAAATTAGTTAGGTTTAAGTAACAAACCTACTTAGTTAGGTTCAGGAAAAGATCGTCACTTGGGCTAACAAATCTACGGAAATGTCGTAACTACACTAGATAGATAGATAGATAGATAGATAGATAGATAGATAGATAGATAGATAGATAGATAGATAGATAGATAGACAGATATAAACTTTATTCATCCCCAGGGGGAAATTCGTTAGCGGTATTCGTTGCGGAACTACGCAAGTTACGTGACAATTAATTCAACTTCTCATTTCACACGGGGAACCAAACAGTGGTTGTTGGACCCATCCTCCTCCCGCTGTGTGGGCTTCTGTGTTCTTTATACTTCCTTGTTCATGATTACGTGGATTACAAAATGATTTCGTGGGATACCTATATTTACGGCGAATTGTTTTTCGTAGGTATAGCTACAAATGCTGGATGAGACCAGCCTCATTAGACACGTTTCCATCAACTGCTTTGGAGCGAATAAACCCGGCTAAAGAGACTAATCCCAGGTAATCGCAGTCAGAAACGCCCTTCGCACAGTAACCATGTAACGGATTTGCGCAATTGAGGAAGTTTTATTGAATTTTGCCTTTTCCAAAAATATTTTTTCATGCGATACTTACAAATGTGCAACAAAAACCCGGCTGAGGTTGGTTTCTTTTAACATAACGCTAAAGCTCTTGTTGCCTAAACTGCCGGGTTCTCCGTAGGGATGTCGGATCTGCAATCATTGGTCATTTGAGGAAAAGTTGATATAGGATCCACTGGCCGATACCTATACATGCTACTTACCTTTCCATTACAACAGACGTATAGATGTATGCTGATCATCAGAAGTAAGTTAACTCGGCTCTTAAATATAACTACGTTACATGCACATCCTAATTTTCAACTGATTTCAACGGCGAGCAAAGCTAGTTCGGAGTGCTGCACACAAGCAGTTCTCTGCCTTAAGATTCCTTCTCTTCCCTCTTCCTGAAAGAGAGCAATCATTTCTTCATTAGCCTTTTATTTGTTTCTAACTGTTCCACTTCAGGGGTAACACACACAGTTTATTTGGGTACTCTTAATTACAAAAGGGAGATTGTGTGCCCTCCTCGCCAAAATGAATGTCTCTCTCAGCCTCCCAGAGGGCAACAGCAGCGAAGAGTTGGACTGTATCTGATTGCATTTTCCACGATTGATGAAGTTATCGAAATACTGACCAAACTGACTCGGACCGTATCTCGGCTGTGAAGTCTTTAACCTGTGTCTTTCACCCTTGAGGTGAGGGGGATTAAGAGGAGAAATGCCTTTATTTCCTATTTGTTAGTTTTTAAGATTTTTTTTTCTTCCTTTCCAAGGAGAAGCCCGGGGGCTGTGAGCTCAGTCACGATAAATTACATTGCAGTGCTGTTTCTCTCTCCAGATAGCCGTTCAGGAGGTATAGCTACCTTCAGGATCTTTTCATTTTTCGTGCCGTTATTAAACACAGTGATAGAATCGACCTCCCCTAGTTGATTCAGAAATGTCAGGGTTGACTACAAAAGGAGAAACATGGCTTTCTGTTTGCAGTTCACTGTCACCTTCAACATCATATCTGGGACAAAAACACTTGCAGAGACAAGTGAACACCTGCACATGCATGCACACAGACATCTACACATTTGTAATAGTGACTTATATGCTCATGGGCAACATATAGAGACAACCCAGGAAGTACAGTTATACAGTGCAGGGAAAAGTGAGAGTGCGAGTGTAAAGTGACTGTTTATCTATAACATCAGACTGTGACTAAATAATTAGCATTTAAAGGAAAAGCTTGACATTTTTGAGAAACATTCTTCATTGCTTTCTGTCAGAGATTTTGTTGACTTCAGACTGAGCTGGGCTAGCTGTCTCCCCCTGTTTCCAGGGTTTATGCTAAGCTAAGCTAACCAGCTGTGAACTCCAGTTACAAACAAAAGGTTATCTATTGTCTCATCTAATACCGGCCGAGAAAGCTCATTAGCATATTTCCCAAAATGTGAACCTAATATTCTATGGTCTAATTTATTAGTGCAACATGTGTGGGTGTGGTTTCATCAGATTTGACGGACTGTGGCCTGGCATCAACAGCAAATAACACCACAACTTATGAACAACGTATATGTTCAACTTCCTTTGGCCATTGGTGTGAAGCAGATAGCGTACAGAAGGTGTATTGGAGCATCGTTTGCTGAAAACAGCTGCTGCTTTAAACGAGGTGGATGAGCCATATACAGTAAATGTGCTGTAAAACCAAAACATAAGCTGAAAGAGGCTAAAAAGCTCTTTGCTCTGTTGTTTTTTTTCACTGCAAGCAACTCCTATTACATTAGATACGGGTTATTTGTTTCAATGTAAATACGAAAAATAGAAAATCAATGCTCTTTAATTCATCATAAATACCCCGATCGTGTTTTGGTTGCCATGTAGGGAAACTAAAAACATTGACAGTGATCATTGAGCAAATACAACCTTTTCCATGCACAGCATGATGTGCATTTTGAAAACGTGTTTAATATGATTATTTTGTTGATAACACAAAGGTTTCTGGCAGCATCTTGTTTCACCCAAAATGTATTCACCGTGTACAAAACAGTTGTGTTTGTCACATAGACACACTGATGCATGCACAACATATAAACACCTGTAGTTAATTCCTGGACGGTCACAGTCTTGATATCCGACCAGAATCTCGGCGGGTGAGGCTAAAAGTCCATCCACAGTTGATTAAGGCCATCGAACACAGTGTGCATTAATTCAGTTTACGGCCATTAAAAGAAGAAGAACGCTTGGGCTTGCAAATGGTAAACTACGACTGTCAACAGCATGATGTATGGTAGCTTATTATATTCCACTCATTATGATTAATAACATCGGAAGGAATGCTCCATTCTTGTCGAGATGGAAAATGTAATTAGCTTCCTTGGCTGGCGTTGCAAGCCAGGCCTCCTCTTGGCCGCTCACATCCCCAAGATAAAACACCCAATTTACAGCGGGAGACTCCGCATCTATAGTGCATGAAATGCTGCAGCCGGTTACACATCATCCCTTTCTTTCTGCTTTCCCAACATGCTTTTCTCTGATCAGGACGTTGTAAATGTTGATATGTACCTTTATGATATCAATTCTTTCTAGAGGAAGTCTCCTGATTTTATTTTTTTTTAAAGAAGTTGCTGCAAAGGGAGTACAAAACATAAACACATGGTTGTGTGCCAAATGATGACCACACACTGGGGGTCATAGTTTGCCAATGTATTTGTATTTATCACCGGGCAGAGGTGTGTGAGGGGCGGCCGGAGAGCCGGAGGAGGGCGATAGTGGTGCTGGAAGTGAGTAATGGCGAAGAGCAGTGGGAGGGCATTCTCATCAATTCTGCCTCTGCACCTGCAATCAGCACCTATGAGACGGATCGAGCTAAACATCAATTAATGCCGCGATATCCTCACGGAGACCCGGCTCGCTCTCACCTGGACTCACTGCGGCAGCCTTCTGATTCCAGTAATGACCGTGTTCAATCAGGAGACGCTCATGGAAGACGGTTTCCTATTAATCCGGAGTGGAGTACAGAAGATGTGAAGACGGATTTCATTTAGTGAGCAGCATGATGCAAATCTGCAATCGTGAGGGGGGGAATGCATCTATCTTCTGGTTTGTTGTACTGGAGATACGTTCGGGAAAACATGTAGTAAACAAGACGTCTTTGGTTTGTTTACCTCTTTGTTTGTAGACACTTTTACAGTTTGGGATGATAGATGACTTATATAAGTTTGCGCATGCAGCTTGGCAACCGACGTCTGGCTGAGTGCAATAGCTTGTCAAGAAACGCAACGGCATTAACCACAAAGATCCTGAATGCAACCTCAACAAATGGGTTATGGTTTTTTTGTTTGCTTGTTTTTAAACTTCTGAGATTGAAATCATTGCTGTGGTTGATAACAATACCAATGGTCAGATAATTTACTGCTTTACGAAATTATCTTCAAACTAAGCTACCGGTAGTTGCAGTCCGGTGGAAAATGAGCATAATCAGGTTACACGTTTGAGTTGGTGAATCCAAATGGTTTGAGTGGATGATTAGAGTTTGAAGCAGGTATTCATGAGGTCACAGATTGAAAGTAACGACGCAGATCATTATCATGATTTCAGTCCACAAGAGACTGTCCTGAACCTGAAAGGTCACATATTAGATTCAATCTTTTGTAAGATTGTCTTCACCGGGAAAGTCGCAGAATTTGGTTGATTTTCAAAAACATCATACAAAGGATTTTAATTTCACCATGACCACAATCTTTTCCCAATCTTGCTTTTATTTGCCTTACTGTATCTAAACAACAGCCATTCCATGTATTGATTTCATACATTGGTCGCATCATACCGGTACGAGGACTTTCTGAGCACGATGTGCTGCGGATTGGGGCTTCCAATCAGAAAACTGAGCTGTTTTGGAAGACAAGAACGTCGACACATGATGATTCTGCAAAACCCTGGATTACATTAAATGCCAATGTTTTTAAAATGTTCACTTTCTAATCTACGGTATCCATGCATGGCAGCTCGTGGATGCTGGTTAAAGTTAGGGAAAACTTTGGGAGATGGAAAATAAAGGTTGACTCCATCTGTGTCCACTCAGTTTTATCAAAAAGCAGTGACGTAGGTCACCAAAGCAATTTAACCAATAAAGTTATGAATAATGTAAACGCTAGCACTATCTAAGTAAGCTGTGTGAAGTTTGGAAATAACTGAACGGGCTAGTTTGGATTTTTTGATGTGGGGTTAGTCCTGCATACTACAAGGTAAGATTACTTGTTTTGTCAATGGAGTGTGGCTCTGAAGCGATGATTTAATAGCTTCAGTTCCAAGTCAAAAAGGCGATCTGACGGCAAGATAAGGCGGCTGTGGATGGGAGCAGCAGAAGAAGAACGTATTCTACACAACACAAATAGTCATGTCCGTTTAAGTGTACACTATATTTAGATATTTAGAATATTAATTCTAGTTTTACCTTGGTGAACATGGAAGTTGCCGGTTTACTGCTGCCGCCACCTGTTCATTTTTTTGTATTAATATGGGACATTTGGGTGGGACTGGAAGGGTGCTAACAACCATATATATATATATATATATATATATATATATATATATATATATATATATATATATATATATATATATATATATATATATATATATATATATATATATATATATATATATATATGGTATATTGTGTGTGTTTTCCTGCCAGTTTTGATTCTCGGCCCCCCCCCCTGATTATTTCACCTGTGCCTTGTTAGCACCCCGCTCACCTCACCTGTCCTCACTACCCCAATCAGTCGTTCGCTACGCACAGCTCCGGGTCCTTTGTTCAAGAGTTTTGTTTTACTGTAATCTGACTGCTGTTCTTGCCGTTTGGGGAAACTGCAGCTGAACATGTCATGTTCCTTCAAATGAGTCTCAGTAATTCAGGGAGGTCACGAGGTTTGGTCCCACTGGCTCGTACGAGTATAAAGTGAATGAAATGTGTTTGACAGAAAAACAGAAGCGACACGTTAACTTTGTTGTTACTTTTTGACCTTGCCAGGAATCAGTAACATCCAAAAAAAGTTATGAACAAACAACAAAATAGAATCTGACACAAGCAGCGAGTAGAAACTGAACATGAAGTCCTGCAGCGTGAACATCACTGCAGCCAACACCTTGCTGTCTCTGCAATCACATCTGCCCTTATTGGCCCTGGTTCAACTCCCATCAGCCCCCTCTGCACGTCTCTCCCGCTCAGCCTTCCTACAGCCTCAATAAAGAAAATATTAAGCGTGTGTGTGTGTGTGTGTGTGTGTGTGTGTGTGTTTGTGTGTGTGGACTGACCAACTCTCCGATTAGAGGAAGGGAAGAAAAACACCAACAGCAAACGACTAACAGCAACCGGAGATGGCGGGCCCTCATCCATCACTCTGCGTGTTCGCGGACGCCATATGAAAACACAAACAAGCAATCAATTGTTTTGCGCACAGCTTGAGGCCTCCTAATCGAGCACATTTATCTGACGCCGCGGTGGTAGCCCCAGCAATACTTTAATTTGTGAGACATTAAGTTGAGTTAATGCCTACCAGGTTGCCGTTCAACCGGGGGGACCTGGCACATTTGGCGGCAGCGTAAAAAACGCCGGAAAATCTCGCTGTATTGTTCTGGGACACGGTGATGTAAATGATCTCACCCGCTGTATCTTTAATGGGCTGCGAAATGAATTTATGTGGGAATATTTGCAGAAGAATATTGCATTGTATCATGGCGTCATTAGAGAGCAGGAACTGCTCCGCCCCGGACGGAAGCCGCTGCATGACGGCCTCGACTCTGCTGTTTGTCCTTCGAACCGCCCCTGTGATTGGAGGGGGAGAGAGAGAGAGAGAGCGAGAGAGAGAGAGAGAGAGAGAGAAAAGAGCGAGAGAGAGCAAGACAGAGAGAGAGCGAGAGAGAGAGAAAGAGGGAGGGAAGCCAGGCACTCTAATAATGATGCACCCTCAGGCCTAATGTGCCATTTCTCTCTCTCTCTCTCTCTCTCTCTCTCTCTCTCTCTCTCTCTCTCTCTCTCTCTCCCTCTCTCTCTCCATGCTCTGATAGTAAACACACAGCACAGTGTATGTTTCATTCTTCCTCAGACATGTATGATGCCAACAAAGAGTTAATTTTTCTTTCAATACATTGAAATTTTATTTCAGGAATATATCCAAGGATCCAGTAAAAGGTTTTTTTGTTTAATGAAATAATTAAATTAGCTCAAATTAATTGATTTTGGACATAATCAGGGTTATTGTGTAGGGGGAAAGTACAGATTAATATTGTCTTATTATATCATATTGTACATTTGTCTTCAGGTCACACCATTACAGCCCTGCTGCCCACTTTTCACATTTCCCATCGCATCAAGTGACTGAAGTGTGTTTCATTTCCGAAAGAATAAATGCTCCACTGTAAACACACCGCCAGCTTTGCTCTTATGCTGATGGGACTTCAGTTTAAAGGGCTGCTGTCATTTGGTCTTTGGCTGATGTATACGTCAGCTCCTCAGACGGGGCAACTCTCTTCCAGTCTCTCTTCTGGAAATAATGCATTTCCATTACCGCCTTTGGTGTTAATGAAAAGGGAGATAAACTCTAGTTGGTGATCATCATTAAAAACAGAATCCTAATTTCCTGTATTTTAGAAAATCAGCAGTATTTTTCACAGAGTCTTCACAGACTCCATATCTGACAATCCTCTGTGATCTGTGAATTTTGCTCTGCAAGTCTCTCGGCCCTGAAAGGAGATTAAAATGTACAGCAGCTCATCATCATCACCTAACAGCCGATACACCAAAGCAATTTTTTGGAAAATTATTTATTTGGGTTTTCCCTCTCTTATTGATTTCCATGGAGAATTGAAATTGTTGCAACAACAAATTAAAATGTTTTAGGAAAACACAAAAAATAAAAAATAAAATAAACATGAGTCAAGCAGCAGCAGAGGCAGTACAAATATAAGTGGTCCAAAAAAAGGGGAAATTAATATAAAATGTTGTATAAAACTGAAGATAAATAATACAATATTTATTATTGGAAGTATTAATGAAAAACAATATGATGATGATGATGACAGGAGATACAACTAAACAAACTGACATAATACTTAAAGAAGCCCTCTTTCTTCAATGTGCCCCTTTATTGATGATTATGAATAAATGGTTATGGATTTATGTCACCAGACACTGAGTGGCTTTACCCTCCATGACGTCCCAGGGTTTCGTTCATATACACTTTTGTTAGCAGGCAGATGTCACCCTCCTCCTCCCCTCCTCCTCCCCCCTTCCTCCCTCTCCAGAATCGCCCCGGGCCAGTCTCCTGCCCGCTGCCCGGGGTTGCAGAGGCCGATCTCGGGCTGACAGGCGGCTGGTGGCTCTTCAATGCGGCAGAGGAAATTAAATTACCGCTCCTGTTGCCCGCTTTGTAAACAAGACAAAAGCCAATGATACGGCCAATTACGCTTAAATACGACGCATGTGTACAACAGGCTCTCAGAGCGGACTGCGGAATCAGGGGCTGGAGAGGAGCATGAACAGACTGCACAGACATTTCTTTTGTTTTTATTTGTTTCGGAGAGATTTGTCACCGTTTTGTCATCATTTTTATTTATTTAAATTGACAGCAGTTTGCACGAAATTGCAGCTGCATTGAGAGAGAATAAGAGGGTTCGAAGCGAGAAATTATTTAAAAAATGTGAATATAAATATAATGATATGATGACCAAATGTTTTGCCTTCAGTAACTGCATTAGGAGAAATCAAAGGTTTAAACTGTAAGCTATGTAAAAAAAATATGCTTGTCAAAAATACGCATTACCCCATGATATATTCATTTTAAATTATTAATCAATGATCTCCAGAAAACACCACCAATAGTCGACCTGCAAAGCAGGATGCAGACTGACGGTCCTGATAGACCCCCAAAATAATGAGCAACCCCTTCAGCGGTGCATCTTGCAGCAGTTGTGCAGCACTGTCGTGACTCCTGCAGACAAAAGAGAAAAGCATATTAAAATTTACAAGGTTCGATTGTAGAATTTATTGATTGAAAATTGATTTAGAAAATATGAATGGCTTTTGCAGACATAATTTAATTAGCATCTCTCGCAAAATTATGGTAAATATTCAGACGATACTGCTTTTAGGAATAATAACAATAATACATATAATAATAATAATATAACTAGGTGTGGTTTTCTATTTATTATGACAGATTACAGAGACAGTGTTTCGTTTAATTCTGAAAACGAAGCTACATCCATGATCTCAATCTCTCTAATTCCTCTCCAACAATCCTGCACAAACTCTGCCCTCAGCCTCACAATAAACCCCCGATGAAAATGGCGATCAGAGTGAATAAAATAGATGGTGTTTATCAAAGTAAATTAGATTCAACTAAATAGTTCACCGGAGGGGCAGAGCAGTTCCTGTAATTCACTTTAAGGTTCACCAACTTACTCAATAAAGCCCTGGCTAGGAATCTAACTGATGTCTAATCGATAGGTTTATCTGAGGCAAACAGCTGGGAAGAGCAAAATGAATCGGTTTGCATTCGAAAGGAAAAGTGGAAAAGATAAAGTCGAGAAATCTGACGTCGCGTAATGAAATGACGGCTTTTATTTCACCTTTTGTGTCGATTTTATTTTTCCCAAATAAACTGAACTAATAAGATGAAAAGTTAGGATAAAACAACACTTCTTTATCAATAAAGATTAACTCTGAACGGCAACATCAATGATAATAATTGTAATAATAACAATAATAATAATAGTAACAATTAGATCAATATTTACACCGAAAAATACCTGTTTGTCGTGCAGCTCGTGCGGCCTGTAACGCTCGGTGTAGCGACATGACATCCCTCCATCCTCCCAGCCCCAAGCCTGCATTTCAGCGATTTCTCCTCTTTTTTTTTTTTTTTACTGTCCCTCCCCCCCTCCCTCCTCCCCCTCCTCCCCCTCCTCCTCTCTACCCCTCTCCTCCTTTCCACTCCGTCCAGTTTCGAGTCGTCTGATCCGGGCAGGAGGCGCCAGGTTTTCCCCTGAGGGAGGCGAAGAGTCAAGGACTGAACCCTCCAAATGCAGAATAATGTAATTCTACACTCTCAGTAAAAAGGGTTCCACTGTGCAGAACGGTTCTTTACGGGTTCGTATAGCTGCTTACACTCTGAGGAAAAGAGATCCTGAAGGGAGAAAGACGGCGCTTCTTCTATCACAGAACTCTGCTTGTTGTACACTCTGAAGAAAAGAGGTTTCACAGGCTGCATGCATAATAATATACATAAATAAACTACATAACATATTCTAAACTATCGTATTTGGAAGTGAAAATAAAAGTAAAAAAACTACAGTAAGTAAATTAAGTCACGGTTGTTTGGGTGACAATTAAATGTTGAATTTTATTGTTAAAATCTGTGTTTTTCACTTCTAACCAACTGGTTTAGATGCGTAGCTCAATAATAAGACCCAGATTGAAACACAATGTTATATCATACAACATAAATGAAATTATTAAATAAATGAAGGAATAAATAACTAAAAGACTGGTGTTCTTTTCTGAAATGCCAGCACGCCTGTTTTTTGACACTAGTTGTATCAAGTTGAATTACTTTGAGGGTTGGGAAGGTTTTGGTGACGGTTGTTGGTCAAACTTCTGAAAGTCAAACTGACAAACTGACATTCAAACTGACAAACACAACATGTAGCGTGATGTTTTTGTTCAAATAATTTGGACAGATTTTTCTGCGATTCCTTAAATGTTCACCTCAAGGTTTCAGAACAACCAAATGGTTCTAATGAAATACCAATAAAGTTTACAGACCTCTTCTCTCCTCATGTTTACTTCCCTTAAATGTTGCAACAACAGATTTTCTTCTTTTACAATGGTTTTTATTAAACCTCAGAGTCCACACTCTCAGTAAAAACGTTGGTAGAACCACTAAATGGTTCTTGCATCGCAACAAAAGTTGGCCTTTGAGTCTGTAGAACCTCACTGTGGTTCCACGAAGAACCTTATAGTGATTGTTCCTTTAAGGGAAACTCTCATCAAGACAACACAATCCCACAGTGCACAGAACAGAAGACATTATAATCTGCAGCAACGATACATCTTCACTTTACAATGAAAGCGTGCCATTAAATGATTTGACCTGCTGGTTTTAAATCACTAGTTCTGTTCTTTAAGTTAAAGCATGACCTGGTAATGCAGCTCAGTGTATTTATTTGTAAATCTCAGTTCTAGCTACTGATGTAACACATGGGGGGATTTATTAGGCTGATATTTTTAGACTCGTTAATATCTCAACAGTAATAAATAAGACTATTTGCCATTCAGAATCATTTTCCTGAAGCTTTTGAAAGAGCATTTAGAGATTGGTTGGATGATAAAGCTCACAGAAGACACACATGTGGCGTTAATTTAACCGTTAAAATGGCAGTCGCAAAGATTTTTTGTTTAAATAAAAGTCTCTTAAGTCACTGCCTATTGCTGAATGAACACAATGGTGAGTCAGCAGATATGGCCCACTGATAAAAGCATATAGCAATACTCATACATGCAGTATTAGGAACTGGGTATCTGTGGAGACATTCCCGGAAAAATAATGCTGTATTACACTTTTACTCAATTGTATTCACACGAAATGGAATGTGGACACAATTCTGAAAAATAGAATGATAAGTGTGGGATTTCAGATGCAGCCAAAGACTCCAGACTCACAGGACTTGAATGAGATGTATGTGAAGGGTTGGGGATCAGTGTGGCTTCTTGGCCTCAGTATTTCTCCAGGCCGTAACAGGCTGCAACAGAATGCTGAAGGATGGATAAATGAATTACAAGCAGCAAAAAGAAGTATCTGAGAACGCCATTTGTTCAACGTTTTCTGGGGTTTACAGGTCCAACGAGCTGCTTCCTCGACCATTGAACTGTTTGTTTTCTGGGTGTGAATTCTGCAGCTCAACCTAATGGCGACAGAGAGCCAAACAGGAGGGAGGGAGGATGACAGGCTGTGTCAAACTAATCTGTGACATCCTTGATTGCAGAGGCAGTTTTCTTCTCTTTTTTTTTCTCCCAGCCTTCCTCGGGTCTGGGATCATTTCAGCTGTCAATTAAAATGCGTCCGTTATCGGACAACTTAGCGACTAGACATCCATTATCGGACGCCCCTACTGTCTGGAGGGCCCCTTTGCCAGTTTTTATTTTTTTTATTTTTATTTATTTTTTTTTTTTTACACACAATTTGGACAAGACTCCACAAACCACCAGCTGACAGCATGTAAAGGAGTTTAACCATGCACGTCCATTTGTTCTTGATCCACACAAATGTCAGTTCGTTCTAATGAGTGAGCCAAATATTTTGCAACAAAATAGTTATTGAAGCAGAAGTGACAAATTCGAGAATAACAACAATCATTGAACTGGAGGTTGATTGTTGCTGCATCGTCACATCATTGTCCGCACCAATCAGTGTGTCCCCCTCATTATTTATCTTTACACAAACAATTAACACCAAAGTCCAAGGAAGCGTTTTCCATGATGAACAATGACCAATAACAGACACAAACTAATGACACAACAACGCCTAACAAAATGAACAACATCAGTAACAGGCGTAATCATCTTCATAATTGTAACACTTGCACATTTACTCAAGTAATATTCAGATATTGTTTCCATTGCTCTGCAACATTTCTAGAGACGCTTTCCTCTTTTCTCTCTCTTCGTTTTAATTTGGTTTGCAGGCCCCTGGTCCCCCAAACGCAAGCTAACCCGACCGGCAGGTCGCTAATATATCGGGGAGGCAACTGTGACAAATTCCTTTTGTCTCCGCTTTGCTGGTACTTTATTACCCAGACGAGCAGCATGGCCTGGAGATAACGATTCATCACGCACAGCCGGCAACCATAGACAACGCCTTTGGGCAAAGTCAGCGAGGGGGTTTCATATTGAGAGAGAGAGAGAGAGAGAGAGAGAGAGAGAGAGAGAGAGAGAGAGAGAGAGAGAGAGAGAGAGAGGAGAGAGAGGGAGAGAGAGAGAGAGGGAGTGCGCGCGTGTGTTTGTGTGTGTGTGTGAGAGAGGAGGGTGTACCTTAATTGGCAATGGGGCCTCATTGCATTAGTAAAATTGCTGATTACAATCCCGCACAACATAATGTCACGTTTGCATTTAAAAGCTATATAGGTAGACCTCTTATTTCATAACTAGTTTTCATGTGGCAGCCCATAATAAGTCAGGGATCTCTATTTAAATAATAATAATCATTTAATGTCCCTCGTGTTTTGCAGCTATAGCTTATTAGATGGCATTTTAATGATCGTGATGGGAAACATGGGTCACTATGCAGCAGAGAGAGAGAGAGATGGAGCAAAATGAAGATACTTCCACAAAGCGTTTAGAGAAAGCAGGCAGCATGAGCAGTTCATGCTAAATAACCTCATTAAATCCACAAACAGTGGTTCCCTTTGCACAATGATGTCTAACTATGTGGACAGGTTGGTGCCAAAGGTGTAAATACATTGAGGCTGAGTATTATGTCGCTGCTCTTATTGAGCGCTGATCAAAACAAAACCTTGAAATGTAAAAAAGGCTTTAATGGCTTTCATTTTAAAAACCTGAGTAATAACAATGGTTACTTTGTAGTTTCAATAACAACACAATCATTTAGTAATTATTTTGTTTTGCTCTGATGTGTATGAATCCATAATACAAACAGATCATCCGATGAGACATTCCATGGAGTTAAATGTGACATATCAGTCTGAAGAGTCCCAAACTGCACATTAGAAATCAGATAACTTTAAAAAATCATTTTAATTCCCTTATGCTTCATTATAACAGCAGCTCGTGGGAACTAATCACAGTGAATGGCCTAAATTGTTGAGAATAATGAAACCAGACACTTGGCGTGTTGTTGAGCGTGAGCTCTGGTTGCCAGGCTCAATAAAGAGAACTGTGATATTGGTCCTGATGATTAGAGGTTTACAGTTTTACCAAAGTGCTCAACATGTTGGCAAACAGCATCACGTGAACAGGACGTAATGAAGCGAGGTAATGGGAAGGTTTTAGGATCAGAAGTCAGTGAAATGTCTTGCGCAGGACACTCGAGTTATAATGATTTGGTTTTTACTTTCTACCAAATAGCAGAGTATCAAATAAATACATAAATGAAAAGTTTGTCCTTAAGTTGATACATGTAGGGTCTCACATTTAAATAGTATATATATATATATAACTTGTACTGCTATATAACTTGTACTGCTGTCACAGTTACAAATGAGAATCAAATACCAACACAACCGGTCTGCAGGTGTCAGGAAAGAGGGCACCTTCTGAAGAACGTGACGTCAATTACCCCGTTCACTGTTCTTATATGTTGGCACAGTTTAAAAAAAACGTATGGAAGAGTTATGAGTGCTGTCTGGCTGAAATGAATAATAAAAAACAATACATATTTGTATTTGATCTTGAAGTGGATTAAAGTGGATTGACTGTTTGTGATTTCTTTGACCTTATTGTTTATTGTGTCTCAGTCCTGATCAAACATGTTTTAGGAGTATGTTATGGTCTGATTGTATCTGTTGTACCATTGTTTTTACCGTGTCCTCATATCGGTAAACGAATTTACCGATGTTGGATAATAATATGGATCTGCATCTGAATCTAAAATGGCCTAACATGTGACCACCTGTGGGTCTTATGATATGGAAACGGTTTGGGGGATCCCCCACAGCCTCAGCCTAAAGTAAAATACAATATAATGAATGTCCAATTGGCTTAAACCTCATGTCATAACAGTTCGATGCACGATGAAACAAGAAAAGAGTGAAATTAAGACAATGCATGACTTTTAACAACTCAACCTGAACAAAATGTATACAGTGTAACAGAATACTGTGGCAACTCTCCCTGTGGACTAACCTACTGACAGCAGACAGACAGACGTTTGAACCCCTGTGTTGGTGTAAACAACTCGGTTTGTGTCGCACACAGTCAGACGTCACCATCGCCAACAACAAGGAGAGATGTGTTACTTCAGAGGTGCTTCCAAACATTATGTTTCCGGCTCCAGGCCCGTAGATCTCTCTGGTTTTGCATAAACGGCCAATTGCCTTGTCAGTAAGCTGATCTGCGGCCCAGCGCGTCCTCTCGTCCCTATTCATTTGATTGTAACGGGCAAATATAAACAGGCCTAATAGCCGCCACACTCGCGCCGCTCTCGTCCCCCGCACGTTATTGATATGGCCCCTGAATTCACACAATTGATTTTTATGCTTCCCCCTAGCCACCTTGTGCAGTTGAGAGATATCTTTATTCGCACGGAAAGTGAAATAAGTGTGTAATAAAACGGTGATATATTAAATCCGGTTTTTTTTCCACGTGTCGCGCGTTTATTGTGAACCATTTTTCAATTTTATTGAATTGAGACCCCGGCGATCCGCGTCGTTGCTCCGGGCCGAGAAAGGTTAAATAATTTGTGCCAATCAGCAACACGTTTGGCTCCACGATGGGACTCCAGCTGCTATTTATTTGTTTAATTATCTATCTATCTATCTATCTATCTATCTATCTATCTATCTATCTATCTATCTATCTATCTATCTATCTATCTATCTATCTATCTATCTATCTATCTATCTATCTATCTATTCTTGCCTCTTCATATGTAAAACCTTTATATCACTCCTGGGTCTGCATGTTGTTTCCTCATACAGGCTAAATATCGCTTACGGTTGCTTTACATTTCATTACTTTGTTTGGAATGGGCCTATCAGTGGCTTTAAATCAGGCCTGTAGTCTGCACACTTCCCGTCAATATCACTCGATTTATGGCTTCACTGTGTGCAACAGATTATTGCTTCAACGTCTCTCTCTCTCTCTCTCTCTCTCTCTCTCTCTCTCTCTCTCTCTCTCTCTCTCTCTCTCTCTCTCTCACATAAATCTGGTGCACTAGTTGTTGTATCAGGTAGGACACAGTGTACTGATGTAACCTGCCATTAACAATAAGGGGATCCCATTCAGGCCCATTCTCAGCATCATCTGCTGCTTGCCATTTCGTTTTATATTCGCTCAGTGTTCATTGATCCGAATATTGGTGGATCCTAAAGTGGTGTACCGGGAAACTCTAGGGGTCCTTAGACACACACACACAGACACACGCACACACACACACACGCACACACACACACCCATATTTCATTGCTGCCTTGAAAACAAAAGTGCGCACCTGCTGTCACGTTTTGTGCCAAATCATGTCAAAACAGGGTGGCAAAGATGAGGCTTCAAACAGTAATATCATCAAAGATTCTCCAGAGGCTTAAACGTAAAGGCGATGACCCATTACATCACTAATACGTTTAAGATTGTTTTAAACAAATATCTACAAAAGTAGTAAAGATGGACACACAAATATCTAAATTAACTGAGCACAGTGACAGACTCATAAACGCAGATTCAACAATTAATACACAAATGAATGAATGTGTGTATATATATATACATATATATATATATATATATATATATACATATATATATATATATATATATATATATATATATATATATATATATATGTATATATATATATATATGTATCCAGTTAATATGCAATTGAACATTACACCAATATATATTCGGTATTTCTGCCATGTAGCCTGTAGACGCGCAAATGTTTGTGACCTGGACCTCCAGCGCCACTAAAAGGCACACAACCTCCCGGTGTAATGCCAGAAAAGCTACCAAAAAAAAAAAAAGCTGCGGCTTCTTTAAGAAATCCGAGCAAAAACAAACTGCCCTACCGAGGAGGAGGAGGGAGGGAGGGAGCGAGAGAGTGAGGGAGGCGAGGTTTGGCTGGATGACCGAATGGCAGCTTTTACGCAGAGGGTTGTCTCACCTGCTGAAACGCACTTCTTCACCATTCAGCACAACAGAGCCCTCCGTTCGCTCTCACCTCCAATTAATATCCACGCCGGCGAGGTCAGCGCTGCGCCCCGTCGCCTCGTTGGGCTCGTTTTGTTTCGTCTGTGGCTTTATTTTGATGTGACGCGCTTGGGTATCCTGCCGTGCCCTCAGCGTATGGACCGTCCCTGCCAGAGTCGGCGAACAAAGCGCATCAAGCCTCTCCAGAGAACTGAATCGCGGATTTTGTTGTTGTTGTCTGTAAGTACTCGGGATAACCATTTGGCATCTTTGGTTGTGTTTTTTTTCTTGTTGCTAGGCTGCCTTGTATGTGTATAGTTCTCTGGGAAAGAACGCGCTGTTAAAGATGGATACGCTTTTTCTTAGTCCGATGGATAGGCATTTCATTTAGGGAACACCTGATCCCGATGCTGGACTAAAATAATGGCAAGATTTTGGAAAGCGCTGGACACGTTGTTGGTTTCCTGGGAGTAGATCCGGCCTGTGTCAATGCTTGAAATCCAAAAAACACAGTCCGATACTGCAGCGCACATACAAACATTTCATTGAATTGCCATATGACAGAAATACATCCGAGCTGATAAATCTGACAAACACACCACCGGCAAAATAAAAACTATGGAGCACACCGGGATCGAGGAGGTGAACCAGACGCACCAGCAGCAGCATGAGCCCATTAGCTTCGGGATCGACCAGATCCTCAACAGCTCGGACCAGTCCAGCGGCTGCATGCTGCCCAACCGGACCGGCGACCCGGATTACGCGCTGGCCCCCAACGTCTACAGCAACGGGTACAACAGCGTCTACAACCCGGCCTGCTCCATGGCGGCGGGTCTGGCCGGCTCCTACAACGTCAACATGAACATGAACGTCAGTATGAACATGAACATGAACGTCAACGTGAACTCGGGCGGCGCCGGAGGAGTGATCCGGGTTCCGGCGCACAGACCCATGCCGCCTCCGCCGCCGCCCGCCGCCGCTGCGCCGCATCCGCCCCCTTCCGCGCATCCGGCGTGCATCGGACCCGGCATCGCCTCGATGCCTGGCATGGGGATGGGGAACGCGGCAAACTTCACCTTCCCGTGGATGGAGAGCAGTAGGAGGTTTGCCAAGGACAGACTAACAGGTAAAGAGTGTGCTCGTGACCCTGCAACACCCTGCAGTCTGATATGTGTTTCCTTTTAAAACAGATATAATTTACCTTCACCCGCATTCCACACCTTTATAAATGAGCCCAACAGAAGAGTAGCATTATCGTATAGTATCCTCGTGGCCTTACATGTGTGAGCTGGGATTTTTTAAAATATTAATGTGTGCAGGATGAACTGGGCCTAATAGCTGGTTTCATCTTTAGGTTGTAATCTATAACGAATCGTATATGCGCACACGCAGAGTCACTTTTATTACGCTGGAAGGGCAGTCTGATAAACGAGTGGAGAAATTGACATGGACGTGCTGATGAATCAGTATTGGACCATCACTCTCCATTTACAGCGGATGACGGATAACGACGTTCCCTGTCTTTTCATGAGGATGAATGATTTTTTTTTTTTTTCGTCTGCGAGCCAATTGAGAAAACAGGAAGATGTCATAATAGTAATTACACGTGGCAGGTTAAAATGTATGTAACAGTGGGTTATTATTATTGTTGTTATTTTTATTATTAATATACATTCACAACATTTGCCACTCAGAGAAATGTGGCAATTTTATTCAAATTTAAATATATATATTGTCTAAAAGCAATGGCTCAATTATGTGTTCTCAAAATTAAATCTGCATAATTCACATTATAGTAAACTCTTCACACTCATTTGGTTCTGGTTTCTTCTATCCTTTGCCCTGGTTTTATTAA
Source organism: Lycodopsis pacificus (assembly GCA_028022725.1). Lineage (NCBI taxonomy): Eukaryota > Metazoa > Chordata > Actinopteri > Perciformes > Zoarcidae > Lycodopsis > Lycodopsis pacificus. The sequence continues at coordinate 5,245,423 of CM051689.1, forward strand.
TACTCATATGCAGTAATAATACAGCTACTTTGCAGACTTTATTTTTTGTTGACTTTATTTTTAAATGAATAACCTTTAGCATTTACGCCCCTCTTTTTTTTTTGAAAAAGATAATAAAGAAGAAAACCAGCAAAACAAATAATTGCTTCTCTAAAATAAAAAAAGTATTTTTTTTCCACAAGTCAATCTCTTTCTACTGTTGCAGTGCGAAGGACCTGCGTTACATTGAACTGTAGATATTTGCTGACATGATGACATTTTATTTCAGCTTCAAATACACTCAGACACTTACCGAATTTCCATTCACTCTTATTATTGCCAGGCGTTTATATCACGTGGTCTTGAGACGTTTATATAGCTTCCATTTTTAAATGAACTTATTTATTTTGACAGAGACAATGGCCATTGATCAGCAGCGATATTAATGTGGCAGTGTTAGCCAAAAGGCTATGTTTCCCTTCGGCAGACGTCAGATGAGCCATCCTCCATTCCTCTGAGTTCTTGAGTGAAGCATCATGTCTTGTGTTTTATTCTCTTTATTCGTTTAGTGTTGGGAGGGGATGGTGCCACTGGTCTGTTTCTCATGACCTCATCCTCATGAAGATGAAAATGAAGAGCATCATAGATTTCCCCATCTCCCCCCACCACTCCACGCATTAAATATTCACTATTCCGTTCTTTCTAGCTGATTAATTATTAAATACTGGGGGACGATATGTCAACTGCAAAAAGATACAGTGTAAATAGGCTTATCAATTCTGCTCATGGTCACCGAGGGCCTCTCGTTTAATTTCTCCCAGCTTTGTGTCGCTGTAATTATTTCGCAGCTTATATCTTTCCACTGTATTGATCAGCCAAGGATCAGCAGCATGCTACGACACACACACACACACGCACGCACACACACACACACACACACACACACACACACACACACACACACACACAGCCCACTCACTATCCAGATTTAGCCTGCTCTGTTTCCTATAAAAGGCCGTAAATCAAATGGACCATCATCTATCCTGATGGGCAGAGCACCATTTTAAATGTCTCTCTCTCTCTCTCTCTCTCTCTCTCGCTCTCTCTCTCTCGCTCTCTCTCTCCGTTGTTGTTGTTTTTCTCTAAGCCTTTCGAGTGGAAACCGGAGGAGAAACAACGGCCTCGTGCTGCTTTAAATAGCTAAACATTTAGCCAAAGGCTTCCAGCTCTGTATGGGAGTGTTTTTTTTTTTTTTGAAGGGATGTAAACGAAACCTGTTAAATTGCACAATAGGCTTCTCTCGTTCTTCACCTGGCGCGCGTCCTTGTGGCCTAAATTCACGTTATAAATCACGAGAAGTTGTATCAGACTGACAAAGGATTTAAGCTTCAGGGCGTTATATGAATCATTTAACCCATCTCTGAATGAAACTAATACTTGGTTATTCAGTGGGTTTATGTTGATCACCAGCTCCTCTGTGTATTTGATCACATGGGAAAATTAATTATATTTACATTATTCTTTTTATCATCCCATTCCACATTTCACCGCAAATGTGTGATTATGATTATCCTTATTATTATTATAGCCTAACAGCAGCACCAGCAGCAGTAGTCGTGGTAAAGGTGGTATTTTGGCGACATCAGCGTTATTTCTCTGTGCCATTCTGCTTAAAAAAAGGTAACTTAATTCTTCCTGATTTAACATCTATTTTATATAAGCCTGTTTTAAACCTGCTCGATGCTCGGCAATGATTTTGATTACAGAAAAAACACAAACCCCACAAAAAATATGTAAAACAAGAAAACGTAAAACTAAATTAAGTAGTGGCTCAGCTGTTGCAAATATCTATATTATATAATAATTATCGAATAAAAATCAACTTGTGAGTCACTCAAACACATTTTTAAAACGTGTTTTCGCATAATGTGGACAGTTTCAATTCATACGAATGATCATCAACCCTATACGATGGCCAAACACTAATACATTCAATAAAAAAAAGAAACGAGCACTGTAATAATAACAATAATAATACATAATAAAATACAAAGTAGACCATTTGGGCATATTGACAATAAACAGAGCCACACTAGAGCCACTAGCACCGATATAAAAGATAATTAAACACTTTTTCTCTTCAATAAATCTCAGGTGTGTGTTAATGGAGCAGGAAAAGAAATTAGATTGTATTTCCTCGTGTTTGCACGCTGCCCTGGTTCTCGGTGTGACAGAAGACAGTGTCCCTGCCTTTTGTCCCGTATAGTGTAATAAATAGCAATATATGTTCATGTTATATTTCAATATCCCCTTTAGAATCCTTCACGGATATATTTATTAGATTGCTACAGAGGTAATATCCGCAGTGGGGAAGGGAGGCGCTGTCACCGGGAAGTGTTATTAAGTATAGGTGGTTTTATTATAGGGAAACATATCCTCCATGGTAGCATTTTTTTATATGCTTATGCTAAATCGTATTACGCAGGCAGCAGATTTAGCATTCTCAGTCATTTTTCTTTTTCATTTGGGGGAGAGGAAGAACAAGTCAGGTCGTTTTGTTTTTTCTGTCTTGTCTTTTCATTCTTTTTATGGGATAAAAGATTTTCTCTCTTTTTAATAATAATAAATGGTCCGATGTGGTTCAGTTGTAATATACGTCTATCTGGATCAAACGCTGCATGAACAGTTTAACTGTTCATTTCAGGCTGTTCAAGATGATGTTACTGGATAATTATTATCCTCATGGCGAAAATGATTAAAATCCTATCACATGCCAGAAAAAAAAAAATGTTGACGTACCAATTTGTATTTTTCACCACAATCACGTTTTATCTCGTGGGATTTAGAATTTCTCCAGCAACATATATGATATGAAATTACAGGCTTGATCCATGCGTTACAATTAGATATATTTATATTTTATATGGAGACTTTTTACGTGTGATTGTGACATTAATCTCAGGATTATGATATTTCCTAAATATATTTTGACCTATACCTTTATACCGTTGATGCTGCAGTGAAAGGTCATTTCCAACTCACTCTAAAAAATAACAACATTTTAGACACAATTGGCTTAATTTAAAGACACAATGAACACATTTGAGTGCCATAAATACAAGAATACGGGAACATTATGGGTTTATTTAATTTCTATCATTTCATTGGGAATGATGCAGTTGAGTCTTAATTTGATGTTGGTTTTAAAATCCAGACATTGCATCATTTCTTATAGTTTGCACTCCTAATAATAATACTAATAGCATGGATAAACCTGATATGCATATCTGATGCCTGAGTCAAAACATCAGACATGACCAACACAGCATCCATCATCACTGTATCGTATATGTCTCAGCATTCTGCACGCTGTGAGGCCAAGCTCTGTTTGCAGTTGTGGCAGGTCCGAGGGCTCCTTCTGCACGCGGAGCTCCACTTGGGTTGCCTCTGAACGTGCTCGTATGTGCCTGGTCCATTAGTTAGCCCACAGATGGCCTGAAATAGCCATCTAATGCAGTATCATTTAGCCAGAGCTGCCGCTGGGAGCAACAACAGGCCTGTTCGCTCTCAGCATGTGACCCGTAAAGGCTGCACATGGGGCAACAAGACGCCAACCAAAGAGGACTAATTACAAATGTATATATATATATATATATATATATATATATATATATATATATATATATATATATATATATATATGTAAGGAACATCGTGGAAAAGTCACACATGAACAAGACATCATAAGAGGTTTCAAAAACATACCATGAAGTGCAATAAAGTCACCATAAAGTCAGAATAAAGGGCCACAGAGGTGCTGCAGTCTGCTGTGAGCGCCTAAATATCAGAGACATCATGGGAATTTTGTCACTATAAACTCATGATTAAATACCACAGATGGCTGTCTGAGCCCCGAAAGGAATATCAGAGGGATAGCATTACCAGTTTTACTATTATTGAGCAGCAGAGCAGCACATGATGCGGAACCCGACAATGATATTATAGGAATATTACCATAGGAGATTAAAGATAATAATGAGAGGAAGAAAAAGAAGACGCAGACACTATAAATCCAGAGCAAAACACAATAAAAGGCAGTGAGTTCTCATTTCAGGCAGTAAATCTGCATTGCTAATATACACTCTCAGGTAATGTTAACTTAATGTGACCTCCTGTAACAGCACATTGCAGCTATTCATCTTTATTTTTTACAAATCATTTGCTCGCGCACGCCTCAATTTGCCACTCGTGTTCAGCACCATCAGGGGACGATGTTCCATTTTGCTTTCAGATTGTCGTCGCCTGTGTGGCAAATGAATTTTTCAGGTCGCTGGAGCTCTGAGAGCGGCAGCTCGTGGCCCCTCGGGGGACACCTATGCAGATGTTTTTCATATTCATTTTGGCTTCTGGTGAGCTTTTCTGACAAAACAAAAACAAATAAACACCCTGTTAGACAGGAGGCGAAACAGCTTGCTGGGGAGGAATGACACGGAGACACAGAGAGAGACAGAAACTCGTCTTTTTAAATCTGTTTTTCTTTTTTCCTCTTCCTTGATTCCCATTCTGCCTCCAAATTGAGAATGTGGCTGGCGAGTGGATCTATGGCCAAAAACGATCTCATTACAGTTATCGATCTTCTGTTTACCCATGGCTGACAAAATAGACAGGATTCATAGATATTTTATGATGCAGGGGATAAGTTGTTATTAATACCCAGATACAGTGATATGTGAAAGTGAGCCGCCGGGCACAGACAGAAGAAAAACACAATGTAGGCTCACATTCATATTCATATTTTTTGAAGAAACAAAATGGTAACACTGTTTTGAAGACACAAAACAGTCTGGGCAAAACATATATATATATATAATGTATTTCAAATAATAATTCAACTGTAAATGAGGTCTTTTCTGAAATGACTACATGTGTGAAGTTTTGCAATGTTTCACGATCAATCCTGTAATGTTATATTGGAATTTCAGTGACAAATGCTTAATGTTTTGTGTGGAAGATGTGATGAATATCTTTGTGTCTGATTGTTCCAAAAAATTCTTATGAAACTGTAAAAATGCGACTCTCCGAAGTTGTTCTAGCAATAGATTGCTAGTTGCATTGTTTTAAGTAGGCTGATATTATTATAGTGGTGTTTTTACCTTCAGTATGACCCTGCTTGCCTGATTCTCATTGGCTGACCAGCATGCTGGATTTATCTTTGTAACCCTGCTAGTTCTCTCTTATTTCTCTAAACGGCAGATGTGTAATTTTGTAGCGAAACCCTCCCAAACGCTAACTTAAGAGACGGGCAGTAAATGACATTAAAGTAGACTCTGTTCAGCGTTCAGGCTGCCTTCATGTGATTAGCTGCTATGCGTTTTGGCGCCCGACACATCTGCCGCTGTGCTCCAGATGTGGGACCTTACTGTGTCTCCCTTTCCTTTAGGGGAGCAGGCAGAGGAGAGCCGAGCCGGAGAGGCTACAGAGGGGCCGGGGCCTGTCGGGTCCCTCTGTCCTCTCCCCAAGGGAGACATCGGCAGGGTCCCTGTCTGGAGCACTATGGAGACATTAGCCAAATGCTATTACCCCGAGCTCGCTCACCTGCGAGACAGCAGTGGCCTTCTAGCAGACTATCCTTTTCCAAAGGGGGCTTGCCCAGGTGAGTCACCCCCCCCCCCCCCCCCCCACCAACCACCCTCCTCACACATCTGTCACACCTGGTTTTTGAGTGCATTCCTTGTGTTTAGCTTAGCTATTGAAAGTTTTTTTTGTCTTTGTGAAATAAGTAAAACATATTGCTAAAGCAGAAGTTTAAATCTTTCTCCCATGACTTTATTACCAGTTGAAAGTGATATATATTTTTCTTGAATTGTTTTTTGGAGCTGATGCTGTTAATCCCGGCTTTCTAAATGTCTCTCTCTCTCTCTCTCTCTCTCTCTCTCTCTCTCTCTCTCTCTCTCTCTCTCTCTCTCTCTCTGACTTTTCCTTAAACGTCCTCTCCGCACAAACCTGCTGTTTGGTTTTCAAAATCTGGCAGGGGAATATTAGTTGTAATTACATTTATCTTCTTCAATTGGCAGCTTCTGGGCCTTCTCTTAGACTCCCCAAACAATACTGGCTTTTCCAGAGTTAGAACAAAATGGACAATCATTGTATCTAACCAAGGGCTGGAAAACTAAATTGTGTTTCTAACATGTGCGTAGACAAACAAAAAACCTCAAGGGAAATAAGTTTATATTTCAAATATAACTCCTTAAAGTAGCAGATATTAATCTCAACGTCTCAATTAGTTACGATAACCTCTTAGCTAATGCTAACACGGACTTTTTTAAAGAATGATTGCGTGGCGTTCGACGCACCGTTTGCTGAGCAGTCATTCAACTTTATCAATCCTCTTTTTCAGCCGCCCTGTCGCCCTTCTCCGTGACCCGTCGTATCGGCCACCCTTACCAGAACCGGACGCCGCCCAAGAGGAAAAAGCCTCGAACCTCCTTCAGCCGGGTGCAGATCTGCGAGCTGGAGAAGCGTTTTCATCGTCAGAAGTACCTGGCGTCAGCCGAGCGCGCCACCTTGGCCAAGGCCCTGAAGATGACGGACGCACAAGTCAAGACCTGGTTTCAGAACAGACGGACAAAATGGCGGTAAGATTACAGATGGGAGGGGGGGGGGGGGGCGTTCCTTCACTTAAAGTGTTATGTTCTGGCGTGAGAGCAGAGAATAATGAAGCGAAAGCATCGTAATTCTCTCGTCCACATGCCAAATTGTGCTCATATCTTCTCCCTTGTGATGTACTTAAGCGAAACAAAGAGGCCGTGGTGGATTTTTCCGAAGCCGTTGGTCTTTGTGAGGGCAGGATGTTCACTCAGAAGAGCCACTCCTTCCGTCCAATTTTTTTCCTGGGCCATAAATCGACACTGAACGCTGTCTGTATGTTTTGCTCTTGGGTCGAAAATGCTTACCGGTGTTTTACTTCAAACGCGAGCGAAATGGCCCGCAGCTGAAGCAGTCCAGGCGTCGCGCAACACAACACAACACCTATTTTGCTTAGCGTAGCTGCCAGTCGAGGCCAGTTCACTTGACCAAGCACAATTACTCCTGAGCCTCCTGAAAGGCCTTTTAGAAAGCTGCTGTCCAAAGCAATACTGAAACACTCACAGGAGGAATTGACTGCCAAGTCCATAGACAGAAAACACACACACACACACACCTACACACACACACACCCACACACACACACACACACACACACACACACACACGCACACACACACACACACACACACACACTCCTTCACTTCATTCTAACTGTTGTTTATAGCCATTTGGAAGTAAATGAGTAGGAAATCAAATTATGAAGCCCTGCCCTTAGTTAAAGGGACAGGACACATATTTCATAAGCGTATTACAAACAGCTAAATTACCTTTCAGGGTTTTAATGTTTAAACGACCCTAAAGCTTTTTCGAATGACTTTTGAATTTAATCCACATGGAAAACACTTAAAAACTTGGGCTGGTTAACATTTATAAGTTCGTTTATTGGCTCCTTTTGTCTTAAACTCGTTTGATGATCCCCTTCAAAACGGTGATTTATTGAAATCCAATCACATTCTGCAGCAGTGAAAAACTAAGATGTATTTTTTTTCCACTAAAAGATGTAATAAAAAGGAAATGAAACCTGCCAAACTAAATCCAAGACTAAACAGCATGTCACAAGTAACAAGGGAATTGGCTTAACTGGTTTTTCTGATTTCTTAGCTTTGCTGAGATTTATGCATCTCCCTGTAGTGCTCACCTGATAGGATGAGCATGAGGGATGTCTTTGCGTGACGACTACGCTAGTAACAAGAGGATGATCGAATCAACAGCCAGGGAATCAGATTATGATAATGCTGTTAGCAATAATGTGTGGCTAATGGATGGAGGTCGGTGTGCATGAAAGAGTGTTTTCGAGGTGTGCTTCCTCCTGTGATTTCTACCTGCCATTTGTATTTGTCAGTTTATTTTGACGGCAATCACTTGTTTATTGTGGTTTTGTTTTTATGGCAACATCACCATCATTTCAAAAAAGCCTCGTAAAGTCTTCGTTGCTCCTGCGTTGCTGATAAGGACTTTTCTCAGCATTTCTTTGCTGAAATTAGCACAAACACAGATGTGGAAATGTCCTAAATACCATCCGCATATCTGTCAGGATTCGATTAAGATTGACAAATTCGTAATAGACTCTTATAAACATCTTCCTGCGGACTCATAGTATGCCGATCACTAAAAGTTGACTTGTTGTTGGTTATTTTCTATGGAAAGCAACGTACGGTTTCCATCAAAAGCATGTATCATTTTAAACATACTGTTTCAGGAAAACGCAGCCCTGACACACAACGTACAGGATGCATGTTACCGGTAACACAGGCTGTTCTGCTGCCTTTCACCTGTAGGCAGATTGTGTACTGTACCTCCCCCACCTGCTGTTAGTCACGTCCCCTCACCAGCACCTGTCACTCATCCTGATTAGCCTGAAGCTGAAGTGTCTGGCACAGGTGTTGAAGGAGCATACAGTAAAAGGAGACAGTTTGCAAACAGGTTTCAGCAAAATTTAAAGGGGACATAACGTGAAACACACACTTTGTCAGTGCTTGTGCACACACATGTGGGTATCTGGAGCGCGTACCAACCCACAAACTGAAAAAAGTCAATTTGTCTCCCCTACTTATGTCACATGCAGTCTAATTAGAATATACTACCACTTCTGAGTATTTCTGCTACCTTTGCAGAGGCTCCCATATACTGTACATTAGAAATGCGAACAATGCTGCGGTATAAATCTTGTGTACATGCCCCGTAAGAGTACACATTTTCAAGATCTTATATCTTCCTCTTCCTCTTTTGTCTCCCCCCCCTCCCCCCCATTCCACCCAGGAGACAGACTGCAGAAGAGAGAGAGGCCGAACGGCAGCAGGCCAACCGGCTGATGCTGCAGCTTCAACAGGAAGCTTTCCAGAAGACGTTGAGCCAGCCTCTTCAGCCGGACCCCCTCTGCCTGCACAACTCCTCCCTCTACGCCCTGCAGAACCTGCAGCCCTGGGCAGACGATAGTAAGGTGTCTGTCACCTCTGTGGCATCTGTAGTGTGAGCGTGTGTGTGCGTGTGTGTGTGTGTGTGTGTGTGTGTGTGTGTGTAGGCGAGGGAAGGGCGAGGCAGAGGGAGGGCCGGAGCTTTGAATGAAGTGTGTTTGTCTAAGTGTCATCAGTGTGAGAGGACAAAAGGGGAAGAATCTCTTCAGACTGTTTCTGACATGTCTGACGTTCAAAAATGCAGCATCATTATGGGATTCTCATAGAAGTGGGTGGAAAAAAAAAATATAAATATTGAATGGACATTGTGCTTCCTCACTCATTGATCGTTACCAGCAACATGGTGGGGGAGAGTGTGTAGAGAGAGACAGCTATATCTGTTACTGCCAAGACCCACAAAACACTGCACAGCACAGGAGCCGCACTGACGTTGCTGTTTGTCAACTGTGATCTTAAATATCTGAAGTATGTTGAGTCATTTTCCTGCCTTACACCAAGTTTCCGCTTTCCCTTCAGTTGACGGTCTAAAAGAGAGGAGGGCACATTATCCATAAGTGCCAGGAAACAAATGGACACCTCTGTACATGCCCAACTATCAAGACTGTCCTCCCCCCCCCCGCCCCCCCCCCCCTCCCCCCCCTTCCTCTTGCCTCTGGATCCCTCACGAGGCGGCAGAGACTCTCTGCCAGTAACGGCAACAAAAAAAAAAGACCTCCTGTTTTTTTTTTTCGCTTTCCACTTTGTACAATGTAGTAAATGCATGTTTCAAACCCCCTTTTCTGTGTGCACTCGGAAGTACCATTGAAGTCGGCCGCCGCCGAGGTGGACCGCGGTGTTCGAGTGGTAGTGGATTGGTGGAACTCCCGATGACGAATTCCTCATTATGTTCAATTTAAAGGTGTTTTATATTAAATGATATTGTGACTTTTTGAAAAGATGACACACTCCTCTGTTTTTCTCCCCTCTCTTTGTCTCGCTGCCCTGTCTGTTGTTTGTCACCATTATGAAAACCGCGCAATAATACTTTACGATTTTTCGCTGGCTAGTTAGCCTCGTGGGATTTAGCTATGATTACACATTAAAGTTTCAAACCACCCGAAGGTAAGATACCACCGAAACGTATCAGAAGGACAGCGCAATACCTTTTTTTTCATCCATAAAAACTGATGACTGCAGCTCCCAGGTGTGAGTGTGAAGGAGGTGCGTTTGCCGAAAAGAACAGCAAGCGCGCTCAGCAAAACCCTCCCGTGACAAATGAAAGGTTTGAGGACTGACGCCTGCTCAAATTAGAATGAGAGTAAAGTGCACGTTGTGCAGCTGCCAAGGGAACGCTTTAAATGCAGCGGCCTGGTTTTTATTTATGTTTTTGTTTGGTTCCTGTGATTTTCAGTAAAGGATGGCTCACTTTAACTTTGTTTTGTCATGGTTGTGCCTCAACTTGCTACTTTTCCTGTCGGTGTTTGCACACGGTCACAGGGCTCAAGCTATATCCGCTGATCGTGGGCTGACCTTCTTCCACAGCATGCCGTCTATCGCTGCCCTCGTTCTTGGACCGTGTGAGAAACAACCGGGTCAGATTATTAGTGTTAGAAAGCAAGAAGCTCACAATAAGCTCTGTTTGCAGTCAATCAGCTGACGCCTACAGGAGGAATGGAAACAATCCCTCTGTACCTGTCACATGACGAACTTTATCAACACATCTGTATATTTTTGTTGGGACAGGAGTTTCTTTTGAGCTGGTTGTAGAACTAAATGTACACATGAAATGATCCTAAATGACAGCAGCCTTCTCTTTAGAAATAGAAAACAAACCACCCATTGTTGGATGGGAGCTCCCACTCCATGTTTGGTATTGCCTTCCATTGTTGTCCAGGTGAATCATGGGCACATAGACACCAGACAGCCGTAAACATTTGTTATCACCGCATCCACCCTATCAGGAAAAATGCTTATCGGCCAAGTCATAACAACAACGAGCTATCTACAAGCACAGGGAGACACATCATTCACGTTGCTGGCTCGTAAACGAGCCTTCGCCACCATGAACCTCACAGGAAATCGGGCCTCGCTCTGGGCCCACGTCCTCTCCTCGACATCGAACCATTTCATTGGCCCGCGAGCGTGTTGTCAGCCTCTTGTCAATTCTGCCGACAAATCCATTTCACCTTTCTGACGTGCTTGGGTTTGCAGACTCCAGGGTAAACATCTTATTTCCAACAGCATCCGGGTGCACGAGCATCCGAGCTGTTGCTCACATCAGGTTGATGATCTGGTTGTGAAACAGCTGTCTGCAGCTGCAGCCACCCCCGACAACCCCTCCGCCTTCTCTGAAACACAGCGCCTGTGTTCAGTCAGTTTTTTGGGGGCGTCTCGCCTGGTTGGGATCCTGTCAATAGCAGGCAGTTCTCCAGGTGACGCCTCCCCAACCCCCATTTCCTCCGCTCATTGCTGCTTTCATCTCTCTGCCTCGGATGCCTTGAAGACGTGACTTGGCCCATTTTAGAAAAATTCCTCCCCTTTACTGTTTTCAAAACCGTGCATTGTGTTTCACTACAGGTGCTTAAAGATTATTTTTTTTCTCCTCTCTTGTCATGGCTTTTTGTTCTCTCACCCCCCCCCCCTCTCTCTCTCGCTCTCTCACCGCCAAAAGGCCCTGTCCTTATCCAATAAAATGTCACCACACAAGATGAACAAGAGAGGCTCAGGGTATATCAGACTTCCTATCAAGCGCCTCTGTTTTGAACCGGGCCACCAACAGAAACTATTCACCAACGCGCTCGCTGTGTTGTGCTCCGTGTCACGCTCCGCCTGCTCCCATCAGTTGTTTCCATTCTTGAGAAAATCAGTTGACATATGTTGACGGAGAGCGGAGCACAGACAGGTTTCATTTACTCCGGTTTAGGCCTCCAGCAAATGTCATGTTTCATATCAAATGGTCACTTTGCAGAGATACTAATACGAATACACGCGCCGCATGTGCTGCACTCCCACAGATTACCGAACACAAATACGACAACAACTTCAAACAGTAAACGTAACCATGTGAGAGATTGTGTACACAAAAGCAAGTCAAACCAGAACAAACTCAGTAAACTCATGCGTGCTTGGAACAAAGTATCATTAAGATTTCCTCCCACAACAGCATCCAGATGAAGAGTGATTTCAGTGACACATGTGTTGCTTCTTATAAAGCAAAGAGCACAAGAACCGGACTGTTTAAATAAAGATCAGTCTGGTTTATTTAACATGTTTGCTTAACTGGGACTTGATGGCCAAAGGATTATTATCTTCAGCACCTCCACAATTGTACAACACATTACTAATACTGGTGGTAAATACTAAGTACATGTACTCAAGTACTGTACTTAAGTACACGGTCAAGGTAATTGCGCTCTACTTTCCCTTTAATGCAGCTTCGTACTTCTACTCCACAGAGGGAAAGTTCTACTTTCTTTACTCCCGTTTGTCCTTTTTGTTCCTTTTCAGTTTGCAGTTTTTCATCCCCTTCCCGTCCAGTGAAAACCGTGTATGTCCTTGTCCTTTATGTGTTGAGAAGAAAATCCAAATAAACTATTTAAAAACCGTGTTGGATGAGCTGGAAAAATGAATCGTCACAAAGCTGACAAAAGGGTTTCTGAGTTTTTCTGAGCTCATGAAAAGTTGACTGAGAGACACATGGTTCTCACGGGACAGCGGCGCTAAAAACATATCATGATGTAATATAGAATATCATTTTTTACTTTTTTTTACTTGCAGTGGAGTATTTTAGTAGTGTGGTATTAGTACCAGCCTACGCCTATTTTCAAAAGTCTTTATTTTGTCCTACTTGATACCATATATAATAATATCGGTCCACTTTCCTGACAACCATTTGCAGGCCATGACAGCTGCAGAAGCCATCAGATTTGAGAGGTAAGCAACGGCCGCCTCACGCTGCCAAACTCTTTTCGATCGCCGCTGATGTGCTGACATGTGAGGCTTTGTTGTCGAAAGGTTGTGGACTTCAGAATGCTGCCATGGCTCATGATAGGAGTTACTGCTGTAGAGGCACAAGTATTGTGTTGTCGGCTCAGAATCTACAGTCCTACAAGAGCGGGCCTCCGACGTGACGTGGAACCTTCCGCACGGTTCCCCTCTGACGTTTGGTCGAGTGTGAAGTGCTCTTGCAGTACAAACAGGGCTTTCACATGTGGGTGACACCAGAGTTGTGACAATCTTCAAATGGGCACAAATGAAGATCAAAATCTAGTTTTGTTCAAACTAGATGTGAAAAACCAAGTCATGACAGGACCTCAATGCTCCGGAGATGCATGTTACGCTTCCACATTGTTTCGTTTTGTTATTTTGTCTCCAGATGTTTTTGTTGCTCAGGAAACACATTATGATTGATGTGAAAAAAGCGTCTGAGTGGAAACTGTCTCTTTCAAATGATGGTAACTGGTTTGGTTAGACGGATTCACTTTTTGTTTCTGTTTGCCTTTTTTTTTTTGTATATTCAAACATATCAAGTATGTAAATAGAAGAACAATTAACCCATGTGAATGTTAATTGTAAGTCATCATATTCTGGATCTACGGTTTGCTGTGATGATTAGTGAAGCTGCTGCAGCAGGAAAATCCTCGAGTGGAGTGACGAATGAGGAACTCTCTCTGCAGTCTGACAGCATGACAGAGACTTCAGAGCTAACTCCACCTGCCGACATGACCCTCTCACACTCTTTCAGTCACACACACCTTCACACACTCACGTAAACATGTACAGACAGCGATGCATTGCACACAACAGGACATGGACGGACTAAAGGCGCACAGAGATCTTCCTATTAACATTAGTAGAATGTAGAAAGCACTGTTAGTGAGGCAATTATGATGAGTCATTTCACTCTGACACTGACAGTGAGTGAAGGAACAGAATGTAAAAATACATATACAGGCTCTGTGGTGATGGAAGAAGATTGTGTGATAGTACATATGAAATCAAACTCATATCCCTTCAGATTCAGGAATCTGCACGAAAGTAAATGGGCCAAGTCCAAGAGCAACAACATCATGTCTGCCATGAGAACGGATCTGCGGACGTATCCTGGCAGTGTGTGACACATTAATGCCTTCTCAAGCTTTCAGGCATGCATGAAGACAACTCATTCCTTAAGGGTGCATTATACTGGCGCTGCGGATCATTGACTCCACACCTGCTCAATACCGGCCGGCTATGCTGACTCACTCCGAGGCTCTCATTAATGTCAGAAAGACGTTTCGCAATCAAGCAACTCAGCTGCTGTTGCACAATTTCAGATGTTTTGTTCTAGATGCCACGAGTGTTTCCTGAGATGGAGTCTCGTGCAGCAGAAACAAATCAAAGTCAAGTAGTCAGGGAGTCAAGGGGAAAGGCTGCAAAAGTCAAATCTGTCAGTGCTACTGGAAGGTCAAAAGCCTGTAGCACACATTCAGTCAGTAGACTGTCCAGCTTCTGATTGGCCATGATTCAAACCCCTGCAAAGAGGAAAGCATTTAATCATCGGATTTTTATTATACTACTTAAAAGAGGATATCATTTCCAAAACACAAAATCACAACCCAAAAAGAGAAATGTATTCATGCACAAGTTGTTGGGGCTTTCCCCCTAAAACAAATCATAATTAAAAATCATTTTGTGTGCAGTTTGGTGAGTTTCATACTTGGTTAATTTCTCTTCTCTGTAATATCTGAGACTGCAATGGCTCTCCGTTTTTATTATCAATATTTTTAACAACCACAGAAGACTCTTTTAAGGCTGCAACTGCCCCCTGGGCTGCCCTTTTAATATTACTGACCAAAGGCCTCTTCTATTTAGTCCAAACAGCGCATTAAGTGATAGACATAAGGGAGAATATCCCAATCTTAATATAAAAGCTGTAAAGCTTATTTGAGGAAGCCATTACAAATTAGGAAAATACAAACTACTGTATAAAGACCATGCGGATATTGAGAAAATTGGAGGTCCTGCAAAGTACAAATGTATCTACTTAAAGTCTAATTTTATAGCCCATTGATAATCAAACATTTGAACATTATTTGCCTTCTCATGCCACCTTCTTGTTGAATGTGATGAAGAGTATTGCTATACCTTTTCCTTGCACATTTTTAAGTGAGTAAGCACCTAACTACCACATATCTAAAAAAAATGATAATATTTTAATAGCCTCATTTAAAAGATAATGAATGACCTCAAACCTCCCTGATTATTGTAGTTATAATTTTTTCACATTTTTGTTTAAAGGTTATTTACTCAATTTTTATTACGAGAGCTCCATCTAGTGTTCAACCATGAGAACACACAATTTACTTTGTCCCGCCCAGTCTGTCATTCTATTGGCTCCAGCGTTTACAAATCACAATCACGTTCTGCTCTCCTATTGGCTAGGCGGCGTGTCCGTCACACCAGTTTACGGAAGTGTAACCACCCACAACAAAGATGGAGGACGATATCTCAGATTTGAGCAGACCACAAATGTACTTGTTTGGTGAGCTCGCTTATTCTGGCAAAACCTATATGAAAAATATCGGTCACACAAACAGAGTTTCTTCCATGGAATCACGCACAATTAGCCATTTATCCACTTTTAGCTGGAGGAAGTTACGCTAAAAATAGCGCCTCTGCTCGCGCCAATTCAGCTCTTTTGTTAGCTAGCCGAGCAAAGCGTGGAGATACAGCAGCTATAGCGAAGGAGTGCATCCCAGCATGTGTTGTGTGCAAACTATTGAAATGCATTTGTGCAAACGCAAGGCTAGTTACACGTTGCTCGTGTCGTTTTCTCCAGGTTGTACCCTCAAATCGGACAAACGGGAGTTCAAAATTGACGTAGACGACGATGATACGGAGCAACAGCTGTCACTCAAAGCAGTAAGGACGACTCTTGTTGTTGTTGCACATAGTAATTGCAGAGTAATTACAGATTTGTGGTACATTATTCATGTGTTTGTCATTTTTGGTATCTGTCTTTCTTGACTTGTGGCAGCAGTTAAACCAAATGAGCTGCTAGTTAAGCAGTTGTATTGTCTTTCCACTAATAGAAAAGGATGTTTTTCATTACTATGCAGTCATAAAGCCTGAAAAAGAGCTTTTTAAATATCTGATAGAATCGTTTAATGTTTTGTACACACACAGAGATAATGTGTCTTTGTTTTGATTTTTTGTTGTTTTGTTTATCATGTGACTGTAGTTGCACATGTTTTTTTGGTTATTTCCATGATTTCACACAGCAATCTATTTCTATTTTATACTTCATCAATAATTTTTTCAAATCTAAAACAAATAATAATTAAGAAAATAGACCAAATGTGTTTGTTTTCTTGAATTTAAAAAAAAAGGTATTTTTTATGTGAAACAGAGAAAAGCAAGACACTTGGTAACCCTAAAATCAGAGCCTTACTGATAAAATCTGGGTGCTAATGTTTAACAGCGTGTACCCACAAAATGTTCGGGACCTTTACTGGAAAAGGTCCCAAAAAATGTCGAACATGGTGGTGTTGTTGTACGAGTCATCTGTGCTGCTTTTCCAGGTGTGTCTGGGAGCCGAGGCGGAGGACAAGTTCCACATGGTGGAAATCGAGGGCCTCACTTATGATGGGAAATCTACCAAAGTGCCGCTGGTTGTCCTGAAACCGTCCGTCCTGCCGTCTGTGAGTGAACGCCGTGGCTGGCATCATTTTGTGAAGTGTTTGACGGGGCTACTCAATGGTGTATATATGTATAATATATTACAGGAGTTAATCTAGTTTTCTTTTTTTAACTCGTAAAAGTGAAATAGCTTTCAACCTTTTTCAAGCTGAATGAAATGACGAAAGCTAAAAAGAAAAGGGTGTAAATAGTATATTAACGGTGATTAAATTGCATGTTTTGTTGTGACGGTGATCTTCTTCTTGTCCAGATGAGTTTAGGTGGGTTTGAGATCACACCTCCAATTACCTTCCGTCTGCAGTCTGGCTCTGGACCGGTTCACATCAGCGGGCAGCATTTTGTCAGTGAGTGTTTCGGGAGCAGCTGCTAGTTGCTTCTGCTGACTTTTCTTCCTCTGGAATTACAAACACACGCCAACGAAATATGACTCGGTTATCAGTTCACATCACAATAAAGAAGTACCTACCTACTTCACACTAAATCAGTCGAAAGTAGCATTTATAATTGTTAGAATTTTAGCATTTTTGCTGTGGACAAAGTATGATTCTCTGTTTCCAGTAATGTTTGAGTCCATAAAAGGGCTGCAGGTAAATCTGAGTGAAACAGAATTCATGACGAGTAACCAGCGTTTGCTTTGTAGGCGTGAAGGATTCAGACGATGAAGAGGAGGAGAACAACAGCTCACCGGTGAAGCGGCCAGCGAGCCTGATGTCGGGCAAGAAGCCTCCATTGGTAGCTGACTCAGTGTTTTCATTCAGCTGCCGAGCTGCTTTAATAAAATCTCTATTTTTAAACTTTTTATTTTAAGTTGACATGATAAGATTGAGGAAGGTTATTAAAAACCTTAGTGTGGCCGTGGTGCTTATTCGTTACGTTAATGTCGTTGCCAATGATTCATTTTCCTCGTAGAAGAAACTAAAGATGGATTCTGACGATGATGAAGAGGACAGTGATGATGACGAGTACGTCTTTTAATACAGATTTTTATTCCTGTCATGGTGCAAACCTAAAAAACAACACATTTATATCCCTAAAATTAAAGTTGTATGCACAAATAATATAAAGAATGATTTTATTCTCCACTTTGTTTCTATAATTTGTCATTCATTTCACATGAGTTCATGTTTTTTTTTTCCTCTTCCTCGTTGTTTTTAGTGATGAAGATGACTTAAGTGATGAACATGATGTGAAGCCTCAGAAGAATACCGGAAAAGAGCTCAAAAAAGTAAGCGTGATCTTTTTTTATTTCTTCATGTCAACGATAGGTAAGGAGAGTGTATTAGTGCAGCACTGTTCACACACGTCGGCAATTCAAAGTGCTTTACAGATAAAAGAATCATGATTCTGAATAAACGTCCGTTAATCAATGTAGAACTTTTGGGGAGGCTTTTCAGTTTGGTTCAAACCAAACTAAACGGCACTATCGGGTCACTAAACTCTCATCTATACGGCAGATTAAGTTAGTTTGGAGTGTCTCCGGTCCCCAGTCGTCCACCAGGTGTCAGAGTATTCAAGGGCCTCCCCTCAGCTCATGTTTTGTGTAAAAGGAATTTGTGTGCGTCGCCGCTGTCGGCCCGCTCCCCTTGTGTTTCTACCACTTCGCGTAAACTCCCACAGACTGTACCCTATAGTAGCATGTCATTCCAGCAGGCCCTTCCCATTCTTGCACTCACTGACCGTCCACCTTTTTGTATGAGACACAACATGGAACTTTTTTTCCATCCTGTTTGCTCATGTACCCACCTGTTTTCCCCGAGTAAAACACAGGGTCTGTGTGGCGTAATGATCGGATTTCTCCTCTGTAATCTGCTTGAATTCTCACCGTCTCACCAACAAGACGGCACTATGTTATCCTGTACACACACACACACACGCGCACACACACACACACACACACAAGTGAATATATACACACTGTAGACATGTACTCTTACTGTAAATGTAAGCACACATGCATACTTGCAAAAATGCACACGGTCTACAAACATTAACAGGATGTATCTACAATACATATGCAGAGAAGCAAGCAGACACACACACACACACACACACACACACACACACCAGTTATGGGAAACCTCTTCCCCCATTTTTCTGGACCACTGCATATCTTCGTCCCTCTGTCATCCCACTGTTAATATGATTGCTCCTTTTTATCGTCTCTCGTGCCATTTCAGCGCTGCACCTGGCCTTTTCCCTTTGAACACTTGTTGTGCGTGTTACCACAATCATTAGCGAGTGTGTGTGGGTGCATGCGTGTATCTGCCTGGCTTTTTTTTTTTAGGTCGGTGTCTGTTTGTGATTTCTTTTTTTTTTTTTGTGGTTTTAAAACACGCTATCCAAGTGCGAACTGTGTCAGGCGAGAGATCAAAGCCGGGCAGATGCGCATACCTGCGTCGTGAGCGCCGATCCTCGCCTCGGGGTCAGATGACAGCTGAGCAGTTCTGTCACCTGTTGATTTATTCTGTTGTCTTCTCGTCTAATACCCCCCCCCCCCCCCCCCCCATGACTGTAATCCTTTTCTTCACCCGTCCTCTCTTTAGCTCCGTAGTTATCCCCGTCTGTCTCATGCTTTAGTTGTGAAAGAACTCAACGTTAGAAAGTAGGGCTGGGAGCAATTATTCTGTTTTGGACCGCTAAATCAGCAATATGTCAATGTAGTTTTTTTTAATACCTTTTTTTATGTGGTTTCACATAACATTACTGTTTGAAGTACCAACCACAATGTGTCCGTAGCATTGTGTTTGGACAGTTGGTATCGACAAACATTGAAGCTCAATTGTAAGTTAAACTGCACTCAACTGAAAGTGTGCTCGTGTTGATTTCTGTTGGTCACATGATGTTGATGTTTTCTGCCATTCGTGAAGAGCGAACCTGTTGACGCAGTTGCGTATCCTTCAGTCGTGTTCTGGACTACTTTGGATGTGTGTTATAGATTAAGGAGCCTGAGGCGTGTGGCCCGGCTGTGCCTTGTATTCAAATGTTTGAATTGCAATTTGACAGCATTGCCGTGATGACTAAATCTGACATCCTTAGTTGAGATAATTATCTTAATTTTCGACAACAGAGCAGCCCAAGAAAAATAAAATAAATTGAGTTAACTTATATTTAAGAAGACTCAACATGAGCCTCCGGACTGCTGCGCCTTGTGTTCAGCCTTCTCTGAGTCATGTAGCCTCCAACTAGTCTCTCAGAGAACGAGACAGAAGACTCTAAGTGGGATAATGAGTGAGTTACTGAAACAGGTTTTTTTTGCTAATTGTTTCAATGTGGTTGTTTGTCAAAGGAGTCAAATGCAGGTCCTCACTACGACAGTTATCCAGCCTTTGTGGCAAAGCTTTCCACTTCTTAACTTCTCGATCCAAACATCGCATGAACAGCACAAGGACTCTGTTCCTATCTGGTCAACAATAGTCTTTTAGTGATGTGCTTCACTTTGTGGTAGAATCAAAGTGATCTGGTGAATGATGATAAACACAGAAAGGAGACAATCTTCTCTAAAACTCTACTCATATCCCTCTGATTTGCAAAAAGAAGTTTGGCATCCACACCGTGGAGCCTCCTCACAGCATCTTCTACTACCAGGCACGGCTCGAGGAAATAACATGTGTAATTGCCTTGTAGCAGTTATGTCAACACAGGCAATTACACTTGTAGCCCATTCCAAGGGAAGGGCTGGTGCTCAGGAAATGCAGGTACTTGCCTCGGCTATTACAAGGTAATTACACAGGTGACTGAGAGCAATGGTAACCTGACAGGAAGGCCTCCAGTGTGGAGAGCAGTGACGAGGATCCGATCGGTGACGAATCACCGAGTGTGTCTCGTGCTTCCTACGTCATTTCACAGACTGTACTCGATGAATTCAGTTTTATTACATGTCTGATGTGGTCACAGTTCTGTTGTTATTACACAAACATTTACTGAGATACTTAATCAGACAAACTATTACATCTTAAAGGTGCTAAATTCCAAATTCAGAGCATATCTATGATTGATTACTTAGCCGGGGGCTAGCAGCTAGCGGTGCTAACAGACCAAAGGAACAGTGCAAACAACGGCAACAGTGCTGACCTGTTGGGGGCGGGGGGGGGGGGGGGGTGGTGACATCATAATGTTCTGCTTGTTGCTTTCTGTTGAATATACGCTTTTGTCTTCATGGGTTACAATGCTTTTAACAATAGTTTACATGTGCAGCGTTGATATTGTTATGACGTTATGATAAACACCTCGCGGCAAAAGACTGAAGACAATTCAGCACAATTGTAAATTCTACAAATGTGGTTCACGTTATGTTACGTGCCAAATATAATTAGTCAGCTAAAAAAAGAGGCTTGGCCATTACAGCTTTGATATGGGAGTTTTCATAACAACATGACACAACTACCAAAGCCCCAAAATTCATTTTCATATTCAACACATGTCTGAAAGTAAAAAGTATCTTTTAATACAAGAAAGGTGTGTGTGTTTTGTTGTTGTTGTTTTTTACATAAACACATGTATTTACAGGTGAAACGAGCAGTTTCCTGATGACACAGGGGTGTCGTCCTGGAGATGTCTTCTTTACACATCGTGGTTGTGTTCTTCGTTTTCTCACAGTTTCCGGCTAAGAAGCCCAACAAGACTCCGGTGAAAGAAAACGGCCCCGCAGGAAAACCGTCAGGGTCAGCAGCCAAACCACAGATCAAGGTAGGAACGGCTTCATCAGCTGCTCAGCGTTGATCACTCGTGATTATTTAATTAGTTGATTGACAGCCTTTATGCTGTAGAACAGCGGTGAAAACCAACCTGTTTTTGTTTGTATGTAAACAACATAATGTGATGTTTGTTTAGCCACACAGAAAGCTAGCAGAGTGATATCTGGAGAAAACTATATATCTATATTACGCAGTTATGCCACACAAACCAAAGTAATGGTGGATCATTAAAATGAGAGTTTTATCCATACGGATAAGATGGATACGGTGTTGCCTCCCGTTTTGTGTCCCGTCGAGCAGAGAATAGATACTCCTTCACAGAATAAATGTAAAGCCTCGTACTTCTTTGCAAACAGACGTGGACCTCCCACTTCCAACAGTATGTGTGACGTGAAAACCTGACGAGGCCTGCAGGCAAAATGCACGACACAATGTAGAGCACTTCAAAAAACAACTTATTTTTTGTGTTGAATGAATTCTGGTCGAGCCTGAGAAGACAAAGGGTGTAATTGTCTGCATTTATTGGCTTTCACAATTAAAACATGGCCAAAAAAAGCTTCCCAGCCGAGGAATGTGATAAATGCACATTGCAATTAGCTCAACCCGATAGTTAATTTCTTGGATGGAATGTCTCGGACGGCCGCCTCTCAAAACCCCACAGCTTGATCTCTGGCTCTCTTTAAGCAAACACACCTGACCTCCAAACGGGTTTCCTGGGGCAGGGTTTAAACCCGCGACCCCTCGACCTGACCCCGACGTCTTGAGTTGCAGCCCCCTTTGATGCCCCCTCCAACTCCCTGTTGCACATGTAACACAGGAGGGGAATACAAATTGGCAAGCGCCTCTGCAGGTTTACACATTTCACGAGTTATGTTAGTGTGATTAAAAAAAAAAAAACGACTGACGGAGTCGGATAAGGCGTTACGTGTCGGCGTGCAGAGGATCAAAACACATGCTGTGATGTCACACACACGTTAGGACATTGTCCTTTCCTGTCTTGACATTTTTGATAGACAGCTTCTGTGATTTTTATCATGTTGAACACTGAGCTTCTGGATTGCTGAATTGCTGAGGCGATGAAGCGACCCCCCCCCCCCCCCCCCCCCCTATGGCCCCTAGGGCCCCCAGGGGTTTTTGGTGTGTGCGGGAGAGTGCAGCTAATTCTGTAGTGGCCGTTGTCCAGACACAACACGGTGGCTCTTGAAATGCTCCGGGGGATTAGCCGACGGGCAGCCGATCTGCCGAAACCATCCCGCCAGTTTAACCCTCTGGCCCGTGGGGCTTCAACTGCCCCCCCCCCCCATCCCCACCTCTCCACCTCTCCACAACAACTGTTCCCTCTCTACAACCTCTTCACACCCCTCACTTCCTGGACACACCTTCTCCCAATTGCTCCCCATTACCAGCGTTTGATGTCTGGTGCAGCTTGCGCTTCCAGATGCCCCTGAGGAGCGAGGAAGCGGGCGTGGATGTCTGTTTTTTTTTTTTTTTTTTTTGTCTTTGCTGAACGCAGGTGACTGGTCATTAGACCGGCTCGTCAGATCTGCTGCCAGTACCGCAGTTCTCACCTCTCGCGGCCCAGCGTGTAGCGGCACCTTCTCGTGTAACAGGCTCGACGTGAGAACCGGCTCACTGATCTGAAGTCACTTCATCTCGCAGTCTTCTGATTGATGGGTTGGGAGTAGACGATGCCTTCAAGCACACGTCACAGTCGTAAAGTGTATACCACTTGAGTCAGGCTGATCCCCAAAAGGGTGTGAGTCATTGTTTTAGCGACTGATTGTCATGTGTTGCAGCAGGTGCCTATGTTCTTTGTGTTGAGTGTGCGGATGCTGGGTTCTATCAATGCAACATGAAAACTCTCAACTCCTTTTGTTTACATGCACAAGTCACGACGGGCCTCCAAAGCTCTCGTTCCGACAAAACGACAAGTGCCGTCTCTGGACAGACCCGATGAGCAAAGGTGCCCCGCCAGACAACACACGGCATCAAATGATAGTGTGCTTGTGATTAAGTTCCATGTCTCGTGGCATCTGTAATCAGTGTCTGGTCCAGATGAAAAAGCTTGTGCTTGTGTTTATCAGCTGTTTCAGGTCCACAGCTGTCCCTTGGAAGTCGAGCGCTTCCCATAAATAATAAATACGGAGCACATTTGTCTGGCCGGGAGCCAGCAGCATAAGTTTCTTTTGTAGTGTGGTATGTGTGCGTCAGGGGTTTCTTCCCTTCATACCTTTTGATCTGTGCTATAAAACGCTGCTCTCTTGGGGACAGGGACAGATGAGTGCTTTTTCTTCTTTTCTCCTCACGAGAGAGCGAGAGAGAGAGAAGTTATTTTCTCCAGAACATTCCACCTGAGTTTAACTATTTCAAGTCTTTCCCTGTTTTTTAAAGCCTGAAGTTGCTCAAGGAAGTAAGAAGTAGTAACACATGACATGTTGACTGCTTTCAGCCAAACAACCAGTTCAAGTGGGAGATTAAGAAACGCGCTTTTTGATTTCACTCATCCTTTACTGACCGCGACGCTGCCTAAGTCAGTGTTCATGGCAGCTGAAAATAAACACTGAAAATAAACAGTTATTTGCTTTTAATATACTTTGGTTCGGACTCAAGTAATAATATATAAGGTGGATCCAGTAAGTAACAATCTGATATAAATAAATGATATTTAAACCTACTTACAATGCGTGACCTTTACCCTAAAAGTATCTGTGCCATTCTCCACCCACTGAGCTCCTAAAGTGCAGCGTAAAATAATAAAATATTCTGAACTATAAACCAAAAAGATAATCAATAACTGGACACCTGTCTATTTGCGTGTGCGTTTTTCTCTGTGTTTCGTCTCTCAGGCTAAAGAGTAGCTTCGTACTCGGCTCTGTTCCTCTTTCAAATGCGTCTCTGGCGATCAATGAAACCTGCAATTTCACTGGATTCCACTCCGGCTTTACATGCAGGGACAAGCTCCGTGGCTTGTGTAGCACGCAGTCCCTGTGTGTGTGTGTGTGTGTGTGTGTGTGTGTGTGTGTGTGTGTGTGTGTGTGTGTGTGTGTGTGTGTGTGTGTGTGTGTGTGTGTGTGTGTGTGTGTGTGTGTCTGTGTGTCTGTGTGTCTGTGTGTGTCTGTGTGTGTGTGTGTCTGTGTGTCTGTGTGTCTGTGTGTGTCTGTGTTGTTGTGTATTCACACACTTCCTAATTGAGGACCTCTGGGGCCTCGGCTGCCCAGGTCTGAACACACCTGTGGGCCGGCTGGTTCAGCGCTCGCGCGAGCAGCTAGACTGTTAGAAACGATGAAGAAGAGTCGCCGCTCGTGATGCGTTGTTTTAGTGTTGACCGGCCATAAATGTTGTGAAGTGTTAAATTGTAATCTTTTCCTCTGGAAGTTGTTAATTTGAGCATAACTTTAATTAAAAAAAAAAAAAACAGTTCAACATGAATTACACATTTATTCCTTTTAGTCCAGTCGTTAGGATTTGACATCAAGGGAAAAACTCTTTGGACGAACAATCTCTGTTACTCATTGGAGAGTCGGGGCTTGCCCTCTCCTGCTTGCAAACAATAAAACCATAATTTGTACCTCATGTATTTGTTAAAAAAAATTAAAAAAAAATGGTGTAATTAGGCTAGAATTTGCTGTCCTTTCTCGTGCTTTTATCCTCTTCCAGCTGGTTGCCCACGCCAACCCCGTGAACACAGACCCAGCCTAATTGGGTCACGGTCGGTAGGGCTGTAGTCCAGACCGACCTGTGGGTCAGCTAACGGATCCGTCACCTATAAGTTCAAATGAGAACAAAAAAATAGATATACCGTGGCCTAATATGAAGTTTCTTTTTATCTGCATCTCTATAAATCTCTCTCTATTTGACGTATCAATCACTGGTTCTTATCTCTTTAAGACACCTGCCCCAGGAAGAGACAAACCCCAGGCCGGCCCGTCTAAATCTCCGTCTCTGACGCTCTCTGAGATTAAGAGCAAGTTGTCAACGGCAGCCAAAGAGGTACGTACAGCTGTCATCCTCTGTCGTAAAGGACCACGCTTAATTGAATGTGTGACGCGCGGGTAAGCTGATGATTTAATGGGCTTTTTTCCTGTTCATTAGGGAAAACCACTACCGAAGACCGAGCAGAAGTTTGAGAATTACGTGAGGAGTTCTTTCAAAATCTCAGACAAAAAAGTAAGTAATCCCGAGCTGCTTGATGGAGCATGCAGCCTACATATCTATTGAATGCACTTGGCTTTGAGATCCCTGATTACGAGACATCTAAGAAGAGTTTTAATGTTTTCAAAATGCAGTTCTGTCACTTTCTAGGTTGTTTTTTTGCGATCTATGCATTTCGCCTCATTGACACTGAGCGGCACGTTTACTTCGACCTTGGTTTTTGAGCTTTAAGAGCTTTTTGCCGTGATAGATACGGAGGAATGCGTTATTGTTCACACTGTGTCCTCGTACCACACTCTGTCCACTCGGCCTCAAACGTCTCTCCGGCGCAGTGAGTTCACTTTGAATTATACTCATTTTGTGTCAGCGGGCTCTTTCGAGATGGAATGGGAGTACACCTGCCAAGGCGAACTCTGTCTCTGATTTACTGCAGTGAGTGTCTTTTGTAGCCTTAATGAAGGGACTGGGGGTATGTGGATGGTACCAGTCTCTTTCACATTCAAGGCCTTTGACCAACCTCTTTCTAAATGCAGGACTTAAATCTTTTCTAATGCTGCTTGTCATTTCAGAGGAAAAACAACGGCCCCTGCACTTTGTTTGGTGGAGCACGAATTAATCACCCAGAACCCTTTTAGATGATCACCACAGACTAAATGATTGCAGGCAGGGTGTCACATGGTGGAGCTGTGTTCTCCGTTTGTAAGAAGTCTATTATAAAGTTCTATTTGAACATGATTCTGCGATCGCGTCGCAGTGTTAAAGCGTTAACTGTGCAGTTGTGAGAGCAGGTGAAAGCTCTTCAGACCGGCACTCGGGCTGGGTGGACAGGGAAAAGAGTAGAGGGGGGGGGGGGGGGAGCTTGTTGATCCCAGTGTGTAGAAACATCTGTGGAAGTGCTTTGGTTTCATCAGCCAAGGTCTGAGATCTGTCAGACCTGGAGCGCCTAGTCATACACTCTGGTATGCGCTGCTGCCCCCGCCCAACCCCTCGTCGTTCCCCAACAGCCCCGTCTACACTCAGCGTTCCCACAGGCGAGACGCACAAAAGCATGCCGTAGTAAAAGTGAGTCATATGTCAAATGCTCTGTAGCACTTCATTTGTAAGATTTATAATTTCACGTCTCTTTTCTTTCCTCTCTCCCCCTCCCTCTCCCTCTCCCCCTCCCCCCCTCCCTCTCTCCCTCTCTCTCTCCCTCCCTCTCTCCCTCCCCGTACCTTCCTCAGGTGGTGAAGGACCTTTGGGGTTTTGTACAAACACTGAAGATTGAGAAGAAGTAACAAACCTTGTACGTTTTGCGTCCTGCAAGACATTTAAAGGCACAGTCAGCGAGATTTCCTACTATCTTTGAGTGAACAGGAGGGCCGAGTGCTGAAAAATGGGTAAAGCCATTACTGATGCAGGTGCCATTGTTTTGTCATTGTTTTGTTTTAGATGCGAAGCACCTCCTGGAGCTTGTTCGTAACCCGCTCGCTCGTTCCCGTTTAGCAGAGTTTTCCACCAGGGGGATGCTGTCCACCTTCATCGCATGCCAGTCCGCACCACCTACAGGGCAGCGAGGTGATGGCACCAACAATTAGGACCCGCAGATCCGTCTGTTAACACTGCGCCACCTGCAGGCAATAAATGTCGCACCTGCAGATTTTTTTTTATAGCTGCAGTAACTTAACAGATGTGTAAATTGTCAACAAAACAAGTTTTCAGAGCAAACGACAGACCAGAAAAAGTCGAGTCTTTTTTTCATCAGTGTCTTTTTTTGATGAAATCTTACACACACGATGTAAAATAAACGTCCTCGGGCATCAGCTGTAAAAAGGAACTGCTGGTGGAGTAGCCGTCATATTACAGAAGACGCTCCTCTCCTCGCCGGTGGAAGGCGAGACATGTAGTCGCCGCATGCGCAGCAGTTTGACGATATTGTCCGAGCCTGGTTTCAGGTGCTTCGCATCCCACGGCACTGTGTGTCCTTAGTCAGCAATGCAATAGGAGATATTGCAGAATGTGCCTTTAAATATCTCTACTGTAAACTGAGATCAATCAGAGACCCCGTTTTTTTTTTTTTTTTTTTTTTGGTGAATTTGAGCAGAATATACAAGGACGGTCAAGACAGCTGATGATGATGTGTTTTTCCTCCAAAGTGTTGCGTTCTTATTTTAGGTTCCGTCTGGCTTCACTCAGCATTTTTTAGCTTGCGAAAAAAAAAAAAAGCTCACAGATTGTAGTACGGCATAATTCTCTACACATGCTGCACAGGAATTCATCAGAGTAAGTCGAGTCAACAACCCCAAGGATTCAACTGTTGATGAAACAGTTCATCTAGAAACGGTTACATCCATATGTCTGCGTACGTACGGTCACACGTCTTTTTATCATATTTTTACTGGAGACACACCCAACAGTGTTATTTGTCTTTCTCTTCTTCAGTTTATTTTAATCTTTAACACTCTTTCAGATATGACAAACC
The DNA here is from genome assembly GCA_028022725.1 of Lycodopsis pacificus. Taxonomy (NCBI): domain Eukaryota; kingdom Metazoa; phylum Chordata; class Actinopteri; order Perciformes; family Zoarcidae; genus Lycodopsis; species Lycodopsis pacificus. The sequence goes on from CM051689.1 coordinate 5,273,430, forward strand.
TGCTGACTCGACTTATTTCGGATGGTATTTCTGCGCCGCGTGAATTCATATCAAACCCGTTAACGTCTATTACATCTGTAGCAAACACAATTATCATGAGAGCAGTACAGAAAAACGTTCTGAGCGCGATAAAAGCAACACAGCTGGCCCGACTACAACGCGTTCCTTTTAAAGTAACGTACAGTGCATACAAAAAGTTCAAAACAAAGCAAAGAGATTAACTAGCTCCAGGAGTGTGTTGTGACATTAACACCGTTTTCAATGCACTCTAATGCCCGAAAAGCTGGTTTCAAGAGTGTGAACACAGAACATCTTATTTAAACATAATCATAAGGTGTATGCCAGAAGATCACGTCACCTTTACAGAAACCCCATAAAGAGCTCAACCCCAGAACTGTTAGCGCTCTTGTATATCGGTGCTCTGATGACAATAAGCATACAATGGCTCTGTGCTGGTGTGTTTACGATCATGTATCCGGTCCTGATTCTGTATTTACGAGCCTTTTATGAGCCGAATGTTGGCTGTGAGACGCCACCTTTAACCAATCAAATTGCTCGGTTCAGCCCTCCTGTCGTCTGCAAAGGATAGTTTAAATTCTTTGGCTCTAAACTTAACTTCTTCAACTACTTCAGGTTTTTAAAGTCACCCTGATAATTCTCCTAAATATTACATTTGTAATATCTTTATCGTCCTTTTTGTAGCGAGGTTTCCGTAGGAGCAGGAGGCCGACTCCAGGATTTATTGTTGGCGTGCCCATGAGTTTATGTCCTTTAATAGTGATTTTTTTTTTTATCTTATACTTCCCTTGTATCAAACTTAATGTACTTATTTTTCTGTTGGCGAATCTCTTGCTTTTATTTCATAGCACGGCAGCTGAACAGCGATATTTGTACGTGTACGCTTAATCCGCCCTCGCTAACAGCTGGTCCTGCAGCTCTGCTATCATGGTCTTTGTTTGAAGTGTTGTGTTCTAGTTTGGTATAGAAGTGTTTAATGAGTATAAACCCCCTTTTTCACATGTTCAAAATACCGTCCTGTTTTTGTGAACTCTTGATTTTAGTCCCACTGTTTGTCCTTCTTTTGATCGTGTCATTTTGAAGCCAGTACCTAAATATGTTCACGTGGGGAAAAAACAATTCATTGAGATCTTTGTTGATAACCTGGTGTGTGTTTAGGGCTCGTCGGTTTTAGTCATTTCATATAAATGTGGTTGAAATTTGGCTTTTAAGTAAGTGTCTACTGTAGTATCAGACTCAAGAAGTTCTGTTTGGATCCATGAATGATCCTTCTGTTTGGTCTTTATTGCCTTTTGTCCCACCTGAACAACCGAAAGTAAAACATCAAGGCATCTTAGCGTCTTTGGGTATCTTGAAAAGCGCTATAGAAAATTGATTTATTATTATTATTATTATTATTATCTTCAACTTGAATTGACAACAAACGGGGCTCGTACGTATTTACTGCATATGCGAATGAAATTGTAAAACACTGAAACCTTGGTATGAGTAGACGGTGGCCGGGCTGACTCAACATGTGTTGAAAGAAAGTGCATTTAGTCCATTTAGTCAAACTTTATCGATTCGTTTATGCATGACTGCTCATGGTGGATATGCATTCATTCATGGTTTGTTGAGATGAACATATCCATCCATTGTTGGTTTTTTTTATTCTATATGTATCATTTGCCTGAATAAAGTAAATCCCAGCTGGTTTTTTTGTGTCACACCTTTTAAAGTGTTTTTTACAGGTAAACCAGGGCAAAGTATTCGTCCTCTGGATAATTTGACTTTAGTAACATTTAGAATATGTGCAGGCAAAGGGACTACTGACATAATAATCAAGAGGAAATGTTTTTATTTTGTACGATTATCGATGTTGTGAGATGACATCTGAGTGTTCTGGTGTTGCACAGTTTGTCGGCTGCATCTTTCTGGTGGATAAACTTTCCACGTTGAGTCACTGTGTGACTGCAGCGTGAAAAAACAAAATGTCAAAAAGCATCCTGGGCAACATTGCCTTCTGATATTGCCTGTTGGATGAGTTGCGAGTAGATTTTGCGACATGGTCATTTACCTTTGACATGTTTGGCAACGCAGAATCTGTTCTCATGTTCACAGGATTATCGGCTGACATCTGGTCATTGAAGAAGACGTTAAAGACCAGGATGTTGGATGAGTTTCCCTCATTATCAAAATCCAACAATATCCTTTTTCCTCCAATTTGTTGTCCGACAACACCACAAAACCACATGTCCATTGAAAGCATTGTTTGCCGTTATCGTTCATCAGTGACATCACTTGATGTTTGGTTGTTCTCTGCGAGGGGAACCGTCAGACGCCGACCTTTCATTCTTATTTTTCATGTATACAGACAATTCAGAGAACGGACGGTCAAAGAAAAACTTCTCAAAGACAAATGTGTTGGCAGAATTGTGTATGAACCATGTTCCTTTCTAAAGCAAATTCAATGTAAGTGATGGGAAACAAAATCCTCTTTCAGATAACGATTTGAGGCGTCAACGATTTTGAGTTCAAATCAAGTGTATCATCCAATGTTTTCACAGACGGTTTTGCTGAGCTGCGACGCAGCAATAGTAAATGATTGTTGTGTCTCTTGTCACTGGCATTACAATTGCAGCCACTTTGGACCGGAGGAGCAACAGGCCCCTTTTCACATCATTCATTTTGACATGTCATTGCAGGCTAAACACGGCCTCAATTAATTGCATTAATTGAGGCCGTGTTCCATTTCGGTGGCCCAGGGTAGTGTGCATGCTGGCTCACTGAAATGTTGTGGCACGCTCAATCGAATGGAACCAGAATTGATTTTTTATCAATTACGCCTGTGTTTACCCTGCTGTGCGACATCTCAAAAGTGATTCCAATGTACTCATGGGCATGTGAGTTCTGTTTAAAGCGTACATGTGAACCCGAACCCTTTTGATTGTAACCACCACTGGATGGCACTGAAGCCCAGGCGTTGACTTCAAAGCGACCCTTCGTAACGATGTGAATTGATTCAGCTTTTACCTGAAGTGTGAGTCGGGCGTTACTTCACTGCCAGCTGAAGCGTTTCTCGGCCCGTAGCCACGAGGAAGTGAGGCGGATGCGGCCACGGGATGACGCACGGCTCTGTGTTCCAAACGAGACGTCTTGGAGGCACGTAGAAATCCCCCCTCTGTGGTTCTCTTGAATTCCAGTCCAGGGTTTGACTGAACCAGCCTGGAGGTATTGACACACACACGCACACACACATTGTTTTGACGCTTGCAGAGTTCAGTTCCCATCGTGCAAATCATCGCAGTGAATCATCTCTATTGTTTTGGGGCATTTCAGCACAAACTACACATAATTTGCGTGTGATTTTTCTTGACATTAAATCATGAAAACTTCCGGGGATGCTGTGGTCATTACAACTTTAAAGGTGCAATCTAACCAGAATTTTATTTCAAAACCTTTAAAAAAAACATTATCAACATACTGTGAAGAGTTTACAGTGTTGCGTTATGTGAAAGAAAACTTTGTCTTGTGTTGTACAGACTTGAAATGAGCACGCTAACCAGCTAGCCCCGGCCCGTCCTGACCCGTAATACCACTTGTACCTCGAGAGGCGACAGTGAGTCACTGAAGGAGAAGTGGAGCTGCCTCGAGGGCTTGTCAACGAGCGCTTTGATGAGTTTGTCTGTTGGATCGAGTCAGGGGTGCATCGGCGAGGCGACTCCGTGAGTCATTTGGTTGACTTGAATTGGGCCCAACCCAAACCCCAGCTTCATCCCTGACCGCTCCAACCCAACCGTCGGATCGGCACACGTTCTGTTGCTGCCGTTACAGGTTAGATCCAGTGACTTAGAGTTCTGCAGGGGTCCAACGGGGGTCCGTATGCGGGTCGTTTCTTGTTTCTGCCATTTTGGATTTAATCCAAGAACGTAAAATAGAGGCCGGTGCCACAGTGAACATTCTAATATAGCAGTGTTAGTTTGACTGTATCGAAGAGTTTCAGCAGTTTGGGCAAAGTTAGTGTGTCCTTGTGTTGCTGTTAGCTGGACTACATGTTGTTTTTGTACATTCAAACTCTGTTTTAAGAACCTTTAGACTTCTTCAAACACTTCTCGGCACTTTATGAAGTTGATGTTACACAAGAGACTGAGAAAAGATGCTCATCCGAAGTGGAGTTTAGAGTATTTTTTAAACTCCATCCCTCTTCATCACTAAACTTTGTTTGCACCCTGTGTTACGCAATCTATCTCTCTAGACTTACACCTTTCCTCTATTTCCAGTCTCCTCTGTGTGCTGCTTGTAGTTGATTGATGATTTAATTCCTGAAAGCAACACCGTGTTACAGCCTTCACCTGGATTTACCTGGTCAATGAGCCGTGACAGAATTCTTTGCAAAACACTGCAAATATGCAAATGTCCATGCTGCAAACATGTTCTATCTACCAGGATATACTTACACGCATTTCTACAGTAGCCCAGAACGGACATACCAGATGCTCTCGATACTAACATGCATGTTTCCACATCTTCCACATTCTCCTCCTCGATTTTCACACAGAAGAAGTTTCAGTTGGTTGCAATGTGAAACTTCACCACTACATGCCACCAAATCCCACACACATAAAAACATTAAAACAGTGTTTTTATGACACTTTTTACCCATGGAATACTTATATTTATATAGTTTTGGAAGGAAATGTCAATATTAACACCAGAATGAATGTCTCATCACCATTCAGTCGTATAATCTAGTTTACAGCTAAAAAACAACACATTTAAGTTTGTATCCAGATCAAAAGGTCATTTATGAATAAAATAATAATAATAATCTCAGAAATCTGTTCACATGGGCCTAAAGAAACAAATTCAGATTGATGTCGACACTTCATCGCCTCCTTTTGTTGGTACGGCTTGTAGCAACTAGTATCAATTAAGCTACAAATGTCTATTTGATACAATCACTTGTGCTGCTGCCAAGAGTTTTACTCCACACGCTTCTCTCCGGACGTCTTGGAAGTGTCAGTCCATCTCTCTGAGAGACCGGGCACTGTTTTTCATGAATCTGAGGCACAGATGATGCAACCTCACCCTACACTGTTCTTTAAACTGCCTTCGGGGAATGCTGACACCACCGTCAGACTGACTCTATCGCTCCACTCACAACGCCTCAGCCTGCGTTTCTCCTGCTCCAGTTTTGACAGCTAAAAGCAGTGGTGGATGGCAACTAAACCTAACTATTGTTATTTTAAAGTAATGTCACCTTATATATATGTATTTAAGTGTGAGCTCTCTTGGTTCTGGGTTTTTTCACTACACTAGAAGTTCAGCAAAACGTCAGCAAAATCATGTGTCAGTCAATTTGTCTTTCTAGGGTTTACCTGCAGGATGTCTAATTGAGGATGATATTTTCACTCATCTCTGCTGGAAAGAAATGTAAGGTCATGTCTCTGCAGGCATGTACATTTCCGCCCTCTTTTTTTTTTTTTTTTTCTTCTTCTTAGGACCCACAGGGATATGTGATTTTAAACACATCTGTGCGTCGACTTTTGAAAGAAAAAAAAAACCTCATGTTATGACAACAGGTGTTGTTAACACGTGTTAATACTATGTAATAATTCTGTGGTTGAGACATGTGGTCAGTGCTGTAACTGGTGATAAGCAGCTCAGTGTTTTTCCTCTAGAATGGGACATGCAGATGTGTTGGAAAAGAAGCATTCGTCTTAAAGCTGCGCTGTCACATCTGCACTTTGGCGGCTCCAAGTGGCAACGAAAGATAACTTGGATGTTTGAACTTAATTACCCGTTATCGGCCATGTAGTGTGACGTTATTGGGCAGGTGGACAGTCTTTTTTAAATTGTGACTCGCCTGTTTGTGTCTTCAAACAAGCCAGCTGATTTTCTTTAAATATGCAACGAAACTCTGTCTGCGTTAGAGCGATCAAATAGTTTTCTCTGCATGCACAGTTTGTGATTTAGACTGATGAAGAATGTTGTGTTTTCATGCAAAACAAATCATGAATCTCTCAGAAAAAGCCTGCCAGGACGTCAAAACCTCTGTCACGTTTGATTATGTTAACAATGTCTGTTTCCTCGGGTAGTTTGTAACACGTCAAACTAAAACTACTGAGTGTGGTCTTTCAACCACCACACACACACACACGCACACGCACACACATGCACATGCCCATCCCTCCCATGAGAATTGTTTTGACCTTTGCTCTGAGGAAATAAGGCCGTCTGTGCTTGATGTGACAGGTTGGCACATCACCTGGATACAAGCAAATAAACGAGCAGAGGGAAAAAATATCAAGGGAACATTTCAAGCATTCGCAGAGACCTTTCAAAATGGAACAATGACTTTGCCCTGGGGGGAAAAAGTGATCATGCTGGTATGTTTATATTAGACGGAAAGGAAGCCATCATTGTCATCACCAGTGATTTTCTCTTTCAGGGCAAGATTTTGACAGTTGACTGTATCTTAATAACAATTCCTTATATGTGTAAGTCAATTGTCACGGGTGATGCGCTTATGTAAACATTTTTCTGCACAAAAAAAAAAAAGCAGGCAATACTTTCCCTGTCAGGATTTGTGAACTCCGTGGCGTTCATCACAGTGTGAATACTAAACAGAGCTATTTTTAAGTGTTTCAGTGGTAAACTAAGTCCTTGCACTTTGTTGTTTGATTTCTTTTCATGCCGCAGTCACATTGTTTCTGCTGAAGTCTGCTCTTTGGCATTGTGAGGGGATGACAGGGTGGGGATGTGTGAGTGTTGTTCATTCAGCGATTGGGAACATTTCAGCAAAACAGACACCGGGGGAAGTAATTGTGTAAATTAGAGGAAAGAGGTGGGGGGGGGGGAGTCCATCATCTATCTTCCCGTAAGCAAAAACCACCCTGGCCCAGTAAAACACAGCCCAGTTGGTACAGCAATAGGACATGCGGTTATTAATACAGAAGAGGGAGGTGCGCTCACCTCGACAAGCGCCAACATGCGAGCGCATTACCTCTACGCCTGCTATGGCAAAGATGTGAGCTGCATTCCTCTGCCCACAAACTCAGAGCTTTTTTTCTCTCTCTCTCTCTCTCTCTCCCCCGAACATAGAGGAGAGGCTCCTGAGAGTCAGGCTCAGGTCTGGGGGAGTTTCAGGGCTGAAGAAACACTAAAGAGAAAACTCACCGACACTCTGCGGCCTCGTCTCACACATTATTATCTCTCTCGCGTTATACTTGCGTGGTGATTTTGGAAAAGTACTTTACATTTCATTAGTTACCATTTGCCTAAATAGTGGCTGAGACAACAACTGTGTGGAAATGTGAGGAAATATGTGTCTGTCACCGTTTCAGTAAAGGTGGAACTATAGCGTATGACTTAAGAGTGATAATGACAGTTGGCAGCTGATTCCAGTAAGATTCTATAAGACTCTGGTCTGGTTACCATCACAATGACTTGGTGCACTGTTTGAATGTCCCATGCTCTGAAACACTTGACTTAAAACAGATTAAAACAACCCATAGCGTGAATAGTTCAATTCAAACCATCTAACTGTTCAGAAAGGTAAAACCTGTAAGGAAATCTTTTAAGGTCTCGTCAGATTACTGGAAGATAAAACAACTCGTGTTTAGATACAACCGGAATGTCAAAGATACGAGAGCCTCGTAGGATTCTGAGATACTTACTGCCAATCGGTTATCTTGTAAATCCAACCCGATAGAAGACTGCAAGATTTTTGCCATGGCCAGTTCACCTCTGTAAATAGAATGCGTCTCGAGTGACCGCTCCTAAATGGATGGATGTCACCTCCCTGCTCTATAGAAAAATCGAATGAGTCTTGAGTGCATTCACACTTGTACTTAGTGCTGTCCACTTGTGATCAGATCACCCAACGTGCACGTTAATGCCAGGTCGGACTACAGTCGCTTGAACCGTATTTCCTCAACGTCCTTAAGGAATTTATCCTCGCTATTGCCTCCAGCTTGGTCTTAATTATTAACAGTGCCGTTATTAAGTCTCTCTTAACCAACCAACTAACCACAATAAGCTTTGTTACAAGCTATGTAAAGCTCACTTAGAATTCTGATTTCTGGGCCCTTTCCTGGAGCCAGGCCCACTGAAGCCCAAAGACCCAACAAGGGGTCTTGCATAGGCTCACCAACCCCGGGGGTCAGGTGCGGTTGTCGGATTTGTTGCAAATCTGGTAGCGGGCACAGCTGGGGGGCCTTGGTGGTCATCTGGCTCTTTGTAGCTCTGTGTAGTATGTCACCTTTGTGTGAAAGGTTGAGCAACACCACCAAAACCAAAGTTTTGGTTGCTTACAGAAGGACTTTTGGTCGACCTCACTGGAGTTCTGATAAACTGTAAGATGGCTAAGGATGGGTGGGAAGGTCTGATGTTACGTGACCAAAAGACCACCGTGGTGGTGCAGAGCCAGACGACTGCGGAGAAACCGTGCTCTTCTTTCTGGCGGAAGTCATGAAGGCAGTCCAAATGCTCTGCAGTAGCAAGGTGGCAGTGGTGGATGAGCATCTCCCTGAGACGCTGAAGACTCTGGGATATGATTATTGGTCGACACGCCTTTCCAGTGTTGTAACGAAGTCGGAACAGGGCTTATGAAAGAAGAGGCTAAGGTGGTGATTATTATTTTTGTAAAAGGAGCACTTACCAATTATTGTCGTAATACATGTCTGAGCCTGCCCAGGAATCGTTGTGCCAGGTCGTATTCAACTGTGACCATGGTAGATTGCACCTTAAAGAAGAAGGTGCAGGTAGAGCCTGGGCTACCTTGCTAACCCTGCTGCTGCGACTCGGACCAAGACGAACAGGGGGAAGTTGATGGACACGCTAAAAATAGCAGTTCTCGGTAAGTAATGTTGACTATTGAGATCAATATTTCAAATAGATCATTAATCATTGACGTGCAACAGACATTTTTGATGTGAAGGGTTAATCTGCAATCCGTCAACTGCTCCCGTTGCTGTCATAAAGAACTTCAATAGTTGCCAGCAATTAAGTGGTGAGTAACACGTTCTCTACTTGATGGTAATTGTTGACAAATGTATTTCCAGCTACCTTGTGGGGACCACGGGTAGAGGTTTGAATGTATCTTGCATATGAATATATGACTACGATACTAGTTTACTCTACTGAACACACATTTATCTGTTTCACACTTTATCTGTCCAGGATCAGCAGCAGCCTGAGGCAACACTTTTATCCGATATTTGACAGACATGCCTCACTCACATCAGTGTGGTTCAACAAGGTAATTTGTCAGTCCCCAAACTTCAAAAAGCTGATATCTTGTAATGACTTCAGCCCCCGGAGCTCTGTGTGAGGCATGTTTTCCCACTTGACATCGTTTGCAGCTTTCCTTATTCTCTCCAGTTCAACAAGGTGTAGGCTTCCATTTGAACCAACACTACAATGCTCTGGTTGGTTTTAGAGGGGAAAAAGAAATACTGAATATTAAAATAATACATCATATACAATTTGTCATTGAGTCCTTAACCGCTCATGTAGGAGGAAGAGCAGGAATAGGATGTTATACACTATAAGAAGTTCTAAGTGCCTGTTGAAAAACACACTTTATCTCAACCATGTGTTCCTCCCCTGCCACAGGTAAGCAAAGCTGCAGGGCTACAGGCAATTATGATTCACATTTATAAAATGGATTTCACAAGAGGAGTGCGGAGGAGGGATGACGTACAGCTGGCAATGCTAAACATCCCACGCTTCATTTGGGTTGAGCTAATGCATTTCTTGACCTGCAACACAACGCTGCACTGGGCTATAACCTGATTTACTGGTTTAACTGCTTTCATTTGAGCACGGCTACTCCTTTTCTGTTTTCTTAACGTATTTATTAATCCTACCGATTATGAGAAGACACAAATTGTGTTCACCGTCACTTATTAACAAAGGGCAAAGCTAAAATGTGAAATACATTCTTTGAGTGTGAATTAGTATGTGATTATGACCGGTAATTACGAGCGTTTGCTTTCTATCTTGTTGACGGCTCAATGCATGAACACTGTCAGGGCGGTTTGATTAAAGGTAACGTCAGTGTTTTTCATTGTGCACACAATTTCATCATGTTTTTGTGTCCAAGTGAGTTATTGTGACAACAATTTTGTGCAAGAGCGCTGCACCAGGCAGCAACAGAAGAGGCTACAATGTAATCCTTCATCTATGTACGTCCACTCAGTCCTTGATCAGGCCGCCAGCCCAAATCCACTTTTTGGGGGATTTTTGCAAATTGGATTCAAACCAGATTTGGATGTGTTTTGAAATATGATTCCAGTCATATTTCAGAAGGAGACTTCTCCGTGAGCGGGACTTGGTAAGACAAATGTAACAAAAAGACCGGATCAAGCGAAAGGTAAAGAAAACATTTATTTCTCTGTTTCCGTAATCTTGTCAGACACTTATGATAACAATCTGCCTGTCGGTGGCGAAAAAAAAAAAATACTTTTAGTGGGCGTACATTGACTGTGTGCAACTGGATTACATTGTAGCCCGTTTAGGGACTGCAGCGCTCTCGCTCAATACCTGACAAATTAAAAAAAATTGTTGTCCTCATTATACACTTATAACAAACAAAAGAAACATTGGAAAATATGGTCCCTTTAACTTAAACTACATCAAAATGTTCTGTTCTTTTGGGAACAAAATAACGGATTTAAAAACAAAAAAAACCTGTTTCTTTGCAGACGACTGCACCCTAAAGCTCTGTACAATAAACAACCTGCATGACTGACACATGTGAGTTTTGTTTACAGTCCAGGGTTTGTTTATTGTGGTGCAGAGTGAAACTAATTGAACCAAATACACAAGTACAACCATTCCACCCTCGTTAAGAGCGACAGTCACCGCGCACCTAATAAATGCAGACACTCAAGATACCTTCGACCTGACAAACTACTTTTTCCAGCTGTTTCATTGTAATGCATGACTTGAAGCTTGTTCTACGGTTGGACTTATAAGTAGCTCTAGATGAGCTTAAAGAAAAGCACACGTACACAATGCAAAGCAAACCGTTGATCCGTTTTCTTAAGACCTCTGATCCAAATAGGAAATATCATTTCAAGGTTTATGAATGAAAAAGACATTGCTCTGAATTTCTAATAACAAAGCCTTTTAAAACATCTTGTATCATTAAAAGAGATGGATTCTACCCACTATGAACCCATTCATATGAATATTATAGCAATAAATGAGCCGGAAACATTCCCAGGTGAAGTTCAGCCCCGAATGATCCAGTAAGATCTCGGCATGCTTCGACGGTGAGACTGCATCAATCATATTTTATTTTATCGCTCGTACTGTCTAAATTTAGTGTAAGGTGACGCAATGCATCACATAGTTCTTTGAAGGAAATGGCGTAGGCAAGAGCAAAAACATCAGCCATATCAAAAGCTGGATGGGTGTGGACCGGTCCAGCCCTGTTCTCGGTGGGTGGAGGTACCAGCCTGCCTTCCCTTTGTACATCTTACATCTGGAACGGGCACATTTTTTCCCCTCTTTTTCCAAATAACATCTGCAGCTAAAAAGCCAGACAGGTAGTTAGAGTTGATTGGTCATGGATGGATTTTTTCTCTCTCTCTCTCCTCTCTTTCTATGTTGCTCTCTCTCTCTCTCTTCTTTCTCTCTCTCCCTTTTTTCTATTCTACAAAGCCCAGAGGCTAGTATTTCACTGATTACAGAGACCCACCATTTGAATGGTCGTTTGTGTATTGTCAGAACAAAGGGGCGAGCGGCCTCTGAAGAGGTGCTAGACAGGGGAATGGATTGGGCTCAGCGATTAGGATGAGTGGAACTGCAGGTTCAGGCTAGCTTTACCAGAGCAGAGACCGCTCAAGGAGGGACTCCACTCCAACTGCTGTGGGACCTTTCGTGACTGGGAAAAAAAGAGGACTTTTGTGCAGCAGCTGCACTCCGGTGCGACTTATTGTTGAAGTTAAATTGTAAGGGAGAGCATCGGGAGTTTAAGAGGGGCCCGACTGACCCCTTGGATTGGTGTTGTCACTCTGTCCAGATGCTGCAAAAGAGAAACCTCTGTCTTTAATTCTATGTACAATGCTCATTATAACCTTAAAGCAATAGAGTGGCTAATGTTACCCTTAAACAAGAAGTGGGCCAGCAGTAGAGCAAAACACCTCACTCTGCCTGAACTAGATGCCATGTATTTGTCCTATTAATGAGGCTGCGTTCTAAGGTTTTGGATGCTTTTCATCAAACAGGAAGTGATTGATTAGAGGGACTTATTTTCTTATTTTCTAATAAAAATGCCTCTAACTTGCTGGATCTAGCTTTAAAAACACACACTTTAGTCTGACATATATAACAAATACAAAGTAAGTTTTGAACAAAATGGGAGAATGAGATTAATTAAAAAAGTTGTAATTAGATAGAATGATGTTCTTAAACAATACAGGTCTCCCACCATTTTGCCAAATGCCATTGTTCTCATTAAAATGTTCCTGAATATCATAGAGTTGCACAAGATGAGACCAAACTCGTGTGTTGCCACAACAAGCGCACAACAGACCAGTTGCACCTGAGGAAGTGCTTTCCAGACAGCTCAGTAATCAGATAAACATTAGCCTGACAGGTTTCGCCTTTGAACACTCACTTAGTACCTCTCACCCCTAACATGAAGGTAATGACTTAAAATCAAAGTCCTCATCAAATTATGCGGGGGAGTCCGGGTCACACTCTTGGTGGGCTTCGACATCCTTTTGATTGTAAAGCGCCACCTTTTCAAAGCTGTTTTTAAGCCGATTTTTTAATTTACTGTCGAGCCTTTGTGCCGTTAATGAGATCTATAAACGGCCATTCATCAAGGGCTGAAGATGCATTCACCAGAAACACAGCAGCGCAGCTAGCTGCCGTTTTAATAACTGTCAAACAATCGCACGTTTTGTGTGAATGAGTCAAACCTTCTGGCCAGTTTGTGAGTCTCAGAGCAATTTTGTGCCACATTACAAACAACCAGCCCCTTAATTGGGTAATTATGGCAATCCAAGAAAACAATTATGGGGTCGTTCAATTCAGGGAGGAAAAACAAATTAAAGAGCTGACAAAAAAACACTTACATCATTTGACTTCCCACTCTTTCACCGCCAGTCCACCCAGCTCTGAAGGCTTATTATGTCATTAAGGCACTCACATTGTTCGGCAAAAGTGTGAGAAGCAAGACTTTTTGATTACCGCTGCTCGTCCAAGAGACTTGACATTTATCTGTCAACCACGGGCCAAAAAACCTAGAACACATGGGGTCTGTCGGCTGGTTGTTATTCAATTGCTGCACTGTGACACATTCTGGCAGTTCCTCTGCCCTGAGCGACGGCCAAAGAATTCGTCCAAGCAAGAATAGTTTAGTGATGTCTTCAAAACGCATGCAGTCACAAAGTTATTTCACGTGTTAGCAACTAGCAACGAGAGAGCAACAACCCTCGACTCCCCGCTGGACGAGAGGGAGCGAAGTCGTCACTAATGTCAAACAGGCCACCGAATTCAGTGGGAACGTTTAATATGCTCTGCACGCAGTGCGGCGCTCGGAGATGATTTGTCGACGAGCGACGCTTTCATTTTCACCCTTCACTCCCACGGCCTCCCCCTCCCCTCCCAAAAAACAGAGCGCCCGCACCCAAATTCTCTGGCTTCCTCCCTCCGAGGCAAAACCTAAATGGCCCTTAATGACTCCGTGCAAACAACGTGTGACGGGGGACAAATTACTCAAACACTTTTTTTTTTTTTTTTTTTTTCTCTCCTTCAGGTGATACTTGAAAGGTCTCCGAGGTAGCTGGCTGTAGCTTCACCCTCGCTCCTCTGGCTCCTCTCTCTGTCACCCTCCGCAATGTCAAGGTGTCGCGACCCCGTTACGACCCAAAGCCATGTTAGCCGCCGGACTTCAGTAGCCCGCAGAAGGGCACGGCCGACGGTGTGAAAAGGGATGTGTGTTTGGAGAGAAGGGAGGGGGGGGGGGGAGGGGTTGCAGGGTCAGCATATCCTAATGGGGTGAGGCTGATTTCAGTGAGAGGAGAGGAAGAGGGCCGTCCCGTTTTTGGGTCTCACACGCTTGTCGGCCTGTGACTTCCAGTTGAAAAAGGGCTTCTGGGTGGCTTATATGAGTCAGTGGTCACCCCTCGGCATCAATCGCCTCACCTTGGGAATTGAATGGGACACACACACACACACACACACACACACACACACACACCCTCTCCGACACACACCACAACTACCCACCCCTGCTCGGCGGCCCTGGCACCCCTCCTTTCCTTTAAGTCAATATGTCCGTGTCAGAGATGAAAGTGCAAAGTGGGAGGGACGCGGAGGGGGTCCTGACACTAATGTAGTACATTGGGCTTCACTTACTGATCTGCCAAGTTCTTTTGTCAAGCCCTAAATGCCTGCTAGGGCCCTTTGAACCGCTGAGCGCTCGCCCGCCTTCAGATGCCTCCTCCTTTAGCTTCAATGAGATATCCTCGGTGACATTCCCACAGTCCCGTCGCTGCGGACAGACACGCATAGCTGCACGGGGACGCGGCAAGGGTTCAAATTCAAAAGGCTTGAAAGGAAACCCGGAGTCGTCTAAATAACATCATCCGCCGGCTTCGCGGCCTCCCGACTTAAAAGTTACATTTGTTTTCATCCAAATTGAAATAGAATTGGCAAATGTGGCGGCGGAGCATCATTTCAGGCCCCGTTTGAATCTGTGGTTCAAAAAGCACTTTCATTGGCTGCCAAGCACAGCAAGCCAGGTAAACTAAGACCTTTAGCTTGCTTGCTTGTTTTTCTCACTCCCTCACTCTTGTCAGCTAATCTCTGTGGGTAACCTTATCCCAACTCCTGAGTGGCTGCCCCCCCCCCCGCCCCCCCCCCCCCCGCTCCCTCCTCCGAGCCTCAGAAACCGGACTGTGAAACAGCTCTCCCCATTCATAAAGCTCACTCTTGTTATTGCTCGACCAGCAGCATACTGCACTTGATTGATTCTTGGTGTTTTATCTTTTCTTTTCTTTTCTACTTTTTCCATATAGTGTCGGCAGGCAATTTGTCGGAGCACCAACTCTTTTGACCGATGGTGTGAAAATGTAGTTTTCAATCCACATGAAAGATTCTTCCTTTTTAAACGGCCGGTTCAACCAAATTGAAAAAAAATATATATATATTTTGTCTTTTACCTCAACAGTATTGTGTCATGTAGACAGTCTGCATTTTAGTTTGGCGGTCAATGCTTTGTACTGCAGAAAAGCATCAACAAATGACAACAAAGTCCCACTCTGGAAACACTTCTATATTAAAGAAACAGGTAAAACAGAATACAAGATTTATTAGAAAATGTATTTTTTTTAAATAAATTGCGTGAACCGACCCTTCAACTCTGCAACATGTCCTATTAAACATTTTGTTTATGCCTGGCATTGCATTAGACCTCGTGCCACTTTATCCTCCACATGCAACACTCGCATGCAGAAACCTCAACAGTTTAAAGATTAAACAGAGAGAGATAGATATGAACAAGATAAAATGACAAGTGGGTCCTCAAAGTGGACATTGCAAGACAAAGTCATTTCATCCAAGTCATTAGAAGTCAGATTAAGTTTTCGGGCACGAACGTGTTTTTTTGTCCACTTTGCTTCCTTTTGAGCCACTTGTTAGTTTACATTTCTATATCTGTCCGTCTGGCTCCTGATTGGCCAACTGCCAACATGTCCAGACAAGTGCATGGCAGAAACCATCCAACATGTGGCTTTTAGCCATTGTGTATTTCCCATACTCTTAGTACTGACACCATGATAAAAGTACGGCGATCGTCCCTTTTCGCCACGAGCAGAGATACGTTTCCTCCTCCTCGTGACTCCCAGGTGGCCACGCCAAGCGTGCTGCTGCGCGCTCTTTCCTCGGTTGTGGATTTACAGTCATGCTCCGAGAAGTTTTGTCACAAACATGTGCTTAAGAGGCGATGAGTGACTCCACGATGCTGGCTCCATCACAGGCAGTGTGGTAAATTGCTGTTTATCGTGCTGCTTTCTTTAAATCAGTTGTCAGGTGCTTTTGTTTTGAACTTTCAGAGAAACCTCGACCGGTGCATGCGAGCGGCAGCTAACCTAAGCCTGCTTTGATCAAACGGCAACCGAAACCTTGTATTTGTAAAGAAATGATCTTCCGCGATAATTACTATTTGCCAAAGACTTTTTGCTGTGATTTCCCTCCCTTAGGCAGAGGAAATTAGTCATGCTTTAAATGACATTATACATCGGTTGTGTTACAGGGCTTATTAAAGTGCACTGTGGTTGACAGGATCAAGCCTTCTTGTTAGGCAGACAGCCATGAATCACTGGTAAACCCACATCAACCCACTTTATCCACATTTGTACTTGCTCACAACACAAACGATTTAACTTGTCACTGTAAATCATAAACACTCAGATTAAGTCTTCTTAAAGAAAAGCCATCAATTCATATTATTTTCCGGATACATTGTGATTTCTTTTGTTTATTTTTTGGTTGTGTTTGCTGATGTTGATCTGCAGCTGGAGCTCTTAGTCAAACACTCCCTTTCATTCCCCACTAAACTCACCACAAGAGGCCCTTTGAAATCCCCAACATGGGAAGTTTTGTATGTAATCATTTAGATTCATTTTGAATATCAATGGGACAGGAATGCCGAGGATCCAGTTTTAATGGGACAATAAAGGCGAACCCTCTTTTTTTTTTTTTTTAATGGCAGCGGGGATGTGGGCTCGCTTTACTGCTGCCAGCTCGTAAACACATTCACACCTCTCTTTCATTTAAATGCGGGATAAGTTATAGCACATTATTGGAAAAAAAAAATCGAGGTCGACAACAAACTGCATTTGAATGGTGTCTGGGAGAGCCGAGGCCAATCCACAAAGCAGCGGCACTTTAAAACGCGCGAATAACAGAGAGAGAGAGAAACACAGCAACTATGTTCATATTTCACTCTCATAATAACAATATGTTCATTGTTGTAAAGGCCTCTAAAGTAATATAAACTGAAAATGTGGTTTTACGTTAAAGTTGAGGTAATTTAAAAAAAATCGCGTAATAAAACGTACTTTGTTTGCTTATTTCTATCATCCCATGCCTCCAATTACACGTAGCTCCTGTAAATCAGGTTATCTTTGTCCATATTCGCAAACCAATGAAATCATTTCCCGAACTTTCTTTCGGAAAAATACATTTTATTAATTTCAAAAAGCAGTATCTTCTTGTTCTTAATCGACTTTGCGCCGCGCTTTGCCCTCCGAGAGGAGAGAAGGAAAAAAAAAAGTCTGCAAGCTGATGGTCTCTCCAAGATTACCCTATCAGGTGCAAACCGCTGACATGTTTCCACCCACCAACAACAAAAAAGCCTCTCTGTGCCCAAATCTCCAGCCGCAGACGCACAAACACCACTGACAGGCACTGCTGCGCCATCACCAGCCCCCAAACCTCCAAACCTCTCCAGGGATCCGCTGCGATTCTTCAACGCTGCTCAACTCTTCTGTTTGCCTGGATACGTTTGTTTGTCCACTTTTAGCGACTTGTTGTTCTTGGTCGAAAGGCGTTTAATTATTCAGCGCTTTAACTTGTTTGCCACCGCAGCACTTGGTAGAATAAAATGACCCACGCAAGGTGTAAAAATCCCCCGCAGGTACGGACGGAGTTGAGGAGCCTGTGATCTCTGGAGCAGCAGCATTTGGATTGTGTGCGCAAAACTCGAAGGATATTGTATTGAGCGAGGGGAACATTTTTTTTTTTTTTTGAGAGGTTGAATTTTGAATCCTTTCCACGCTTGGCACCGATTTACGGAGACGTTGCGGGATATCCGGGAGCAGAGGAGACTGAGATGAGAAAACCCCCCAAATCTTCTGGATACTTCCCCCCCAACAAGGAAACACCTAATGTTGCGCTCCGTGACTCTGCTGCTGCTCTCCAGTGATCTATCATTACGCTGGGATTCAATCTCCTACTTACCCCCGGAGTTGTGTGCGTAAAGGACGCGCGGGGGAGCGAAAGCGAGAGAGAGGGGGGCGATTTCGCCAACCTTTCCTGGGGCTCTAAATCTGTGGAAGCAGGTGTATTTCTGCGAGTCAAGATGTCTGTGCTGCCTTCGAGGTTCATATACCTGTAAGTGTTCCGCATCTCCGTTTGCCTTTCGCACATTAAACCATGCATTCTTACCAATAGAAGTCGCCAAAAAGCTTCGTATCTGCGCGTTGCTTTCATCCAGGTAGGCTGCGTTTATTCTTCATGTAATTGCCTGTGTGATTCACTCCCCTCTGCCTTCTCTCTCTTTCTCCCTCCACATAGGTGTTTACATTTTCTGGTACTCTATTTCCAGCTACAGGTATGTTTACTCCCTCGATCAACTCCATTTGTCTGTGTGTGTGCGTGTGCGTGCGTGTGACTGCAGCTTTCTCTGATTTCTTTGTTTAATGCTGATGATGGGTTTCGGTTATTTTCAATGTGGTCCCTACAAACTCAAATGACTTGCTTACATTAAATCCATATTCATTAATATTAATTAGGAATAATCGGCCTATCATTTTAGGAAAGCATGTGCTGTGCAAAAAAAGTCAACGCTAAAATCAAAAAGGGCATTCCTAAAAAAAGGGGGGATGACAATAAATGGACAGAGGAGATGTGAGCTATTATAGAGACACACAATGAAAAAAGTACCACAAATGTGAGAAAGAAAGTAACCAAAGTCAGTATTGAGCACTGCAATTCATATTATAGCAGCAACTTCACGTGATACAAATGCAGTTCTCGAAGTATATTCACTATAAAATGACTAATTAATGCAAAAAATAATAGAACCTGCATTTATAAAGAAATATCTGAGGGAATAAGGCAGCGAGGAAACTCCTATCTGATGCTTGTGTTGCAGGCTAATAAACACATATCCCCAATCAGTTACTATCTATCTGGCAGATATGAATTAAAACCAGTTGTTTTCAATCTGGAGTTCAAGTAGCAGTTTCGCTGTTTTACAACAGAATAGTGTAATAAATGTTTCGATCCCTGGGGTTAAAAGTTGTTCTCTCAACAGATGGGCTCGTTTGGCGCTCGTTGCCTCGTTTTTTATTAGTCGCGTCTCACTTTGAACAGTAATGATTTGCAGGCATCCACTCGCCTAATTGCGCGCTGTGATTCAGATAAGATGCAGAGAGCACGCTCCTTCACTCATAAAGCTATCCGATCACTTTATTGCTACATGACGTGTTTGATCGTAATGTCCCACGTGCTGTTGTGTTTTTAGATTGTGCTCTCAGTCTTGCTACGATCTTGAATATTAAAACAGCATTGACTGATTTAAAAAAGAAAAAGAGCAGGTTCGGTTTTCATCTCTCTTCCACTTCGGGACGCATTTTCATAAAGTTGGTAACATGCTGGTTGTAGTTTTTATGTAATTATATCTTTAACAGATTACAAAAAAGATGAAAACATTTTTGACATTTGACCTTGTTAGATGGAAAGTCTGTTTGTAGACTATTTAAAAGACATTTTATCGGTCGCACCATTCTGATATTTTACTTCTTCAGAGCTGCTCGGATCACCTTGTCCTGGTCGGGTAGCCAGAATGTATCTCAGCGACGAAATAACAGGGCTAACTCCTGAAGTCCATTTTCTGACCGAGAACTTTTTTTTCATAATAATTTCTCAGAGACAAAATATAAAACCCTGAAACCTCCCCAAAACTAGGAAACTGCAAAGTTATACAAGTCTATGTGCTCCGATTATTCCAACAGAACTGGCACAAACAAAGCCATAGTGTCGACTGACCACTCCTCACATGTACGACAGGATCAACTTCATGCAGAATGTGGAACAGACGTATGAGGTGCACCGATGACTGACGTTTTATGTTTGTTAATATGTGATATGCATGTTTATTGTGGCTAAGAGGAAAACTCTGATTAGATAAAGGCATTTATCGAACAAAGGAAATGCATCGTGGCTCTCTTGAGTGCTACCAGGATAATGATCAAGCTGAAGATATGCAGTAATAGCACTTTACTGCCCTCTTTTCTCATCGCCTCTCCGTGTTGTTGGCCCACTCTGCTTCGGCTAATGGCTCCTACGTGTCATGCTGCGGTTGTGATTTTCATGAGGAAAGACAACAGAAGCAACCACAGTTGGAAGTACACTTTGAATGCACTGCCAGCATGTGAATGTGTGTCTCTCCCTAGTTGTGTGTGTGTGTGTGTGACCCTGTCTGTGTGTGTCAAGCAGATAGCAAGGTGTATCTTAGATGGATGCGACAACTCAGCTTCCTGGGTGAAGATGAGTGCCAGACTTTTGAAGTTTCAACCATATCCGTTTTCATGCTGTGTCTTTGAAGAAAGGAGACAGCGTGATAAAAAAAACAAAAACTGTTGTCGCTAGCGTTCACCCCGGCCATGTGCTTAGGCTTGCCTTTCCCTTCATGCAAAATGCAACTGTCTACCAAACACACCTTTATGTTTGTTTAGAGATGGGGAGATTTGGGATAAATCCCTCAGCAGCCCGGTTAGGCCAAGTTATGTTGTGTGTTCAGGTCTTTTTTTTTTTTTTTTTTTGTTCTTTTTTCTTGCTCGTCAGCTTTGAGGTTCATTTTGAGAGAAAGTTGACAAATGCTGATGTTCGGCTTTTGAAATGGACGCATCATTTTCAACACATTTGTGTGCAGTTCTGGATGAGCACTTTGCTGTTGCATGAATGTTTCATTTTAAACCGGCATGTAGCGGTAATCCAGCGTCTTTCCCTTTTTTTTTTTTTGTAGTATCTTTGGTTCCAAGCGCTCTAGTCGTGCTCTGTGAAGGCCGGTAATAACTTGTCAGTCATACGTTTAGAGCCTTTTTCCTTGGATGAAAAGTGCTGTAGGTGCTACTTTTGTCTTTGTTTGTTCAGCCGTTGTGGCTGCTGCTGCTGCCGCTCATGCTAACTGCTCAGCTTTTAAATGCATCATTTTCTGGTTCTTCCCTTGGGAGCATTTAATAGACGCTGAATGTTTTAGAGCATCAAATGTGAAAGCTTCCGTGAGTCTCTGGAGCAGAAGTTGAAAAGGTTTAACCAAGAACATCTCTTTAATTTCTATGTGCATTTACTGACGGGGCGGGGCGGCTGAGTCTCGGGGGTAAGAGCGGGTTCGATCCCCGGCTTCTCCTGTCCGCATGTTGAAGAGTCCTTTAGCGAGACACTGAAGCCCAAGTTACTGCGTCCCACTGCTCCTAAAAGCTGAGGATGGGTTAAATGCAGAGGTCAAATTTAATGTATGTGACGATAAAAATGCAGTTTAAGTTACCTGTGAGGTAACACAGATGTGCATTGTTCTGAACACTGGTGTGTTGAAATGACAAATCCTTGAATTGAACAGGTTGCATTGGGTTAACAGTTCCCTGGTCTGATGTTAATGTAACTCAGTGGAACTGTAAATCTCCTGGTTGAGGCCTGGTTGTCCTGGTCTGAGTTTATAGGATTAAGGACCTGGTTGAGGGCGACTATAGGTATAAGGTGATCTTTTTAGGGCCCCACAAAGTACTGGTCTTGATTTTTATTTTTATTTTTTGCAATGGTTTGTTTACTGTAGCCCAAAAAAAGATGTTTGAGGAGAATGTAACATCATGGTTGTCAAGGCTGAGCATTTTCATGCAGGTTGCGTGTTTGAATACTTCCCTAGAATAAAGGAGGATTTAGAGTGACCTAATTGGGGGTAAAGAATGAGCCAATAGAGCGACAACTAATTTTGATACTTTTATTTTTAAGGAGAAGCTTACTGGCCATAAAAAACAACTCCTAATAAAAATCCTGTTGCGTGATATAAAGTCGTCATAGTTCTTATGTTTTGATGCCTTGCAGTCAATATTAACGCCGCAAATGAGTTGCATCATTAGGCATTTCGATATCCAGCCTCTCATTTTCCACACCGCCTGAAGCCAAAAGTAACATTATGGGCGTGTTTCCTAAATGTCAAGATACAGAAGCTGCGTCCCAGTTCGGGGGGCTGGATCCTCCGAGGGCCACATTTCTAGACCGAATACGTCACGATGAGGCAACAAGTCCTTCCGCCCAGAAATGCTGCCGATGTCTCACAATCTATTGGGCATTTGAGAGGAAAAATCCTTGCGATGACGTTAGAAGTTGACGTCCAAACTATTGCTGGTGGGGCGCGGCGTAGCTCCAACACGAAGGACTCATCTTCGTGGACATTGTTCTTCTAAGGATTATTGTATGGCACATCTCTCTCAGTTTAAGGATTTGTTCTTCCAAAGCCACAGTTTCCCATCATGTTTGCTACATGTCGTTAATTCACTGAAGTTAGAATAACAAGGACTCTGGGTATGTAATGTGTATATAATTAGCCACCTGAGAACAGTCACATAAAAAGCCATTACTGTGCAATTACCACACCATACAGCTGGGGAAGTGGGATCTTGGCGTGAACTGAGATTCCAGGGCTTCTGAAAGTATACGTTTCCTCTCGCGCTTCCACATGTTGGGTGACTCGGTTGCTCTCCTGACGTGCCGTCGCCTTCTGCGGTTTCCTCTCTTTTCATGGTCAGGTCCACGGTGACTCGCAAACAGCCAGCGAGTGAATTCTGAAAGGTGGATTCGGACGATTTGATCAGAAGGTCCTCCTACAAGAGTGTTCTTGTGGTTCAAGGTGCCTCTTGCCACCTCTCGGTCTTGTCTTTCCGCCGGCTGCGTTTCCTAATTTATGGACCCTTCTTGGCCTGCAGGCAGATATTTGTTTGATGATAGTGCAACAGGTCTGGATGCTTCAGGTGTATAATTGCTAGTGGCTTGCTTGCTTGTGGAAATGGAGTAAAGGTTTCTCAATATCGCCGGGGGGCACATCGTACACGGCTGTCTCAATGTCAAACAACAGAAGGCTGCACTACAGGCTTTGCACTTGTTCTGGGGGTTACGGTGACTTCATTAACGCACCTTGTACGTCGTTATCAGCTCGTAAACGCGTGTAAAATGTGCCAGTTAAAAGCGAGAAGAGAAAACACTAGAACGCAGCAGTCACAATTTCCCGGTCGGTATCTCGGATTTGAGCCCTGGAGGCACAATGTTTTCTTGACACAGGGCCCATAAAAGCAACAGCACACATCACCATCAACACCTGTACCGTGACCATCTCTCACTGTCTTGTCTTTCCGTCTCTCTCTCTCTCTCTCTCTCTCTCTCTCTCTTCCCTCCTGTCTCACACCTCTGTGCAGGAATCCCAGCAGACCACTGCCGATTTCAGGTTTTACATCGAGAACCACACGAGGAACCCGGACGACCTGAGCCGCAAGCAGGTCCGGATCTACCAGCTCTACAGCAGAACCACGGGCAAACACGTCCAGATCTTGGGGAAGAAAGTCAACGCCAACGGAGATGATGGGGGCAAGTATGGTATGGGAGAACTCCTGTGCATCTCACCCGACACGTTAGCCAGTTTGTTCTAAGAGGATGAGAAATCACCGCCACCTTCCTGCCAGATGTTGGTGTTGGTGCTTCTTTAGATTGTTCTTTCCCTCACTCCTCACTTTGGCTGTTTACTAACCATTGTGTGGAGGTTGTTTTCCATGCTCTGCGCTTGCCTTGGGCAAAGTGGATGGTGACTTTTGTAAGCCACCAAGTACTGGTTGGGGTGGCTGGAAACATTATGAAATTGCTGACCTTGCAATTGATGTTTACTGTAGCATCTGGGTATCCAGAGCAAGTCTATGTTTACCTCGATGGACCAAAACTGACTGGTTGGTTTGCCATGCTGCAAAATATTATATATATCTATATCTTTACTGTTTTCGGTTGTGAGCTTTTAAGGTCATGTAGGATGAAACTCTGTGCTTTTACTCAACTTCACTGTCTCTTAATTTATCTGTAAATGTGGGTGTTTTTCACTTCATATGCACCCATATTTGGAAATGAAAATTGGTGAAGTCTCAACGGCATTGTCCTTGAACTTGAAAGGCCAAGAGAAAGTTAAATTTACGATGTTTCATTTCCTAAACCACACAGGGATCATTTTAAAGATTCCGTTTTATTCATTCTCAGCTATGCTCCTATCAACCTGACATATAACATCTCTGTGTGGCCTTGTTGACAATTTGAAATCAAAAAGAACACGGCGGATGAGTACATCGACGGTCAGTGAAGCGGTCTTTGATGCGGCGGCACAAACAACAGGACTTGTTTTGTGCTTTCCTGCAGGTATTTTGCTCACAACAGCTGACTCACGGCTCTGAAATTGCGGGTCTTGAATGCCTCTGAGTTAGTGTGTTCAGTCACAGATGCGCCGAGGCGAAGTTTCCTCACTGCTTGTTAGAGCTTGAGTGGAAGCAGATCCAATTTTTCCCATGAGGCCTTGCCAATTCTCCCCTCCGCCCCTCCTCCTCCTTCTCCCATCCCGCGCCTCCTCCTCCTCTTCCTCCTCCTCCTCCTCCCCATCCAGCTGCAGTACCTGGCACCTGTGAACTCCTTTGCACTCTCTGGAAGACACTCTGATCCACTCTGTCACTGCAGCTCCACGGCGGAGCGCAACAAACCACCACAAAATAAATATATTGCTTGGATGTAGAGCTTTATGTCCGCTAAGTCCGTATCAGCACAGTCAAAGAGCGGGCGTTGTCATTCTTCTTAGGTATTAGCGTAGCACATTCAAACAATCCTTTTCCAGAACAATCTGTCGTAAACGATGCCTGTTGTCCACTCGGAGCAGACGGTGGGTCACTGCAAAGGCTTTTAAACTGAAAAAATGCTGCAACATGGAATTAAAGCAGGAGTTTCAGCTATTTTGACAGATGACCCCCATGCTGAGGTTAATAAAAGCCTGTGGCCCCTCATTGTTTATACCGCCCCGAGGAAGAAAACACTTCACTGGTTAAGAGATCACTGCAAGTGGTATTTAATGAATGCATTGATCAGATATTCAAACATTTCTGTCAGAATTCCTTCATTTTATATGCCAGCTATGGCTGCCAGCAGAGTCCCGAGCCTGAGAGTTGTTTAAAGAAACACACACAGTGTTAATATACAAAACATCACGGTGACCACTCACTGACTCCTGAAGATATTTGCTTGTGGATGCTGTTCAGATGAAATGAAATTACTCCATTCCTTTGTTATTTAACTTGCAGTCGGGAGGAAAATGTTGTTTTATCTGATGTTCTCGGTCGAGGCTTCATAGCTGAGGTTGAATTTTGGGTCTCCGTGCAAAACCAGCAAAGAGCGAGAAGGCCAAAGTGTTGTCAAATGACTCCTGATGTGACTTGCAGAGCTGACGTATCTTTTTAAACATCATTCACTTTAATTTTCCCTTCGCAAGGACTCCAAAGGGTCCAGACAAACAGAAATCTCTCAAAACAAGAGAAGGAATAACTTCTAAAGTTTCACCTTTTTGAGACAGGTTTTCTTCTTCCCACTTTCCTCCCAAGGTTGGATTTAAGGGGGAGGGAGGAGGAGGAGGAGGAGGGGGGGGGGTTACTTCTGCCCTCGAGCCCGTCCCGTCCCCTTCGCCTATTCTTCCTCTGCTCCCTTGAGCGCCACTGAATGGCCCTGTGTGTTAAACAAATGGATCATCTTAACTTTTTGATTGAGTGAGCACAGACTAAAGGGAACTTGAAACCTAATCCTGAGGGGCACATAACCGCTGCACAAATGTTTGGCAGATCTCTTTGCTGGTCGAGGGGCGAGCAGAGACAAAGGTGACCTCGCAGGGGTTAACGTTTTGGAGGTGGGGGGGGGGGGATAAAAGAGCCGCCGGGATGCGTCTCGAGAGTGGATTACTGCTGTGTCAGGCTGAAGTGGCGGTGGCATTGTTGTTTTGGTTCATATATGGTATTGTGTAAAGAAAGTTATACTCTTAATATACCTTAAAACAGAACTATGTGCTCTGGGGTACAGATGTTATGGCCTCGAGTGTTTTCAGCTGTTCAAATAAATGATTTCCCGTAATGCTTGATGTGATTAAAGGCAATCTAACCTCTGGCACAACTAATATTGGGGGTTGACTGTTTTGTGGTGGTATATGAAGAAATATAGCAACTTAATTAAACACAATTTGTATGTCTTCAGTATTCAAAAAATTGAGTGTTGAATAAAAGTGCAGGACATTGTCGACCATTGGCGAGAACAAGTGTTGTGTCTAAATGTACGGGGGTCCTTAAAGCTGGCGGGTGCGAGTGGAAAGACTTGCCTGGAAAGACTTGCCTCGTGTACAAGAGGTTAACAGAGGCTTGTTTCCCTTCTCTATTCCAGCTCTCCTCGTGGTCGAGACGGAAACCTTCGGGAGCCACATTCGAATAAAAGGAAAAGAGAGCGAACATTACATTTGCATGAACGAGAAGGGCAAGATAGTCGGAAGGGTGAGTATCTTTTGGATTTCATTTTAGGGATATTGTTTTTTTTTTAAAAGTAAGCTCATTATTTTCACTGACAAGAAGTTGCTCTTTCTAATATCAAAATGAATATTTGAATATGTTAAAGGGGGCTCTTAATCCCGGCGGACTTGAACGCAGCCTCAGATCTGCTTTCTCCTGCTGTTTCTGTACACCCGAACAAAACCCCTTTTGATAACTCGCAGCCCTTCTTCCATTACGTAATCGGCCTACTCCTTTGACACCCGATCAGTCAATTACGGACTGCAATCACCACAATGCATTGAGAGACTAATGGTCACTTAGGAGGAATGCCATTGCAATTATATCACTTAGTCACACCAGGTGGCCACAAAGCGCGGGATGACTGCGGACGGCCGGTCTCGATATGGAAAAGGAAGTCGATGTTTGAAAACGCTCACTGTGGAGGCACACGCGTCACCGTGTTGCATTTAATAACTCGCTCTGTCGGCATCGGAGGGGCTGCAGCAATTCACACACACACACACACACACACACACACACACACACACACACACACACACACACACACACACACACACACACACTCGTTTTCCCTCTCTCATCACGGCCGTCTGTTAGAAACATGCATTCTTTATGTTGTTTTCGTTGCTGGGGCTTCATTTGTTTCAAAGAATGGTCTTTGACTTCCTCCTTTAAACCACCAAAGGATTATTTTAACAATCGGACAAGACAACGTTGAATTATTGATCGCTGGTGGTGTTCAGCTTCCTTCATCATAACAAATAAGTTGAACTGGAAATCAAAGACATTTTGGACAGATTTGATTAAACGAAGCGTCTTTTCACCCAAATTATGAATAAAAAAGATTTTCTATTTTATATGCTAATTGTTTATTTTCTATGGGTCCATCTTTTATTGTGAGATATTTACTGCCACCCTATTTTAAAATGTTCAAATTTGGTGTCAAAATCCACTAGATTTCCATCAGAATTTCACTTTTTATATTCGTTACCGTTATTCGTTGACGAATATAAGCATGAGCTACAAATGATTTAATGAATTTGTAGCTCAGTTACTTAAAAGCAATAGTTTGACATTTTGGTAGGTTCACTTTCTTGCCGAGAGTAAGATGAGAAGATTGATAGCACTCTTTTAGCATTCAGTTAACTATGAAGCCGGTCTTTATGCTAAGCTAAGCTAGTCGTCTCCTGGCTCTGGCTTAGCTTAGCATAAATATTTCGCTACATATTTAACATGCAGACATGGAACCTACAATGTCAAACTGTTCTTTTACAACCACTCCAACTATTGTAGTGTGGTACCTGTGATACTAGTGAACGAGTGTGAAAAGGAGCAACCAGACAGGAAGTAGTTTCATATTACAGTATAGTGCAGTAGAGAGTAAAGGTGTGCAGGTGAGGCCACTAGTCATGTTAAAGTGAAGACATTTAACCTTAGTGTTAGCTCATGAGAAGACCTTTTCTTCTAAACTGTTTTTATTTTCAATCTAAATGTATGTTAGCTTACCTTTTTAGTGTTAAAAAAAACATGTTCTTGACACATAACCTTATTTTATTTCACACTAAGCCTGAAAATACAAAACTCGGACAGCAAAGCAAACCATCCTGAGCCCGAACACGCTGATTAAATGGAGATGAGCCAGACTGTTAGCTGGAAAAGAGGTCACGCTGCTGTTACCAATGAATTAACGTCCTATTTCCTTTCCCGTCTCTCAGCCCGATGGAAGGAAGGAGGAGTGCGTCTTTGTCGAGGAATTCCTGGAGAACAACTACACGGCTCTCGTGTCGGCCAAGTACAAAGGATGGTACCTCGGCTTCAACAGGAAGGGGCGGCCCAAGAAAGGCTCGCGGACCACGCAGAGGCAACAGGAAGTCCACTTCATGAAGCGCCAGCCGAAGGGCAGGCCGGACCCGCTGGAGGAGTTTCGTTTCACCACAGTGACTAAGCGGACACGGAGGGCTCGGCGATTAAAACCCAACTCCAAGAAGAACTGATGGGGACCAATGGGACAGCACTAATTATCCTCGGGGGAGGGGGACAAAACAAAAACTGTAACTGAAAATCTCAAGCTTCTTGTCTTAAAAGAATCACCTTAAAGACTTCACTTCTGTAAAAGTAAGACGGACAAAAAGAACAAAAAAAAAAAAAAAGTCAAAGATGTTTTATTTTTGTATTTCAGGATGACTGAATATTTCCTAACTCTTGGATTCTTGTGGGTTGATGTCATTGTGCTAACGTGTCCGTCATGTTATTTATACTGGATAAACTAAAGGACCTCTGAGAGAATTCCTGTCCCCGTCGTCATCGGCGACGTCTGAACTGCAGGCTGAAGGCCTTACTTTCTTTTTGACAATGGGGGCTGAAGCGTGGAGCTGACGCAACGTCATAAAAATCAGCCAACTCGAGATTTATTGGAATACCTGTCGGTTTTTGTTTGTGTTGCCACCTGACAACGAGGATCCCATACTTTCCACTGGAACCAGACGCCATGGAGATGAAACGGACTGAGGTGGCAGTCGCAAGTGACACTGTGCTGCCGGGATAACTGTGTAGCTTTGAGTGCAATATTTTACAGGTCTCTCTCTCTCTCTTTCTCTTCCTTTCTCTCCCTCTTTTTTTTTTTTTTTCCATATGTCTCTCAGCTCCACTCGTGGCTCCGGGAATGCGTCGAAGCCTCCGAGTACTGTGTGTGATTTCCTTGACGTTTCCATGCAGCGTGTGATTCAGCTAAAAACACGACATGCTTTGACTAGTCGGGCACCAGCCGGGGCTTTAGTCTTGTTTAAACACCGAGAAAAAGAAAACAATACAAGCGAAAATATTACAGCTCATGTGATTCACAATTCCACAAAAGTCTTCCAGCTTCATCACATTTGGGAGACGGATGTTAATCCCTCTCGTGTCCCCTTGGATTTTGTGTTTTTTTTAGAAAGCTCTTCCTCACGCCTGTTAAAGTCGCTCCAGAAAAGGATGCCTTGATCCTTCTGAGTGTGAGCTCGCTGATATTTCGGGGCGGGTGATGAAGACTTCCTCTACCTCCTTGTTCTTCTTTGTTTATCTTCACCGAGTCTGACTGTCTGTGTTCAGTTAATCTCAAGAACCTTTCAGTCGACTCGACGCTGAGCTGAACTGAGCTCTTCTGTTTTTTTTTTTCTTTCTTCCAAAATCATCTTTCGACTGTGAGCTCACCTTCGCTCCTTTCACTGTCACTGGATGAAAGTCTCAAAGATGCTTTTCTGGAGAAAGCTTATCCCTGTGCTTTTTTTTCCAGATCAGTGATCCACAGACAGGAATGCTGTCGCTCTGACGACCCCTGATCACTTCATGAATCCACATTTTTGACAATTAAAGACTTCTCCCCAGAAACCCGGACGAGCAACTTGTCCAGGATTGTGGGAACATTTTCAACGACACGAGTTTGTGTCTGAATCGTAAAAAGGGAAAAGTCTGTGCTTCAATCATTCCTTCTCTCACTGACGACCAACTGCAGCCTCTTTTCACCTGTAGTATGTATTCACCTGTCCGCTGGCAGGTTTTTGTATGAGTCGCTACTAACAACATGACACATTTATGATTTCTTTTTTTCTTTTTTTTTTTTTAAACAAATGTAAGCAAAAATAATTTTATGACTATTATTAAGATATTTATTGCCTCCCTTTGTAAATAAAATGTGATGAGTTTTATTTGGCCTCTGTTAATAAAATGAGGACTATATTTTAAAAAAGGAAACTATTCTACGTCTTTCTTGCACCCTGGAGTAAAGCGCCTTTATGTCCCTGTTCAGACCGGAATTGTTCTGATGTGCACGTTGAATATCGTGCTGCCTAAAATAGCAATTCTGCAGGTAGCGATTGGTTGGACATAGAGTACATTCCCTTCTCTGCATACTGCCAAGGTATGCATTTATATATACAAACCCAAAGTGTGAGGACTGCTTTTAAGGTCAGGGGTTTGCAAATTGAGAAAGGCCTATTGCAACATCTCTGAAGGCTTTTTATATCCCTGCAAAAGGACAGCTTGTGCTGTTTTTAATATCATTACATATTTATAAAAAGTATTGTTGGCAAAGAAAGTGAAACTTGGTTTTACTTCTCTTTTTGTTTTTAGATAAACATGTATGAATAAAATGGTATTAAATATTGCATCATTAACCACATCACTGTTGAATTGAGAAAAAAAAATCACAACCCCCCCCCCCCCCCCAAAAAAAATGATTCATATTGCTTGTTGAGATTCAAGAGGATGATCTGAGATGTACCCTCGCTGACCTTTTGAGCACTTAAAACACAACTCACTTTCATGTACAAGATCCGTCCTCCAGACCCGTAAACACGCAATATTTTAGACATTTTTCCATCTTTTAAAAAGCGCGAAAGGAATGTGGAGTAGCATGTCTTATAATGCTGTGTGCTGGAATGATGTTTACAGTAACCGTCAGACTGAAAGATGGCGGCTTTGAGGGAGAAAAAAAAAAATACTTTTGTTTAAATTCCTTGCGATGCTATCAGCCCCCCCTCCACTGCGGTAGTTACCTCCAACGGACCCAGAAGTCCCCCCCCCCCCCCCCCCCCCCCCCCGCTCCGTCATGGGATTTTGGACGTCTGGCCTGCTTTTAAAAGGTGGAAACATAGTGCTTGATGTGTGACCCGGTAATTCACCATTAACATAATGGATCAGCACGGACGGTGCTGCACGTCTGGGGAGGGGGAGCGGTGGGAGAAGTAGCTGAGACGACTGCAGGATGTCCAGGAATGTCCCTTCATCTTGTCATGATCTCTTTCAACTGTTTATCGCCTCTGTATAAGACGTTTAATACATATTCTCACCCGTGTGCCATTTGTTGAGGCAAATCTTCCTTTCCTCTCAATTATCATTTTTTATTAATTGTGTCTTATAGTCACAAGGTAATAAGGTGGAAATAATTACTTGTAGGACACTGTTTTCCATAAGAGTTGCTAAAGTTTTGTCTTGTGCATCACCGTCTATGTAGTGTTCTGAAATACCGGGGGTTAAAAATCGGCCTCCGTCGAGGAATTTAATCAATGCAACTTTCGAAACCCTCCAAATTCTATTTATGAGAAGCTTTTCTTTCTTTTTTTTTCATCCACATACTTCAAACTTGACCAAGCACAGCCAAACTGCATCTGGGTATATTGACATTTAAACGAGCGCCGATGGTTTCCAACGCGTCGGGCCGATTCGCAATAAGGAGACGACATTTTGCATAAGCCTCCCGCTAGGCTTTTCTCTGACTCAACCTTTGATCATTGGAGGCTAGATGGTCTTGGAACTGGACCAATAACTTCAAAATGAAACATAGGATTCCCTTTTTTTTTTTGCAAAGCCCAGCCCCTTTTCAGGAGGAGGTGGAATTGTTCATTGCCAAGTAGTTTATATTCTATTATTAGAAAATCTCAGCGTGCTCAAACTGTGCACAATGGATACAGTATGACAGGAAAGCAGCGTCAATGTAGAGAAAAACCTTGTGGTTCTGCGTAAGTTATACAAATTTCAGTGGAACCACCAAAAGTGGTTCTTTGGCCTCGAGATCAGCAACCACACACTTTACAAGTAGCCCTGTCAACAGAAATGTGTTCTGTTTGAGACATAAAACAAGCTTTGTCTCTCTGAATATCTCTGAAATTGTCTCTCAAGGTCGGTTAAAAAAAACAAACGTCCAACGCCAAACAAAACAGAAAACAGAGTTTGAGCTGTAATATACCTCGTGTCATTAAATGCAGTTTCACGTCACGTCATTTACTGTCAAAACAGGACCGCTGCTGCCGCCCTCCTAACTCGTGCTAAACGCTCAACCACAGTCGACTGGTCGCCTTTTATGACTGAGCGTCACAGAGAGTTTCCCCTGTGGATCTCACAAAGTATTTCTGAACACATGGCTGAGTTGTGTTTTTACAGGGTTACAAATGTGCTTACTGTACATACAGTTCCTGGAAAGCCAGACCTCTTCTGTGTTCTCCTCAGAACAACATGTGGCCGGCGTGTTATGAATATGGGTCAAAATAAAAGTGGGTAGGTTTAGTGTCTCAGCATTACTCCATTTAACTCAACGTTGGATTGTCGAGCCGGCGGTTAAAGCCCCAATCAATAATGTGTTTGATCACATCAATAGAAAGTTTAATCGCCTCCATAACTGAAAAGTTTGACTTTGGCTTCACCGGGTTTTTGCATCTGCACTGACATTTCCTTGGATTTGATGCTTCCAATCTACTTATAATAAGTGCAGCGTTAGTTGTAGCAGCTGTGACAGCAAAGGGGAATTTGAAACTCCTGCAAACCTCTGACACAAAGACTGAATATTCATACTTCTTTGTCATAGAATGGGCAGTCACCCACTATGGCCGCACATACAAAGAAAAGACAAGCAGAACATTGAGGAAGCTCCATTCCACAATTAGTTTGGTTTCCAGATTTCTGATATATTTATATATATGTATATAAAGTTATTTAAGGGATAGTTCAAATAAAAACAACTTAACAGCAATGTCTCTTTCCAGAAATTATGACCCGGTTACTGAAGATACTCCACAGAGCTTGTTGTAAGCAGTGTCACAAAGGAACTATTTTCTTTCTACCGAACGACACCCTCCAGCCTTATCACCGCCTAGAAGGCAGCTACTCGTGGAGGAGGGGTCCCGACATTAATGGCGTTGTGCGCTAGCTCAGTGGTGCTATAGGTGTTGAGTAAAGATGCACGTTGTCTTCGGCGCGGTGATACCGTTGGCGGATGTAGTTTGGTAGAAAGAAAATAGTTCCTACATCTAACTGCTCACAACAGCGTCGGTGGATTATTTCGAGTCACCGGGTCATGATTTGTGGAAAGAGACATTGCTGTTGAGGTTTATTTTGGCGCTTTCAGCACCACAAGCCGATCTTGTTCCAGTCGAGAAGGCAGGCAACTCAAACTAGACGTCTACATTGATAAAAAGCACGATAGGTAAGAGGAAAAAACACGGTGATCACATGGCACAAAAAAACTTTCCTCATCGTTTTTTGTTCTCACCTTTGAGTTATGACTTTCCACAAATCACTGTCCTGTCTGTAATGTTGCAGGAAGAAAAAGGGGACACGCCGTGATGAACCACATGTAAACATGCATAACCACTTCATCACTCTCTCCCTCGCGTACACAAACACACCAGTCAGGCCTCGTCCCAGGCAGCATCAACAGATGCCAGGTGACACAGCTCATTAGCTTCTCCTTTCTCCTATTCTTTCGGCTCCTCATTGTCTTGAGATATGAGATGAGCCTTTGTTGAGAGTTTTTGCCCCCTTTTCTCTCGGCCAGGCAGGGCCCATAATTAGTGCTTTGCGCTGGGCGTACTTTCTCACAGGGCTACGACACAATTAATCACCACTTTCCCACCAATGGGCAGAAGCCGTTTGATTCTATCAAGGCCACATTTTTAGGTTGTGACGCCTTTTTCCAGTAATAGAAATATCAGGACAAAGCAACGATGTTTTTGAGAATAGATGCCACAATTGTAGGATAACAAATTAATGGATGCATTGCACCACGTTATCCTCATAGGGATAGTCAGATATCATCTGACAGTACTTTTAATGCTTGTTTTAGTCTAAAGAAGAGACAGATTTTGGGGTTTGATGCATAAAATAAAGCAGCAAGTGCTGCTCACTGGAGATTGTTTTGAAAATCACATTCGTTCAGGAAGCAGCAACTTACCTGACATGTGAACACCTGATCTGGTAAGCTCCAACTGTCTGGAGCTGCACACTAGTTACACTTTGTTATGCAAATGCTATTTGGCTCAGATGTGTTCGTGACGTATCGCGAGAGCTCATTTTGTTTTGTCTTCTAATTTATAATTTTCTTTTGTTGACATCAATCTGACGACTACGTGACTTTAATCTATGAATCTATTGGTGGATAAATAGTTTTGCTTTCTCATTATCTTTCCCTTCATCCTGTAGTGCGTCACCCTCTTTCATGCCAGTTTGTTTATTTTCATAAATCTGTGGTCTTTGGTTGGTTATCATAAGAACCGCGGGGCTGTTATGACTCTTTCAAAACGGCAAAATATCACTTAACAGATGAACATTGACAAAACAAAGTAAAGTGTGTGTGTGTGTATGTGTTTATGAATGAAAAAGTAAAAAAATGAGAGTGTCATATATTTTTGCCGTGTTTTCCTTTGTTTCATTCATGTTTTGTGTTTCCTGTTATATTTTCGTTACTCGTTTCAGATCACTGTTTTTACGCTAGTTTTAATTGTCTGTCTCGTGCTGATTATTTCACCTGTCCCTCGTTAGCACCGCACTCACCAGACCTCCTGCTCACCTGCTCTCACTTCCCCCAATCAGTCATTCACCATATATATATACCAGCCCAGTTCCTTTGTTATTTCGTTGTTGCCTGTTTTTTCCCCCACCTGTCAACTGAATCTTCTAAGTATCCTGCTGCCTCCTCAACCGTCTGCATTTGGGTCTAATCCCTGCACAGTGACAGCGAGAGGATGACAGATAGTTGTAGATTATAATAAAGACACTTTTAAAAATATCAAATTGAAGGAAAGGACAAACAAAATGTGACAAAAAACACATTCACAGCTACTAACAACATCAAAAGCTGAGAAGGAGCCAGAAAGAAAGTAAAATGTGGCCGTTCCAATTCGTAGCTTAAATCCACAAAAACGAATGAACTGTAATGGATATAAAATGCTTCATTCCAGACAACTGTGAGGTCGGAATTTTCCCAGTTAAGTTAAACTTTCCTGTAGGAATTGCGAAATGTTCGAGTTCTGAGTTTTTATCACGTTTCGTCACGCGATCGAGAGCCAGGAAGGGTGATGTCGTACAAAGAGCGACGCACAGAGAGGAAGTTGTGGTTGGTCAAAGAAACAGTAGACTTTCACCCAGGAGGTTGCTGTTGCTGTCCTGTGTAAGACCAGAATTCAATGTTGACTTATATATGTCACGTAACTTCCATTCTTAGGTAACGCCTCTTTCGTGATTATTTCAACCCAAGCCATCTTTTCGTAAACCTAACCAAGTAATCTTGTTGCTCAAACACCTTAATGCTCTTGCACATGCGCACTGATCGCTTGCGTTGCTGGACATTTGTAGGAAAAAACACGAAAACGACTTTTCGTAAGATATCATAGGAACCGTTGGAGAAGGATACGTTGCTAGAGGGGTGCTGTACGTGTGCGCTAGCTAATTAAATGGGTGAGTATGGATGTAAGTCCCTGAGGGAAACTGCAGCCACTTTAGCACACGGTCAAGTCCTGAATCGGACTAAATCTGATTCATGTCATCGAGTCCAATCAGAGCCAGTAATACATTGATCCAGTTATAATTGCAGTCCGGTCAGCGACAACAGTTTGGTCCTGTATCAAGATGTAGCTGTCTTGAGTCGAGCTAGATGCAGCGACGGGACAAAGCCATGATCTGTTTGGAGACAAATAACAAGGAACACAAACTAAAAACAATATCAGTCAACATCACGTAATGCGTTTTTCTTTTTAATTGCATGGAAACATGTTTCAGCCAAAGGTGAAACAACACAGATATGATAACAGTGGGACTTGCCACGCCGGCCCCATTAACTTCAACAGAACTGGCACCAAAGTCTGGCACAATGCAAAATTGGAATGCTGTCACAATGACGTAATGACCCTTCTTTCTTTAATTTATTCCTTGCTTTGTCCCCGTACATCTGCACATCAATTTAATTCCACATTACAATTAAATGCTAACTTACACGAAAGGCGCGCCCATCTTTTTGCTCGTGTTTCATTTGTTTTTAAGTTGCAGTATGATTGGTGGTAGAGGGAGAGGAGGAGGAGGAAGAACAGTAGGAAACAAAAGTAGAAGAAAAGAACACACTCATGCAGACCTTTCACCTGAGGTCGAAACACAGGTCCTCTGCTGCTAATCTGACATATGTTTTCATGAGCCAAGACAAGCAACCCTGCCATGGTGGCCACTCTCCAAAACTAATGATGTCAAGTGATTCCCTCTCCCAGAATCCCTTTTAAAACAGCATGAAAGAGGCAGAGAGGGATGGAAGTGCGGGGGCTCTGGGGGTCCGGCGAGGGGATGTCGTTGGAGAAGATGAGGGGGGGGGGGGGGGGGCAGGTTGGAGCAAAGAAGGAGACTGAGAGGAGACCCCACATTGTCAAAAAAACCAAACTCAACATGGTGCCGCTCAAAGACCCTTCCAGCAACTTCCTGTGCCAAATCTTACCCCTCGCCGCTATCATATCATTGTACAAAGAGAAGAGGGCTCACTTTTTATTTGCGCCACTGTTATTGCCAGAATATTGCTTTTAATTGCATGTCCTGGATTCCCCGCTGCGATATAGGACGAGTCTGAGACGATTACTCAAAGTAATGGAGCATAATGATGTCCCGGAGCGGCCCCTGAAGCTCAGGTCAGGGGTTGGACAATGTGAACATTCAGCTACTTAGCCTCCTTTGCAACTTTGTGACAAAATCTGTTTGCCCAACACCAATTAAGATGCCTCTCTGTGCGCTCTGGTCAATGGGTTTGACGGAGGGGGTCATCCAACGAGTTGACATGTCCCTGAGCACGAACAAGCTGGCCTGTGTCCTCGCCTCAATAATTGGTGTCCCTTGCAACGTGCCGCTTCCCAGGGCTGTCCTTTGTGTCCCCATGGCAGTCCTAAATGAGGGGAGTCAGGGCTTTAATGGGACTCCTGTTGGTTTTAAACAAACACAGGGCGACCCCCTACTGTTCAGCATGTTGCATAGAACAGCTGGGAGTCCACAGGGCTCTCACTCGGGAGCCGGCAACCCCCACGGGGGCCCAAGGGCTCGCTGCCTACTCCCCATTGTGCCTCTGATGACGTCCTCTCAGGAGCTCGACACTAATTCTTTTCAGACACTTTTCAGTGGCCCGATTGCAAGGTGTGGTGCCAACAGAGTCACAGAGAGAGGCCGAACATCACTGCTGTGTGATTGGCTGCTAAAGGGGAACGGCCACCTGTCAGACAAGGAAAAGGAGGAATGCAGCGAGCATGAGCTGTGACTCCAACGCCATGCTGGCAATGGTGAAGTTTTCGGAATCAATTTCTGACAGGTTTCTCTGTTCTCCCTCTGCCACACATATACAAATATGGAAGAACAAACTTGCTCCGAAAATGCAAAAAGGGTTGAATTCTATATTGTTTCAAGTTTAGATTGTAAGCAGCGCAATTAAAGCTGCAAGGCCGGGCAGGCGGTTTATTGTTACCTCTGTCTCCGTCAAGTTCATGCCGTCGTCCTGATGCTACGCAAGATAATGCGTCGTAATTTGTAGATGTCTCACAAAATGATTTCGTTGGTTATTCACGTAACCACGAGCGAGCAAGTGGAAAAAGACCGCAAACGCCCACTTGGGGTAGCGTGGGGAGAGGTGGATCGGTCCATCTTTCTCTCAGGAGACTGATATTTGTTTTCCATGTGAAACGAGAAGTCGAAGTTGATTTATTCGTCACGTCACTTGCGGAATTCGGTAACGGCACTTCCGTATTGTTTTGTAACCCAAACAACGATCTTTTCCTAAGTTTTGTTGCCTAAACCTAACTAAGCTGCGTCCTGTAAAGACGGAAGTTTATATTGAAGCTTGCATGTATGATACAAGCGGAAATTGACATGTGTTGCTGGCTTTCAGAGGAAAGCGAACAAAAAATGAAGAGTAACGTTGTATGAAAATGATAATGACCTCAACTGTGAGACCAGCAGAGGTAGCAGACAGACAGAAAAACGTAACAACAACAACAAAAAAACCTTGAAAGAAAGTTCAGTTTAATTTTCACACAGGCCTTTTCTACTGTACCTTGGTGTTTTGTTCTTCAGTCTTGTCTTTAGCAAAAAGGCTAAGCTCAACCACATGACTTTGTCAGAAACACACACTGATATAAGCTTCTTGTTCACTTCTTGTTTATCTAATGAAAACTCTGCACACTACAGCTTTAATCATTCTTCACAGCATCTTGAATTTCAACATTTGAGCTCCTTGATTTGCTGGGAAAGGGACATCGTGGCTCCTCGCCTGAATTTCATTGGGGAGGCAGGGAGGATTTGTCAATGGGGCTCTTGAGTGCAGTGTTGATGTTGTGTGGCTAATGTGTTTGCGCTGGCTGTGATAGAGGGGATTAGCTCCTTTGTGGTGGTCTGCTGGGACCGCAGACTACTGGACTTTGAAAGCATACCTGCCAACTCACTCACAGGCAAATCAAAGCCTGTGAAAAATTGTTTCCTCTCAGCACCTAGTTGACTGGTTGACCTCGGTGTCGGAACAGGCACAAGCGTAAACACACACAGAGCCTCGTCAGAGTCTGCTCCTCATACTGTTTGTAGATGGCTGAGGGTCAAGGTGACAAATGGCAAACACCAAATAAATCTTCTGCGAGTCGATCGCCCGCTAACTAGTCGGCCTACAATTAACCGACCTCTTCTGATAGGTCACTGCTGGAGAAAACATCTTCTCATAATGCTATTTGTATTATTGCCTTACATTTCAAACCAGCATTTACGCTCACTTTAAAATGGTTTTGCAACTGTTTTATGAAAAAATAAAAATAATAAATAATAAATAAATAAGATAATAATAAATATAATAATAATGATTTATGAAGGATAAGCCTCGTCTTACAATAAAAACTTGTTGATTCACTGTCATGGCTAACTAGCGCACTTAATGGAACTAACCCATTATTGACATTCATAACTGTGTTTTGCCGACGATGATAAGTCAAATTGTCTGCCGTGAAAAAGGTCTATTGTAAAAACAGGATCAGATAAAAACACAATAGATGAAATAAGAAAGAGAAATAAGAGTAAAGTAACAAAGAAACTGGCTTCAATAATGGAATGCAGCCATCATTAACGTCATCAATGATCCTGCTTTAACGAGTCAAAATATGCCAAGAAAATGATCATGAGTACTTTATACACATATATACTGTGATTGTTTCTTATTTACTTATACTTTTTGTAAAATGTTTTTTATTTTATTTATTCATTTTAATCTTTTTTTTTTACAAAAGGCTTCATAGTTCACTGAATGTTGTATTTTTTAAAAATCTAAAATAGTTCATAGATCAGGTTCTAACACATTGTATATTATTTTGAATACCATAATAAATGTGAAGCACTTCACTTTTCTCCTGGTGTGTGTGTTTACGTTCTGAAATTCACTTTCAACTTTAATTTAGCCGTTAGATTTGCCTTTGCTATTTCGTTTAGGTACAGCTGATCTAATTAATGCCACTTAAATCTTTTTAATACATGTCTATTATCACAGGTTTCTCAAATGGGGGTACTAGTACTGTTCTAACACAGAGTTGTGTCCACTGTCTTGGAGGTTGTCCTCAGCAGGTAGCGTCGTTAGCTTGATGAAGCTCACCTGGGCCTCTCAGGCTGTACAACCTGATCCATGTGACTGTCTCTCTCTCGTCCTACAGCTAACATCCACTCTGCATCATCAGCACACATGCCACGCATCCTACTGCCGTTTGCTGAAATGACTGCTCTGCACCATCCATCGTTTAGTCTGAATAAACTTGAGTTAATAAACGATGGTTCCTTGCATGGACTCCCTCCTTGTCACATTCCTTGAGCCAGTTTGTGAAAACACTCTATTTTGTATGGGGCCCACATGTCAAAAATTGAAATATAACCGTTAAAATACCAAAGTAATCCTAAAAATAAATACAAAAATTAAAACATGTTGAACCCATATTGATCAAACTCACTTACTGCATTGAAAATACTGCAGAATCTAAATTCTTCTCTACTTCCCCTCCAGTTCTCTGAAGACAAGTCTTCTTTTCTTCATCTTTTCATCCTCCATCACTGACTGCAACTTAACTCTATATGAAAGCACCGTGACTAAAGCCTCCCACACCCACACACAAACACTCATATGTGACCCCTGCTGAGCCCCTGCCACTGTGTTTACAGTAAACTGAACCAGTCCTAAGTGTACCCCACAAAGGACCCCGCAGCCTTTTGTTTTCCAGCACGCTCCCAGGAGACTCCGTCAGGATGAAACGGAGACACGAGCAGCTAGAGTTACCTCTTCATGAAACGTATCAGCACCACCAATCACGGCAACACAGACTGCCAATAGCACTTCGCCACGACTGGACGAACTCTTGAGGGGCACGAATGAGGAACGTCGGCAACACGACGGAGGAGCGGAGGAGGTGTTCGCCTCCCGTGATCGGTCCTGAGTGAAAAGGTGTTTGAGGGTAAAATGCTGCTTTGTCTAAATATGGACATTGCTGTGCATCAGTATTAATAACTTCATGCACACTTGTTGCTGTAACGTGGTAGATGAGGCTCCATACTGATACAAGGATTAGCGCTTGAGCTTTTTATGTATATTTCAGCTGGGGCAGCCATTTTCAGCGAAAAAACTACTTAAACAAATTGAAATGCCAGCTCCCCAGCACCAAACAGCAGACAGACAAGGTTAGCTGCAAGCTGGTGAACATTGCATTTAGTAGCTATTTAGGTGAGGTGGTGAGACACGATCTTTTACTAAACCTAGCCAAGTAGTTTTGTTGCATAAACGTATGTGATGCCAAGGGGTACCTGGTGCGTTGAAAGGGTCCTGATCAAGCGTCCGCATGTGGCGAGTTGGGAATGAGAACGGCTGAGGCGACCAATAAATTGTGTATTAAAGTGTGTATTTTTGACTACTTGCAAAAGTTTGCCACAATAACTTTCTAAGGTGATAATATGTCAGTATTTGTGTTCACAGTGGATTCTGCTGCCCTCAAGTGGCCACAAAAGTCAGTTAATTCTGCTTTAACCTTTTTTTTTTTATCAGTGTACTATTTCAAAATGAGGGTAGCTCTTTTTTTCGGGAGGGTCTTCCCCTAAAAAAAGCAGCACAGTTCACCGACTATACATATATAAGAACAGGTGTTACTAATAACACTAATGATGACTGTGTGTGTTTCTCCATGTCAACATATTTGTGTAAAAGGCCAAGAGCATGAAGCCGAGTTGAGTCAGCTTCCCGGAAAGGATGTAGATTAAAGCGAGTGTAGGCTTTTATCTACAACAGTTAATCCTCCCTGAGACCCATTTTAAATTTGGATCAGCGACGTCCTCACTGTGGAACCCTGCGCTACGTTTAACGAGATTCATTTCACTCACCTGTGTTGGCCCTCGTTAGTGAGAGTTTGTGCTCACAGCGCGCATCAAAGCTGGAACAGATCACTGAAATCCTCTCATTAGAGGGACTTGGTTAACCAAATGGTTTACGTCGCCTTACCTTCATCATATGCTTTAGTTTAGCATGAGCGAAAATAGAAAAACAATAATCACTAAATGTTTCGCAGAAATGTTCAATCGGAGCATTTTGAACATTTTGTGTGCTGACGTGCAGGAACACATCGGCAGAACATTGTTTACCGTTTCATTAGCAGAACTTTATATGCAGCTACTTCTAGGGAGAGCAAGGTTGAGGGCCACAATGTCCTGACAAGATATGTAACAAACATTCTTGTGTATAATCATACATATCACACATGGAACACAAAAAAAGAACACCTTGCTCATTTTGGCAGCGTGCGTGAAACTCTAGATAGCGAGATAAAGAAAGGAATGTCAATGTTTATTATTGTAGCAGCTAAATCATCTGAAAAATTGTCTCTACCTTTTTCCAAAAGCCAAAGTCTTCGTGAAGTCTTGCGGCTTAATAATATTCCGCAAGATTCTTGAGGGAAATTCCCAAACAATGCTGAAATCACACAGTCTGTTGTAACGGGACAAGGGTTGTTACAGCTATTTTACAGCTTGGGACAAAACCCACAAAGGAAAGAATGAGAAGAATGCTTTTTTTTTTTCTTTCTTAAAGACTACCGGTAGTTTTTGAAATAAATACGGCAGCGTTTCAACAAGTTCCAAGGCCTTGAAGATCACAAAATCCCCTCAGTACATAAAAGACCATGTGAATTTACATTGCAAAGTGTCGTTGGTCATTTCCATATGAGCTGAAATAAACCAGGCAGGTGTTCTCCTGCGGTGGCTGTTGTGGATGGATTTGTTTCTCTTCATGTGTCAGTCTTTCTTCACTGATGTGTGACTCATATTTTACAGCTTTTAAAAAAAGAACATGTAAAAATGCATTTCTCATGGTTGCATCAATGCAATAAATTCAAATTTCAAAATCACTTTTTAATAAATGTCTGGTATTGTCAATAACTTATATGATGGACCTTGCCTTTCTACCAACTTTTTTTACGTTGCTGCTCTTAGGCATCACAGCGACCAGTTGCATTTTTAGTAAAGCACAGCTATCCAGTGCATTGTGAGAATAACCGGCACGACTGGAACGCATCATTGACCGATGACTTCAGCTGGATGTTGCATAATACGCTGTGTGGTCTGTGTGGTCTGACTGAGCATATTAGGCTTCATAAGGGAGGAAAATGGCTGTGAAAGAATGACAGGTATGATAAGCCTTTCTCTAAATGTAGTCCAGTTGGAATGCAGGTCTAAATAAAACGCAGACGAGCGTGTTGCTACAGGTGACAAATACAATAAAACACTGAGGGTTTAACAAATATGAAGAGGTTGTTTCCAAACAGCTCTGTAAGAAGTCATGGTTACTATCACTGGCGCCGACACCAGAAATACCAGCGAGTTTTTATAGTTGAAGATGATGATTTCATATTGAACTGCTGTAACTGTTCAACAGTAGACTATCCAGCGAGCACCAAGGCAGGTCCTCTCTGTGTGGTGAAGCTCTGAAACAATGCAGGAACCTGAAGTTTCCCATTTTTCAGAAGGCTTCGTCACGACTTCCAGGACCAATCTATTTATAGTACTGTTAATAGTACTTTATATAATACTGCTACTGCAAGTGCTACTACTGAAATCACTACTGCTTATGCTAATACTACTATTTCTGCAACTACCACAACTTGCTACTTTTGCTACAATCATGGTTAGGGGTTTGAAATCTTACTTAAGTAAAAATACACAAGTATTAGTAGCTAAATGTTCTTAGCTCTTGCCCCAAAAAATAACATAGCCAAGATTATTTGGGAATAGCTTGCATATTTCTGGTCTCCTTTAAAAAGGAAAGACAATAAGAAATATGAAACCATTGTAAGAAACCTATTTTCAACACTATTCCAGAGTAAAGAGTGCAATAATGGAAAAAATAAGATTTGTATCCATGCCTTGTATATACCGGTAATCTAAATTTCAAAGCCAATATCACCATTCTCCTGCTCTAGCCATGTTTTTTTGTTTGACTGTTTACTGGGAGCTTTGCTTAAAACACTATTTGTTTCCATACAGCAGTGTTACAAATAACAAATCTCCCAAAAACATTGAAAGTAGATCAATATACAAGAGCTCCATGCTATACAGGCAGATAAATGCAGAATGGATGCGATCACAGTGCTTTTTGAAATATCCACAGATTTGTCTCAGCAAGGGGAAGAGAATGCTAAAAGGCCTGTTTGTGTTCGTGCTTTAATACAGACACCAGGTGCAAACGAACAGCCAGAGCACCCATCGGCGAAAGTCTGTCAAATTTGACTCAGATGGCGTCTGACTCCTCCCTGAGACTTTTTTTAATTGTGGAATGTGTGAGTCAGGATCGATATACTGACGAGAAATGTATCCTGGCTCTTATATTTACGAAGGCTATATTTTGTATGACTTTGTTGTGAAAATTCTCGGTAATAAGACAGTTTGAAG
Organism: Lycodopsis pacificus; assembly: GCA_028022725.1. Classification (NCBI taxonomy): domain Eukaryota; kingdom Metazoa; phylum Chordata; class Actinopteri; order Perciformes; family Zoarcidae; genus Lycodopsis; species Lycodopsis pacificus. The sequence goes on from CM051689.1 coordinate 5,317,508, forward strand.
AACATGCATACATATTCTGAAAGCTAAAGACCTCGTGTATAACATGCATATCTTCTATGAATAGACCTTCCATCAAGTTTTTATAACAACGCCACAGGGGTGGAGTTAAAGTATCAAAAGTAAAAGGACTAATTATGCAATTAAGTGACCCAGTCAATGATGGCAGAGACCATCATGTGCCATATGAGGGAGCTAGGAGTTGTGTTTTGTGTTTTTTCTTATCAATGCTCCATTACAAGCCTCACTGCTGTTACAAAACTGCTACTACCTCTATTGCTACAGCAATTCTATGACGACTGAAAGTCTCAATATATAGATGACTAATTGAACATTTTGTTGTTGCAAAAGGAACAGTTAAAAAAAACAAAAACATCAGCGAGCTATAAAGTGAATTTCAAGGTTCACATGAGGGGAACAGCCTGATTGCATGTCTCCCAGCCAACCTGTGTTCAATGCCAGGACACACATGAAGAGGCTTTTCTTTACTGCTCCAGTGCGAAACAGAAATCCTCAAACCTGTCTGTGTGGGACTTTCCACCGTGACTATAGCTACACTCATTAATCAGCCCCCAAAAAGCAACGTCAAACCATATTTGTCACATTTTAATGATTCATTGCTTTGAGAGAGGAGGAGAAAAACTCTCCCCTGAAGCTGGGATTTCACCCGCAGCAAGCAATTCAAAGGCAATTTGTTGCTTTGTCATGTAAAGGTTGCACAGATAGTGACGGATGACCAGTCGAAAGGTTTTTGTTTGCACAACGGTCGTACAAGAAGTTAGAGGAGTTCATACAGCTGTTGATGTACGACCCTGCAAATTATCTACGATCAGATTACAGCAGCTCCTGCTGACCCGTCAGCTGTTGTAGCTGGGAGAGCAGACTACCTCAGTCCAGGATGATTTGACCACGCTGTGAGGAAGGTGATGAATACCTGCAGCAGAAATAAATAGCAGTGAACAAGTAATGATTTGACTCCATTCCTCAGTGTATCCAGATACAATCCCACAGTTAGTTTTATTGAAGACACTATGTGTACAATTGTATGCTTAGAGAATAATCCAAATGATTTTGATGTTCATTTTGTTTGTAGAAATATTAGAATTGGTGCAAAATTGGTGCAGAATATGCACGATTCACTGTCTGCCACGGTGCTTTTTGTACTACCACTGGGGGGCGCCAAATAAATTGTTGTGCCCCTTTAAAATTTGCTAGATCAAATAGAACATTTCATGCAGTTTGCTGCGTTTTTTTTACGTTTTTGTTGCTAGACAACCCCAACATGAGTGCTAATGTTAACTCAATACAAACCATGAACTGCACGTTATCTAATAGTTGATCGTACAGTTTAACTGAATGAAAACAACTTACCCGAAATCTCACGTAGCGTTCGCCTCCCGCTGTTCTCTGTTCAGATCATGGTCTGGTTTTAAACTGATATAGCTGAAGGTATCCAGCAAAAGAAAAATGATGATGTCAGGCGCTTTTTTCGCTTCGAGTGGCATTCATTCAAGGCCCGTGAGGCGTTCAGGGCACTCCTGCAAAAAAGCAAGGTGCGTAGAGCGGAAAAAAGTGAGCAGCTCAAAAATGCAAAAGCAGCGCGCAACACACTTCAATCTTCTTAAAAGGTTTACAAAAAGTAAGACACACTGATCAGGGCCGTCCTCAGCTTCTTACCAAGATCAATGATTTACATGAACACACTGATTGGTGCCGAGGCTGGTGACTACATGTGTGTTCAAGAATTAACGTAGCTGTCCACACCCGCACCAGCAGTGCACCAGTAACAATTAGCAGTGACCACAATGCACCACGGGAAAACAACACAATGCTTAACACAGTAAGCATGCATGTATTACTGCATGGAAGCTGCAGACAGAATTGCGAGTTAGCCTTGCAGTTTGGGAAATCTCTCAAACATGCATGGAGTCATATTTCTTGACATTAACACAAAGTCAAATGACTCCATGTAGTGTGGAATTGTTGCTTTAGGTCGGTAGGCAGATTACCTCCAATAGAAAAGAAATGGTGATGATGTGGCAGAGGTACCCTGAAAATATTCACTTTTTATTAACAGCTTTTTTTGTTCTGACATTTGTGGAAAGAAAAGACAGACAGACAGTAGAATGGACCGATGTCGATGGACTGAAGTCACCCTTACATTGTTCTCCATCTCATCCACAATGAAACATCATGGCAACATCCTGCATCCTCCTCCTAGCTTGAGAATGCATGTTGAAATACTTTCTCACACATCCTTGAGCATAACTTTAATCATAACCATAACAGTGTTTTAAAAGTATCACTTGACAGTGTCAGGAAAGCTCTGCAGATGTGTGGCTGTGTCAACGTCTTCTCCCCAGGGAGGGAAAATATGATATAGATGCCTTCACAGATTTCTGACCTTTTGTTTTGAATGTGGTCTTCTTCTTTTTTTTTTTCCCACAGATTTTCTTGAACTAATAAGCGTCTGGTTTACATTGAAGAGTGCACCACACAAGTAAAAAGGGAGCATTTACTGTCTGACCAAAAAAAGGAAAGATATTCAGTTGCTTCCTGAGTGTTTAAGTCTGGTTATTTTATCAGATTTTTATGGATGAGTGGAGGACAGACAAAATAAGTGGAATGTTTTAAAAGTGACAAGAGGTAATAAAAGGAAACGTCTTGGTCTCAAACAGAGCTTATCTTGTAGATGACGATAATATTTGTCTGTCGTCGACCCCAGTAGATTTGTGGTGTTCAGTGTCTGAAGGGGCAGTACAGAGGTGACTGGAGGGTTCAGATGGTAAAATGTATCTCCACAAACAAACGTTGATGTAAGTACAGTGTGGTGACCTATAAGCTATGTATTGCTCAGGAAAAGTTTATCCGTTTTTACTGAAACTGAAGCATTTAAATAAAGAAAACTATCCATTTGTTTGAAGGAACCTGAAGTGTATGGGTAAGGAAAACAAATAAACTTCTCTAAGTTCTTTCACAACCTCATAAATATTACTACAATTTATCACAAACACCACCGGATTTAACAATTTTTTTTAGCACAAATATTTAAAAAAAATTGCTGCAAGTAGTGATGTTTTATCACTGTAATCAGAAAGAAATCGATCTAAAAACTAAGTCCCATCGGAGTTTTTTCTGTCAGTTTAAAAAGAGCCGCAAAGAGGAACACTGAGACCCCAAAGACAGAGCATCGGATTCCTCCATCCAATAACTTGTGGACAATTGCCAGTTACAGCTTATAGCGAGGGTGATGTAATGTTGATACAATATAGGAATATTTCACTTCCCTGTCAAAGCAGTAACTCACCTGCGTTTATTCAATCTCCAAAGAATCCTCGGGCCGCTGCACAGAGGTGGAGAGACGATGATCGGTCTGTCACTCAGCGGGCAGGTGGGCGGGGTCCCAGCTGAGGCCTGAGCTGGATCCTTCCGTCGCTGATGGTGGGGCTAATGCAAAATGTTTCCTACTTAAACCAAATCTGGCCTAAACTGAACTGAACCAAGCTCAACTAAACTGAGCTGAAGCCAGTTCTGTCTGCACTCAGAGAAAAACACATGGGTAGCTTAGAGGTAAAACGCAACGCTCTGGTTCTTGAACATGCTAATCATACATTGTCATCAAACAAGAGTTCTTTGGTGATGAAGTATTCTTAAAATACCCATTTTGAGCAGTGGGCTGCAGTGGGCTGCCGGGGAGCGATTAGGGCTTCTGTGTCTTGCTCATGGACACATCGGCAGAGGACACACAGCAGCCTGGGATTGTGTGGAGGAGCACGTTGGTACGGCTGGTAAATATTGGGCAACGCCACGTGTGTGTGTGTGTGGTTTGACTTTCTGTCTTTTCTTTCCTCCTCGTTGTGTCTCTCGACCTTTTTAAAATCCCAATATCCTACGAGTTCCTAGTGGCAGTTACAAGTGTATGAGTGACTGAAAACGATATTAGCTACTTCACTTGGCTGCACTCCACCAAAAATATGCAAAGAGTGCGGACGAGAGCGGCATCGCTCTTAACAACAACAGAGCCGATGACAGCGACGGTATTTGGATGTGATTTGATTTGCCGTTTGAGGAGCCGTTTAATGTTTGATTAAATAAGTGGCAGGAGAGATGGGGGAGGATGTAAGGGGGGGGGGGATGAGACGCAAAATAAATAGGATGAAAGAGATTTCATATCAAAAATGTTTTTGAAGAACTTTACCAAGCCTAGTTTTAATGTACTTTGGATTGGATTCTACACAGACATGATCAGTTTATGACACATTGTTAAATATAAAACCACCCAACCGTTCAAATGCTCCCATAGTACATCCTTAGCTCCTTCGTATTTCTCTAAATTGTTTTGTTAAGTCAAAGATTTGAATACTGCTTCCACTACTTCTGGATAACATTAATGAAGATCTGAAGAGCAGCCCTCCAAAACAATAATGAATATATTTATATTAAAATACAACTGAACACAAAAAAGAAAAGGAAACAGAGAGGAAGAGAACTATCGAAGTGGAAAGAATGAGGCATGGGGGGGGGGGGGGGGGGTTTGCTGGGTGATGCGGGGTACAACAAGTGTAAGTGGGGTCATGGGTTTAGCATCGCTCAGCCATGTTCTCATGGAGCGTCGTTACGATTGGACGGTGGCGAGTCGAGGCTCGCGCTTCATGTAATGCTGGAGAGGTGCAGGCGGCGCCGAGCTCTGCTCACAATCAAACCCGCCTTCCTTTAACAACACACCCCCGAATCTGTGACGTTGGAATATTCATCCAGCTACGCCGTCAGGTCTTCTCGATGCTCCTGAGAAGTTTCGACAGATTCCAAATATATCAATCAATCAGACACTTTGATAAGCAGGATGCTGTGATCCTAAATGTTGTTGAGCTGGTCTTCAGCGCTCTGTCATCGGGGTCATTACGTGAGGTGAAGTGCATTTCTTTGTTGTCCGTTTGTGCAGATAGTTTCGTTGTTGTCTTTTAGTGCAGTGCCTGTTCAGCCGATTGCTTGGACCTCCAGTGTTGCTGCTGTCTCAGAGTCACATCCATCCGCCGTGGCCTCCCCTCGTAGAGGTTTTGCAGAGCTACCAACAACATGCTATTTCTATCTTTGGTCCTGACAGATGCATAACTCAGAAGAGAAGAATTTAACGATACATAAACTGCACTGAAACAAAAAAAAGCAGGAAAGAAATGAATAAAAAGGGAAAACATACTGTGCAGTGACGAGATGTGTTCGGGATAACAAAGTAGCCCAGTGGGCAGACAGAGTATTTGAGCAGAGCGTTGAGAGTCCCAGTGACGATTCAGCGCACATTCTTTATAGCGGCCATAAAATCCAAGAGAGGATTCTTTACCATATGTTTGTGTACACCAACGGCGTGGCCTTGTGCCGTTCACTCAGTGCGAATAAATTACAAATATGAGGCTGACACAGTGGAGGAGCAAGACGGATTGTCTTTCGAGCTCCCTCGTTACCGTGAGTTAGTATCGACACCATTTCCATTTTTCATAGCATCCAGCTGGTGCATTGTGGGATTACCGGCGCGGCAGGAACGCATCAGTGACCAATCAGGTGGCTTGGCTGCAACTATACTGTATAAGAGGCTGTGTGGTCTCATCCACGAGAATGTGACTGAGCATATTAGGCTTCATGAGGGAGGGAAATGTCTCTGAAAGTATGACAGGTATGATAAACCGTCCTCTAAATGTGGGCCAGTTGGAATGCAGGTCTAAATAAAACACATGCAGGAGAGACAGTTGCTACAGGTGAAAAATAAGATAAACTGAATTGCATTTCTTAAATGCCATATGTCTATTTTTGTAGCGGAAAGTAAGAATCCATTACTCGGACTTCATCTCTAAAATATGTAATCTGTGAAAGTGTTTAGCAAGTCAAGGCCTTAAATCAACTCTTCCCTGATGAAGTACGATCGGCTTCTCAATGCCATTGAGAATTGGAGACTCATAACTTCATCTCATCACTGTTAAAGTGCGTGCATTGTAACATAGCAGGCCACATCTTATACTTAAACCCCGTAATCTCACCCATCACGCCTTGACAAGGTGTACGCTGCAGCACAAACCTGTGTTGATAGAGAAGAACTCCATGAATGCGGTGGTACTTGTAAACCCCATCATCGGGTCTTATCTCGCCGATAATTTGTTTCTCTTTCTGCGAGCGCTTCTTTTTCCTTCCGACTGAGATGTTCAGGCACAAAGCTGCAGACAGATCTCCCTCCGATCAAGATGAATGTCATCCCCCCCATTTCGATGTGTAATTTGTCGAGTGGAGATGTGTTCCCAGGATAAACACTGGGTGATAAAAATACAAAAACCTCAGCCTGCAAGAATTATGCTCCTCTAAAAGCAGCATACAGCATTGAGGATTTATCATGGATTGTGGGTGGTTCTCAACAAACATAGAGGACCTGTGGGAATAAATCCGGACTGGATTGACTACATATGCTCATCCAACGAAATACTGTTCAAGCGGAAACTTTTCACCCTGTTGTGCAAGGGGTTTAACACTGACCATGTCATTTTGTTAAACCGTACCGGATAGTCGGATCCATAATTGCAAGTGGACCCTGAGTTTTATGATCCTTAACTATTGTTTCTGTCAAATGACGCATCTCACTTTCCATTGAGTCGTGTCTCACTGAGTGTTGATCCATTGCGGCGTTTACAGGCCCGTGTTTTCTATGGGAAGCACTTTGGAGGCTTTTCTGCCATTGAGGTAACTGGTTGGATTCCTCGGCACACTGGCAAACAGTAGCTTTTGTGTTCACCGTGCTGGATCACTGAGCAAGGAGAGGGAGGGAGAAAGTGTATTCTCTCCTCTCCCCAGTTCGTCTCTTTAGCCTGTGTGGCATTCTCCTCGCCACCTCATGTATGGAACCTTTTCAGAGACGAGGCTGCCTTTGCTTTGGGAAAAGACAGACTTGTTTTGCATATTGCACAGCTTCTACCAGACACACAGTCTTCTCACTGTCTCTTTGTGCTTTTCGCTGTACGAAGAACACTGAGTGTTTCAGATTTCTTGAAGATTTCCATAAAAAACTTTAATCTCAGGTCACTATTACTGTAAAGAAAACAAGTTGTAATCCTCAAACATAGCTTTGAAGAGGAAAGGACCAGCTACTACTTTTTGAAGTATCTTCGCTGTGGTTTACACCCAAACCGGTCCTTTCAAAGTAAAACACCTACATGCATGCGGTGTAAAAATGTAAACAGTTTATGAAACTATTGAGGGACTTTGTGTACCAGGTGCTTTTCTAACCGTACATTTGTTGTATTTACATATTGACAGCAGTGCAAAGCCCCACCCCCCCCCCCCTCCTGGGGTTAGATTGTCTGTCGATCCCAAAAGAGTGAAGCCGAAACATATCGATCGCCCCCTGGTGGCTGGATGCAGTATAGGTCATAAACCCCGCCCCCTCCATATTAGCGGATGGGACAACTAAAAAAAATAAAAGTATACGTCAAATACATTTTTCCCAATTTCCCAATTTTAAATTTTTCTGATAAGTTTGGTTTTCATTATTTGACGCTATGAAAAAGGGTGTGTGACGTTATTATTGACAGCTGTGATGCTCTCACGCTAACAAGTTCAGGCCACATTCTGGTCTATTTGTGATCATTTTGTGTCTATATAGTCATTTTGTGTCTCTTTGCAGTGGTTTTGTGTTTCTTCGTGGTTATTTTGAGTCTCCACCGGTTGGTACTTGTCTCTTTGAGTGACATTCTGTAGGTGAATGCCACGGCGGCCCCTGACACGTTGGGCCCCTTGGCCCTGTAGGCCTATTCAGTAATCCAGCATGGCTCCAAATGACGTGAAAAGTGCAAGATGGCAGCCTCTGTGTCCGGAATATTTTGGCTTCTCTGTACAGTGGGAGGAAGTGGAGATGCGTTGTCCATTTAAATAGAAAGTCTTCTCTCACACACTGCTCCTCAGGATCAGTTTGGGGTTGAGTGTGTATCTTAAATAGACTTTATGCTTTTATCTGAGAATCAAACCACAGACCCTACGTTTACAGCGTGACCCGCTCTACTTGAGTGGTTCACCAGTATCCATTTTAAGGTGGATGTTTCATTTTGGCGCAAATCAGGCTCGTCTCTGTGTCCAGTACAGCTCCGGTCCCTGAGTGATTCCTCCAGCGACCCACACTGTATGTTGAGTGGAAGCCCTCTAATCTTGTTGGTCACGGATTAACATAGGCTTCAGATTCTCGATTCCAGCTTTATTTCATTTGGTGACCTTATCGCTGCATACTGTTATTCACTCTGTCTCCAAGCAGGGCAGTTCCTGATTAGCTGAGTATGTGTGGAACCCGGCGGTGAACGCCCTTTTGTCCGCCTCCCTCTTCGGTTTGGATTGAACGTGATCTGACAGCAAGTGGAGCACATGTGCCGGCCGTCAGCGATGTCATAATGTGCGTATGTGCAGTGTCACTGTCAGATAGTCAGGAGCTGCCCAGCACTTCAATACTTCAACTCCACTTACAGTTTTCCAACGAGGATCGGGTCTTTTTCGAACAGCAAAGGGTCCACAAACGTTTGTCATGTAATCGTCCGCTTCATCAGGAGTTTGCCAGAAAGTTTGTCTTTTTAGGAGTGATATCATTTCATGCCTGACTGAAGAAAACTATATACTGTAGATCACACCTATAGTTCAGCATCCACTAAAATACCTCTTTAAGGCAAGGCATCCCTAACGTAGTGACGTGTCCTTGCTGATCACATGGCCCTGCTTTTAACTTACGTTTCTGAAGCCTCTGGACAAAATACACCCAGTAACATCTGGCTTTTGTCTGCAGTGGGAAAAGTTACAATCTGTATTCATCCACAGGACAAATGATTCTGCAGAAGTCGAGAGTAATTATCGTCTCCGTCTCCGATCAGCGGTGTTGAAAACATGACACCCGGCTGGACACGTTCGTAGCTCTTTAAGCGCGATACTTTGTGACAAGCACGCTGAAATGAATGAGTAATAAATAAAAGCAACAGGGATTTGGACAATCATGATGTATTAACCTACAAAACAAACAATGTATCTGCTCTCCTCTAAGTCCCAGCACTCCGTTGACAGAAACAGTCATTTTAACTTGCTGGTCGTTGTAAAACACACTTCATTGAAACCCAACCGAAACGAAATGAAACTCATCGAAACCGTCTTTGTTCGTCTTTTCACTCTTTCAACAACCACCAATTCTGGTTTGGGAGTTTGAAAGGGAGACTGAATAAGAAGCCAATAAAACAACTAAGGTAACATCTTTTCATTGTTTACTAACTCTGCGTCCAGCTTGTCTGTGACGTCGAACGTGACACACCAGAAAAGCAAAAAAAAGTAAATGCAGCGGCACAACATTCTCGCTGTGGTTAAGAGCAGGGGTGTCAAACTCATCTTCACTCTGGGGCCACATCAGCATCACGGTCGCCCTCAAGGGGCCGGTTGTAAATGTAAGACGGTGTAAATGTAACTACTCCTAACATATTTAGTTTAGTTTCCCAGGATATCTGTGACTTCCTCAACACCTACTTAGCAGAAATAGAGGTTATTGTTTCCATGGTTAATGGCGGACAGTTGAACGGCTTTCAGGGCGATAAGCCACGCCCCCTCTCCGGCGCGTCCAGTGCGAATGAACACAAAATAGCCCCCGGCAAGACCAGCGGCGCAAATGGCTCAACTCATAATTTCAACCATGGGGATATTTTTATTTTCACATCTAACTTTTAATTTTTGTAAAAAAAATAAAAAATAAAAAAAAAAAAAATCTTTTTTTTTTTTTTTTGCTGGGGGATTCGCGGGCCACATAAAATGACGTGGCGGGCCGGATCCGGCCCGCGGGCCGTATGTTTGACACCCCTGGTTAAGGGTCTATTGCCTGTTTTCAGCGGGTTATCCCATCTTTAAAAAACCTTCATGTACATGCTGATTTGTAATAAAGTACCCGTGCTTGAATATCACCAGCAAAATTGATGAAAACAAAAGAATGAATGAGAAATGAACAAGGAAAGCGTGACTTCTATGATGTTAATTGAGATAAGATGATGTGTAATTCTGCAATACGCTGGATGGAACAAACTAAATCAATTGTAAGTTTTGCACATGACTGGATTAGATTGTTTTTTTAAATGCACAATATAGGGCACATGACTGCAATGTGCAAGTAATTCACAGCAAGAGACGCTAAGCATGCATGGGGAAGATTGGTAGTGTTTCTGATATGCAACAGGAGGGTGTGTGCACACATTGTGTGTCTAATGAAATGGGTGGTGGCCATCAAAAGGGAACAAAGTAAGTAATGAAGTAAAAGTTATGCCTTTGATTGTCCTCTATCAGTGTCCAGTGGGAACTGTAACACTCGCTCTCACAGCTTAGGATAGCTTGTGTATGACACAAACAGTAAAGTCACCTTTACGTTACAGAGATGAGTCGGTGAGAGCAGATATGTGCATTACAATGCAAGATGCTGGAATGATTCAGCCTCTGTCTGGTTTCCTTTCATGGCGAGAATATTTGATATGCATATTCGATGTTTGTCTTGCTCTTTTTACAGTTACTGCCTCAACAGCTGACTAGATAGGTTGTTTTGTTAGCTGCAGCTTTAACACAGTCAGAGATGGTTCAGAAAGGAGCTGAGGCCCTGAGAGTGAGTTTATACGCTACTGCCTTCCCCCTTTAGGAGACCGGCGGCAGGCCCTGAGTCTATCAACTCTGTGAATGTGAACACAGATTATGACTGAGTCGTTCACCACCCAAGTAAACATTGGACACATGTTTCACAAGCCACATATCTTGCAAACATTCTGACGCTAAAATGGCATTCTTTTTCAAACAGACAAATCAGGAAAAAATGAACTTTGTTGGCGAACCCGTCTTTGTCTTTGCAAACAAATTCTCGCACAACTGGCACTCGCATTAACGTTAAAGCTGTGTCAAAATGTTAATCAAATCTCAACTGCCATCCGCCAACACCTGAGATAACGAATTATGTCTGTTAGCTGTAATGTTAGCAAAAGAAAATGTAAATACATTAAACCGCGCAGACCCATACCACTGGTGCAGCTTGTAATGCGACGTCTTTATTCATAGAGGATCTTTCTCTGGCACATTAAAGCCTCCTCCAAATGTAACTCATGTTATATTCATATGTTATTTTTGAGAAGCACCACAACACACAGGAAAAGTGCTGATATCTGCAAACCTTCCTCTGCTGTGGTCACTGGCATCAACATTGAGAGAAACGTTACATGGCTGTTTGGATATTCTAAAGTCAGTGTAACATGTAGTTTAATCCAGAACAGACTGACTGCAGCACTGTGGTTGCATACATGTTTTAATATGGGTGGCCTCAGAGGGAGTTAAACTCCTAACCTTGGCAGTGTTCTGCTCCCTCTCGTTGATTTATACGTGACATAGAGCTTAAGATAACTTCCTAAGGTATAAGGATGGACTGTATAGGTATTAGACTGCTTATCTGGTGTAACAATGTGTATTCATCCTCTCTGGCCTGCATTAAACAGCATTTATTTTAGGCAACTGGGGAGCGATAGATTTGTTTTTAAAAGATCTTTAAAGATTGATGTGATTGACAAGTTCTTAGTTGTAAATACCACCTACAGTACAGCTCACGCACAAAAGAGACGGCCCCTTGCAGCCTCGTTTCACTCTTTCTCCCCCTGCAGCACACTGACCATGATTGATTGTTGGGAAACAGTGGTAATGTTGCGGCGCTGGAATGCCCATTACGGCAAGATTCTCGCACCCCTACGAAATTCCACCTCGCCGGTGAGTCGAGACGTCACAGACGGACTTAAAATACGCGCGGAATCTACATTAATTCACGCTTAAAAGCACAGGGAGGACTCGCTGCTCACTGTTTAGAGAAAGCTCTTCCACGAAACCGTTGCATCTGCTCTCCTCCATTTCTCTGTCTTCATGTCGTCGTCTCTCCACTGCTCTGCTCCCAGTCCATTTAAAGGCAGCAAAAGCAAACATTGTCTCTTTCATGTACAAGCTTTTAGGCCTCTGTTCTGGGCCCGTCCATCTCATAAAAGGTTGATGACACTTCACGGGCCGCTGGGCCACATGAGACAGGAGCCTGGAGTGCTGTGCTGCAGTGTAATCAGCTCAGGAGACTGTGGCAGGGATGCTGGGACGTAGCAGACGCTGAAACCTCCGACACTAAGTTCACCCACCTTTTTATTTGTTCATTTATACATCCCATGGGGTTTTCTTTCCTCTTGCACAATCTGTTATTATTCTCTCTTCTACATCTGCGAATAAACAAACTAAGCTGCTCAGTGATGGATGGTAATGCCCTGAGCTTTGTCCATGATCCCGCTGTCTGGTGTTAATTAGCACTCAGGGGCTCAGGTTGACCATGACGTGATACTGGCTCTGATGTCATGGAGTCCAGCGACCTCGCAGGTCAGACGCCACATTGCACACTGCGGCTTTGATGCTCAGAAATACTGAGTCATTTGTTGCAGTCCTTGGGTGGCATTGGAAATCATCTTCTGGAACGACGATGGAGACGTTAGAATGCTCGTTTGGCTTTGCCAGTTTGCAGGAGTGTGATTCCTAAACTGAACTGACTTTTTCCCATCTGAGCGTGGAGAGCAACAGGGCGGCCGTAGTCACAACAGAGCGGGGAAACAGTTCTTCATTGTCTTGTAGCGTTTAATTGCAAGACAGAACTTACAATGACATTGTTGGGGTGGTTGCTTAATTTGTATAACACACAAACCTAAACACAGCTAAGAAATAAAACAACAGTAAACTTGCCCGAATTAATGAATTAAATACTTAATCACATCAAAAAGGATGCATTTCATAGGTTTTGTAATAATGCATTTGTCATGTTTAAAATGTTCCTGTAGTTGAACAGCTTTTGCTTCCCTCTGTCATTGAGAGTCTTGAATATTTCTCTTGCATGTGTTGTTCTAAAAATGGCTTGTTTCCCACATCCTGTAGTGCAAAACCAGTCTCCCGGAAAATATGTTGGCATTGTACTTTTCTGCAAACCACGGTATACATTGATTGATGTAATTTCTAAGCCGAAAATGTTTCATGAATACATATCATATCAGCCTCCCATAACATCAGCAGAAACGCACAATACCGCACAATACCGCACGGTTATCGTTGTAAAACGATTGGCTAGGTTTAGGCAACAGAACTTGGTTACAGTTGCAAAAAAGATGATTTGTGCTTTATAATAACAACCAACGTAACAACAGTAACATCATAACTCGTGTAAATACATGAGTGCCCTTAGCAGACTTTCTTACGTAACTGGTGTGACAACCTACAGTCAACGTTTTACTTTTGGTTTCACGGGACACGAACAACAGTCACCTGGGTGAAAGTCCTGTGTTTGACTCTTTCGCTTGTTATACTCATTGTTATGCCCCGAATCTTTCATATCACGTATATATTTCAATAACGTCCGCTCCATATACTACATCATTTGCTTTGCGTGTCACTGGATGGTATACGTCACTTGCTCTGACGAATGCGAAATCGTCAAGAATCGCACAATGCCAAATTTTTTTCCTGCCGACTCGGCTAGTAGTAAAAGTGCAGAATTCTTTTCTCATTCAATATTCGTTTTCTACTTTTCACAAAATCTCCTCTGTTGTTCAGCGTCCTCGGGAACACATTTGCTGGCGCATGCATTTCCCTGTCTACCTTTTACCTTTCACTCTCCCTCCGTCTCCACGCTCACTGGAGTCAGTCGCCTCTTGTTGAACCACAAAAGCCCCTCGACTGTGCCGACGAGCCGGCACATATCTGCTTGCAAACTATTTGCAACTTTTTTTTAAATCAGGTGTCTGCAGTGACAGCACCACCGTCTCCGCTGGCAAGTCGGCTTCAACGTGTGTCAGGGAGCAAGAACGAGCATGTGCAAAGGCACCTGATCAGCGTGCCAGTCAACTGATGTGTCAGCCGTACAGGAAAGGATAAAAACAATTTGAAAGAACACAAAAGTGGTGTCTGCTTGCCACGTAGGAGCAAGGTTACACGTTGGGCGAGATGATTGACTGAAACATGGCATATGCATTTGACTATGACAACTCATTTGGACATTTGTATTGTTCGCCTCTGAGACCATTTGTACTGTCAAAAAGCAAAGCAGGAACAGAAAACTTGCTGAGAGTTGTCCTACATTTGCCAGGATACGTTTGGTAGCAGCCAGGTATGTTTCACCAAGCAGAAGTGCTTACAAAAACACAGTGAGTAACAGAAGAGTTCAGGGCCTCAGATATGAACTATAAATACTTTTGTCTATCTTTTAATCCATTGTACGTGCCATGAACTGGCTGTGAGACCATCATTCTCATTCGTAGTTGTGTTTCTGCATGAAATCCTGGCTGCATATCGGGGTGTGACTTGACTTTTGGAGAGACTTGGTTTGAAAGGTCTGTAAAAGGCTGGACAAAAACCGCAAACTGGTCACTGACATAAGACAATGGGGATCACCGTCACCCTTATAGTTACGGACAAGATGGAGGACAAAGCAGATGAGGGAAATGTTTTCACGTTGGAGACGTGAAAAAAAACGACATTAATGTTGGCGATTTTGTTGCCAACTGTCGAATGCACACATCTGATGCATATTGATGCTGCTAGTAAGCAAGTTCAGCAATAATATAGTTTATATTTTTTAATATATTTTTCTTGCATAGCAATGCTTTGACAGACTGCACTGCATTATCATGGAACAGTAACATAACTTTGACAAAACGTAGTACAATACTTTGTATTTATTTCCATACTGTATTGGAATGCAGATGCATAGCTGTCTGAAAAGCAAAATAAAACAAAACAATTAAACTTGAGATTTTATTTTGAAAGGAGTCGTCTGCAAAATATATGGTGCTAAACCAGCTGCTCAATTACATGAAATACCATGTATATGCATTAAAAGATCAACATTATTCAAATGCAACTGCAGAGTTGATAGGGAATGGGTTATTTAATTAATACCAGCTGCAGCATGCGGCTGGTAAAATGTGGACCTGGAGACACCTTCTGTAACGAAAACTACCACAGGAGCCGTTTTGAGTAGTTTGCCAGGTGTTTATATTTCTGTCCGTGGACAGATTATGTCAACCAGTCACAAAACTTTACAGGTGTGTAGTTGAGATCTAAATGAAGGCCGAGTTGGAAGATGGGTGTGGTCCGAGCGAGGGCGTTGGAAGCAGAGGGGTAGGAAGTGGGGTACAGGCCCCTGCAGGCCTCTGGCCCCATTTGGTGTCGTGGCTGTGATCTCATCGCAAGACGGTCTCCGGTAACCCCTGCTGTCAAATCTTATTTACACACACAATCACACATGTAGGTAATCTGATGGTGGCTAACATGCTAGCTAGTTAGCTCATAGTTTGGGATGATTAACTGAAGGGAGTCTTCTCAAACTGGAACTCAGTGTTTTGTAGTGGAGAATGGAGGTAAAGTTGAGAGTTTACTGTGCACATCTATGAAGTTTCTGAGTTAAGTCATGCAGTCTGCAATCCCTCGATGTAACAACTCAACTGACCAAAGGGATGTCAAAATCCGTGTCTGCCTTTTGTAATGCTCTATAGATCATTTCTGTGTGGACAGCTTCTCCAACATGTTTTGTCATTCAGGTACAGTTCAGGTATGGGCTGCATTAGCTGTCTCTACACGCTAACACAAACTTTGGACATCAAAGAGCACCGCGAGGGCATTCGATTTAACGTCATCCAAACAAACTGAGACTTTCTATTTTCCCCCGATGAGCGTGGCAGCCAGCGCAAGATCACTACGGAAATATGTTAATATTTTCTTTCGCAAAGGTAAAATATTGACTCCATCCCCACCCATTTTTGATATGACAGTTTAGGTATGGTGTCAAGTTTACACAGCAAAGATAAATGAAAGCATGCTGTGTTTGACAGGCGTATACATTGTTGAGTCTAAATCTGTCAGAGGACAGTCTTGATGCAATTGCGCTGTAAGAGACGAACAATGAGGCAGTAATGAGTGTGACTAAATATTTTGGATGTCAAAACTGTTTTATCAGCGCTTGATGGTGGGTTGCTGCGATGAGTGATTCTGAATCATGAGTAAGAGATGAGGTACATTTGTTGTGGTGAAGAAGAAAAGGAACCAGCTGAAGACAGGGAAAAAGAAGAAGAGTAAAAGAATGAGAAGAACGACAAGTTATCAGGTTGAGACACTTCTCCTCTTCACGTTTACTGCTGTAGACGCGCCATTGACAAGGTATTGATCCCTCACCTGCTGCCTAACCGAAAAACACTGTCAACTGTGTGGAATCGGGGATGTATCAAGAAAAGCTGTGTTCAAATATGGCATCTCATTCAGTTTAATAAGCTTTTGCGTTTCTGGTCATACATGTGCAGTACAGTCCTTCCCTGCACCCTGGTGGCCTGAATCACGATGTCCCAGGTTTGATTCCTGCAAGCCACCATTGCACGACGTTCTCCATCTCTCTCGCCAGTCTTTTCCTGTTATCGGCTATCTCAGGCCATTTTCTCATATGAATTCTGGAGTTTCCCTTTCCACACATGCAGCACACAACAGGAGATTGATGCGTTCTCACCTATTGGAAATACTCTGTTTGGTTTAGGCGAGGAGCGGCGCCTGGGCAGAGTGTGCAGGAGGCAGGACACACGCAGCCGGTTCATAATTTGGTCATAAGCAACGAGTCTCACGCCGTTCCTTAAATTTGTCTTGACGATTTCGGGGTCGTCTTTGACCGACAAAAGTCCCCGTGTTTCGTCGTCTCTCCAGTTACACATTTTCGTCGGCGTCTTCGTGCACATCACCAATGAAACTTCATCAACACACTCACTCCCTCGCTAGGAATTCTCCGGACAATAAGCGCCTCTATTCACACATGGGTTCAGTTGGACGTTACACAGACTTTGTACTCCGGAGCTGGCAGGGTAAAGTCCGTTTAGTGTCCAGGTCCAACGGATTCAGACGTTTGCGTTCTCACATATCGCTCCTCGGGGCGATCTCTCAATAAGTTCAGGGCTGTAGGGTATGTGTGAAATGGGCTTTCGAGAGGCATATGTCATAAAAATAGAGTCATTTCATTTCATTCTTTTGTATTGATGGTGTATGAGGAAACATTGGTCACAATGCCAACATTGCTTCACAGCGCTGTGGTGTTCCTGGAAGCTTGGTTAAACTGTTAGACCAATAAGCCAGAGGTATACTGATGCTGTGTGAGAGATTGTTTTGTCATCCTTTTTGAAGACCCAAAACACTTGGTTGGAGAAAAGCAAAAAAAAAAACAGCCATGACTGCCTTTTTGGCTTAATACTGCAAGGCATCATCTGGGTGGATGAAAATGTAACCTGACCTTTTGTGTTTTGCTTTCCTTGCACTTGTTTTGCCTGCCTTCATATTTTCTTTTCAACTCTAAAAATGACAGGTGTGGAGTTTGCAAAATAAAACTGCTTCTTCATGACCAGCCAAACATTTCCATCATTTGCTTTATACTTTTTTGTGTGTTTTTTTTAAGTTTCTCTTTCTTTTACTCCCTAAATCCTTATGCACCATCACTGCCATAGAGTTAGAATAAATAACATATTAAAGCACTTATTTGGAGTTGCACATTTACAGTGTTTCTGTTGTGTGCATGTTCAAGCCGTGGGAATATAATTGTCTTTCCTTCCATCTAAAACCTTTTTAAAGGCGTCATATTTCAAGAGAATATTGACTTTAAGAATGTAACTTCAAATGAAGTTAAAATACCAGGAAAAAAACACAGATCAAAGATCAAACCGGGCACTCTGTCAAATAGATATAAAACAGAGAAATTGAAACAAATCATAAAGTAATCTCTCGCTCCCTACTCCCTTTTGAAGCAACAGGTGATACAACTGCTGATTTAAAACCCCTGACTGTTGCGGCACCAATTAGTTTGGTGAACATTTACATGTGTCGGGGGCTCACGGACACTCGTAGATCATGCTGACTCAAGTGGGAGCTGTTTGGCCTGGAGCAGCACGGATGAATTATAACAGTTTCCAGCTCTAGCTTGGAGGCCCCCCGTGTTTTGGGGATGAATCAAGGTCCTACGTCGCTATACTGTCCATCTTAGCAAATCACCTTGTAGTCAGTGCTAAAATCATATTTTTCTGCAAACAAGACGTGGGTGCGGTGACACATGCTCATAAAGTTAGCTTTAGCTGATTATAGCGCTAGAATAAAACTCACGGGATCACCAAATTTCATGGCAATCAGTCCAATAGTTGTAACTCAAAACCACAAATGTCTGCCTCATGGAGGGGACCACCAAAAGCTTTAAAATATATTGAACCAGGAAGGTACCAATCCACCCGATAAATCTTGAGACATTTCATTGGATAAGTGAAAACTATGACCTGCTGGTGGCGCTGAAGCTAAAGGGAAGGGATCACTGACGTCATTAGGTTTCATCCTCTGGGCACCATGAATGTCTGTACAAAATGTGACAGCAATCACACAGTTGTTGTTTCAGTCTGGACAAAGTGGTGGACCCTGCCGTTCATAAAGCCTTGCTGCTAGCGCGGCTAAAAGATAACAAACACATGATACCGAAGTTGTCCTGTACCTGACCTCCATGATGCCAGGTGCATACTGTCTTTTAAAAGAGTCTGCCTGTGTGTGAATGGGTTTGTCTTTGTGTGTGAGCATAGTAAGGAGAAATATGAGCCTCCTAATTGGATGCTTTTGTGGCACGTTTTCAGAGTTGTAGCAATACGAGTCAACATTTCCACAAGTCCCTCATTTTTCAAGGCAAGAAAGAAAGAAAGACCCCAAAAATAGCTAACAACCTAAATGCACTACTTTAAATAGCTGTACTTTCATGTCTGCAACTGGATTCCTAATGGTGGGTGTTCTTTTAAATGCCATACATCTCTTTTCTCAATCAGTCTATGCATTTGTCAAAAGCTCAAACGGGCATCTTGTGAGGGACGTGGCACCATGACCCCCACTTTACTGTAAGCGCCCTCACCACCACACTTCCAGCACATGATGTAGAACATCACTAATCAGACGGTGATGTTGAGAAGAAGCCTCGAGACATGATGCGAGATAGAAAAACGCTCTCTGAATTAAACATCTTGCTCTTCACAAACCAAGTGGTCTTTGTCCTTCTTTCTCTCCTCCACACTATTTGCTAATGAGGGCTTGGGGTCAATGTAATTGTTGCAGGAAACTCTGCGCTGATCAGAGGTGCAATTTGAGGGAAAATTAGGTTCTGTCGGATGACCTCATCCCTTTGGTCGGGCAGGCCGAGCCCCGCGGCTTTTCTGATTCGTCTTCTTGGGTCAGCACCACCACATATGCGGTATGTGTGTGTGTGTTTGTGTGTGTGTGTGTGTGTGTGTGTGTCGCAGACTGTAGTGATGTCACCACGGGGGGGAATGCCAGTGAAGATGAGTCCGGGTGAGGAGCTGAGATGATTAGACCACCTACAGATGATTCAGCGCCCAGTCGGTTCTCAGCGGACCTGCTCCTCTGTCTTATCAAAGCTTTGGCAGCAGGAGAGCCGATTCGGGATCTTTGATGAAACAGGAATGTAACATGATTTAAGTCCAGTTGATAAAGGATGAGTTAATGTAGCGTCAGTGTTGTCTGTAAAGACCAGTAATTGGGAATACGACCAACTCCTTTACCCCAAGCTAGAAATCAGAGATAAACAACACTTAATCACAAGGCAGGAAACCTGATGACTTATACCTGCGACGTCATCAAAGGGAACTCTTTCTCCAAAACCAGTTCATTTAAGTGAGCATTTTGTGGGATCACATGGTGCCCTGCTCACTTTTTAAGTAGCAGAACATACGTTATGGAGGATGTGTCAATATTCTCTGATAATATGATACCATGTGCATAGACATAGATGTGCTGCAATCAGTGTTTTTTCAAATTGCATTTTTTAAATTGCTGCTGGCTTGAATACAGTGAAGTGATGCTTGTGATGTATTTTTTTTAGCTCTATTAACAACAGAAGGGGATTGAATTTTTATAAAAATAGAACGAAATAAATGAAAAGACTAAAATCATTGAGTAAAGCACCTTTTGTGATAAAATCACTTGTTTCAATATGACCCCATACTCAAAGAGGGTGAGCACATACAACAAAACATGTAAAGGAGGCTCCTGAAAGAAGCCTTTGTCCACTTATTCCACATGGACCAGCGTGCTTTATTTCTCCTTTAATCATATCATATCTTTGATCCACCCGCCTTTCAGAAAATTAAAGGCTCTCACTCACAAATTCTCCATTAGCTGGGAAATGTGTGCAGTGGACTGGTTGTCCACGCCAAACTTCCACCATTACCAGCTGTGGCCAAGCCTCACAGCGAGGAACACGACCAGACAATAGGTAAACACAGTCTGACTCCAGGTCAGAGGCGTCGGTTCAAATCGGGCTCCTTTTGATCTCTGTATCGGTATCACAGTTTTATATCAAAAAAGGGAGCGAGTTTATTTGAGCATTTAAAGTGCCGTAGATGACACGCAACAAAGATCAGAGGTAAGATCAAAACGCAGGATGTTGCGTGTGGTTGCATTTCAGTCATTGTGTTCCTTTTAAGATCATCGTTATGGAATTTCTGCTCGTAGATAAAATGAATGACTTGTGATAAAGATCCAGATCCCTCAGGGCTTAAAGACTCTTCAACAAGACACAGAGGTAAAAGGTATAATCACCAGGTTAGCCTGCCACCTCATGCATTGCACATCTCAGTCACAAAGACAAACTGGAGCATATTCCGTTTGAGAGTTGCAAAAGTGAAAATGTTTTCTCCTCTGACACCGGCCTGGTTAAGGTTTGGTTAGGGTTCGGCACGAAAACAACTTGGTAAGGTTGATAAAAAGATCACGGTTTGGGTTAAAATGCTACTTTTTCAAGGTTTCAACATTAACTGTCCGTAGGACCCTGGTCTTCTGTGACATAGCCTGCTATTTTGTATCAGACTATGACACAGGACTTCCACCACAACCTACTTCAGTGGGCAGTGTAACGTCACACTGCTTCCTTCTTTGCTCCAGACGGACAAGAAGTCTTTTTTCACCTGAACATATGTCGTTAGTGAGCATTTGTTCGGATGCTTTCACTTTTCTCTGGAAGATTAGATTTGGGTATTTCATGCATCTTAAACTATGAAGTAGAAAAAGAGAAAACATAGATTATGTGACTAAGTATTTCAGTGAAGTGTGCAAAAATCATAATTTTACTGATATTACAAACCGTTTAATGCTAGTGTTCCAATCATTGACTCCTTCTTGCACCAATGGAAATCGTGCAGCCAGTCTTGCAGCCACCGCGGCCGGCTGACAGACGGGAACATGTCAGTTTCCACATCTCAACACTGAACAAACATACAAAACCTGAGAGCCGCCAAAACTCTATCCCCCTTAATCTCTCAGCCTACATCACAGACCAGGAAGCAGCCAGACTGCCCCCAACCCAAAGCCAAGGGCAAGCAAGGGAGCACACCTTCGACTGCGGAGAGCAAACAGGGGAGAGGGGAGATCTATATTTCACAAAGCCGACCCCGGCACTCAGGGCTTGGCAAAAGTAAACAACAGCACTAGCAGGCCCATAATTGATGGCACCGTTCCTTTTTATACAGTAAATAGATGTCAAACAGTGGTGGAACGCAGCGACCGCATTACAAAGGATTTGCAACACCCCAGGATTACAGAAGAATGCCTTCCTTTGATCTTACACCACTTAGCCTTTGATTCCCTGTAATTACTCGAAGCAGCCGCTTTCTGAGGCACAGCCTGAAAAATGATGTATGGCCCTTTAACAATTTCTTAATTTTTACGAGGAATTAGTGGCTCTGGTTTGTGCAAATGACGGTGACCAACAAATAAGGTGCAAAGTCCATTTTGGTTTATTTTAAAAAGTTAGAAATTACGTTTAAAACTATGCAATTATTGGCCGGAAAAAAGCATATCTTGGATTTGTGGATATACAGCTGGTTTTTGATGATGTGGAATGAAAATCGTGTGTCTCCAATTTGTCCATTTTTTGAAGAAAAATCTGACCCTCATGTTTTCTTAGCCATGCTAGCAGCACGACTCAAGGGATGGCAGTCTGTCAATTAATTAGTTGATTCACCACTTTAGTCCAGACTGAAATATCTCAATTACATTTGATGTATTGCCATGACAGTTCACTTTCATACATCAAACCCACTGTAGAATTTGACAATGTCTGAGGTAATACTGTTCATACTGCTCCAGCATTTTCATATCTAACTCTTACTGTTTACTATGAATTACTTTTTTACTACCAGTACATATGAACATTACTTTGCACTTTTCAGCTTTTGTACTTCTGGTTGAATGCTAATCTGCATTTCGTTGTCTCAGCAGCATGTGCAAAAAGTTGAATCTAATATAATCCAAAACTTTAGACATGGTGGCTTTACATTTTAGATGCCCACTAGATTTTCATTTTAAAATCTGTACCATGTTATTAAATGTCATCTATATGTGCAGCAACTGCTGTAGGTCCCGATGAATGATGTACTCTTCTGTGTCAGTGAATGTGAGTGCTGAGCGTCATCAAGGCGACTTGTGCAGATAGCTCTGCTTCCTCCGAGAGGTGGCGGCGCGGGTCGCCGGTCTCAGCAGTTGCATGCTAGGAAAGAAGATGGCAGAGATAGATGAAAGACCGCCTGCATGTGAGGCTGGAAGAGAAGAAGACGAGACGGGGGTGAAGTCTCCAAAACAATTCCATTATTGAAACAGTAAGTGCAGGCAATGAGGGTCTTCTCTTCTGGGTCCTCATCAAAGTTCTTTACAGGAGGCCAACAGCGAAATAATACGCCAGGAAAGCTTGAACCAAATCACGCTCGGGCATCAAAGGATTGCCATTATCGCACGCAAATACACGCACGCTCGCACACACATAAGCTCACAGCATTCTCACAGGCATCTTGGATCGACGTCATGCTTTGATGTGCATTTATCTGGATGTTGCAAACTGGTGTTTCAGGGCCGCCATGCTTGAAGCAGTCGACCGAGTTACAGTTAGGTGATACCGATACTGATACTTGTGTCGACAGCATAAAACGGACAACCTTGTGCACAGCATGTGAACAAAGCTCATCTTTAATTGTGTCCACAGGGGAAAAAAAATCATTTTCACAGACTATTGTTCTTGGCATGTGGTAGCAGCTATGACATTGCTTTACCATATCACTATTTTTGTATAAAAGCCCCATTTTGGGGGATGTCCTGGTGGCATTGATGTAATCCCCAGTTCAAGTCCAGTTGGGGACCTTTGTTGCATGTCATCCCCCATTTCCCCACGCTCGTCTCCTGTTCACTCTCCACTGTCTCTTCTCTGATAAAAGCAATGAAATACTCCTATTTGTTACAGGTTTGCATTTTTTTTTACGGCAACCTCACAAATATTCAGCGACTCCTTTTTAAAAGTTTTTTTTAAAACATTTTGAGACACTAAATGTCTCCACTAGCACTCAAACTGATGAAACTGGCAGATCTGCACGACCCATCTGGCCTGCTGGGTTTTATTGTGCAAAACATTTTTTGTCGTAAACCATTTGCAAAGATGTTTTTGAAAATATTGAAACACTTTTTGATTCCTGAGATCTTCCTTTTCGACTCTAGCCTTCAGATGTAGAATTTAGATAACTAAACAATAGTTTATCATGGGGTCAAGACCGAATAGTCATTATACTTTTGAACTTGCAAATACTGTATGTCGTGATTTATCACAAGTACTGACAAAAACCACCATATCGGTCTAACCCTGGGCAAGACGGCCGGTAACGGCGGCACTCACCGAGCCTGCATCCTTTTGGCGACGCTTCCTCTCTGTTTGTTATCCCTTTACCCTTATTCTCTTAAATGGCCATGAAGATAAGATGGCTGTGGGATAAGTGAGCGTGCACCTCCCTGAAGATACAGCGGATTACAAGACGAACAAGTGTGCCTGTCCTCTCTGTGTGTCTTAAATATCAAAGCGAGATCAGTATGGGCAGGTAGAGCTGTGATACTTGCATGAATGGACCGTAACAATACGGTCACATCACGTGAGAGATGAGCAATCTCCAAAATCTGAATTTGATTGTTTATTGTAATTTGTATCCTCACGAAAGCTACTGAAATTCTCTGTTATGCAACATACCCTGATCCATAAATTACACGATTTGCTTCTTGTTATGAGTGGGTGGATGATGAGCACATGCAACAAATCACCTTATCTTACGTAGTATGACTCTATGTGTCTGTGTGTGTGTGGGGGGGGGGGGGGGGAGGTGAGAGAGAGAGAGAGACTACTACCACCATTTTGGGAGGTTGAGAGAATTACTCAATTCAGAGCGTGGATTCTGTGCCTTGCTCAAGGGCCCGTCTTATGGGGGAGAACTTGTTAATTCAAACCACTGAAATGTTCCCTGTTTGGTCTCAGGATTCACTGAACAATTCCACAGACCATCATCCTAAAATGTATTTTTTTTTAATTTCATAATTAAAAGGCTCATGTTTAATGCAACTTGTGGAGAAAAGTCAAAGTCCTTTGATAATCCTGAGATAACCGAGGCGCTTGAAAGTGATCACGGATCGCTGCATCTTTGTGAGTGCATTTGTGTGCACTTGACACACACACACACACACACACGCTACACAGGCCTGAACACACAGATACACTCCTCACAAAGCTGCACACGAGCACGTGATTAATGAAAATTCAATAGATGACAGACAAAGCTCTATTGTGCCACATTAATACGATTTAATACGGAGCTTTCTTTTCCCCCCCGACGCTGGCAGGCCAACTTGTTCTTACTGGCAAACTCGTCTTATCTCAGCATCTTCCAATCGTGTCATTCATTATTTGGCAGCTTATCTGAACTGAGGACTACAGTTTTGAAGGAATACTGACTCCCATTTTATATTGTAGAGCAAAACGTGAAAATATATTGTGCTTGTCTTAACCACAGACCTGTTTCAGGCATCCAGCCAAAAATCCATGTAAAAAGAACTTTGACTTCGAGACGAGGGAAGCGGAGGTTCTCTGCATGGAGTTAATGTGATGACCAAATGCACAGACACAGAACTTCACAGCACAAACACACACCATTCTACATGTTGAATTTATCTTGTATGCATTTTGTTGATTTACACTGTATTTGACTCTGTGTGTGTCAGTGCATGCCATGAAATTCTGTGACTCAGCAAATCCTGGCATCATTTGCTCACTGAGACTAATTCCTGTGCATGTATTTTATCCAGCTTTCGCAGTGATTCAGATTGTGATATTGGACGTTTTGGGTTTTGTGCCAGGGGGGAGGCCTAAGGGCTTGCCCTACATCATTCATCATGCCCTTGCCCATAAAGCAGGGCAAGCTGTATACTGCTCTGGAGTCATTCCAAGAGGGCTCTCGTCATTATAGCTTGCCACTTGGCGGCCAATTGGTGGAGCAAAAGAGACAAAAGCTGCAGTCCACCTCTGCATGCTCTGATTGCTCTGAGAGAGAGAGCGAGCGAGCGAGAGAGGGAGGGATGGGGGCCTCCCTTTTGGCATGGCGGGCCGCATGTTCTAGTAGGGTGGTTGTGTAGTTGTTTTGGCACAGGACGTCCAGGACGGAGGTAAATGGGGTCTCTATCAGCTCAGAGAGCTTTCAGTTGATTCAGACCCTCGTGGTTTAAAGGAGTTTCCTTGTGCCTGATTTCATTACGCGGAGTAACAGTCAGCATCCAACCCAAGGACAGACACAGAGAGGAAGTTTGTAATCCGCCCTCGCGTTTTTTATTTCTGTCATTTCTCAATAAAACAATGATCCTCAAATTATTAATAACTGTGCCGCCTTTGTAGTCCTGGCAGGTGTTTGATCCATCGTGAGGACATAACTGACAGATTTGCAGGCACTTCAAGAAGATAGGGGTTCTATTGTCCATGATTTTGACATGAAGTAATGACAGCAAATGAAAGGCTTGGATCAGTCTTGATCCTCTCCCTTCTCGTCGGCTCTTTTGCCTCTTCCCTCACTCTCTCAATTCTTCTCCCGGCCGTTGGATTTTGCCATGCTGTGATCCTCCTGCGCCTCCAGGCCCTCCGGTTATTTGGATATCGCGTGGAGTCAAAGCCCTGTCAGTCAGATAAGCAGTGACCTCGCGGGCCCAGCAGATAAGACGTTACATGGCAAGAGGAAATGGCGGGGGACAAAAGGCCTGACTATGAAGGCTCGGTGAAGCGAGACGGATCACAACGGCTCTTCAAACTAAAAAAAAAAAAAAGGCTGCCAAGAATGAAAATATATTGCTTGTGCCTTTTTTTCACTTTAGATTGACTGAATCTGATTTGGACTTCATTTGGAAGTGCTTGTCTTTTCATCTGAAGAAAGAAAACAACCAAAGGTGTTCCAAGTTTCCTCTCACAAAAGGATGAATGGAGGGAACATTTAAAAAAATGACGATGTTATTGGGCAGCGGTTAAAGTTCTTACTCCAAAATGTCAAAATCCAAGAATCAATTATGAGTCTTAGTTATCACGGGTAGACACCAACAAACAAACATTCCAGATTTAACAGTCTCAATAAATGACTTGCACACTAACCTATTTGAGCTGCTCCAGACTCACTGAGGTGGTTGGAATAAGACAAACTTGCCAGTCATTCCGTTACACTGGGAAATTACAAAAGGATGAATGAAGGGCGAGTCTTTGTTTAGGACGGCAGCTTTTTGGGTGGTCCACAGGTTGGAAGCCCTCTGGGAGGGATCAAGGAGACCTCCACATATAATACCAATACGTCGACCTGTTCAAACAGGGTATAGGCGCTAATTCAGAACTCAGCCACAACCAAGAATACATTTTCTTCCCCATTTGCTGATTCATTTTTCTGCAAAGCTACACTTTTCATTCTTCCCATGATTAAATAATTGTAAGTAATTTGGGGGGATAAACTGGTTTTAGCCCACGTCTGAGTACAAACCTCAGATATATTACTTATATGAAAGCATAAGACATCTTACAGCCGCAGAAGCCTGAATAAAAACAAAAAATACAGCACAACACAATACAAACCGTTGATTGAAATAATATTGTCCCAAAGACACAAGCCACATGATTATCTCGGGAAATGTTTGCGGAGCCCACAGACTCTTTCATTTCAACACCCTACTTTATATTAACACATATTTAAACGTAGGTCTGGGAGCTGCCCAGGACAACCACAGGCGTCCACTGCTGGCCACCGAGCCAGAGGTTCAGTTCTTTTTCTCAAGAGCCCCTCGATGGTTGTTGTTCAGGGAGGGAAGCTAAGTACCCATTCAACCCAAAAACACTTCAGTCACAAGCTCTCTTAAGTGAAAGGGTTACTGCTGCAAAGATAGATACATATAACCAATTAAACTCAGTTCATCTTTTTGTTTTATTGATGAAACAAATATATGTTTAACCTATTTTAGCTGTCAATTTGCATTGTGTTTAATAGGAGCACACTTATATGTGTTGTAACTTTGCACGTTTGTTTTTGTACATTCTGAAGAACGTATTATACCTTTTTCTTTCGATGCTACATTGCTGATTAGCTATTAATGACATCTGCATCAAGGTTTCTGACATAACTTACCAGACCTAATGGGATTGCGTGCAGTGGTGAGAGCGGGCCACCCTCCATGATGCCTGAGTAGTGTAGGACTCAATGTGTCAGAGGACTCAGGTTACAAGACCCACCATGTCGTTGCTGAGGATTGTGGTTGAACGGTGTTTTTCCCACAATTCACCTTTTATCCTGGAACACAGGTATGGTACTATTAGCACTCCTCGCTCCGTGTTGTGCGGTTTCAATAACAGGAGTGGTGCAACATCATTAACAACATGATTTCAATCTGAGCCAGTTCCAAATACGTCTGTGCATCTTATCAGCAGGCTTCTAGCGTACCGATACATTACCGTATACACCTGCACAGCCTATATGATCCTATAATAAGTGGATTTGCATCGGTAATACATGTTTTAAAAATGAAATAGGAATATAATTCCAAAGTCTACTCTGGTTTAAGAGGCTTCGTGTGCACATAAAGAAAACTTAAAGGCCTGGCCCACTGAGCAGGAGGTTTGTTTAGTGAATTCAGAAGTTTTAATGGCATCGTTTCTTCATCAACTACATTAAACACTTGAGTGCACAAATTACTGTATGACACTGCTTTACTCGATGATGCTACAGAAGTATCAGCACGAGCCAAAGGCTGTAAACCGGTGGTTGAAGTGTGTGCCTGCAGTGCCCTCTATTGCCAAGAGAGCAGACTAACAAGCTGGTGTATTGAGAGTGAAAGCTGAGTGTATTATCTAGTCACACACTTTATCTAAAGTTAAACTGAGGATGCTATATGTTTTCCGAACACAAGCTTAAAAGTGAAAGACAGTGTGTTATTGGAACAGGTAAGATAGCTTTTAGTGCGGCCTAAATTGTTCTTAAATTACATCAACTCGAGCGTGAGCATGTCATATAACTGTACATGTATATACAAGTCCATGTGTGTGAGAGTAGGAGAGTGCACGTTTGAGTGATTGTTATGGGCAAAAAGCTGAATAATAGGCCTATGATGTATCTATCCATAAACACAAGTTTGAGGTGAAGCATTTAATTTGACTGGGATTTTCACCGCTTTAAAAACCCTTAAACCATAAAGATAATCCATTAAAATCTCCTTAATAGAAAAGTCGTTGTTGGCAAATATTATAACTTATATAATTTATATTTTGAGGGTTTATAAAGAACCTTAAACAGAGGAGATAACTAATAGAACCCCTTTAATATATTGCAATCCTATTGTGCATCCATTAATTAACCTGAAACCTGGCTTGAACCCCCACAAATGTAGAGCAACCCGCTGAATTTGCACCTTTAATTAAAAAGAAACTGGAGCAGCATTTTGTGTTTGTTTTTAGAAAAATAAAGTGAAGGAAATATGCCTGCACACAGTGAGCGTGACTTTATATATTATGTTTTTTCGGTTGGGTAAAGTGGCTTTTTATTCTATATTATATTTGTATTTTTTATTTTTTTATTTTTATTTTTTTTCTCGCTTACAGTTTGCAGTTACCCGCCTCCTCCAGATTGTACTAAAGGACACTTCCGGTTTACCCGGAACTACGCATAATTCCCAAAGATGGCGGAGCAAGGTCCGATGGCCATAGCGATGCGGCTACGAAATCAGCTACAGTCCGTCTACAAACTGGACCCGCTGAGGAACGAGGTGAGTGTCCACGTAGTACGTGCTCGTCCGCTCTGGGGCGGACACGTACGGGGACCCGGAACCGCAGCAGAGACCCAGCTAAGCAACACGCGTGAGCGGGAGAGCGTTCTCGTCTCCGCGGCGCTGATGGAGAGAGACGAGAAGCAATGCTGAAGCGCTGTGAAGGGAGCTGCGTTTGCGCACGCGTGAACGGTTGGGAGTCCAACGTGTTGTTCTGGAGCAGCGTGCCGAAATCCTGTCAAACTTGTTTATTTCACTCGTGTTATGCCACATATTCAGCTGTATTCGTAAGTTTTCAACTTGGGAGTTTATACTTGTATTTAAAGCGGCGTGTGTGTGTGTGTGTGTTTGAACCGGGACGGTAACGGCCGCTGCCCTCCGCGACTTTATTACTGAACGACGAAGTAACGGCGGTTTGTTTTTCGAGCTGCCGTTTGTTTTTGTTTTTAAACGGGAACGCAGCGCGCTGTTTTAACGGTTTTTACGCGTGACGTTCGTCTCAAACCGTCTCCATCAGGCGACATAAAAATGTCAACATTTGACGTTGTGTATGATAATCCAGTGGCTCTCCTGGTGGGAACATTTCTCATTTCCTAACGTATTTACGTCATTTGTCAGACATGGACAGGACTACTAACTGGGTCATTACACCGACTAAATCCGGGTTCCGTATTGAAATCAGTGGAGGGGACGTTTACAGTAACGTAATGTGGTAGCTAAATCCTCAATATCTAGCCGTCATAACACAACTTTAAATCATACATTTCTATGTCATAAAATAGACACCCTGCGCATTCAGTTCGCAGCTACAAAACAAGTTTTCTTTCGACCAAAAAAGAGAGCATTAACCCAACACAATGCAAACATTTTTAAAGTTACTGTTAATGGTTCCGTTGCATATGTTTTGCTTTGAGTTCAAGCCCTGGTTGTGCACCTTTTTGTCATCCGGACAGGAGGAGGTGAAGTTGAAGATCAAGGACCTGAACGAACACATCGTCTGCTACCTGTGCGCGGGTTACTTCATCGACGCCACGACGATTACAGAGTGTTTGCACACCTGTGAGTATGAACGGAGCTGGACAAGAATAGTTTGCGTGTCGTTAACTCGACTGAAGCCAAACGGAGTGAGAATGAAATGTCTCTCCTTTCTCTCTGCTCTACAGTCTGTAAAAGCTGTATTGTGAAATACCTGCAAACGAGCAAGTACTGTCCAATGTGCAACATCAAAATCCATGAAACGCAGCCTTTACTCAACCTCAAACTGGACCGAGTGATGCAGGACATCGTCTACAAGCTGGTGCCCGGACTACAAGAAAGTACGTAAAACAACACTGCCGTCTGTGTCGGTGTGACCTAAATGATCAGCTCTATTGAGGGCTAATATGTATACAATAATGTTTAACTCGTAACACACGTGACTTCACAGCTGAAGACTAGATAATTATTGACAGCATCAAACAGTGTAAATACCATATTTCTTTTGGGATATTTGAAAATCAGTATTGTCTCCGTCTGTCTTTTTTGTCGAATATCAATCTCTGTGTTTGAACAGGCGAAGACAAGAGAATAAAGGAGTTTTATCAGTCACGTGGGCTAGAGAGAGTCATCCAGCCGACGGGAGACGGTAAGTCTTCCACTTAGTGAAGTCTCAGTGTGTGATTAAGGTGGTGTGTACTGGGATTGAAGAGATCAGTGCGTGTTTTTGTTCATATCTGTGTGACGTATTTGGTGTTTCTCTGTGATTTCCGAATGGCACTTTACCAAAGTGGCAGTACATTTATCAACACTTTATGAAAATATTAGAATGAACAGCATCCCTTCGACAATATGTCTGTTTTAAGTCTTTGACTTTTCCAGCTCTTCATATTCTCTCAGTCATTTTGATTTTGATGTCTCATCAAAATCTGACATTTTGAAACGATTTGGGGACTATTTTTTTTTTTTTTTTTTTCAGTACTGATGTGTTTATTTAACAGTTCAAACACGGCTCAGCCAATCACTGGAGCTAGACATTTTAATAATGCAATTAAACATGCTTACAATACACAGCACATCACATCCTGTACTTTTTCTCTAGTACCAGACTCGGCTTGAATCAAGAAATGTAGAAGTTGTCGTGAAGTAGCTGCAGGTTGAATCACTGTTAAGTTTTCATCAGTTGCAGATTGTTAAACTCTTGCATGCATAGAGTAGTATGATATTACCAAACAGTTGTTTGCTTCAGTGGCAGGTGATGCAACAGAATCTGTATCGTGCAGTCTGTAGTCTGCAGCTAGTTGGCAAGGTACGGTACAGCCGCTGTTAGCTCGAGCCAACTGCACATTCCTTCAGTTTCTACTGTAGTTCCTTTGGAAAGTCACCATGAAGTTCATTGAGCATGTTGTCGACATTTAAACATCATTTTAAATTAAATAAAATATCTTCAGTGGTAGTGTGCCGTGTTAGATTTGACACATAATAAAAGAATAACAGTTTGGTCTGTTTTGCAGATGTCGATAGCTCCGTGAAGTGTTTCCATCCCACATATATAATATTTAAAATCTTTTCTCCTCTAGGCCCAACCTTTAGTTCTTCACTACACCATCAAGGACAAAAGGACCAGATAGGACATGTTTTCACTCTGAGGACAGCTGTACATATTTTGTACAATACATATTCTATTTTTAATAGACAGTATGCTTTCACCTGCGTGTAGATTTACTGTGTGTGTGTGTGCAGTCTGTAGTCTGCAGCTAGTTGCTGCTCTGATTCCCAGTCATGGGTCATGCTGATTCATGTTTGATTTTCCGTGTCTCCAGATGCTATACCCGATGCCACAGGTCTACCATACACAAGCTTCGACCATTCAAAAGCCCACTTCTACAGATACGATGAGCAGGTGTCGCTCTGTTTAGAAAGGCTAAGGTGAGCTTTTGTCTCTGGTTATCTTTCAAGTCATGCATTGAAGATTAGCCGGATCAAATGTAAATAAAATAAGCTTTCAAGTTAAACCTGTCTAATATGCACGTT
This sequence comes from Lycodopsis pacificus, assembly GCA_028022725.1. Taxonomy (NCBI): domain Eukaryota; kingdom Metazoa; phylum Chordata; class Actinopteri; order Perciformes; family Zoarcidae; genus Lycodopsis; species Lycodopsis pacificus. Next base: position 5,349,737 of record CM051689.1, read on the forward strand.
TCAAAACCGTGTGCTCTGTTTCGTCTTCACAGTTCATCGCTTGCTGGAAAAGACAAAACGAAACTCGCTCTTCAGGTGAGTCATACAAACCAAATCACAGATTTATTCAGCGCTGTATTTCAGTTCAGTCTGTGTACTTAGTGAAATTGCCGGGCTGGTTACGGATGCTTTGAAAACGACTCGGCTCGCAGGTTTGCAAAAACATGTCTCCGGGGGCACATTTCTGAAGCCCGAGCGAGTCATTTTCTACCCTTAAGTGCTAAGAAAATACATGGCACGATGACATCTGCAGCAGCAGCAGAATCCACTCTGCGCTGGTTACTCTGGCTGCCTCATGTTCGGATGGTCGGGGATAAGTGGGCCGAGCACACCAGTGAGGCATATCATCGTTCTTTATTTTCACCACCAAACCGCTCATTTCTCCGGACTTTTTCTAATCGTTTGAGAAAGTCTTGCGACAACTTCAGGCCCGACGACAAGACGTCTGCTCGGTGTTTGTGGTGATTAGTGCTGACTTGTAGGATTTAAGATTTGTAAAAGAACAATAAAGACATGTTTAAAATGTTGAATACTGTTTAGCAGACAGAAAAATGTGCTTTGGACACAAACGAGGTGCTAATTATGACCGTGGTCCCATTATGTTCATAAAGAGTATATAGTAGTGTGTATGTTCATTCTTATAGTTTACATCATGGTTGTTTGAAACACAGCTTGTTAAGCAATTTCAAACCCACTAAACTGAAAAAAGTGCCTACCTCGTCAGTTATTTGTGTGTGTGTGTGTGTGTGTGTGTGTGTGTGTGTGTGTGTGTGTGTGTGTGTGTGTGTGTGTGTGTGTGTGTGTGTGTGTGTGTGTGTGTGTGTGTGTGTGTGTGTGTCACGGGAAGTTTTATTGTATAATGCTCAGATTGTACTGAATCAAAACTTGATCAAAGATCATTGGTGCGGAGCAATCTAACTAAATCACAGACTGTTAAACTCACTGCCCAGCCAACATCTGTCCTCATACTGCAGAGGCTTTATTCGGCCAGCAGAGGGCGCTGTTGTTCAACATGTGCCTGTGTGTAGCACCTCAACGCATCCACTTTTGGGCTCAAATCAAGAATTCAGATTTTGTATGTTTTGAACTGTTTTTATCTCTATAAGATTTGATAGATTCTCAAATCTCAGCACACATTTCCCTGTGTTTCCATGAGATGAAAGCTGTAATATTCAGACGGACCAGCAGCTTGTTGTTTTGGTCTTTTAATCATATTTAACAGAAGGAGAAGGATATCTAAATCTAGAATGAAGTCACGTAGGATGTGAACATTAGTGGTTTTGGTGACGTGTTGCTGGCATCGGGGGGGTGTCATCATCTAGCAATGTCCTCCTGGAAAATGTGCAGATTGAAATGTTTGTCTTGAGTTACCTCGTGTAATGGGAACATCATCGTTGGTTCCATTCCAGACTCTCGATATATGCAGTTGTGTTTCCCTCTAACCTCTGTGTGAACTATTAAAAATAGGATCAACATGTTTGACTCTCAGCCTTTTTGTTAAATGCTGTCCTCTCTCCCCTGCACCTCCATTCATAACCCGATGTTTTTACCGAGGTGGCTTTTAAAGAACTACTGTCTTTCACTGCATTCAGGCGTAAAAGAAGGAAGGAAAGCTCTCCGGCTTCGGAGTGTAATAAGTCAGATGGGAGTGGAAAACGTCGAGCAGTTGGCTCGAAATGTAACCGGAGTGTTTCCTGTGGAAATGTGTTCCGTCACCTGTTGTGACGGTAAACTTTGGACATTATAAAAACTAAGATATCTGAAAGCCGAAGTGAAAAACGGCAGGCAGCAAATGTAAAGAGACGTTTACAACTGACACGCTTTTTACTTCATCTGGACAACAAAACCGAAAGTGTCAGTCAGCTACAAGTGATGCAGTGAGTGTGTGTCCATGGTGCAGCTACGTGTTGCATATCGGGGTGAATCAAGCATTTTAACCTGCTTTATGAACAAGAAACCTGCTAACGTGCTCCAGAGTTGCAGCAATAAACCAACGTGTTATTTATTGGAATTGCCTCCTTCACGTCGTCGTGTCTTGATCATGTTGTTCGTCATAAGTCTGTTCAGTGGATGTTTGACTTTGTCTCCGCAGCAGAAGTTCGTCCGGTGTTCTGTCCGAGCGGAGGTGAGACACCTACGGAAAGTGCTGTGTCATCGTCTGAACGTGGAGAAACACCAGGTCAGTCAATAGTCCTCATTGATCCGATAGAAGAAGACGTTATGGTACACGCGACATTAAAGATTAGTCTATTTATTTGGCTTCTGCTGATGAGGAATAATGTGTGAAACGGCTGTCGAGCTGCTTCACTCTCGCTTCAAAAGACCAACTACATCTTCTGAGGTAATTCTACATGTTACATGTGAACATGGACTGCTGCTGAATCAGTGGCCGGCTCGGGGACGGTGTCTTGTTGAGGCTGGTGACATTCACGGCTCCTGTGTCATTAATTCAATATTTATTGAGGCGTTATTGCCGAAGACTTTCCAAATTCACATGTGAAATGAAACGTGTTCCCACAAAGTAAGACTGACTCAAGCAGTCGGTTTGGAAAACACGTTGTGATTTGTGTTATTGGTCCCACAGAACTGTCTTAATTACCATGAGCAGTTTACCATGAGCAGTTTACCATGAGCAGTTTACCATGAGCAGTTTACCATGAGGGGTTTACCATGAGGAGTTTACCATGAGGAGTTTACCATGAGGAGTTTACCATGAGGAGTTTACCATGAGGAGTTTACCATGAGGAGTTTACCATGAGGAGTTTACCATGAGCAGTTTACCATGAGCAGTTTACCATGAGGAGTTTACCATGAGGAGTTTACCATGAGGAGTTTACCATGAGCAGTTTACCATGAGGAGTTTACCATGAGGGGTTTACCATGAGGAGTTTACCATGAGGAGTTTACCATGAGGGGTTTACCATGAGGGGTTTACCATGAGGGGTTTACCATGAGGGGTTTACCATGAGGAGTTTACCATGAGGAGTTTACCATGAGCGGTTTACCATGAGCGGTTTACCATGAGCGGTTTACCATGAGGGGTTTACCATGAGCGGTTTACCATGAGCGGTTTACCATGAGCGGTTTACCATGAGCGGTTTACCATGAGGGGTTTACCATGAGCAGTTTACCATGAGCAGTTTACCATGAGCAGTTTACCATGAGCAGTTTACCATGAGGAGTTTACCATGAGTCCTTTGTGTTGGCCTTGTGTGTTAGTTCTGCACATGTTGATCTTAATGCGGTTAATTAAGCAAAATCCCAAAGCAGGAAAGAGCAGAACTCTGTTGGCTTTCGACCCTTAATGGCTCTCAAAGCCCGTCCTTGTCCGGGTTTCATCAGCCAGTAAAGTTGTCATGTTTCTCTGGTGACTCGGCTCTGTGGGGTGAATGGAATTCCTGTGACTTCCTCTGTGTGGAGCTCCGTCGAGGTGCTTTTGGGTTAAATCCTCCATCAAATAACGCGTGTTCATAGCTGTGATTAAGCCACGGTTACCAAAAGAATCAGTTTGTCTTGTTGACATCTGTCATGAACCCAAATTGTGTGTTTTCAGTTGGGGGGGGGGGGGGGGTGGGTGGGGGATTTGTGCTTCCTCGGCGCATGTTTTTTACGAGCAGCAAACTGGTTTTGTCATATAAAAAATAATGGCAGATGTTGCTTTCGGATTCCCCTTCACATCTGTTTGTGTGGTCTCCCTATAGGTCCAGATGTTGTTCAATAACGAGTCTCTGCCCGATCACATGACCATGAAACGGTTATGGCTCTCACACTGGTTTGGCAAGGTACGGTACAGCCGCTGTTAGCTCGAGCCAACTGCACATTCCTTCAGTTTCTACTGTAGTTCCTTTGGAAAGTCACCATGAAGTTCATTGAGCATGTTGTCGACATTTAAACATCATTTTAAATGAAATCAAATGTCTTCAGTGGTAGTGTGCCGTGTTAGATTTGACACATAATAAAATAATAACAGTTTGGTCTGTTTTGCACATGTTGATAGCTCCGTGAAGTGTTTCCATCCCACATATATAATATTTAAAATCTTTTCTCCTCTAGGCCCAACCTTTAGTTCTTCACTACACCATCAAGGACAAAAGGACCAGATAGGACATGTTTTCACTCTGAGGACAGCTGTACATATTTTGTACAATACATATTCTATTTTTAATAGTGTTTGTGTACATATACTTATTTTCCTTGTTTTGTATTTTTGAAAAATAAATTTTGAAATGGGAAACTAATAGTTTGTATTACTCGGTTACGGGACAGTATGCTTTCACCTGCGTATAGATTTACTGTGTGTGTGTGTGTGTGTGTGTGTGTGTGTGAGACATGTAGTATCCTCAGCCTTTGAACAGGTTTTATATTAAAGTGTGCTTTGACTTTCTGCAGTTTTATTTCACTTCTATTTGAATACCTCGGTAGTTTCTTGTACTTTGTCTTACACAAGCGTTGCAACGGGTAAATAAGTTATTGGTTTTGTTTCTTGCTATCTTTATGTCACAAAGTGTGATTGATGACGTCGTGACTTTCGGCCTGGAGTCGCCCGTAGTACGTGTTGTATTTTACGTTGATGTCGAGGGAAAAGAAGTATGAACCACCAGCATGCTGCAGTGAAATGGAGATGATCAAAGTATTTAACATGCAGTAAAGATAATAAGTCAACTTCACCCTGCAGCTTTTTAATATCACATCAAACATACCCGCTGTCCTCCAGCATGATGTCATTCACCTTTTTAAATGCTTAAGTGACTCTGGTTTCTCTGTTGTGGAGTTCTTGATCATCAGGGAAGTTGCAAAGAAATCTCTTCCTCGCCGAACTAAAGAGTGTCTGTAGCAGCACTCGTTGGTTTGAAATGGTGTCGGGACGCTGCATTCTGCTCCATTCTTTACAAACCTGCTCCGTCAAGTTCCACAGGCTGTGAGTGAACGGTGATTCTGGACGCCGACTTGGCCGTTCTCTTGAATCCGTTCCTGCAGCTTTGGGCTTTATGTTGGAGGTTATTGCCTGACTGGAGAATAAATCTTCTCTCGGGTTGCAGTTCTTCTGCAGACTGCAGCAGCTTTTTGGGCCTTCTGGGGTTTGTTGCAGAGATGCATCTCCTCAGTAAGAGGCTAACACCGCTGGGCTTTTGCTCCATGATTCTGGTGATGGTGCAGCGAGTAATACGATGATCAAAAATGTCACTGCGTCAGTGTCCTGTACCCGCCCTCTGGCAAACACGGACCACATCATGAGTCTGAATGTTCACAGCTCCTTCAGGTTCCAGATCTCTGTGCTCACAGATTCACAGCTGTGCTGTTCGCTCCATATTTATAAATAAATATATATAATGCACTTCACTGTGATATTATTCAGTGCCCCCTCCCGAAGTAGTGCTAGTTTACAGTAAACGTGTGTGTGTGTGTGTGTGTGTGTGTGTGTGTGTGTGTGTGTGTGTGTATATATGTGTGTGTGTGTGTGTGTGTGTATATGATTTAGCTGCAGGTGCATTTTAGATTACACACAGGTGATCTTATTTCAACTCATTGTGTAACTTCTAAAATCTGTAAGGATTTAAATACAAGTCAACGCATTTATTCATTTTTCTTTTAAAATATTTGGACTACTTTAAAATCAATCTTTTGTTTTTTCTTAGATATTAAAAAGGCTTATTTTTCCTTCCTTCAGTGCCTGAAAAGTAATTTTATAGCCACGTATACAATATAGTGGACATAGCCGACAGACGGTTTGGATTAAAGACGTAGTTTTTTAATTGGAGCATTATTAAACCTGTTTTGTTGTCTTAAGCTTAACCGATGTGTCGTTGCTTTGACATGAAGCTGGAGGACTTGCAAGAGACAGATTTCAACATGAACGGTCAAAGTTGATGCAGAGATGTCCAGACTTTTCATCGCTAGCATTAGCTGATCTCCACAACTGCTGGAAACTACATTTCCAATAATTCAACTCAACAGATTCTTCAATGAGTTGACATCTTTAAAACTTCACATCCCCAGTTTAAAGACACTTTTTCCCATTGTTGTTTTTGTTTGTCTTGGATAACTCATCAGGCTTATTGTTGTTGACTTTGGAAAGTTCCCTCCACAGCCACACATAGACATTGACACAGACACAATGAGTGGAGTGAATGCCCCTTTAAGCAGCACAATGTAAAGCAGTGCAGCTGACATGCACCTGGTGTTTTACTGAAAAGCTTTGCTGGATTAAAGCGCTGTGAAGGCTTCACAAAGGATCGCTGTAGTTTTTGACGCCGTTCAACATTTCTTCAGAACTAGATTTCTCTCCCCCACCGTCTCTCTTTGGATCATCCTCCCAGCCTGACACTAGGTGGCACACTCGGTGCTCTTCAGTCGCGAGGCCAGAGGGAGGCTTTGATGTGCATGATCTTGTCCAGAGAGAAAGGAAAGGCTCTGATCATCGACACAAGCCTTACAGTAGCGCGTGCTGCAGCAGCCACAACGTTTCAACAACGCCTTGCTGTTGCACGTGTGACATCTTCAATATCATTTTGAGAAATTACCCTGGAGTACAAAATAAAATGCTTTTTTTGTTTTTTAAACATTGGGATAATATTGTGTAGGTGAAACTGTATTTTTGTTCCACTGTACAATATCAGTGCTTGGTGTTTGTGTCTTAAAGGTTAAAGGTTAAATGAGTTTAGATTTCATATAGAAGAAGACCATGTGTTCATCAAGGGTAGAGCAGTTTTCCATTTTACTGCAGAGGTCAATAACGTGGAATAAGGTGTAAAGACTTGTCTGTTCTTCTTTCACGTGAGATATTTTTACATTTTCCCAATCACCTTCAGTTCCAAATCAGGCCCCTGGCCATGTTTGTAAATGGCGAATAAAATTAACTTGTAAACCTGCACACCAGTCAGAAGCATAACGCACATGCACACACACACACACACACACACGCATATTATGGGTTTCCCCCAGACACCCTTATAAAGCCGGAGCAAGTCACTGTTGAAAACACAAGAACCTCCCAAAGCTGTGACCTTTTAGCCCAAAATAGAGAATTTCAGGTTCCTATTGGACCGTTCAGTTAGTTTAATTTTTCTGATCATAACACATTTAGAAAACTGTATCTAAATGTGCCCCCCCCCCCCCCCCCCCAACAAAGGGAGCCCTGTTTTGGAGAGCTTGTTATGATTCACCTGAGATTTAATGAATACAGTCGGCTGTGAGGGTGAAATGTTGATGCAGTCACTCAATGTGAGAAATGAAAATAATACAGATAATAGTCAACTGTGTTTTATATTAAGTTGTTTAAATGCTTTTCAGTTTTAAATTGCATAATGAAAGAATAGAATAAAACCTGAAAACTATTGGAATGTCACTGATTAAATTATCATTTTAGAATGTTTGCAATATCTAAATTAAATATTATGAATAAAATATAGTTGATCGAGTTGAATCGGGACTTCTCCCGTCACTGACTTGTATTTAAATGGCCATGTTGTCCCTCCTGCCGGTGCGGAGTGGCTCCATAATAAAAGGCCTACTTGACTTTTCAACCTCCACGATTCCAGCCGATTACTTCTATTGTGTGCACCAGCCTGTTTTTCTACTCGCCCCCAAAAAAGAATAAGAAAAGTCTGTCCTAACGAGCCCTTTAGTTCCCTTTAGGTCTCAAAGTCTGTCTTGATTTATTCATTTTTATAAGCGTATATGTGGCAGAGAGAGGGCCTGGTTTCATGTTTCCTTTGCGAAAATGATTTAAAATATCGGTTCGATCGGCCTTCTAACTTGCAAGTTTATCAAGATTGTAGGAGTTTGTATTTATTTTAGTAATAAGAGAAATTCAGAGATTAAATTAAAAAAAAAAAAATAACCTGCTCATAAAATACATCTCAGCGCTTTGAAGCCGAACATTTCGATTTGTTTTCTCCACAACTTCAGACTAATGAGCCTATACTTCCAAATAAAATAATAACGGTGTCCAACTCTCCAAATGAAGAATAAAATGAGCTCGATGGGTAACATGACACTTGACTCGCGCACAAAAGGAGCTAATCCGTGTCCTGCAGACGGGTTTATACTGAACACCATGCATACTCTTGTTTTAGTATAAATGTATTGTCGAATAACTACGACACCACATCTCTCCCCTCCCTTACGCACGCACGCACACACACTCACACACCAAAGTGTTACAAATGGTCGGCCAACAGCAGCAGCACGCCGTATTTCCACTGCCTCCCATTGAGCTTTATTCATTAGGATCCTCACACTAAGCCATTTGCTATTCATGGGAGACTTCTCTCTCTCTCCAAACAAACCCGGGGCCAGAGTGGCAGATGCGTGCCCATTATTGCCCGCGGCCCGGTGGAAGCTGTTTTATGTAAGGCAAAGGCGGGTTAAGCTAATCAATCATGTCGACTAGTTGTGTTAAAGACGATTCATAGAAGGAGGAAGAAAACATATGGCGCAGGGGCTGGGCGCAAGCTTTTCTTAACACCGCAGCCAGACCGGGACCTTCTTGTGGCAAGATGCATTCAAAGCCGGCCGAAAGAATGGGAATAAAGGCAGCTAATTGAAGTCCCGGCACTTCCAGGCTGAAAGCAGGGGTCAGTAATTCAACAGGGTCAGTTTTTACCAAGCAGAGCAGATTTCCTTTGGGAAGGGGAGTGCATATGTTAAGTTGTTGCTTAATCTTTCAGGACAAATCCCTATGCTATTATGTTATTATATTCTTATAAAAGTCACTTTAAGTGACTTTCTCTACAGCATTCCTGTAGAATGCATGTGGAGTTTACGGGCCATCTTTACATATAATATATAATATATCGTTATTTAGTACATGTTGTTCCATATTGTCTGTTGCCTTGTACGACATTAACTGCCCCTTAAGTGGCATTTGTTGCGGTGTAATATTATTACTTCCAATGTGTCATCCTTCATTTTTAATTTGCGGTATTACTTTATAAGTTTATGCGCAATCACACAGGCAATCATGCCGAGAGCTCCTTGAAATATCATATAACCTTTATTTACATAGATGCTGATTAAATAGAATGTTACAATAAAATTATGGGATATGGATGTTTGATCTATGTACAGAACTCAGAGCGTGTAAAAGTGTGCAGTCGATGATAAGTGATGCGTCCTTTGCGCTGCGAACAGGCCTGCATGCTTGCAGAAACACTCTTAAATGCAGAAAGAAGAAGACAAATAATAATTGTACACTTCAGGAGGGATGGAGTGACACATCGAGCCCGGGCTGTGCATGTACAAACAAAGGGTGGTTTAAATATTTGGCAGATCCGATTCCTTTAACAGAAGAATACGAATAAATGACAAGCAACAATAATTGCACAACTTTCCACCCCCCCCCCCCCCCCCACGTAAAAACGGGCGTGAAAAAAAAAATGTTCACACAATTTTCAGTCTTACTGTACCATAACAGTTTGGGTTGTCTGAAAGGAAACCAGATATTCCTCAAATACGGTGGAGAAACCTAAACGACAGACTTGGAAGGATTTACAAGTCCGATTAATAAATTAGATTGAGAAAAAAAAAGAGGAGAGGCAAAAAAATATCTTGAAATGTTTTTAAATGTATATATTCTCCTTTTTTTGTTCATATCCGTGCAAAAAAGTTTGGGAAGAAAAACAAAGTCCCCTTTTTTAATATTCTTTTTAGTTGTTGCTTATGAAAAACACAAGGCCCCCTGACTGTCAATCGTCCACCTCGATTTCCTCGTCGTCCTCCGAGAATTCATCCGTAGTTTGGTCTCTGGATGAGGAGGGGGACTGTGGGAAGGCCCGGTGTCCTTGGGAGGTCGGGGAGACACTGGGCGACCTGGCCTCGGGGCCCCCACCCTCCTCAATGCTCTCCATGCTGACGAGCTTCTGCAGCGTCTGCGGGTTGATTTTCTTTAGCGACTCCACGTCCGCTTTCATCTCCTCCAGGTCCCGCTTGAGTTTGGCCCTGCGGTTCTGAAACCAGGTGATGACCTGCGCGTTGGAGAGCCCCAGCTGCTGCGCGATCTGGTCGCGGTCGGCCGGAGAGAGGTACTTCTGGTACAAAAACCTCTTCTCCAGCTCGTAAATCTGGTGGTTCGTGAAGGCTGTCCGCGACTTTCTCCTCTTTTTCGACGTCTGCCTCTGTCCGAACGCGTTGACATGCTCGCGACCTTGGAGGGGTGGAAGAAGGGAAACATACGAGACGAATGAAACAACTGCGAGGGTCACTCAACCCCCCCCCCCCCCCAAACTACAGCAACAACAGAGGAGTCTGCCTAACAGGCCTGTCCTCGGTTTACACGCTTGCTTTTCTCTTTCTGCCAAATATAAATCTTTCCTTGATTTCCATAGTGACGAGACACATTTTAAGAACTTTGCTGAACTCCACTGAGCTGGTAATTTAAAAGAGGCTGTCACTATTGTCACAAATAGAAAATATCACCGAAAATAAGTGAAATAATTCATCAAAATTGCGTAGCACCATATTTTGGGCCAAACAAACATTTTACACACTATTAGAATTGTTCGGTTAATGTTTTTGCAGTATAACAGATCAGTGTGTGATCGATCTACGTTTATCTGTCAGTCTGTTCATTTTCCTCCGACATAGCTCTGCATGGAAGTGCAAGCCATAATGTCTGTTTACTTTGCGAGAGCACGCTGAGTATATCGGACCGTTTGATCAGTTTGACAGATCTTATGCATGCACATTAAATGCGTAAATTAGTCTTTTTTTCCATTTACGCATTCCTATACAGCTGCCCGAGCGTTTCCACATCTAAAGTCAAAACAAACCCAGCTATGTCAGCTGTGAGTCAGCTGTGATCGTGACGCTCGCTTCTCTTCAAAACCTGCATTCAATCAGTTCCATCCATCTGAAAACGTGCATTTGAATAAAATAAATACTGAATGTGTTTACCTTCTGCTGCCTGGATAACGCTGACTTCCAGCCCCTTGAACGTTTTGCTGGCGAGCTCCTCCAGCGCGCACAGCGGCGACGAGGGAGTGGTGATCCCGTTCCGCGCAGAGTTGGAGCCCGTGACTTTCTCCAGCACTCTGGGCGGACAGATACTGGCGACCGACTTCTTTACCGAGGGTTTGTTAAGGATATCCTCAATGCTGAACGGCGTTAAAGGCTTGTTGGAGTTGGCCGGCGGTGGCAGCTGGTCCAGGGGAGCCCGTCTCCTCTCCTCGCCGCTGGACTGTAACATAGAACCTGCCTTCATGTCTTTACTGGAGGTCATCGCAGTCGCGAAGAATCGCTGCTTCCAGAAAAGTTGATTATTTCATTCAACTGGCAGTTTTCCTCTGCGTTTCTCGTAGACCCCCCCTCTCTATGTTGACACTCAAAGCCGCAACTTAGCTCGCCTGAGAGCTTTCCTCCAAAATAACCATGCTCCGGGCGTAGTTTGAAAAGGCAGCCGGACCGTATTCCCCTCAGAGAGTCGCAGTTCCTCTGCCGAGCTCCATGTAGATCTTTAGGCAGTAACCGACTGGAGGGGGTGAATCCCTGCAAGAGTAAAAAAGCTGTCTCAAGCAGCAAGAAAAAGAAAGCGACCGCTAACGAGTTATTGTTGATTGGGCGAAGTTCAATTAGAGTAACACTACACTACTTGCTGACCCGCTGCTGCGTCTTAAAGGGCCGGACCGTAATAACTAATTGGACGTGGGGGATAGGAGGAGTCTGTTGCTGCCCAGGAGAAAGATGCCCTGAATGTTTATGCATCTGTTTCCCTCTGCTGGTGTGTTCTGCTAGAAAGGGAGAGCTGATGGCCATTAAGATACTGCCACCAGCATCTTTGCATTATGGAAAAGTTTTGAAGGAAACAGCGGTCTACAGCCGAGATATTTATTTAGTCATGTTCGTGCGTAATTACGCATAGAGCGGTATGCGTAAAGTGCGCATTAGGCGCTGTGTTGTACGAGAATTTGGCTTAAAATAGCCACAATGAGCACATCTAAGGACCTGACTGTGAAGTCTATGAAACTGATTTGCCTACAAGTAAACAGAAGCTGTTCGAGTTTAACCCATTGTTCAACACGAAGGCTGGTGGATTTTTCTTCTTCTTTATGAAGCAGATAAGTGATGCTTCTTATCTGAAACCAAAAATGTATGTATATTTAAATAATGGCTCATATATTTCCTGTATCACTCTGATACCCACACATATTATCAAGGTTTAATTTCTGAGACTGAAATCAGAGAATATTTTTATTATTAAAAAAAAAAGAAAAAACATGTCAGTGTTGAATTTGTTCATTCCTTTTTGTTCATGCTGTTTATTTATGTTTTATAATTTTTCCTCGTTATATCACACGCGCCGATGTGACCCTGCAGGTACAATCCACAGTTACACTTCTGTAATTGAATGCGTGGCGTGAAACAAGCGGATAATAAAAGGTGACGCCGTGCTGTTGCTCAGAGTCTGAGGTCGAAAAAATGTGATTTTTACTGATGAAGCTTTTAGGATGGAAACGAGTAGAGAGACTAAACGGGGACGAGCCGGACGCCGAGGAGAGCGGCAGGTACGTCTGCTCAGAGGAAACACACCGCGTTTTATTTAAGGCTCGTCAACTTCAACGCATTTAGCTGTTGTCGCCACGTGGGTCCTTCATTCGTTTTAATACATTTTTAGAGAATGCAAATAACATGTAGAGAACGAAATATACATTTTGCAGGTGTGAGAAAAATGCAAAGGAAGTAAACTCACGTTTTATCCGCGAAATAGAACAAAAGGTTAACAGTACAGTAACATATCTCAATTCAGCCTATAGTTTAGCACCTGCATTAAATGATGTGCCGACTTCTGATAGAAGCCAGAGGCTCAATGAATCTGGGGAATTACTAGTTTTAAAAAATATATACAATCGGATTATTCTGACCCATTTGGAGGAAGCCTGCCGCTCAGGAAGCCACTGCGGAGAGTATTGTGCCAACAGGAGCATATGGTGACATTGGTTTAGGGACAGAGTTATAAAACAGCAGGAAATTCTATTAGCCACCTTGGAGGTCCACCCTTTGTGGCTGCTTTGAATATGTATTTCTCCATAACAAGCAGGAGTGTTTGGGATAAATTCAATTTGGGGATTCGGACGGAAACATGCATCGTTTTGATAAAACGTGCAGTAGCTGGTCTGAGCAGACAGGTTTACCTTGACACGTGAATTCACAATCAGTTTGAAATATTAAAGGGATTACAATAACACGTTATGTTTTTTGTTGTTGTTGCACTCTTGCCACATATTTAAAAAATGAAAATAAAAAAGACGTATCTGCCAGATTTAACAGAGGTGTGTTCAGATGGATGGCATATCCATGTTGTTTTCGTTTGATACAATAGAAGATATAAAAACATAATAATTTGACATTATCCTTGCAGGCCTCTATCATCCACACTGGTGTCATGATTATGAGAGGGCAGGGAAACCTGCTGGTTTTATTTTACTGTCAATTCTAGATGTGATGTCCAGAACGATACAAGTGCACTGAAGACCATCTGGACTGGCTGCTGTAGATTATTAACCTCAAATTTAGTTTAAGCGTGAATGGCCCTCAGACCTCCCCAAACACCGGTCCACTGGGCTTTACGGTCTGAAGCGAAGCAGCCGGGGTCAGGAAGTTATTCTTATTCCTTTGGTTTAATTTAAACGTTAATTAGAAGCAGAGTAGCTGACATCATCAATCACCAGCTCTTGAGGGATTTAATTGGACGATTCGCACCTATCAGTACCGCGCTCCTTACTCCAAAAAGTAGTGCGTTACATTAAGCCACTTTCAGAGACTATTATTAGATATTTTTTTCCTCTTTGTGAGGAGCAATTTATCAAGCAATCCCGGCCTCTCTTGCATTTAAAAACCACTGGTCCCATTAATAATCAGGAGGCGCAAATGTGCAGTGTTCGTGTCATCCTTTGGCTCGATGAAATCAAAGCAGTGGGAAAACTCCCATGTAAAGGTCAGGCGAGCTCTCTGTCATTAATCACCAAATTAATTCAGAGCGCTCCGCAGCGAACATCAGGGAACGTATCCGATTCACGCTCCACCGGAGGCTCGAAGAAGGTGGCGACAAATGCAACAACTGCAATAATAATCCTGAACATTTCATTTGTTACAGTGCTGTAACGCGTTACCGCTCATCGCTCCGTGCAAAACAGCTGTGAGGCTTACTGTCAGAGGTGTGTTGTTGTTGGGGAGATTATTTTTAATGCATTTCCCCCATTTTGATTAGTTGAAGAGCGTTTAAGACAAAAACGATTTAAAGTCTGTACAATAAACATTTGCAGGAGGTGTAATAACACATTCTTTTTTTTCTTTCACATAAATCTCTAAAATAAATACAAAAAAAAATCCAGGTTGCAAAAATCTAATACAAAAGTTGTTAAAGGGATATTAAGAAATTAAAGCATATTATAAAGGGGACATATTTCAAAAAATTTGCATCCAATGTCATCATCGAGCACCACAAATATTTCGCCATAGCAATATTACAAACAAGTATAGTTATATAAAATATATAAAAACAACAGAGTGTAATGTCACAATACAATCATCGCTGGTACATTAAACTCTCTCTGTCCCTTTCAGATGCTTTTAAGCTTATTTCTTGGAAAGTGTATGCTGCAGTTGTATTTATTTTCCCGGTTAATTATGATCTGTTCATGTTCCGTAATGGTGGCGTTTATGTCTCCAGTGCTGTTGTAGAGAGGCAGCTCTCACAGCGCAGCGTGTCGTCCTGTATTATGAAAGAAAACAGCTGTAAACGCCTCTCGGTATAACATGATACAGGAGAAAGCTGCCCAGGGCGCTCTGGGTGTTTGCTTCCATTCTTAACCGGCTTGTTTCCACTGTGCAGCACACTGCGGCTGAATGAATTAAAGGGCCGGATCAAGGTGTGCTGACGAGGATCCACGGCAGTTAAATTACTCTTTTTTTATTTTTATGTTTTTTTATTCTTAACAGAAAGTAACTGCTTTTCAAAACGTGGAAAATATGGAATATTAGAGTCAAAATACTGTTATTTCAAGTGACATGCAGGCAGAAAGCCAAATACTAATTATAAAAAACAATACGAAAAATAAACATGATAATATTTTGGAGACTATATATTTTAGTAAAATAATAAAAAATAGATATATGCTGTTTAATACACGTGAGGGCTGTGTGCGTCTATTATCACGCCAATATCAAATTACGGGATTGTCAGTGGACATTTTTCTTTCCAAGCTGTCCTCGAACGCACCTTTTCAGTTCGACGTCGCAGCATCGGCTGAGACGCGCAGGTGTTCATCTCCTCAGCAGCTTCACTCTGTTTGCAGGTGACGTAAATGACGTCGTCAGTTCTCATTGGCTGTCGGTCTCCGTTCAAGGCATTCCATGACATCATTTATCCCCAGTGATCTTTTGTTTCATTATAGCTTTCATGCTCTGGTCTTTATATGTTTCTGCTGTTAATTGGATTTCTGAGGAGAGAGTGAGGAGCAATTACTGTTGATGGACAGGATGTTATTGTGTGATCCAGACATGCAGCCCATCAAACCAACAGAGAGCATGTTGGGACCCATGATATCATTTTAAATCACCGGCTCTTCTTTTTATTGCCCATTTGATCTTAAAAACAATAGATTCTACTTGACTCAATTGGGACTCACAAGGTTATTGCCTACATCTATAGACAAATGACAGCAAAGTTGTAACTATATAATTATCATCATCAATTTATTTGCAGATTCATTTCTTGATTAATCCATTCTGTCTCTAAAATGTCAGGAAATCTAAAGTCCGAAAGCCAAAGATCATCATTTTACTCTCACTTATGACAAACTCAAAGGAAACACATCTTCAGAATTGAGAAGCTGCAGCAGTGACTTCTTGTCATTTACTTGAAAAAACTGAAACTATTAATCAATCGTCAAAATTGTTGGCAAATTGATATTAAGTTAATTGACTGTTGATTAACTGACCAATCACCTCAGCTCTAAATAACACCCTTGGCCTCTTGTCTTGCATGAAGTATGCTCATGAGATATTCAAACGTGGAGCACTGCAACAGGTCAAAATGAGAAGCACTTCAAAGCCTGCATGTTAAAATCAATTGATTTTTTAAAAATGTTGACCCTGAATGCAACACAGTTACAACAAAGAATGTGAATATTGATGGATGGATTGCGAGCTAGCTGCTAGCTCAACATTCACATTTTCTTACAATAAGATACCCGACAATTACTCACATTAATTACTGTGTGTTTTTTAGGTTAATAGCCAATGTCTCTCAGTTAATTACTGTGAATTTCACGGTAAGAATAGTGGTACGGGAGTTCAGGTAAAATCTCAGATTTTAAAGAAATAAAGAGAGAAATCCTTTGTTTTAAATCAGCCTTGCACAGCTTGACTGACATCTGTTGGAACACAGCTTGTATTCTTTTGTTACTTCATCACAATAAACTATTGTCATCCCTGTAACTGGCTACATCATTTACAGTGTTAATAATTGGGTCAAAGACGTGAGGTGATGCTGTTATAGTATAATGGCTGATACAGAGATCATGCACTACCAACTTCTCATATCTGCTTCCATTGTCAGATGAATAAACTGCACAGATTTTATTGTGTTGTTCCACCAACACCACCACCCACCCGTCGCCTCACACACACTGAGCCGTTTGGATTCCCATCAAAGGCTGCGGAGATCCACAAGTAAATAAACATGCTTCCAAGGCCCTCCACCCCTGAACACAAAGCTACTGTAGACCTCTGTGGCTTCATTGAGTCCCCCCCCCCCCCCCCCCCCCCCCCCGGTCTCCAGGGAGAGGACCGTGCTTGTCCTCGTTGCTCTCTAATGACCCACCGGGGCCCATTTAAGATCATACAGAAGGATACGTGGAGGCTTTAAGCAGCATTACAGCAGCATCAAGGCTGAATGCGTCTCCTGTTTGACTCTTGATTAGCTTCATTACTGCATAATTAGCCCAGTGACTGGAGCTACACGCCGTGGAATCTGATACCACACATTACATCTGTATTCTGAGTGTGTGTGGCGTTCGTTGCCTAAAGACATCTTATCCAAGTAGAGGAACTAAAATGACCGCACGCTAATATTGTTCTAATTATACATCAAAGCCGCATGACGATTGGAGAAAATTAATTCTTCTTGCAAAGGGCTCTCGGTTGCTTTTAATCTTGGGACGTGATGATGGAGTTATTTTATTATTATTTGTTCATAATGTAGATGCCCTGTGTAAAATCTGTATTTAGTTTGTTCCTCAAGCGATCATATAGGACAGGCTGTTTCATTTATGGATATTAATGTAAACAAACATTTACCATAACAAACCATCATGGTTTGATTTCTTTGTTGTATTATTATATATTTTTGGGGGTTATTTGCAAACATCAGAAGCACAGTTCACTGACCATTTGACTGTAAAAAATAAACGTTTCTTTCATTTTGACTTTACTGTGAATTATTTCAGTCTTTCGTGAGGTAAACCGACCGGCCTTGGATTCAGTTCATTATCTTTGTCATTGATTGATTGATTTGTTTCAGGTGTCCGGCACCATATGGGCTGACAAGACACTGGACAACAGCAGCAAACAGGGCGGCCACATGACCAGTCATATCATACAGCTCCACACACTGAAAGAAAGAAAGAAAGAAAGAAAGAAAGAGGACATGTCAGAACATTAAATGTCAGGAACAAAAAGGTGTTATTATGATGGATACAGAGTTCTCTGTGTAGTTTCTGCACATACGAAGGCACAAATCGTATTAAAGAGCCACTCTGTCACACAAACACACAGATACAGAGAGCACTCGAGCCAAATCTATTTATATCAATGAGTCTGTCGCTGAACTGCTCTGTGATCAGGAGCGACCGCGTCACGAACGCCAGAGCAAAGGCCTTCATAACCTCTGACGAAGAGTACCTGGAAAAAAAGGCCAAAATATATAAGAAAACATGTAGAAAAGTTTAATTCCAGGTCCAACCAGTAACATTCATGGTAATGAATACTTTGAGTGTTGTTGCAGATGAATGAAAGTGTTGTCTCTCTCAAGACGGACAGTGAAATAAGCAACAACATAACCAGCACATGAGACTATTATCCAGAATTAAACAGAGTTTACATGCTGGACTCCATGTCCACATGCACTCTCATGCCATGATGTTGAGAATGGCCCTGAGGATACCTCACAAACTCTTACTGAGTCTCTGGCAGACTTGTGTTGCAATTATAGCAGTGAAGTACAGCTCTGACATTTCACTTGCTTCTGTGCAGCAACAAAACAAAATGTTTCTGAAACATTATGACGCTCATTACTTGTCCGTCGGTTCCACGGCTTTAGCTGTTAAATGAACCGAGACAATGTTTTGTTTTTCTGAACAGTAAAACAATGAAAGAGCAGCAATCTCACCCAGCATACACAGGATGTTAGACTAAAGCCTGAAGTGTTGTTTTCTAAACTGAGATCAAATAAAAAAAAGCCATGGACTCCACTCAGGACTCCACTCAGGACTCCACTCAGGACTCCTGAAGCCCATCTTCTCATGTCCCATATCTTGGCAAATGAAGACAAATGCTTGTGAGAGCACACCACGTTCCAGGGGAGCTTTCAACGAATTAATCACTTGCAATTCTACCCTTGTCCACGTGGGCGCCCCTGCGGGCCCCTGACGCAGAGCCCGATTGTGGGCTACGTAATGAGGGGTCTCGTCGCTGAACGCTCCTTTACGAGCTCCTCCAAAAACCAGAAAAAAAGCCATAAATGAATGAGTGAAGCCACCTCTCTGGAGGGGCGTCGTTTTCTTTAGATGGTGTGGCGCCTCGACCTCCGAGATCACCCCCTCTCTTCCAGCCAGTCTTCCTCTCCCTCCTCACATCAGGATTTCATTAAGTGGTGAGCAGGGAAAAAAAACGTACCCCCTCCAATCCACTCCACTCCATCACCACCATCCCCCCCCCCCCTTTGCTCTCTCCTGAGCCACTTTGCTCCCAAACCAAATGAGGAAATAGCTCGTCTGGTCGCTGACAGACCTCAGGTTTGGCCGTAAAGATGAATGACCCAAAGTATTAAAGTTTAACACGTTGACAAAACCCACCTGATCTGTGGGATTAATGCAACACAAAATCCATCTCTGGAAAAAAAGAAAAGAGGGGGGGGGGGGTGATGTGGAGTCACAGGAGACTAATAGCCGGGCATCGTGGAGGTCAAACAATATTTAGGAGAAGTCCACATCCAGAGCTGAGAGGCAGAACTTTGCAGAGACGTGTGTCGTGTTTCGTGCTTCGTGTGTTTGGGAGGTTCAGCAATTCCACAAGAGGTTAAAAATAAGAAAGAAAACACACAAATAAGACTTATGATGCTTGATTGTGTCACATGAAGAACACAAGGAGGGCTTTCACTTCAACACACATTAATAATGTGATGTCATCCGGAGCAGAGGTTCTGTTTTTGAGCCTTCCAACCACAACAAAGTGCGTTCAGCAGAAACCTGAACAAGCCTTACGTTACTTATTGTCATATCTTATTGCGTTTATTTGCCGCCACTGTTAAATATTGTTTTTATGTACCTCTAAGGTGACGGAGGCGGAAAAACAGTCTAAAATGTCATTTTATAAACACATTTTATACTTTTTTGATAAACTCCTCGTGTGAAGCTGTTTCAATGGGATCCCCACCCAAAAAGAATGACCTAAAGGAAATGTTTGTCACCTTTAAAGATACTTAATATGGGCAGAAAACATTGGCTATTGAGCTTTATTACAAACCCGTATTGCTGCGCAGCATCTACTCTGGTCGTTGAAGTCTGTGGTGGATTTGTTGGTTTATGGCTTTACAAGCAGGGAAACGTGCGAGCCCGATGTAAAGATGCATATAATCTCATATGACCTGTGATCAGGGAACATGAGGTCATCTCCAGAGTACAGTCTAGATGCGGATGTGGTCGTTGCATCGTCCTCGTGTCCGTGATTATTGCTGAATGGTCCCCGTGGGGACGGCGGTGGTCGAGTTTGTGTTATCGTCTGTTTAAAGTGGAGGTTAAAGGTGAAGGCACGGTGTATACGTCTACCTGTCAGCGTTCACAGGAGAGGGCTGCGGTGGGAAACTTTAAACACGTCGTGATGAGTGTTCATCCTTGTCTGCTCGTGGAAATGTTGGTGTGCTGGTATGTGGACCTTTTTATTTCATGTTTTTGCATTTTTAACAAAACCCAGTAGGATCTGTGGATAATGTGCAGCTCAGCACCAGGAGACGACGGAATGGAAATCAGATACAAATTATACTTCTAAGTCCAACATTGTGGCCTCGGTTGGTGCAACAAGTCAGTCACACTTCACATTTGTATGAATTCTTTTTTTTTAAACCAAATTGTACTCCACAGACTGTAACTTCAGTGTTACAAATGAATGTTTTATTTTTAAACAACAGCTTCCCCGCTTTATCCCCCTGCTCACAGAAACCAAACAATGATACGTAATAAGAATTAATAAAGATATTTGAATAAAACACATAAATATAGACAACAAAAATAGGGGGCAAAGGACATAACAACTACTATATGAATTCTATGCTATTCATTTACATATTTACATATATACGTTGTATAGGAGGCCAATTATTCTGCTCTCTCTCTCTGATGATCATCTCACGGATATTTTAACTCCATAATGTTGCATTATATATTTTCCGTTGTGTATTTAAAGGTTTCACATAGCTCGTCACAGAAAAACAAAGTCTTCAAGTAATTGAAGGTATTTATCAACAGCTGTATATATATATATGTATGTATTTATTGTTGTTGTATTGTCAATCACACTTTCTGGTACTTTTAAACACCACATGTCAGTGTCTGTTCGATGTATCCACTGTATTTGATGAATAGACTCTGAGTTGAAAAGTAAAAGTGCGGATCATTATTCATTCCACTGAAGATTTGTTCACCTCAGATCAGACGTCCAGCGGAGAGCAACAGGTGTAAAAGTGATTAGTTGTAATTCCCCGTGTTTGTTTTGCCGACTTGGGGCGACCAGATGGATGGAGGGAGACTCACACAGGACAACAGGACTGCCAGCAGTTTTAATCATTTCGAAAAGTAAATGCAAAGTAGTTTTCTGTGATCGAGATCTAATGCGAAACGTGAATTCTCACGATGCAGAAAGCAGCTCTCACCTCAGCAGGACAAAGCAAAGACTGGGCTGTAATGGCACACACTCTGCTATTACGAAGGGCTTCATGGAATACTGAATGTGTCCACATCGGTGAAATACAAGCTATTAAACGAAGTGCACCGCAGCAGAGAGCGCAGCGCTTACTGGAACATGTGCGGATGCTTTACGCCAGCTGTTAATAAATTATTGATCGCTCCTTTTTACTTTTCAAAGATTCAAATTGAAGAGATCCCTTTCTTTCTGAAATATTTAAATTGTGTTAAACCGCAGAAGATCTAAAGTAAAATCCCGTCTTCTCTTATTCATGCTGATGTCAGAAGCTTTGGGGGGGAAAACCTTCTGATCATCAAGACGCCGGAGTTCCTGTAATGAGGCTAATTTCTTGTGAAAACAGACAAATAGCTACATCAGCAGAAATAATGTGATGCTTTCAAGAGACCCATCATCCCAAAGTCCTTCTGACATTTGCATTGTTTTACAACAAATCACACTTTAAAAGGAAAATATGAAACAAACCTTGACACAGTCACTGTGTTCACAGCATGCCAGGGATCAACGGAGCCAGCCTGGAGCAAACTGACGTGTCAGTCCAAAGAAGCACTTGGAAACAATCTTCAGCATTATGTGTGAGGATGGCAACTGCTATTACAATGAACTATGACGTCACCTAAGCTTAGCCCATTCAGCATTTATTCGCAGCAATGTGGCACCCTTACACATCAAAGCTGTCCGCCCGGTGTTCCCTGCACCTCAGACAGCCTGCAGCTAATGACATGATCTGATGGTTACACAAGGAAGGTTGCGACTGGATGCTGGATGCGCTGCTGGGAAGGTAAATGTGCTCCACTACCTCAACAACAGCTGCTGTGCCCTTGAGCAAAGTGCTAAACCCGCAACCGACCCAGTAGCATTGGCCAACAATGTGCAAACTGCGCGGTAGACACAGACCAAATCTTTTGAAAATGGATTTTGGAGAGCAAAAGAAAACGTTAGACGTGGGTCATCAACTAAAAACTGAACATTAGACATTCAGGCAGAAGATATTAAGAAATGTTTAATTGATATGACACTGATCCAATACTTGTTGATAATGACAGATTACATTTGCTTAATAAGTTCAAGATTGTCTTATGTTGGACAGGTAGCCAACAGAAATAGCAAAGAACATTGAAAATGTTGACTCCTTTTGCCTTCTTGTGTCTGCTGATAAGGTGTAACAGTGTTCTTACTTGACAGATAACATTGAGTGCATTAAAAGACATTTGTTCAGCTCTAACCAGGCAGAACAAGCATCTGCTGTGGCTAATAAGTGATGAATATGGCGGCAGAGAAATCTGTGCTCTATCTATAAAGGTTGCTCGGTCCAGGGCTTTAGTACTCAAGTCCAGTCTCGGTCTCGAGTCCGACCTCAAGATCTCTTTTTGGGAGTCTTGGTCTAGCGCCTCGTCGGACTCGGAATCGTTCCCGCCTCAGGCTTGGTTATTGAGAAATGGTCAAGTTGTTCCGAGCATGTTGTCTACTCAGCATGTTGCCTGCATTACCGAAATGAGAAGTAACTCTAAGCTGCGTGCGCACGGTTCAGCAGGAGGACTTTAACTGGTCATCTCTTGCGGCACAAAGAGACATCGCCGACCACTGCTGGCCGAGGATAGAAACGGATTTTCAATTATCATCAGTAGACAAATGTGTCTATTTTGAAGTCAAACTTTTATGATTATATCAAAAAGAAATTCAAGATTGTGGCTTTAAAGAATAATTGTATGTCTTGAAATATATCACTTCTAATATTAGGGTCTCGTGTTATCAATCGTTGTGAAAGAGATTAAGTCAGTGAAACATTCTTATGGACATCAGATATTACACTTTCACTCAATACACCCATGTTTGCCCTCAGGGATCAATACAGTTCATCTTTTTTGAATGATGCTGTCACTTTGATCTTTTTATATAAGTAGGCAAAGGCTTTGATTCGTTGTCTTGTTGGGAAATCCCGCCGCGAGGTGATCTCACTTTCAAATGGAACAGGAAGCGATCCTGGAACGATCCCGCTCCTTTCACACTGACAAGAACAAACAAGACTTCTGATCAACTGAAACAGGAATTTCGCAAAGGGCTGACTTTCAGAAGTTATGATCCAACCCTGCTTCTGTGCCAGGAGACATCTCCTCCACCTGTGGCATTTGAGATGTTTGAGTTGTTTCTCTTACCACATCAGACGGTTGCAGTGTTGTATTGTGGGTGCAATGCATTCATTGTTCTTTTCTACTTGAAAACATTTTTTTTAAACCAATTAAATGTTGAAAGAGACAGCCCTGAGGCTATGAGGTTTTGTTGTGCCGCAGTAAGTTGGCAGCTATCAGTTACACAAAGGCCCCAATGCACTGACCACTGAAAATACATGATTTCATTGAATGATTTAATAACCTTTCGTAATACTTTTTTGTTTGACAAAGCTCTCGTACTTCTCCCATAAGACGTACTTTCTTTTGGCTGCCTTCATTTCTCAGATTGAGATATTTTAACAGGCAGGAAAACAGGAAACGTAGCAATAGAGGGAAAAGAAGTCAGGAAAGCATAAATATTAAGGGAGTGAAAATACAAAGCCAGGTCTTGGCCCGATCTGTGTCCATAACTTACTCTGTTGGCTGCAGTTCATAAATATTAAGGAAAGGCTCACACTCTATGAGCGCTGAATCCATGGAGGAAAAAAATCAAAACCTTTTGTCTGTGTTTTATTTTTATTTTCCAAGTCAGCATCACGACAGCGTTTGAGTCCAGAACTAACAGCCGAACCATTGTCTGTTGTATGTGAGAAGCTGAGCAAGAATCCTATCCAGTGCTGATGGTTTAGTGCCTTTAGCTCATCCACAGGATAATAAATCCGCGTCTGAACCTTTTCTGGAGTGTCCATTTCCAAGTTTAGGTCGACTTCCTGGCTGTACGATGAATGTTTCTTTCTTCCACAGTAACTCTCAAAAGTTCACTCTCCTCCCTGTTCCATTTAACACTGTCTGCCTGCATAAATACCAGTTGTAGAGAGACAGAAATGCATGCATTCACCTCTCCCACTCCCAGTCACTTCCTCTATGTGATTTTATTCCCTGCAGCAGAGACATTTTAATAAATCTCTCCACTTCCTCCGTTTCATTTCATGTGTGTTATTCTATTCTTACCATATTTTCCAAATGCTGGTCATATTGTTTTTGTTGGTAGTTTATTTCGTTGTTTTGCTGGGAGATGGTTTAATTAATAAGTGATTGTGGATCACCTTTTTTCTCTTTTTAATCCTGTGAACATTTCTGTAGGAGGAGCCTCTCTAGGAGCAGAACAAGTCTTATTGGTTGCGTGAGACATAAACCGGCGGAGCCAAAGAACTTCAGTTTTTATATTAGACTGAATCCAAGTGGAAGAGGCAGGGGAGAGAGGAGGAAACGACAGTGACGTTATGAGTCCGAACGCCCTCGTTAAAAAGTGCAAACGCAGATTATCGGCCTGTAGCTCGTCTTGCATGTTCCAACCAGCCCGAATACTTCTTATTTGAAGTCTATGTTGAAAATGCAAAAAAATAGACGAACAAGTTGTGCTCAGACTTCCAGCTAATTCTGCAAAATGACATTTAGTGTCTCACCTCAGATATACATTTCATAACCACATATGTGTTTTTTGTATAACTCTTATACAACATTACAACATCGTCTCCATGTAGTGTGTGTGTGATGGTCATAGCACTGCAAAACACACGGATGTGGAGGTTATGGAAGACTTAACCTCACCCAGATCATACTTGAATCATCTTTTTGTTGCTGTATTGAAGGAACATGCAAAAAGATGGCGACCGATATTTTTGGATACATTCAGTGTAAATGTTCTAAATCCGATACATAAGAAAAGTGTAATCCCGGCAGGATTTAATTTTTCCATTTCACAAAATAGGCTTATAGACTTGAGTAAACTTTGGTGATTTGTGTGTCACATGTTCCGTTTTGTGGTCCCCGTTGCTTAAAACATTCAGCAAAGTGCACTAATTGAGTGTTTACATCCTGTGTCCTCTCCGTATTGTTGGCAATCGTAATCTACTCATTGCCGGTTCGCTTGTGTGTGTTTCTGATCACGTCTGATACATTGAAGAGTCAAGTGTGAACAAGGCCTCGGAAACGTTTGTAGAGGCAGAAACTAATCTTCCACAAACTATCAGTGACTTTGAAAACAATGAGAGAAAAAAAACAAAAAAAACCTTGAACACATCAGTCAACTCTCTGTCCCATTTCTGCCTCCAGAGGATCGACAGTCTGTGTGCAGCGGCCATGGCACACCCCTCCGTGACCACATCCGCCACAAGCAGCCGGAGATGAAACGATATGGAGATTATCGGGACAAAAAGCCTCCCAGCTTGTCACGGGATGCAGAGCGTGTTGTACATCCACATGTATTGAACACAAACCTGTCACCGTCTGTGACAGCCCCATTCATCACACACAAAGCCAATCCTGTCAGCGGCACAATGCGCTCTATCGGTCCCTCCTCACTCCCCCTCTTCTAAGTGACAGCGTTGAAATGAGCATTAGGACACCCGGGTATGTATTCAAATGATTTGTTTTTTTTCCACCTCCCACTGAAGCCAATTTCCAGAGGCTAATAAACCTGGGAATTATTTCATCTCGTGAAAAAAGGGACGGGATCACTGAAACATCACACGGTCCCGTGGGTGGTTGCCATGGAAGATGGTGAAGCTGTCATTTCAAATCCAGAAGATTATCACCAAAGAAAGTGCGATTTTTTTGTAAACAGAGCTGAGGAAACGAGACCTGATGTCATCATCTGAGTCAAATATGAATGAATGGAGTCAAAAGTAAAGGTTTATAACTCATGTCAGTCAAAAGGCAATGAGGAATTATGAATAAACTGTGAAGGTAGACTCGTTGAACTTTTCAAACTAACCATCTGAGAGCATCTTTAAACCTTTTTTATAATCGGTGGTGGATTTAGGGCCAAAATGAAGCATGAGAGTTTAAACCTGTGGCTATGTTCGCATGGACGGCACTCTTTTTGTTTGCATGTCTTTTTTCGTCACTAGTCCTCCCTCGGCATGCCGGACAGTACGTTATTTTAAGGATAGGTTGGGCTGTCCGGAGATGCCATCATTTGGCTTGTGAGTTGAATTATAGTGACAGAATTTAGTGACAAAATGAGTTTTACACACTTTGTAAGTGCTTCCCTTGTATTTCCAACAGTGTTCCACACATCAAACATCTCAGGCTGTTCTCATCCAGCGTTCATAGCTATACCGAAAGAAATGAATGCGTTGTAGTTGGTACACATCCCCCAAAATGAATTCATATGTAATCCACGTAATCATGAAGCAGGAAGTATAAAGACTGCAAAAACCCACACACGGTGGACGGAGGGGGGACGGATGTTCTTTCACCCAGGAGACCAGTGTTCATGCCGCATGTGAAAGAAAAGTTAACGTTGATTTATTTGTCACGTACTTCAATAACGACACTTACTTTATCTGAACTCAAACACAATCTTTTCCTAAACCTAACCAAGTAGTATTTGGTGTGTGTGTGTGTGTGTGTTTAAACCTAACTAAGTTGTTTTCGGTGAACACAGTGAAAAGACTGTTGCTTGATTTGTAGGAACATGATATGAGGCGAACCATTGTAAGAGGATATGTCGAATATCTATATATGAATAAATAGAGGTCTCAGTGTTCGAGGGGTATAAGAACCATGTCGATTGCACATTCTCGGCTGTAGTTTTGTCATTTAGTGAGTTCGCCACACCTGAGCTAAATTACATTTCTTTACATTTCGATGAATCTGAACCATGAAAAGTTATGCTGCATTAGCAACCAGCAGTTCCTGGATTACTTTTGATATTCTTGAGCAAAAATGCACCCTTTCTTTTCTATTTTTCCAGAAATTTGTGGGTATTCAGCTTAAACAGCGATCACCAGAAAGAGCAGCCTCTTTTGGTGCACTGGGTGCTACTTTGACTCAAAATGCATCAATTGAGTGCAAAAGGTGAAATAAGAGTTTGAGTTGCCTCAACGCTGTCCGTTATTTAGTAATATATACTTTTTGCTCCGAACACTCCATGTTTTTTTTTGCCATGTCTTTTGTGGTTCAACTCAACAAGATGAACTCCAGAGCAGCTTTGCCACCGAGAGCGTTAAGTCCTCTCTGCAGTCTGTGCCAGAGCAATGCAATCCGTCCTGGTGTCAGAGTGAAGTCTACTGCGTGTCCATGTGTCTGTGTTCATATGTGAGCTGTTTGCATGTGTGTGTGTGGGGTTCATATGGGTTTGTGTGTGTCCTGAGTCAGCACAGTCCCAGTAATTACCCATAGATCCAGAGGCAGAGGGGCTTTGCAGCGCTGACAGGGAGAGCATCATTTCCCGAGTGTTCCCAGGGAGCGCAGACTGCAATAACACCACTCAACAGGCCTATCAAGTTGATCCACATCACATTTTCTCACAACCGCAAACGCCTAACCTACTTATGCTGCAAACAACGGCAGCGAGCTCATAAAACAACTCATTGCTGTTTGTGGATGTAATCCGATAAAGTGCCTTCTTAAATAATGTCTCTTTTACTGTACGCGCAATATCGGGTAAAGAAACGCTGGTCCCAATATGTGTCTGATGAACATAATGAGAAGTTTCAATAACGCATTCATAAAGAATGTATGACTTCAGGCAGAACCGGAGCCATCGCTGTCGACGAGGTCTGCCAACATGTTCCGTTCACTTTGCGTCACTGTCCCGGGGAGCTGAAATCGTCCAAAATGTCTCAACACCGGCCTTATCGATGGCGACTCGCAAACCTCATCACGCGGGCTGATCTGACATCTTATTGACGTTCAAACATCAGCCGCTCTTTGTCGCGAAGCTGTCGCTCCTCGACACCGAAGGTCTCTCAGCTGAATGGCGTTTCATCGGATGACGTCTGGCAATGTTATTGCTTGCATTTTGAAGTTATTGTATGAGTAGATATCTCGATAAACTTGTTTTCATCTACTGTGCAGAACGTTGGAGTTTATAATCTGAGCACCACACACAGAAACTACTTAAATACTGTAAATACTGTAATACTGTAGATTTTGATGATATGCTGGAGTCACATTTTCTTAAAGGGCCGGTGGGCAGCATTTTGAGGAAGCAGAAATGTAATATAATATCCATAGCTCTGTTTTCCTGAGTGTGCAATCACTTGAAAGTAAGAATTGTGTTTTTGTTAGTTTTCAATGAGTCGTTTATATCTGTATAGGGAGCGGTCCTCTTCAAGGAGTCCGCCATGTTGCACTGCCATGTTTCTACCGTAGCCCAGAACAGACGAACCAATCACTGGCTCTAGAGAGATTCTAGAGAGAGCCCTTTGCATTGTTATGCTACCTGAAGGCCGCTCCGATACGTTTGGAAACTACTGTAACGTGAGCCGTCAAGCGCAAAACCGCTTTACTGCCAGGTGCCGTCTGAATTCCATTGCTCCTAAACTATAATGTTCCTTTTTAAAACAAAACATATTGCAAGACAAAGTAAAACAAAAGTCCACAGCATATTGCAATACTTGTTGTGCAGTCCATGCTTCCTAGACGCATGTATCTTGCTGGCTAGTTAGCCTGACATATTGCCTTTGCCTTGATTCTCAGATGAGGTGGCCGAGGGTAATTACGTGGCTGTTGTAAGTTGAGCAGCTTGATGTTCGCTGGTGAAACTGGAGACACGTTTGAATACAACCTTTACAGGTGAAGTGGGGGGTGATTCTGGGACGAACCCTAGTTAAGCCGTCTGGGTGTCTATAGAGAGGGGCCCACCTGATGACCCTGTGGACACCGCCAGTATAATGCCATGTTTCTTTATTTGGTTAGACAGGTCAAGAGATATAATTCAAGACCAAGTATCTCACAGAGAGGTTATACAGGTACAGTTGGATGGACGGCAGAGTGAGTCTTGGCATTCAGATGACGTTGCACCTGAGCAGATATACGATACTGCAGAGTGTCTGCTCTTTGCTTGTGTGAGGACGGGATTCAAGCGTTTCAAAGGTGCGCTTTATGTCAAGAGAATGCTGCGGATGTTTCTGATATAACGAGAAACCATTCGTCAGACTGGTGGAGCTAGATAAGTCGGGATGACGGCTGGACCAAGGAGCGGGCTGTGGCATTAAGAAAAGACTTCCCATCAATCCAGTGGGACCAGCCATGAGAGTTTAGCCTATAAGCAGATACAAGGCCGGGTCAAGCTGCCGAGTGCTCTCTGCTTGGGTGAGAGAAAGAGTTGAAGGCAGCTTAAAGGTAAGTTAGAGAACGGTGTTGCCTGTCATGGGGCCCGGGCGATTTATGACGGCGCAGCTTGATACCCGCTGCAGGGCCGAGTGATGGTTAAAACATCATTTAACTGGACTCAACTTATTGGCACAGTTCCAGTTCCTTAATAGTTTAAGGTTTTAAACATGATTGTTTAACGTGTTCTCTCGTATCATTTCCATCTGGTATTCATAAAGAGAGGAAGAAAAGAAAAAAACACGTCTAGCAGCGTCAACCAGGGCTCACCTGGTTGTTTTGTTTCATAAAGAAAAAGCCACCTCTTGTATTTCATTGACCACAAATGTTTCCACTAAGCTGCTGGAGCGAGCTCATTTGGAAGTCAGTGCAGTTTTCCCTGGTGAATACACCCCCTGCCCTTCCCCCCCCCTTGCGCTTTTATTTTTAATTAACCTCTCAAAGATACTCTGTTGTTGCTTCCTGTGTCTGTGCCAGCGAGGTTAATGATTTCACCAGTCCAGGGAGACGCCGCAGAGGACAGATCAATGCACCTCCATTCCCCGCGCCTCATGTTCAGTCTCACTCGCCGGACCACAGTGAAAGGGAGCAGAGGGCCGACACTGATTGCGTAGCACCTTCCCTCTGACACGTGTGCAGGCACTCTGCATGTCAACAAATGGACACGCACACAAACATGTACATGGCTAATTCAAGACATGGAAAACGCACGCCGAAAGCATATTGAATAGCTGCAGAGGCACGGAAACACCAGGATCACTGTGATCTCAAGGAACTGTTTCAGGACTCAAACTATCACGATACATTCTGTTAAAATCACCACACAAAAAAACAACCAAGATGGAATTTAATTAGTCTCGATATCCAGGGACCCCATTCAATAAATTGCTCTAAATTAAAAATGTTCGTGGAACATTTGCAGGCATTGAAAGAAATATAAAAGTAAAGATTTGACAACATGCTGCTAATTTGATTGCCGATTCATATGGCATTTTAGAATAAATAAAAGTGATTTTAAAACGCATCACCTCAAAAGGTCACCTTTCCCGACCATGCAGTTGAAGTACACTACTGTTCTAAACACGACATTGTGTTGGTGTCTTCTCAAAATGAGACAAGCAGTTAGACATCGCATTAACTGCCCAATACAAAACCATCCCATTGTTCTTTATGGCGACTATAATTGGATGCAAACTGACCACTTGTTTCCCCAAAAGCAGGTGAACAAAAAGGTACGGTGAATTACGATGTAACTCCAGACCACATTCGAGCTTTAAATAAACACCGCTCTAAATCCTTTTATGAGGCCAACAGAAAACATGCTCTAATTAATTGCTAATCTGTCAATACTGAGTTGAAAAGCGTGAGGTCGTGTTTACTCATTTACTCTTTCAGTGACGGATCATTGACTTTTTTTTGTCAACGTGGATGTTTATATTTCAATATTGATCCCAAGGACCACGTCTGGGAAACACAGCATTAAAAAGTCACTTTGACGGAGTGTTGAAATGCTTTTTCTTGAATATTTACGTAAAATATGACAATGTTCAAATCCGTAAGAAGGAATAACGCTTCACATCATCATGTATTTTGCCATAGATTGTCCATAAATGCCCTGAGTCACAAACTGGAATAAGGCAATGCGGGCAAAACATTCTTTTTTTAATTTGCATGTTCACCAATAGTTTATATTCATGTTTGTGTGCTGCACTTCCTGCTACCTTCCCCTCCACATCCACGAATTTAACAGAAGAGAATTGCCAAATGCCACAATTTCTCAAAAATAGCTGAATGCACATGAAAGCCAACAACTACAAGTGTAATCGCTTAATCTCCCTTTGGACAGGAATAACCAAACATCGTGAAGCAGCACGTGATAGAGCCGTTAAAGCACCAGAACTAAGTTGGCCTGCTGACAAGAGGACGGGGGCTCCCCGCTGAGTTCATCTCAGCACGTCTCCACGAATATCTGCGTAACACTTACTCTTCACTCACAATAGCCCCTTCCATCTCTCCGCTCCCTCCCTCCTTCCCTCGGCCTTGATATGTAACAGAACTCAGAGGGAAGACGGAGTAGACGTACATAATCAGAGCCGGGCCTTCTCCTCCCCCCATTGTGTCTCCATCAAACCACCGCCAGCAAGACCGTCACCACTCTCCTCTGCTCGTGAACACCTTTGAAACATCAAAACTGACCTACCGGAGGGAGCCGGCACACTAAAATAAAAAGCACATTCACAGTGCTGCAGGTATGCAGCGCGTTGGCCCGAACTCTGAACCGACCCCACGCTGGGCTCCGTTCACATTTGGATGTCTCTATCTGTGGAAAATTCATCCCTTCCCCGCCTCGACCTCCTATCCCCACTCCCCCGCCTGCCGCTAGCGCAGAGCTGGCAGCCAGGACGCATCAATCACTGCACGCCAGGGGGATGACATCATGGCACATTGGCAGGGCTATCTAAGCGGGGACAGGGAGTTTGTCGGAGGGCTAACAGAGATAAATAGAACTGCTCTTGGTTCCATCTTTCTCCGTGAGAACTTCTTTTTTTATTTTTTTTTTTATCAAGGCTTCGAGGACATCGAGGTCCGACTCGTGTCCTCAGCTTTTGGGCCCCGCTCACCACTTTTCTTCCCCATATTTGGCAGACCCGACGTTCGTTTTCATCTGCAACAAACTTATGGCCTGCAGCTCATGTTGGTGTCACGAGTCTGAATGAAGTTTAATGGCACGAGAGTGCAGCTGATTTCTGCTATGTGCAACACGATCCCTGAAGACCCACCAAGATGATCAATAAAATCGCTCCTCGAAATAGTTGGCAAATGTTACCCACCGTCAACACACACTTCTGATCTAATGCTTGACATTAAAGTTAAGTTAGACGCTTTTTGATTTATTGAGGTGTCAGAATAGCAAATGCAGTATTTACAGCAGTGTGGAAAGCATCTGTATAAACATTTGCCAGTTTGTATCACAGACCAGCTGGAATTATGCTAATGTAGCAGCGTAAACAGCCCAAGATATCATCAGCTGCTTGGTTGCCAATGAAGACTTATTGCAGTTAACATGCTGGTTGAAATGTGCAGATCTGTGAAGCAGGTGAGGCAATAAACTTCAATGTCAACACAAACTACCTTTGAGTATAAATACAATTAAAATAAATAGTTTTCAATATTAATTTATTTATTTTACATACTCATTAGATTTTCAGGAGTTGAGCATAGATCTAATTCTAATCCAGGTAATCTAAAGCAATGATATAACACACCTCTACTGCGTATACGAGCATGACTGACAGAGGAGAAACTGATATGGGAGAGAAAATCTGGTTTTGCTTTCGCCCCTCGTCTCTCTTTTGGCCTGTGAGAGCCAATAAATCCCATATCCAGAGCTATTAGATTGACAGAGCTGAGCGCCGTTTGATGTTCAGATGTCTGAGAGCGGCCTCTGCACATTCCAGGGGCCAAATGCGGGTTTGGCTGTCATCAGCAGGCCTACTTTTGGACCTCGGTGGCATGCATGTCAATTATCCGTGCCTTTGACAATTATGTGTCCAAGATAATGCTTATCTTTTCACCTTTTCACCTGTGCCGAAACGCTGCAGGGCGGCACCATCCACATGGTGGAAGATAGCACTCAGGGTGCCTCTATCGGACACTTCGTCGCGTCAATTGTTGGAATGGCATTCATGAGATGAATCTTTAAAGGTGCTAAAGTTGAAATTTAGAGCATTAACCAACTATTTTCGATGTAAATATAAAGTGGAGTAATGTCTACCCGAGCAGGGAAATATGTTTCCCTCCCTCTGTGTGTTGTAATCTGAGCTTCTCTGTGTTTTGTTTACGTAGCCACCGGCTAGCTAACCGCCGCCCCTCTGCACTGCGCTAACTGCGTCACCGTCCGGTTCCCCTTTCAGGTAAACACTGTTAGCTCTGTCAGCACCGTCGCCGTTGTTTACACTGTTCCTGCTGTTGGCACCGTTAGCGCCTAGCTGCCGGCTCAGCCATGTTGAGAGCCGCGTTGAGGCAATCCCTCAATCAAAGATATACTTTGAATTTGGAATGTTGCACCTTTACGATGCACAGAACTCAACCAGGATGAGTAACAAACAAGCAGTGACATATTCTGCAAATCGTTAGGGCTGATGCATGTTCTATAAATACACTGGTAGTGGAAAAGTGATGCACTTTGGCAGAAAGCCTACATGACAAAGAGGTTAAAACCAAACGGCAAAGAATCCTTTAACCCAAGATAAATACTCAAGAAAAGATAACCTTTAATAAAGACATAAAGTTACTTACAATCTAATGTTTGATGGATGAAAACAACTACATTTTATCTGCAATGATTGTACTTGCCTCTTAAATAATTGTTACGTTCCTATGTCTAGTAAAAAAGAGAGAAAACGCATCATGTCCTCAAAAGTGGGAAGCTTAACTCTCTGCTCCCAACTTCTTGTCCAAGCTGGACAGCGCGCAGGATAATAAATTACCCTCTCAAGTACACAGTTGAGGTTTTAAGTGCTGGGATGAGGCAAGGGGAAAAAGGGAAAATAGTGTGACCCAGCGACCTACAAACTCTTAACCCCTGGCCTGAGTCCTGGGCGCCTCCCTGAGAGCTCTCAGAAAAGCCCGAGTCAAACATCACATTTGGACTTTGTCTCTGTGACCTTTACACGCGCTGTCACTCCAGGTGCTCGCTGTTCCCCTTCATTTCAATACATCTGGGGGAGTGACCGAGGTAGAGAAGGATGGGTGAGGGGAAGACTACTGAGGATGGATAGTCTTGGTGATTAAAATTAAACACACCGCCCAGGAATTTCTTGCTGATTCTCATTATTTCCGCATTATTTATTTTTTTCCTCCCTTCCTTCCTCTCGCCTCTCCTCTGCACACACCAAAGACGGGGAGAGGTAGTGAACGAGTGAGAGACATGTTGACAAGAGGGTGCTAAGTGGATTTGAGTTATGGGCAGTTGGGCGATGTGTTTGTTTAACCATCTGGTAGCGACTCCCTCTGTTTTGTGATGGAGTGCCTTGTGGAGGGAAGGAGTCCAGTCCCAATATGGATGCATACATACACTGTTGATGTGGCAGGGTCAAGCTAAAGCGAGGCAGCGGGCCTGAGTGATGCACTTCTGATGAGCTCATTTCCAAAAAACTATACGAGATTTGGTTAAAAATGAGCGTAACCATTAATTACCTTAAAATATATCCTCCAAATCAGAGTTGTTCTGCATTAGATTCCTTTAATATTATGTTTATTTGGTGCGTTTTAGTAGAGTACATTTTCTCCATCATTTTTCAAAGAGAAATATATTGTTTTGGGAGAAATTTATTAATTAAATGAAAATAAAAAACGTACAGATCAACAGAATGAAATCACCAGAATCCCATAAGAAAGAGGTTAACCTGGCACATATAGATAAATGAACACACACAAACACACCGTGATCTCTACATACACCCACAAGCGGGCTATTGTCTCTAACACCGTGTCGAAGAACATGCCAGATCCCAGTTATCATTTTCCCGAGCTTTCCTCTTATCGCATCTGCTGCGTAGTGGAGGACGCTGTGCAGTCGGACCTCTCTTTGTGTGCAAGGCTTTGTTCATCTTCCCCTATTACACGTGAGGTGGCAGTAACCGAATTAGGCGCCTCTTATTGAAGCGGTGACATGGAGTTTTGAAGTAATTACACTGCCTTTTAATAACGCGACCAGCAAATTCACTTTTTAATCTCAGCATCCTGAATTATTAAGCAGCTGTTTCCCCCTTCTCACTAGATCACTTCCTGCCCGGCGCTAGGAGACAGGCATGAGATGTTTTCTGACATAATCCTCACTCATGAATGTTCAAACAATAACACAAGAGATTTAAATCTTCCAATGCCTTAAGAACAACTTAACACAACTGTCTATATGTAATAATTAAGTTATAGCTATCAGGCAGTACCTTCTCAGTGTTTCCAGGTAACTAGTCAATGGAATCATCAGGTGTGATTTGCAAAACTGTTGCCATACAACACCTGAGCACAGACGTGAACCTCCAGGTCTATTGTTCTTCATTGGTCATCAAGGTAGAGTTCATTTGAACTATAGATCAGCTATAGGCTAATTAACTACTAATGTAATACCAGTCTCTTACTCCTCCGTCACTGCTTTTCACAGTGTGCGCCGTTTGGTTTGGCTCAACTTGAAAGTTGTTGTACGTAGGGTGTTAAGGAATCACTCCATTCCTTTTCTGGGTTTATAACACGATTTTGTTTGCATGTTCTTCTGCTGAACTTCCACTGCAGTGATGCCGCAGTCAGACAGTGAAAGAAAAACACCGGCCAATTTAACCTTCGCTACTTTGTTCCAAGGAAAAAGAAAAGCATGCAAGAACAGAAGCTTTAAAATTCTTCCCCTTTCACTTTCCACTAAAGTGACACAAAAGCTAATAAAAACTGTATCGTGTCTACAGAGAGAGCAGCAGCAAGTTAGTTAGTGTTGGCAATCACAGAGCATCGACCCTCAGTAAAGTCCAAGAGTTTGGATCGATGAAAGTCATTCTCTAACGGGAGGGGGGAGGGGGGGGGTTGGAAGTTGAAAAATCCTGATTTGTGCTTTAGCACCTCATTCTGTTTTTCACCTCCTCCATCTTGGAGAAATGTCAGGAGAACAATAAATGTATAAAAGGTCAGCGGCGTACTAACAGACCCTTCCAAGCTTTCATTACATTTGCTGTTGGCTATAGCAGGAGCGCTCGGGCAACGGCGCTGACATTTGGTTTGTTGTTACACCGTGTTGAGTCTCACACAGTTGTAGCTCCTAATAATGTCAGGAGGAAAGATCTCGGGGCAGCTCGGTTGTGTTTATTGCTACCGTGCAGCGACAGAAATAGCGTTGTGACTTATATCGCAAGACTCAACAGAATCAATACACAATGTAACGCTTTTAAAGTCTGAGGGAACAGCACTCTGCTTTTATATTTCTCTCTTTCGTGCACGATGATGGGTCCTGTGTAGCTCAGTGCATAAAAAAATGCCATTAATGCTGGCAGTTTTATTCAAAGATGTATGAATTTCAGCATTGCAGTTTTTTTGGTGGTCTGCTTTCCTTTGTTTTGTAAAGAGTAGGAACAGAAGTTACTTGATGCTGCACATCATTAGCTAATCCCTTTTACATCCTATGAATGATTTGCGTTTGAAGCAGGAAACAGGTTTAAAAATCACATGCATGCCTTCAAGTGACGACATCCATGTGGCGAACAGGGGGGAAAAAAAGGTCTCCTGTAATTTATCGCCCCTACTGTGACCATATGAAGACATCAAACCCTACTAAGGTTGAAAGCTCCACAGTGGGTCCGCAGCTATTCGTGATGTTCAAAAAGAAAGACAGCTAAGAAGCGTGGTGACGGATGAGACGATGTACATGTCGTCCCTTTGAGCTCGTCACACTCCATAAATTAAGCTTGTTGTGTTTTCACGCGCGATCTCGCCACTGTTTTCTTTTAGTCCGCTTGCACGTCACCCTGAAAGTCCAAAGAAGAAAAGGAAGGCACAAACAATTTCCCACTTGAACACATGCAATTCAGATTTGAGACGATCTCTGGGGCTCGATTCACCAGCTGATCAAGTGACCGCATCAAACCGCGGCGCGGGTTAATAAAGTTTGGGCTGCAGCGTGTAAATTGTCAATTTGCCGTGGCTGGGGGCTCGGGGGGTGCAGGAGGGGGGGAAAAAAACACTGTCGGGTGACTCAATTGACACTCCTTCCAGGTCAGAGGTTAATGAATGATTATTTCTCTCTCCCAGCAGGCGCTGCCCACTCTCCCGTGGCCGGGAGGGTGAAAGAAACTCAATTTAGGCAAGATAAATCCCAGGGAGATAATTTGCTGTGATTTAATCAGCACTGAAGTGATTGCTGTAGACAAGGAAAACATAACCAAGAGGAATTGGTTTATTGATCCTCTTACAAAAACACAAGGACTTGCAGAGGATTCAATGGGTGTTAATCCATAGAAAGTGGTTTAATGGCCAGTGATTACTGCGCGTCATCAGTGAAGGTCCAGCCATTGTAACTGGAAATGATTCACAAGATGCACTGAATGAAAAATGGTGGATAAACAGGACTGAAATGTTTTGTGTGTTAAAAACAGCGATCTAACGCAATGATGGTGACATAAAAAAAAAGAAAGATAGAACGCATTTTACTGTGGTTTCCTTATACCCCTGTGATGCAACAGCTTTGAAACACATTATTGTGTGAAACTGTCTGTGTGTGTGACCTGAACTCAAATCACTCCTCCTGCCTCCTGACCCAGAACTCCGCTCACGGAAAACTGCCGAAGCAAAATGAGAGGAGAGACAGAGTTCAGGATAGATTTGATTTCACTCCGGGGCCAGGTGTGGGCTTTGTACTTGCCACGAACTGTACCGGCGCTGCGGCCTTCCCATCCAGTGCTTTATTATTTATATCCACCTTTTGGATGCTGCGTGACAACGTAATTGCTAACGCCTAAATCAGAGGTGCATAGGAAAGGGATGTCCACCATACCGCTCTCTGCAAAACCCGATGTCTAAAGGCCAGAAGTATCCAAGGTTTTACGGGGATTGTAATTTGTTCGATCTGTATGGAAGTTTCTTGATCGCAAAATGAATGAGCTAGCACAAACATTTGCGAGAGAAGCTTTGAGAACAGCCAATAACTACAAAACACATTTGAGAAATCCTTCTTTTTTTTTTGTTCACATAGTTTGAAATCTGCTTTGATAACTTTGTCCAGCTGTTTTGGCAGATTATCAGCACATGAGAGCCACATGCTAACCAAACTTATTTCACAACGATGAAGGAGTTTCCAGAGCTCTCGGTTCTCATATGCAGAACACAAACTCCCAAAATGGAGAACAAGCAGCTTTGAAAAGGGCAAAGAGCCCGACTGTTTGCTGAAATGTTGCGATACAATTCGTCTTCTTTCTGAAAATGTCTCATGTCCTAACTTTTTCTCCAAGTTTGTTCTTCTCTTACAAACTCAATCCTGTATTCTCTCAATTCACAGATGAATAAGCACTTCACATTTGTGCAGTAGTTTAGTCTTTAACAAACCTTTACACAACTCTTCACTACCACAACTTAAAATGACGCTTCCGTCAAGAATTGTATTTGTTGAGAAATGTGTAAGAAGTGTGTCTGTTAAGATGCACTGCATCGTGTCTGTTACAGTAAGTGATTCATTTCAGAAAAGCAAATTGATTTTGATGTGCTAGCTTCATCTTTTCTTTAGTCGTGTTTTATTTACAAAGACAGTTAGCCTACAGTTGTGTCATCACGGAATCTTTTTTCTTTTAGCAAATTTTACACCATTTGAGGAAGTCACATACTATCATAGACTGTATATAAGACGTCGCCGTTTTGAAGCCTCGACTTCAACATGTTGGCCGTCGGCCATCTTTGTTATTAGCTGTCGCCATCTTGGTTTTTTGGCAAACAGAAGTGACACGAGAGGGTGGAGATAACTACAAATGAGCGCAGAATAAAGCATTTATAGGTGAACGAAAAGGTTACAATTTACTTTCGTGTACTGAAACACACTGTGAAAGGGTTTTAGGATGAAAACTCCTTGGTAGCAGCCTGTCAATCACAAGGTAGCCCCGCCCTAAAGCATACCCTGGTTTATGGTCTATTTGACTCTAAAGGGACCATAATGTACTAAATGAACATCATGCTGTATTGAAGAAGACTTGAAACTAGAGATTGAGACCATAGACTCATGTTTACAATGTTTACTGAGGTAATAAATCAAGAGAGAAGTAGTCATTTTCTCATAGACTTCTATACAATCAGACTTATTTTTGAAACCAGGGAAGTCTAAGTTTAAGACAGTTTTCAGTGAACACTAAGTATTCCATATGTCAGAGATTTGGGCTTTACTTCACTCTGATTCATTTGGACCTACCCTTGTGCTATTGTGCTCCAGTATCTTAAGTGTTTCACATTGACTTCTGCTGTTGTCTCATGAAAATTAAGTATTTACTGTATATAGAAGTTCTGTAATTGTCTTGGAGTTGATATATTAGTCCAAACAGCAAGATATGTGCTGGCTGTACATATCTTGTGAATGTTATCTGCTAACTAAATCCCCGATGAGATCAGTAGATTTCGGAGCAAACATAAGCTCATTCACTCCCTGCGTCCCACCCGCTCCAAATCTTCTGCAGCAGCTCAAGCATTTGTCTGAACCGGCACAGGGGGACTTCATTTCTCACGCTGGCGGTGGACAGTTGTCCTTTGGGTTAATGGCTCACTGAAGACCTGAATCAGACCCAGATGAAAGCGACCTATAGGCCCTCATTTTTCCCCATTAATCATCCTTGTTTTCTTTAAGGTGATCTTTTCACCCTGTTTTTAAGTACCTGTCTGTTTTGTGGAAAGGGGCTCGTCCGGGGTCCACGGGGCCAACTGGAGGCCTGTTCGATCCCCGTCCCCTCCTCCCGAGCAGTCCCAGGAGCTCTGAATCAGGCCCCCAGGTTTAATGGCTTTTGTAATGGCAAATTATAAGCCGCTACAAGGGTAAGATTAATTGAAGGGTGGGCCGTTGTTTGGCTCGGGCTGCAGCGTAACTTGAGACGCTCGCGTCACACTAATAAATGTGGCCGGCTGTCTTGTCGACCAAAGGCATCAGAGACTCGTGAACTCTCGTGACATGACATTTCGCTGAGGCCTATATTTTGGTTGCCCGGAGGGGCCGTCTGACTTTAAAAAAAAAAAAAAAAAAAAAATCATTATCATTTGTAAAATTAACCAATTGTTTTGTCAGATTTTTCAGCGCCGCCATCATTCCTATGCTAATAGATATCCTATGAGTCAGTGGCCACTTACTTCACTCCCAGGATATGCGGTTACAATGCTCA
Source organism: Lycodopsis pacificus (assembly GCA_028022725.1). Lineage (NCBI taxonomy): Eukaryota > Metazoa > Chordata > Actinopteri > Perciformes > Zoarcidae > Lycodopsis > Lycodopsis pacificus. Next base: position 5,390,091 of record CM051689.1, read on the forward strand.
GTATTATAAGTCGGCCCTGGAAAGCAAACAACTAAAAGATTCAAATCATCTCTGTTACAGTGAGGGTGGTGATTTAGATTGCAATATATGGGGGAGTACAAGGAAAAACAACTACAGGCTCAATTTGTCAAAATAACCGCAACGGGTCCCGAGACTGTTCTCATTAGTCTCAACGGGATATGAAACAGCTCGTGCTGTGAGTAAAGCAGCAAAGAGACCAAGACTGGAGCATTTAAGTAGATAATGATTCCCAACACTACACTCACAGCACTCCAGGACGCTTTTATTTTCCTTCCCTTTTTTCCCTCTTTATATGTTTTCCTTGGAAAAGGGTTTGGTAAAGTCCGTAAGACCACAAGTTAATGAGTATATTGTCTTTGATAAAGCACTAATCAGGAAATAAAATGTCACGGTAATTACAGTTGCAAACCACAATATTACCATGTGTGGATGGACTTTACTAAACAATTATTTTGAGCAGGAGGCCTGCCAGGACACACTCAAACACGGATTGCGTCTCTTTATTTTTTGTTATTGTCTAGAGGGCTTTTAAGCCCCTAACACTGTCAAGATACTTATCGTTTAGCTGGATGCGGTCTACTTTATTTTCGTGCCGGTTAAGATTCAACCCACTAGATTTTCAGCCACAGTGCGATACTTAAGTGTGTTTTGTGCTATTAATGGTCATCTGTATGTCAGTGTTTTATTATCATAACATTCGCGGGATCAAAAGTTGATAAGGACGACGATGTATATTTATCATATACAATCATCATATATAATCCTGAAAATCCCACTCTTGAGTCATCGAGAAAGTTCGTTCGTCAATCACGCGGTAAGTGAAGCTAATGAATCGTCTCACGCCGCACGATGGCCACTAAAACAGTGTGAGCTTCACCTTTTCACACCTCTGCCCCGAAACTCGCCCAGTCAGAGTGAGCGACGAGCCCGAGCGGAGCAGAACGGCACCAACAGCTCGAACGTGTCGACACTTATCCGCTCAAATTCGTCCACGTGGATCGCATTTTCGGTCTGCTCTTTGATAACAACGACGGTGGAGTCTTGGCAGTGTTTGCCTCCGAACAGCATTTGACCTCTTCCAAGAATGCAATGGAACGGGAGGAAGAAAGAAAAAAAAAAAGGAGAGAGAAAGAAATGCAAACGAAATGGGAGGCCCAAGCGTCCCGCTCATATCTCATCTCTATTAACGGGTTTACGGGTGACCCCAGGGATCCTCGTAAAAGTTTACGTGGAGGTTTCAGTTAGAGTTCCCTTTAAAAGAACGAAAGAAATTGGTTAGTTTATGGTTAGCCTTCACAATTTTATGGCATGTTTTACTTAAGTTCCCATTTTTACAGATCCTGGTTCCAATTAGCGGAGTAGCAGTGCAGAAGGCTAAACTGAGCTCCTCTCTATACTCTCAGGGTAAAACAACAAGAAAAAAAAAGAAGGGGCACTTAATTGACTGTTAATCTCTGAGGACACATGCAGGTCAAGTGCAGAGGCGTGGAGGCGTTTGAGCTGTTGCCTCTTTCAGTAACTAAAACTGGAGAGGAAAATGTAGACCCAGAGAAAATTGATCTCCTGAAATCTCCCCTGAAAGCTACAGCCATCCTTGTTCTTTAGGTCGCTGAAAAAAAAGATTGCTTATGTATTTTTTGGATGGAGGAAATGTATGTTTAAAAAGCACTTTTATTTACTCCTGTACTGACCGTACGAAGTACAAGAACTTTACACAGTCTAGTCTATGTCGGTGCTAGCACAAAGACCACAATTTACACTCAATCTTGATTTCTGCTTGCGGCATTTGCAAGGGCCACTCGTGTATGTAACCGCAGATGCGGATTGGCGGAGCATATGGAGATAATGTTGGGCCTTTGGAAATGTCGAGTTGTCTCGAGGGGAAACTCGCGAGAAGATCCAACCGTTTCCTCGTCGCGATTCCGTGTCAGCTCGAGTCCGTGCCACCGTCCTTTGGGAAACTATTACCAAGGCTCAACACTCCACACTAATGGACAATGTGGCCTTTCCTCTTGACTTACATGTCTTTGGATATCACGATTCTGGACCTTCTTGCGATGAGGTAACTTGAGCTTTTTTAGGTTTGAGTTCACAGTCACATTCTGTTTCAGACAGCGGCAGCACGAGGTTCACCACGACTCATTTCACTGTTCGCTAAGCCTCGTCTCCCTGAAATACTGATGCTACACCGGCTGAACTTTCTATTCCCGTGTTAGTTTACAGTGAGAACACGACACAACGGCAGGTCACTCAAAAATATTAGACATTTCGGAAACAATAGGGGCTTTCTTTCAGACAGACGCAGACAAAAGCAACTGCTCATTTCTAGGCAGCGACTGTTTTTGCGATCTGAAACGGCACCTGTTCCTGCAGATCAGATCAGCCGGAGCCAACGTTTGCTACAAGAGTTGGTTGAAAACGCTGTCTTAATGTTACCAATTGAATATTTACTGGAAGGACCTGTAATGGGTCTTAACATGTAAGAATTCATTTTTTTCTGTGAATCATCACTAAGAAGTTATATATTCTTCCCAACATGTTACAAAGAGGTATGTGACCTTATTTTGCAGGTCGACAATCAGTCGCCATTTGGATAAAATATTTTATGTAAATATTACCTTGAAAGTTGCTGATGTCCAACCATCCCGACAGCTTCTTTCTACTCATTCAGAATTAAAAAATCTCTTTCAACAAACCTGCAGTAACGTCATCAGAAAGTACTTAAACAATGTCCCAAAAACTGACTAATACAAAATATATCAAACGAGCCAACCAGCTCAGTCATCCAGCGCGCTGAAGGAAAACGGGGGTGTTTAAAGAGAAACATCTTGCAGACGATTGAGGCACGCAGACGAATGATGGAACATGACACACAACAATAAGTCAGTAATCCAGCGGAGGGCGTTCGAGGTAATGTGCCTCCAGGCAGGCGGTCAGTCTGCGGTCTAGTGTCCCCTCCAAACCACCAGCACGCCACTGCCGTCACCACCACCGCCACAGCGTGTTTACACCTCCAAAAACAAACTGTCAGACAGCGTGTTGGTTGCATAAACAGGCTGTTTAACGGGTTTAACGCACACACACACACACACACACACAATTTGTCCCTCTTTTGGTATTTTGGCTAGTTGGTTTTCATTTCCTCTGTCTTTTTTCCACTCTCCATCTGTGCATAGTATTTTTGTATTTCTCCTTCTGACACTCTTCCTGATCCTGTTTCATGCGCCCACAGTTAATCACTTGATGGTGCCACATCTCATCTCCCCAACTTGTCCTTTGTACATGTTGTTATTTAGCCACTGTACATACAAATGATCACACAGGATATAAGCGTAATAAGTGACAATAGCGAAGCTAATTCATCGTGCGATGTTGCAGAGTGAGTCAGTGCTTGTGGTTTGAAATAATAAGATCACAAACAAGCAGTGGCTCAGATTTGTATTAGTTTCTCTGCAGAGTCTTCTCTCATTCTCAGTTTTCCCGTGAGAATCTGTTTGACAGACTGTTTGAGAATCTTTCAACAGGGAACAGAAATCCACAGAAGTTCAGGTGATTCAGTTATTTTCTTCTCCGGCGTGAAACACAGGTGAAGAAAATAACTGAACCGTAACTTTAGGCAAAACAAATTTTAGCATGACACATATTGCCATTGTGTTCTCTTGATGCTGTCCTCAATACCGTGTGCTTTCCACACATCTCAGCCTACAGTCAGTGTCTCCGGCTTGTGAACACACACACACACACACACACACTGTAGGGATACATACACATATATGTACAGGGTATATATTTGACAAAAGAGCTTTACATTGGCGTTGACCATTTGAACAAACAGTGCAGGGAGTTTCAGTTCTTGTGCTGAAATGACAGATGACGTACTTTTCTTTGATTCACAGAAAATCCTCCAGTTCGATCAGACACACACACACACACACTCTCTCTTTCTCTCTGAAAGAAGTCTTTGACAAAGTCTATTATGAAGTAACTATTTTAATTATTATTTACAATTACATTAAGAGGAAGAATGCTGTCCAAACATGCTTATATCGCGCCAAAGAGGGAAGTAGTGTGATATGTATGTGAATAAGGTACGCGTTGATACACTTAAATTTCAAACTAATATATTTTATTGGATTATCCAGTTAATAAACAACAGTGAACATTTTGCAGGAACAACATGGAAATCAAATGTACGGTATTGCATGTACTTCACAGGTGAACATAGTTTTTAGAGTATTATTGCACACAAAGACAAACGCATTAAATACAAGCAAACACACATCAAAGCTCAATCATTTGTGTATAAATGTGTTGGAGTATGAAGCCATCAAAACACATGTATACACACTTCCATACACACACACACATCCTGCAGATCTCCTGTGTGCCTCTGTGCCAGGCTTTAGGAAGGAACTATACCCGTAACACAGTGGTCGTTTCCTGCCTACAGGAGCTTTAATAGGCGGCGGGGCAGCTGACTCACCAGGCGGGCTGCGGATGTCTTCCCTCAAACGTGACACTTACAATAGGCACTTAGTCTGTTTGAAGGTTAAGAGGCGCATCTCACTGTATTTACTTTAGCTTTTGTGGGAGCTTGAAAGATACAATCAGTCTGATCAGGTTTTTTCACGTCCACATACGTATTCTACATCCATAGAAAAAACACCAAGCACAAGAGCAGTAACTGCATTGTGCGTCAATCCATTGAGATGGGTCCCACTGGCATCAGTTTACTGGTATTTTTACGGCATCTTTTTTCTGCGTAAATGTACATTTGAGTACTCTTAGCAAACCTCCTCGTTCTTAGTTGAAATGCATCACTTTATTGGGGGCGAAAAACTGTCCCGCAAAATGTGTGTAGAACACAGAATAAAAAAAAAATGAAACACTGCTATCTAGAGAAAGTTTCATTTGACAATCGTTATTATTTCAAATAGTTTTAGACCATTAAAAGCCCTTCTGTTTTGGCTTGACAGCTGACATGACTCAGTCTGGTCTCTGGGTTTGAGGCGATGCCTGTAGCCTTGTGTACCCCAACCCCAGATGGGAGGCAACAGCTCTGGCTCTGCCGCCGGCCTGCAGTCAACAGTCCAAGTGCTGCCTGGCCTCGGCAGTTATCACCAAATCCAAACTGGAACCCAGAGAGAAAAGCAATTCGGGCCGGCTGGCCAGACACAGAGGAGGGCTGGCTGCAAGTCCTGTGTATTCTTTCCTCGATCCAACAAAGCCTGTTGACTCAGACCTCGTGCAAACTGCAGCCGGATCACCTGGAGACGCTCAGAGATTTGCAAGTAAATGTTTATGACCGTCATCGATCTATTTCTCGTGTGAATCTGTCATGTCTGGAATTTGGAAAGTAAAGATTTAACTGAAAATTACAACCTGTGTTAAATTGATAACAGACATCCAGTCTGATCTGAACACAGCTCAGAATCTCTGCTGTACTTTTCTCCATCTTCCTCCTCTTCAGTCAAAAATGCCAAAATTATGCAAATTTAAATTCAAAATTCAGAAGTTTTTGAATGTGCAAATCATGATCATCACAATTGCTGATTTTCATGCACGTAGCGTTTTATCTGGTGCACCAGTCGTTTATTGAAATGTATTGATAATTCTTCTTTTAAAACAAAAGCTAATTTTAAAATTATTCGTAAAAGCTCAAGTTGGAAGAGTTTAATGTTATGATCTGAGCCGACTTATTGCTCCATGTTTTGGTGAGAATCGCTGCCAAGAATGAACTAAACACTTCACATACGGATGCACCTTTGCGTTAAAATGAGGATGTTTGCTGCGTAAATTAAGTAGTCAACGTAAATAAGTCAACTGTTGGCGTCTCCGGGGTGAAAGTCACGTGTTGTTTGACCCACCCATCCACCCCGTCATCCCCTTTTTCCCTCTGTATGACTCCCTGAACACTCGCTCAGTGTCTTACATTTGCGACGGCACGAAAAGCAAAAAAATGAAGAGAATGAAAATTAAGGAATGAACAAAGAAAATTGGCACATTATTCACACGCCATTTGGTCATCAGGCGGACTTGAGACATTTGGACCTCAGATGTTGCAAACACCAAAAAACATTTTGTCAGCAAAGCATGATCGTCCTCAGCTGTCTCGTCATTATTCCTCTTGATTTAACGAAGGCGAAAGGAAGTTTGTACACAGAAATCAAAGCCATTCCACGAGTTTACAGCTTCACATGTATACAACTGCATACAGACTGTAGGCTCATGCAGAGGCATGCTAATGTAAACACATCTTGTTATTTCTACTGTGAGACAGCATCAGGTTAGGAAGAGTTATCACCAGATTGTTTCCGGTGTATAATATTATCAGTAGGTAGACTGTAGGATTTCTAGAGGTAGAAGACATTTTTTTAAAAAGCAAAACTGGCAAGCCATTTATTCCGGTGGAAGGGCGAGTGAGAGGGAAGACGGTGGACGTGGTTGAGAGAGATTATAGGAAAGGGGAAACAGAAAGAGGAGGGTGAGACACATGAAGAGACAGAGGTTCAGAGACAGCTAGTGGAAGAGAGAATATTGGGGGGAAAAAAAAAGAAATCAAGCAGGGGGTAAAAGCAGAAAGGAGGGAAGCGAGGCCTGGCTTTATTATATCCTAATATGCCTTCCATACTCAGCCAGCGAGCAGAAGAGTCCCGAGACATAATTACATCCCCTCCCCGGGCCGTCTCCCTGTATTAGCGTCTCCTCTAGTTCACTGGCTGCGACAGAGACAAATGAGAGAGTTTTTCCAGCAGATCATTCTCATCCGTTACTGCCAGTTCCGTGTGATAGATCATCGGAGGTAAAGCGGGGCAATAGATCACGGCGTAAAAGAGACTCACTAGCGTACCCCAGCGGAGCGCAGCTTTACAGATCATCGCCCACCTAATGCACACGTGGGTTAAGAGTCAAATCCCATTAGTTGTAGCGCCCCCCCCATCGTCCTCTACTCCCCCTGTCCCATCATCTCCCACATCCTCGTCTCCCGATTAAGCTGGAATAAATGGGTGCAATTGTCCCATTGACCCCACAGTGTTACAGTGTCACAGGTACTAGTTACTGCTGCGGTGGTGTTTGGGGTGTCTCTGGGAATACGTTGCTTCAATCAATTAGGTGACATTAACTGGAGGTTTGTAGTTCAAGTCAGGCTGCAGATGTGTTTTTCATCAAAGCGGTCACATTCGTCTGTTTTTATGTCACAAATGTAAAGTGTTTACAAGAACATTCTGTTGCATGGAAACATTTTTAAATCACAGGGAGGAGTCTTTAAGAAAAGTAATATCCTCTTATAGTACGTAATGATCATTTCACTATGAAATGTTCCTATTCTAGCAGCCTGTCTGTGTCCTTAATGAGACTCACCTGTCTGGTTGATAATATTCATTCACCTGGTCCTCTCTGTCTGTCTCATTGATACCAGACTGTACTTTTACGCTAAAATGACTGCACAATGAAAATTGTACCTAACTGGACATCACGGCTTGTGTGTAGGGTTTGTTTAGATATCTTACTGCCTTCGTCCCTTCTCTTCTCATTTTAATTACAAGAAACACGATACAGGGCATTTAGCTTCTCATTTTTAAGCAGCGATTGTCAGTTTAGCTCGTGGAGTCAGCATTTGTAGCTAATTAGCGGTACGTCTTCCAAAGGACAAACGGAGACCTTTGGCTGTTGTCTGGTTCACATGCGCTCCACCACTGCTGGATGCTAGGAAGCTCCTGGTGCAAGAAATATTGAGTTAACCCAACGTTCCTCCAGCCCTCTGTGCAATATCCAATTCAGTTGGTTCACCATTGTTCAGCCTTGTTGTCCTTGTTTTAGCTGTACGTTTATTTCTGTGTATGTACATTGAGAGCAACAAGAAACAAGAAAGACGTTTCTAAATTGCTGTATATGAACTTGAGTATTGGGATTAAAGTAATTCGGACTCTTGATGTGCAGCATGAAATCAAAATAAACAATCTTGACTTGCTTCTCTTAAAGACCTTAATATTAGGTAGCTCTCATCACGTCAGTTAATATTGTGCTTTGAAAGGTAAATGGTCAAATTGACTCACAGTAAAGCTGAGAGCTGCCAGAGTTACCTGCTCGGTAGTCCAGCCTTTCGCTCTGCAAGCCGGTGTCTGTGCTATTTGTGCTCAGCCGAACATGGCTTCTCAGAAAGAAACACCGCTCTGTGTCGCTGTGAAATACAGCAGCAGTGGACTTTAATCAGTGAAATTAACAAGGCGTCCTAGCTTTGACAGGAATCTACACAAATAAAATCCATTTGAATGGAAATAGAAAGAGCAGGTTGCTGTATTATTTTGCAGGTTGGCAGAGGACAAGGCTAATGAAATAACTTTGTAGGCAACACACACACACACACACACACATACGCAATCCACGGAGAAATGATTCATGATCCACGAGTGCCTGTCTGACTGTCTTGTGCAAGTAAATATTATTAACACCAGTGTTGACAATGTTAATCCATTCTCACAGACTGAGCACAGTCGGCGGTATCAGGTAACATGTACATTATGAACGTAACGGCAGTTCACTGTGAGACTGATTGTAGCTGCATCTCGTTTATCACGAGACAAATGGAAGGCAGGAAGTGTTGGTTTTGTGTCTGCTTAATTATCATTATAGAAATGGCACAAGCCTGTTTAATTTGTCTGTTTTATAGTTTTCTCTGATCTGAGAGGTTCGGCGTGTGTGTGTGTGTGTGTGTGTGTGTGTGTGTGTGTGATGTTTGTTTTCATGTTGTTCTGCCTGGGATGTGAGGATAGATTAGCTGCTCAATCAGAGAGTCATTATGTCGTGTTAGCACCGTTAAAGTGTAGGAAGATAGGTGAGCTTGTTCCGCACTAAATTACATTCTATAACATTTGATGTGAATGGGTGACAACAGGTAACAATATACTTTACTATCTTGTCAATTATATTGTGTTGTGATTTTTGTCCAATAAGGCTGAGAAGGTAAGGTAACCTGGCATTCAGTCGAGTATTGGGGGGGGGGGGGGGGGGGGGGGGCTGCAGTTTTTATTACTTTGTGTTCTTTTTGCTTTAGTTTAATTTTGTTTTAGTGAGATTTTGATACACAAAACTGATGTTGTATTCTTAATGAGATGCACAATAACATCTACAAGGGTTCAAAAGGGATTTTTCATTTAATCTCGACTTCAGTGTATTTTCAAGGTAAATTAAAAAAATGGGTGAAAGTAATCAGAGTATTTCAAACGAGTTTATTTGTGGTAGTCGTTGCTAAATATCCAACAAAGGGAGCAGCCATCACCGCTGCAGAATACAGTTAAGTGTTTAGCCAGTGTCTCAATCAGGGGTAGTGAGTAGACGTCCCTAAATAGCACAATGCTTCTTTATATGCTGCTAGTAACACGGCGAATTAGCGCTGCTGCACAACATAACAGATTTCAATTAATTCTGATCAGCACAGATGTTGCATCACTCTCGCACGAGGCGGCCTCATTTTTATGTAAATTGAAGCTGTTAGACCAAGAGAGGGATACAAGGGAAACTGTGAAATGGACAAAATGATGCACATAGAAGTTTTCAGGTAATTTACAGTATGATAGTTTTGCTTTACGTTGCTTGTACTGAAAATGAAATGCGTGTAATTTGAAGTCTGTTAAACTAGCGCTCATAATTAATTGATTAGACGATTAAAAGATATAGGTTACAATTCAGTGTTTTGTCCTCGTTCTGTGCATTAATTGGAACACTTATGCGGTGTCCTGTTCCATGCAGCCTAACAATAAGACAAGTGATGATGTAATTCAAGGCTGGGGTGAGTTTAAAGTGAAGCATGAGACAGGGATGTCCACTGTTGTCATTCAGCTCCCAACAGAAGCCTTGACAGGAACCCTGAGAGCTCACGAGGGGTCAAAGTGTGCGTGACCCGCTCTCCCTCACACATCCAGGATATGCTTTAAGAAGGATGAGGACTTCTGTAAACCTGGCCCGCTTTTATTGTACAAAAAGAAAAGTGTCAACGGACTCATTTTTCTTCTCTTTCTCTTCGTGGAGGTGTGGGAACCAAGGCTGCGGCGATGACAGCAAATGTGGCATCGGTTGGTTCGATGAAGTCACCCCATTGTTCACTTTGATAAATCGTTTCGATGGATGTGACCTCTTCGGACGAGGCTTCCTTCTATGACTTTGATGTATGAATGTGTGAAAAACCGAAGGGGGCTGTTTCACTGTGTTGTTTTGACAGCTTCCCCGTCAGACGCCGAAAACTGAATCTGAATCCCCAGAGATGGAAAAGTCTTGAAGAAAATACGGAGACTTGATGTAAATGAGGGTAATGGATCGATCTTCATTTTGCAGTTAACACTCGTTGGCATTGTGTGCCTCCAAAAAAAAGTTTTCCATTGACTTTATATCTATTTCAAACCACATCTAAGAAGCATCATGAGGAATGTAGCCTCTCACTGTGCTCCACATGCTTTGGACACGGATGGAAGTGCAAAATATTCACAAAAACATAAATAATTCCATAGCAATGATCCTTTATACCTTTTATTTCATTTCTGCGCTGTTCACAACTATAAGTTCAGAGATAATTAATCAAAAAGAGGATTTTAGGATTAATGCTTATAGATTACAAGGTCCACTGCTGCAGTTTTCAGGGCAGCGTGAACCCACCGTCTCGCCCTCGCTCGTCTTTGTCTCCCGTCTTTGCCTAATACCTCGACTAGGAGGGAGATTCCCCACAACAGGTGTAGGGGGCAACGGCGGGGTCACAGCTTTCACATTTGGCTTGCTAAAGACTGGCGACAAGAAACCTGCGGCGAGAAAAGAATCCAGGATACTAAAGGATGTGATTTATCACCTCTGCCAGAATTCTGCCAAGACTGTATGAAAAACGAGCAGGAGGGTTAGAAAACAGAGTCTGTTGTCAATATTTTAATCCCAGTGTGTCCACAGAGTGTCAGGCTTTTATGTCCCTTTTCATACTTTACTACGTAGACGTACAGAAATGCCAACAAAGGAACATAAATAGCAACTTCTGCCATCTTCTTAATATAGCTATGCAGTTCCGCGACATATTTTACTGGAAAAAAATAGGTCTTGGTTGGCCTAAAATCACACGACATTTTTAACATATTAACCTTTTAAGACTTTTACAATGTTGCAATGTTTTTATTATAAGTAAAATCTTTGACAAGATAAACTAATTTAAATCAAAAATGGATGCTGGCTTCAGTTGTGTTTCTGTTTCACATCACATGATGCTACCGGCATGTCGTCAACGTGAAACGGACGCAGTAGGGTTGAGGCAACAACACCACATAGTTAGGTTTATAAAAACATGGCTGGGCTTAGAATAAGTGTGTAAATTAATTAAAATACGTACTTAAACCATTGACTGTGAAGTGGACGTAGTCATCGTGACGTCACCCATTGATTTGTGGACTGCCTTTATGAAGCCTTGAGTTCGGCAATTTTTCCGCCCCCATCTTGGAATACGGCCGTCGCCATGTTGTTGTTTTCGCAAGCAATGAACAGAAGGTATCCCCTGCTGGTCAGTAGAGAGAATGCACGTTTTAGGATATTTTGGCCTCACTCTGTAGAACAGGAAGTTGCCGCTTGACTTTAAACATTGAACATAAGTACCCAGTTTTCCTTTTGTGAGCTTCAGTATGCGACAAGTTGGGATGAGAAGATGTTGCGCCAGAAGAAGCCTTTCTAACTTTGTATATGTTACGTCACCTACAATGAGTGTGGCTTGCTATTCGTCACTAGCTCTGAGCGTAGCATGTTCACGTGTATGGTTTTACATCGCAGCCGGTACAGACTAAATGCTGAGAAATCGTCAATGGCCAAAAGCAGAATTTGCTGAGACCGGGCTGTCCTGACCGTTATGAATAATAATTAGTGCTGATGAATCAGATGAACTACATTGATCCCGCCTCACGTCAAACTACACGCACTACAGATACACACACGCGTGCACATTTGCAAGTAAATTATCTTGGCTGTTAAGATGATGAACCTTCAGCCACAAAGTGACATTGAAAGATTCAGTTGCAAACCGTTCGCCAACTGAACACACACACATACGAGCGCACACGTCTGGACCTCCTCAACACCCCCTGCAGCCATCGAACGTCAACTATCCCATCATGTGGGGTAGGGGAAGTGGGGGGGGGGGGGGTGTACCAGACGGAACAGCCAACCAAATAACTTCGAGCTGTCACCATGGAACAACACCCCCCGACGGCTGCCACCCTTGCCCCTGTCCCCAAAACGACGGCATACGGCTGTCATCGCCCAAAACAAGATGTCGTGTCAAGGCAGGAAAATTACACAATAACGAGGCCCACTTGAGATTAGGCTAATGAGAAAATCAAAACACAATTTAATTCTTGTCAGCGGCGAGGCGTCTTTAAATTACCTCTCGCACTAGCATGCTGATTAAGAGAAGTCTGCCACTCTGCCTGCTGCCCACTAGAAATAGCCCCAGGGCTTTTTGGACCATGGCTGGCTTTCTTCATTGCAGGGGATATTAAATGTAGACACACACACACATGCACACATGCACTGAGCTGCCTGTGCTCTAGTTTTGAGTTACCAAAACGGTGGGTTTCATCAGCATTGTTGTGGAAAAGAAGAATATCAAGTGTTTGAAGAGTCAAAGTGAAACCTGATCTTTTCGGTTAGGTTCCACAATTAGGTACACCTCATTCGCATCGACATTTTGGAATAATGCAAGTTAAAAAACAATCCAGCCTCAAAATATATAATCCGGTTCACACGAAGCCTTTATGGTTGGACAAATTAAAATTGATGTTGACATGTCAGAACATAAATTTCTGCACCAAATACCATGAAAATTCATCCAATAGGTAGCAAAACATTGAGCTCAAAACGGTGGTGCTAGACAGAAAGTCAGGGGTTCACTGAGCTTTTCAGGATACATCCTCTGGTAACCATGAATGTCTATACACCATTTTGTGCCAATCTATCAGGTAGATGCAGAGATATTTTACATGATAAGTGAAACATTTGACCTGCTACAGTTTTTTCTAATAATATAGATAATAAAACCAACGGCACACATTTCATTTTCTTCAGAGAGATCAGTGAAAGTAAACCCTGAATGGGAGATTGCACTTACAGAAGTTAGTGGAACAGACTTTGGCCAACCAATGATTACCATAAACAACTAGTAAAACTGTCATTAATAGTCCTGACTCTGACTTGCTTCAGTCACTGAACTTAACCGGTGTTTATATGGGACGAGCCCTTAATTCCTCGACTGCTAAAAAAAGTATGTAGTCACCATTTTTTCGTCTCTGTTGTTTATCATGCCGATAAATCTGAACGAATTATACTTTGGTGCTCATGGTTTCCAGAAAATGAATTGAACAATTTATCCAACCGATCTAACGATGATTAAATCCATATTGACAAAAGTTAATCTGGGTCTAATTACCTGCATTTGGTGAAAACCTGCAGCGGATAAAAGGGACTCGTTTCATAAAATGTAACTTTTTTTCAAACATGCAACGGCCCAGAAAATCTGTTATAAACTGCTAACCAGCAAACAGCTAAATCGAATCTGAATTTATCAAGATGATGATGGATGAATATGACATTCGCCAATTCAAATCAAGAGGGAAGATTTGCAACTCCTTCTATAAATCAGTCGCCTCACCTTTAATAACGAAGGCTGTATCTTTTAATGATCTCCCCCCCTGGAGCCTCCCTCCCCTTCCTCCCTCCCTGAGAGCTTTTTCGCCAGCGCGGCATCTGCAGTTTGCTTCCAGTTTTGATGTCATGATGGTAATTAACTGGCAAAATGTAAGCTACAGCGTGTCGTGATACGGCCACATCACTATTCCCAAACAACCTGCGAGCATATGGCACCAAATGTTACATTTCCCTAATAGCCCCTGAGAGCAGCGGCGCCGCCATCAGAAGGAAAAGGGGGAAGGCTGCGTTGAGACGACGGCAACTTCAAAGGCCCAACAGTCGAGCTGAGGGCTGTTAATTCATCCTGCCAACACCGTGAGTTCAGAGGGTTCTGCAGCGCCCGGAGCTTTCAAAAATTAGAGACGAGCAAGGACCTGAAGTCACACCGTACCCATATAATTAATTATAATATTTTTCACGGGCAGCGTCAACGTACTGGAGCACTGCCTTGCTCAAGGACATGGAAGCAGTGTGCTGCACCTGCTTATCTGAAGCAGGCATGTGAGATTTATTTGTGTGTTGATGAGGTGTAACGACTTGCTGCTTTGATGTATTATAAATTAAGAGTCAAGTTTAAGTTGATCATTTATTGAACATGCACAAACGGCGTTTTTTTTATATACAAGTATCACATTTGTTGTCTTAATTTTCTTCACTTTTTTGATACAAATCTACATGCTGGACATCACTGTGTCTGGATGCTTGATTGCCTTCAACAAGGACAATCATTTTACATTACTGAGTAATGTTAACATTGGTCCTAACAAATAAAAAAGACTCTTCAAGGGTAAAGGACTTGTTAAGATGGATATTTCTCGCCTGGTCACTGAGTTCCCTCATACCAATTGGAAAGTCCGCACGCTTAACAGATCAAACGTTCCGCCATCAGGACGGGACGGGCCTGTCTCGTCGCCAAACAGAGTGACCGCACTCATGATCGTCTCCGCCGCTTACATCTTTCACCGGTTCACCAGGACTTTGATTTGCCAACATTGAGCAGCCAAGCGGCTAACACCATTTCCACCTCTTTACTTGCTCCGCTGCGCTCCTCGTAGCTGCTCTCGCCGAGCCATATGGCTTACGGACGCGCTCCCCATTTTTCAGATAACTTCTCAAGCGAGAGGACAGGACACAAGCACAAGGAAGATGTTCACCCACCCTCCCATTGCCACTGTGCACGGTCTGGGGAGAGGAGCAGTCGTTATTAGCTGGTCATGGTTCTTTTCGGCTGATTTCTTTAAACTGAAATTGAGTTTGAAAGTGAAAGTGATGCAGTCTATTCAGCTGTTAATTACACAATTGTACTCAATGGTGGAAAATAACATTTATTGAAAACGGAGCATTACAACTGCAAATCGGGGTAAGAGACATGAATGTCTTTAAGAGGCTGTAGTAGGCTCGGTTTTAAGCTCGTCGGGAAGGAGGCTAAATAACGCTGCAGTAGAATACATTTTGTCGAGGGAAATACTGGCATGGGCAGCTTTCAGTTGATGTACGCCACTTCTATGTGGCATCTACTGTTGACCTGCTATCTCCCCTGTAAGAAACCCCGAACCCCTTTAAAAAAGACAATGAGTCGATCTGGGTCTCTTAGGTTCACCATTTGTCAGATGTACAACCACGTTCTTGGTTGATGAACTCAAATACCCTTTCATCAACCCTCCACCTTTTATCAGTTACGAGCTGTTTTAACTTCTCTGCTCACAACAGTCACATGTTCAGGTGTTACAGCTGACTAAAAATTTGGATATTCTTCTATTCAAATTGTGATTTGTATTTTTTCAAATTAGTTAAGTTTAGTTTTCACTACTCCCAAGTAACTGCACCCTGGGTACAAGTATCCCTGATTGGGAATCATTGATATATGTATGTGCACAAAAACGCCAACAACTTTATTTGTTTATTTTAGCATTTCAGTGCATTTCAAATTTTTGTATATCCAGAATCTTGTATTTTTCTGCTTTTCAAAAACCCACATCGATCAAACTTTGGTATTCTCTGTGTTACATTACGTAATGTCTGCCCTAGAGCACATCACTATCACCAAAAGACAAGCGTAGAAGAAGCGTGAGCACCTCCGATATACTCCACATTATCCACGCTTCCCGTGTTTCAGTTGCTTCATCCATCCTTTATGCCGCGCATTCCTTAAATAGCTGCATCCTCCCGAATCCTCCGCCGCTGAAAGAGTTAAGACTTCCTCTCCTGACTGCCCGATGTTGGCAATGCATGACAGCACCAGTTGACAGCGCCGGCTATGGATGACAGATGACAGTGGTGGAGGGAGCGGTTTGGTGTGTGTGTGTGTGTGTGGGGGGGGGGGGGGGTGATTATGAAGATAACGTATCCATGGGACACCTCTCAAACACATGCAGACACCCTCAGTGCATTCAGACCTATAGACGCACATGCAAACACACATGCATGCACACTCACTTGCACACACACACACACACACACACACACACACACACACACACACACACACACTCCCGCACGTTCCTCCCAGGCATCATCCCATCTATTTGACACAGTAATTACAGCACACACTGATTCCAATGATGGATGAACTCCCAGACTGGGATGTGCTTCTCTCCTTCCTCCCACTCTCTCCTCTCTCCTCTCTTTCTCTCCCTCGTGTTCCCCTCCCTCTGTCTCACCACAACATCCAGACGCGTTTCTTCGAGCTTTAATGTTGCTTTAGGAGGATGTGAACCATCCTGACAACAGATTACAGGATATGTGTTGTTATAAGAAGCTACTAAATCACTGCTAAATTGCCCATAATTTAACCGTAATGCTTCAGAGCAAGCTTTTGATATATTGTTGTTACTGTATTATTAATATTAGAAAGCTACATTTTTTCCTTTTTAAAATCGAACAGAATCATTTTAGTATTTACATTTTATTTTCTCTCGTTATGCTCTTTCTCCGAATGTATTTCTAACTTCTTGTTAAACTCAAAAGCGCTCTATAAATCAACCTACATTATTTCAATATTAAATTGTATTTCTGTCATGTCCATTTAATACAAATGTATGTATAGTGTATTTATGTACATAATCCCTGTAGCTATCTTGCTATATATGATCTGTGGACGCCTCACATTGAGGATTAATAAGAATGTCAGTGAGAAGCATGAGAGTACCTGCACCATATCCTCTTTCACCTGTTCTCTCTCTCTCTCTCTCTCTCTCTCTCTCTCTCTCTCTCTCTCTCTCTCTCTCTCTCTCTCTCTCTCTCTCTCTCTCTCTCTCTCTCTCTCTCTCTCGCTCTCTCTCTCTCTCTCTCTCTGTTATTGTGTCTCACCCCCTCTTAGTCTGAAGAACGAGAGAGCGACAGAGTCAGTAAGGTATTCATGCCAGACTGGCATAGCGGCAGATGCTTGCTGGCATTTAATTGAGTTGTTAAAGCAGCACACAAAAGGAGAGGCCCCCCCGATTCAATTTGGCTCTTTCCGTCTCAACCGACTGCCCTTTGTATTTCATTAAGGGGACACGGGAACACCTGGTGGGGACCCAGGGAGCCGTCCTCACCTTGGTCTCCAAGCAAGGTGATGGACTTCAACTCTGGATGTGACAGTGACGGGTCTAGCTCCGAGCTACGACTCACATTTTGTGATGCTTTACATGCCAGGTTGCATCTTTAGAGGTGTTCAGGATGTCTTGGTCTGTCTGAGGTTTAGGATAAAGACAACGGTTAAGGTGTGTGAACATGAAGTGAGTCTCTGATGTGACTGCATATAAAATCATGTTCAGATGCTACTGAAATGAAGCCGAAGACATGTCCACACCAGTTATCATTTTTTAACTTTAGCAATAAATTTGCCAAAGAAAATAATAAAAGGTGAGAACGTCTGGGACCAAGAAAAAGTGGAGTGCCTGGAAACTGAAAGCCGAGGAGACTGAAAAGATGCAAAGTCACGGCATCATGGCACGTCATGACGTTGGGTCAAATCTGGTACAATCATAAAACATGGGGATGACTGATGGTGTCTGCAGTCGGAATTTATTTTATACAAATAAAGATATGAGGAATGCTGACCGTTTCAACAAGTGAATCTGCAGGTTGTAGAGTCGAACTCGTTCATATTAAATGTTAATCCGCAACAAAACTTCTCGTTTTTTTTTTTCATCCGAAAAACTACTGTCAAGCCGAGCGTACCCAAATAGCTAACCCTAATCTTGAGCTAACCTTAGCTAAAGCTAATCCAGATAGGTTGCACATAATGTCTCAGCCTTAATTTGATAGCCGTGGCTACAGCTGGCTGTCTAAAGTCAGAATATCGGCTGTTTTTTTAACGAATAAACATGGAGTGCAACTTTCATAGTGCCTCCAACGCAGTGTCTACTTCTCTTTGTACATCCATGGTTCATTCTCAAGGGAGGCTGGGATTTCATGCATTGATTGAGATGGGGAGCAACATTTTGGACAGTTGATATATATTTGTATTCCTGTTGTAATTATTGAAACTGTTATGTTATCTTTAAGTCCTTCTTCTCTGGGCTGTGACTGATTATTTAGTTCTGTATCTCATTCATATAATGTATACATATTCAAATATTACACACATACAGGTTATTATCGGTATTATTGTAATTGAGTGGCAAGGGTGAGTGAGAAGGGAGGGTGAGGCGCAGGTAGGTAGGGACGGGGGCGACGGCGGAAAGGAGGGTTGTCGCCTCAGGCTGCGAGT
Organism: Lycodopsis pacificus; assembly: GCA_028022725.1. Classification (NCBI taxonomy): domain Eukaryota; kingdom Metazoa; phylum Chordata; class Actinopteri; order Perciformes; family Zoarcidae; genus Lycodopsis; species Lycodopsis pacificus. Next base: position 5,408,512 of record CM051689.1, read on the forward strand.
GAAGTGATGCTGTAAGAAAGGTCCGTCGTGCCCATCCCCACCGCCTGGCCGGGAAACCAGCCACCCCTGACGCATCAAAAGCTGTCAGAGGGAGAAACAGAGACACGGCGAGGTCACGGCGAGCGGGACGGGCGACCTTCTCGACGCCTGCTGATTTATTTTTCATTAGTCGCCGAGGGGAGGGGGTGAAGGGGAGTCGGGTGTCGAGGGCTGCCGATCCGGTCGACCGCCCTGGCGAGTTGGCCCGAAATGCAAAGCAATCGAGGCTAATGTCATTGCCCACACAAATTAATGCAAGTGCCATAACGTTGTGAATGTTGCTATTAATATGGAGGAGGCTCTGTGAGGAATTATCGAATCCCCTCATGCATTTCACGGTTTATGTAAATGAACGAGGAGGTTGTAACTAAAAGGATGATTAAACTGTCAAGAGTTGGATATGAAATTAGCTTCAACGCTGGAATTCTCGGCCTGGCTGTAGACTTGTGCTGCTGTTCAGTTGAAGATTGTTGGAGTCGTGACGAGGCAGGAAGTAGCTGTTGACTCCAAACTGTGTGCGAGAGTCCTCGAACGACAGCCAGACATACGACATGCACATGTTTTTAACAGATTTAGTGGTCCAACCGTGAGAGGATTCAACCAATTATTCAAGATAATCGGAGGCTAATTATTGATCTCAGATAAATCAATCAAAGCAGCCTTTTAAGACTCATTAGACCTCTGTCCTTACATTACTTCCTGCAGTTTGTACTTGTCAATATTTTTTTCATTCAAGTATGTAATTACTCAAGACTTTGATAATATTTACCAAAGTTTATGTCGACGATGCAACACAATTTAAGCAAATGGTTTTTTTCTGTTGAAATACAGTACGACTTAGTGATTGGAGGAGAAAACAACAACAATGTTTTTGTAAGTTTTGAAAGAGGGGAGTGCGGGAGAATGTCTGAGGTGTTGGGGCAGAAACGTTTTGCAGCTTTTGGTTAACATCGAGAATTTCCTCCAATGTTTATTTCAATTTGTATTGTTTGTCCTCTTTAGAAACACTTGTATCCGTCCTAGGATGAAACTTACTGTAATATTTTGGTCGTATAACTGAACCTTGAGGGAGCACCTTTGCTCTGGCTGCAGCCGTAACTGTTGGTACAGCCTCGCATGAATCACGGCCACACACAATGGTCTGCCGGCCCTCGTATAACTGAGGCCTTTTCCGCCCCGAAATATTGCAAGGGACTGGGGAAAGACTGCGCTTCCAGAGAGGATGTGACCATGGGCCGTGGGCACATTGTTGGCCTTGAGTCTCACCACGCTGCAGTCTTCCAGGGCTTTTGGAGTAAAGGGAGGGGCGGTAGTCGGTAGCTTACTTCTGTGGTTTCCTGTCCGCTTGGCTTTTAGACCTACAAGACACCAGGGACCATGGCCACTGTGAAAGAATATTCAAGGGAGGCGAGTAAATCCCTTCTTGACGTCAGCAACGCGTTGGGTTGGTTTGACGCGTCGAGGGCTGAGAAATGGGACAACAATGAATTGGCCACTTTTCCGACAGCATGACTCAGCGCCGTCTGTTTACAGAGGGAGAGACTGCGAGAACCACTCGCTTCCTTCTGACGGACCACAGGGCCAAATAAACAGAACACTCCGCCCTGCAAAACCCCGCAATCTGCAATCATAAAACTCGTTTATTTACGATTTGATTTATTTATTTAATCGGTGAAATGCAAATCACTTTGTAGCATTTACAGAATAAGTTTGTATTGATATAATAACTTAATACGACAGCGATTGATGACTCTATTAAAATAATCCTAAATCCCAATATTTTCCCTCTCATATTTTACCCAGAAAGCTGCCTGTTATGATTTCCACACTATCTCTTCCTGATGTCATTATCTGCATGAATCTTGGCACAATTGTCATCACCTCAGGAAACGAAAACATTTTTCTCTCTCTGTATCCTTGTCATGTTTGCACATTGGCATGACCCCCTATTGTTGTACGGAGGCAGAAAAGGAGCTCTTTGATGCGCTAAGTGATTTACAGACCTAGAGGACATAAACAAATGGTTCATTCAGGACTCTGGGCAGGAAGCGCCCTCCAACTTCAAACGGGTGCTCCGAAAAAAAAACAATAGCCCGAGGTCGATTTCTCTCCTGTCACATTATTTTCTGTCACTGAGCTCAGTGGCACAAACGGCAGCAGGACTGGAATAAGAACAGCTTTCATCTTTTTTTTATTGTCTTTCCGCTGTAATGTCTGCCGTTGCCCATTATAAGTTGTCATGACTCATTTGACATTTTATCAAAAAAACGAGTCTCAGGACTGCTGACATTTTTGTATTATTTAAAAAAAATTAAAAACACTGTGCATGAATAGGAAAATGTATTAATTTATCTGCTGAGGCTAGATCATGAAGGATACTGTTTAAACAGCCAGTCCAGTTATAAATAGGTGATTTCTGGCATATTTTTACTGTATGTCTGCACCGTGTAGATGACAACTGGGCTGGTTGTGAGAGCCTGAATCACCTGGTGGTGCCAGGTTTATTTGATCAGAACCTTAGAGTAACTGATATCTAACGTTTTCATCAACACGGGACAATGATATGTATGATTCTGATATCATTAAATACTCTTTTATATTCCCATAAGCATCGGAAATGTGCTGCTGTGAGAGCAAAAAGAAAAAAATAGTTTCATTACGCAGCAGGTCAGAGTGCCTGCAAGTAATAAAAAGCCACGATAAACGAGTAAAAAATGAAACATTGCATTATTAATGTCAAATGCGATTTTCACAAGTATGACGGTTTTTATTTATATATTCAAACAAATTTACATATTTATTATTTTTTAAACAATTCCCAAAAATACTGACCTCCAGCTAGCAGCATTAAATATAGTACATCTCATAATGGAACCACACCAAATGTATGACTTGTGATAACAGATCATGACATGCATAATTATCACACTTTATCACAAACATATTGATCTTGTACGACTTTTTATATTGCAACAATGACCTAATATGTGCTAGCCAACAATTATTATTGTAGCTAATATTTAATACACGACACATACACTGCACACACACACACACACACACACACACACACACACACACACACACACACACACACACACACACACACACACATATTCAACTGTGTTTAAGCTAACCTCATTAACTTATTCACATTAATGGCAATTATGGCAATAAATGGTAATTAGATCAAACACACTTTCCATGCATGCTTTATTTATTCTGTCGAGACATTACCATGAACAACCCTTCACCGTCCCAGGTGGATGCTGGGACTCATTAATCTTCATATAACAGCATCATCAATGTCCGTTTGAGTTGGGGTCTGAACCTCTCACACCAGCATGCACCACTGAGGACGCTCCCGGTAGAAGGAGGGGGGGGGGGGGGGGGGGTTTGCCCTTTAAATCGGCATCCTGTTGTGTTACAAAGTGAGAAATAATCATTCATTAACCCCTCTGACCCGGCAGAGGAGGGGGTGAGGAAGGTTTAGATTGAGCCCCCTCATTGTCTCGTCCGCTCTGCAGCTGGGTGAAGCCGATTGACGATGCAAATAATGATCTTTAATGGATTAGCTGGCCGAACACGCCCCAGAGTTTCCTTTTCAATTATGAACTGAATCGGTTTATGAAACAGGGCCTGGTGTGGATAGCAGCGACCAGAAGACCCCCAGGGATTACAGCGTGTGTTTGTGTCTGTTGCTGTGTGTGGGTGTGTGTGTGTGTGTGAGAGAGAGAGAGAGAGAGAAAGAGAGAGGGAGTCTGTATGTGAGAGAGAGATAGACAGAGAAAAGAGAAGGGTGGCTGCAGCCTGGGACTCACATGGAAAGGTGTTTTACAATGGGAGAGGCTAGAGAGGGAGGGTGGGTTAGCTGGTGTATGTGTTAGCGTGTGTGTGTGTGTGTGTGTGTGTGTGTGTGTGTGCGTGTGTGTGTCTGCGTGTGCCTGGGGGTCTCAGACATGTCATCTCTCAATAAGCTCCCTGAGGTACAGAGTTTATTGTCACAGTGAAGAGCCTGACAGACAAGTTAATCAATCTGGCAATTTGGTGTTGGTGCCCTTGTCGCCGCTCCAACAGCCACCCCCTCCTCCTCCACACACACACACACACACACACACACACCTACAAAAAAAATACATTGGTGGGATGGGGGGGGCACTCTGTTTGTATTGCAATGTTCTAGCGTCACTTGTTAAACAGCAGGTGGAAAATGATCTCCTCGTTATCTCAGCCTTTTCTCACAAAATTAGTGAACTGAACACAACGAACATCTGCATGGAAAGTGAGAGAAATGCAGCACGTCTGCACTCCCTGCAGGATTAACACGGAGAGCGGGAAGTAGTTTGACACTGAAATCGAGTGATGCAAGTGATAGTGTTGTGCTCAGGTTTGCATGGGTTGATATTTGTGTTACTTCAAAACAAATCTATTCACCAGTCTGCACACAAAGAGCAACATGAGGGTGTGACGGTGGCTGAATGTTTGGTCAGATGGGCTACAGCTACAGTGGGTTATTCATCCACTCAGGCTCCTGTGAGTGGAGCTGTGTCCCAACTTGGACGTGGAAAAAGATATAAATACTGTGATGCTTCCAAGTCGTGCAAACAATTATTCCCTTTTTAAGCTTTTGTTTCAACTTGTTTTTCCTCATAAAATCAAGACCAAAAGCTATTTATGAATAAAAGATAATAAAGTGATTATTTTGTATCTTACAGCTCCACTTTCTATAACCTGAAAAATATGTTTACTCATCTGGGGTTGTTGAGAAAAAAAGTCTACTCCTTTAAAAAAAAAAAACTGGCTATTTTTCAGTCAATAAAAAATAAAATAAAAACAATACTGATCACAATTCTGCTGTAAACCAATAACTTTGCGTTGTTATTTGCGTGTTATGCTGGGGTTTTGTTCTGGATTTTAGATTTTAATGCTGTAAACATCGAGCACTTAGACGGAAAATGCAATGAACTCAATGGATCGCTGATGCTGATCAATAACATTTGCCCCCCCCTGCAGAACTTTGTGGTGCCCGAATACTTCCATTTTCAACTGCTAAAAAAAAATGATGTTGATATCGAGCACAATTTAGCTACAGAGGATAAACAGGTTCACACAACACAGAAAACAATATGGAAGGTTTTATTTTTCCAGTATGCGGTAACGTGATATTGTTATCCCAACTCTTAAGCTCTCTGAAGAACTCCATAAAAATGCAGTAATTCCTTAACACCCCTTAAAGGTTTGCTATCGCAACACTGTGCTCAACACTCTGTTCTAGTTCTTAAACACGTCTATGTGTGTGTGTGTGTGTGTGTGTGTGCAATGTATGTCTGCACGCCTCCTTTGCTGCACGTTCAAGTGTTACACGATCTAAGTGGTTTTTGAAGCGCAGCACTGACTTGACCGCAGCACTGCGCTGTGTTGTGACAGCTTTGATTAATTTGATAATGATGACCTATTGTGGCACTTTATGCTAAGGTAAGCACAGCTGTCTGCCCGGGTCAGGAGGAGTAGGAGGAGGTCGCCGTATACGAGAGTTAACTTTGTTAACGGAGACACGGCCGAAGGGGAGACTCGCACCAAGGACAGCGATCAATGAGAGAGTCTTTTAATGAAATGGACAGTAACCTTGAAGGGGACACAGCAGCAGTACCAGTGACTCCAGCCTGCCATTCTCGATCCTCCTCTCCTTCTTATTTAGACTTTTTCTTTTGTCTTTTATGAGCTGAGTTTGTTTTTCTGTATGTGCACACACTCATATATTTTGAATAATTTGCTCGTCTGTTTGTAACCTTTTAGTCTTCTTTTTTTCCAGTTATTTTCGCGTTTTAAAAAGAATGTCAATATAGATATTTCGTGAAACAAAAATGACTTTACACCTGGTACTTAAGCACAGCTGAAGAGTTGCTTCAGCTCAAGAAGGCGATCACATTTACTCTCTCTCTCTCTCTTTCTTTCTGCCTGAGCCGGAGTGGAAAGCTGCTATTTCCCGCCGAGTTCTACCCGGCACTGTGAGAGTTTTACTCTTCCTCGCTCTCTTAGCCGGGTTGAGACGAGACACCCGATAGCCGCCCGGGCCGGACAGTGAGTCATCCTTTTCCAGCGTCGACTGGAACTTGAACCTTTAATCCCGAGGATCTCAGAATCCGGAGAGTTGCAGATTCCTTATCATTTACATTAATCTCAGGAATTTGCACCATGCCACGAAGACACAGGCTCCACTTACTTAACTGACACAAAATAGGGTAACAGCTACGATGATACTGGACTGGTTTTAGCCACACAAGCGTATCATTCACTTGGTTGTAAATAATAATGTAATAAGACTGGCAGGGGACGCAGATGTTTAACGTAAGCCACAATGTTGAATTTTGACATATAATGAGCCTCATAGGAAGTTTTTCTTCATGACGAGAGACAAGTTGTACATTTTCTATACCAGAGTTATATTTTCTTTTATTGCCAACATCAGTTCCTATCACATTTTAAACTGAATCACATAAAATCTGAAATCAATCAGTTGAATGACTTCACGGACTGCCAATAAGAGATTTACACTTCGATTCAAATGACAAAGCTTCTCAGTGTCGAGGTTTTTATTACTACTTCAGCAGTAAAGATCTGCAGCTCTCACCTTCAGCTAAAAGTTCAACCTCGTCTCTCGCCAAGTCCTTTGAAGTGATCCTTTCAAAAAGAAAAGCTCGTCCATAAACCATGCCAGGCCACGTACCAATGCCCATATGTGAAATGAATACCTATTTCAAAACTAACCCCTTAAAACTACCACCACTTACACACCGCGCGATCGGTGTCCTGAACTCTGCAAGGCTCGTCGTGGAAGAAACCGGCGATCAGCGAGGCAAATTGTAAAATGAATCTTTTTTGCCTGCATTTGTGGAAAAATCTGGATGAAAACGATGGCGAAGGAAATCCAATCCGTTCCCTGCAAACGCTGCATCAAAGTAATTCAAGACAACACGGCAGCTGTAAGGATGACATAGATCGTTTCGAAATACCTCTTTTTCCGCTTCTCGATATCGGAGCGCGGCGGCTGCCGGAGATTTCTTTACAAGGAACCAAAGAAAGTGGCGGCTTCTCCCGTAGAGCTGTGTTCATTTGATCACAACCACACCGTCTGCGGCAAAAGCCATTTGTTGGATTTAACTTTGAGTTACTGCGTCACTTTAGACTTTAATGTCTGGCACATATCAATTCTTACATAGATCATTGTGACAGTTGCACAGCCAAACCCGGAAGCGTGTGATGTGGGGAATCCCAGCAAGAGAAATCCATGTTTATTTTTACAAACTAATTCTCAGCGGATAGAAATGTTGTTCCGGTTTTAAAACGACATTCAAGCGTGCATGACGGTTGATCCAAAGTGTTAATTGCCGTATCAAGAGCACACACATACAGACAGTTTTACGACCTGATTACATGTTCCTCTCCGTGACACAATACACTGAGCCAGGAATGTTAAGTCAGCCTCGGTTTGTGAAGGGAGGAGGGTGGCCGGGAGGTTAGGGCTTCCCAGAATAGTTGGGCTTTGTAATCGGCATGCACGGGCTCCAGAATGTGTTGAGTATTTGCTAATGGCGAGGATGATCTCCCGCTCCCAGCAGGTACCGCCTCCTATTACAGACAGCAAGGTTAAACATGGAGGCTTGTTAGGATCAGACATGTCCTGTTGGTTAGACACAGAGTTAGTGTTGTTGTCTTTGCTCACACAGGAGGAAATAGTGTCAAATGTTTTATCAGAGGGAGTCTGAAACAAAAACAAGGAGACACGAGAAACAGCTTTCTGTAAACTCATGGTGGCATGATGGTTTTAACGGTGCAACATTGTTTCCATTAGTGTTAGTAGTAGAAGCACTTATTCATCTTAAAGTAGTATGTATTGAAAATGAAGCAAAAAAATCACCCTGTTCCATAGATCCAGAGATAAAGATTACAATCATATGCAATAAAATATCTCCACTCTGATCAATAATGAGGGGTCCCTAGAATACAAATATATTGGCTAAGAAATTTAAATTAGGGTTTAGGTAGGAAACGAAGCTGTTGAAGGACATTTCCTCTCAATTATGGACGATGGGGTTGTCATATAATAACATGCTACTGCTTCTCACTGCTCCTTGAACTGGAGGTGCAGACTCGAGTCACATGACTTTAAACTTGACAAAATCAAAAGGAGACTTTTAACTCGACTTGGACTTTAAGTGCTGTCTTTAGCCATCAGTGTTTGTCAGTAATCAGCGGCAATATTTTCAAATAATGTAACTTTATTGTTGGTCTTGATGGTACATGTTGATGTTTTTATTTAGTACCAGTGAGGGGCAATTCTGTGCAAGCAACTCTAATTTTGGAAACAAGCTTGGTCTCAACACAGGCACCAAATCTCTGAACATTTATCATTTGATTTGCGTTCTCATTTATCCTCAACCTCCGAGACCACAAACGGAGATTCCTAAATGACTCAAGAAACCGGCAACCTCCTCGCTGTCCTTAATGGTCATTGGGAAAGCAGGTTAAACCCAAGATAGAGGGCCAACCTTAAATACAAAGCAGCAGGAGATGGAAGAGTTGGCTTTCAAAGGGAGATATATGGCCAGCACAAGACCAGGATCAGTTGCTTTGGGAACTTAAAACCTTGGATGACGGTGAGAGCCATTTATAAGATTAAGATAAATAGGCTCATCCTGGCACCAGCCAGCGTGGTTGGGAGTTTGTCTCGTTTGATGCAAATGAACCAGATCACTGTGTGTTTGGAGGCATTTGGTCTTTTTGCTACATCTTGGTAGGTATCCACCTTGTTGATTTTAGTTTACAGGCCTAATCCTGTACTGTTCAAGGGGTATGACAGTGTCTGCCTCACCTCATTTCGGGAGTATCCCACTGTGGCAGGTAAAACCTCCCAAATCAATAGCACATGTGGTCCGCATTACAGTGGGAAAGGCCTCTAAAAAAACCTCCTCCTCCGAGAGTGGCTCACACCGATGACAGACGCGTTGTGATTCCACATATGTTGAAATGTAGAAAGCGTTACATGGCCTCTTTGATACAGGATGATTTATAGGGCCTTGACACCAGTTGCAAATGTCTTTGGCGAGGGCACGGGGAGGCCTGCACTGCAAGCGGATAGTGTCGATCAAATCGCATTCAGGGCCACAACAAAATGGATTGCGTTTCCACTCAGGAGTTTTCTTGACCCGTTACTTTTGGTGCTCCTCGTTGGGTCATTGTCGCCAAACGTCGAGCCGCTTCTTGTACTTAGATTGAAAGAAAGCAAGAGAAAGACAGGAGGAAATAAGGAATTTTAATCCAACTTCTCTCAGTATTCTTGTTGTGCTCAGATTTCATGCTCCAATTAGACAGGGGCTGAGTCAGATACAGGCGGGGAGAAAAAATCAGCAGAAAAAGCTCGGTGAAATCTGCCCAGTATGCCAAAGTGCCCTGAATTACAGAATACGGTTGGCATGGGGTCACTGTCTTGCGAGGTATAATTATACCGTTAAACTAAGCCTCACGCTTCTACATAATGGTAGATAAACATACTCAGATTTGTGACACTTCTCAAGTTCGAATCCACACTGATGCAGCTAACTCAATTAGCGAAAGTGGGGATCAGGCTGCCCCTTAACAGGGATTGGTGGAGATGACCGAACTTCTTCCCGAAAGTTAATTAGCTATCACATTTCTTGTGGTCCTCAAAGTACCAACGTCACAGCGAAATCCATATTCAGCGAGGCGCTCGTGTTCCATTAGAAATGTCAGTCAGCTGGACAGCGTAGTGCAGTAATGTTTGCTGTTGACTCGCGCCCTTCAAAAGGGCCCTTGCATGCAAATGAGCTCTTTAGCTGTGTCTCTGAGATGAGGTAATTTGGTTACGAAGGCATATATAAATATTAGAGTACAAACTGTTGGTCACTCAGAACACCTCCGAACAAAGGTGGGTACAAGAGGGCAATTAATAATGTACAGTTAGACCTGACAACCCCCAGAAGGACGTAAGTGACAGCATGCAAGCAGGGGCTTAATGTCATTTTGCATCTCCATTACGCCGCGTGCTTTATTGAATAATATCTCAACCCTGTGCAGCACTGACAATCAGCTATGCTAGGACCACACCCACTGCTTACTGTCCGGCTTTTATTGGAAATGTCGTTGGTAACAGGGTCTGTGATGTGACGAGCTGTTTGATGCATCTTAAAGTGGCAATCATTAAGATTTCAGTCCTGGTTGATTTTGGATTTATATTTGAGTGAAAACTATGGAATGATGCTTTGAGTTTCTTTTGTTGAAGGACGTTTTCAGATTTGTGTGCATAGTTCCATTTTTAGTGTACAATGGAGAAAAACTGTTATACAGCATGTTTGTCTCATTGATTGCCACTTTAATAAAAAAGAAACAGCTTTTGATCCAATAAGTGAATGTCTTTTATTAGCTTGTAGCTGAATGTGACTCATCTGCAAAGCCCCTGCTGCTGAATTACAATCTTATATCTTCTCCTTGCTGCTGCAGCAATGAGGCCCAAAACATAACCAGCTCCACTGATTGGCTGATGCTATATGAGACATTCAATTAGGGTTGCGTCCACAATTCTATACTATTTAGTATGCTAAAACTGTATGGATTTGTATTGTGTCCAGACCTTATGAAACGAGTAGTACGGGAATTGCATGTTTCCAGTGAAGTGTTACAGTTTGCAAACACCGGACACCATGCTGGCATACATATCCCACAATTCAATGCAGTAGTGATGACAACGTTCACGACAGATATTGGTGGACAGCTATATATATATTTGTATTTTAAATATTCGTTGACATCTCCAGTTTGTAGTGATCTTACAGAAAATAGTCGGTTTAAAAGTTTAAAGGTAAAGACATCTGCAAGATCACACTAATTCATTCAGAAGATGAGACCTGATTAAAGATGAGAGGTGAGAGGTCTAATTTCCCCCTATACGGTTTGTGTTGGGAACGCAATGCGACTGAATCACAAAGTAACACACAAAGTGTTGAGGTCATAAAAGTGGAAGGCTTCTTTCCTCTTAAAATAACAGAAACACGGCGCCCATACTCTGCAAGAACTGCGTCACACTTCACAGTTTAATCAGTTCATTTATTATTTCGTGTGAGATTTAAATAACCAGCCTCCTTACTCCTCCGCTAAACTCATTATGTGTCATTGCAAATGCTGTTCAAGGCACAACCCGGGCCTGAAGCGGTGAAAACAACTTGACCACGGGTCACGCGCAACTGGTCTGCGGCTGTGGGGGCGCAGTACACAGGTATGGTATGGCAAGCGTGTGATGGAAACATGAGCCTGAACCGCAAACGTGCCATGAAGGCCGGGGAATGTGAGACCGGGTGCTGGGCCGAGCTGGATTGAGTTTTCAGTCAGAGGGTGCATTCATGGATCCTGTCGGAGTCCAGCTGATGAAATAAAATCATGATGAACGGCGCTCAAGCACAGCTGAAATATAACGATTATTTGTCCAAGCTTTGTTTGTATTTTCCAAACAACACCAGTTCCCCTTTGATCTCAGAGGTCTTTTTGAGTCACACTGAATATAACATGCAGTTGCTGGATGTCATAAAGTCTAAACTTGAAAGAATTGTCTGCATCGGATGTATGTTTGAGGACAGCTTTTGAGAAAAAACAGCCACCATGCTTTTCATATGCATACTAATAGATAAGCTGTCAAAATGTATTGCATTTATTGAATATATTGAAATATATTTCAATGAAACAGTACAAAATAAAAATACCTTTCACCCAATTCTCCCTTTATATAATAAGTTTATAAAGCAAACTAATACAGTGACTTGAAGTCTGTTAAAACACATGAATCCATAAATGTGGAAGCATTCTTTTCAGTGCCAAATCAAATGTATTTTTAAATAAATTCCATACTGTAAGATGTATTTTAAACATAGTTTCTACAGTTTCCAATGCAAGAACCAACCTCAGATAACATTTGCATTTGTGCAGTCAATTTAGGGAATTCTCTGGATTTCTAAAAATCACGAAAATAAGTGTACAGAAAGAAGAGCAGGAAGAAATACATTTGACTCACACGTTGACGCATTCGTCAAGCACTTCAGCCATCATCAGAATTAATGGCAACATCAAACAAGTAAAAGGGACCAAACCAAAACCTGGAGCTGTGAACACAATGTAGTCTTCACACTGGCAGGTTGTTTGTTTACACGTGGCCGGAGATAATTAGCCCAGAAGTAATGACTGCTCTCTGATGACAGCCGCTGAAACCTGACCCCCCCCCGATGTGACATGCTCTCCCCCGTCACTCTCCCCTGCCCGACAACTGCAGCGGGGTTATTTTTTGCCTCGGCTGCTCGTGGGGCTAGCCTGGCGCCAGCCCCTGGGACCCGGAGAAGGGGGCCCCGACGGGGCCAACGCTGCCATTCGCCCCTTAACCTCCCACGGCAAACGGCACCGGGACAACACTGTCATGGCGTCTTCCATTGACAGAAAGGCGTGACGGAAATATCTGAGCTCTGTGCTGATTCCCCTCCAGCCGTGACTGTCGTGAGAAGAGCAAAGAGTTTGAACTGATTTCAGAGTTGGATGGTGGAAATAGTTAGTGTAGACGTTCAACTTGAGTCCGAGTACCTTTGTGACTCCCATTAGATGTTGATTTAACTTATGTCCACCTATCAGAAACTTTAGCATATTTTGTATTATTTAAATGGGAAATTCTCCACCTTTTATGTGGATGTTTTGATGGTAAGTGTAGTCAATTGAAGCACTAAATCCCTCAGTGTGTGCTGTATTGACAGAGAAATCTGAGTTCTCCCAGGATTCATATGTGCGCCAGTTGAATTCAGCTTCTTGGGATGACTCGGACTCTTCTGTACCACGTGTCTCAGAATCTGGGTTGCAATCCCATAGCAATACGAAAAGACATCTCAGTGGCACTCAAATGGTCTATCACGTTCCAGAGGCCGCCCACTGGGACGCAGCTTAACGAAGGCCAGGCCGCTTGATCTTCCTCAAGTCTAAAGCAAACAGGCACAACGTGGCAGCCATGCCACCCTGGTCCACTGCGGCTTCAGAGGGAAAACAATGACTTTCCCTGAGCAGCTATCAAAGCTTTGCTGGCCGCCAAGTTCAAAGGCCTCGCAATCCGCTGTACTCTGAGGGCGAGGAGCCTGGCCAGCAGTCACTGTCTGAGTCAACCACCGAGGGACTCGTTTTAAGATCCTGCAACTTTCGTCTGTCCTCTTCGAGACCTTTAACTGGTCAGAGCAAAGCTTCTCAACTAACTTAAAACTTGCACCGTAATCTGAATTTAGATGACTCAAACTACAAGGAATGGCATTGCTCAAGCAGCGAAAAAGACAGCATGTTTTTTGGCTTCCCTGAAAACATGCACTTTAAAGAAGCTAAGGAGGAGGGCACAGCTACTAAAAGACATTTGAGTCATGTTTCTGGTACTGAAACAAGAAGCTGTACATACTACAGGTGTAGTTCAAGATTGTTTATTGAGCTTGTCATAGTGTTGTGTATTTTGAGACATCATATCTGTTATTTTAGTATGAACATGGATGTTTGTTATAGTGTCAAGAAACGTAGATTTGAACCTTGGCATCAGATGGGGATTTTACAGTGACAGCTTATTTGCTGCTGTGTTGTTAAAAGGCGCCCGGTGACTTGTCTTTAAAATGTCTTATAGATTTATGGTCAAATATTTAAACCAGAGGGTTAAATATATAACTTATATTTGTAGCTACCATGTGACAACAAACTATATATTCCCAGTGATTTATTAGGTATGAATCTCATGAGCTCTTGATCACTCCAAGTCATAATCAACTGACATGAGGGCGGTGATGTCCAACACGTATCTCTTTTCCGCTCAAAGGTTTAGAGGTTACATCCTTGCTCTTGAAAGGCAGACACTAACATTTGAAAGGCCTGAAGGACTGAGGGGTTGCCACTTGTGACCTCCAAATGGTATTCATTCCTTGTCGGTCTTGTGTGTGAAACATTTCTGTTGACACCCTGCAATGCGGTGTTGATGAGTTAATCTAGCAGCTGAGTGTGTCCTTTAACTACACCCAACCCCCCCCGTGGATTTTCAGAAGAAAAACACCTCTTATCTCCACGGGAGAGGAGGGGAAAATAGGAGCCCCGGTGGCCGTAAATTCACAGGATCTGGCGTAAGAACGACACACGGTACGTTTGTGTACCGAATGCCCTATCGTGAGTTTCCGCAACCCCGCTCCAGAGCTGAAGCGGTCCCTGTGGTGTTAATCGGGTATCCAGTTTAACCGAGGACTTCGGGAGCGTGGAGTATTTTGTATCTTGCATTGGGGATGGGGGGGGGTTCTATAAAGGGAGAAAGCATTCCTCTTCTGGTTGAGCAAGACTGCAAAGACAAGTGAAGGGCACCTCGAAAATGTTCCTCCTCACTCTTAGATCTGATAGAAAGCGAGTTTAGACAAGGTTCCCCGGGAATTTGTAACTGGTGTTGCCCCGTCGCTCTTGAACCCCGTTCCCACATCCTGCCAGTCGCAGTGGACGTCACAGGACCGGTCTGCATTACTGGTGGATATTACTTTAACCATCCTGGATGGGGTCCAGGGTTGTCTGAGATCAGGACAACAAAAATAGGCTTAGAGTATGTATGCTCAGCCCAGAGTATGAAATCCACACGAAGGCTCGCTGCCTTATTGTATGTGTGGGCCGCTCGGCGGATATCGCTTACTTCTCAGAACCATCTTGTAACCTGGGCTCATTAGACAGCCTTAATAAGGACATCTGACAGCTGAGGCGAGTTCTTTTCCAACCGTACCGATGTAGGTTTTAACATAGTGATACATTGCATTATTGAAAATGTTTCCATCGGCAGAGGTGCTGTTGCCGGAGTAGGTTTTGTAGACTCACTGCTTGGACAAGATCAGCATGTGAAAGCATATAACCACACATTACAACTTTATTCATCAAATTCTAACACCAGCACACCAAGTCTTAAGTCTTAACACAGGAACTCTAGTTACATCTCTTGTCTGATTAGTTTGGGCATTGACCCGCAACATTGCTAATAGCTTTTACCCTTGTAGGGATTTAAGCATTTGCTGCCTTTGCAGGTAAAAATGACAGGAAAACATATGCAGCGCTACACACGAAAATTGTTATCTCATGGAGAATGCAGAGAAGGTTTGGTCCAATAACTGTATGTAAGTCAGTTTTTCACTGTGGGAAAGTCTGGCTCATCCTCAGCAGGGGTCTGGCTCAGAAGGGAGGGGAGTTTGCATGCGAGCTGGATCTGAAGGTGGTAATGACCAGAGTATTCTTTCACACTGACAGCTCCTCTGACATCTTGGAATTTATCTCTTGCAGCACATTTTCACGGGCTTAAGACAGCACCGTGGCTGCCTCGCGGGTATATCTCACTTACTGTACGGGCAGAAACAGCTGTAAACAGAGACCCGAGTGTGAGAGGAACAGGGCATTTGTTTATGCTTTGACACATCACAGCTACAGGAATATGCATCGTCTTCCGACGGTCTCCTGCAAGTGCCACCATTTTGCTTTACAGGGAAATTGATTTGTTTATGTCGTGCCTGAAGCCTGCTGAGTTTCTTACTGACAGTTTGACACCTACGAGGCAAAGGTGAACAGCAAGTGTGGCGCTATCAACAGCTTTAGCTTATTAGCCTGCTGCTTTGACACGAGATCCTGAAAGCTTGTAATGAGTGCTGAGTAATGGCAGCCAAAATAAATCAATCCAGCCTTGCCTTATGCAATCGGCATGATGTCTTAAAATGATAGAGATTTGGTCCACGCAGGGAAAATTTGAGAAATGCACACACGCAAAAGAGACAACTATAAAAGGGAAGCAACTTGATATGCAAATTGCACACTTTGATATACAGATTTTAGAATAGTCGATGGGTAAATTATCCAAATTTCCAATCCAAGGTTCGGCACCCAACTCATGCAAAACTTTGCTTTGGTTTCAGTGCAATGAATTCTCAATTATCTGTGACCAAAGCCTTAACCTGGTTGCAAACAAAAATTCCCAAAAAGTCACTCATTAATTGTGATGAATGAATATGGTATGTGATATCCTCACACAATCCCTTAGCAATGCAGAAATGTACGTTTTTAATTGTTCATCTAAACAACATGTATGTGCATGTATGAATTTGAGTTTCGTATAATGTGACACCAAGTCTGTAAAATACAAACTTCCCTCTGAGACCCAGAACAAATGGTTTATAAGAATCTATTTCTGCCTTATGTGAGCACAATTTATATTGTATCCAAACAAATATTTCCAGCTGTGACTTAGTGAGGCTTTCCATTGATGATGTAATCAGTGAAACCTTTTCACACGTTAACTTGCATTTGTTTTCAGCAACATGTGGATGTGTGTTCAGTGTTGGCACACAGTATAAAGCACGTATTAATCTTAAGGTGCCCCATGAATAATGGCCAAATGCCAAAAAGTAAGGACCATTGATTTCTGCTGCAGCCCAGTTGTTCTTGTCTTTAACACGCAGACACTCCAGCCACAACTTGAGCCCATTTGTTATCTGTTGCCTTGGCACAAGTTATTTAGCCTGTCATCAGAATGATAAACTCTCCCCTTCCATGATAAACTCTGCCCAGCCGTGGGTGTCACTTCGACAGCTAGCTCTCGCATTAGCCAATACACCTATCAGGTGGAAGGGAGTGAAGAGTTTCAGCTTCAAAATACGACGTCAACCGCTCTGAGAAGTGACAGCTGCTCTCACAGAATGATCAATAACACAAAATGAAAACAAATGATGGTCCTTTGTCAAGACTAAAAGGTAACCTAACAGTTTTATAGGCTGGATCTGCTCGAGTTGAAAAATAGTAACTTCAACAATTCCTCAACATGGACGCTGTGTACAGAGTCTCAGAGTAGACCTCCTCAAATGTTTCTGTAAATTCTTGGGATTACAGCTCAAATGCCTCGAGCTGTGTTGAAGTTCTGGGTATTGTACACAGAAAAGACTTTGTGCTCAGTACTGCTGGTATTAATCACACTTAACTTGACATTACAGGACATCTTTATTGGAGGTTAGAGTTGGACGTGGGGGCGGAGAAAGGCCAAGGCGAGTTTCACTTCTGTGAATTTGTTGCAGCCCTTTCAGAGCCTTTCTGAAATCCTCTATTAAAACAGACCATTCCCTAACTTTACAAAGAAAAATGTTTCAACCCACAGCAGCTGATATCCGATTGAGGTTTTTCTTTACTAAAACAAACGGTTTAGCTATAACTATAGGGTCACAGCTATTTTGTGTTGCTTAAACGTGTCTAATGTCAAAGATATTAGTATTGCTTTGCAGAAAACGGAATTAACAATCTTACAAAACTGTTTTTTGTTTCAGTTACAAATAGAAACCAAAGACAACTGCTTTGTGCTTCTATTTGGACAAATGACAACATTACTAATTGGAAAAATGTATCCAGGTAAGACAATTATCTGAATGTGTTTTTTTACTATAATTACATTAAATGTGCATATGTAGCCTATAAGAGCTTGGAATGAACCCTGAAATGTAAAAACACAAGTCGATAGATAGATAGATAGATAGATAGATAGATAGATAGATAGATAGATAGATAGATAGATAGATAGATAGATAGATAGATAGATAGATAGATAGATAGATAGATAGATTTGGACTCAGGGTCCAGACTGACCAAAATGACAAACATAGACAATACAAGTACATAGGCCTAGCAATGCCTTACAAAGAGACAGCTGTACCAATGTCGTCACAGCTGGGACTGTGTGTCGTAACAACATTTTATATTTATTTAAAAAACTTCTGCATGCAGCCTCAGTTCCAAAATCCCTAGCCACGTGACCATGATGAGGTTGTCCATGTCCTCGTCACTCCTCTCCATAAAACCATAATGGGATGTTTTGACAGTGGCCAATTGCTTGGAATTCCCGCTCTTTCATTGCCCTGCCCTGACGAGGTGATTCCTGGGATCCGGGCTCCATGTTATTAGCCCCGAGGGGTGAGCGGTGCGTTGCTCTTCGTGCTAGCTGAGTGTGGAAATTGCCACCTCTGACTGATTAGCTTCCTGTCACCAGGAGGTTATGCATGAATTGTCCCTTCTTTAAGCTTCTCGGGAGATCCCCACGAGCAGGAGGCTTAAGAAACTCCACTGCGGGATGAGCTTTCTGTGATTTCTCACAGTGTGCAGGAATCCTGAGGATTTAAAATACTATATGATGGGATTTAATCTAGAACATAAACTTCCTTCAGTGTCATACCTTCTCTTTTTCATTTGAGCCTCAACTGTAAGGATATTTTTGCAAACAACTGTAAATAGTTAAAAAAGTTGCATACTATATATAGTGTCATTGTTTATGAACATACAGTTTTCAAGTAATATAAAATGTCTCTTTTTCTCTTTGAATAAATGTATTTAATTCCAGATGTTAGCATTTTAAGTTTTGATTTTGCCCTCCTGTAAAATTAGAGAAATGGCATTTGAAACCTTCCCCGTGTTATATGATGGTAGAAAAAGTACCAATGATTCATTTGAATATTATAATTTTAAAGGAGCTGTATTTAAAGTTATAGTGGAGTAATGGCTGCCTGGGCAGAGTCAGTCCCTCTGTGTGTGTGTTCACATGGACGGGGCCCACTGGTTAGCTCGTGGCCGCCGCTCTGCACTGCTCTCATACGACGGTTACAGGTGAAGTTGTCCCGACCGACGGCGTCGTCGCTAACGTGTAGCACCAACCCCCAGGTAAACATTGTTAGCTCCGCCAGTGTTTTTGCGGTGCTGCGCTGTTAGCGCTTAGACTGTATATAAGAAGTGGACCTAGTAATCGTGACGTCACCAATTGGTTTGTGGACTGCCGTTTTTAAGCACAAGTTCGGTGATTTGGCCGCCGACATCTTGGAATACGGCCGTCACCATCCGATGAACGAACGTTATCATATTTGGAACGCAGAGGAGCGACGTAGAGACGCCGTATACGGCTCTGGTAGCAGCAACGACCTGTCAATCACAATGAGCCCGCCCTGAAGCATGCTCCGCTTTATGGTCGATTTCACTTTAAATGGGACCACAATTTACTCAATGAACATCAAGCTGTACAGAAGAAGACTTGAAACTAGAGATTGAAGTTCCCTGCTATGACTCATGGCACTGCCAAGTTCAGCTGTTGCTTTACTTTAAACATGTACAGAATGCCCTCAGTGTTCCTCACGGCACTTTGAATAAAAGTGTGCATCAGATGGCTGACACTCTGAGGAATAGTTAATCTTACACATGTGGAAAAGTGTCGGACCATGCTGTCTCCACTTGGCAAGATGTCACAGTGCTGCTCTGTACATTTGTCGTGACCCCAATTCTGGCTGCTGTTTTCCTTTGCATGCTTCCTCCTCTGCTGCTGCTGCTGCTGCTGCTGCTGCTGCTGCTCTCCAGCTGGCAGCCGGGCTGGGACAGACACCAAGCTGAGGTCTGACCCCTGCTGACAGAAATGAGTTTCGTATTCAAGACCTGTTGCTGGGGGATTGCATTTTGGCGTCTGGTCCGACTCCGGCCAGTTAGATACAGCTTGCCTCCAGCATGAAGTGCTAAATTGGTTATTGTTTTCAAAAATGTTGCGACGAGGTGAGAGATTAAAAAATAAATGAATAAATCACTCTGCTGAAGCTGCGAACACAACTGTGAGCAAGTAAGCGATTAAGTGTGCGAGTGTGGGTGAAGTTTGTCACATTGTACACATGAGTACATACGCTTATATTCATGTATGTGTATATAGTCCTTTCTGTGTGAATGCAAGTATACGTGTGTGAGTTTATCTGTTTGAGCACAAGCTGTATTATGCAAGTGTTGTTTTCATAGCCTGTTGCCATGGTGTCAAACAGTTAAGAGAAGTCGTTGCTGACTGACCGGCCACCTGCTGGAGGGAGAAGCCCCACAGAGAGACAGAGAGGAGGGGAGGAAACGAGGGGGGAATAAAAAGAGAAGGGAGCAAGGAAAGTAGAGAGGTGAGGATACAGAGAAAAGGAGACAAAAGAAGAAATCCACAAGCTGAGCATCACATATTCTCGTCAGTAAGTTGGTATAATGTCATGCATAACATAACAAAAAATGGGACCATGGGACAATAAGCTGGCTGACTCACATGTTTGCTCCTCTTCTACGTGCAGCCCTCATATGAATTGCTGTGTGATGTGAATGCCAAGTGTAAAATATCATTTGGCTTTTTACGCCGCGCCACCAGAAATTGCCTTGTTCTTCAGCTTCACTGATGTTCGAATGTCCTCGCCAGCTCGCTGCTGACTTTGACCTCCTTTCCACTGCACGGTGTTGTCTTGACTAGACTCCACTCGCTTTTGGGACCAGGTCCTGTTATATATGTTGTGTTTCACTGCGGCAGTAGCCCAGGAGTCTCAGTGGATTGCCATATTATTTTGAGCGCATGGTGACACTAGCATTTAGCTCAAAGCACCACTGTGGCTCAGTACAATGTCACAGAGCTGCATGGTGTGTTGACGATGCAACAATACTCAATCATGATATGTATGTGCAGCCAGAGAGCAAAAATAATCCGCTTAAACAGCTTACCTTCAACCTGTGTACCTCTGCACTGTTGTGTGGTTCTCATTGGGTTTTGCTCCCTTTCACAATACTTTGAGTTATGTGATTCATTTCTCAGATCAAAGCTATTGTTTAATTAAAAGAAAAGTCCGATTTGAGCCCCTACTCTACACTACATTCGTTCACCAGCATTGTGAGCACAGTGGCCATCTATAAGTTACTCGCAGGTCCAGATGTTGTTTTTTTTACAGAGCATCTTCAGCTGTGCAGCTACCGTTAAAATAATAGAAAGGAAACTGCTGGAAGCCATCCTTGAATCATGAAAGAATATTTACGAGGACGATTCAGGTCAACGTTTGCATTAGTTCCGGCGCTGGGATAATATTTCTGTTCTGCACCTGTGCACCTGAAAGAATGAAAGTATGTCACACTTGTCTTTACAAATAGACATGAGCAGTGGCCGAAGAATGATTTGTCCTTTCAAGCCATGCCAGCGCATGCGCTATTAGATGCTTGTCCTTTTGAGCTGTCTGAAACTATGACGTGAATTACAACCATGTACACCACAACTACATAGAAAGCTTAGCGGAAAGCTCAGGCACATTTCACCACGTACCACTACTATGTTGTACTGCATGGTCGAAGCAATTACACAGCCATGATATGAATATTTCTGTCCTATTTTGTTACCATTAAGAAATTGTTCATGTTTAATTTGATTACAGTACAGCTCAGTGTCAACTCTGCATTTGTTGTACTTAAATTGATTCTAGCAGCCTGAGAACTTTAATTCAAACTTCAAAACAGCGACAAATGCCCATTCTGGCAAAATGTGTCCATCAGTTTCATCAGTGAAGGCTTGTAACTTCTTCTAAATGTAATGTTTTAAGTGCACTCTTGTGGTCTCAGCCTTTGAGAACATCTGTTGATTCTGATTTCTCTGGACAGATCTTCTCATTGTATTTGTGACAATACTAACAACATGTCAAAGCACGACATTCAGGCTCGCCATGTAAATGGGGCAAAATTGTTCGGGCTAATTTTGTAACAGCGTGGCTCAGTTATGTCTTGATCCCATGCCATCTGGCGACAGCTTTCAGCTGAGGTTGGCATAGTTCCACAACCTTACTTCCATCGCACCGGTAATGCTTACTGTCTATTTATACAGTGCGAGCAAATGGCTGTAGCAGGTTTTGTATCATGGCATTAACAAGCAGAGATGTCTGAACAAAGGAACCGATGGATATGATCTGTCATGTGTCGTGGGGGGGGGGGCGGCTCGGGGATGTTTGAGATGACTTCCTCATTGTTGAAAAGCATCCACTTCCTCACATTGGAGCAGGGGATGGCTTTCAAAGGTGGGGTTTCTCGTGTTCTTCATTTACCCCGGGGGGACTGGGCACAAGGCAGTCTGGAGAGAGTCTGTGCACCCCTATCCCCACCCCCCCTTGCCAGACTTCACCCCGTCGGTGGCCCTCCTGGGGTTTGAACACAAGCCGGACCACCTTCGGTCTTCGTCACGCATTGTTCGCCACTGTATTGCGACAGACCTTGTTTTACCACGGCTGCACTGGGACATCTGGTCTTACAGCGGCTGCCACCTGTTTCCTGAAGAGGGATCGTTCACAAAACTGGGATCCATGATATGCCCATTTGTCGCCTGCATTAGTTGCAGCGCGTCATGTGATGTGACAGACTAAGCTCTGTACTCAGTACTATCTCAAATTTCCCATTAAGGACGAACAGAACGAGTGGGAGAGGGGTGATTATGGTTTTTTTTTCCGTTTGGTACAATATGTGTCACACTGTATCCATACAGGGCGGGAACAAAGCTGTGTGAGAGCTGTCCGGTTTTTAATTGAACTGGAAGAAAAACTGCATTGTACTTGCTCATGGAGCTGCCTTTTTAAGTCTGTCAGTAGATACAATCCATTATGTTTAACTTAATAAAGTGCTTTGGTTTCACAGTGAATTCAACAGAGACTATAATACCAATAACTGAGAGTTCACCATATCTGGGATAAGGCAATAAAGTCAAGATCCTACTTTATTCATCTGGCAAGAGAAAGGTATAAATTGATGAATGACTTCAATAAGTCAGTGACCGTTCACGAACACTGAAGACAACTTATAGATCAAACCCACTGTGAGGTATTAATAGATAGGATTGTATATAAAGCACTTAGTCATGGCCGCTTGCCCATCGCCTCTAGAATCTGTGTCCAGAAGTGCTCCTTAAGAACAGCCGTCGTGCTAACAGGGTGCCAAGAGAAACAGGAGGACAGCACATGAACACAATACTGCATCTCAAGAAAGAAGGGGGAGAGAGACGGAGACGGAGGAGGCCTGAGACCTGGGCCACCTTCACCTCAACTCGGGAGAAAGCAAAACAATGAAATGATTTCTCAGTGACACAATTTGGAAGTTAACATATTTAAGTCATTTGCAGATCCAGTTCCAGGGGATATTACTTATATTTGATTCTCACTGATAAACCTATTTGTCCCTTGAATTTCTATGTTTTAAATCCCCTAATTTCGTCTTTATTGAGGTGTGAACAGTGTATGATTGATGGCGAGGCGGCAACCTCCAGGTCTGAGAAGGGAAGCCAATATGAAGTGACTTAAACTTGCATTCTTTCTAATGGCCATCAGGGGGCGACTCCTGTAGTTGCAAAAATAAGTCTGATTGTGCAGAAGTCTGAGAAAATGACTCTTCTTGATGTATTACCTCAGTAAACATTGTAAACATGAGTTTATGGTCTCAATCATTAGTTTTCTTCATTGCAACATGATGTTCATTTAGTAAATGATGGTCCATTTAGAGTCACATTTTAAAATGTGCTATTGAGTGGACTTCTCCTGGTCTTTGTACAGTATGTGTGTGAGACTCGGCACGTGTGTGCGTATGGGAATGTGTGTTTGTGTACAGTATATACATAACTGTGTGTTACTCAGTGTGTGAGCACTGGCAAGAGTGAGTTGGAGGAGAGTTGGAGTCGGGGAAGTTAAGTAAAACACATCCAACTTCCTCCCTGTAAGTAAAAGGCGCACTCAGAGGTAGAGCGATTGAGTTGGTGTTTCCCGTCGGGGGGTAAAAACAACCAAGAGCAAGAGTTTCTTCACACCCGCCTTGTTAATTAGCTTCCAATGGTGCTCGGAAAGTTTTCGCCTCACCTCGCTCAGCAGGGAAGAGGAAGGGAAATCTCTTTCAACTTCACGGGAAGGACTAAAGCAGAACAGGTCTCGTGCCAACCTCTTGCACAATTAAGCATTTAGAAAAATAAATACATTTAAAATAATAATAAACTAAAAAAGTATAAATATATATATGTGTGTGTGTGTGTTTATATCTATTTTTTTTCTTTCAGATTAACTAACCAAGAAATTGAGTTTAATTTCTGAGTGAGTGAAAACAAAATCATTCAATATCTCACAACTCTACAACGTCAGTTTTATTTTGAAGATTAAGGACTGTGAAGCAACAAATCCAGCTTTATAAAGTACATAAATGGTTGAATGTTGTTCAACGTGCGATCAAGTCTTTAGTTGAAGAAGTCAAACCAAATTACAATTTCCAATCCATTTATTTTTCCAATAACCCAACTGAACTATGCTTTTAAACTTTCGCACAGTCTTCCCCGTTGTCCTCCCTTGGGCCTGGTGAAAGTCTCTGGAGTGTCCCAACATGTCTCCGACCGCTCCTGATCCCCTTCCCCTTGACTCTCCTCATTGTTTTTGGCAGAGCAGCTGCTCAGCGATTTAGATATCATCATTCAGGCAGGAAGATAGGACAGCAAGACATGTCCTCCGGGGAGTCTGGTGAGCACGGAGAGGCAGAATATGAGATGTGTTTGTCGGACACAATTTGATAAAGAGTCTGTGAGTAAGTGACAGCGAAATGCCTCCCAAGTGAAACCTCGTGCTGCGTTCGCTGGCTCCCCAGACTCCGGGAAACGGTTTGGGAGGCTCCCTGTGATTTCTTTTAAATCACTGGAGGTCTTACCAGGACAAAGCAAAAACTACAAAAACAAAAGACAGAAATGAAGCATTCTCATCTTGAGCAAATAAAAAAAATGATGAACATCAAATGTACATTTGTCATTGATTGCCGCTGTGCATGTTTGTAACTGTAGAATAACATTAAAAACAAATAAGAAAAGATCATTTGTCTCAAACAACATATATTCGGCATCAGTTCTGTGTTTATATTGCATGTCTGTAAGACAACATGCATGCTTGATGATGTGTTTGCATATGCAGGAGACTGAAATTACAAATGCATGTGTGTGAATATTAGTTTGAGGCAATTAAGGCAGCAGCAGTGCGGAGGTGTTGCATGTAAAGTGCTATTAAATATAACACTTCTCTTTTTTTTAACACTGTCGCTAAATTGGATCACCTGTCCCTTTAAATCAGACAGTTCACATTCATGTTTCTGTACGTTCTCTATTGATCACAGACCTGTCTGGAACTTTATTGCATCTCTGCTTATTGCATTTCTTAATTTTGGTTCTCTCCGTGACAACGTTTGGCCCAACGTACAGAGGCACCGTTTCATGGAAGGACTCATCAGACGGGATTCCAAATCAATTTGTCAGTTCGCGTTTGACCGACTCATTATTGAGTTCTATTAGAAAGTGGAGTGGGCTCCGGTGACTGACAAGGCAGCTGAAGCCATTATGCAGAGATTTGGGATCTCATCCCAGCGTTGGATTGGCCATCCCCGTCCAGAGGCCTCCTAAAGTCATCCATCATGAGGATTTCATTTTGCTCCTAAATGTGGGCTACGTGTTGTTTTGGAAGCCGCAGAAATGATCAGAATTTGGCCAGCTTGGACGGTGCACCGTGCGTGCTCAGTCATTGTTATCATCAACAATTATTGTCTTTTATTGATTTGGCAGGAAGCGAGTGACTGGCCATGTTTAAAATGGAGACTGGTGCCAAACACTGGGCAAGATCAACTACTCAAGACCGTTTCCTTTGCCAAGGACGGCAATTAAAGCACATTCCAATCCGGACTAGATCCTGGTTTTGAATGTCTCCAACATTTCCTTTTAAACAATTGTGGAAATAGTTTAGATTACTAACATGTGCGTCCACTCAGTCCAGCCCACAGAAGAAACGGATTGTTCAGCTTTGATGAGAGCTCTAATAAATTATCGAATTTGTCACGGAACACATTCCTTTGAAAAGTAGCATTTTAATCTCACTATTACAGTCCAGACTTCATAGAAAAACACAACATAGTTTGCTCATGCTTTAGCTTTTCAGTGCTTTAGGTCTTTAAAAGCTTCATACTATTCTGCAAGGCTTCTTTTTTCTTCACCGTAACTGAATAAGCCCACCAGTGCAAAATGGTGTAAAATGTAACACTACACTGTGGTGCTGTGTACATATTGCTGTGAAGGAGCCAACAGAGTCCCCTGCCTGAGATTATCTTCTCATGTGAAACATTACCGGGAAACCCCCAGGATTAATAATTGCCCAAATGATTAATTGCACTCACTGATGATCACTTACAAAAACTGATCCGTTCGCTTCCAACGGACCATCTCATTGGGCTTGACTGTAATGCTTGCCATGCATGGGAGACTGCCTCTGTCAACACCTTCTAGAAAGCTCTGATTGTAGGATATCTGAGTAACTCTGAACGAGTCCCAAACACGGCAGAATAATCACCAGTGGGACTTGAATTCATTTCAGACTCTCGCTATTTGTTCTGTTCTTATTCGTTTTTTTTAAGACTGATTGAAAAAATCACAAATTTCAATCTTTTGTTCTATTATGAACTTGCAAATGTAGGTTAGGCAATTAGGCTATGGGGAAATAGTTATTTTATTTTTATGGTTGTAGTCGGAAGAACTCGTTGACAATAAAACGTTCTCAGTGGTGACATGAGCTGGGATCACAGCCCAGGTTTTCCAGGCCCAAGTTGGGTAAAAGTATTGTTCATGCATGAGTCACATTATTTGCTTTAAAAGATAAAATGACTATAATGCCACATTGTCTTTGTTAGTCTATTTTGTTCTGCTCTTTTGATACCCGGAGGAGGATCATTTCTGTTTTACCACTTGTTAATGTTTTTTTTCCAGTGATATTGAATTAACATTAGTTTGCTAAATCTTTTGAAGCTTGCCCCAGTTTTGCATCTGAACGCTACATATACGTTAATGTTCACAATCACTTTCGCGTTAAAATGCGGTTGTCATGACTTTATAGGTTTCCTTGCTCTTCGGCTTTACTTTATGGCTTCAAGAGGCTGTTATTCAGATGACAAATGGATCACGGCCACAACCAGCTGTAATTATCACCATTACTATGTTTCCATTTCTACCAGCATTCTGGGCTTCTCCTCAGATCTTCGTCACGGCCCCTTAAGTATTTGATACCCAACATCATGCTGTGTTTATGATTCCGCCAAAGCCTTTCTAACGGTCCCGGCTATCTTAACAGTTGGGGGATTTGCTGGGTGCAGAAAGTGGCAGGCAGGCCTTTTAGATGGAAGCACATATGCATGGTGATAGATGTAATCCTTCTCTCCCCCGCTTGCCCTCTGCTAGCTATCCCCTCTGCACAGCCCCTAATAGCGACGGTTCCCCCTTCAAGGCTGTGAACCCACGCAGCGCTCCAGTCTGCCTTCATGCTTGTTGACTTCAGAAGGTTCTGATGTCATAATGAAGGGGGCTGGCGCTTTGATATGGCTCCTCGGGAATTTCATGCTCCCTGTGTTTCGGACTGACTAAGACGCCCAGCTGGCAGGTACAGTAGAAATTGGAGTTTTATTGCCTCTGCCCGGGGGGATTACCAGCCACCCCTGAGGCCGGGTTGGGGCAGCCGAGGCGGCGGCCTCGGGCCCCTTTGCTCCCTTGAATCCACAAGCCGTTTTTCTCACGCCATCTTATCTGAAAGCACGGCTCAAATCCTGCTAAGCTCTTCCAAATACAAAGGGATTCAGGGTGGTATAGCAATTACTCCTCCAGCGGCCTGTTCAAATGGTTAATTGATCAATTGTGTCATGGCGTGATGACATATTTAGCATTTGGGAAAAAGTTCCCTATTTGCTCCATTTATTATATCTATCAAAAGTTGCATTGTTTGTGTTGTTTCTCAAGGCAAAAAAGTTGACATTTGTTTGTGATTATGAATTTGATAAATCTGGTGATAAAACATTTCCTTTGTATGGCAGAGACATGCAACGAGAAATCAAGCAAGAAGAATGTAAATATGCAACAGCAGGCCGATGCACAATGGCAGATATGGTATCTGCACTTGCCAGAAATCATTTGCAAGATGTTGAGACTTTAGAGGAAAGCAGAAAGAAGCAGGGAGAGGATGAATATGTATTTGTTTTTATTAGGGAGACACATGTTCAGTGTCTGTCTCTCAGCATAGATCTTTATTACATCAAACCCGCGGTTCCATGTCAGAACAATAGCAGGAACAAAGCCTAGGTTATTTCCTCCGATACCTTTAATGATATAATGTATTTTGCCATCAGCTAGTGGGGAGTAGCAATCAGTCTGAATAGATGGCATTCCTACATGATTCCTGGAGCAAATAGTCAGTGCACAGCCGCACTTGACAGGGGTACAAATTTATCATTTGCTTTACGATATCCCCCAAATCAGTTCAGAATGCCTTTCAAGGAGGCCGCAGGGAAGCGGTGCAAAGACTTATGTGAGTCGTCAGTTCACCAGCGTGCTCCCCGCGCAACATAAATTCTAGGCTTGCACAGCGGTTCGGGCCTGAAGTGGCAGCGGACATACTTTACTAATAAAGAGCCGTTTCCAAGCTTTGCTAATGGCTTCAAGGGCAAGGGTCGCCTATTGTTACAGTGAAAACTAAAAGTAATAATAATGTTTTTAAAAACTCATTTGTTTTAAAGCAATGGTGATTTCATCAAGGGTTTTTTTTTTTTTTTTTTGAGATTACTGTTTTACATATTCAGCGTATGTTGAGTCTTTCCAGAGAAACATCCTCTCATGCACAGGAAGGCAAACATTTTACATTTTGGCAGCATGAACACGGGTTTGTTTTGGAATAAATTGTCGATTAAACCTGGCTTCCTAGAAACAGCATTGATAGCCACAGTGGCCGAGAGAAAAGGGAGACGAAAGCAAAGAAAACAAACTAAAAGACGAGACTCTACTGTTGATAATTAATAAAGATTTTTTTAAAGTTTACTGTGGGACACATACAACTTGTACGACACCCATCGTACCTCAATACTTGTCTGTGAACAATCGCGGTAATTAGATAAACAACTTACCCACTTGGGAATCGGATCCAAATTTGTTTTTAATCCCTCTTTTATTAAACAACAAATCAGCGCTGCGTAATGCTTATTTACCTCCTGCACAAAGCCTCAACCGCAGCTGACAAGGGACATTTGCATGCTTGCAGAGACATTTTTTGGAGGAAAAATGACAAGATAGCTAAATGCATTTCTCATCTTCCAGGCAATAACAAGATTATGTGATGGATAGGCCTCTTGGGAAACCATTCTATATGCAGGCAATTACAGATTGTCTCTTCCCCCACACGCTGCTCAAACAACACCGTGTCAGATGACAATTTCATTAGCTAAGATTAGAGGCAGATTGTAAAGAATTCCAGAACACTATTACACTTTTCTGCCTTAAAGACCCAATGCGTAGTGCTTGTCAACTGCTGTTAGACGTCTCAAGAACTGGGAGACTTGGGGAGAATCCTAAAAGACAACAATTGCTGGCGTAAACTAGACATATCAGAGGTTATGCAAACGATCGAATGAGATTTTGCCGCAAAGATTTCCAGGCAAACGTGCAAATTTCGGTCTTTTAAATACATAAGATACAAAATCAACTGCCAACTGTTAGGAATTCAGTTCAGTCACGCATGCAATTTCATACCTCCCATTATTTTTGTATCTTTATATGGCCGTCTTATCATCGTCAAACCTTGTAATATTACAAAACAGCATACTGTCGCAAATACAACCATACATTTTGCCTTTCTGTGACCTCGTGTGTGTATGTTTCTTCTCAGTAACACGCGACGGCGAAGACATTTCACATATGATTACAATTTACGACTGCATTTTTGAATGGTTTCTATTAATCTGCTATATCCTCTTCTTTCATTCTTCCTCACCGCTTTCTTATTCCTGTCGCAAACGGAAAGGCCCAGAGGGAAACGTGAGTGACCACAGGGTTGCGGTACTGTTTGGCAAGGGAGAGCTAAGCAATTGATGAAAGCTTGATTGGGGTGATAACCAGCTTTGGTGGCCGTCTGAAGCATCGACGTGTCCTGTAGCATTCTGCAGAAGGGATGAGCTTCTTAAGAGAAGACTATCCTGGTCTTAAGAGTGAAGAGGGTCTAATGAGCAAAAATGAAAACCGATCTTAAACAGATGCTCTGATGGGAAGGCTCTCAGCCACAGCTATTATTTATTTCCTCTTTACCACCTACGGTAATAAAATGTGCATTTCGCTTAGCTGTCATCAAGCGTGAAACTGTTGATGGGGGATTTGCAGTGCGTTGAAGCTGCGTGTTTGCTTAGACTCAACTCTGGTAAGGGTTTGTTGTCTCATGGCAACCCCATCATTGGGTCAAAGTATTCGAAAAAAGCAATCATATTTTGATTTGGCTAGCTGCTTAGGACCTTCCACGTTGAAGTCCAAAATTAAGGGTTTGGGTTGTGGTGTGATTCATCGAAAACCTTTTTGCAGGGAGTGGACAGAAAACGTCTTGAGCCCAAACTCAATAGCCTCTAATCAGTGAGAGCAAGGAATCAAAAGTGCAAATGAGCACATGACTCCTGCAGTATGGAGAATACGGAGAGATGGAAGAAGAGTTACCTCGGCTTTGAAAATAGACGAGGAAATCCATTAAAATGAAGATAAAAAAAGATTCATCTTAATCTAGTTGTGATGAGCGCAATTAGTCAAAGTTGATGAAACGTCGGTACTGTGAGGAATTTAAACATAACAGCACCCTCGCCGGTCCACACCAGAAATACGGTTAAAATACCAATAATATACGCGATGCCATGACTCTTCTCAGACCACAATCTCTGCTGGCGTTTTCACACCACACATCGCGTCCGTTAGGCGCATTCCTAGTGGGCAACTGGAGCAGACACATGGGGACATATTGATTTCAGCTGCATTTTAAATATAATTTGGTTATTGAAAAGTGTAATCAATGATTTCAAATGTTTTACCTTGTGAAATGTTGACTGTTTTCTGAGGGTTTTCTTACTTCTAGAATAGTTGATGAGACTTACTTTAAACTTCCCTAAAACGTCGGGGAAATTAGTTGTTATTAGGTTGAAGAGTTGAACTATGAAAAGTATCTGCAATGTTTGTGGAGAGAGTCTTTTAGGTATAGTGTAAACAGGAAGGAGACTAAAATAAAAATGAATATCAGGTACAATTAATGATGAATATCCAATCATCTGTTAGAGAGGCTTTGTCATTATCGAGTACTTTTCCGATAACTTCTATTCTTTTACATAACCAATGATTCCCCCTTCATAAAATTAAAACAGTGTGATGAATGCCTTTATTTGTTACCAAACATATAAAGAATATAAAGAGGGGAAAACGATCAATCAGCCAGCACACATAACTGGCTTCTTCAAAGCCTTTTGAATCTAATTGATCTGTGGCCAAATATGAGGTTCCTGATTGTGGCGCACAGGAACAACTGGCATTCATTAATATGGTGGAGAGCGAAACCGTCCCGCGAAAGATAAATGAACAAGAGAGTGCTTTGCTTGTGACCGAGTAAAGGTTGAGCGTGAGATGCGTCTTTCAGCACTGGGTCTGGCTCTTTGCTGGGACACCTTGTTGGGAGTGCTCTCCATCGGACTGCCACTGCCGCTGGAAGCTCAGGAAACAATGAGCAGCAGACCGAATGATGACAGAGGGTTCGTCTTTGATCTGCTGATACATGCTTGGTCTGTTATTTGTCTGTAATGGCAAGTTAAGTTCCCTTTAAAACCAATGCAAATTACCGTAACCACTGGACAATCACAACGTTAATATTGGACGATTAGGCAAAAACAAAAACGGTGCCAACATTCTTTTACTGTTATTTTAATTCATTGTACAACCAAAGGAATTAAAAAGTCCCTCTGTGTACCACCACTGACAGGAAACGATGTTGGTGCCCATTTTAAAGTCCGGAGAACAGAGCAATGTGAGCATGACTGACAGTATGACAGCTCACGTTACTGCAGGCTGCAAACAAGTAGAATCAAGTGCCTGTCTTTTGTTACGCTTGTAGAGAAAACAGTCTGGCATCAAGTCTGGCTTGGATCTCTGCTCTTGTATCTGTGAAGTACTTGATGTCTTCTTTTCTTGCTAATGACACAAGAATGACATTTCTGGTACGATCATGAAATGCCCGCATGGATTTCCCCATGTGGAGTGCATTTTGACTGCACACAGACTGTACCAACTGTATCTGCCTTCCACTTGTATCTAGGTAGGATGTAAGCTTGATACGAGAAATGTCACTGACCAATGATCTATAGGGCATTCATGCTGCATTCATGTGCTGTTGGAAAAATTGGAAGAAAGTGTTCCCATACTCATGGCTCACCTGACCCATTTCCTTTGCTCTTTGTTGTCACGTCAATACTGGAAACAGCCATAAAATACAACACGTCCTTGTAGCGTTCATGTTGTTTCCAGATTACGACTTAAAGTTCATGAACGCACCACGGTCGGAGGAACGACTTCCCAACTCTTGAAATAGGACCATCCCAGGAGCACATGAATGCACCATAAAACCTGCCATGCCGGCTGTCTCAACGCGGGTCCTCGCTGGTTCATTCAGTGCGGTTGGGTCCGTGTACGCCGCTTCCAACACATTCCAGCTCCAAATTCATACTGACACTTGGTTTGTGGCCAGTTTTGAGCTTGGCAGTGACGGTGGGTCAGTTTCCACTCATCACATGCATAGTGTCTCACAGGAAGTTAGGCAACAAACCCACTTAGTCAGGTTTAGTTAAGAGCGTGGTTGATGTTATCTCGACGACTCACGTGACTAGTGAGTGACAACGACTCACACGGGTCACGTGACTGAGGGTGGGTTTACTTTAGAATTAGTAGAAAGGCCGATGCGTCGCATCCAGATGTTGAAGGGTGCCTTCGAGTGTCGGTATCAGACTCCTAAAAGCCACTGACAAACCATCGGTATTTGAGGAGTTTGGAGTGAGACAGGGTTGCCACTTCCTATGTTTTGCACCACCGTCGCCAGCAGCGTAAGCATTACGCTATCAAAACAACGAGTGGGCAAGTGGGACAAATCAGGGATTCGTGAGCACTCGGTAGGTTCATCAGGCTGACCCGGTACTGGTACACTAATAGCTCTAGTTCATTTTTTCATCACTTTGGGAAACTCCAGCTAGGACGATCTTGGCAAGTGTAAGTGAACGACACCCTCCATTTCCTTGTCAGCTTCATGTTCAGAGGCCCTTGAGCAAAGTGTTAAACCTCTTTGTTGGAGGAACTGGGTACGAACAGGGCAGCGCCCAGAGGTTAAAGTATGAAAGTGAAGCAGCGCATTCCTTAGCAACTACGTACATCCTCTGCAGATTCCTTCCTGCATAAATAAAAGTGAAATAAATGTCTGTGTCAGAAAAGTGCAGCACAGTAACAAGCAGAGTTGGAAAATCTGCCGATTCAACAATAATCCAGAAAAGGCCTGAAGTGCAGACGACACGCCTGAGAAAGGTTAAGTGGCCCTTCAGTCTGTGTCGTTTAAAAAAGGCTTTAACGGCGAGCCCACAATAACAACAGTAACACTGTCACAGACACTCACCTCTTTTATCGCGCTCGCCTCGGCCCCTTGAAGGATTGATGCGTCGCCATAGCAACAGTGACCCTTAAAGTCTGGTTGCAACCCGAGCCCGGGGCCCGGATTTACGGGTGTTTTCAGCTTGTTACAGCAGATTTATCTTGACAATAAAAAAGAACAACAATCTGCAGAAATCATTAAGGGGAGTCTGTTGGAAAAGTCTGGGTTAGAGGCAAAGCTGCGCCAGAAGCAGCTGAAATATAATGTGGATGTGATAAAGTACGAACACTTGGAAGTTAAGTTTAACAACTTAAAAAGCACTTTTGCTTTTGTCTATGAATGACTGAATATCCTGCGTAGCTTTAGTGGTTGCACAGAGACAAAGGCCCAAGTGGAACCAAAGTTCGGTCCAAGTCAATGATGTAATCGTCTGATTGTAGTCGTCTGTGTGGACAGTTTTCTTTTTTCCATGGGTTTACAGGTGCCTCTCTTAAATCTTCCGCTGCATTGGACAGATTTTTTTCAAATTTAAGTTCTAGGAAGAGTTTATAGTTTCAGCTTCATTTTGAGGGGATTAGCATCACTCTTGCATGTCATGAGGGCAAAGATATTCAAAACCCGAAGATGTCCTCCGGCATCTCATGATGTCACTCAAGACTTCTCCAAGAATGTTTGACTGGAAGTCGACGAGGAATGGCCCGTGTAGCATAGCGCGCTGATAAAGACGGATGACACAAGGGGGAAGTGGTGACGAGGAGCTGGAAGGGTGGAAACCAGTCGGGGGGAAACATGGACGGGCGGTGATGGCTGGACTCTGGTATTTTAAGCAGGACATCTTCATTCCTCCCCGCCGACGTGAGTGAACTTCTAGAATTTGCTACGGTAGGACGCTGCGTGACCCAGCGGGGGCAGTCCGGCTGACTGGCCCTTCTCCAGGGCAGCCAGCAGAGCATCCCTTAAGCAGGCTTGACCGACCTGCAGTCACACACTCTGCGGTCAAGCGCTGGGCAGGGGGATTTGAGATGTGACAGCATAATCAATTTCCGTGATTCATGATCGCCCCGAAAGGAGGGCGCGCCAAGCGACTGGGCAGCTGAAAGAGGAGAGCAGAAGGGGAATGCTGACAGCAGCAGTCCACAACCATGCACAGCACTAGCACTACTCCTGTTTGTTACATCTTCCAGAGTACGTAACAATAATGTCAGACTTTATTGATCTCGGTGGGGGGGGGGGGGGGGGGATCTCTTTTCACTGAACGCTCTCCAGAGAAAAAGTCAGAGCTCGGGGTCAGCCACAGAACAGGGAAGCACCCAACAGTGTTCAGATCCAGATTCAAGATTACGATGTAAGAAACCATCTGCACTTCTTCGTGCTGCCTTGAGACACAGAGGTTTTGAATTTAATACAAATCAGCCACTGCAGTCAGCGCCACCTAAAGATTATGTAAGCAAATAGAAAATTCATCGGCAAGTACAAATAACTTCAGCTTCAAGACTAAACGCCTTAACACACATTCACACAGCAATATCTTTTTTGTCTTGAATGCCTTCACACAGAACGCAGCATTACGCGGCGAAAGAGAACATGGTGGATTTCTCTGAGTTTTCTCACAGTCAATAAAACAACATGGAGGCTCCGTAGTCGGCAAACTTCACTACTCCTCTTAACCTTGACTGAGGCAGAGCGGATCAGATCCACTCCTTTCGTTCTTAACTTTCACAATAAAAGCCCTAGATATATCATATATTCACATTCAAGTATCATTTATTTGTCGTGCCCTCGGTGTGTAAAGAAAGAAAAAATGCTAGTTTGCCTCTCTGACATTACAGTCGGTATCCAGCAGCAGAATCTCACAAGGCAACTCTTTACCTTTAGAAATCTGATTGGAACTGTTGTGTTCCACTAATCTGAAAATCTTTCTCTTGGTTGGTGGTTTTGTCTTTATTTCTGTTCGGTACGTTATATTGTTTTTAGAATGTTGTCTCTGGATTCATCTCTGTGTGTTGTTGAACACTCTCATTGGACTTTTGAGGAATACTTTCTGTTTCCCAACCTGATTTGTGATTTTTGACACAGATAAGTAATTTAAATTCTAATATTTTTTAACAAGTACTGTATGGCTGTTGAATTACTCTGATGTGGTGAACCGTAGACATTGAGTTGTTAAAATAAACACAGATGATTGCAATCGTTTCTGGTTCCCACATACCAGAGTAGTGAATGAATGAGTGAAGTAAAAGGTTTGTCTGCTCTAATGAAACTGTAACTTCAGTGAAGTTTTAATTTTATTATAAAAATACATTGAATCTGTAAAGCAGCAAAGGTTTTCTGTAATTCTAAACACTTAAAAAAAAAAAAAAAAAAGGGGGGGAAGAAAAAGTGAGGCCAGCCAGTCTTGGCATTCAGTCAAACCAGACCAGGTTTTTGTTCCATGTGTGGTAGAGAGCCAGACATCCGAGTAAAGGACATATTTGCCATGAACCGTGTTATCCTTGTAAAACCCTGGGTTTACGTTTTCTGCCTTGGGAAACAGAAGAACTGAATTCTGGGAGAAGGGAGGAAAAGTCAGCTGAATCCTGATCCATCAATCCATCAAATCTCATGAGCGAGGAAAAGCCTGAGATTTACAAATTCCCATCATTCCTTTCTCTTGACGTTTTAACTGCAAAAGCACTCAAATTAATTTCTTGCATTTCAAAGTTAATCCGAGTATTTCATTTCAGAAATGGTCATTAGGTCTTTGTGTTGTTTTCAATGCCCCGTCTACAGTTCACTGATGACTCGAGGCCAACACCCGTTCCCGTCTGCAGCGTCTGTGAATGACTCTAACAGCTGAAAATCTCTGCAGATGTGAGACTTTGTCGCTGTGGATAAATGTCACCGACTCGTAAACGCCGTCTTGAGACTGAGAAATTGAATCTACAGTCACTCCCTTGCATTCTCGACGGGGTTCATCCCTTGACCTTCCCAACCCCAAGAAAGTCTTCAGATATCAATACGGACTGGGACGTTCACGAGGATGATTTCCTCACAGCGGTGCAATTCACAAACAGTAAACTCAATGTTATTCACGGGATCATTTGTTCATTTCACACCGTTTGATTGGCTTCATGTTCTATTGCTCTGGTGAAAAATGCTGTTTTAATTCAAATTGTACATGTTTATTTAGTGTGCTCATTGTGTGGTATTTGATCTGTTCAAATCAATGTAAAAGTTTGAAAATGAAGAAAAGGAAAATAAAGCGATAAATGTAAAAAAAAACTTTCATTGCAGCATTTTCTGGAATCTTTGAGGAATCTTTGTGCCAACTACGTGTTTAGTTTCAGTTATAATTGTCAATGGTTCGATCGGCCCTATTTATTTGAAGGGGGCAACAATTAGAAAGCACTTAAAATGCATGATTGCAGTATCCAAACATAAGCCAGTCCAATAAAACATCATGAATTATATTATACTATCACAAAGTCTAATTCAAAAATAGAGGAGCCATATTAAAGGAGACATATCATTCTCATTCTCAAGTTCATATTTGTATTTTTTCAACCAAAACATGTTAATATACTTTAGTTCAAAAAACCCATAATTTCCCCTTACTCTCTGTCTGAACATGCCATTATTCAACCTCTGTCTGAAACGCTCCGTTTTAGTGCCTGTCTCTTTAAGCCCCCCAAGCAGAAACACAATCCAGTCTGCTCTGATCGGCTTGTGGTGCACCTTTGCACAAGTAGTTCTTGAGTCGTGGTCGGAGACACTCGGATGGGGGACGGTTCATTATAATGTGCCTGCATGTGACATAAGAAGGGGAGCCAAATCCGAACGGCCTGTTGAATCAAATCATTTCTGATCCCGGCAGCCCCACTGAAGACTGACTGGGTTGTCGTATTTCACAGTCTGTGGGTTGATTTTCCAGATACTCAAATGTATATGCATAAGCATGGAAAAGTGAGTTTTACATACATTTCTTTTAAGCAGCAGTGCAATCCAAGTATAGCTTAAGCTTGTTATCTTGTTAGCCAATTGTATGTTTGAAAAAAAAGAGTTATTGAATAAATAATGAATAGAATGTGTTTATTAATTATATATCTTCCTTGTTACAGTTAAAGGTAATATGCGTACAGTTTCACACAGTATTTACTTACAAATAAATACCAAAAAAAAAGTCAAAAATTAAAAACAAAGTCGTAAATAAGAGGCTGGTTAGTCACCTTCGTCTCGCCTCGAGCTCCCTCCTCGTTTGTTTGTCCACTCAAGGCCACGGTCTCTGGCCCATTAGCAGACCACGGCTGCCCCGTGTGCTATACATGGAAAGGGTTGCTGGTGTGTGTGCGTGTGTGTGTGTGTGTGTGTGTGTGTGTGTGAGTCTGTGGGAGAGATGGGAGGGGGGGGGGGGCCACAACTGAAGAGTTGACATGTCTGTCTCTTAAAGGCCAGCAGGAGATTGGCCTCTCCTGCCCAGACGGCCGCTGACCCCTGCAGAGACAGTCCCGCTTCAAGTTGCTGCCGGGTCCCTTTGAAAACACCTCCACCCTGCTTGAGTGATTGGCCATATGGGCGACAGTGCCATCCAAGAGCCCCCCCCCCCGCCGTGTCAGGCATGGGGAGCGGGAGGCTCGAGTGGGAAGCATGGCCCCATCCCCCCAACTCCTATATTCCAGTCATCTTGTTTCTAGTATCTGCAGAGTGTGCCGTGACACAACTACACGCTGTAATTTACAGTATACTCAGACGGGACCTTCTCCTTCACGTAGCACACATTCAGACACACATTCAGTGAATACGCTCACACACATCAAACACCAGCGCACGCGTTAATGTTGTCCCAAACACCAATCCTGCAGCTCATTTGTTCGTTTTCTCATCAACAAATGAACAGCACGCATCCATATTCATGTGCACACAACACCAAACACATGATCATGGCTCTATGCAAAAATACAGTGTAGTTTGTTCCCCCGATGCTGTACAACATGAGGGTGTCATTGTCTGTCTCGTTTTATTTTGAAATTCCTTTGACAAATAAAACACTTCCTTCTTTTAAATGGCTAAACAAATTACAAAAAAAAAAAAAAATTCCAAAGACTTCAACCTGTCCAAACAATCTGGGAAACATCGGCACATCACCAGTTTATACATCAAGTATTATACATCAAGTATTATACATCAAGTATTATATATCAAGTGACCACGATGAAATCCGTTCAATGCGTTTGCAAAAGTGTTTGATTGTCAAGCAAATCATTTATCCACGTGTGAGTTTTGCACCTGCAAAATGAATCTATTGGCCTTTCCTCCTGCTTTTTTTTTTTTATTAAACATGACATCTTCATTTGACAATATTATGCAATACCAAAACATCATATTCAACACTGTTGCTTAATCTGGTTAACAGATTAAACAATGCCGCCTGATGAATAATGGAATAACAGTAGAACATGATCTGCTGTTACCACAGGGGGGGTTGTGGAGTTTTCCATGCGGTTCACGCTGCAGGTTTCACGCCCCTTCCAACATGAAAACTCCCACACCTGCAGCACATCAGGCCGCATATCTATACAAATTGAAGCGTCATGACTTTTAAAATATAAAACTCCAGGCGGGCCAAGGGGCCCGGAGTTATCAATAACAGCTGAAGAATGAAATATGTTAGCCTCCCTTAAGTGGGATTTTTATTGATTTATTTAGACCTGATAACAAGAGTCGTAAAGCCATTTTGAGGCGTCCCCCCCCCCTTCCTCCTCCTCCTCCTCCTCCTCCTCCTCACCGCCCTGCCACCTTTCCTGCACTGTCGGCCCTCTGGTTTAAAACACTTACTGCTGCTGCTTCTGCTCGAGCAGCAGTGGAAACGTTTCGCCAGAGTTGTAAATCTCCTTGCCAGATATTTCTCTTTGATTCCTCCCCTCCTCCCCTCGTCCGTATACACATCACTGTGTTTCTTTTGTGCGCGACTGTGCAAAGCCTCAAAGACTTATTTGGCAGCGCTGAAGAGGCAAGGGGATTAAAAGGGGCAAAAGTAATTTCACGTTTACGGGTACAAATTTGTTCACATTTTGTTTCAGTTAAATGTTGCGGCTGCACACTTGTCCCGCTGAAAGGCGGGGGAATCCCCTCGGAATTTGCCGTTTCCAGTCCATATGCTTTGTTTCACATGGCTTTGCTTTTTTTTTTTTTTTATTAATTTACCAGGCCATCTGGTCTTGGCCTGAGTCACTCCCAGGTCAAACAGTACTTTCACTTAACATCAACTGAGAAGACTTCTTTTCTTCTTCTCAATGAGGCATAGAGTGCAGGAAACATTTCAAAATATAAAATGGTGCGATAACAGATATGTGTAAGCTAATAATCCCATATGTTATCACATCTCCAACTGGGGTAAGCCTTCTTTTCACTCTTTTAAATGATACAGAAATACATTTTTATCTACTATTTAAATAATGTATGTCCCTTTATGAATCTAAATGTATATTGCACTCTTTTATTATAAGCTATTATGATATTTTAGTTATTGTGTCTTTTAAGCCCAAACAGGCTTACCTGTAGAGCTATTAAAGAGCTAGTTACTTAACCCTCTATTCTGGATTTGCTCCATGAATCCCATTCTGTCTCATATTAGTACATTTACTTACACCCTCCACCACAGCTGTAGTCTCACTGTATCACGCTAAGTACTGGACTATATTGTTCATATCTGCTTTTAGACATCGTTGGCTCTCGCTCTTCACTATGAACGTCTGATTCTGACACTGTTTATTATGAGGAGAGTGTTCAGGGAGAGAGGAACAGGTCCAGTGGGCCCCAATGATCACACGCGAGCCTTGTTTGCTCAGGCAGCTGCACCCCTACGAAGGCATCAGTAACACGAAACACTTAACAGCACATTGACAAAGGTCATTGATGAAGTCAAGGTGTTAAACAGGTGCGGGGAAAGAGGAGAGCGGGAGGAATAAAACGGAGAGAAGGGAGGCGCCAAGAGAGGGAAAAAAAAAGAAAAAAGGTTGGGTTGAAGAGACGTTTCGCTGGACAAACTTCGACCCCTCACTCCTAGATGGATGGCGTTGTAATAAATTACAGGTTGTTAAGGGTCTGGACACCTCTTGGCACCCACTTCAAAAGAACTCCAAAGTTCTGCCTGTTAGCTCCAGATTCGGCACGGAGGATGGGCAGGTCGTGATCCAGTTGCTGCTCCGTGCACCTCCACATCTGGCTGGCAGCACCTCGGCCCGAAATTGAGACTTTGTGTCTCCTGAAGTTTTTTTTTGTGTGACATCTTTATGAACACTTGCTGTTACAAGTCGCAGCACCCGCCGCCGTATCTCTGGCAATAAACACCCCCCCCCCCCCCCCGACTGTCCCCCGCTCACCCCTGGTTCCCAACTCCACAGCTCCAGCGAGGGTGAAACCCTTAATGCGAAACATTTGGAGCGTCTTCTGTTTTTCCAGCTTCTCTGCAGAAGGTGCTGCTAAGTGGAACCTTGCAAGCTCGCTCGGTATCCATCTTGAGCGAGCTGTGAGCAGCGGAGGAACCTGCACACCTTGTCTACATTACTACAATGGAGGCCTTTTATGTTGCAGTCCCATCGATGAATCTATCTCGCCTACACTGATTTATTGGTTGACCTGGAAGTGCCCCCCAAAGCCTCCAACCCACTAAAGTTCTCCCGAAGAGAGAGTAAAATAAGATAATGCTGTGCAGTTTTTTTTATTTTTAAAGCTCTGACCTGTGCACCCACCTCCACTGTGACCATCTCTCCAAAGCGGGACCTGGCATGGAAACGGAGCTTATTGTCGGCTCTGAACAGGTGCAGAGTGGAAACCGTGAGCTCAGAAAAGGTACATAAATTACATGGCAGGCCGAATCACACGGCTCTGTTGCTGTGTTAATCTGCCAAGAGCTTTGAAGGCCAGGACAAGTGAATTCACCGGGAAGAAGAAAAGAAGTCTTACTGCGGACTGAACTGCCACCATGTGAGGCTGTAACTCTGACGGGGCAAAGGCTCGCCATGATGTTCACAAACAAGTTTGATAAGAACCATCTTACTCTTTGACCTGTGGCTGTATCATTCTTTACAGAATGTAGGAGTTGTGGAGTTCTTTATATTTTCAAAACGGAGCGATGAAATGTTCCCTAAACTTGCCAGCATGCTGAAGATGGGATGTTGCAGCTATTTGTGGGCATCCATGTAGGCGTCAGGGTTTTACATTCACCTTTTGATGTGTGCATTTCTTCTGACTCCAGAAGAAATTACACCCAAACCCTCTTGGTGTTATTGAGTCCCTGATTGATTAATATTCATGTTGCCCTTATTAAAATAATGGAGCTGCTATTTATCCAGCAGTACAGCATATTGTATTGGTTGTACTCAACTGAAAATGTGACGCTCTCTATGGAAGTGGATGCATGCTCAGCTAATTGTTTTCTAAACAGCTGTTATGTACAAATATCCAGTAGAACACTCTGCCCATCAACCATGTTCACTGCTCACAAAACGTAGCGTAGATGCAGAAATGTCATACTGAACACTAAAGTACAGTGAAAAATAGGTGTTTACATAAATATTATCTGAATATATATACATATAAAAAAGCAGCAATGACCAAAAATAAAAAACGTGCTATAATAATAATAATAATAGTGCTAATAAAAATAAATACTGAATGATATACATGGACTGGATGTATATGTACAGTATTTACATGTAAATATGTATTTATACTGTATATACAGTATGTGGGATGTCATTTTACAGTGACAGATGATATACATATTAAAGAATAAAGCCTGTAAAATTATAATCTCTAATGCAGCAGTGAATATAGGTGTTGGATGGTTATCGACAGAGTATGACTGATTCAGGTGTTCATGCAGAGGGACAGCTCGCAGGAAGAAACTGTTCTCGTGTCTGGTTGTTTTGGCGTACAGCACGGAAGCACATGGCTAATTATTGTGCAGAATGACCTCATTGGACCTTCCCGGCCCAAGTAGTTCTGTTGCCGAAACCTAAGTAGATTTCTGGCAGAAAGCCCGAAAGGCTTTCTTCTCCCATGTGCAAAAAAAAAACAAATTGTGAAGGTCAGATGATGTCATTCTGCAGGAGAATTAGCCGTGTGCTTCTTTTTTTGTCACGGGGGGTATTTTAGGAGCAATGGGCCTTCGGAGCATGGGCCTGTGTTTTCGAGCTAACGGGAACATTTTTCAGAATCATTTTTGGAATAATGGACCTTAGGAACAATGGTCAGTCCCCATTTAATGTATGGACAGTTTCCTATAATCTATGTCCCAGTATGCAATTAGTTCCTTCGAAAAAAAAAATTGTTCATTTTGGAAAATGCTCAGAATATTCTCAGCTATTGTCGCCTCCTGGCAAGCAGGTCCCACATGGGCGCCAGAGGGTTTATGTTTCCCCACTTGAGAGCCTTCTGTAACATTTCCACAGTGGTCCCAACAACATACAGGAAGTGTCATTAACATTTGGGGGTGGGACGTTCTTGGCTGTGGTGCGTGGCAGGAGAGCCGGGGGGAGGCGA
The DNA here is from genome assembly GCA_028022725.1 of Lycodopsis pacificus. NCBI lineage: Eukaryota > Metazoa > Chordata > Actinopteri > Perciformes > Zoarcidae > Lycodopsis > Lycodopsis pacificus. Next base: position 5,451,441 of record CM051689.1, read on the forward strand.
CGTGTGACAGACAGGTTCATTGTGGAGCTGCAGGAGTCGGGCCTAGCCGGGCTCCCGGTGGCGTCCCTCACGGCACCGTCCATGAGTCCTGTCACTTCGAGACAATGGACTCGGCTCCGGCGAAAGACTGAACTTCTTCAAGCGGTCTGTGCGAGTCCTTTTTTTCGGGGAGGGGGTGGGGGGGGGGGCGTGGTGCCATCGCCGGGGGCACGGAGCATCTGACAGTCAAACACACGGCCATGTTGAAAGGTTGTCGAGGCCAGAAAGCTGCACGCACGCGGGCATGCTGGAGCATTTACAAGCTCCCACTCACAGAGAGATACATGTCACATATGCAAACTCAAACATTTATATTTGTCACAGCAGAGAGCGAACACCGCAGCCATGAGACAATAACAGGGGGAATGTGTGCCAGAGAGAGAAAGAAAGAAAGAAAGGGGAAAAACCAAGGAGACTAGAGGCAGAGGGGAGGCTGGGGGGCATTCCCTTCGGCTTTGACAGGAGAAATAAATCATCACAATTATGGGTCGGCCCAAGTAAATGGGGACAGGTCACCCTTATCATACCCAAGTTCAAGGTGTTTCCTGCTCATCCGAGCCAGCCAGGCCTGGCTGCCAACAGAACCATGGCCAGCGAGATCTAAATGCGCCCTGGATGCTTGTGAAACGCTTGGCACAACTACAGACCTGGTTCCTCATGTCCCAGCAGACGTATTGACGTTGACTAGGTGTTGATACGGGCAGCTATGTTCAAGCGTTGCTACAGTATGAACGGTTCGATGATATTTGTGGTATAGTTCATAGCTGCTGCCAGGACCGTTTGGTGAAATCAGAGCCAAAATATTCTACTTCAAATGAATTTCCAAAGCTTGTTATAACACATATTCCTATCGTCAAAGCTTGTTATAACACATATTCCTACGATCAAAGCTTGTTATAACACATATTCCTATCATCAAAGCTTGTTATAACACATATTCCTACGATCAAAGCTTGTTATAACACATATTCCTATCGTCAAAGCTTGTTATAACACATATTCCTATCGTCAAAGCTTCTTATAACACATATTCCTACAATCAAAGCTTGTTATAACACATATTCCTACGATCAAAGCTTGTTATAACACATATTCCTACAATCAAAGCTTGTTATAACACATATTCCTACGATCAAAGCTTGTTATAACACATATTCCTACAATCAAAGCTTGTTATAACACATATTCCTACGATCAAAGCTTGTTATAACACATATTCCTACAATCAAAGCTTGTTATAACACATATTCCTACGATCAAAGCTTGTTATAACACATATTCCTACGATCAAAGCGTGCTGCGATGCTCTGGTGAAGGTGTTCACGCTTGAATCCAGTAATCTTTTGAAAATGTTGTCCACTTTTGGATTGCAGTTTCCGTGTACGTGCTTGTGTGTTCGAGGTATAGAAGGTGAAAGAGAGGGAAACAGAAAAGAGTTTATTTAAGTGCGTTCGTGAGTGTTTGTGAATGTGGGTCCCTTGCCAGTCCCTGTAACTACTCCAGCGGTCAACGCAGACGGAGATTTACACAGACGGCATTCTGCTCCAGAAAAACATCAGCGACCTCAGAAACACCAGTAACGCGCAGCCTGCTCTTCAATCCTTTGTTTCTTCACCTCTTTCGTTCCTTCTTTCACCACCACCATCTGACCATTTTGCTTTTATCCCTTTTCATTCTTGTTCTCCCCCCTTTTCTCTCTCTCTCTCTCTCTCTCTCTCTCTCTCTCTCTCTCTCTCTCTCGTGGGTGCGAGTAAGGGAGCGCAGGACAGGGGGAAATTGGTGTAATGAATTTAGGGCGCTCATGCTTGCTGAGGCGAGCCTCCCTCGGCTGCTCGTAGCCATTAATCTTCCGCACTCTGTCAGAGCAAAATGTGCCCACAATAGGCAAAGGGGGAGCTCAAATTGACTACCAATTACGCGCCTGTGAATAAAGGATATGGAGAGAGGAGGGAGGGCACAATATGGTTCAGCAGCAACGTTTATTTTAACCCTGCAAGCGTCGCAGGAGCGTAAAGGCCTGGAGATAGAGTGTCTGTGTGTGTGTGTGTGTGTGTGTGTGCGTGTGTGTGTGTGTGTGTGTGTGTGTGTGTGTGTGTGTGTGTGTCTGCTCAAGGGTGAAGAGTCTTTCTGAGGTCCTCGTTTATCTGGGGACGTGGTGGTTTACGCCACCGTGGGGTGTAATAGGTGGCTTGTAGGCTGTTTTGTTCTGATTCTCGGTAACCGTGCCACATGTAACTGTACTATTAAAGGGTTTGGCCCACAGAGTAAGTGTGTTTTTTATTTATTGTAAAGAGGAAGTACTCAAGTACTTTATATGTAGTACATTTTAAAAAGAGAGACATTTTGGCTTTTCTTTCTTCAAATCATATACTTCACAATTACTATGTTAGGAACTACTTTGCAGATTAGGATTGTACACAAACAAATACATGATCACTTAATAAAGCATGATGCATTTTTACAGATAAAAGTACCAGACAGTATTTTTATATATCATTGTAAATGTAATACTTTTGGGATTTGCACTACTGGTCAAACAAGTTAAGTATATTAAAGAAGTTTATTTTTTGAACATGTGATGGGTATTGTTATGAACCATGAAGTATTTACCAGAAGACAATAAGATACAGATGTCTCCACTGAAATGTTGCACATTAATATATATTTCTAATTAGAATCCTATAATATAGTTTATCTATAGTTATACTTGTGCAGTACATTTACTCTCAGTACTTGAAGCCCTTCTGTGTAGGATTTAAACATGTTCTAACATCTCGTGCTGCTTTTACAACAGACAGAAAGTGTGCCAACTAATACAGCATTGGTACATTTCAGTCAAACACCTGAATGCTTCCTTCACTGCTGCAATATCAACGTATTTTATATTACCAAACCATGAGTTCATCTCCTTCCAGTATCATTTATATTTGACACTTATTACTTAGCTTTTTGCTCTCTAGTGACATTGTGTTTATGTGTAAAGATGCTGTTTCTACAGAGGCTATGCAAATGTTTTTACAGTGCGGATGTCTTGCTTAACACCTTTGGAACAAAGGGTGTGGCCTTTAAAGACACCTACAATAACACAGAGGCAGGCTGAGCCAAGACACTGTCATGTGGGGAGTTCAATTGTTAGTATGATTGCAGCCCTGATGGTTGTGATTATTTGAGGGCCGTGTTTATTGTATTACCCACAAGAACATGACAAGAACTAATAAGTTCCCTAATTGTGTCTGATTTCATTCAAGCCTAATTTTGCTAACGGAGACGAGGACCAGTTTGCTTGGAGACCAACTCCCTCTTAATAAGACCATTACACGAAGGGTGCGCTCAACATGTGGCTGGAAAAGAAAAAAAGAGCAGAGAAGTCCAGAGAAGTCGACTGAAACCAGGAAGATAAATCGAATGCTTTAATGAAGTTTGACTTTCAGGATTAGAGAATTTAGGCCTGAGCCGCCGCTCTGAAGTTCTGCACAGTTTAAAATTCCAAGAAAAACTTTCACAGCTAGAATAATACATTTCAAAGCTGCTCGCTGTTGCTGGGCTTTGTGAACTTCAACACGGCGTGAAAAAAATGGCTGGAATGGAGCTCGGAGTCTGCAAAGCATGTTTGGAATGTGCTGCTTTCTGTGCATATACTGTGCAAGAAGGTTGATTTATAATGTGAAGATCCAGAGTTATGTATTGTCTTCATCATGTAATTCTGTCTGTATTCAAGTCGGTGGAATTTATGTATGAAAATAAGGTTCATGTATAAAAGTAGCAGCATTTCTTTTTCAATGTTTTTCTTTTCTTAAGTTATGTGAAGTTATGTTCACAGTGAGATGAAACTGACTTTTGCAAAATGAAAACTGCAAAATCTTCTGTTCGATAAAAGAAATGCTGATGATAGACAGTACAGACAGATGTTAGATGACAAGCTGGCAAATTTGACAAACATTTTGTTGTTTGCTCTTTTTTTTTTTTTACATTCCGAAACAGTGATGACCCTCAACATTAAAATGTTCCACTTTTCCTCTCACTCGTCAGCCGGTTTGAGCAGCACCGTGATGTCTTCTGTGGATTTTGTGTTCGTAATGAGTTCCGCTGTTTCTGTTGATGCAGAAGCTATCGCTGCTCCTGCTCCTGCTTTCATAAAGCATACCAACAACTTCAAATGCATCTTTTAAATAAAGTCAAGAAGCTTAGAAGATGTCACACGCCGGCTATAAGTGCAATCACTGATGGTGTCAAACAAACGCTCAGCTTTAATACTTGTGGCAGACAACAACATTGCAACAAACCCAGATTAAAGAAATCTCCGGGTTTTTTTTGGGGGGGGGGGCAGATGGACGATGTTGTTCTGGGTGGGATGAAAGAGGCGTGAAGGAGGCACAGTCAGCCAACTGCTCAGGGTCATGTAAGGGTTGTGCTCTCCGCTTGAAAGAGAGAGAGAGAGAGAGAGGCAGGACGACTCAGGACATCAGCGAGTGGATCTTAACAACCCCCTCCATCACGCCCTCACACACACAAACGCACACGCACACGTTCGCACGTGCACGGCCCCCCCCAACACAAACAGTATTAGCAAAACAAACACGCTGATTGACAACACAAGTCGGGTGTCAGTGAGAAAGTGTCCTCGTTGTGTGACTGCGGAGTTCATATGAATCTGTTTAGCACAGCGGAGACTGTCAGTCAAACTACGGGCAGTTCTGTGTCATCGTTCCCCTCGGTTTCTACGTCAACGGTGTAAAAAGTATGATTTTTTTTAAAAATGTGCCACAGTGCAAAAGGACCATAACATATCATGCAAAGAGGGTCATAATCAGAGCCATGAAGGAGGAGGATGTTTGGACATGTGTTCATTTGTGTGTTTGGAATAGAACTGTTGAGACACTTTTTCATCTCCACTTTTCCCATTAATCACATATTCAACTGCTCAGCAATAGAGGACAGTGCACAACAGTTAACTCCTTCTGAAACAACAAACCGGCCAATAAGAGCTGTTGTTCCAGTGTTTGCGTGGTGGTTTCTGTTTGATGTGTGCAGTAGGGTATAGGCTGGTGTACGCCGTGACAGAAACATGCTGATGTTGAGTTTCACTCTGTTGATCATTGTGGGGGGAAATTCATCCTCATATTCGACTCATCCGACTCAGTCAGGAGCTCTGATTCCAGAGCTGTGGCTCATCTAAAATGGCCGAAGTGTCCATGAGTGTCTTCTAATGTTTGAGAACACAACCGTGATGCTCTGGAGTGAGCCACTGTAGTGCTTTCAGTTTCTCAGATGCTACATGTGGAGAAAAGCCAGACAACACATGATGCCTTTTTTAAAAAACACCTGAAAATTCACTTCATTTCAACGCCCAGATGCACATTGTGACCGCTACCTTCTACTTTTGGCTATTTTTTTTTTTACTACCAAACGGCTCAAATCTTCAACTCATAACCTTCCAGACTGATAGTCGAGCTGCGCTCCTGCAGGCTGGATGGGTGGAACACAATATGTCGGCCGCTGGGAGAAAGTCTCACCGCTGTGTTGCTATGCCCTCTCACACTGACAGAGGGAGAGTGGGACATCAATCTTTCACTAATTCCTTCAAGTGTGAAAGGGTCCTTGTGGTGTCAGCCAAAGGGGGGAAAGATGGTCCTGGCCAGAGGTATTGACTGAGGGGAGGGCAGAGAGGAGGATGGGAGGAGAAGGGCCTCCTCCACCACAGAGACCCTTCCTTCTGGATCCCCCCCCCCCTCCCCACCGCCTCAACCCTAAGGCCGACACCCCCGGACGGCCGACCAGATGGCGGCAGCATTAGCCCAACAAAGGCTATCTAATTAGGGGTACAATAGAGAGAAAGGAGGGGTGTGCGGTGTCCTGATGGACGGCACGCAGGAGGGAGAACAGCCAGGCAAGTCAATACCTACAACCCCCATCCCTACACGTACACACACACACACACACACACACACACACACACACACACACACACACACACTCTCTCTCTCTCTCTCTCGTACGCCCCCCCTGGCAGTAATATAGGGGGCTATGACTTTATTACCCCTCATTAACACAAATTAGACCACTTGAGCCGCCCTGAATGGCGATGACAAATTGAATTAAGTGTTTGGAAACAAGTCAATCCCCACCCCTGGCCAGGCTGCGACCATATTGCATTAACATTCATTGAAGGGTGTGTGTGTGTGTGTGTGTGTGTGTGTGTGTGTGTGTGTGTGTGTGTGTGTGTGTGTGTGGGGGGGGGGGGGTTATAAAAAAAAAACGGAGCTATTATTTCGAGGTAGGTGGAGTTTTTAGAGGGTGTGAATGGTTAAATTCCTTTAGAAATGCTATGGATCCTGCTGGCTGTGGTGAGTTAACTGGCGAGTTAAAGGAGGAATAAAGCAGACGGGAACAGTTGGTTTGGCCCGAGGCTTCAGTCAGTGAGGACCTTTTATGACAAGTCCAACAAAAGTGAGAAGCTTCAGAAGCAAAAACCCACACACAGATATGGATTATGAAATGAAATGTGTTGAAGAAACTGCATCTGGTTTGATTTCACTGTGCGCTTGTGCGCTTTTGTCCAGTTTAATTTCACCTGCATTGAAATCAAATCTCTTCAATATGAATCGGACTCACCATTGGTATCCACATTTCATTTCAGAACCTAAATGAAAACTAAATTCGGATAAAAGATTTACACCGTAACTGATTTCCAGAGCAATATACCTTATATATATATATTAATACACAAAGTTGGGTTATTCACTGCAGTTGGTTTATATATGATGAAGTTGAAATGTTGACCCATCTATGAGGGAAAGTGTTTGAATAGTAAAGGTAATCTCAACACATCATATCTCACTGAAAATGATTAGATTACAAGGAAATAATAACAAAAAGCTGCACAAGCACGAGTAGAATAACCTTTCTTTGAGAACTGGAGTTGGAGTTTTTATTATTGTTTTTGAAGATATTTTTTTTTGTGTATGGTTATGTTTGAATAAACATTAGAAGAGACTATAGACCATGAGCTCACACATCAAAGTTAAATGTCAAATCAACAGTGCCTAATGTTGCCTTGAACATTTAAATACCTGAATGACGCTTGTCGACAAAAATGATAAACATCAGATGAGAAAATATGATGACCTAATCCAACCAAATGTTTAAAGGTAACATTTGGGTTTATTACATCTTGCAGGAAGTTACTGTTAGCTGTCAGGATAATTCCAAGCTGTAAATTGTTGGTTAGTGTTGCTGTTGATTTGTATTTTTAATTTTGTTTTGCTAACAAGACAACAACAATTCACTTCAGACTGGTTTCATCATCTCTGAATATGAACATGGTCACTCTGAACCTGTGCCATTAAGGATTCATCCGTTTGTTCTTATTCTGTTCCAGTTACACTTGTGTTGAAAACATTTATATTTCCTTTTTGAAAATGTTCATAATCAATAAAAGAGTGAAAATATTGAGGATTTATTTTAACGGATTGAGGGGAATACATTAATAATAGTGTGCATTTGGTTACTGTTTCTAGAAAGCAATGGCGAAATGAAACGATAGTTGTTCTGCTTTGAACCCCTCAACATCCAACGTGTAGCAGTGAGGATCAGGCTGATAACCTGAGTGCATGAGCGTGTACCATCGTGTGCGTGACAGAAAGACAACGCAGCACCATTGCCTCGCCACGGACTGAGACGCACAGCTCCTGTCGTGTAGGTTGTAGAAGACTGACACCTTGTGGCAGCCAGCGGGATTACAGTTTGCTCTGATTCTTCCTCACAAAAAAAAGAAATAAATCCAGATGAGATATTCCACCTGCCATCCCGCCGCGTGAGCGGAAGTAATGAATTGCATTATACACATGTGACTTTAACAAAGGCAGTACTTTATGTTTTCTTGGTCTTGTTTTGAGTCATTTAGTCTTATTATAATAAAGCAGTGATTCAGCGCACCACCCGGCCAGCAGCTAAGTGACCCAAATCAAACTCACCCCTGATTTTGCGTCACCAACAGGTGTGTGCCAGGTGGGACAAGCATGCGAAAATGCTAAAATGCTTCTGCCTGGTGTGTTTGGACGCCCTGCGGTGTGTGACACTTTCAGCTCAAGGTGTTTTGAAAACTTCCAGGAGAGCACTGGCACGGAGAGGCCGAGTGGACTGGTTCTCCTGGCACAGAGAGGCCGAGTGGACTGGTTATACTGGCACACAGAGGCCGAGTGGACTGGTTCTCCTGGCACACAGAGGCCGAGTGGACTGGTTCTCCTGGCACACAGAGGCCGAGTGGACTGGTTCTCCTGGCACACAGAGGCCGAGTGGACTGGTGATATTATGCGTTGAGAAGTTGAACCTGGAGCAGACCGAGGAGGACTTCTGGAACCACAAGAGTCACACAACGCCATTCAGTCAGGTGAGTCAACACAGACTGTTGGGAGGAACGTGTTGCTTGGGAACGTCGTTATTTTTGCTTATCCACAGCTCTTGTATTTGTTGTATTTTTCACCCTAGTCCCAGTGTATTTCCTGTTGCAGTGTATGTGAATGTTACAAGCTGACAGGAAGCAGCCTAAACATGCAATAGAAAAGGACCACGCGTGTATTTGGACATCAGGGCTCAGGGGTGTGATGTGTATAGGTTGCCATGTTATTGCACTATTTGCAGCCACAGTGTGTTCTTTTCTTTAATAGGTCTCTAATATAACATCATCCTCATCATCCTCACAGGCCTATTGTTGTTGTTAACCTTCCCTTCACCCTCACTTCGTCTTTATTTAGCTAACATCTAGGTCCTAGTAGTCTTTTCAACCCTGGTGGAATGGCTGATAACATCAGAAGTAATTAAAGCAGAAAGAGGCATGTTGATGAGCTATCAGTGACGTAGAGATGGGTTTTCTTTGTGCTTTTGGTGTTTGGAAGCCGTTATTGGGAAACATTTACATGTAGCAGCACAGTACAACAGTAGATTAACGTTATCATGAATACAAAAGGCAAATCTAAATGTTCCTCTGCCACTGGAACATCATTGTTTCCAGTCAGTGTAATGGAAGCAGTAACAAGATGCTGTTAATATTGTGCGAGTCACTCGGTGATCTTGAGTAGACCGTGTTTTTTTTTGTTGTTTTAAGTACAGAACGCACACATACTCACTTTCTCTCACACATCATGAATGCTGTGACGCTATTGGCCTGCTGCTCTCAGATGTCACAATTTTGTCTGAAGCCAAATAATCAGATTTCCTTCCTTCCTTCCTTGTGTGTGTGTGTGTGTGTGTGTGTGTGTGTGTGTGTGTGTGTGTGTGTGTGTGTGTGTGTGTGTGTGTGTGTGTGTGTGTGTGTGTGTGTGTGTGTGTGTGTGTCTGTGTGTGTGTTCCAGACAGCTGTTTTTATTTCAAACAACCGCTGACACTGGTTTTAATTAATAACATTCACACCCCGGGGCGGTTGGGACTTCAGTAGCTTGCTCCGGCGCTCTTTGTTCGTGTTTTTGTTGAAGGAGAAGGAAAACGTCACTCGTCCGTCCACATTTATCCAGTCCGGGGATTTACACCTGCAACGTTGTTTTAGTCATCATCTGTCTCTACTCCGAATTAGGCTTCCTCATCTCGCTGACATTGAATAAGAGGGGGATCTGCAGGGTGTGTGTCTTTGTATTACAGCTGTACATGTCCAGTGCACTTTTAGACTCTGGACTACAAGGGAGAACACGCAGGGAAGACCTCGTGAATAACAATGATGGAAGAAATCCTAAATAATGCAAAATGTGATTATAGTCCAATGATATGATTAAAATAGTCCAATAAGATGAAGTCAAAGTCTTTAGAAATAATAAATGAGTCCAATATTCACAGACCAGACTTGTTCACACTGCAGTGGTGTCAAACTCAAACATTACTCTTCTCTTCTCTGCCTCCCAAACAAATGATCAGTCCATTGTCTGAAAGGCTTCACTCATGCATGTACTTTTTCTTCTTCTGTCAATAAAATACATTAACCGATCAACACTCAAACACCAGATGGTGCTAGAGGTTAAACACATCCCTTGCCTCTCCTTAAAAGACAGCACAGCTCCTCATCAACTGAACTTTATGCCGTATTACGTAATATTTATGCTTGATCATCGAATCGAGGTGGTTACTAATCTGGCGGGTCAGTCACGGTCTAGATTCTTCATGCTCAGTTTCACTGCAACAGATGTTCTTCTGAAGAAACCATTTGAGAGAAACACTTCATCATAATGTACATTCATAAGTATATTTACTCAAGTACTGTCCTTAAGTACAACGTGGTTACTTTTACTTTACATGAGTTTTTTCCATTTTTTACTCTGATACATTTATCAACTAATACATTATGAAGTAACCGTTAAACTACCCAGCAGCATATTAAGTAATTAAAATGAGCTCCTCCTTTACCAGCTGCACATTAATACATCAATAAATAATCCAATAATGAGTACTTCTTCCGCCTCTGGTTATAAGAGCTGAATTTGTAATTGACATTAGAAGTACAGTTCACTGTGAAAGTAAAACTCTCGCTGCGTGCAGAGAGGCCGGTCAGGTTTATGTCACGAGGTGTAATCTACTGCAGCAGACGGGGAATGTTGCATGGCAATTATGAAGAATAAAAGATACTTTAGACTAAAGTATATCAGGGCAGATTGTGAACGGCTATTATTTCTGACCAAAACTCCCCCCCCCCCCCCCCCCCCCCCCTCCCCCCTGCTGATTAAAACCAAGTGAAGTGAAGTGAAGAGGAATGTTGCTGCAGTTTGTTTCTGTTTTCTTGCAGCTGGTTGGAGAATGCATGATATTCACATTTCCATGGTTTGACATTTGTTTCCCATCGGGGAACTTTACTCCAAACAGGAGACTGTTTTTGCACGGCATTATAATTGGATGTTAACAAAACCTTTCCCACACCTTTTTTTTTTTTTTGCAAGCTGGTTTTGTTTTGGACACATGACACAATGAAAGACTTGGTAAGTATAATCCTCACCCTCATCTTGATAGAAACTATTAACTCACTAATCAGAGTACAAATTAAAATTTCAGTTTTTGCTGTTTGAACTCAAAGTGAATCCAACGCTTTGGTCAGTGATTGGTCTTCATTGAGTATGTTTAATCTGTCTAGCTTATGTGGGTCAGCTGCTGTTGTCGTACATTCTTAGAGATCTCTGTTCCTTTACTACACTTAATATCCATATAGGCAGAGATGGGTGCAGCACACTCTGTATGGTGCAATGCAATCACATATTCAAATTAAATCCTACTAAACATTCACATAATCGGCCTCTGATAATGTGTGAAATGTCTGTGATGTGTATAACGTTTCCCGCCTCTGAAGAAAAATGATCTCTATCACAAGATTTCTGATGAGACGGTTTTCCTTCAGGTAGTTTGAGCTGCGTGTTCTCTGCAGCCGGATCGATTTCAGCATCACGACTCGTCTGCGTTATAGAGATTGAGCTTTGAAAGCCTAAACTCTCAGAATCAGGCGACGAATTCACTGAGTTACTTATATGCACTATATATTTTTCTTATATAAAAGTTGGCTGGGAAAATATGCACAAATCAAAAAGTGATACAACAATGTAAAAGTGAGTCATAGCAGTAAGATGCATTAAACAAATTAATTAATTTGAAGCCCCTGTGTGTAGGATTTGTACTTGATCATGTCTTCTATTATTGTGATCATTCGTCATATAGAGGGTGTAAAGGAAAAGAGACTGTGGACCAGTGTTATAATCAAGACCCCCTAAACCGAGACCGAGTCATGACCGAGACCAGACCACTACATGACCCATTACATCAAAATGTGGAACGTCTAAACCATAAAAATCCCCAGAGAAAACAAATACATATTCCTCCTCAATCATCACTGTTGTTGCTACATATACGGAAATCTTACCATGATAAATGTCTTGAGGTTTTTAGATCCTGCCAGATGAAGTACCTCGTCCGGCCTTGGGGTTGTGCTGTTGCACCATCTTCCTGCACGAGGTCTTGTTTGCCTAAAGACCGGCCCTGTATCCACCTGGAAGTGGTACAAAAGCACAGTTGTGCAGGAAGCTTCTGCAATTTCCTCCCTCTTGCGTCACAAACGCATTACTGTGCCTCTCGCCCAAACCACAACCACATGGGACCCGGTGCAGCGCTGGAATTTTCCCACTGACAAAAAAAAAACACACATGAACTGCACAGAGCTACGAACCGGCTGGAAGGTCGGGCCGAGCTGTTGCTGTGATCCCTGCGGTGAATGAGTCGCTTCTTAGCAGCACCTGTTGTGTGTTTCTGGGAACAAATCAAGGCACGTATGCCAATATACTTCTTTTTTTTTTTCTTACCTAAATCAAATTTGAGCATATTTTTCATTTCCAGAGACGTCCCCGTCTCGTGGGCGATGTTTGAGTTGTACTGGCTTTCGTTCGTGTGTCCTTCATGTCTCAGCTTGCTTTGCCAAACCAACAGCTGTGGTTGATCTTTGTTTAAAACCAGGGACAGATACAGATTACACAGATTTCTAAGAAATGCACCTTGTTTCTCCTCTCTGTAACTTAACAATCTGCAAAAATTAGGTTTATGAACAAGTTTGCAGGCCTAAAGACGAGTTCATCCATCAAAAAAAACCAACTGTTTCTCTTATTCCTGGAAAGCCACAGTGACTCACAACAGTGTGCTCTTTGGTTTCATGTATCACGATACTTTGGTGGTGCTGACATATTGCAGCTCTCCTCCCAAGCATTAGTGAGCCACACGTTGCGTGGAAATGAAGCAGCCGGGCGGAGTTCTGGTTTAAAGTTTGGTCAAACCATTAGCCGAGCTGCTATTCATTATTCCCTGAAACCTGCAGTTACATTTTCATCGGTGTTACCCAGGAACAATCTCAAGTGTGCGGAATAGACCGCCCTCTGGCAGTGTTAATCCTCTGCATTATTAAGTAAGAAGAGATGGAAAACAAATCAATTTACCACTTGGACGGTGATCAATGTTGCAACACGATCACAAAAAAACAACCCTGGGCCATTTTGAATGAACATTTCGTCCACTAGGATTAAGTAGATGTGAATGAAAGCAAAGCGTGATGCACACGGCAGTAGCACTGATGTTGAGTGAACGTCTCATGAACTGTGCGGTGTTTCACAGTCACTCTGCCTGATTAGAGACGCGCTCGGGTCAAAGTTATTCCACGAGGTCACCGACCCCGATGTGCTCAAAAAGATTATGAAATTTGATTTCTCCCAATTCCATACTGCTCATAACACAATGTGCTCTATGCTGATGTTCATGCTGTACTTCCGTACTACACACTATTGTACACAGTACACTGATTGTATACATTTCTGCAGTTAGTATATGAAAACCAATATAACGCTGTTATAAATGATGCTGTTTGTTCAGTCAAATATCAATTTAACTACTAGGTACCAATTCGCATACTGATGAATAAACTTCCCATTTTTTATTATTCATCAGTTTTGTTTGTCGATTTTTCTCTACCTACAATTTATGGAAAGTGTTTGCAGCTGTAAGTTGCTGCTCTAACTAATTTTCAGACAATGGTGATTTGCATTTTTTAAATTTGTATACTGATACACTTAATGTTGTGAATAAACCACAGACAGCTTGGAGATGACGGTTTTTGGATAAGTTGTTACTAAGAGGGAACGATACGAGGCTCGTATGAAGCAGGAGAGAACACGGTTTGTTTAATAAATGGTTTCAGTTTGGAGTAGTGTTCACCTCGGTACACTCACTATTCAACCAGATTTGTTAGATGCTGTATGTGGACTGACTGAGTGACTGTATCATGGCTCAGTTCCTCTCCCCTGACAAGCAAAACCAAACAGGTGAGTAGATGTCAGTCAAAAGTAGTCGTGCATGTTCCACAGAAAACGGCAGCGCACCTCACCTGACCCATGTGATGGACCAGTGAGATAAAAACGCATCATTTTGTTTTAACAGCTTTTTGCTGATTACCTTTACAGTACATACATTGTTTATTGTTATCTAGACAAATGGTAGTATACACATAATTTGGTAGTGCATAGTTACTTTTTTTTTTTTTTTTTTAAATATGTGTGTGCACATGACTGGCTCCAAATCACCAGCAGGCCATGGAGTGAGCGCTAAAGATGGTATCCTCTCTGCTTCGCTCGACGGAATGACTTTCATGCTTGGCTGCCGTCCAATTTTATCTCCAGGAGTTGCTAGGCGACAGGAATATCCTCATTGCACAAGTGTATTGTGGGAAATGATGGGAGCAATAAGTGAGCGCTGCAGATGTGTAACTTATTATCTGCTTTCAACGTTGTTATTGCACGGGTCAGTGACAAAGCCGGGTGCCGCGAGACAGTCGTACAAACGGCAACAAAGCCGAGTGTTGATAGAACGAGAGACGCTTAAATCTTACATGTTTACCTCTGACGCTCATCTGATCTACTGTGCAGGAACATCTGAAGTTAAGCTGCTCTTAAAAATGTCAATTTCTACTTTCTATCAAAAAGAAAAAGTCACCAGAGATGTGACGATTGACAGGACTTTGTCTTTTACCTTCAAGCTCTGCAGAGCTGCAGTGCAGGTTGATTTATATATATATTAGTGCTGGGCAACGATTCAAATATTTAATCGCATGGATTTTTTGCGATTAATCGCATTGTTATGGCAAAGTTCAATAATGAATTCAAAAGTAGTGTATTTTTACTTTTATTTTAAAAGTACTGCTATATGAACAAAAGGGCAATAACATTTGGTTCACGAGATGCAGGTAGCATGTTTCATACTTAATGTGAATATAATTCATACTTTGTTGGCATCTTATTCTGAAAACCGGATGTTCGTCTGAAGAAACCGGATGTTGTCTCACGTTAATGTTTCCGCTAACTTTCAAAGTCCTTCGCTCGCTCCCGATCTGTGCCGTTTAAATGCGTTTACCGTGAATTTCAGCACACACACACACACACACACACACACACACACACACACAACTGACTATAGGATGTTTGCTGGCTTTTATCCCACTGTTCTTGCCATCCTCTTGTTGTTATGTATATGTATTGTCTCTTGTCTTTCAATAAAAAAGAAAAAATTATAATAAATAAAAAAAATGCGTTAACGCGCGATAAAATAATTGTCGGCGTTAATTAATGAATGCATTCACGCGAAATTAACGGGTTAACTTGCCCAGCACTAATATATATATTATAACCTGTAAACGCATCGCCACGCTGTGATCACAGTGCTGAACTTCTGCCCGCAGCAAATAACAAAACACTATTACCCCACTGATGTCCAGCATAGCACTATATGATGCAGAGGGTAACGGCAAGGGGAACTACTTCATGGAGCAAGAGAGAGAATAGTTTCCCAAAGATTCAATACGTGTTTCTGTGTCCTCTGGTGTTTTGGCAGCCTGACTGCATTGTCAATGAAGTTTCGAGGGAAGCGTGATTGACAAAGTTTTGTTTCATGTAGATTTGTTTTTGATGATGTTTTACTAAACCTAACCAAGTAGTTTAATTTTGTGTTTTATTTCGATCTACAGCGTGAATCACGTGTTTAAAACCGCGACTGCAACCCAGGAGAGAACACTTTCCCTCGGAAATGTAATTGCGAAAGCTGATCGTTGTTTTGGATCCTTTTCACCATCAAACCCAATGTTTAAACACATTTTCTGGTTTGAGCGGTTGACGACAAACACCGCAATCACGCAAGCGCCAGCATTTCATACAGCGATTGACCAGGTGTGAGGAAGTGAGACGGCAGGCAGTTTTAGAATTTGTCTCTATAACCTCTCCCTTTGTTTTGTTTGTACAAACAGGTGAAAGCTCATGAAGAACAAAACGGGACATTATGTTTTTGAAGGCCTGACTCAAAAACAATACTTTCAAAAATGATCTCTGATATCGAACTAAATGCTGTTGTTTAGGTGAGCAAGTTTATTGACAGCTTGGGTCTTGGGTATCTCCTGTTATGTTAACCGGTTTCATCTGGTAAGGCCTTCTTCTTCTGTAGCCCTGTTGCAAATGATCCACAGTACAAACGTTGGGTACCTTTTTAGAAAACCTCCCGTTACTCTGCTCAACATGAAAAGCAGTAGGTTTAGTTTCTGCTCCGACATCATGGTTGCACTACTGTATATTAGAAGTACAGACCTAGTACCAACACATGTGGGGACCCTAACCGAAGGCCTCTGTGGTCCATTACTTTCTATTAACATGCTGTGACTTGTGATCGAGCTGAATGTGTGGATTCTGTTGCAGGGCATAGTTGCGTTGTTGTGTGAGCAGCCTTATTGTTAACGATATTAGTCTTTGTGATGTGTGTGCAAAGCTTGCAGTTGATCTTCTGGTCATTTATATGAAATCTTGTTGTGTATTGAGTCTGTAAGACTTCAGCAGAACACCGGCGTGCTAGTCGGGTTCATTCGAAGCGTATTTTCGCACGCTGGATTTATAGATTTAACTAAACGTAACACTGGAACAAGCTGAATGCCACGCGGACACAGCGCTGTTCTGTTGCGGTGTATCACGTTACAGAGCAGGGAATGAGCGGCAACGAGCATCTTTACATTGAGATCTTCTGTTGCTGGGGCAACCGCTTTGGTCCCAGTTGACTTCCTGTCGGCTGCTGCATTAACAAACATAAGAGGAAATGCAAAGGGGCCCGTTTAGACCGGTTATATTAAGTTTGAAAAGGCCTGTTCGTAAAGCATTACACGATGTCTGATTCACCCTCGCAGTCTGCAGAAAGACGCAGATTGTTCAAGACGACGTCGACAGGAAATGAAATTCCTGATTCTAGAAAGTATTTGTACCACGAGGCACAAACGGAAACCCAGTCCCTTGCTGTCTTGTTTTATATTTATTGTTGACTGTCTAATAAAATGCCAATGCTAGTGGATAAGCTGAGAATGTCCACAGCAGGAAATGACTGAAGCCAGACATGCGAGTATTTCTAAGGCAGAACAACGTTTTTTTTGAAGAAAGCGCACCCACAGAATCAATGTTGAGATGACTTGATGCGGTGCAGATCTTCTGCGGATACGCACCGGTGACTTGGAGGATTATCTCAAGTGACAGTACATCTGCACCAGCGAAACGGCCACTGAGAAATAAGCCGATCATGCTGTGAAAGAAACTTAATAACCTGTCTGGCTCACTTAAACGGCAACGCTTTTTGCTTTCAGATAAATCCTTTGTGAAATTTCAATTACGGCATCAAAGCTGCAATCTGCCCTCGGAGGGACGGAGTTGTTATCTCGGAGCGCTGCGACTGGTCAGCGCAGCGTCGTTGACAGAGTTCAATAACACCGTACTCGCCATTATGATGCCTTCCACATCGGCGGCTTTGAATAACACTGGATATCAGAAGTGTCACAAAACAGGTATTCATGTTTTCGTAATGCTGTTCATCCCCACAGGGGGTGCTAGTGTGTTTGAAAGGACATCGATGCCAAAAACCTTTTCATTGGTTTTCTTTTTTTCCCCCCTTATTCCAATTTTAAAATGAAACCGGCACCAATAAGCCATGTAATGTGAAGGCCGGAGATGGTATCCTCTTTAGCTCGCTCTATGGAATGACTTTCATGCTCAGCTGCTGTCCAATTTTATTCCCAGGAGTTGCTAGGCGACAGGAGCGTCCTCATTACATGCTGGGAAATGATGGGACCCATAAATGAATTCTGCAGATCTGTGACTTATCATCAGCCGCCTGCACTGTTGTCACGAGGGGTCAGTGAAAGAGAGGGATTCTATGCAAATGGACCATGAGGTCGTTCAGCAGAACCGTTTCAGTATCTGCTTTGTCCTGCAGAACCAGACGGATTCGGTTTTTAATGTTTCGGCTCCATTACACCACAGACAGATGTGATCTATTGTATTTTGATGCAGTTTCTCAGTCTGCATCATTAAGAAGCAATTAAGTAATTCAAGAATAATTTTAAATCTGCAGCCAGCAGAGAGGCTATGATGGCTGGAACAGTGTTTTCTGAGAGCTGATTGGACCAGTGGGTTAATTCTCCAGATTCATATCTTATTATTTGCCTTTTAACATTATTACATGGGTCGATGAAGAAGAGGGGTTCTACTAACGTGGGCCAGGGTTTCATTTTGTCATGTCAGGATGGCAATACAGTGGACAATAGGAACACACATAGATGAAGGGTGCATTTCATTGTCTGAGAAATGAGAGAAATTCTACCCTTAAATGTCAATAAACGGTAAACGATACCCTTTTTTCCACCAGTGTTTGTTGCAGGTTTTTTAAACACAAGAAAACTCACTAAAAATAGGATCTGGGCTCTTCCCATTGTCAGCATCTGTTTTGTTTTTTCGGGTGAGTCTCTTTTGACACCATGAATGCAGCGGAAAGCAGGGTTAGTAACATGTTACGGTGGTTACGTCTTTTCTTTTTTTTAAATATAAATCTGCTACTTATTCAGTCTCTCCTTGGAACTCTCAAACCAGAGGTGGTGACTGTTGGAATAGTGGAAAGACTCGCAGAGATCATTTTGATGAGTTTGAATAGTGTGTTTTACGGTAAAAAGGTTTCTGTCAATGGAGTCTGGTGCCTTTTAAGGAGAGCATATTATTTATGTTTTGTAAAATAGTAAATAATTGCCCAAATCCCTGTTGTTTGTATTTATTATGTCAGTTTCAGTGCGCATTAAAGACTAACTGCAGACGCATTTGTCCCGGGAATGAATTCAGATTGTAACCTTTTAGCACTGAAGACAAAATCAAGATGTCAGTCAGTGTTCGTGTTTCTGTTGTCCAGTGAGAAAGGGCCTTAAAAAAGCCTTCAGCGTGAGCATGTATGTATGTATGTATGTATGTATGTATGTATGTATGTATGTATGTATGTATGTATGTATCTTGTAATCTACTGCAGTGATTTCCACCAGGCTTCTTCTGCAATTAGAGAGAGACTGTGTGGTGTATAAAATAAACAAAATATGTGTTTAAGATTTAATAATTATAGGATTTGAATTTGCTGTGATGCTGATGGTGTATTTAAAAAGCTAAAAATGATCGTGAAATGGTTTAACCATCTACGTTTTTTGGACTCCTAATGATTAGATCATAGCGTGAATGTAAACTGAACTTTCTGGGAAAAAAAGGAAAAGAGAGACCAAGACTAAACGTACTCGACTCCAGGATAACGCCGTTGTGAATGGATTCACAGCCTCGGATCAGCCATTGTGTCTCTGTAGTTTAGTGATATCAGGCAATTCCATGAAGCCTGCCCATCGATCAGACCGGTACGATGACAGAGTACTTGAGCCCGTCTGATCGGGGTACATCGGACGTCTGCTGTACTGTAACTACAGCTCTTTAACCAGGAAACCTTCTATGCAGCCACCGTGATGAGCGGCGTGGATTAATGACTCCTCTAAATCACACCAGCAGCAAAGACTAACTAATGCTGCAGAGCATGAGCTGAATCTTAATCACCTGCCAGAGGGGATCTCATTGCCTCATTCTGGGTGATAACTAATACAACACCTGACCGATAATGCTGCCATTTAATTCCTCCCTCGATCGTCTCCCATCTCTGGTAAAGAGCATTTAGTACATGGCAGAACTTTGCTGCCTCACATCTGAAACAAACCTCATTTGTTTCTCTGCGGGGAGATTTGTCGTGCACACAAACGTATTATAAATGTATAAGTACAAGTATATTGCATTAAAAACAGCCACATATTATATGATCATGGGAGATGCATATCTCATGAATGGTGCACCTAAGTAGATTATAATGGCCCTGTCTGCGGAGCGGCTAATGGAGGCGGCGTAGAGGGAATAAGACCTGTTAGCGTACTGTGTTTGCCTGAAATGCGAGCCCACCAGGCTTTTTCACCACCGTTCTCACAGAGATGAATCCCTGTTGCACTTAGTAGTCATCCATTTTTAATGGCGCAGCCTCAGCTGGGGAGATGCATGAAGGCAGAGGAGGAGGAGGGAACAGGGAGGAAAGGGGGGAGGGGGGGGGGAACAGCCAAGGTGTGGATGACACCAGCTGGTTGCCTCGGGCTAATGTATGTACACTCTTCTTGATGTGTTTTTGTAGTGCATGCTCGGCGTCAGCAGCTATTATGAAGGTCTGAGGTTGTTTTGCTGGCGAGTCGGGCCGCAAGACAGTGAAACCATTCATGAGCTCATCATGGTTTTATTTATTGTTCCCTCATTGATGGCGCATTTGTAAGAAACCGAGCACTCACAGCTGCACAACTGTGTTCAGCGCTTTCAGGGAAAAAAAAAAACCCCGACAAGAAGCAGCAGCAGCAAAGCTCTCTGCCTGCTTTGAGCCCCTTTTTAAAGTCTGCAGCAGCCATTCCACAGATGGCAGGCGGAGAAGGCCGGGAGGGCCAGCTATTCAACCCACTTCAGTGCAAACATGATCCGTTTGAACGGCGAGGCCTAAGCCAAGACATTCTTGTGTGGGCAGACCTCCCTAAACAACCGCGAACAACCGCCGCACTGTTTTTGTCCTCCGGAGACAAATCTCTGAGATACCAGAGCAGCAGATCAGTTTTGGTTTGTCCAAAAAGCAAAAAGGTTGTTTTATGCACGAGGGGCTCAAACGCTTACACGATCCACATCCAGTCAGTGAGGCAGTCAGTTAGCAGGCCAATTAGGGCAGGGGTGTTCCTGGAAGTGTGTTTTTTTTTTTTTTTTTTTAAGTCGCCTTCCCTGCTTGATTCAATCAGTCCATCTGCAAATCACCAAGTCAGTCAGTGAACCGGTAACTCTAGACTCCTGCACACCAACAAAAGAATGCAAAAGGGGTTTATAGACCCACTCCGTTTAACCCACTGAAGAACACGACCACATGGCTCCAAATATTTGATAGGTTTTTATTTCTCTCGTGGATTCATATGTTGTTATTCTGCACAGCAGCATACAGGAAATCGTGGCAAAATATAAATAACAAAGTTCAACAGTGTTTTCTTTTTCTATTATTCATTTAATCAAAAAAATCCTCTGTTAAAAGTGGCAAATTGTGTCCGCCTGTTTCAATATCCACTCTCTGGCACACAATGTAACATTGACCAACTAAACTTTAAAAAGTATGGGTATAATCGTTATTTACAGACAATCGCCTTTTGGCGAGCAATGCTTATAGCTTCTTGGAAATTCACTTCCGTCATGTTAAATGCGACAAAATGAAAATACAATTATGTTATACAAAGATCAAAAATACTATCAAAACCCTTATTATAAATGGCAGCACTATATCAATAAACTGCTGTTGACATTTTACATGTAAGTACAAAATCGTGTTGAGGTAGCGCCCTCTGAAGTCACTTGTAATGTTAAAATACTGAATAAACATCACTTTATATACAATACAGCAAATCTCTCTTCTTTCTTCAATGCAATTGTATTCCTTTGGTAAACAAAACTGTCAGAAATGTGCAGTCCTGCAAGTGACACTTTCAATCATACATTCACAACATTTTTGCATCTTTTTTTTGGGATTATTCAGGAAAAGAAATAACGGGGATAACTTGTTGTTGTTGTTGTTTGCTAACATTCAATTTGCTCTTGTTCACCCCACGCTCAGAGTGAAAGACTCTCAGAGCAGGCATGAGACTGTCCGGTGAAGATGTTGGGCAAATCAAAACAAACCACCAAAAAAGAAAACCGCTGTAAAGAAAGAGAGACCTGACGGAGAAAAGGAAATCCAGTGTGTCGCACTTATTTGGGAATGTAAACGTACAGAAACGCAGGCTAGTAGCTCTCATTTCTGACTGCTTGTTAAGTCGGATGATGTTTTCATCACATAGCATTGGAGTAAAAGTTTGGCTTGGCAACAATTGATTATAATGTCCCCCAGAGAACATGAGTCCTAAACAGAGGCCACATTGTCTCTTCTTTTCTTTTTTTTCCTTCCTGCCTCGCAGATTGAATGTCAACTTTTTGAGCAGGTTGGAAAATATGTTGTGGAGTTTTTTTTTGTTTTTTTTAGGCAGGCAGATGGGACCAAAGAGTTCCTCGTCCAGGCAGACGCACACAAGCACTCATCAATGACACATTCTTGAGCTTCTTTAATGGCAAACATAACTTTGGTTTTCTAAGACGAGAAAGAAAATCGCAGCGAGTTTAGCTCACCGTACAAAAATACTTGGTAGAAATATGACATTCGTCCCCTTTTTGCCAATGTCAGTGTGTTTCCCTACATGACCAAAATACTTCTCTTCAAATGTTTTCACACTTTGTGACTGTTGATACACGTTTGTATATGCACACACTCAAATGACTATAAACTAGCAAGAAAAATAAATCCAATGTATAAAGCATAAAATCGTTCTATGTCGATAAAATAACTATAAAAATATAAGAGATCTTAGAGAGAGAGAGAAAAAAGGATAAAATCAATATGTTTATGAAACTGGGATAAAGGCTAAAGCCGAAATCAAAACAGTCATCTGGAAATGGTTCAGTGCAATTCAATTTACTTTATAGTCATGTCTGTTTAGAATATTTTCATCCTCTTACCACCCACAGCCCTCCCTCCCTTTAATGGTCGCTGGGATGGCTGGTCTTTTGACAGTGGACAGTATTTTATCGTGTGGGCATTGTCCCCGTTGGCACTGCACAGGGGGCAGGTGTAAGCCCTCAGAATCGGGCACACGACCCTGCCGTCCGGAGTCTTCAGGACGTGAGAGCCGTACACCTCCTCGGGTGCCCCGTTATTTCGGCAGAAGACGCAGATTTTGGGCTCCTGCTTGCTCCTGGAGGCGGGTTTGCGCATCTTCCTCTCCATGCCGAACAGATCGAACCCGGCGAAGCTCCCGCCGAAGCCCACCTCTCGCTCCGGCAGCTGCACGCCGAGCTGGTTCTGGAAGGGGCTCAGTATCGAGAAACGCTCTTTCAAGTCCAGGATGGAAGCCGGCGGGGGGCTCCCGGACGGGCAGCAGCAGTCCAGGTGACCGCTCTCCCCAACGCCGCCCGCGATTACGCACGGACACGGCGGGGAATCGTCCAAGCCCAGGGTCGCTTTAAGGGACTCGGTGATGGAGTTTGGGTTCTGGGGGATGCTGAGCTTATTATTCTTCGTGACCAACGTCGTCAGCCCGAGATAGTCGTTCCAGAAATTAAAGGTATAGTCGTAGGGGCTGCGCGCATTCAAATAGTTGTGATTGAGAAAATCCATGGCCGCTTCTGGTCGTTCGCTCGCGGTCATGAGGGTGAAGCAACCAGAGTAATCCGTAAAGTCTTTGTAGCCAGAGTTCTTCTCCAGGAACGGTTCGTGCACGGCGACGTGGTCTCCAGTGTTCCTGTTGTGTTTGTGCGTCCTGCAAACAGGCTTCCTGGTTATAAGGAGCAGGAGGGCGGGGCGCTCTCCCTTCAAAAACCAAGTTTGTGATCAGGTTGAAAGCAGGCTCCGTCTCTTCTACAGCAACGTTTACACAGTTGTTTTTCTTGCAGCCGGGCACTTTTTCCTTCTTTTCGACATCAATCATCATTCTGGCGTTTTTGGAGATTCTGGCGTTCCCATTAAATAAAAGTTGTTAATAGTTAATGATTTGGGAGCAGAGAAATCATTTCCCTCTTTCTGTAGTTAATTACGTTATGTCAGCGCGAGCACCAATCAATTAGAGGAGGATAGCTCTGCTCTTTGTTCCCTCTTGGTGCTAATACGTTAAAATTCCGCATGTTTCGTGAATCAATATCGTTAATCATTGCGCTTGAATACCGTCAGCCAACTCGGGCGTTCGCACACCTTAACCCGTTGTGTGCCAGCAGCAGAGGCCCCTTTGTTCCACGCAGCAGCGGCCATCCTCTCTCTGTGTCCGGGGAGAAAACGGTCTGTGCTGGTGCATCCGATTCATGTTGAAATGGAACCAATATGAGGCGAACCTATAAACCAGACACGCTGAAGAGGTTTACGGCTCAATTGTATCGTCTATTCAAACCAGCAGATTATGATGGGTAATTAAATATAACTGTAGGCTGTTTCTTAAATGTAGAACATATGTACATTATGTATAAACAGTCTGTTTTCCTCCAGAGTTGGAAACTCAATAGGAGTAAACGACTCTTAAGGACATCTTGGTGTAATAAACCGCTGCTCGATTGTGACGCACTGTCAGTCCGGGTAGTAAAAGCTCATAAAATCCAGACAAAACACCACATCAGTCCACCCAGTCCTGATGTAAACACAACATGCAGAGCCGCTCTTCAACAGGGGGCAGCATAGTGCAATTACAGGTCAGTTCATTCAAACTAAGAGACCCCTCCCTCCCACGTCTCTCCTCCCCCTGAATGAATGAGACTGCCAAACAAAACCTACAGTAATGATGGCCACTGGCTGGAAGATGAAAGTCACCCATGATGTCCCAGCAGCCAGATGTCATTAGTATATTCTGATTCCACAGAGGCAACAAGGAGCACACGACCAAGCCGCACGGATCAATGAAACTAGGACTCGTAAACTGAATCAAATACACATGAGACTGTGGAGGTCTAATGAGGAATCTGTACAACTAATAAAACACAACAACGTGTGTAGTGTTGTTTAAGGGTCAGTTCACTCTTCTCCCTTACCTGGTATCTGTGGTGCTAATGGAGCTAAGAAATCACAACAGCGGCATGCCCATTAATCTGGTTAGATCCACAGAACACTCCGGTCAAGGTACTGCATCCTTGCTCAAAAGTAGTTCCCTAGAAAGCTGTTAAGAGAGAGGTGTGCCTGATTGACAGCCTTACAATTTTATAAGATGATAAAGAAGTAAATAAAAACACTCGCTATGTAATTATATCTCAAATCGTATTCAGGAATCATCACAATTATCATGAAAGATGTTTTTTTTTGGTTTGGAGTCCTTTTTTTCACTTTTATGAAAAGCTGAGAAATATAGTGATATTTGGCACTCAAGTCCCCCCCCCCCCCCCCCCCCCAAAACAACTGCTTCATTCAATCATTTAGGTCTGAGAGCCACATCTGGATAGACTGTGTTGGCGTTTCCACATTGTAAACAGACACATCTGTCGGGGTTGTCAGAGTTTTTAAAGAAACAATCTTGTACTGTTGGTTACTTTGACGAAATGGACCATGTTGCCTTCAGCTTTACTGGAAAGACCTTTCATAGAACAATGCTCATGGAGCTCCAGTATGGCTGTACAGAATGTTAGGGCTCTTGTTGTATGCACTTATCTGGAAAGCTCATTGCATGTAGAGGGATGAGTATAATCTGCTGCTCTTGAGACTTTTCTTTTCATTTTAAAGTACCTGTTAGGAGTCTATACATTTACAATTTTGATCTCTTCAATGATCCATTCAGATCCAATCGCATTCGAGCACATTGGCTCTCCGTCAGTAATGGAAGTCCAGCTGTCATAAACGCTCCGCTCGCTGCAGGCCTCCGACCCTGTGATCAAGTGGGCAGCTCAGGAATGTGGAAGCCGCCCTCTTGAAACAATGATAACGCGAGTGACTGGTGTTCTAATTACAACTTCCAGGGGGAGGCTGCGAGAACTTACTGACTCGGAAGGCCCACATCTATTTTTAAGGGGTCTAATAAGAATGCACTACCTTAGGAGACACCGTGATAAAAGCAGAACAAAAAAAGGGCATGGTCCAATGAGCCATTCGCCCTCTCCAAGGCCACTGCCGAAACTCGCCTCATGAGGCCATTTCTCTCTGCTCTCTGCAAGTTAGTTTGAAATGGACTGCTCATTGGATTTTCCCTCCGGAGGCCCCATTCGGCTGGCGGAAAGAAAAAAAAATGTGAATTTTATGACGAAGCATTAATAATGTATGTATTCCTTTTTTTGCACGCCAGGGCAGATTGTGCGAGCAGATTCCCCGTGTTGCTGCAGCGCCGCTGAAGTATTCATGGCCGTATTATTTCTTAATTTTGTTGTGACTAAGAGGGATTAATACTCATCCATTAACTCCAGCTAATTCCTCGGCCGCCTCGAGGTTGCACGAGTATATTGGACAAGGAAGTGAGATTAGCAGTGGAATGAGGCATAACATCAGCGTGGTGGCTGTGGCCTGTTAATCGATTTAGGAATCACACTGACTAAGTGATTGTTGTGTAAGTGGTTTTTTTTTTTGGGGGGGTTTTTTAGCTTGACAGGAGGAAAAAAATGCAGATCATCAGGAAAAGTGGTGGCTGGCTGAGGAAGACACTTTGTTCTTAATGACCAAATCATATTTCCTGCGTGGGCTCATTAGCAATCTGAGACTTGAATGTCAAATGTGGGTTTTTTTGTTGCTCAAGACGTATTATGCAATGCAAATCAGCCCAGACGTGCCTTTTGCTGAAGTTAGGGGTACGATACTGTGAGATTTATACCATCCCGTAGAGCTAATCTGCTTCATGCATTATGATTTATAATCAGCACATTCCGTGCTGTGATCCATTCCTTGTGTTTTGCCGGAAAAAACTCTGCTCAAATCATATTTGACGTGATAAATGAATGATCGATGGTGTTGTGAAATGCATGAAGAAATCTGATCCTTTTTTTCCCCCCCCCACCCTCATTGCATCTGCTCATACTGCTAGTAATTATTGAAACTTATCATTTGGGCATGTTTTGAATCATTAACACGGTGTCTGTAACCTCTTAGGCTGAATCAGAGAACACACTCTTTCTGTGAAATGTGTTTCTGTGTTTCTGTGGCTGTCTGGCGATCCTTCCGTTCTCTGTTGCTTTTTTCATGAGGCGAGTTTCGGCAGCGGCCTTGGAGAGGGTGAATGCATCGGGAAGGATTACACAAAAGCGCGCACGCACATAGGGAAGCTTTGTGCGTATTCCTACGCTGCTGCTAGAGGCAGCTGCTATGGATAAATCAAATCAATGCCTTGCTCAAAGATACTTCAGAAGTAGATATTCCCTTCAACTCTATTTAAGCTGATAATCCAGGCCTCGGCACCACAACTGGGCCTCAGTAATACATAAAACAACCACCCCCTCCATCTGCGTGTTTACAGAGCGACGTATTGATCACGAAACAATACATAATGGGTTTGCAGGAATTGCTGAAAAATCCATTTTGCCGTGTCGATTGTCGTGATGAAGATGAATGCTGAATCCCTGAGTATGAAAATGTCTCATGGTCATTTGCATCCTGCTTTTTTTTTTCATCCCCATTTTGGCTTTTGTTACACTGGAAAGACGTCTCTTTCTGTTTGAGCCTCAGACCCAAAGATTACCATGTGTTTTTATTCACAACCATTAGAGCTCTGTTTGTGATTATGCAAATGAGGAAACATGCAGGAAATTTAATCAGTGCGCAAATTTGATTCCACGTGAACGATTGCTCGAGGGCGGGGGGGGGGGGGGGCTTGATCGCATAATATCGAGCAACCAAATCATGTTCAATATTTGTTTTCACAGTGGGCCTCTACTTGGACACGCCGCAGCTTTATAGGCTTAAGGTTTGCCGTGGTTTTGGAGGCTTGAAGTTAACAGCACCGCAGCACAAGGTTTAATTATCCTTTGTCCTCCCCTGAGATGCTGAATGGAAACTGCACTTAATGGGAAGCATTTCCATATCGGCAGCAAAGCACAGCAGCTTGTGTTTATGCATTTTTATTATTGTTGCATCCCCTGAACCAAATATCTAAGTGCTCCGTTTTCTTTTGTTCCCCAGCTGAACAGCAAGAGAATGGGCTCTTTGTAATTGCACATAAACACGGCGGATGCCATTGTACGCTTATGTGTGCCGCTGTAGATAACTGGTGATTAAACTGGATGTTACTCCAGGAGCATGACAGAAATGAAACTAATAAAGCGTGTCAGTCAATAATAAGGGAGGTGGGTCTGTTGATCAAGCTCAGAGATGGAGAACAAATGAATGTCATTCAGCTTTTGGCAGCGACCGGCCTCGGTTCAGTCGACCTGCGACCCGAAGTTTCGAGGTAATGACAGGAGGGCTGCTGTACATCTTTCATGAACAGTCTCTGGAAACGGAGCTCTACGGCCTTGCCGTTCTTTGTACGCACGCTCCCTCACAACTTGAGCTGGTATTGGTCTGCATGCACATCTTGGCAGAAGCAAGTGAAGCTTTGCCATTTGCCTCGGAACTGCAGAAGAAAACACGCACTGCTGAATCGGCACAAGTGAAGTACCTCCAGAGCAAATGTGTGCACATTTCCCCCTGGAGATCTCCGAGTTATTTCACAACTTTTTAGCAAATACCAGAAGCCGAGTGACTTTCAGTGTGCAGAGGGCAGCTACTTCTACATGCAGGCTTGTGGGACATATGGCCTCAGGTGTCTCTCCCTTTCTAATGATATCCAGTTTGCTGCAAACATTGAGCGTCCTTTGTTCCGTAGTTTTTGTGTTTTGTTTCCAGACACACACCGGCATTTTAGTTTCTCATGAGGAATCCTCCGCTTGTGATAACAGTTGCATCTTCTCAAAGCTTGAATAACTAGACGTTCTCTCAATATGGAAACATTGACCCTTACTAGAGATGGGACAGCGTCTTTGATTTTACATTCTGTACCTTCACATTAAAGCTCGATACTAAACGGCTCCAGAGGAAATAAACCATTGTGTCTCAGATTCTTCTTCAGAGTCTAAACAGGACAAATCCACTCGCTAAAGTTGAGATTAATTTCACTGGCCTGAACAATCACAGACCCTGACAACTTCAGTTAGTTGAACTGCTTTGTCCCACAGACAACACAGCGAGGTTATAAGCAGAGTCAGCACTGCCATCTTAGTCCCAGACAAGATTATATGTTAAAATAATGATTAATGTCCAGTGAAAATGGTCTTTGACATCAGGTAGGTTGAAGGTCCAATCACATCGCCATGCATGCAATCTTCCTTCAAAGCAAGATTGTACTTGCTTCTTGCTTCCACTTCCTGCTTTGTAGGCGCTTGTCACAATCTTGAGCCAGCCTCTCGCCCTAATGGAGGGAAAAAAACAAACTCACAAAAGGTCACTGAGATATTAAACCGAGGGCAGCCACTGCATTTCATTCCGACATTCACTTGTTAAATGCCACATTTAAAAGCAACTGAATCAAGAACTGTGGCTTCTTGCATTACGCGATGACTCACCCATGGCTCTCCCCAGGAGTTGCGCACAATCCAGTATTCAGTGCCATTTTGCTACTGATACAATGTGGTTGATGTCAGGTGACTGAACGTATTCAGAGTCCCCCCCCCCCCGTGAACGCATCAAGTGTCTCTGTGGCTACGAATCCACAGCTGAGGAAAGAGGGATTAAATGGATGTGATTTGAGGAGAGAGGAAAGTGATTTGGCATTCATGGCCACTGCTGGAAGAGAATTTTAAGTTATTAACCATCTTCAAACTCAATACTGTAGGGGAAAAAGCAGCATTCACACAACTCCCTGCTAAACGGCTTAAAAATGTATAAAAGTTGAACTCTTCCTTGGATTTCTCCCATCATGTTATCCCGTCCACTCATGGCACCATAGTCGCCTTTCCATAAAGTGTAGTTCTGCACTTCTCTCTCATCGGGGATGCCGTGTTTGTGGGCGTACTGGCACCCCTCCATGGTCCCCTCCGTGACTCCGGACTCGGCACAGTTGACCACATGTCGGCCGGACAGATCAGCAGATGGCCAAGCTCCTTTCCGCTTTATGTTGATACGATCTGTATTAAAAAAAAAAAAAGAAAAAGGCAAGAGAAAAGACATTTTCTCACAAATGCAGTAAGTGTTTTAGAAAATCGCATCTCGAGTGATTTATTATCACGGACGATCCCATCTGTTATTTTGACAAGATCTAATTTGCGTGCTATTCTTGAGAATATAGTCAGATTTCACCTCAGTGACGCCGTTTGCAAAGTCAGATAAAAGTCGGAGCTGGTGCAGCAGAGCTGTGGGTTCATGTATGACACACCTCAAGACTAAAGCAAGGTCAGGTGTAGGCCTGTGGAGAGCCAAGTACCTTTAGTCATGATTACATGTCCGGACAGTCGTGCAAAAAGATGAAAGCCACAAATTTAGGTCCAAATTATGGGTTACACAAATTACACAATTCTTAGCCGTAGGAATAATGCAACTTTATCTGGTCACTTGTTTTTGGCCAGGATTCACTTTTTGTCTGCAATATCCATGTAGGAAGCCAGAGCCACGAACTGTTGGCAAAAAGCAAATAATAGAGTCCCGAATGTCCCAGCTGCTAAACCTATAAATGTTTAACGTTGAAGGAAGCGAGGTCTGCCGGAAATCTGAATGAATGCGAATGGAATTCAAATGTCTTTGTAAAAATGAAACATTTAATAACGTGAGCATTCATATCTAGACGTACATTAAGTGTTGACAGCACGCTTTGAACATCACAGGAGTGACATGTCTTTATTTAATTCAATTAAAACTATTGGCTTTGCTAATAAATGCCATCAGGAGAAAAGTCCAATTTGACTGGAACACGAGCTGCAGCAGAGGAAATATCTGGCCCAGCAGGAGCCGCAGCACTGAGGGCCGTGCTGGTTACGAGTTGTAGCGGCGCGCTTCATGCCGCTTACGTTGCTCCAGTCCCGGGACTTTTAACAGCTGAACGAGGTTCAGAAGTTCACGAGGAACGAGCTGCGGTTCTGTGGGAGACGGAAGATTGAGAGTGGTTTTTACAAGCAGTGAGATTAAAGAGCAGCAGGTTCACAGTGACACCGACTCCCTGTTCAGTTTGTAAAATACACATCGGAAAGGTTACGGTGACGCGGAGGCAAGAATCACAGCCAGAGACTCTGGTATTTGGGTCAAATATTTGTTTTTTTTCCAATTCAGCCTAGCCAACTAAGGAAGGGCATTAAAGACAAAAGTATGTAATGCAGTTAGTGGTCAAGGCTGCAGGCAAACCACACAGATCTGAATGAAGCCAAGAACCTGAAGAGTAAACCTTGTTAATGTCTTGACTCTGAGAGCGATTCTGCAAATTTGAGCTGTGTACAAGTCCCAGAATCTACGTTTAACCTCAAACATCTGTTCCCTCAAAACAATTAGAGCTTGATCACCGAGCATGTGAAATGCAGCGTTGGCCAAAAACAGCAATGGGAGTTGACTTCCGAGGAGTGGGTTGAACAACATGTGGAGACCATCAGGATGTATCTCATCTGAACATCTCATCGACAAAGTTAACTGAAAACTATTCAAAACGTGTTGCGATACGCTGTTTGGTACATGTGTTTAATGTTTAATTCCTTTTCGACCCCAACTAACCTCACAGCTAGCTGGATGTTAAGCGATGAGAAAACACAAAAGGCTAACTGCTAAAATGAAAGTCACGTTTCCTGGGCACCGACCGGCTGGTAACGACTTGGCCTCTCCCTACAAAAGTGCTTTGCCGAAACAGCAGGATAAAGGATAAAAATGACAAACTGCGACACGTCGAGCCTCGGAGCATGAAAACATTCTGTCAGGGTCAGATCAGCCGGACAGCTTGCTGACTAATAGACGGCTACTACTTTACTTTTTAATTTAGCATTTAATTGACCAAACTTGCCTTGTAACATGTTACACTGAGGGACAATTAAATGCTCCCAATGACTTGAAGCTTTCTGTGACATACACACACATAAATACAATGCTATTCAAGAAAAAACTTTTAATGGTTTAACATGATTTTAAATGTAAAAATGTGTAACATAGTGGGCCACAGGTGCATTACAGTCAATCAAACTCATTATTTAAGAAAAGCTTTTGATTTGAATTTGAATTTCCATTTATTTTTATATTTAAGCTGCATTTTGGGCCATGACCTGTATGTATTTGACACATTTACGTATTTACGTGTATGTGTTGGAGTTTTAATGTCTGCTTCAAAGTGAGTTTCCCTTAAAAAGTCAAGTGACGTCAACACGTTTTGGCCACTGATATTAGGAAGAGCTGTGGATGCTTCTCAGCAACCAGCATCACAATGGAAGTCAAAAGTACAACAGACATGAATATGTTGGAGTAGCTGGGACTGAAGATTGAGCATCAGATACTTTACATCTTGAGTCGCGTGAGTTGGAGAACACAAACCCTCCATTGATGCATTTTCTGGTTGAGAATTTAGTTCAAAAAATATCTTTTCAAACGTTTCTTTTAAAGCGTTGATCCGTGACAGAAGCTCATCATTATGTTGCCTCATTCTCTCATTTCCCTTTTGTCTTTGTGTGTGTGCTCTTACAGCCTCTGTGATAACACACACTGTGTCAGGCTTCACTGCGACTGCAAACAGAGCATGATACTAATTGACTGCCTGCCATCTTCTCCCATCTGCGGGGGGGGAAACAAAGCCATATTTAATGCGTTGATTAAAATCGAATCCCTCCATGTGAGTCGGAGATGAAAGTATTTTTCGTGTAATAGAGACTATTAATATTTAGTTATAGAAAGGAAAGATTTCAGATTTGCAATCAGCTGGAGGATCGTAAATGATATTTAAGGCTGCCAGTGAGCTGGAAACCAAAGCCAGCAATTCAAATATGACTCTTTTCCAGTTAACATTTTTCTTTCTTCTCACATATAAATGTATGTTTTTTTCATATTTTTCTTTCTTTTTAGTTGTGGTGAGACCCTCTCGGGTTATCGTGAATCAAGCTATTCACCACTTATCCGCCAAATTGCATGTCTTCTCATCATGATGGAGTGACCTGCTTTACACTAGAACGTGGACTCCCTGTCCCCACCCCCTTTATTTACTGTTGGCCTGCAGGCTCTTTGTTCCACTGAAGGGAAGTCTTCTGGCTACACATTCAACATATTTTCATGTGCTGCCACCTTTGCAGAACTTGACTATGCACAGAGCCCTGAGCTCCACCCCCCCATCCAACACCTTTGGGAAGCATTGAACGCCATGCTGTGAGTCTGGACACATCGTCCAACATCAGTGTTGGAACTCAGTAATGCGTTTGTGGCTGAATGGGGACAAATCCCTGCAGCCAGCTTTTAAAAGATGGAGTTTAGAAGTTAAGATGTTGAGAGTCCTGGATGTTCAATTTTTCAAAAGGTGTTGGCCTCTGACAAGATCATCTTATTGATGCACCTACACACTGGCTGCTGATTCTACCTGATACTGGTGTTGCAGGTTTGAGAGTAAAACTGAAAGCTTGAAACTGCCGATATACTGCCGTCTTCTTTTGGAGTAACTCTGCTTTTAAATAAGGATGTGACGATTAACTGTCCACATACTTTTGGCCATGTAGAGCATCTTGCCTTTGATGCGTGACACAAACAACCGTTGCGTGAGGTTAAAACGTCGACGTGTGGTTTTTCATGCGAGGGTTAGCGTCTTCCTTAATGAAATTAGAAAAGTTCAGCAAAGTGTGGCAAGAAAATTAAAACGAGGCTGCTTCAGAAAATCTAAATTAAATATTTGATCCACAAGGTTTTTACTTGAAAGCAACTGTTTAAAACATGTGACTATTGCTGAGAAGTTACCTGAAAATGTACCTTAAAGTAGATTAAAAAAAACTATTTGAGATGCGTGATTGAGTTTCTGTTTCTATTTGCTTTCCTTTGGCTTGAATCAGGGAGTACTCCACATGTACACATGAAACACAACCTCACATCCAAGTGAATCTATGACTCGTTCACTGATGTGACGGATGTTACGCGGACTACCAGTGTGATCCATGACTGGCATCGTTAGCTGCCTTCATGAGCGTGTCCCCTTCCTCATTAACGTCAACGGCATTACTGTGCACTGGCGAGAGGATTGATTTGTGTGTGTGAGAGCGTATTGTGTGTGTGTGTGTGTGTGTGTGTGTGTGTTAGGTGTGGGCCCATGAACACATAACTGTTGGAAGTGTGTGTCTGTGTGCGTGTGGGGGTAGATAATATCCGTGTTCACTGATCCGAGTGAAACTTGGAGGTCAGTTTCTCTGGCATTCCCTCAGGAAGATATCTCACCACCACATATTCTCCTCTCACCTGTCAGCTGTCATGAAGGAGTGAACGTCAGATAACTGGACGGTTGACTCGCTGGAGCAGCCAGAGGCAGGTTTCTGCAGGCGGCTCAAATCTATTTTATTCACACATTGCGTTGATGGAGAAGAGAAACTGGTCCAATCCTGTTTGAGGTCGGATTTAACGACGAAATGAAGTGAAACATATCTATTTACCAGTGTTATTGTTCATTTTCTGTATCATAACAGATATGTATTTAACCTGCTCCCACAATTCTTTGTTTTGAGTGGTTTAAATTTAGGGAAAAACTAAAATTTCAACCAATGATTGAATTTCAAATACTCCATCCCTACATTGCATGATAGGCATGCCAGCGGTATCCTTGGAACTAAATCCGTATAGGCCTTTGCAAGAGGTCGTGAGGGGAAATACTGTAGCATGGGTGTGGATGCTTGGCTGGCGATCTGACATTCCGACTGGATCGATCCAAGACTGGAGTGTGCATCCTGTCACAGACCTGCTTTCCCACGCCTTTAAAGCTGGGGTAGGCAACAATTCCCAAAAAGCCTTTCAGCATATTATAACTGAAGTGGTACTCCAAGGTAGGCAGGTTCCTGGAAAGAGTAAAAAAAACATCAGAATTTGAAAATGCAGCCCTCATCATGCAGCTCCCTCCTCTCTCTCCTATAAGCCCCTCCCACCAGGCAAGTGTGGGTAAATGCACGCTCTTCATACAGTAACCTGTATGAGTACTAGTTTCAGAGTATGGAGATAAAATGTTGCTGATAGTTTAACTTTCTGCGAACCATAGCTGTGAGCTTAAGGCTGCGACTGAGCAGTGATGCTAACAGCTTTAAACCGTTTGCTACGGTTAGCAGAAGGCAAATCTATCGGAGAGGACATGCTTACGGTACTTTTACCTGCAAGTTTTCTTATTTTTCCTCAGAAGCTTATTTTCAATGCGAGTTTTGCCAACTGTAGCCGTGAGTTAAGCGTACCCTCCGCCATCAGCGTCTGGCTACAGGTAACAGAAAACTATTGGCAACATTTTCTTCTTAGAAACGTTTGCCGATATTCTCAGACTCTTTTTGAGAAGTCCGTCTTTCTCTTTTTTTGGTTGCTCTGCATTGTCGGCCGTTGTTACCAGTGCTTGAAAAGCAACTTTTTCTACGGGAATTGATCTGCCATTGAATCAGGCGTTCACTGAAGGGACGTGCGCATGCATTTGTATTTGCAGAACAGCCAATAGGAACGCCTCTCTCTCTGAAATGACCTTCACAGGCTAGATTTTCTAAAAGCCCAAGATCTATTTTTCTCCCGGGCCACTTGAATTACAATATGCTGAAAGGTTTTAATAGAGTTCCTCCCCAGAAATATTCTCCCTACCGCAGCTTTAACCAAGTGTTTTAAGTTTCCGAACCCTAGTTTGCTCTTGTTTGGTTTGGGCCTGCATCTGTCATCAACATGCTATGGGCAGCAAAAGCAGCTCTTATGTCTGTTCATATTTCACTCGTCACTCTTCAAAACTTTCTTTTAAGACACTGCGGCTGCATCCCTGTGGCTGTTATTCATTTTGAAGAGTTCATACACATCATTTCTGGTATTTCTCTAAAACGCTCCCGTTGGAAATACTCGGAACAGAAACAAGACGGCATCAAAAGAAGTATATGTAGCACCAAAAGGAGCAGAGAAAACATGGAGGAAAGCTTTCGATATCAATGTGCCTTGATTAAGTTTCGTACCCGTTTACTCTTAATAGGTTCAATTGATTACTGTGTTCTGCATGACTGCAGGGCCATTACACATAAAACGGAATAAGCAACATTAAGTGAAACCATGAATCTTGAAGCCTAAATCTCCACCTATTATTAGTACTCTCTTTATTTTATGAGTATGCAATATTTTTAAGCTGAAAACCTTTAATTTGAAATCTGTTTCGTTGATATTGACTTTCTACTTTCTAACAAAGGGACATCATGGGCCAAACAAAGCCAAAGGGATTGAGAGCAGATGTCAAGAGTTCACTGCAAACTGTGTCACTTTGTGACTGGTTTCGTGATTATTTTACACAAGTACAAGAACAAGCATTACATCTATGATGACGTCATCTGCCTCAGTGTATTTTGACCTACTTTAAGGTGACATAAAAGACATAGTATCATTTATGGAGATGATTAATGGAGAAACACGAGAATTGATTTCATTGTGTTGCACAATGTACAATACTTCTCTGCTTTTTATCGTATGGCTTCTTCTTACCTGATTGTATTTGTTGTAATTGTTGAAATTATTTAATCTTGTTTTGTAACATTATTTATTCTCCAAGCGGTGAGATTTTAAGACCCTGCACTAGATCAAATGACTTGATTTGTAGCGTAGACCTCTTGTCGTCCTAAAAGCCACCACATTTTCCAGTTGAGAAGATTTCAAAGGCTCTGCGCCGAGCTCCTGCCTCTCCAGTGGAACCACCTGTCCACCCGGACCAAACCCCTCAGCCGCAAAGCTCACCGTCGGGGGTTTCGTCACCCAGCAAGCCGTTTCACATTCGATTGGCTCAACTGACGCTGACAAAGCTGCAGCGACGACAGACTTGTTAAGTTAATTTCAGTCATCGCCGTCATCAATGTTTTTTAATAGAGAGGGCATTAGAATATGGTCAGAGGACTTAAACCTGAGGAATCCCGGTGATCTTTACCCGTCGTGTCATAAAGCCGATAATGCTAACGGCCCCCGTGGTTCATGAGGAGTGAGGCGGATAGAGAGGGTTGAGCAGACACCAAGACTGACGCTACTGACGTTAAACCAAATGCATCCCTGTGGTTACGCAGCAATAATTAATATAAAGTGGATACTAAAATATGGAGCAGGGATATCATCCTTATAAAGAATAATGATCCAAATGATACCAGTCGTCAGTTTGTGGATTTATTACATTATTCCTTCACTTGGCTCCACAACCTGTGGTTCATCGTCTACAGTAGTTCATTCTTGCACTGAAAGTGATAAGTTTACTTCATTACTACACCATGGTTTCCATCGTGATTAGTCATTTGATTGTTTTGGAGCAGAATGTCTACTTTAAAAACAAAAACTACTTCACACATTTTAAATGAAATATCATTATGGCACAGTATGTGGTGCTGTGAGAGAGCAATGGTGCCAACACATGGCCATCTAAAAGCACTTTGTGTTTGTTCTTCTCTCTTGAGCTCGAGGTGTAATTGCAGTGTTTTCTTCTGATTATTTATTCAAGACAAATCTGTCAGTAAAGGCTACTACACACACTTCTGGTTTCACATCTTCTTCCATTATACATTCTTTACAAACCAGCCTTTTCTTCACCCTGCCAACTATTTTAATTGCTCCTCGCCGGTGACACCTGTAGCCGGAGGCGTTATGTTTTGGGGTTGTCCATCTGTACATCCGCCTGTCCGGTTCATTCTCGTGAGCATCTTGAGTCCACCTGGACTCGAGGATAAACTGATTGCTACTTGGTGGTCAAAGGTCATGGTCACTGTGTCCTCACAAAACAAATTTTTGGCCAAAACTCAAGACTTTATTTGCTAATCGTGACAATTTCACACAAATGTCTAACAGGATAAAATGATGAAGTGATACCTCGCTAATTCTAGGTTCTATTCAAATCTTCCCCAAAGACGACATAAAATATTCCAGAAATAAGACGGTTTTTCTGATATGTTGTGCATTCTTCTCAGAATTGCTTGCCAAATTCTTGGAGTCTTGACTGCACTTGTCCATCAAACAGTCAGAGCTGCTCTGTGACGACTTCCTGTGGATCGTCTGTTAATAACGTCTGATGTTCTGACAGAGGAGCTCTTTTCTGTTCAGCTCCCTCATTGTTGTTCTGTTTATTAGTCGCTCAGCAGCACCTCGGGGCCCGCTGTGCTTATTGATTGGTTTGTTTACGTTTGAACACTTTTTTTTTTCTTCCCATGCACTGTTCAGCTGTACAGAACCCTGCAGAAGGGAAATACAATGTGCACTCATGCACCAGGCGGAGATGTCAAAATCAATGTAGTTTCAGTCCCTCCAACAATCATTCACCCCCTACCCCCATCATTTCCACTCAAGCACCTAAAAAAAGTGCTTTCATTTTAGTTACTGTAAAAAAATAAATAAAAAAAGTACAATGCTTCACAAAAGCTACCACTTCCTGTTTGCTAGATGATTTTTCCAGGGGAATGTCTAAGTCCTTTGTGAACTGGACACAGGATGAATCACCATGTTGTGTTAAGGCCTTTGCACACTGGGGGAGTGACAATATAAATTAAAAGTGACATGAAAATGGCCAAATACTCACCTGCAAATCTTTTGCATCAAAACTATTCATACCGGCAGAAATGCAAATTGGCAATAGTTGCAGCACTTCCTTAATAACCGGTTTGAACAGAGGACCAACCACCAGGATCGTATTGACCGATAGAGCAGCGACTAGTGAATTTGAGTTCCCTTTGGTAAACAGCATCTGGGTCTTTTATTGTGAAAAGGTAAGGACCTAGATCTGGTCTGCTCTGCTTCTTTCAAGGTTGAAAGGAATACTAAAGTTCTCTGCCTTGGTTCAGACTACAGATCTGCCTCCATGCTGTTGACCACTCTGGTGTGCGTTTTGAATATGTCCGTTCCGCACAACGTGATTGGTTGATTCCTTTGTTCGCCGCGCGACAGCTCAGAAAAATCGACCTTGTTCTGAAAAATGATTGTTGCTTTTCCGCCAAGTAATAATCGCGTTCTGTGTGAAAGTACTCAAAACAAAAAATATATAAAAGCAAATTGACGTGCAAATTACAAAAAATAGCCCCTGCTGTTAAAGGCCTTTAGTTAGTGACAAAGAGCAGGAAATGCTGCAGCTATGTTGTCTTTCCTCGAGTGTCGTCTGTCAGATGCTACTTAAGTCCACAGACCAGGCCATCCTCTGGCACATTTACTGTTTATTTGGCTGTGCAGTCCTGCAGAACTGAGCCCAGTTGAGAACAAAAGGTCACCTGACACATGTGAAGCCTGTGTTTTGTGTATTCCAGCTCTAGCATGTCCACCTCGCTGTGGTTTTGTCCTCCCAGCACTCTTCTCTTAGGCCCCTTGAGACTGAAAGCACATCCCCGGAGCACAAACTGTGGATGTTATGAGTTTGCTGAGCTCTCCTGCCTATAGGCTTACCTTACCTTGAATTCCCCCTCTTCTCATTTAGCTGGTATTTTCGCTTGTGTTGCCACCAGTTACCCCCTTCTGCGATGTAATTTTTGTTAAACAAGTCTTTCAAAGTCAAGAAAAAGAATCTGAAAACGGAGTATGCCTGAATGGTTGATTCCCGCTAATCCTTTTGACCGAGCTGCCCCCTCCTATAGATTCACAGATTCTCCACCCTAAGGTCACATTTGTTTGGCTGGCTGGATCACCACCACAGAGGGCTAATCCTGCAGAATTAGTCCATTCAGCGACCACCTCTTGACCAGGAGGCATTGGCCATTAAAATGGTTACCAAAGGAATGCCTGAGTCCCTTACAAAGGATTTTTTTTTCTCTCTCTCTCTCTCTCTCCATAAGGTAAAGGTAACCAACAGAGTGAGTTACAGTGCCTTCACTCAGTTTGAAGCCCCGATGTGGCAGCTTTCATTCTGCACATGGATTGTGCTTATTAAACATCTAGAGAGCCTAATTGGAGCTTGTGCTGCCTACATCCGCTCAAACAAGATGTGTTGTTTCCTCAAAACGGTGCAGCTGAGCAAGCGTTGATTTTAATTTGTGAATCAGAATCATCCGTGGCTAGTGGCGATCGTGCTTTGTGTGATCCAGAACAGTGACGCTACAAAAGCTTTTAACGCAATAGGAGCATGTCTACTCAGCACAAATGAATACAAAGTCCTCTGGCACCAGGACATATCCTTTCTTTCTTTTCCATGAGACACGTTATCAAGATGCCACATTAGATTACTCTTCTCTTCTTTTTCAAATTGAGTCCCAATTCAAGCAAGAGCTATCTTCCCCCTTGTTGAGTGGTCTTGACAGAAGCAATTTCCTAGTTCTAATCGAAAGATTTCTTCATTGGTACAGTCTGCTAAATACCAGACCTGGCACACGGCAGCACCAGATGTGTCCCAGCGTCCCCAGAATTACCTTCACTGCCTCTACTCCAAAATGGCTATCACACCAAAAATACTCACATCTTTCTGCACAAAATGTTCAAAAGAATAGCTTGATGAGTCTGAATAAATATAAGATAAGGTTATCCTTTACTGGTCCAGAAAACCTGGTGTAAACGATGGATCCATGGCTGCGTGCTGGATCCCAGGACGTGGTTAAAAACACTTGCATAAACCAGTAGCTGAAGGGAAAAGCTCAACGGTGGGCAGGTGCTGCTGTAAAAAGCTGCCCCTTGTGCGTTGCCGTCTTGATCAGAGCTAATGCTGCACTGATAAAACCAACAGTGCGTCCCACTTCCATGCTATGTACCAATGATATGCACCACATATCTGTAAAAGCTCCCAGAAAACAAGTCTCAGTTCTTTTAAAACGGGGCTTAAGACATTTCACTGTCTACTTTTACCAGTTTTATTTGATTTTAGCTTATTGCATTATTTTCATCTTCTATTATGTTACTCCTTCAATTGTTATTCATCTATGCAGTCTTTTTACAATACCTTTTCTCATTGCCTCTTCGGTCTTTTGAATTGCTTTTCTGAAAGGTGATATACAAACAACTTGCCTTTCCTTCCTATGAAATATAACAAATAATCTTATTGCGAGACGTTAATGTTCTGAACTGTTTTATACTGAATTGAGGCAAGGTGCATCCATCAAGCTCACTACAGACATTTCAATTCTTGAAAACTGCCTCAGTTATCTGAACAGTTTGACATCAATATCTGATATTTTGCAGCCTTGTGTCTGCAGTTTGTGTCTGGCTGGCTGTGGCACATCTTTCCAAATTTCTCTTGAATAGTAAAGAAAAGACAGAAATCAACTATTGGAGAGCCAGTGTGTATCGGATGTAGTGCCATCTAGCGGTGAGGATGCAGAATGCAACTAACTGAAACTTGTGTGTGTGTGACAAGCTTGTAGGAGAACGAAACACAAATGTCTCTCTAGAGCCAGTGTTTGTTTGTCCGCTCTGGGCTACTGTAGAAACATGGCGGTGCAACATGGCGGACTCCATGAAGAAGGCCCACTCCCCATGTAGATATATGAGTGTTTTTTTTAAACACCCTTTTGCCAAGGGGACATTGTTTTCCAGTGCCCTCCTTAATAATTAGGACCATATCAACAGTGATTCATCTATTTGATCAATGTAGGGGTAAGGGTTCACTCGATTATGCTAAGAAGAAATAATCGGTTCCGGGGAAGGAATCTTCGTTGGTTTGGCTACAACAAAAACCTGTTGACATTTCAAAGAAAGGGGGGAATCAAACCGACTTCTTCCGTGTCACATGCTTTTGCAGACCACCCCCCCCGCCCCCTTGACCTCCTCTCTATGGGGGCTTTGAGCCTCTAAAACAATGTCATGCTACTTCCACCTTTGCCCCGAACAGACAACACTCATAATTCACATGACTCGGTCCTTGTCGGGTAAACATGAACATGTGGCTTTTTGGAGGCGGCAAACAATTGAGTTGGTTGTTTTTAAGTGAAGAATAGCGTCATCGTAGTAAAATAGTGCAGATTTAACACCATACGTATACAAAACAAGCGCTACTGCATTCATGAAGGCCTTTTTAAGTGTACTTAATTTTGCATTCTTACAGGCACAGGGACACAGTTTAAAGATCTAAAATCCCCCAGAGGCAGCGATAAATTTAAACTATCGTGAAATACTGTAAATTACCATTTTCTTGTCGTACTGCACCCTGTTTGAGTGTCTTAATGAATCATTCCACTATCTGCATCCCTAATCTACATCGTGGTAACTGGGTGCTTGCAGTCTGTTTTTGCCCATCTGTTATTTCTGTTTGGAATGAAATGCAGGTGGTCAGCTGCTAATGTGCCCCAGCTTTGGCCCACCATTCATCTCAGCCCACTCATTCTCCACATGGTGATCAAAAGCAACTTGGCTGCTAAATATACAGGCTCATACATATGCATGACACGGCAAAACGGTCTCCGCTGACACCCATTAGTCGTACAGTCGCACCGAGGAGGCCTATTTGGAGGATTTGCATGCAGACATTAGCAGATTAATCACGAGTGACAGTCGAGGGAGAGCTGCGGTCAGAAACCACACGGGAGCCAAGATGGACTCTGACCTACATGTAGCCGGTAGATTCCTTGCCTGGTTACTTTATGAGATTCAAATGATTCAAATGACCCAGTTTCCCTCTGGCTCTGATACGTGAACCAAAAAATGGTCAATTCTCAAAAAGGAAAATTATATTTTTAGATAGTTGGGTGTAAAAAAGAAGGTATCACTTCATGTCCCTGTGATTAAAGGTGGAATGCTTCACTTTGGTCAAAAACATTGTCACAGGAGAAGAAAACACCTTGCGTATCTTATTTGCACACAAGTACAAGCACTCACTTTAGCCCCATGAATATAGAGCTGTAATCGATGGTGTGTGCCACTCTGTGAGAAGCTCATCCTACATCATTCATATCTATGGCTGCAACGGAAAAATAATTTATCATTGCCTATTTATAGTGCAGATGGACTCCGGCTTCTGCGTCCAATTTACCTGTTGCTGTGAGAGTCCCCAAGTGAGCGAGGCTGAATTTAGAAACGGGACATCACCTGGCACCACGGGTATCAATCACACATCTGTCTCGGACAGGAGGAGAGGAGGAGGAGGAGAGGAGGAGGGAAGAAGAAGAGAGTGAGATAGCGGGAGAGAGTGAGGGTGACAGAGCGATGAGGGCTGTGCAGCTCCTCTTAATGTCGATCCCTGAGGCCAGATACTGGATACTGATACTGTGTCAGGTTGTACCTCCAGAACTGACAGAGTATTAGCCAGGTATCCTACATCGTTTTTAATTTTAAGATGAGGCCAACCATGCCCCTTCATTAAATCTCTTCCTGGCCTGAAATCCAAACCATCTGGCGTGCCAAGTTATAAACTAGGAGGACGGCACTGATTTCCTCTGAAGGAGCATTCCGATTAAGTGGGAAGCAAATTTCCGTCTTGCTTTATGAACACGAATTTGACAGCTGGAGGGTTTTTGCGGTCAGTCTTCTGGAATGTTTGTTTGTCTCAACCAGCCAGTGTACAGCACTAGCTGGAGCTCGTAGCCACCGCAATGGCTTGTGTGTTTTGAAGTGTGACAGCTGATCTCAAAACTAACCAGGAACTCCAAATCTTTCTGTGACTCATGATCGCATAGTTCTGTGTGCTTTCACTTTCCAATAGATATTACTCAGCGTTCTGTCTGAATACACCTTCAAATCTGTGGCATGAGGGGTCACATTTAAAGAGAGTTAAACTGACTTAAAGATGGACAATCAGCGACTTTAGCCTCTAAACATCTGCAGTGGGAGCGACTGCACACATTGGACAAACACTAATTTAGTTTCCACAGCACCGACTATATCTCTGCGTGACACAGTGCTCCAAATTCCGCTGTATTCCCTGTACATTAAACCAACCCGTTCATGCCACTAATAGCAGCACAATGTAGCTGTAAAACACTGGTAGCCCTGTTATATGTAAGTAAAAGTTCCTTTATGTGCAGGGAAGAATAGAAGCACAAAATGAAAAACCACATCGCTCTGACTTCTAGGTTGCAAAGTCAGAGACGTGTCAGCTCAGTCACACAAAAGGCCTTTATTCCATCTGTGGTATTTCAACCACACAAGCACAAACACTGGAAAATGCATACTAGACAAGTAAAAACATGTGGAAAAGAAAGATTCCAAAAA
Source organism: Lycodopsis pacificus (assembly GCA_028022725.1). NCBI lineage: Eukaryota > Metazoa > Chordata > Actinopteri > Perciformes > Zoarcidae > Lycodopsis > Lycodopsis pacificus. The sequence goes on from CM051689.1 coordinate 5,495,145, forward strand.
CAACATTGTTTGGAGTTTCTCCTGGAAAAGAGGCATTTCATTTCAGCGTGCCCGCGGTGATTAGGAGGAAAAAAAGTCCTGAAAATGTATGAAATGCAGGTGTGTTTCTTTGACAAGTAATCCCGGGTTTTATTGGTTCTGCACTCCCCCTCAAAGGCCCGTGTCCACTTGGAATTCTTTACTGCAAAAACTCTGCAGCTTCTGAAGCCTCTTTAGCAGGCGGAGGGAGGAGTCGGGCCTCCATTTAGCCTGATTTCCTGTCTTTAAAAAGGATGAATGACCAGCTTTAGGCCATTGAGAGTGCCCTCACCTATAGCACTGCGTTTGATCTCAGCATCACGGCCGCAAACAGGTTGAAAGAGAGCGAGCCCTTAATGTCAAGGCCATTCTTAATGAGTCTCAGTGGGCAGGACCAACCACAGGCCTCAAACAAAATGTAATCCCCTGCTTTAGCACAATGACTTCCTGTATGCCCCCCTGTTCTCATCGGCCAGCACTACACTGCTTTGGTCGAGGAAATATGAGGAAAATATTTAAAACCTTCATCTTAGCCTTATTAATGGATTTTACATTAATCTAGGCTTCTGGAGCTTAATTTGCCATAATCGGTTTAATGTTTATTGACAATAGCTAATCTTAATAACCTTATTGTTTTGTTGTTATTGTCATGGCTGGTGTGAACTCGTCTTCTAATGCTGCTTTCCATCAGTGGGAATTAAAGCGGCAACAAAGCTTTATCGGTTTACAGTCAGCCGCTGCAGTTTGATTGACAAAATGCACGGCGATAAGCAGAGGGTGAATTGAAATGACTTTGGACCGGCTCCATCTTTCGCGCTGCATGGAAAATCACAGAAAATTTCGTGCAATTTGACTAATCACGTCTACAGCGTTGTTATTTGCATATGTTAATGAAGCAATTCCAGAGCGGGGAAGAGAGAAAGACAGGGTGGGGGTGGGGGGGGATTAATGTGAAGTCTCCAGGCTTGTGCACAGCGGCCGAACCAGCCGGTTTGAGCTCAGCGCTTTGCCGTTCAGCGGCGGCTCGGCTTTGTGCCAGCCTCTCCTGAAATCTTCCACTGTGCTATAGGTAGCCCCTTTGTGTCACCGTATTCCCTCGGCTCCGTTCCACCCCTTTGTTTGCTTTGGTGCAGTTTCCGTGGCGACTGAGCCCAGGGCCCCCAATCAGAGGCCCACACCACTGACGGGGAGGGGGGAGGGTGGGTGTTGTTACTGAGGGGGGGAGGCTGCCACACTGACATACAGTGAATATACATGCATGAACATGAGCGCACGCATACATGCGCTCACCCACATATTCGCCGTCCCATTTGCACAGACGCACACCTACAGGCCATCAATTATCAATGGTAATCGCTGGCCCGCGACTATAAATCCAGCAGCGGTGGATGCGTCAATGACGAAATGCCCTTGTGATAACACGGTGAGCTGTTTCTGCACCCGAACGTAGCATGTGACGGCTCAGAAATTCTTCTTCGTCCCTCCCTCCTCCTTCCCCTCCCTCCGTCACCACAACACTACCTTCCATTCAGGTGAAGCCTTTGTCTCTGTGCGCTCTTCCTTTTTGTTTATGTTCCCCTCCTGTTCTCTCTTTTTTTTATGTATTATCATAGGAATTTGGGAGGGCTTACACTTTGAAATGTTAACTACCACCTGCCATCGCTACAGGCCTTGGAAACCCCTGGCGTTTTTACTCGGGCAGGTTTACTCACTGCAAATGCTTGATTTGACCTGTTGTTGTTCGAATGCCCGAGGGGGGAAAACCCTCTAATACCGTTTAATCACCAGCGCTGTCCAGCGAAAATGCCCTCGTTTAGTTTTTTTGTTCTTTGGGGAGTGAATGTTGGACTTCAAAGGGATGTTGAAAGTTGATCGTGTTGTGCATATCTCTCCATTATCCCCCCCCCCCCCCCCCCCCTCATCTCCTCTCCATTACCTGGAATCTGGGGAAAAGGTGATCATATTGCGCCCTGCTGATTGACTTGCAGCCGTGTTGTCACGTCTCCTAACCTTTTGGCAGGCTTTAATCATCTGTTGCTAGCTCTCTGCCCCCCCCCCCCCCCCCCAACACCACCACCAACCCTACCACCCCACCCCACCTCCTCCTTCACCCCTCTAGCTGCTGGAGCCAAGAAAACTGCTGTAGGTGCAGCTTGCTGGAGAGGCTGCAATCTATTTCAATGAAGCGTTTTGAAAGCGTGTGTGTGTCTGTGTGTGTGTGTGTGTGTGTGGCTCCATATGCATTGGTGGGCTGTGTGTTGGGGTGTCTTTGTCCACAGCTTGCTAGCATGCTCTTTATGTTGTACAGCAGGTGACTGGAATACTGATTGCCTCGGGGTCTCCCCGCAGCACTCTTTTCTCTCCGCAGCTCGGATGAATTGTGAATTTCGTTTGAGAGACGAAAACGCACAGTGAGATCAAACGAATTCCACCAAAATTTGGTTTTGATTCACTTGGACAGAACTGCAGGGACCTGCCATTTTCTGTGTTATTTTCACTGACTCGTGAAGTAAAAACAAAAGCTTTAAAGGTACCTTGAGTCTTCTTCTAGAGAACAACCTGAAAGCCAATGTCGGTGGAATTTCCCCTCTAAGATGCTATTTTAGTCTTTATCAGCGTGAAGACAAAGCCCAGATTGATCTCGCTGAGGTTCCAGCCATTTTCATCACACCCTGATTGGCGACTCAAATCAAATCAAATGCCAGGATGTGAAAATAATATATGAGCACAGGGAAAGAATCATGAGTGATGAATCAGGGCAGAACTCAGAGGCCCGTGAGATTACTGTGCCAATTGGTTTGAATGTTAACTAGGTTTTACAGACATTTTGGTGCTTATGAATGAATATCTACTGGACAAAACTGTCATCTAGCCGGATGACCTTTCGATCTCACTTTTTCCACGGTCGATTACTATAAATGACCAATTTGAATTGGACAAAGCCAACAGATACTATGGGGAACAGGACCATCAGGGAACAATATACCTTTAGAATCATTTATTTAAATAAATGTAGCCTATCCCTGTACTGTTTTACAAATTATTTTGACATTCAGTATAGCGCATGAAAAATAATGATTTGTAAATCCTTCAACTGTAACAAAAATGTTCCTTTAAAACAAATCCGATGACCAGCAAAGCACATTCCTACGACTGTAATTCGCTTTGCCAAATATGATCTATATGAAATGTGATTGCTGTTGGGATTGCACTGACTGGCAATTCTCAGCGTTACTAATGTGACATTTTTGTTGCCCAAAAGTCATGAGGAGAAAAAGGCTTTAGTCCCACATCCCTCATGTTGTTAGGTTGAGGCTACTTATGCACTCAATGCACCTTACGTAATTTTTTAAGTCAACAGGTGACAGGATATATTTTTTATATATTTATCCAAAACCAGAATCTTTGCCTAACCTTACAGGAGTTTGAAATGTTGGGAAACATGCTGATTCACTTTCTTGAGAGTTGGATGAGAAGATGAACACCACTCTGTCTGTTAAACAGCCAGCAGCTGGCTAGTGTTTGAATGGATTCAACCAACGAGGTATACGGTGTTGGTTATTGAGTTTTTGCGGTGCTGCTGGGTGGATTCTGTTTTAAACGTTTGGACAGAGCCCTACTCGCTGTTTCCCCAAACTCAGTCGCTCTACGCTGGGCCATATTCCAACCGATGTTAGCCCCGAACACCGAACAGACATCAGGGTGGTGTTCTCCTCTAACTTTCTATATAAAAATAATTTTGGCGGGAAAATGGGAACTTATGGAAAAATAATTAAATTACCATGTTTTCTTTACTTTTACAATTACTTATGTTTTTCATTTTATGAAAGTGCTTCAACTGGATGTTATATCTGTCAAAAGGAGGAACTTATGACTGTGATTTGATTAAAGTGAAATTGAATTCACATCAGTCATTTGAGCCAGAGCCACCATAAAAACATCCCTCCTTTTCTTTTCCCTTCTCAGTTTTGTTTTGTGCCGCCGAAGTCTGAAAGGAGCACGAAACAAACCGAATGCTTCACTTGTTGTTGCCGGCCCTTTTCTTACCTCGAAGGAAAAAAAGACAAACCTGTGTTAATTCAAAATGTAACTTCTGATTATTCACAGTATTTATTTGGTTCCTCTTTTCAATTCCCTCACATCCTATATTCAGAGGGGTTATCTAAATGCTAATGTCTCAATGCATCAACCTGCAGGCACAGTCGGCTCCACAAATGGAGAACGCCCTTTGTTATCACCGTGGTGGTGGTGGTGAGAAGTGAGGGTTTTATTGAAGGGTTTAGAACATAAAATAGATGTCTCCCACAATCCCATGTTCCATTTCCCCCACCTGCACAAAAAGGACACGTCATTTAGATTTCTGATAGGGAAAGTCTGGGCCTTGCACTCCTGCACACCGTGTTGAAATGTTCAATTTGTGTCCTGAGCCTCCCAGTATCCCCATGCTGCTGTGGATTAGGCATCAGAGATAGCATTGTATCCTCTGTCAGAAGGACACTGGCTAAAATGTGTGATATAGTGTGTGTGTGTGTGTGTGTGTGTGTATGTATGTATGAGGAAGAGGATGTATGTGTGTGTCTGTGGTGGGGGTTGGGTGGAGGTTGATGGGGCATGATTGAGTTAAAAGGCATTCTGGTTTATTGGGCGTATACTATATATTGCACAAGAATGTCCACTCCCTTTCCTTTCCTAGTTTAATCTGTGGATGACAAACCGTGCAACAACGCTTTCCTTTCCTTCTTGGTTCAGTCTGAGGATGGTCTCACCTGTAAATCACCTTTATATAGTACGTGTGTATATACAGATACACTAAAGGCTGATTCTTTTCTGTCATTCCTTTCTCCGTCCTCTTTTTTTCAAACCGTGGATCATCTCGGTGCTGATAAACGCTTTCCTTTCATTGCTTTCATCTTTCTCTTCTTTCCTCTGGATTTGCTTCCTCACCTGGATACAGATACACTCACAAACTCATCTCCCTTCCTGAGAATAGGTGTATGATCTGGATATAGGTGAACTCTTATCGTTCCTTTCTTTTTCTTCATTGTACATAACAAGGATCACCTGGGAGCAGATTTCCTTTTCTCACCTTCTTCTTCCTACATCCTCTCCTTCCCTGCACGTCCCGGCTCAGTCAGAAGATGGCTAAACCTGGAAATCCCCTTGATAAAGATGAAACCTAACCTTCCTCTCCTCCATTCTTCTCCTACTCTCTCCCTTACTTCTTTCCTCTCCTCTTCATGGCTCAACCTGATGCTGGTACAACTAAGAAATTACATTTTAAATGTTTTCCCTTTCCAATTTAGTATGAAGCCTGCAAAACCTGTAAATTACCTGGATACAAATAAATGCCAACCTTTACATATTCCTTTCCAGCTCCCTTATTTCCTTTCCTTTCCCACCCTTCTCCTCATTCGATCACCGGATGGCCCAACCTGTAACTCACCTGGAAACAACTAAACAAACGCTAACGGCCACCTGGGTTCAGAGACACTCTTTTCTTCCCTACCCTCTCTTCTGTCTAACTTTCTCTTCCCTACCTCGCCTTCCTCTCCCCTCGTGGCTCAATCCGAGTACGGCCGGGCCTGGAAATCACCTGGCTACAGATAAATACCCCCGAGGAATTTGTGGTGCGTCTGAAGTCAGCAAGGCAAGCGAGTGAAAGCCCTCCTCTGTGCCCTCCCACCCGCCCCGGGTTGTATAACACTTCTCTCATGGAATCTGACCTTCACTGCATTCCAGTTTTTGTCGAGTGTTAGCAACAGCAGCAGTGGACCCGCTGACTTACTTTCCCAGCCTGTTACAGATGCAGTAAAGCCACCAACCTCACTCGCGTACAACAGTGTAAATGTGACAAGTCATGGCCAAGCAGTTCAAGGTACAATCATGATTGAAACATAAGAAAAAACATGACTTTCTTTTTTTTTTTGATTGCTGAACATGAAGTCCTCGTGATGTTGTTTGCATGGTGACTAAAAAGGTCCTGTTGTTTGTTCTGACCATCACCTTTACTTTTGCCACACAATGTGGATTTAACCTGGAGATAAATGTGAAATGATGATGGTGCTCAAATGTTCAGGAGCTCAAATGGGGTCTCTTGGTGGTGCTGGCCATGTAGCTGTATCCTGCTCTTTAGTGTTTGTGGCAGACAGCCTCAGGCAGAAGTACTGCAGGTCTTCCGCTCTTAGAGTTCTCAGCTGATTGCATTTATAAACATACAGCTTTTCCATCTCACCAGAATTCATTAGATATTGTTTCTGCAGCTTATTAACGTCAGGGACTGGGCACTTAGAGTTAGCGTGAAGCTCTTTTCTTGTGTGTGTTTTGATTTTTATTAATGCAGATTCTCCATTCAGAACTCAAAGCCAGAGCCGTCTGAAGCATTTGTCCTTAGATATGTGTATATCAACGTTTTCACTGCTTGTGGACCTTTTGGTGTTTTGAATGTCTCAATTACATTTCGGCAACAAAAGTACTTGGTTAGGTTTAATAAAAGGATTGAAATACATATGTTATTTGTGGTTTTGCACGGGACACAAACACTTGTCTCCTTGCTGAAAGTCCTTAGTTTGACTCAACCATCCACAACAATCCTCGTACGTAGCCTTTGATTTAAAACGTATTTGTGATACGTCAAAAACAAACGTAATCCGTGAAAGTGTAATGTGGCTCTAGTGGCCCTCTTCATCACCATCGTCAAAACACTGAACGAGGGAAGAACAATGGTCATCCCACAGACTTGGAGAATCAATGCCAGGCTCAGGGTTGAGTTCAATCTGTTACCCATCTGTACATCTGACACTTCGATGTACGATATTGTTGAGAATACTGGTATTTCCTATTTTTGGTTTCAGCTTTGATTCGTGGGCAGGATATTTAGATATCTGTGGTAACATGATGTGTCTGATGACAGCAGAGATTGAATCGGAAACGAGGGGAGTATCGGACATGCGGCAAGATCCTCACCAGTATGCATACGTCACAGGTTTTATATGATTCCGATACTAAAGTCTGTCTCTGTGAGAGGAGCTACCTGCTGAGTTTACTCACTCCGTGGCATATCACAGTGGTTCATTATATCCTGTCACTATGCTGCTTCTGAGATGCAACGGTATTGTTTTACCACTTTTTCCATAATTCCTCCGTGTGATCACTGCCGCTCTACGCCGACCATGAGGCAGCGCAATATGATCACAACACACTGAAACAATACTCCATTGATGCGTGCCGCTCCCGCTGCTGAAGCTGCAAGTTTCACTGGGAAAGAATCCCTGCAGTGTGGGCATATTTCATCCCCCAGCATGTTTAAGTCATGAGACAGATCTTCGGTTGTGCAGGCGTCTTTTTCTCTTTGTGCCTCTCTTTGTCTCTCTCTATCTCTCTCCTGTGTGCCTCGTCTCTCTCCCTCCTCCACTTATCAACTGAGGGAATCAAAACAAGTTTCAATGGCAAAGCATTAACAGAAATATGACTCCCATATGTGAGCACTTAAGAGAGAGGGAGAGAGAGAGATTCATCGGAAAAGGCAGTTATAGGCACATCATCCCAGCCAAATGCTTATTTGGTGGGATTCAGAATCAGGAACATTTCTCAGCTGCTCAAGCAGAAATAATCTCATTGGCTGACTTGCCTCCATAGTTGGACCAAGAGAACTTTTTTTGTGTGGGTAAGTAGTTTGTAGATTGCAGCTCTGTGGAAAAGGCAATATGTAAAAGAAGGAGAAGGCAATCTTTTGGCACATTGCAAAAATGCTCTGCAATTACAGTTTGACATGGAGAATTATGTTTAGCTGCCAACTACTGGCAGGTTTTAAAGGCGTGTGTTTAAATATGACTAAGTATATCGTCAAAAACTTGAGAAATTACCAATTAAAAAAAAAGTGGTCGAACTCAATGCATCAGAGAGCGACATATCCTGACTTTTATGGTCAATAAGTGGATTCTGCTCTTGCCATAATGCATATTGATCAAGACGTTCAAGCATCACTAAAGTCACTCCATGCCACAAAGATGTGCAGTAGTCTACAAACCAAAGTTGAGATATGATATGACTGTATGATGACGTTCAAGTCATTTCCTCAAACTTCAGAAAGTTTCCTCCAGAGACCCAGAAGACGTCGTACAACCTTTTGTACGTTTTCCCCTCGGAAGACAGTTTGTCCTCCATTAATCTGGACAGGAATGGTTGATTAATTATGCCCCATGAACATACAGCTTTTTGATGTAATATGTAGGTATGTGACAATAATAATCTTTTAGAAATAGAAATGGGTTGAGCTACCTTACATGGCAGTTCTAGCCAAACTAGCTCATATAGCATGAGGTGGGTATCTTCCAGGGACATACATGGTCATGTATGACCTAAAGTAAGTGGCCGTTGCTATTTTAATCTTATATCTTGACCAGCATGCTCTCGTTGCCATTCCAGTTTGGCTGTTGGCTATAAAGCCGGTCCCTGTTGAGGTTAACCGATCTGCTATCTGCAAACACACTTTTAATGCTGTTCAGTCTTAATGATCGTGTTGGTTTGTGTCCCGCTGCTGAAGCAGAACTCTGGTTGTATATCAGTCTTAATTTAGTCAGAATTACATTCTTACTCGTGAACGACATATCTTGTACAGTACTGTTCACTCTTCTAAAGGCTACATGAAATGCAGCTCTTCCAGCAGTTTGAAGTGTATGTTTTTGAGACCACGGAGTACGTGATCGCCTCCTTTGTAAGTGTACCGCACGCGACACATCCTCCCGGAGCGGAGGGACCTCTGCTGCTTAATGGTGCAGAGAGACGCACCCATGAATGAAGCACAGCCAGGTGGAAGGAATCACACTTGCTGGAAGGTGTTCACACGGATCGTGCACAGCAGTGTGACACAAAGATGATGAATCGGGAGCTGCAGAGCGAGGCTTTTCTTTTTATACGGCCTTCCACTTTTACTGTAATGCAGATACTCTTGCTCCCACGATGCAGTGGGAGGAAGAGTATTAACATTACAGAGAATGAGCAGGAAAATGCATCAAAGCTTTGTTTTTCCGTTATTCTGCGAGTCGCCTACTTGATGGACAACTTGATCCGTCCCAGGGTACAAAATGACTTTAGGAGAAACAACACGCATGCCTAAGCACACTAGTTTCCAGTTTCACGCCTTAATTTGAGTGCTACCGCTGAACTAAATTGAGTTTGAAAAGCGACAGCACATCGACCTGTGGTGGTTTTTTCTCTCTGGAATAAAGTCCAAGTGTAGCTCACAGCAAACTCATTCATTATCAATTCAGAATTTACGTCACACTGACTTTATCGTGCGAGTAGATGCACAGTTGTGCAGCGAGCTGAACTGTTAAAAACAGGAGTTGGACAGTGAGACTGTGACCAGCTGTTCAATGAGTTATACCGTCCATCATACCAAGAAGAAAGTATCACCAGTGTGGAGCACAGTGAAATTCACAAGTTAGCTGAACAGTAAATTAAGTCACTAAGAATGTTGTATTAGCAACACATTAGCCGCAGACGGGGGAGAACGTGTTTCTGTAGGCCAACCCAGAAGTTAGCATCGCACTGGTTAACTCTACAAAAAAAACCAATATGATTATTCCATTTGATTTTAGATTATTGCAGCTAATAAAGTTTAGGATACTTACACCTGTTCAGCAAGATAATCTTCACAAATTATTAAACCACTTCTGTGATTTGTAAAGCCTAAATATAATAACCAGAAGTAAAAAGCCAGCATTCGGCTATAAACGAACTACACAACGGTCACATGACTTCGCGTCACACCACTAAGCTAAAGGAGGACTAGTGGTCAAGTGATGCCGTTTTTTTTAGCCACTAAAAACCTTTTGCCACTTCTTAGCATTGCAAAAATGCTGACTCATTTCCAGGTTTTAGGAATCGTTCCTGCAGCACTCTATAACTGCTGGTGATGAAATCGTCATGCTGCAGGCTCAGAACACACTTTTCTGACACGTTGACGCCCCGTACTTGAGTTCATCTCATTTTTCGATGGAATAAAACAACTTTCACCCGTTTGTCTGGGAGGGATGCACTTCTTATTTCTGATGACATCTATCTCTTGTTCCTATAGAGTTTACAAGCACAAATTGTAACTCTCGTCTTTTAAGAAAAAAACAAGAAATGCATGCATTGTTTTCCTGAATGTTTGAAGTGAGATTTTGGTTTATGCTTACGGCTTTTAGCGACTGCAGTGGCGTAGCCTGAGGGATGGCAATGTGTCAGCTAATTGGTCCAGACATAAAAATCTCAGCAATGAATTGCCATGACATTATGCACAGAAATGCATGCTGGCTGGACAGTGAATGCTACACTAATTACTTTGGCGATCCCGTGACTGTTCCTCTTGGGCCACCTTAAGGTTGACATTTTAGTTTTTTCGAGTAAAATCTCAACAGCTATAGAATGGATTGCCATGAAATTTTGTACGGATACTCCTAGTACCCACTGGATGAATCCGGTGGGATGAATATTGCTACATAAACTAGATGGATTGGTGCAAATTTTGGTGTAGACATTCATTGTTCCCAGAGGATGAATTTGGTGAACCCCTGAAGTTTTCACTCGCATGTTGACATTTGTTCCTCAGAGTGAAATACCATGTGCAGATATTTCGCTACAATAAGCATTACAGTCTCACATATAAGGTTGTAAACTGGACTCGTTGTCTTGTGTAGTTTATATAATCATAGATAGGATGGAGGTACTTGTGCACCAGTGGTTTGCAATATACAAAAGAGAGAGTAGGTTATCCTTTGGGACTTTATCGCTCCCTTTTCTTCTCATTCTGGTCGTAGGTGGCCAGCGATCCAACGCTTACCCCTGGACAAACGCTGAGCCCACGGAAATTTAATTAGAGCTCATTAAAAGGCCTTCGTGAAAGACATGTGGCTCCTTGCCACTGCCGCTTAGAGACAGGGAGTCTATTTGGCTGAAGTCTGCGACAGGTCTTCATTTCTCAGCTTAATCCACCACGTCTAGCAGACCACTGACGGCTCCTCTTTGTTTGGGCCTCATTCAGGTTTGGATTGAAACTCTGGGAGGAGGGCAGGAGGAGTGGAGGGCCCTTATGAGAAACGTGGGGACGCAACAATACCGCTGCTATTCCTGGACCCGATTGTTTGCTTTTCTGAAGTGTCTCCTGGAAAAAGAAGGGGGGGGCGGTCTGCTTTTTTGACATAAAAGGGATGATTCTTGAGTTCAGCAGACGCGCAACAACGATTTAGCCTCCAGGTTCGACTGTTGTCTTTGTCTCCTATCTGCAGAAGGAAGTGGACAATTGAGCAATCGCCAAGCAGCAAGGCACACAAATCGGTGTCAAGATCCATAGATCCAAGTGATGACAAATATCGTCCCGTCATTGTAGTTTTGATTAGCATTATTGTTGATCGCAGCTGCTTATCGCATACAGCACACTGGTACGTTTTAGACGGTCAACACACCGCAGTGTTCCCCCCCCCCCCCCCCCCCCCCCCCCTCTCTGTTATTTCACAGCCCTTGCCACCCAAAGCCCCTCTTCGTGCTCAAAAGGCCATGACGGTGCTCACAGAGCCAATCCGAGCGTGACACCATTGTAGCTGAATGTGTCCGGATGATTTTTTTGATTTTTTTTTTTTGGTCCTGGGATGTGTGCTGAGCTCAAATGGTTTGTGTGTCAGTGGCCCAGGAGTCAGGCTCATCCTGGAAACAGGATCAGGACAGGGCCCAGAGGTCGATGTCGGGGGGTGGGGGGGGGGGGGATTAGACTTATTCCCACACGTCTAGTGATCGATCGAATGGATCGACACGATACCAGCGTTCTTGCTGGTGGGGGGGGATGAAAAGCTCATCTTTTTATTTGTTTTTGAAAGGCATAGAGGTTTGCATGCTTCCTGAGAGATGGGCGCAGCTTTCCAATGATGCAAAACTAGATTTCTATGATGAAACATGTAATTACGTGGAGCAATTATTTTGGAAAAAGGGGGGCTGTTTTAATATGACTTTGCGGTGATGAATGGAGGGGTTGTCGAGGCTGCCCAAATGATCCTCAGATTATGGAAAAGTACATCCCCTCCAGATATTAAAAGTGGATGGAATCATTGTTAACGCATGTTAGCTAGTCCATGATGAAGGTGAGGTCGTGGGAGCGTTGCTGGGACACTGATGATCTGGTAGTATTGCTTTATTTTCTAAACGTTACTCTCGTTCTTCTAAATATCTGTATTTATCATGGCTCTTTGGCAATCTTATAACTAACGGTAATTAATGCTGTCTGTTTGTGTATATTTCAAATAAATGAAAAATGCTTGAACGAGAGAAGTAGAAAAGGGGGATGTTTTGACATTCAAAGAACTAGACATGGCATATTAGATATGCAAAAAGCAATTAATGGCAAATTGTGCTTGTTAGTTGTGGCTATCTTTAGCATTTGCTCAAGTTGCTGCCAATGATTGTCCTTTTGCTCTTTTGCAGTCACCTGCATTAAATCACATACAGTATCTGACAGTAATGGCCTCGTTCTTAAATGACTGTTCTTAATTAAATTGTCTGGTCTATCACAAACCATCCAACCCCAAATTATTGTTTGCATGTTTGTCTCAGGGCTCAAATAAAGTATCTCTCCAATTAATTTGAAAGGCCAAAAATATATAAATATATATTTTTTTATGTACGAGCAAAGAACAAATTCCATTTTGAAGGTCAATCCGCAGTTTTTGCATTTTTCTGTCCATTACGGTTGCATGATTAATTGGATTTTTAATTATGTTGCCATTTCAATTAATGCCGTCAGTGTGATGATAGGCAACAGCCCAGCACGCCCCCGGTTTTATTGGCACTGATGGAATTGTCAAACACGACACGTTATGTTTTATTCATAATTTGCGATTTCCACACCACTTGCTGTTAATATTTCAACTGTCGGAAGCAGTGACTTCTTTTGACATTTGTCTGTGGAAAGTGAACTGATGCCAGCAAATGAATGGGCTCTCAGATTAACAATTCACATAAAAGCTCCACCACAGAACTCACACTCAACACGACAGCGGTTACTTTCTTTCCCATACAATATTTAAATATTAAGATCGGCAGATTTATTTCGTTTTTTCTATGATGTATTTCTTTCCAACTGGCTACACATGAAAATATATACCAACGTTTCTACACATTCCTTCCCTCCCACCTGCTACTCGTTACAGGTTATCGGGGTCGGATGTTGAGGGCAGATGCAAAAGGAAAATGATAAAAAATGAGAGGCAAGCTAATGTTTAACATGAGAAGAAAAAGAATACACTTATTTGACTAACATCTGCATGGTCGGCATGCAAAGACGTGTCATTCTTTTACCTGAAATGATTTTGGAGACCATTATCGATTCACAGATGATGAAGTTCACGTTTTTTCTTCCTACAATACAAAATGATTTTCAGGATACTTCTTACGGAGGAAGTGCTCTCAAGATAAGCTTTTTCTAGTACGTGAATATATCGTGAATGTATTTTTATTGTGAATCAATAAACACTTTGTAAATTCCGCTAAAAATGCGCCGTCAGTTATCCAAGTTTATTCTTCATGTTAACTCTTAGATGAAACATAGAAGATCCGAAGTTCATTTATTTTGAGGGCAGAGGACATTACACCGTATGCATTGCACCATAGCTACTATTAAAAAATACTGCAGTTTATTATATTTGTAAACGACAAGGGGAACAATGAACACGGAGCTCTTCAGCGGTCTGCCTCTAGCTTGCTGACTGAGTTGCGTCTGAGCGCTCACTCGGCCAACTTTGGAAGGCGCCTCTTGCTTGTGGCGCGGCGGCCAACGCTGACCGTCAGCGGCTTGTTGACTTTAGTCCTCTCTTTATTGCTGACTCTCTCGACTTGGTGCCAAACGGTGGTCCTTTGCTGCATCACTCGCCTGCTTCCTTTGCATAACATATTTCACACACTGGTGTTCCCATTATAACCCGCCAAAGCCCCATTGAAGAGTCTAAGCACACAGACCATTAGGCTTGTCTGTATTGACACGAGCACATTTTGCACATCTACTCAGAGTGGCCTCGTGGTGTGAGCGACCAGTCGAGTGACGAAAACATCACAGGTTTCATCTCTGCAGCAGCTATTGCATGACTCAAAATATGTCTTTTGAGTAACAAAGTATAGTTGACAAAATGATGGCTGTTTTAAAAAATACAGTAGGGCAGCAACTTACGAATATTTTCATTATTTATGATTAATTGCGTCATTATTTGGTCCATAAAATGTCATGAAATCGTGAAAAATTCCCAGTCTAAGGTGGCATCTTCAGGTGTCTTGTTTTGTCTAATCAACACTCCAAACCCCAACAATATTCACTTAATTGTTCTCACACTAGAGAATCTGGAATCAAAGAAAATTTTAATCTGAAAAGATTGATTGTCAAAATCCTTGCGGATTCATTTTCATGTCGATCAAAGCTCTAAAGGGAGAAGGAGTAGTGCGAGACGTTTGTACCGATGTTTAGACTGTTTAAACCTGTCGCCAGCAGAGTTGTAACCGCCCTGAATTGAATATCACTTTAAAGTTTCTCAGAGAAAGGTACAGAACCCCTGGCTGGTAGTGTGTGTTACATCAGTCTAACATGTTTTATACCCGGCTGGCTGGTTTTTGGTTATTATATTATCACGGCTGTGAATCAGAGTCGGATTGCTTGATTTGAGCTCTGTCCCTTAAATCAATCCCAACATGGCCACAGTTCATAAGGGCATCGCTCCTGTGATCATTCTTTCCCCATTTCCAAATACAGTTTTTCCACAAAATGTAAAGCTACCAGGATCTACTTTCACTACTTGTTATTTGTGTCCTATTGGCAATTTTAAAAGTGTTTGGGGGAGTGTGAGTATTTCATCATGTGAAGTAGCGGCTTATTTCTCAAGGGGAGTTTCATCAAGGTGTAAATCTGTGTAAGCTGCTGAGACTAAAACTGAAACAAACATGAATGAAAGTGCTATTGATTCTGTCTCAGGCCTTCCATGTTTCCACCAAGGTGGTGGATGGATAAGTGGACAAGTTTTCTCTTATAAGTGTGAATCTATTGAAGATGCCACAGGGATATATTCAGTGCGTTTTTAAATGCCACATTGTCTCTTTTAGAGTTTTAGATAGAAGAAAGTTTTTGCTGTGTTGTAACCTCAGAATGATTGTTTATTATTAATGCATAATCACTTTCAACTCTTTGGTGCTACTGTAATCAGGAGTTCAAGTACATTTTATTGCCACACAGATCAATGGAACTGTTTCTTTTTTCTTTTTTTTATTCCGAAGGAGAAAGACATTTTTCTGTCGTCTGGCGTAATAATCGGCCACATTTTCATGATCAATGTTTGTTTTTCTTCTCTCTGTGACTGATCGATCTGACACAACAGTAATTAAATCCACAATAAGATCTCAAAGCCTCTTACAAACTGTTCTCGGCACTCCCAGAACAACTGAATCATTTAAGGTCTGCAGAGGTTGCACGCTGCATAAACAAAAAGACCAAATCTGCTCGCTGTGCTATAAGTCGCCTAAAGTGGCTTTCAGTAAAATACAACCTTTGCACCAATCATGATTCGACATGAGTAGATTACAGGTAAGTGCTATTTATGATATTATATATTTAAATACTGCTGTATAAGAGGTTTGGAAAAACGTGAGACTTTTCTGTCCCTGTTATGTGGAGAGCCTTCAAAATAAGATAAAGATGTAATAGACTCTCCTTTTTAGTAGCTACAAAATATGTGTAAGATAAATTTAAAAAAATGAAGAAAATATAGGATAAAGTCATAAGATTTGAATATATCTACTGATGATAGGAATAATTTAGGGACATTTTAAAATATTGTAGTGATGCTAGAAATTCAACAACGATTCAAACTATGCGGTTCCTCTATAGCGTCAATTTTGGACGTGTCCGGCCCGGCTTGTCAAGCTTTTGCTCACCACATACATGGTGTATTTTCAAAATAAACGTCTGTGTCCACAGGAAACATGCAGTTTCTGCTCTTTACATGCATACAGTAAAGTTTGTCATTTGGGTTAAAACAAGTACACAACTGGTGTCCGGACGTTACGCAACAAAACTACTGTAAAATAACTTGACTGGGTTCAACACGGGACACGAACTGCAGTCTTCTGGGTGAAAGTCCTGTGTTTGTTTTAACCACCTTCCACCTGGCTCCACACACTATCATTGTGGTGTAGAAGGGGGAAAAAACGCGGTGCCTTACAAAATAGATAGTTCAAGGGGAGGAGAATGCCGCATGAGGTTCACGGCCAATGGCAAGCTCATACCCGCAGTTTACATCTGGATGAGCTCAATGTATTAAACCCGATCGGATAGAGATACTATGGGAACATTATATGTAGAAAACTTGGTTAACTAGTGATCAAGATTTTATTTTTTATGTTTCAAAGTTCTGTTGAAATGGGATTCATGATATTTGTAGCCGCGATGGGTGGAATTGGCACAACCCATGCTACTCATTATTTTTGACTAACCCTGCCTTTTCAGTGTCATTACCATCAGCTTTGCACTGGTCTATCTGCCAGCAAAGCATCAGCTCATACTGCCATAAAACTGGAAACCACAGGGAAAATTGAGGAGTAAAGAAAGGATGGTTTTCTTCCTCGGATCAGGGAGTGCTCTGGATGTTGTTTTTTTTTCATATTTCCATGAGAAGCTTTCCAATATTCGTTTTGGATCGCAAGATAATCAGCAGCATAAGTGGCGTGAGCTGTTGTAACTGTCATGTCTCAACAATGCAGAAAAGACTATCATCGCCAGCAAATTCATTTTTCTCAAAAGCAGAGAAAGCAAAGGGAAAGACATCCCACTGTCGGACACGCTGTTTGACTGACGGCGGATCTCTGGGAAGAGCAGTGCAAGAAAGACGACAGCATGACTACTGAGCAAAATTGTAGCCGGCATGAAAAGGAAACAAATAACTTAAAAGTGCCACTTTAAAAATCCAGTCCAAATGAAAACTTGAGACTGCCATATTGTCGTTACTGAATGACCTCAAAGTAATGACACTTCCTCAAGGAAATCTTAAAGAGTGCTACTTGTAAAATGCAGCATTTGAAATGACCTCCTGATTTGATCCAAACTCCCTCTGTGCTCTTCTACTGTTGTCTCCCCCCTTCACTGAATAACTCGCATTCCCCAGCCGCTGCATCGCTGCGTATTATGTAGCATGAGTACAAGCGAAGGCCTGGCAGTGCATGAATAGGGTCAGTTAGATTTCAAACCTCTCCCGATGAAAAGAGCCCTGGCTGCGGTTGGAGACACTGGAGCTGCTCCCGGCAGCTCCACAAAGGCTAGCTTTCAAAAAGGAAAGGACATGAGGGAGTTGTGAGAGGATTTCTTTTTTTTCTTTCTTCCTTTTACCTCATCTTCCATACAACTAAGGGATAGAAGAGATGTTGGAGAGTAGGAGAAAGACAGAGTAGTGAAGTGTGAGAGCCAGAGAGAGGCACCAGGAGCAAAGAGACGATCGGCATATTGCTGGAAAGGGAAAGAAAGGAAACAAAGAAAGGTGATGTTGGAATCCGAAGAAAGGGGGAAATAAGCTGACGAGATAAAGAGATTCAGAGGTACTCCATTAGTGTTTTTACTATATGGGTAGGGGCGGGCTGAACTATGAGCAGCCATGACCGCTAATGTCGGCACGGTGCAAGTGAGCGAGGTTAAAGGTGCTGTTTAATCATGCCATGCTGCGAGGTTTCCAGAAGAAGTCTGTCTGCAGCTCGACCAACAGCTCACTGTCCATCTCTAGTTGCGTAGACCTGTTTTTATCGAGCAATAGCACTACTAACGAAGGCATTGATGCCTGTCCAACAAAGAATTGACTTTAAAATCCTGCTGTTGGTTTACAAAGCACTGAATGGTTAAGGGCCAAAATACATCTCTGATCTGCTGCTACCTTATGAACCATCCCGACCCCTCAGGTCGTCTGGGACCGGCCTACGTCCTGTTCCCAGAGTCAGAACTAAACATGGAGAAGCAGCGTTCAGTTTTTCTGCTCCACATATCTGGAACAAAGTCCCAGAAAGCTGCAGGTCTGCTGAGACCCTCAGCTCCTTTAAATCAAGATTGAAGACTTTTCTGTTTGCTGCTGCCTTTAATTGAACCACATTCAATTAATATATTAATCAATTTCCTGCATTTCTGCATTTTACCACTGCATTTTATTTCTTACACTGTTTTTTTAATGTTTTAATGAATGTTCTTAATTGTTTTTAAATCTCCTTTTCTTTTGCCTTATGTTTTGATGCTTTTAATGGTTTTATGTGAAGCACTTTGAATTACCTTGTTGTTGAAATGTGCTATACAAATAAACTTGCCTTGCCTTGCTAATGTGATAAACAAAACTGTTCTCATCCAGCATTCGTAGCTATACAAAGATGAATGCGCCATAATGCGTAGAGTTCCCCTCACAGCACGAAGTTAAAGTTCAGGGTAGGAGTGTGGTCTTGAGACATGAAGTGTTTGTTTACGTTCAACAGAAACCTTTTCGTCTTTTGTTGCCTGACCCCGACCACAGAAGGAAGTCTGGAGGTGAACTCTGTGTGACAGTTCTGTGCTTTGTACACTCCTGTCTACGTACTTTGTGTACTTTTGATCTGGGGATGTTTTTCATTATTTGTGATGGGCTCCTTGGTTCCAATTAAGAGCGATCTTAAAGGGACGGTTTTCCCTCTTACCTGTAGTGCTATTTATCAATCTAGATTGTTTTAGTGAGAGTTTAATTAGAAAAATACTGTTTGCATTAAAATCATGACCCAGTTACTCAAGATAAGCCACCGTTGTGAGTAGTTTGATGTTGGAACTATTTTATTTCTACCAAACTACATCCGCCAACCGTATCACCGCGCAAAAGGAAGCGTGAGTTGAAAACTCTGTACTGCTAGCTCACCTAGCACCACTGAGCTAGCTAACGTTACAGCTCAGTCGAGGACGCCATTAATGTTTACATCTAGCGCCGTCACAAGCCTCTCGCCCATGAGTTAGTGCCCAGATACAGAATATGTAGTTTTAATGTTCTTTAAGGGTAAAGATACTTTTGTTAAGAGTGTGTTCACGTTTGGGGAGCGCTCCTTCCTGCTTCATTAATCGGGTCCAAAGAGAAATGGTTTTCCCAGATTAAGGGGTAGAAGAGGGAGACCGTAACAAAGAAGGGAGTTAAATGAGGTGATTTTAGTGGAAGAGAGGTTAAAAAAAAGGCAAAGTAAAGAGAGAAGAGGGTACTACAAGGAAGAGGAAGGCGATGAAGCTTCAGAGAAATAGTCAGAGTACTGAGTCAAGTATCAGTCTGAGAGTCATTAGTAAAAGTGAGAATACAGGAAATGAGGGGAGGAAAACAGGCAGAGAAAACGAGTAGAGGGTACTGAAAGGGAAGAGAAGGGTCTCGAAGAGATGGGAAGGGAAGAGGGGAGATTTGGTAAATGGAGCCGAGGAGACGGAATGGGAGAGAGGGAGATGACAATAGCGAGTGAAAGGAAACTGGGCAGTGTAAGAGAGGGGGGAGAGAAGGGGTGACGACATGTAAAAGGGAAGAGAGAGAGAAAGGGGGGGGGGGGGGGTAGTGAGATGAACCAAATGAGAGGGGCTGAGTGAGTGGGAGCGAGCGAGGGGGAGAACCCTCCTGTAAAATACCAGCTCGCACAAAAGAACAGGTGTTTGGCGGTTTAAGGTTTCAGGCAGAGGGAACTGATGGGATAACAGGGATGTTGACATTCGCCGACGACAAAGGAGGGCCTGTTTCACGGACGTTGTGTTGTTTTAAGGGAAAATATGCATAAAAGATTAAGGCATTATGAGCCATGCGACGATGACAGCTACGAAATGTTATTGGCTGGATATCTCGGGCTGTATCTTTATTACACTCTGACAAATCCTCACATGTAAGGGCCTCGCGTACACAGAAAGCACAGAGAGCCTAATTTGTGTCTTCATTTGCTTTCACCGGCTCGAGCTCCAAAAGTGCAGTTTCTGCCTTGACATTAAGCTGTCTTTTAAAGGTATTGCTTTCCATCTAGGTGATAGTTGAATAATCTGTGCTCCAGAGGGAAATTCAATACCTTGAGAAGTACAGCCCCCGAGGGGAACAAATTACTGTTTTAAGTGTCACATGTTGACAGGTGAGAGGCCCGGCCTTCACAGCTCATTTATTGCAGCTCTTTGTCAAATGTTATTGTCCATTCTTGAGCCGAGGGGGTGGGGATGGGGTCGGTGTGCTCGTGCTTCCGCTGCAGTAATGTTTGCTTGTGGATTTTTCTTTGCATAATGACAATACAGCTTATGGCCATGCATACATCAGAAGGGGTAGGGTCACAGTAAGTGCTCTGCTCGATGGGGCAACACCATTGATTCTAAGCGCTCAACACTCCCACGCGCTGCTTTCAACTTCTGCAAACTCACCACTGGCTCCATTACTGAGGCGAATGTCAACCTCATCAATAACAAAATAGGCCCGTCCATTACTGAAGAACATGGGCTGCTGGATGATTTTTCTTCGTAACGTCTTCAAGTTGTGCCTCTTCCTCCCTGCCTCCCCGTTTGTCTCCGCCCTCTCGCAGCGGCCTGACACGGGTCTTAATGTCAGCGAGCTGAGAAAAGGCTCAGCCCGAGGAAATGAACATTGAAATATGATTCATGTCATTCCAGGTAATGATATATGCCACAGTGCATCATTGCCTATGTTAAGGAAACAGATTGGCCTGAAGTTGCACGATGCATCAGAGTCAGACTCAATTTAATTGCCCTTTACAGAACATGAGATGCACTTCGAAATGAGATCTCCAACATTTGAAAAAATTTGTGACGCACGCTGCCTCTCCACCTTACTGACGTCTGTGTACATAATGATAAATGACACAATATACAAGAGAAGCACTGTACAGTGACATTTGATAGTCAGCAGACATCATAGTGTTGCACCTTATCTGTTTAATGAGACAAGATGGTGAGTAATGACTCCTACGTTGTGTCTTTTGTTGTTGGTTTGATATTTTCTGATAAATAGAGTTTTGGGAAAGAAGTGGCAGCTTGCACAGTTTCATAGAACAGAATAAAGACAGAAAAAGGCATCCATTTGATTCAGTAAACACAAATCAGTCAAGATGACATCAGCTTATATCGGTGTGATGGCCATTTCAAAGAATAAGAACTGGGTTTATCAACATCAAACAATGATAATTCATTGTAGAGCTGAAATGAAGGGAAATTACTTTTTTTATGCTCATTTTTGAAGTGTCGCCCATTAGTTCAAGCCTCTCAAATGTAGGATTGACTTCTTTTATCTGCATTGTAAGCTAAAGATCTGAGTATTTGAATGTTGGTCAGACAAAACCATATTGGCCAGCGTATAACGCAACCATCCTGATTGTAAAACAACCGCACATTTTCCAACACCTGTGTTTGACGATAAGAAATACCTTCCTTTTCCATGAAGCCTCCTCTCTCGTGAAAGTAAAACATGTTTTCCATTAAAACATAATGTCTGTTTTCAAGTGCAGCTGATTCGTCGTTCTGTTTATGAGTCGCATCATGATGGTTCAGCAGTAAAGCTGTCTTTCACTGATCCGTGATTTACTTCCTCTGTGACAACAAAACATGTTAGACACCGTGAAACTTCCGTACATCAAACTGGGCTTCCTATTTCCTTTTAGTGCTCACTAACTCCAGGTGTTTTCGGAGCTCCCCCATAACTACACACCTCAAAGGGCTTTTGTTTCTGTTTGCAGTCACACCTGCAGTCATGCTCTACCTTAGCCTTTTTTAAGTAATATGAGAATAAATAAGCAGCTTTGTTACATGCCACGATTATACAAACACAGAAAAGAATGGCCATATTCTCTTCTTCGTTAAAGTTAGGAACAGATAGTTGTTTGGGTTAAAATAACCAAATGGCGGTCTCCTGGGTCAAAGATCGGTGTTTGTTGGATCGTATTCTTCCATTTGCTCGCAAATCGCATGGAAACATCATCGAGACGAACACTCGCTTGCTGTGAATTCACCAGACAACCGGCGGCTCTATTCACACGTTGGCTCAATCGGACATTAAACGCACTTTTTTTCTTGGCGAGCTGGCAGGGTAAAGTTAGTTTCACACGGATTTAGACATTTGCGTTCTCACATACATCTATTGCGTAATGTCTAAATATGTCCAGGGCTCGTGTGAAAGTGGTTTAACAGACGCACTAAAAACAGACGTGAAGGAACTCGCCAAGCAACAGCAAAGCATCACTGTCAAGTAACACGTTTCCTCCGGAGGAGCCAGAACGTCTGCTGTGTGAATATGTCAATGCTTAGTCCTCCAGATATAATAATAATCCAGAGAAACATGCTGTATCCCCATTTATTAGTGTTGATATGTTGGCACTGTCGGCCTACGTGATTAATGGTTATTTTCGTCTTGAGAATGAGTTGATTCACTGGCCTTTTCTCGACTTTACTTCAATCCTCCTTGGACTTGGCAAAGGTGGTGATGTCTGCCATCCCAGTTACGTTCGTAGGTGGTACAGCCGGTTTACCCCGTGGACTTCTACCCCGGAGTTCTAACTTTCTACCAAATCATGCGGCCTGGCCTAGATACACATGAAATGTTACAGCCCGGGGCTCCTATTTTGTACCATTCTCTTCCCTAACCATGTTTCAGGCTTATTCTCACAAGGGCAAGAATATGTCCCTCCCAGGCACAAAACAGCAAAGTGGTGTAGACGGAGGGTACCCAGCAGAGTCGGCTG
The DNA here is from genome assembly GCA_028022725.1 of Lycodopsis pacificus. Lineage (NCBI taxonomy): Eukaryota > Metazoa > Chordata > Actinopteri > Perciformes > Zoarcidae > Lycodopsis > Lycodopsis pacificus. The sequence continues at coordinate 5,517,912 of CM051689.1, forward strand.
TCAGGTGCGACAAATTAATGGCAAATCTAACCCGGCGCTGCTGCCAGGCAGACAGGGGTGGCAGCTGTTCGACGAGAGACTCGCTCTCGCTGCTGCACACATTAATGTGGCATGGAAACTTGTTTCAGGCATCACTGAGACGATGTTTACGAGCTCTGATTTCTCCTGAAAGGTGAAGCATGGACGGAGGGGGGGAGCAGAGACCAGCTGTCACGGTGAAGCCCGGTGGATTTGAGTCAGCAAAGAGGATCTGCTGTTCATGATTGCTCTCAAGGATGGCTTTCACACCGAGGGTGAAAATCCATGCTGGCCTAAAGTCAAAAATATCTTTTGGAGAGAGCTTCACTGTGCATGTTCAGCATTTAGACTTTGATGTAAAGGTCCCATAATGTAAAAAAGTGAGATTGTCATTTTATTATAAAGCAAGCCTTATTGCTACATGAATACTGTGAAAGCTTGAAACGCTCGATCCACAGCGAGTTCAGAAACTGAGCCTTCAAAACAAGCCTCCAGGATTTCTGCACGTTAACGTTCTGAATGTGTCACAGTTCATTTCAGGTTGCAGTTTGTAGTTATTTTAAGCCAAACCATGATGTTTTTACAAAACAAAAGTGTTGTTTTTTTTTGCCTGAACTTAACTCTGGTCTTTAACGCAATGTCGATTGCTGATAATTCGCAATTGACAGGTTCGCAATTTGCTCACAAACAAAAGTCTCTTTCCGTTCCTTGAATTTGTGACGATTTTGACATCGGCCCTTTCCGACACAGAAGCCCCTGTGAAAGTATTGAAACGATCAATCCACGGAGAGACTGTGCCTTTTAAACGATTTGTCAGGATTTCCGTACGTAAACATTGTAAATGTGTCCCGGTTTATTCCCGGTTGCATGTGAATGTCATCAGCTGACAGGAAGTAAGCATGGACCCGAGCCGTTGCCTAGCGACGCAGGTCCATTGTAACTCGCTAAAATTTAGCGTTTCAGACAAAAGGGTGAAGACAAGTTTATTAAGACGGACAATAAAAATGTTTTGAACATGTTGCATTAAAACCCCTAAAATAATAGTTTAAACCTGGACATGAGTACGATATGTCTCCTTTAAATAATAAATTGTGGTTATAACGGTCTAAAATAGCCCACAGTGTCTGGGTTTTCCCCCCCTACCCCTGCCCGTCTCAACCCTCTCTGACTTTCATTCATTCAACCACAGAGACAAACCGCTGAAACAGAGAGCGTTGTCGTCATCGGTTCACCGAGTTTGAAATCGTACCCGGACGCCTGCCTCCTTCCTCTGTCTCTGCGCCACTGAAATGTGTTTGTCTGATTGCTTCTGAAAGCCTGCACTGACCTGAAAACAACTTCCAAAATTATAAATATCCCCCCCCCCCCCTCCCCTTTAATCCAGTGGCTGCATGATGGGAAAGTGGCCCCCTCATTCACACATCCAATCAAAGTCTTTTGAAAGATCAAAGGTGTCTCTGGACACTAATGCAAATCTCTAAAGATTAACACCGGATGAAACCACTGTGGAATTTTCAGCAACTCCGAGCTAAACCCTGAAACCCACTGGCAAGAAAAGGAGAAGTCAATAGAAGCAACAGAGCTGGACTTGAAATGATGAGCCAATCCAGTGCGAAACTAAACGGCCGTATCCCCTTTACTGGATGCCGTTTCATAGAAGGCATTTAGCTGCACTTTCATTCATTTCAGGTCTGCGCCTTCTGAAACATCTCCCATTGTGCACTTTTATATTATGTGCATAACTTTGCTTTTGTCTTTGTACTTTTATGAAACTTCAGTTGTCGCAAGTAAAATCACTTTAATGCTGCTCTTGTCAATCCAATAGTTTGCAATGAATAATAAAGGAGCACGACCACTGAACATAATGAGTTGCACTCGGTTAACATTGATTTTCAGAAGGCAAGAAATGACTGAAAAAAACATAATTTCTCCAAAGTTGCCGCTGCCATAATATAATAGAAAGTGCGAAACATCAATTATAACACTTGCATAATGTGAATAAAACCATCAAGATCCAGACATCGAGACGTTGACGGATAGATGATCGACTGTAACAGGCGCGTTATATTCTGCTTAAGCTATCGTCTTATTCCATTTCTTACAGACAGTTTGGTTTAGCACAATTAGCTGTTTTTGAATTAAAGGGGTAAAATGACGACCTTTAATCCCCAATTTAGGGGTAGTAATGTGTCAAGATAACAAATGAGATTTAATTTGTTAATTAGTGAGCTTTTGAGGTGCTGGTAGTGGTGTAACGCACCGCAGTAGATCTGTGATCCAAAAAAATCACGATCGAAGCATCTCTAAATCCCTTTTTATCTGATGGTCTGATCCGTGACTCAGAACCGTGATACGATCTGAACCATGAGTTGTGTTACCGTTGGACTGAGCCAGGCTAGCTATTTCAAGTCTGTGCTAAGCTAAGCTAACCGGCTGCAGGCGTGATGGTGGTATCCATCTTTTACTTGGTGTGCAAAAAAAAAAAGAAGCCTGGTGTGTAAATTCTTTATTGTTCTCCAGAAACAAGTTTACTGTTTCAAAGTGCCACGGTATTTTCCGTTCTTTTCTTTTGTCCTCTACAGGTGTTAATCCATTCAAACCACAGCAGGAGGTGACCTAGCTATATTTGGAATCATAACGTCCTCAGCAAATGGATTTTCAGTATTGCATGGAAGACTTCCAACAAATTACAGCTCCATTGCTGATTGATTTCTGTTCAGCGTCCTCTCAAACGGCACTGAGCTGTGTATTCTGAACTCTGCAGAGGTCTCGATGTGCAATGTGTTTGTGCACATGTCAGGGAGGCTCTGTAAATACTTGCAGAGGTGACCCCCCCCCAGCAGCAGTGTCCCCATCGGAGCAATTTCCAAAGGGCCCCGGTGAGAGAGCGGTGCACTCGGTCATCCGTTAAGTGAACACCCAATCGCGGGTCTGAACTGGTGCACCAGCTAAGTTACAAGTTGTGACAAGCTCAGATGGCTCCCTGACTCTCAGGCCACGGTATTTATTAAAGTCTATTCAGCTCTGTGTCTTGCAAAAATAAACAGAGTGCCAGGCTGCAGGAGAAAGTGCTGACAGTGAGCATACTTTATCCAGGTTGGAAAAGAATGGGGCTGAGCCCTTATAGCCCCGAGGTTACCAAGCCTGCAGGGGGAAGAGCGAAGCGCTACTAACTCTGCAGATGGAGCCCTATAGTGGGCCGACTACGTGAACAGACCTTCTGCTTTCCAGTTGACTTCAGGTGCAGTCATTTGCAGAGTGAAATGGTGGCGCGAGAAAGAGCGAGGGGGGAGGGAGGGAAAGATTAGGAGATAGAAAAGAGAGAGAGCTGAAGAGCACCGCGCTCTCCTGCCAAAGAGGGTAATGAGGAGAGGAGCTGCATAGAGAGGAGAGTTACTGAGCGGTTCATTGACATGCTAAATGTCAAAGGTGAAGTAAAAATCTCTTGTTAAGCCTGTGGCTCGCCTTTTTAAGCGCGGCGGTATAATGATGTGAGCTCCGGCGTCAAAGCCTGACTGTGCCTGTGCTTGTGTGCTCTTCCACGACTCGAGTAAATCCAAGAGGGAATATTGAGTATCAGGAGCAGAGCTGAATGTCTTCAAAAAACAAAACAGCCGGTCCCTTTAGCTTTAAAGTTCAAGTTGAAAGAGCTCCCAGAGAGCAGCGGCAGACTTTGGCAAGATTAAACAAAGAAAAGTTGTGTTCTTGACGATAACTCCAAAAAGACGGAACAAAGTGTCGCCGGGTCAAACTTACTGCTTTTATAACACAATCACAGGGACATATAAAGCTCTCCATGTCCTTTCCTCAACTTGTTTTTTTAAACTGTGTGTGATCTGAAAGGGGTCGCAGTGACAAGCCCACTCTTTTGTGAACCGGCGCTGTAGTTCAATTCAGCTCTGTGGAGCATTTCAGTGTCTTTCAGCTCTTTGTTTTGGTTTTTACTGCCCACAGTTTTTACTGTTTTGCTTCATTGCTCTCATGAACCTCGTTTCTAGACAAAACATTAATTAATTAGCAACAAAAAAAAGCTCTAAAACTCACACATCAAACAGCAGATTGACAAAGTTAGCAACTAAAGAGCCAGTTGTTGTCCTCAGAAGTTGACGAGGGCCAACACAGAGCTTAAACTAGAGTGAATATTGGATTTACATGTGTACGATCGCCAGAAACACGACTCCAAACAAATGCTAATGTCGCTCTGTCTGCTTGAGATGTAAATAAGCAACTGTTGGCTGATATCTATATCTCAATATCAACTTAAAGAGGTAACAATACATCTGCTGCACCATAGTGGCACGCAAATTTATAAATGCAAGGTTCAGGTTGGTGAAAGTACCCGTTTAGATATAGAGTGCAGTATTAGCACACACGTTCAATATACAAGCGTACTTGTTATTTTAATATAAAATCAATCCAGGCAACATTATACTTCCTGCAAAACTGATTTGAAAATGAGTATAGATACAGTATGAAGATCATTTTCAAAAGAAAGGGTTTGTTGTTCTAAAACGAACTCATTTCTTTTAGTTTATTTGTGAGAAAACTGCCTCCGCTCCTCTGTCCATGAATGATTTTCAGTACAGGTCAAACTACGCTTGCGGCAGCAGCTTGGAGCAAACACTTGAGCTGCATCTGCTTTGTTGTGTTCATCGTGGCGTGTGGTACTTCACGCTTGGCATCCGGTGTGTTTGGGCCTGTGGTGAGCAGCAAACTGATGTACGCATTTCTTCACTCGCTTCACTGGCCGGGTTCCCTCGTCTGGCAGATTTACCCAACGAGCATCTGCCCTGCCCGGCCCCGGAAGAGAACGACAGCCAGCGAATGTCTTGCTTTGTCTGCAAAGCACCTGAAAATTCACTGCCAAGGTTCGAATCCAAAACCGGAATCTAAATTAGGAGCTGGAATTGGAGGTCGTACTCGCCTCGGAAGTAATTAAATCACCTTTGAGTTTAAATGAGATTGACGTTGAGCTTTTGTGCACAACACAACAATTTCACCAGAAACTTGCAAATGAGTTGTTTGACTGGCTGCTGGGTTGTGTGTCTGGTGAGGAACGATTTACATGACGGCATAATCAAAGAATTTGGATCTTCTTTCAGAGTTTCAGTACAAACAAACCATTTACAAAACTTTCTACGGATCGGCCAACTGAAAAGTGTCCAGTAAATTTCCGACGAAACCGCGAAGAGGACAGAAGCCGCAGTGGAGGTCTTGATGCACGGTGTGTGGGTGAAGGAGCCCTGGGGGAAGAGGATTTACAGAAAACCAGAATCATCGGAATTCAATTTCAAGATCAAGGGGTGATGACCCCACTTTTAGGGAGAGCCTCAGGAGAAGGGCTTAGAGATTGGCTGCCCACACCCGACTCCCACACACACACACATGCGCACACGTGCATGTACACATCATCCTGTGGTATCTGTGGAGGGTTAATCACTTCCTGAGACCTTGGGCCGCGGGGCCGGCCTGGGCCGAGACGGTGCTCGTGCATTCAGACCACATCGCCGTCTTTCCGTCTCGATCCATTTCTCCTTGTGTGTCTTCCTGTCTATCTTTCTCCCCCTTTTTGGGAACCCTCAAGCCTCTACTCTCATTTCTGTGTTGAACACAATGAGCAGTCTTTTAGATGCAATGTTTTGTATTCACGGAAATACTAGAAACTTCAGCCAAAAGATAAGGGCAGCCGCTGAATAAGGAAAGCACAGATGGGGAGTTGAATGACCGAGCTCGGCTCAAAGCCTCGCTGTATTCCTGTACAGTGTTGTCTTCTCTCTCACTTTCCTCCTCTCCCTCGTGGCCTCCTCCTCTCAGGTTGTGAATACTGATGCAGGCTGTGAGAGCACGATGGGAAATGTCAATTGGAGAATACTGGCGAGCCTGCTTGTGGCGGCTGAGGCCCCTGCAGAGCTCACTGTGTGCACTGCCCTCAAGAGGTTCAGCACGACTCTGCAGAGCAACGTCCAGCCACGAGAGCAGAGGTTGGTCAGACAGGAAGTCAATGATTTCCTCCAACTGATGTGGTTCAAGTTCAATTGTTAGGGTCAGCTTTTTATGCTTTAAATAAACTGATCCTTTACGGATTCTTCTTTGAGATCTACAACACGGGAAGAAGAGACTTTTAAACCTTGGATTGTTAAATAAAACCGGTATCCATCAGGTCTATAAAGTCAGTTTGAAATCGGACTGTTGTACTGTATGTGATGTGCAATATCGGTTGTCTTTAATGTCTTCCCTGCTTTCATGTACCTGGTTCACATTTTTTCAAGTATTTAGTTCCATCCGTAGTTTTAAGTTGTTGTAATTGTGATTGGTAATTGGATTATATTGGATTTAAAACCTAAACTAAAAATGGCTTTGCGAGAAGTAGCAAAGTGAAAACTAAAGTGCAAAGTCCTTCACCGCTTGTTACTGTAATAATGTTTATGACGGGTGAAATTAATGTTGTTTATAAAGACGTTCGTCTTCGCCAGAGATAATTTGTCAGCTTTCTTTACAAGGTCCTTTTTTAATATTTATGTTATAATATCCTGCTGACGCATCACTCCCGAGAAAAACGGCAGCATTACTCGTTTGTCTAAATTACCAAAAGCGACACACAGTTTTATTAATGTGTAACTGACACAGGCAGCCCTGTGACTTATGCATCTTTAATTTAAGAGCAAAAGGTGGAACTAACTTGATGTTATTAGACAGCCACAGTCGTTTCTTAGCGAGGTGGAGGTTGGTGCGGATGCATGGCTTGAGAAACACAAGGCCCCGGTTTGCTTCCTATTTCCTACCAACGGTCAACCTTCGTTGTTGTTTTTGTGCCGAAATCGAACTGCTCCATCAGATCAGAAAACGCTTATACGTCACATTTGGAAAGGCAATTACTTCCAACGTATTTTGTTGTAGTTTTAATTTGTGTCTTTAATACTGAAATACGTGCCTACATTGTCTGCCTTATGTGTAGTTTTTACAGCTCATTTAGATAATACTGATGGCAATGTGTATTATTGATGACAAATAACAAAATAAAGGAAAGAAACACAAAGTTTCACACATGCAGAAATGACAGGGGAACTTGTTAAATCATCATGTTTGAAGTAACGGTTTCCTCCGACGTTTCCATGTGCACGTCTTTACATCCCCTGCGGTAAACAATCAAAACCAGGTCACAGTGCGACCACATATTCAAAGGTTCAAAGGAAAACACTATCCTATATCCTAAAGAAAGGTCTTCGGCAAAACCACAAACAAACACACTGCGAAAGAGCGAATGGATTTCATTGTTGAATTCCAAACATGAGCCCGTCACCGCCGCTGCATGAACTTGGGAGCGATTGAAGCCTGTTCATTCATAAATGTTGAAAGGAAAGCAGGCGCACACGACATATGGAAGTGTTTTTCCTGAACCAGGTCCACATGGTAGCAGTATTATCCACGGCAGCATGACGGGCTCGGAGCTGGGAGAGGCAGGAGGCTCTGGGTCTCTGTGCTCAACAGAAAGACACTGGTATCTGATGGAGGGGGAAGAACTATCTCAAGAGCCCCTCCACATATGGAGGCAATTACATCAAATGGGGTTCTCCGGCAATTTCCCCCAGTCGAAAAGAAATCACTGCAATTCTTCTCCCAGTCTCTTTTCTCTGTGCGCTCTCCTGCTATTAGCTCAGGCACGCAGCAGTATACCGTCCTGTCTGCCCGGCCTCTTCTTCATCATTATTTCTTTCTCTGCAGCAGTGCCCCACTGATGATTAGAGGCTCTCAAGGTCTTATTGCAAATTTCATGAAAAAAAAATAAACAAAATGGCCTTGTGTTGCAGTATGTCTGCCAGGCTTTGACTTTGAAATACCTTTGTCTACCACTCCCGAATTAATTACCATGCCCCCTCCATTTAAATGTGCATTATTCATACACAGCGTTCTGTTCACTTCTCATTAGTTCTGATCTTATTTGCATTGGACTGAGAAACCCTCAGATGTTCACCGTTGAGTCTGTGATGGGTGTTTATTGCTGTGGTGTTTTGCTTTGATTCTTATTGAGAGATCACTCGTCAGTCAAACAGTATGAGACTGATGATGTTGATGAAGTCGGCGGCGCTGTAGGTGGCACGCTTTCCTTCCTCTATTCGGTCATGGTGGCTGTTGCTGCTCATAATAACCCACAGAGAATTAATATAGCAGCAAACGATTAGCTATGTAAGGATATAGTGGAGTAATGTCTAACTGAGCAGAGAAGGAACTCTCCTCCTCTGTGTGTGCTGTAATCTGACCTATCTCTGCTTTGTTTATGTTGCCGGTCCGGCTGTGCGTGCATGTTAGTGCGTGTGTGCGTGTGTGCGTGCGCGCCCCACCGCCGCTCTGCACTGCGCTCATACGGCTGATAACGGCTGATAACCCACTTAAAACCCACCTGTTTAGGCTGGCGTTTGTGTAAAAGTAAACCCATGTCCTAGACATATTTTAAGACCTGCTCTTAAAATATGTTTTACATTTTTATTTATTTTATTTATTTTATTTATTTTATTTATTTTATTTATTTTATTTATTTTATTTATTTTATTTATTTTATTTATTTTATTTATTTTATTTATTTTATTTATTTTATTTATTTTATTTTTTAATTTTCTCTGTGTATATAATTTATTGACCCTAGGGTCACATTGTGTTTTTTATGCTTTTAAATGTCTGCTCTGTTTAAGCACTTTGTGATATTACTGTCTGTGAAAAGCGCTATATAAATTTCATTCATTCATTCATTCATTCATTCATTCATTCATTCATTCATTCATTCATTCATAACGGCCCACCAAACCTGATAGATCAATCAGACGTGTTGATTCTAATTGATATGCTCGTATGCGTCGTGGATTATTCTTCCTTTTACTGCTACTTGGGACGATACTGCTACATTATCCCCTCCTGCTGTTAGTAAAGACATTAGCCATCCAGTCCACGCAACTGGAAGACAAAGCAGAACTTTGTTGTTTGTCCAGCCTGTTAATGTGCTTCAGTGGAAGTGAGACGGATTTGTTCAATCAAAGCAGAGTTAATCAGGAGACAGAGCTGCAAGAACAAAGAGATTTTATTGACGCTGCCTTTCACAAAGGCTGGCAAAAAGTCTTAAATTTAATTAAATTATCTATATTGTGACAATTTATCAACGGTGTGTATAAATGTGCCAAAAGGCAGAAAACTATAGCAGCTCTAATACTTTATGAGCAACATACTTTGTTCAACTTTATCTAAATTATAACGGTTTTGTATCACATTGCATAATGTGATAATTATTACTGTATTCATGACTCAATCCATGCATAGGTAATCTTTTCACTGCATATGGATACATATTCATTAGTAATATTAATGCGTTAGCTGTATATGCTGTTTAGTAATTAACCAGCGTACATTGCATCCTTATGATGTTTTAAATAAAAACCATGAGACATGGTGCTAAGAGGATGGGATGCTTAGAGAACGTATTCCTCTAAAGCCATTTCACGCTCTACTTGCACCCCCATCCTCCAGTTCTAACACATTCATGTTATGATATGCATCACGTTCAAGAATAGAGTCTGAACATTGGTGAATAACTCATTGTTAGGAGACTGTGTTCTAATGTGGAAACTCTGCTGAGCTTTCACCATCAGCGGAAAATACAGAATCAAAAGAGATTGAAAATGAAATGGAGTCATGACTTCATCCTTGCTGCAGCGTGACTGTGACTTCCTGTGAAAGTGATGGAGGCAGAACATAATACATCGGATTGAAATGATAGAGGAGAGGGAGTCGTATTCAGCCACCCATCGCAGTGAGCCTTCACTTTCATCACGCCGCTCCTACTGTACATGAAGAAGAAGTCGAGCAACTCTTAATCTACCAGCGGGTCCACACACCGTCCAACTACATTCCACAGCAAAGAAGTGGAGGGTTAATGAAGTGAACTTTGAATATAGATAAACGAACGAAAGATTTGTCAAAGACGTTTCATACCCATTCACGCGCAAGCAACTTTTGTCTGGTTTGAAATGATTACATTAAATTTAGGGTACAAACTCAGTAATGCAATCTGATGCATTTTTGGTCATGTGTAAAAAGTTTCTTTTGAATTATATACACTTAAGTTGAGAAAAATTACTTTTAATAATGTTTTTGACCCACTGAAACCTCCACAAATCAGTGTTTTGACATTAACAAAGGATGAAATGACTGTCTGACCAACAGAATTATAACTCCCAAATCTGCAGCTCTACGTACAGTATCTTTTAATCTGAAAGGGAAATAGATCATTGATTTGGTTGCACAGTTCAGTGAAAAAACACTATGAATTGTATGTTTGTGCAAACCACGGATACGTTGAAGGTGTGACATTAATGCATGCGGTCGGAGCAAGTGATGACCTATAATGAGTATTGATTCCACGTATCCTGTGGTTTGCACAAACGTGCAATGCCACCATCTGTTCTGCCGACTGGGTTGCAGTGGCTTAAGATAAAGTTATGAGCTAGTGAACTCAGTCTGACAAAAGCCAAAGACGTGTTTTTTTCCTCTTGCGCTGGTGGAGACCAAAGCAGGGCTGAAAGGGAAATGGATAATAGATTCAGTGCAGTGAAGTAAATCTGACCTCAGGTGAAGAAAGGAGTCATTTTAAGATTAATTGTAAGGTTATTCCTGTTATTCATTTAAATAGCAGAACCTGTGCAGCCGCTCTCCGTCGCTGTCGTGACCACTTTGAGCCGCACAAAGTTCCTCTGGACATTAATATTCACCAGCATCCGCTTCAAAGAAAATCCCTTTACAAATCTAGGAATGTATCTCCTGCGGCTTCAGGCTTTGACATTTCACCAATGTGGATGTCCCCCTGGCTTTAACGGCTTGAAAAGTGCATCTTCAGCGCTTCCTAGTATGTATTATTCCCCCTTATTTGCCAAGGGAAGTCTGTATAGGTTACTTATAATTTAGTTTTGCTCCCCGGCTGAGGCAAGGTCAGATCTATTTGGATAGCATTTCAACCGCAGCTAATATAAATATGTATTATTGAGGTGAGCTTTTCAGAATTCCACTCTACATTTGTACTGTATGGACGTGTCAATCACGATGGTAACAAAAAGCCAGCACTGCATACTGAGTAGTGCATAGCACCTCTTGATCCGAGCAGCATGGTGCTTGAGTCATGATTGTGCCAATGTGCAGTTGTAGATGTTTTTCCATGAAAGAAATTGCTGTTAATTCCATGTATTTGCCACATGAAGACACTCAGAATTGTTGAAATAACCTTTTACCCCCACTGCAAATTAGATACTGTGGTCATGGATGAATAACAGCTTGGGGTTTTAGTTTGTATGCGATTAAAATTAAGAAATAATTGGATCCGTGTTGACTCTCGGGTCACCAATTTGAGAGGTATATTTATATTTGGTCTTTGCCTCGGTGACATCAAACACTAGCTCCTCTGGGTGTTGAAACAAACTCATTTCCCCCCAAACAATCTGCTTGAATCGCCAATTGTACACATTTCCAATCCTAAAACCTTCCTGTTAACAAAACTCTAAACAAAGGCAGTAAAAACCTCGTTATATTAACCCTTTTGGAATTTGTTTTGAAAGACCCAAGCATGGCCCACTTTAGCTACCCGACATGGCGAGCATAAAAAAGAAAAAGCCCCCGCATCGATCACCCTGCACACATGTCAAGACTGCTCGAATAAAAACGAGGTGTAAATAATGTAGGGGGCCGATATGGCGCAAAGCGGCATTTGCTGTGTGGAGATGTAGGCTATAAAAACACAGCAGCACTGTCTGAGCTGCTTCACTTTCCTGTTTGCCACCGCACCACCGCTTCAGCAGAACGCCGCTCTGCCCGCCAGATTTCCAATGTGGTTAAACGAGATGTTGCGTTTGCTTCTTGGCAAAGCGTACGTGGGCGATGTTTTCTGCCCCATATTTCCATAACAGGTAAAGGAGACTTCTGTCAGATTGTGTGCATGATTTAAAGTGTTTAATGCTGCTCTGCCTGTAATGCTAAATATTAAGCATATTTCAATGTAGGAGGAATCAAGACATAGAGTTTAAAGACATGCTAGTGGTTCTGTATTTAAGAGATAGCCGTGCTTTGGATTGCTAACATGGTCACAAATACAATGCCAACATGCTGTTTAGTGTGTTTACCATGTGTGTTAGCATGTTAACATTTGATAATTAGCACTGAACACAAAATTCATATGAACATGATGGTGGCACAACATAAAGAAATCAGGGATCAGCAAAGCTATTAGGATTCATCCTCTGAGAACATCGAATGTCTGCACAAAATTGAATGTCAGGTCATTAAATACATTACAGTTTGGGCCGATGTGGTGAAGTAACAGACTGAGATGACAGTCACGCTGCCAGCTTGGTTAAAGGAAAAAAATAAAAAATAAAAAAAAGCATTTATTTTCCAGCAGCTTTTTTGATGTTGCATCACTTGGCCATGTAATTCGAGAAAGTGTCCATGATTCCATATTCCACCTAATAATTCAGTTATGAAAAGCATTAAATAGGAAATGCATGGATATACGAGGTCAAATCAGTCGTGCATATATATGCAAATGCAATATGATGAGATGTTTATTATAGTTTAGGGTTCTTCACCTGAGTACGGTTCTTGTGTTTGTGCCATTTTATAGAAACACTGAAGAGCATCCAAAGCCGTAATATGAAAAACACGAGGCCTCGGTAACCTTTGACACAAATACTGTCTGACCCCATAAGTCAGTGAAAATCACAAACCCTCCTCGAGGAGCCTGTTACTTTCCGCCTCATTGTTTCTAACCAGTGAACCTGGTGGGTTGGACGTTGTGATATGCAGAGTAGGCGCTTTTGATATATGTCTCGCTGTCAAAATTCATACACTTCAGAATGCCGTCTGCTTCGCGCCGCATGAGCGTTTTCTCCCAGCACAATGGAGATGTCACACTGGGACATGTGGAAAGCTACAGCCCCATTCTCCGTCCCTGGGGCCCCTGGAGAACACAGGAGGAAACCCCTCACTGATAAAAAAGAAACCAAAAAAAAACAATACATCCCCTTCCCCTCGACTACTGTGAAGTGAACTCTTGTGGGTGCCTACTGTATGTGATGATAATGAGGGCAGGAAGGAAGGCAATGACTTTGTAAGTGACCAGGAACTGATATACGAGGGCCCGGTTAATTGGTGCCTTTTACGAGGTGATGCATATCGTGTTGCTCTGTTACAGGAGGTCTGGCTCGGTTCCAGTCGCCCCCGTTTACATGATGTATTTATGACTGAAAGCAATTTTCTCGATGAAATATTTATGATCGTAGCTACAGTTTCTTAGTTCATGTACACAGGGGTCTGCAGTGTCCAGTTCCTCTGGTAGTGATGCTTTATGTGTCGGGCACAAAGACGGAACACAATGTGACATTTATGTACAATTCTATACATTTGAACACCAAACTGGGATTTTCGCCAATTTAGACGAGTACTGTCGTCTGTAAAGATCAGATATAGCAAAGGCTTCTTCTGGTTCGTTAAAAGTCAGGTCTTGTTTTTTATTTATATTTTTGTACTCGTGTAATTAAATGCAGCAATCTGAAAACACAATGACACCTTTGCCAGGAAGTTGGACGTCTGATGATCTGAGATGTAATTTAAGCCAGATCATCTAAATCACTCAATTTGGTTCTTAAAGCAGCATTCAGAGCATTGATATAGCAGCAAACATCTATTTTCTATGTAAAGATATAGTGGAGTAATGTCTACCCGAGTAGAGAATGAAGTCTCTCTCTCTCTCCCTCTCTCTCTCTCCCTCTCTCTCTCTCGCTCTCTCTGTGTTGTTATTGACATAGTCGGCCGGCCACACGGGCCTTTGGGTGCATGTGAGCTCACGGCCACCGTTCTCATCCGAAGGTTACAGACGATAACGGCGTCCAGACCTATGATGTCATCATGTAACCCGTCGGGTGAACAGTAGTTCTACCAGCGCTTGTTGTTTGCACGGTTAGATGTGAGCCGTCACCACAATGAGAGGCGTTTAGTTGCAGAAGGAATGCTCCGAGTCTTGGATATTCTTGGATATATATCAGTAATATTCCCTCATATCACTAGAAAACTACAGTAAATATGGTCAAAGTTGAACCAAGATGTTGGTCTGTAAACTATTATGGATGTTCATAACTGTTTTGATGCTCGTGTTTTCTGATTCTGCTTCCATTTTGATACGTGAACAAAGGCGATGTTCCCAGATCTCAGCATGTAACTTTGTACAATGGAATAAAATGTTGTTATTACCGATAAGAATGATGGCCAGAAGTAACGACTAAGTTGTGGTAAACTAGAATTTCCCAAGACAGTGAAATTTGGAGTATGAAATCTTACAGATATTAGGTGCTGTGGAGCTAAAACAGACAACATATTTTATATACTTTAAGTATATTCTGCACTTTTGAAGATTATATTTTATTGCTTCACAGATAAGCCAACTCCTAACTCCTCAGTTATTTCTTTTGTGTTTCTGTTCATTCACTGGTTTTTATTTTATTATAGTTTATTTTTTATTTTTAACTATGTTTTAACTATGCTTTTTACGATGTTTTTACTATGTACTGGCTCTGTAGATTTTATTTTTTTTTAATGAAAAGTGCGCTACAAATAAAATGCATTATTATTATTATTATTATTATTGTTATTATAAGCCAATGTAATATATAGTATTGCTGCTGGAAAACGTGTGGCAACGTGGGCCACAACAAAAACCTTTTGACTGTGTGACTGAATTGTGTTAGTTTAAATAAAAGAACAGTTTGGGAATATGCACCATGTCTGTAGAATATCGAGTAGTGTTGCGTCTAGTCTCAAAGCCTTTATAACTGTTTATCCTTTGGTGCATATTCATGTATGCGTTTAATCAAATTATCACTGTGTTGCTGTCGATCTTCATCTACGATGACGGGTCACCTGCCAAACATACAAGGTCTAATCAGCATAACTCAAATTAAACAAAATAACTGACATCATGCCCGGAATCGCAGAGCAAACTGAACCAGCTCCACCAAACAACCCTCTCTTGTGCCTTCTGTTCCTCTGCCAACGAAAAAAAAAAGTCCCATAAAAATTCAAAGCATGGCCGGCGTTGCTGCTCTTTATCATCATGTTTGGGGGTGAAAGCAGCAGAGGGAAGAGCCGGTACAGCCGCCAACGTGATCTGTGTGATTCCTTTGAGTCGGTCGCTCCTCTGCAAACTCGGCGCCAAAGCAAACTGCCCGTTAACAGCGCGTGGATTGTGCCTTCACCTGGCTGAGGCTATAACATGCACATTCATGAAACCGACCGGCTCGTACCTGACTGCTGAGACAAGGCACGCTTTCACCCCGCTGCTTGTTTCCTCCACCAGAAAACTCCCTCTGGAGTTTTAGGAGGAAAGTCATTCAGTATATGAAACTAAGAATCTGAAAAAAACAGATTATGACATTCTTAGTTTTATTCAAAACAATTTTACTGATCAACAAAAGCTATTAATGTTAGAATAAGTACTTTTTGGTCCGAATACAGTTCAGTAAACCACAGCAGCAGTTGTGTTTCCCTCTCATTGTAACTCATTGTAAGAATCAAAAAATGGAGAAAAGTCTCGATCGATCAAAGTTAGTTTAGAACATGTTTGGCGCTACACGTCCGGACTCAACTGGACCTGCAGCGCACGCGTGAGACGGAAGTGTTTTAAATCGTATCATGTTGGTGAAGATGCGTGTGATTAGGAAGTAGTGAGCAGAAGGCTGGTTAAAGGAGACTTGGATTATACTGCTGATGTTTTGATGTAGTTTTGCTGTCGTTAAACCTGGACCCCGTTTACTTTACCTCATCGAGGATTTACTCTGTTTTCAGATGCTCAGTTCTCCGGGACGGCATGAGAGAAAAAGCAAAGTTTCCTTCAAGAATTCAAGGTGACACACGGTGAGCAATTGACGTAAAATCGGTCATTTTGTGTAGTATTCCTTTAAATAGTAAACTTACAGAAATAAAGTTCTTCATACAATATCAACAGATCCCCAATCGGCCTCAATCAATGGTTCTCATCAGGATTTCCCTAAAAAGGAATGTGTGATTTATTTATTTATTTCTGCATGAACATAAACAAGCCACTCACAAACTCACAGTGATGGTGTCCAGCAGAGATGTTGTATCGAGCTCCGGGTTCAGGAGAGCAGCTGCTGAGGGAAACAAATTCTATCAACACTTCCTTGGCAACCTTGAAACCCAAGGTTTACCCAATATGACCGTGAATATTTTAAGACTCTCTGATGCTGGAAAAATACCACATGAGATATAAAGATGTCTCTTTCAGAATGTTATTTCGTGCATGCTGGGAAGTATCAACAGGGTGCCAGCCAGAGAAAATATCAAACCGACAGAAGTGGAGGCAGACTCTAATCACTAATTGGATGTGTACAAAACCTTGATCGTGTCGCTGTGAGAAGCAGGAAAGCACCAGCTCGTCGCAAATATTTCAACCCGCAGAAGCACGTACTAATCACCATGAGAGGGTAAACACAAGTTCACCACTTTGCTCTTACAATGCACTGTAAGGCGGCTTTGTGAGGGTAAACCACGCAACAACAGTCAAGCCGTCAATCATAAGGCGATGTGTGTTTGAGTGCGGCCCATTGGGGGTCTTTGCCCCCTCGTAGCGGGGGGGGGGGGGGGTTGCTGCTGCAGTGTAACAGGCCCCTGCATGGACACCGAAGACGACGGTGTCGAGCAGGCGCCAGCTGGTCGTGACTACTGTAATCTCTGCCATTGATTAAATGGCTTCCCAAGTCTTAGGGGGGGGGCACCGGAGTCCTGATGGGGCAGGACCACAGTGCAGGGCAAATGGATGAACACACCCTGGGCTGCTTTCTGATGTCGCCTGATGGGGCTGTTGGTGTGAAAGACATCGGCGTTGGCAGCCCCAGAGAGATATTACCTGCTGTGTGGGTCTATAGGACAAGGGGGGGGGGGGGATTTCTAAAGACGGCGGCTGGATGGGTCGTGTGAATAGAGGTTTAGAGAAATACTGACAAAGCGTAAGAGTGAGCAGGCAGCGGCTGCTGGGTGCCGCCTTTCTACAGAGCCATTAAGAAATATTTCGAATACCTCTGAATACCTTGACTTATATTGACAGATGAGCAAAGAAAACAGGGGGGGAAAAAGCAGGTCTCTAATTCAGTTTTGTCTGTGCAAACATGAAATATCAAAGTCCAAAAATGACCTCTTTAGTGCCCTGAATTCAATGCAAAAGACTGAAGCAAATTGTGACTTAGACGATGTCTTTCAGCCAAAAGGAACATTTCTAAATTGGAGAAATAGTCGTTAATACACATATATAAATGCATTTAATGGCTCATTGATATTTACAGTGGTAGTGAAATGTAGGTTTCCTGATCAGACGAGGATCCATTGTATTTAACTTGCATATAAAGTACATTATGTTTGCTTTGCTCAACAAACCACCGGACGGCAGTAAATGTACCTCTGATGAATGCCACGTTGACAGACTACTGGTCTGTAAATGCAAACACATTTAGAAAGAAACGTTAATGCCGCCTGGATTACATTCGTAATCACCACAGAATGGAAATGCTATTAATTACAGTACATTACTGCAACCATCAGCAAAATGTTCACTGACGGCGTATTATGTTTTCTCTGAAATCCACTCTCAGCAGCTACAGTATGATTACCGGTACACTAAACCACAATCTTTCCCTCATCTTAAATCCAAACGAGCTTCTGTTGCCAAAATCGTACCACACCCCAGGCTTCAGGATGCAAACTCCAGTCACCTGTCAAAGTCCTGCATTTAGGACACCCATCATGCACCCCGACCTCCTCCATGTACAAGAACATGACACTATAAAAAGCCTGCTGAACGTAACTGCCGAAACAAACTACCGTAGTTGTATATTCTTCATTTCTGAGAGATCTTCTTTGTCTGTTATCTGTATACAATTGAAAAATTTACATCTCATTGAAAGGAATGAAAAATAAAATTGTGATTGAGACAGCAAGTTGCATTACGTCTCAGAGATAATATCACAAGATGAATATCAATGATGATTGAAACTAACAGAATACAGCGCTCCAGCACTGAATAGTGTTAATAGGCTCTCTTGAAGGGTGAGCTGTCCCCCAAAATCTTGAAAATCATTATACGTAATGGGCATTTTGTGATGCATAACTTCTATCATATCCTCTTCCTAAAAACACCAGCAGAAGGTTTCCACTCCAAGACAACAAGACGGTCTTCAACAGCCCACAGCCCCTTGCATACCCTTGAGCTATTACGGCCTGTAATTGATGCACATTATGAAGTCATATTTTCACAGCAGAGAGGGGAAAGCTAATTATGAGCTGAAATCAAATATAGACGTCGAGTGAAAAGGCAATATGTCACCGTGACAAATAGAGTAATAATAAGCCCGCCGTAGGATTTGACTTGTTTTTAGCTTGAGAACGAGTGTGGCTAAAAATGTCATTTAACAAAACGTCCTCTTTTCAGCGTCTGAAAATGTGAACAGGAAGGTTTTAAAAACAGTACAAGTTCGTTTTCTGAGAGCCAGATAGTATCTGCAGTGAGAGAAGTAATTTTTGGGGCATTTGTATTGATCAACAAACCACATCAAACCACAGATATTGATGTTATTTGTTGCCGTGGAGCAGTAAAAACCTTACTTATTGCCCCCTTAAAAAAGAAACTGCATCTACAGTATGGTTTGATGTCCTAATTTACACAGCTATGGCACTCAACAGCCAAACAATTTCGTCTGGAGAGCACACTGGTGAGAGCCAATACATCACACCACCTTGCTGACTTGAAATTCGAGTGATGGCGAGGGCTGATGTGCCCCGGGGGGGGGGGGCAGTTTTCCTCAGGGCTTACCTCGGCCGTCGGAGGCAGCGGACGACAGGCTTCTCCATCTAACGGCCTCTCGCTCTAATAACTGCAAGTCCCATCTCAGAGAAAGCTGCCGCGTGACTGATCAATGTCGACAGGTAGTTTCAAGGCCGCTGCTCACATCGCCCAGAACCGGGAGCAGCACACTTTCCTGAGGGCTCAGCTGTATCTGCCTGTTACGTTGGATAATCAACTTTATTTGCGTAGCACTTTTCAAAAGGCAGTTACAAAATGCTTTAGACAATAAAATCAGGGAGGCACCCGTATTAAAAACAGATGTATATGCTGTTTTTAAGGGGGGGGGGGGTATGTTAATGCAGATACAATTTCGTAAACACAGCACTTTTAAAATCATGAAGCCAAACATTTCAACCACAATTTCAGCTTGAAGTTGCTGTTGTTAGCAATGAGCATGACAGCAGCTACATATTTAAATATAGCTCTGGGTGTATTTGGTGTCTAACTGAAACCTGACGAGAGTAAAAACCAAGAAGCAAACGTCTCCAGCATGTGCAGAAATCATCTATCTGCTAATGCACTTTTCCTGGTTCCCACTTTCTTTTTCTTTGTGCTATGAAAATGATGGGGAGACACTCCGACTGCCAACTTCAATGGCCGTCTCAACAGGCAGCACGTCACACGGTCGGGCAGGAAGCACCCACCATTGGCCAGCCGCAGTTTCCATGGAGACCACAGTCTCCTCTTCTTCCTGAGAACGCGTAAACAGTGAGTGAACATGAGGCCATTCATATAAATTGTTTCCTAATCTTGTTATTTCTCATTTCCATGCTGAAATGGATGTTGGATTACAATTGTACTGGGAGTGGAGGGAAGAAGGGTTGCCAAAAAAAAAAAAAAAAAAAAAAGTTTTCATGTTTTGTTATTTCACTGGAGTTCATGGTGCAATCACCAGCTGGTGATTTAAAATGATCAGGGAATAATCACATATAGTCTGGTGACTATGAGGATTAAAAAGAAAATAGACCGTCAGGTTACCTCCAATAATACATTTGTAATTCCAGGAATATTTGTTGGATTCTTTTTCTTTGTTTTGTTTCTTTAACAAGACTAAGAGTAGTGGCTGTACTGAGCTAAATGCTAATATCAACATGTTTAAAAATGAAAATGCTAACAAGCTGATGTTAACCAGCTTAGTTTAGCATGTTGGCATGCTCACATTGTTTTACTACTTGGCACTAAAAACAAAAGTCTGGTGGGGATGTCGTTAGTTTCTACATAAACTTAAGTATTAAGTAAAGTAAAGAGGAAAAATCAGTGAGTCACCAAAGTCAGTAGGCTCCATGTTCTTGGAACCTTTAATGTCTGTACCAAATTTCATGACAACGCATATAATAGTTGTTGAGATATTTCAGTCCGGACCAAAGTGGTGCACCGACCAACAGACAGGCTGACATCTACGCTCAGGCCAAAAATGTGGAAGGATCTTCATCAAAGCCTCAAACTTTTGAAATCAAATCATCCCTTTTTCCCTTCAATGAACTCCTTCTTTTTGGCGCTGCAGGCTCCGTGTGATGTCAAATAAATCACCTTGGTATGCAGGAGGCTAAGGATGAGATATGGATTCCTAACACTCCCACTTCTGTCAGGAAAGCTTGACCTATTTGCACCGCAGTAATCTCTGACTCTTTTGATGACACTTTACCTACAGGCCCTTTTCTTTCTGAACTGAAACACAAGACAAGAGGAGTTAGCTGCTTCACGGCTCCTGCATTTGCTGGTCTGCTGGATTTCAAAAGGAAGAGCTATCGTTGCACTCCAGAAGTGTAATGTCCCCGGGTCAGAGCTCTATATCATGTCCAGATATGAAAAGGCTGTCAGTGGGGCAGGGGCCCATGAAATAAACACCTCTTGACCATTTGCACCCTTTGCATTCATCACGATTGTGCAACAAGCACGACCTCCTCTGCCATCAGAGAAAACACACACACTTGGTGTCATTTAATGGAATTACAAAAGCGCCATAAGCTGGACCGGCGTCCTCCTAATACTGAAGCTAATTTTCAAAGTGCCGGGCTAAGCTTGTTTTCTGCTCATGCAGGTGGTGAAATGATACGTATACACTACGGTGCCATTCATCATGTTTTTGCACACTTGTGTTCCGAAGAGGGGTCTTCGTGCTGGGAGGAGGTAGCGGTTGGTGGTTCATGGTGCATTCATTAAACACAGAAATCCACTACAGCTCAGTGAACTAGAAACTATATTACCACGGCCACTGCATGTTCCCGCTTCCATTTGTTTCCTGATTTACTCTTGGTGTGGATTAAGCTGCACGATATAACTGTGTTAATCCTCTGCATTACATCATCTTGTTGAGTTGGTGAAGTGAATCCAATCTTTTGTGCCTCTGCAGTATAATATCAGCATCGATGGATTTTACAAATCCAATTAGTTGGTTCTGGCTGGCTCTCGCTGCTGATTGTGAGAGCTCACTGTTGTATATTAATGGCACAAAATAATTAGCGAAGTGAAGACAGTCCATTACAATCATCATTGTTATCATCTAATCAGGGATATTACTTATGGAGGGAAAACGTAAACTGTTCCTCACGGGCATACGGGTCATTAATAAGAAGAGGGGGAGGGTCAGGTCGCCCTGACTTTAATGATACTTTCAACAAAACGCAGAACTGAGGAAAATAAATCTAAAGTCAATTTGAGTCCTCATCACTTTCTAGTGAAGATATATAAACCATAATGATAATGCAGCTGTTGAGCATTGGTTTCTGTTTTTGAAACAGTGATCTGTCTGTCTGTGGAAGCTAGTTAGCCTAGCTTGCTAAGGTTAGACATAGGTCTTCTTTTACTTAATGTTATTCCAACTTTTGCTGAGTGATCGGCAACTCCTGCACTGTAGAAAGGAGGCGGTCGAGCTGACATTAGCTCACTGTCTGTCATAATCAGGCGGCCACCTCCAGGTCTGAAAAGTGAAGCCAATGCTGAAGTGCCTTAAAGCTGCATTATTTGTAATAGCCAGCAGGGGGCGACTCCTCTGGTTGAATTGAAGTCTATGTGAAAATTACTCTACTTCTCTCTTGATTTATTCCCTCAGTAAACATTGTAAACATGGTTTATGGTCTCAATCTCTAGTTTCAAGTCTTCTTCAATACAGCATGATGTTCATTGAGTAAATTATGGTCCATTTCGAGTCAAATAGACCATAAATCAAGTTGTACTTTGGGGCGTGGCTGCTTTGTGATTGACAGGTCTCTACCTTGGCTTTGTTCGGTTCTGGGAGTTGTCGGTGTTTTTGTCTTATAACTTTAAGCCTTTCACTTCATGGAAGTTAATTTTAACATTTTAGTTGCCTAAAAGTTTCTTATTTAGCCTTTGGTTGTACTTCACTCCACCCTCTTGTGTCACTTCTGGTTCCAAAAACCAAGATGGCGACAGCTAACATGCCACACTTGAGACTTCAAAACAGCAGTCCACAAACCAGTGGGTGACGTCACAGTAACTTCGTCAACTTCTTGCAGTCCATGGTCATAATGGGTCAAAATGTGGTGATGGTAAATAACGGTCGAAGCTCACAGAGTATCGTTGGTGAGGGCTGAGAGATGGGACAGCAAAGACTGTCTGTCCCCTAGTTGTCTTTATTTCCATGTCTGATGCTGACTTTTTGCCTGGGACATGTAGCTGTAGCTTTAGCCTTAGCCTTTTATGTAGATCGATAGATAGATGGATGGATGGATGGATGGATGGATGGATGGATGGATAGATAGATAGATGGATGGATACGTTATTCATCCCCAGGGGGAAATTTGTTTGTTAGCAACTGAAAGTCAGCTGGGGGCGTATTTTTCAACCAACTCATGACGCACAAATTAGCTTAATTAGCTAGCTAATTTCAGCCAACAAAGACAAAGGTTGTTGGCTAAATGAGAAGCCAGCGTTTCTTTCTATTGCATCAAGGACCCATTTTTTGGGAAAATTACTAACAATTGTGAGGGGTAAATCTGCCCGTCATCGTTGTAAACTGCATATGTGCAGTTTACAACCTCTAGGAACCTCTACGAGTCAGTAGGGCAAACAGCAATCAATTTCCTTCTCTAAGTGTGAGAAAGTTAAGCTAAAAAGTATATTTTACATTGCACTTGTTTAGTCCGCACCAATCAACTGATGGTGTAGTAATAGTATCAAATTGCCAATAAGATAAGCAGGAGAAACGCTGACAACTAAAATGCCTCCTTCAGTTTGTTTACGCGTTTTATTTTTGCTCCCTTAGTTAAATCCCACCGCTCGTCTCATTGATTTAGGGTTATTACGTTAGTGGCAACTGGGCTGCAGAGTGTAAAAGGTCTGAGATTAATGGCACCAGTGATACGAGTGCAACTGTAATTCGTGACTGTGTGTTCAATAGCTCCTGCAGCTTGTGGATTTCATTACACAAAGACAAATGGATGATCCAGGCACAGCTGAATTTTGGGAAGCAGAGACCATGTTGGGGGGTTGGGGGGGGGCAGACATCTAGCCTAATCAGTGGTCGTATGTCTCAAGTGCTGTGTAAGCATGCAGTGAGGCGGCCTGCACTGTCAAGGAAATGGCACATTTATCCACTTCGGGAAACTGCAATCTGTGGCAGAAGATCAGATCAGAGCAGGAAAAGGATATTTTTCATCCATGGCCACTGTGGACTGCCTAAACACAAAGACGACTTTCTCTTTTCTTACCTGTTCAGCCACAGGTGATTTTTAGCATGCGGACAGATGAAAATACTGCAGAGGAAAGCTGGCCTCCTGCCAAACATGCTGGTAGCGTAGAGCAGTTCAGCCAAATGTACCAGCATGAGGCTGCTGGTAATTTCTTATCCTTCTTTCACTTTGCTTGAAGTTAGGATTAGAAGACATGCTGCGCTGTGTGTGTGTGTGTGTGTGTGTGTGTGTGTGTGTGTGTGTGTGTGTGTGCGCTCCTAAGGAGGTTTCAGATATATGGTAATCGCTCCCACAAAGTCTCCCACAAAGTCTTACCAAGGCAATAGGATGAAAACAACTCAAACAGCATTGAATTACTAATCAGAGCTTTTGTGGAGGAAATGTAAACTCTGGCACTGCGAGGTGGAAACATGTCTACTTTCAGTTTTTAAACATTTGGCTGTGCAGAGTAAGAATAGTTTAGGCCTAATAGAGCTATTTTATGTTTTATCAACTCAACTGACCCTTTGCTCAGTCCCTCCCCTTGATTGCTGATTGGCCAATCATAGCGTAGCATCGTCCGGCAACTAAACGACTCTACTCCATAGATTCTCATGCAATCATTCAACATTTTCTTCATTTTCAGGTTAGTTTTGTGGATTTGGAGCTAGTCATGGTTAAATGTTGTGTTATGATACTCGTTGCCCGGAGAGCTTAGGAGATATACATGTTTCTAAAACATTACGTTTCTACATAAAAACCTGTGGAGCTAAAATAAGCAGAGTACGTTAGCACAGTATTAACTAGCGTTAGCAATTCTATGCTACGCTAGCTACTGAAGGTGGACTGAATGTAAATACAAGCTGCTTTTGCTTTTTAATGACTGTCCCATCTTTACAGGAACAGTGTTCCTTAATTTCATCGTCGTCTGTCTCGCTCTCCAGGTGATGTGGTGGTTCACTTTTACACTGTGATCTGTAGGCGTTACCTTCTATCTTTTATCTTTTTAACCTGTTTTTGCTGCTGAATCAGTTTAACATCCTGGATCTTCAAAAACATATTGGAGACTCTGAAATCGGCTTTTCTGTTTTTCCAAAAATGTGATAATGTTTATTCAGTGAGTGCAGTTAGTGACAGTGTGGGCTCCATAGTAGCTATGACAGCTTGGAGTAGCAGCAGGGGGCGGGGCTTCGCAAACGGTCAATTACAAGAGGCATGTACAGACCAAAGCAATCATTCCAAATATTGTTTTTTGTCTGCAGAATTTATGAGCATTAAAGAAAATAAATAAGGGGGAGAAACAAATGTGTACAGGGTTATAAAAATGTACAATCCGTGACTTGTGGGGGGGCTCGCCTCTCGCCCATGGCCTGTCCGAATTACATATCACCCACTTGTATGAGGAAACACTGCCGGGGGTTCTGTGAGCAAATCAAATGCTTATGAAACTGCTCTCGGTCCAATGACTGACTTCGCTCCTTTTGTATGCACTGTTCAGCATTGCTCTCAGCTGTTGATTCTTTTTGGAATTAAAATGTTGTTTCCCCCCGCATGTTCTTTGATAACACAAAAGACCTGACTGATACTGTGCATAATGGAGAAGAGAAGAAAGCCCGTCTGTTGTGAAGGAGCCGTGGCTGAAAACGCATCTCACTGTGGTATATTTGAGCTCAGCCTTTGAAGTCATAAGTCTGCTAATGCTTCCTGTTGGACTCGAGCTTCGAGAGTTTGCTTTTAATTGCTCCCAGAGAAAGAGGTGAATGGTAAAGGAGTACCAGATTCTACGTAAAGGGGATTACAGTAATCTGAATACAAAATATCGGCAGCTGTAATTTGTTTGGAAATTCTTTCTTTTCATCATCTCTTATGTTCTGTCCCATGAGCTGTTTTAAGTCCATATCCTTTGGGATCTGCAGGGAAATGATTTTTGAGAAAGCATATCAGATTATGTTTCTGAGTTTGTTTTCAGCATCACATTGGTTTACCACCCCTAATTGAACCCGTATGGAAGAATAGATGTTTGTAACCAGGTTGAATGACCAGGCCAGCTGAAAAAAATCTAAACTGGACGCCAGGAAAACACACACTGACAATAACAACCATCGAATCCCCTGAAATAACTCGCCTTTCCCCCAATTTCCCACTGGCCAGAAATGTAAACGCACTGTTCTTTTGGTGAATGCATGTGAACTGAAAAGCAGGGCTGAAAAATCACTTGCATGTTCTGGAGTCAATAAAAGTGAAGCTGCTCTGTGTGCTTATCGAACACTCAAAGCAAATCGATATTACAATCAAAGCATCAGCAGCGGAAAAAGATCCCACCATTAAAAGCTTTTATGGAAATACATAGAATGGCGGGCATACAATCAATAAGTGCCCACATGCACTCACCACGGGGAGTCATTCCCTCACATACGTCAAGCGTGCTGGAACACAATAGACTTTAAATCCTGTTTTTGAATGGCTGACTTGACATGGGGCGGCTTATTGCCATTGTGTTGACACAAATTTACCTCAACAATGGAGCTGAGGGGGGATCAAATGCGGCCCTCGACTAGCCGTTCGTTATCCTGCTAGCTTAATGACCTGTGTAACGTGACATTACGACCACGAATATTGCCGTCTTAATCTCATTTCTCAGTCGGACACCAATGGGCATCTGGTGTTGAGGGAAAGCCCTTCCAGCGGAATAAAAGATGATACTGCCAACCATTTTACAGCATGCGTCAATTGTCTTTTTAATTAAGATAAAGGAAATCATGTTTTAACAGAAAGCAGTGTACACATGCAGAAGAGGGGGAGAAACGTCGAATTAATTTGAACTTGAGGGCTCCATCTTTCCAGAGCTCCTGGTGGCTTTTATCTTGCAGTTGGGGCTCATTATTTTATATCCAAAATCAAACTAGCAAATGATTGACGCTTGAAGGAAGTCATTATGTTGCGTTTGAAGCACAGCAATCTTTTTTACATAATTGTATTATTGTCCTATTCAAATCCATGTAGTTAAATATCTTCATAAAGTTCTACATTTTTAAGCCATTAAATAGGTGCACACAAAGCTAAAAGCTGGGTTAATGAGTTCTATTAATGGTTGTAATGTTATTGCAGATCGGCAGAGAATAAAGAAAGTATTGAACGTCTTCAGCACTTTATGAAAATGCTTTTTTTTTTCTCCATTCTTTCTTGGTTACAATCTTTCCATTGCTGACGAGGAGTTTCATAAAGAGCGGAGAAAGCACGACTTGGACAGTTGCATCTTGTTAGTGCCGCTCCAACATGTGAAGTTCCCTATCGTGCCAGATGTTAATAGCATAATCGATCTCTACTAAATTATAAGTCTTGGTGCTTTATTAGTGTCCCCATGTCAGCAGCTCCCATGTCCTCATTTCCTCTCCACAGTAAGCTGCAAAGTTCAGGGAGTTACAGTGGAGGAATTATCTCTGTGGATATCTCAGGCTCGCAACAGGAAAAAAAAAAAGCGGTAAAGGCCGAGAGACGGACAGATACAAATAGGCGGCAGCAACTGTCCAAGTGATTTATATGTCTTTACAGGACAGTTCACTGGGGGAATACACCTCATCTGATACCTGCGACCCTTGACCCTCAGCCAAGCTTTTACAAGTTATCTTGTCAGGAACGCTGCGAGACTTAAATCCCTCCCTCTGCAGCCTGAACTCTAATGGCAGATGTTTATGGAAGGGGCCGGCTTCTCCCCCACTTAGCTGGCCTGATGGAAGTCAGGTGGCAGGAGCTAACAACATATGGAAAGCCCATTAGAGACTGCATTAGAAACGACCTTTTAAGCCCCGCGTCTGTGCTATATTTCATCATTTTGGACCTTACCTGCACACAGGCGCGATCCGTTCAGGACTCGGTTTGAGTCCGAGAGGATTAGGATGTCTATTGATGTCTGAATTTGGGGGATAACTCAGACGAGCGGTCTGTCCACTGTTGAAAAGAAAAAGAAAAACGGCTATTAATCGTGTCAGAAATGTGTATTACTTCTGAGGATTCATGCAGAAAAGTTAGCGATAAAAATGTAAAGGTTTATTGACAAGTAGGTTTTCACATACAAGGAATGTGCCTTGGAATTTGGTGCATAACAATAAACATAGTAGGAGAAAGAAAATACATCAAAAACGAGTACTGCAAACGTTGTTTTTTATGAACAGCTGCACCGTGTTTGAAATGAAGAGGATGGAATGTGAAAAAAATGTACAAAATGTTCAAAAGTTCACAGTATTAAGTATAAATAATGTGAGCAAGGTGCAGAGATAATCAACAAAGATGTGTTTTATTGAGTCAGATGTGGAGGAGCTACAGTAATGTCACATACGTCCGTTTGGTTGGGATAGAGTAGGGCAACAACCCACGATTATTTTCATCGTTGACGAATTTGACAATCATTTTCTTGATTAATTGATTAGCTGTTTGTTACAAAGGTGGATCAGTGTTTTCCAAAGCCCAAAATGACGTCCTCCATTGTCTTATTTTGTCCACAACTCAAATATATTCAGTTTACTGTCCTACATGACTCAAGGCACCACAAAATGTTCACATTTAAAAAGCTGGAATCAAAGAATTCAAACTTTTTTTCTTTTTCTCAAACCAATGAATCGCTTATCGGAATAGTTAGTTAAACTTTGCAGCTCTGAATAAGAGATGGTTGGGAACCCGGGCCTTATTGATGAGGCTGGCTGCAGTCGTGAAGAAACTGTTCTTGTGGAACACACCGAGGCGCCATCCTGAAAATTTAGGAAGCGTTTGTGTCTATATACACACCTACATACATACATACGTACATACCGCATTTTGCAGATTGACTTTTTAGATTTTCGAGGAATAGACGGTCAATTTAAATGTCCCTTCTACTTTCTCAGGACTTTTTCCTAAAATAAATCAGCTGAAATTGTCAGAAGTGAAACTGTGTTTTTCTGTAACTCTTCAGATTGAAAGAAAGAATTACATCTTCTTATTAGATTGTTAAACAATGTGTGCTGCATTAAGCAACACAAAACTGTACAAAGACTGCGTGCTTCTACAAACCAGCACTCGTCTTACAGCACAAATCAGATTACTGGTGCATGTGTTTCATTTTTCTCTTATTTGAGACTCATTTGCATCTGCAGGCCCAACATAAATGTCAAACTGCACTCTCTGGCTCATTAATAATACAATGGAACATCTAGATCCCAAAGCTTGTGTGGCATTTTTTGGCAATTAACGAACTGACTGTTGTAATTTGAAATACTGCCCTTAGGGGTCCAACATGCATATGATAAATATTTAAATGCAGTCAACAGATTTAGGCAGCAGCTATTTAGCTATTGTCAGTCACTGTTTCACTGTTTACCCTGTAGCTCTGCAAGACTCATAAATGTGTAGATGTTCTCTCATCAGCATATTCTACCGCAACGCACAAATGTAATTTAATTCTGTCCTTGGCTTTTATTTGAAAGTGTAACTGCACTTTATTACACTTTATTTAATCTTTGTTCATCGGTGTAGTCTTTTTAGCACCATGCTCTGTTTAAGAGCCCCTTGAGCAAGTCATGTTTCCAGCTCGTACGAGAATCATAGTGCATGTTATATTTGATTATTTGCCGATCACGTATGTTGCAGTAAATGTCCAATTGCTTGTTTATAGCAATCTGCGACTGTAAATTCTGCTTTACAACCATGGCCTTGTGTTTGTATGTTATATTTACTTTAGTGCTCGCTGTCTATTCACTTCATGTGTTTATAGTCTAGTTGTCTTCCACCTGATTTACTGCTCTTTTTACTATTTGCGATCACTTTCATTTTATGTTGTTGTATGTGCTCTACAAATGAACTGAACCTGTCGAAGGTATTACAGCTCCAGATGTCAGCAGAGGGCAGTTTGAACTCCTGTGCCTAGAAGGCGTGTAAAAAAGTGCATGTGTTACCTAATGCTGCACCAAAGGAAAGAAAACCCAGCCCTTTAGAATACAGCTTACTCTGCAAACCATTTCTATTTCAGTATTGCACAGACCCAAAACCAAAACGGACTCACGAGCAAATAGTCATATACACGTGTTTTATTAGGGCTGGGTTTCGTTTCAAAAAAGGATGATGTCAGCAATACCAGTACCCTTAAAGTGTTACTGATACCAATGTATACCTATCGTGTGTGTGTGTGTGTGTGTGTGTGTGTGTGTGTGTGTGTGTGTGTGTGCCCACCCTCTCGTTCCCCCTCAGTTAGCACTGTTAGCTCAGTTAGCACTGTTGCGCTGTTTTTACTGTTAGCACTGTTTGTTGTTAGCGCCATTCACTGTTAGCACTGTTAGCTACTAGTCGCCGGCTCAGTCATCTGTGTTGAGAGGCGTTGGCATGCAGGCAATCCCGGCTGTATGGTCAAATTTTGCAATAAATCAATTAATTTCTTTTTGGGCTGCAAGAAAAACCATACATAATACAAATGCTATATTATAATACAATTTGTTTTCTTGATCTGGGCCCAAAAAGGATTGATTGCAGGTATCGTTTGACGCTTCGAGACTCCATGGTGGGTTACTTTAGTCGAGGTGTTGAGGACTGATACCCTGCCCTAGGTATGATGCTCGTCTCTATTCAGCACTTATTTCATATTCAGAAAGTTGAGGCTTTCTAAGATGCGTGTCTTGCCGAGTGGAACTTTAAACAAACAGACTTGCTTTCCCTCAACAAGTACCATCAAAGTGGGTGCATGTGTATGCGTGTGTGCGTTTATCCCTCGATCCCAGCGGAGCTATTCCTCCAGGCAGCTGCTGCTGCTGCAGCAAATAAGACCGTGCTTAGTCAACCTGCCTGGTTGAACAACAGCTAGAATGTAAAACACTGTGGATATATCTTTCGCCTCGCATTCAGCACAAAGCCACAGCAACATAATGGCTGTGGCTTAAGTGCCATTTCCAACACTGCCTTTGGGTAACACATTCTTAACTCCCCCATTTAGAACCTCTAAGCACAATATAAATTCTTTGTGCCGCACTGAAAGTGGTAGTTGTAAACATACATGAGGACGTGTGATAAGTGTTTGTTCATGCATTTAGAAACGAGCGTTACTGCTCCCGAGGCTGGTGCATTAACAGCTCATGTTGTTTTTAAACAACTAAAATATGACATTGTTGTACAGTTCTTCTGATTAATTATTCACAAATGCACTAACTACACATGTTTCCATCTCATACACCTACATGAAGTACTTTTCAGGACTGTGCCGTTGGACACGGTCAGCATTTATTACATTTATCATGCACACGTATAAATTATTCATATTCCCACTGGCAGTGTGTATTAAAATAAATTCCATGACTGTCTCGCAATTGTTTCTTTAAAACTCATCTCAAGCACTTCTGTCGCTCAGCGAGAGTGTTTGTGTGATCCGTCTCTGCTGGAGTCGGTTCAGCAAACCACTTGTCTGCTCAAGGATACGTGCAAGACTTGTTCCCTAGCAAACAGAGCACCTGGTTCTTGAGAAAGCCTTTATATGTTGAAGTTGTGCTGACCATAATATTTGTGATGTTTATTAAAGGAGTGGTTTTCTAGGAAAGGCATGATATTGGTACTTTTGTTAAGAGTTGGATGAGAAGATCGATTACCACTCACTCGCGTATCTGTGCATGGATGCTGTGTGGAGCCTGAGCTGGGTGTCCATTAGCTTGATGTGTATTAGCAT
Organism: Lycodopsis pacificus; assembly: GCA_028022725.1. Taxonomy (NCBI): domain Eukaryota; kingdom Metazoa; phylum Chordata; class Actinopteri; order Perciformes; family Zoarcidae; genus Lycodopsis; species Lycodopsis pacificus. Next base: position 5,549,176 of record CM051689.1, read on the forward strand.
AAAGACAGGAAGCTATAGAGGAAAAGAGTTAGCCGGCTTTTCTCCAGAGCTCGAAAACATACCAGCAGCACCTCTGAAGCTCACAGATGAATGCTAATTATAATAAAACTTAGTATTATTATAATATTATTATTTAGAGGTGCTGGTATGAGAATCAACAACTCTGGGCTTTCAACCCAGTCTGCTACAAAATCATGTTCCCAAACAACTAAACTACATTTCCAATTGCGTTTCAAGGGAAATGTCATTTCTTATTTTTTGGTGGCAGTTTTGAACTTGTTGATGATGTTGCAATTTTAGAGAAAACAAAAACGCAACAAAACTACTTGATCAGGTTTAGTGAAGCATCATGTTTAGATTTAAAATGGAAGTTTGTGAACTGACTTAAGTTAAATTAACACAAGTCAACGTTGACTTTTGGTTTCACACAAACTGCGTACTTATTGTCTTCAGAGTCAATATTGTCGTGATTATTCTGGAAATCAAGCAAGAAACTGTTGAGGGATGAAACAAACGGATGGGAATGTATATTTTGTATCATACCCTGTAAATTGCAAAGCAGATAAATCAAGAAACTTGACAGTAGACACATTTGTATCGTGTCAATATATTGTTGTATCACCCTCCACTGCTCGGGTATAATTAATTACAAAAAAGACACAAAGCTACAGATTTCATTAATGACAGAAACAATCTAATTATTCACCATTCGGAACCACGAACACGAAGCACGACTCGCATCAACGATAAATCTCAACGTATTAAACCGTTTTTACTCTCTGCTTGTTCAGCTTGCTGCTTATTTGATTTGGAGGAATGAAAATAAAGAGAACCGTGCGAGCAGATTTCACCACAGTGCAGCAGTATTTCCCAAACGTCACACCACCTGCTTGGCTTAGCCCCCTGATCAGTTCACCTGACTCGGCAAACTGTGAAGAATATATCTTGTTTGTTCTGCTGCAAGACAATAAGCGGTGAGCGCAGCTTGTTATCTGTGGCGGGACAACTTCAATCTTCTCCAACTGTGTCCCTGTTCCGCCGCCTGTTGAAGAATACATGATGATATTGCTTTAAAAAAAAAAACAACGCGGGCTCATCCTCCGCCGGGGTTGCTGGTGTCTTAAGTTTTATCGGTGTTTCCTTCGCCGTCAATGCAGCTCTCATTGTTTACCAAGAGAGCACAACACAAAGCACAGTATGAGGCAGTGTACCCATTCAAAAGATGGGCGAGGGAAGTCGGTACCAACTGTGCAGTGAATGCCATTATTATCTATGGTCTGCATATTGAGAGGCACCGAGGGCATCAACAACAGCGTGTTGTGTGTTGTGCCATGCTGTGAGCTGCCTTTCAAACGCATTTCCAAGGGCAGCGTTGGAAATGCGCTATAGGGGCCCAGAGATGGAAAACAATATTCTCAATAGGCCATCAGCTTGTGTTCTTTTCTCAGTTGTGAGAGATAGAGAGGGAGGGGAGAGAGGGGGAGAGAAACTGCCGTGACCTTTAAAATTCACACAGGAGAGATGCTCCCCTCTGGGCTCTCGAGAGCGTTACAGCCTGAGGCCTATATCATGCAATTCCAGTGTAGTTTAACCGTGTCAAGGGAGGCCTTGAGTGTGCAATTTCTGGTATTACCCCGACTGAACCTGGAGAAAAAAAGGTGTTTTCTGTCAAAAACAGATCCAATGAGATCCAATGTTTTTGCTCTGCAGGATTTAAGTCACAGTCGTGAGGATGATAAGAATATAGCTAAAGATGTCAGCGTGTTGTCTATCGGGGGGTGTAATTCTGGTTCGGACAATTCTGTGCACCAAAGGAAGCAGCTCCATCAGTGTCACGCCGTCTGGCTCGCTCGTCCCCCTCAGGAGTGAAGCTTCACAGAGTGGCTCTGCTGGTAAACAGGAGCATGCGGCGTGTTGTGCTTCAATGATTCTATGATGGTCCTATGAGAGCCTAACAACCATCCTCACCGATAGCACAGTGATCTTTTCCTAACCAAGTAGCTTCATGTTGTGTGAACTGGAAGCTTGGAGGATGTGCTGCAGAGAGCAGGCCAACTCTTCTGCCCTCACTATGCATGCAGCTCTGCAGCGAGACACAGTTCAAATAAAGGTAGAAGGCGTTAGTTAGCTTTTGAAGTTGTTGCTGAGAGCGACTGTGAGACTGGAAAAACAGTATGAGACAACAAAAGTGATCAGGACCCTGAGAAAGATGACAAACCCTGAACAAAGGTGTTGTTGCAGCAACAAGGAAGCTGGATGAGCGAGCATATACATGTCGTCTCCAGTTGGTTCTCAAACCGCGTAAACTGTTGTAGCCGAGGGTTATGAGTTGCGCCGATACTCATGAAGTTAATAAATATAAAACACAGAGGCCCTGCAGTCTGAAACAAGATGGCAAACTCTTTATTACTACTTGTCAAGGACCGTACATTACAGCTTCACTCTTTCAGTTCTTAACTTTCACAATAAAAGCCTGAGACATACACGCTGCATCACTGCTCACCTCACTAGCTTACGCTGTCTGTGTCTATGACGTCTGAACATTTCAGAAAGCCAAGATATGTTATGAGTGTGTGAAACATCTTGTTTTTGAATTTCTTCTTCTTTTAATTTCCGGGAACGAGGCACAGGAAGCGTTTATTTGCATGTATAGAGCCGGGCTGTGAGCTCCGATCACAAGTGCTCACTCGAGACGCATTCTATTGCCAGGTGTGAACTGACATTCTTAGAGCCGTCCACTTGTGATCGGATCACCCAGGACTTATGTTAATGCCGGGTCTGACCGGAGTCGCAGTAAGAACGTTACTTCAGCTGCAGTCGTGCTACTTCCTGCTCCCTGTTTCGGACATGTTGGTTATGGGACCTTTCCTCGACAAAATTCCTCCATAAGGAACACGTCTCCAATGCAGACATGGCAAATTTGTGATTTTGGGCGATGCAAAAATAAATAGAATTGAATAAACAACTCTGATAACAGTTGCTGCTGCTGGGGAAATGTTACGCTACTGAACTAAAAATGCACTGACGACTAACGTTTAACGTTCCGTTTCAGTTTGAACTGAGCTTTGTTTGCTCTGGTTTGTCGACCCTGTGAAGTGAACTACTTGGCAACCAGAGAACATAATGTTGAATTAGCAACCCTTTAGCCTCGGGCAGCTAACGGCTAGCTTTTATAGTGAATGCGCAACTGAAACCAGCTGAGAAGCAGCAGCTAAACAAAGAGTTCAGTTCAATCTAAACTGTTGATCACCGGTTGTTTTATGCTCAAACATCCTTATTGTAAGTGTTGGGTGTTGGTATATTGTTGGGCCAGATGTGTTCTTTGTCTCTCTTGTACTGAATGACTCGGTGCCAATGTGCTCAAGGCTTTGTGAGTAGTTAAGCTCGCTTTCCGCTCTGAGACAAACATCTAATTCAATATTTGTGTTCACTTTAAAATACGCAACGCTTGACTGACATAATGATGGATAGCACGAAGCAGATAAGAGTGTTTCTTTGGAGGTTTGTGCCAGTCATTTGTGTTGTAACTCCACATAGTTGTTTCCTCCCTTCAGACGAGGCTGTTAGCTGCCATTCGTTCTTGCGCAATATGAAAAACAACTTCCACACAGCGAGATGATTCATCACAGGAAACATTAGGCTGTAATTCAGTTTGGTCGAAGTTTCTGTTATATTTTTATTTTATTATAACTGAGTTGAGTGTTTGCATATGACTGCTGCATTAAGTTATTGCTCACTTGCTGTCAATCATGTGAAACATGCACAGTAAGAAGAGGAAACATGTCGTATAAATCTAACAAAGCTAACATGCACAACTGTGACTGTTTAAAACATGGAAAAAAAGTTCAACGTTTGAACTTTGCATACAAAGCAGAGAGCCGAGCAGTTGGATTATGCAGCATGTGTGTTTTGAGTTCTTGAGGACGGTTTGATCCTCTGTCTCTGAAAACTTCATGGGACCGATGTGATTTCAGGCTGACCACATGTGCTGTATGATTGTATGACGGATGAAACTGTCAACTTCAAACAGTCCACATTTCAAGTGTTTGATGCCAAGGATGGTGCATCACATTAGTTCCATATCAGATGTAGGTTGCATGAGCAGGTATATACAGCTTATACGCTTCAGGGGAGACGACCCAGGCCAAAACGTTTTTAATTCACTGATCAATTTTAAGATTTTCAGCTATTTTACTTCCATTGCATGTCGTCTTTCAGACTAGTGGAAAGAAAACGACATTTAGTTGTTTCTTTTAATGGACTTTGTCTATTTGCATCTTTAAATGTCTCCTAAATTCACCAAATGTTAGCTTTAGATTCACATAACATTTCAGAAAACATGTATAACAAAACGTACCCTATTCACCTGTGGCGTATTCAAAATGTGATTTTACGATACATATGTTACGATAAATTAGTTTTTACTCTGAGCCAGAAATCTCCACTTCAACTTACACCAAACTGTTTCATTCCTCTCTGAAGGTTTCTACAGAGGGGTTTGTTCATACATCATTCATAAGATGATTTATACAACATAAACATTGGGGAAATGGATTAATCTATGACTGTTGACGGTATCTTCTGATTTATGGAGTGATAATGAGAGAGATCCAAACATTCCTTCTGTAAAAACCTTTGACTCTAATCTTCTGATAACCATAATGTTCAGATGTCTGTCTGGGAAATGTATCCAAATTAGCACATACTTGATTAGATAATGCCTCATTTGCATGTCTAAACATAACATTTCAGAAAAGTTGTACTGTAGAAAAATGATTGTCTTGAAGTAAGTAATCAATGGGGAAGTTTCATGGCGATATACTAGTTTTCGATAGAAATGTTTCAAAAAAAGAGAGGCTTTTTGCAATACTACTTTAAGTGGAAAGCAAAAATAAGAAAGAAGACTCCTGGCCCATAGACGCAGAGAAGAGATTGTCAGTTCAGTTTTATTTCTATTGCAGCACCGTCAAGACTAAAGTAGTATTAAAACAAGGTTTATAATGGATCCTTCTGACAGCAGCCTGGTGGGAAATCAGATCACGGAACAGATGAAACTCAAGACAGCCCGGCAGATTTTTTCTTACCATTCGTTCGTCCAACAGTCAGATCATTGATCATTCTGCCAATTCATGGGCGTCGTGACTCCCCTAAAACTGAAGGTGAAACAGCCGATCTAGTGGGACTTTGGCCCAATGCTGGACTTAAACTCAAGGACCACATTCAGGGGTTTACTCCGTGTAGTGTCTGTTCAGCTCTGCACGTCAGGAACACGCGGATGTGTGAAGAGATTTCCTTTCTGCCAACCATTTGGACAGAAATTCATTTATTCATATCGTTGTGTTCTTTCCGAGGTCACGCTGCCTCGTCCTTTACCGAGCCGCGGGTATCTGAAAGTAATTACACGCGGCAGATCTGGTCGAGACAACGCGGCGAAGACAAAGAGGGTGAACCGCGGTGGTCAACATCGAGAGCATTAACGCTGCCCCCGCGTCTCATCATTATCCCTGCGCAAATCTAAAGCGCAATAAAATGCAAATCAAAGTCACTGCTGTTCTCTCGTCGGGAGATTTATACGTTAAAGTGCAGCAATAAAAGGAATCCACGGAGGTTTAAGGTCATGTTGGAAGAGCGTAGAGTAATGGAATATAGAATGAGCATGGATTAGATTAGCTCTGTAGCGGGCACTGTGTACTGTTTGGTATCAGGTGTTTTAATCAGCTTAGTGGCTGTGTGTGTGTGTGTGTGTTTGAGCGGGGGTTTACACACTTCATATATGTGATTTACTGCAGCGCCGTGCTCTTCTTTTCTCATTGAAGAGGGAATTTATTTTGGCCTTCTGACATGTTCCTCCACGAGAGACAACAAGGCGAGCGCTGGCAGCGTTTAGCGAGCAATCATTTTTCCAGAGCGTTCTTTTAACAAGCACAGGAATAGGGGAATTATTTTCTTATTTCGCTAATTGCAATTTAATAAAAAAAAAAAAAAAAAGCATTGTTGCTCCGCTTCAGTGTTGAAACTGTACACACATTAGCATACCTACCCCCCCCCCACACACACACACACACACACATGCTGGCCTTTGAGGAGCCATGCTTTCTTACTTTCACATTTAATCCAATTCATTATTGCGGGCCCCCCTCGGTACACTCGGCTCAGCTGTCAGGGGAGACAAAAGCCCTGCCAAATATGGATGCGTTTTTGTTCCCTCGGATTTGTGCTGCCCTCCCCTGGGGATACTGAACCCCAACACCCCCCCCCCCCCCCCCCCCCCACATACACAAACACCCTTCGCCTCACCCCCCCGGTTCCGGAGTGGTGAAAAAAATACCTGGGGCTGCTCATTGTGTCACCTCTCTCAGGGTGGAAATGGCATTCAGAAAGGATGGAAGTGAGCGCACTCACAGCGGAGGGTGTATTCTTTTGAGGGTCATGCTAATTGAATGTTAAAAAAAAAAAAAAAAGTGACTGAACTCAAAGGAAAGTGGAGATCTAAAGGAAGATATTAACTATTGATTGATGAATATGGGATGCTGGGGAGCGCAGAGGGGCTGGATTATGATGGGGAGGGATGTTTACATTTTTCTAATTAAATTCACAAGCGTTTGAATGCAGTGTTTGCTTGTTGTGTCATTATGTATTACTGTTTTAAAACTCTATTCAGATCTCTCTTTGGCAGTTTTGCACGTTGATTTGATTCCAAATAGCCAACTTGTGTCCAATAAAATACATTTATATAATGAGGTTTTCCTTTGCCAAGTACATGTCGGAGGAAATATAATTGCTGCATGGATTTACGTTTATGGCAACATTGTTCTTCCCAGCGGTCTTCGCTACCTGCACAACATGTGTTGTTAGGTTTAGGCTGCTAAGATGTTTGAGAAGTTGGAGCAAAGATTGAGGTTTAGATATTGAAAACTCGCTCACGTCATCGTTTTTCTATATTTAACCAAGTCCCCAATTTAAGCAAGTTCCCGAACTTTAAGTGCTTCAAGTTGCCTGAACATAATCATAAAAAAAGTTGTTTTTTTATAATATTGTAGATGGAAAATATAATTTGTTGACATTGAAGCTCATTCAGATGTATTAAATATGAACATTTCCCCGTTGTGTTGATAAATAATGTGATCCAGACTGCATGCTGAAAAGATTTAATTGCAAATGCCAATTACTTGTATATTAACATATTTTGAGGAGATGGTGTTGAAATGGGAGTAATAATTGTCTGAAACGGTGAAACATCTAGAAATGATGCACTTATAATTTAAGTAAACTACTCATCTATTCCTACTTTGAAAGCTTTACAATGATGTCACAATGAAAGATAATTGGGATTTTCTTGTCATTAGCAAGATTTTGGTCTTTGTTCTTGCTTCCAGCTGCCGCTTTGCACATGTAGGTAAATCAAGAGAAAATACCTTGAACACAAACCTGCATCCCTCTCTAGCTTTCTGAATGAAACATCCTCGAGAAGCAAACGTATCCTTTGTCCGAAAGAGACTCTTTAACAAAACTCTGTCAGTCACAGCTTTTCAGTTTTTAGCTCTCTGCGGCTGCATTGCTACCAATTACCCAGCGTGAGTGATGGGCGGTGGCGTGGAGGGCTTGGCCAGACACCGGGGTCACTGATGCTACCTCTCAATTAACCACACAGCTACACATGGGATCTGCCATGGCCCTTATCTCGTATTTATGGAATAACACAGAGACAAACACCGAGCACTGTCAAGAGGCAAGACCCGCAAGGTCAGCTGTTGTTACTGCCCGATATTTGCAGCTGCGGCACAGGGACTGAGAACTTTACAGAAAAGTAATCGGAAAAATGGAAGGAAGCTCTCAGACGCTGTACAGCTGAGGTCCAGCTTCTGTCCTTGTTAGGTGTCTTCATTTAGGGAGCAAACACACCTACAGAAGGTGTCTGTGGTCCAAAATATCCACGTTCAAAAAGTTAACTTTACTTTTTTTTGTATTTCACTTTTTGAGGTTTCTGCTGCACGATTACAAATAAACACGCTTTGAAACAACAAAGATGCAAGTACAATTGCACTCAAGTCATTTTTTGTATGATTTTGTCATCTTAGAATAGATAAATCACTCTCCCTCTTGATGGATGTCTTAAAGGCGTAGTTAGACGTTTTGGGAAATAAAGTTTTTTTTGCTTTGTTCCTGAGACTTAGCTGAGCTTTGCATACAGATTGGAACCAGGGGGCGACAGCTAGCACATCTGGTTCACTCAGTAACACGTTATGCCTTGGTTGTTTAATCCGTACAAAAAAACTACTCCTGGAGTCTCTTGTAGGAGTCCCGAAACATCACAGTGACGACAAGAATACAGAATCCAGATGAAATACATTCCCCATCTGTTGGAAAGAAAGCTAATTAGCGTACATTTCTCCAAAAAAAAAAACCCCATTCCTTTTTAACGGAACAACACATTTAAATGAGTCATTATATACATCTGCACTTTGTCACAGATTTAATTGATCTTAAATCTCATATTGAATCAGTCTATTTTATTGAAAGAATAGATCTTCAAATTCTTCAGAAAAAAAGGAAGAAACATTGAGAGCATCAGAGGAGGCATCTCTCTCCCAGGATGGACAGAAGTGTGATCGATGTCATGTGTACAGAATGAACAACATAACAGAACAACATATGACAGAAATGATTCATAGTGAGAGTAGGAAGCAGAATAATGATGGGAAAACTACGACTACCATTACTTCCAGCAGCAGTAGATATAGTAGAATGATACACACCATATGAAGCGCATTGCAGTGAACACAGACACTGTATGTTACTGTACAGTCACATCCCATCTTACCATATAAACAACAGACGTTCAGTCCAATATTAAAAGAAGCACGACAATTTCTCCTCTGAATAATCTCTCTCCAGCACATGAGCCTCAATTTAATGAGCTTCAGCAGATTAAATATTGTAATCCATGTGCTAATGGCCATGGCATTTTTGTCTTGCTTCATTATGGTGATTTAATGCAGAGAGAGGGGCTTTCAAATCACTTTTTGTGACAAGTGAAACGCAATCAAAGCTTGCATTAAGAGGTTCGTTAGGTGACTCTTACGGCTTTGTGGGATCCAATTTGCATCGCGAATCCTAGAACCGAAACACAGCGTGCATGCAGATTGGTCTAATTAAAGCAGCTTCTGTCTTCTCGAATGTCCGCAGATTATTATGGTGTCTGCACTTGACAAGAATATCTACGTAACATATGATAATGCGCATGCAATGCGAATAATATGAAAAACAAAGCCGAGCCCCGTATTCTACTTGTGACGACAGGATGCATGATTGTGAATACTAAACGAGCATTTGATTGGACTCATGTCGCTGTAAAAGGACTTCACATACGGGTGAGGTGAAAGCTCAGAAGCCTCAAGCCAGTGCAGGAAAACATTGTACTTCCAATGACAACTTATGTTCAAATATCAGTTTGTATCAGTAAAGGGTGAACTCAGAAACAAAGCAACTGTAACCTGCTTCATGTAGAGATACTCTGCAGCGAGTTTATTGTAAAAACACAAATGTTTTACCAGCTTAAATTAAAAAAACAAGACCGCGACTGATTGATGTGGCTGCATTTACAGAAATTTGTATTTTCAGCTTTGTTCATCTCTTTGCAGGTCACAAATCAGAATTTTAGAGCCAAACAAACTAGGACCAGCGGAATTACCAAGACAAGATGTTTAACTACTAACTGTGCCCGAAGGTGACGCTAAGAGAGCGGTGAGACTGAACCAAAACAGAAAGCAATGAGCTGAAACTCTCCGCTGCTTAGAGCTGAGGGGACCTGAAGACTCTCCGTTCACACAGAGAGATAGTCGTGATCTGTTGTTGATGTAGGAAATGAAATTCTATTTGTCTGGGTGTTGAAACTCATCTCGTGTTGTTCTCTCTTGCTGCCCTGCAGCTTGATTGTTAATGACCGTTACTAGTTTTATAAAACAAGAGTCATTCTAGACTTAGGCCTGAGCACATAATGTACCTTTAATAAAGAGAAGCAAAGATTTGGTTTAAGTTATCGTTGAGCTTCACCTGCCCAACACTGAGCCTGAACTCGCATGTTAAAATTACAGGTAACGATCTTCACCATTCAAACATTGAAACCCAAAGTGCTCTGTGACATTACACGATGAAAAGGCCCTCGTTCAATTCTAATTGTGGCTTTTCAGAAACAAATGCTCTTCCGAGTCTCGTCATGTGGTGTGAAGTGAGTTTAACAGAGTTTTACTCTGAAGCCTTGAAAGGCTCGACAGTAAGGGTTGCCATTGGCAACTATTTGAAGAAATTGGTCACCAATTACGGGCCTTTGGTCAGTGGCAGCTACTTCCTAACATGTCAAAACAGGGACAGACAGACAGAAAACGTGCGTCTCAAATCGAATATATGTATATTTCAATATTTGTAGTTTCACCGTTTCAGATAGTTGTTACTCCCATTTCAGCACCATCTCCTAAAAATGTGTTAATATACAACGGGGGAACGTTTATATTTAATGCATCTGAATGAGCTTCAATTTCAACTAATTATATTTTTCAACGAGGGTATTATTAAAAAAAAATGTTTTTTATGGTTATGGTCAGCATTAGTGATATTTGATTTGGATATATTATGCATTTGGAGCCACATCTCCCAGTCTCATGACAGACTGGTGGTCATCTCTGGAAGTAGAGATAATGGACGAGCTAATGATGATGTCACTTGAGGGACCCACGAGCCAAGACTTGGTGCTGAAGGGCCGATGGATCTGTGGTGGGAATCCGCACAAAAGGTCCAGAAAACCAAACGAGCAACCGGTGATTTCACTGGATTCATTTTGATAAATGACAGCAGCTGCACTTCTGGTATTTTGTTTATCAGGAACTGATGGTGGACACGTTAACTAATAACACCACTTAAATCCTCAGATAAAACATAAACCTCAAAGAATTGTGTTCAGTTACGGTAATAGAGCTTTTTTCACTCTTTCATTAATAAACTGCATAGTATCTTAATCAGTACGAATACAAGGTGACTAACCATATTGTCATATTTTGGGAACCAAAAGCCAACTGCTGAATTGATCTTTCCATTAGTTGCTTTTGTATTTAACCTTATTCACTGTAGTGAAAAAGATACATGGAGGAACTGATAAAGGACCCTGGGAGGCACCTCTAATTCACAATAAATTCAGCTGCTGATGCCATATTCACAACTTGAAATGTCGACTAATCTACAGTATAACATCTACTAATAATAATAATTGAGGTAAAAGTGCATCGATTCATTAAAAGATTTATTTTGATTTCCACATCTACCTGGTTAAAGGGGAACCTGAGACACTGCAGCACCTTCTACCTCAGCAGCACGGAGGAGAAAAAGTATTCCCTTTTAAACTGGCCTTGACAGGTCCGACTATTCAAAAGGAAGAAAAGGCACTTGCCTGATGAAATGTTGCACGAGAGAATAAGAACAAAGCATGTGGTGCTTTCTCGCATTCAAATCTATGTTTTTACAAAAAGAGAAGGATTTCTAGAGAGGACCACTGACCGCGTTTCCACTCTCCTGTGAAGAGCCAGCACAATGTGACGCTCCCCAGTCACATCGAGGATACTGTACCTTTGAAGTATAATAGACCCACAGATAGCTTTAATGGCGTGAAATGTGCCACAGTGCAGTTACACCCACCGTGATATACAGACCTGTCAGGAAAATCACCCAAATCAGGTCAGTTTTGCACTCAAGTAAAAATGGAAGAACTCTGGCCCAGACAGATTTAATCAGTGTCTGATTTACCACCTCTAACCACCTAATGTCCCAGTGCCACGTTCACATCATATACAAAGAAGTACAATAAATCTGTGGAGGAAAAAACATCTTTTTATTGAAGAGTTGTTCGTCTCAGCTCGCTTACAGAGGATAATGGCCATGAAATGGGGGGCTAGAGAGATAGCGAGAAGAAATCTAATATCATTGTACCAAACACCGCCGTGCAACTGGGAATACAGCGCAATATTACGGTCTTATGGTATATGCACCTGGAGTTTGATATCTGATAATAACCAGCAGTTACTTGTGCTTGAAAAGCTAACAAAGCATAATGACTCAACAGCAGCCACATTAGCAGGATGCAATTAAACGAAGCCTTTTCCCATTAAACGTTGGATGTTGTTTTCGTGCTCTACTTTTCATTGGACGCTGAACCCTAAAGAACAAAATACAACATTGCATGAGCACACACACTAAGTGCAAATCAGACTGCAGAGCATTTTGTGAAAGTACAGCAGGTGCAATTTAAAGCTGCAGACCAGCGAAGAAATGGACCGAGTGGTGAGATTGTTTTCTCAACTGCTGTTTTCGAGGTCAATGGTGAACTTCAGCTCTTACGCTGATATGGACTTAAAGTGGCAATACTAACATCTACAGTTCTACAGAGCAAACACCTGCTGATAGAGATGGTGCGATGTAATTGAGACTAAATGGACCTTTTGGTGAGATTTACTTTAGTCCACTTGCAGGAATGATTTGACATTTTTGGACCCAGTAACAACACACTAGTTCAGGTTGTAAGGACTATGATTGTAGGTAGTTCACACAAGGAAGCTTCTCATTTGATGATCTTGAGCAGCTTTACATTTGTTATGTTGAGATGAATTTGAGAAATCTATCGGTATCATCTTCATGACCTTTTGTAATAATCAACTCACATTTCACAGTAACGTACTTGATGCATCAGATCACACCCTGGCTCATGCCCCAACACAAGCACACACACTGAGACACACCTTGATTCACATCAGCAACAAAGAAAACGGCTCCTAAATGGACCTTGCTCCAGGTCTGCAATGGCTCCATTGTTTGAGATGTGATCAGCTGTGCTGCTGCTGCTGCTGTGACCCAAACCCATTCTGTGTCCTGATGAAAAGTCCATTTGGAAGACAGCCACGCTGCCTCCTCTTCTCATGTGGGCTTACAAAACGAGGGTCGACACGGGGGAGATTGAGGCGCACTTGTCCTCCATTCTCAAACGAGATGAAAGAAACCATGGCGATGCATCAGATTAGACATCCACAGCAGTCATTAGGGGCTGCGTGCAGGAGGATCTCTACAGAAATCACAGGCAATACCGCAGCAAATAGCGGGAAAGAACAACAGCGAGGGGCCCTGGAAGTGAATTTATGCCATTAGGGGTTCGTCAAGATGGCCTCAATTCAAGTGTGTCGGTCAGATATTAAAGCATATAATTTAAATTTCATATAATGCTGTGACGATACTAACTATCATAAAAAAAACATTCATGAATCACATGATGCTTATTCTGCTTCGAGGCTTAGTATCTACGGCTACTCTCGGCAGTAATGGACTCCAGGGAAATAAACTCAGTGGCTTCATAACAGTTTCTACTCCACCCATGGCGGTGTGTTGGAATTACTCTCCATTTTGATATAAGGTCATTACAAGACCTGTTCTTGTGGGGGCAGGGTGGAGCATGTGAGGGTATTTAGATCAACTTTGCAACATCCAGAGGAATTCACATTGCTTTAATAGTCATTTGGTAGAAACTCAATCTAGTTCCATTGTTTGATTTTAAACTGAGAACACACTTTTAGGTTATTATAACCTACAGACACGAGACGCTTTATACAAAGTGACTATTTCCACCAACACACACAGGTTCTTAGCAATGCAGCTCTAGGGATGACAATGTCCGGTGATCACTGGGGTCCAGACTGAAATATCTCAACAACATTTAGAGGAATTGATGTTTAATCTTGCACAGAGATTCATGGTCCCGAGAAGTTGAATCCTCCCGACTTTAGTGATTCCTTGATTGTTTTATCTTTCAACACCACGAGGTAGACATTTGGGATTTTGAGTGAAATGTCTTTGACTCTTTGCTGGACTGCCAGGAAATTAGATACAAACATTCATGGTCCCCAGAGGATTAATTGTAATAACTTTGTTGATCCCTTACGTTTTTCTCTAGCGCCCTCAGCAGGTGGAATGTGTCCAAAACGTTTTTGATCAAATACTAAAACTCATGACATACACATCAGCCTTTACTTAGTGTTTGGTGTTCATTTGCTCATGTCTGCATGCTAACATGCTAAACTGAAATAGTTAACATGGTAAACATCATACCTGCTAAACATCAGCGTGTTAAAGTTATTACTCTACGTGTTTTTAGCATGTCTAGCATAAGGACAGTATGATTGGAGTCACGTTGTTGAGCATTTGTGGCCAGTTTTGTTTTTTCTTCTTCTGCCACGTGATACAAGGTTCCCGATTCCAGTTGTAAATATCATTTATGTTATAAATTGCCGTATCAGAAGACAAACAACTTCAACACCAATTTGTATTTGCCGACTGTCAACAGCAACAGCACTGAGGTCTCAAATTTAATGTAATGAATTAAATCAACTTTGATTTCACCGATCACCTTGGAATAATATGCTCACTTAAAGACGGGATAGAAACGTGACGGAGAATACGCACTGTGCATTTCAATCGAATAATCATCTCCTCTGCTCACCTGTGAGAACTTTCCAGTGGCCATTCATGTCTTATTTTCCTGGCAACTTATAGATCAATGCATTCACATTTCTCAGGCTCACCTTTTTGTGTGTATTTTGTGCTGAAATCGATACGCCCTCAGTGGGCTTTCAAAGGTTGATGGTGCAGAAACACAATTGATCCATTAATAAAACAGTCGAGTCCAATCCATACTGAACAAGAGAATGAACATTTGGCTACATGGATTCACAGGCACACACACACACACACACACACACACATACAAGTCACCCAATCTATTTTTCGATTCTGGTGGGCCAAGCAAATGCTTGAATAATACATAACAGGTCAATGATAATAAGATGTCCTGTCGATGTACGTTTATTGAAGTAATTGCACTCGTTCCCCCCCCCGCTTCCTTCGTCGACCCTCTCTATCTGTCCTGTATCGCTCTCCTATATGAGCACAATCCCTTTGCCTTTTCGTCACATTATGCTGTAATAACTTATCTTACAGTAAAACTACTATCTGTGTGCAAATATGCCGCCTCCAAAATGTAATTTGCATTTTGTCTGAATTAGGAATGTCCCTGTGTTATCAGTTATAGCTAGTAGCTAGCGTTAGCGTTTAGCTTGCATTTAGCTGGTTTTTAGCTTCTAGCATGCTATCGCGGTTTAGATTATCGGCAATTAAACCGTACAATTGTACAACTCTCTGGATAATAACAGTAGCTAGGTGTTGAGCAAGCTAACGTTTAAGATAGCTATAGCAAACCAATCAATCGCATGCTCGGCATGTTGCTAGCTTGATACCAAATACCGCGATGCCAATGACGGCAAACAATTCACTTTTTCAAATTCATGACATGAAAATGCTTTCGCATCTTACATTTTGAAGTATGAAATGGAATAGAAATACTTTTCTGAAATAAAACAAAATCAAAATAATGACTAAATATATTAGGGTTTATTTATATTTACAGTTTTAAAGTGCATGAAAGTAGTTAAATAAGTACAAGATGTAGGCTATTCGTATTTATAATGGAGCCATGTTGTCACCATTTCATATCGTAATGAAAATGTGTGAGGACAGTTGTTGCGCTTGTCCAATTTTCCCTCGGCACCCCGCAAGTGGTCTTAACGTCTGGAGTATGAGACATGGACAGCACGTCTTGCTTCTCCCCATAACAAAAAAATCTCAAGCGTAGGAGGCCTCTTCAACCTGGAGCAGAGTACATTGTGAGAGGCTTCAGCCCTCTTAAGACACCGCGTGGTGGGAGGTCTATTTTCTCTCCATCTTCCCTCTCTCCACAGGGAGGGTGAGTGTGTGTGTGTGTGTGTGTGTGTGTGTGTGTGTGTGTGTGTGTGTGTGTGTGTGTGTGTGTGTGTGTGTGTGTGTGTGTGTGTGTGTGTGTGTGTGTGTGTGTGTGTGTGTGTGTGAATGCATATGTGTGTGTTGCAGGTTGAAGTCTGGGTCAGAGGCGGGTGGTAGAGTCACTTCACATTGTCAGATCCCTCCACAGATTAACAGAGAGAAGCTGTGTTTTCATTTTTCAATAGCTGACACTCATCAGAATGATAAGAAGTAAAGGAGCTGACCTCCTGAATGTGTCCATGGCTTAACTGAAGCTTCCTTTATCAAGTGTGTGTTTAAGTGACGCTTCTCACGGGGAAACCGTTTGTAAACAATCTTTATACTTTTTATTTATTAAAATTAATCTCATTAAGTTATGTTAAGTTTTACAAATAATCTTTTGGCCGTACCATATTAGCACAGTTAGTAACAGAGAGAATGTAAACAGTGTAGCGTCAATAGCATTGATCATTTTGACTGGGTAAAAGTATGAATGAAAGGAAGTTGGAGGGACAGGACAAAAGGGACTTTTGAGTAAAATAATATTTAAAACAATCCTGGCTATACATATACAGTATGTGTATATATGTATACAGTACATATGTACATATATATGGAGGTGTAGAGAGAGAGATCTATATGGAAGTATGGATTAAATATAAATCAATGTAGATTCACAGACTCATACAGGTAGGTACAAGCCTATGGCTCTCTTATCAACAACTCTACAGACAGTTTAAAAATAAAGCTGCGTCCTCACTCCTGAAAAAAGGTGGTGGTGGTGGTGGTGGGGGGGGGTGTAATCACAACCTATCACAGTGTACCAGATATAGAAGTCCCTTGGTCTCTGGAGAGGCCATCAAGTGTCTCCTTTCTCCTTTGACTCAACCCACTCCAGTTGATGAACCAGACGCAGAGGGGAAGGCTTTGTTCCTTCACTGGCTGAGAGGACGCATGGTGAGAATTTAAAATGACTTTGCAGTAAAACAAAAAGGTTGTTTATGCTGCAATTAAACACGCTGATAAAAACTTTCCCAACCACCACATTTTCACAACTAATAAGAGATTGTCGCGGTGCAGTCGAGGCCAATTCAGTTGCATTCAGTCGGCAACTCGGACTAACGTGTTGTGACACAGTCGCGCTCCTCACAGATAGCTTTTGTTTCCACTGATTACGAAATAATAATAAAAATATGTTTATTTCACACTTTTTCAACTGTGACTGGGTAAAGGAGCTTCACATGTCAGTTGTCTTCGGGTTAAGTGACTTTATGAAGTGTGTCCCCTCAAACTGTCTCTGCAAGATGACAGCACCAGCTGGTTGTTCAAATGTTTCTTTTGATTACCTGACAGCTCCACTCAGCATTACCGGGCGTTTCAGTGTCTTTGAACGAACAACTTCACCGTTCTGCTTCACTCTCACCGTTCTCATCAGCATCGTTTCCGGGACTTGACTCCTATAACCAGGAGGGTGGGGAGGTTATTATTTTGTTCTTCTCACAGTATTGAGCAAGACATCTTAATACGTTGATAAATATCGTATTTATGATTATCTCAATCTGTAAATTTGGTGAAATTGTGTAAACTAGCACAAATATACATGTGACCAAAATCCAGCAAAACTGCTCATACTGTCAAACATCATCTAAGGATATAGAGCCATAGACACATGCACAAAACATAGCACAACATTTTCTGCATAACTTTGACGCTCACAGCCACTGAAGAGGCTTCTGACTCCGTTGTGAATGTGTCCTGGTGAATAGCAGGCCATATAAGTTCCCAGCAGTGCAATGCCGGGTGTTTGGGTATGAAGGCCGGGCCTTTGTGCAGAGGGCCCGAGGGCAGCGGCGCGGCGCTCTTTTTAGAGTTTGATTTATAATTGAAAGCTGTGTTTACATCAGCTCTGCAGCCTCCGTAGCACAGAGAGCAGTTCAAAGCTTGATGATGGAGGAACCCAGAAATTGAACCCATTAAAATTGGAATTTTTAGGGAAATTGGAGGAAGGGGCGAAGGTTGGGGTGGTCATAGAGCATGGTGTTTACACTTGATTGTACATCACTGTGTACACTGGTGGTACTCTGAAAAGAGCGCAAGGAAATGTTAAATCATCTCTGACAGCTGAGAAATTGACCACGTCCTGGCTCTGACACTTGTGTTGTGGGAAGTTGGGAGACTCTCTCGGCGGAGAGGGCAGTGGAAGCTGCAGAGCAATCATTACGGTTGGTCTGCTTTGTGTAATTACATCCACACACTGGCTATTTTTGGGACATGCTGCATACTGCTCGAATTATTGCAATTCTGCTAGTGTCTCCGAAATGCCTGCCAGTATCCAAAATTCATCTCTTAGTGTATTGCGCTTTGTTGAAGGCAAATACAGACAAATATGTAAACATCAACATGTGAGCAGTGGCAATCTCAGGCTGTCTGAGGGGCAGGGGTGGAAAATAACTTTCAAAAAGCACCAGCTGCACGCAGTGGGGCACCAGCACGCATGTTTGCATGTGTGGCAGCCTATGGCATCATGTTTTCTTCATTTTAAGGCCACCCAAGAGGGCATTTCTTCACATTTTCTCCACTGGAACAGCAAATTAGAGAGCATTTCCTCACGTTTTCTCCACTGGAAGAGCAACGTAGAGGGCACTTCATCATGTTTTCTCTACTGGAAGGGCAACGTAGAGGGCACTTCATCATGTTTTCTCCACTGGAAAGGCAACGTAGAGGACACGTCGTCATGTTTTCTCCACTGGAAAGGCAACGTAGAGGACACGTCGTCATGTTTTCTCCACTGGAAAGGCAACGTAGAGGGCACTTCATCATGTTTTCTCTACTGGAAGGGCAACGTAGAGGGCACTTCATCATGTTTTCTCTACTGGAAGGGCAACGTAGAGGGCACTTCATCATGTTTTCTCCACTGGAAAGGCAACGTAGAGGGCACGTCATCATGTTTTCTCTACTGGAAGGGCAACGTAGAGGACACGTCATCATGTTTTCTCTACTGGAAAGGCAACGTAGAGGGCACGTCATCATGTTTTCTCCACTGGAAAGGCAACGTAGAGGGCACGTCATCATGTTTTCTCTACTGGAAGGGCAACGTAGAGGGCACTTCATCATGTTTTCTCCACTGGAAAGGCAACGTAGAGGACACGTCATCATGTTTTCTCTACTGGAAGGGCAACGTAGAGGACACGTCATCATGTTTTCTCCACTGGAAAGGCAACGTAGAGGACACGTCATCATGTTTTCTCCACTGGAAAGGCAACGTAGAGGACACGTCATCATGTTTTCTCTACTGGAAGGGCAACGTAGAGGACACGTCATCATGTTTTCTCCACTGGAAAGGCAACGTAGAGGGCACGTCATCATGTTTTCTCCACTGGAAAGGCAACGTAGAGGACACGTCATCATGTTTTCTCTACTGGAAGGGCAACGTAGAGGACACGTCATCATGTTTTCTCCACTGGAAAGGCAACGTAGAGGACACGTCATCATGTTTTCTCCACTGGAAAGGCAACGTAGAGGACACGTCATCATGTTTTCTCTACTGGAAGGGCAACGTAGAGGACACGTCATCATGTTTTCTCCACTGGAAAGGCAACGTAGAGGGCACGTCATCATGTTTTCTCTACTGGAAAGGCAACGTAGAGGGCACGTCATCATGTTTTCTCCACTGGAAAGGCAACGTAGAGGGCACGTCATCATGTTTTCTCCACTGGAAAGGCAACGTAGAGGACACGTCATCATGTTTTCTCCACTGGAAAGGCAACGTAGAGGACACGTCATCATGTTTTCTCCACTGGAAAGGCAACGTAGAGGACACGTCATGTTTTCTCCACTGGAAGGGCAACGTAGAGGGCACGTCATCATGTTTTCTCTACTGGAAAGGCAACGTAGAGGGCACGTCATCATGTTTTCTCCACTGGAAAGGCAACGTAGAGGGCACGTCATCATGTTTTCTCCACTGGAAAGGCAACGTAGAGGACACGTCATCATGTTTTCTCCACTGGAAAGGCAACGTAGAGGACACGTCATCATGTTTTCTCCACTGGAAAGGCAACGTAGAGGACACGTCATGTTTTCTCCACTGGAAGGGCAACGTAGAGGGCACGTCATCATGTTTTCTCTACTGGAAGGGCAACGTAGAGGGCACTTCATCATGTTTTCTCTACTGGAAAGGCAACGTAGAGGGCACGTCATCATGTTTTCTTCATTTTAAGGCCACCCAAGAGGGCATTTCCTCACGTTTTCTCCACTGGAAAGGCAACGTAGAGGGCACGTCATCATGTTTTCTCCACTGGAAAGGCAACGTAGAGGACACGTCATGTTTTCTCCACTGGAAGGGCAACGTAGAGGGCACTTCGTCACGTTATATCTATGGTAAGGGGCCCTAGAGGACAGTTTTGCCCCCAACCACCCACCTTGAGACCACCAGTAAGCATGAGAAATAGCATGAGAGGTAAACCAAATACAAACTTCTAAACAGATATATAGATGCACATAAACATATGTGTACATGAGCCTGGTGAGGAATCGATGGGCAAGGGATGAGTGTAAATCATGCAAACCAAAAAGTGTTCCTGCTTTTGTTTTCACTTGTGCAAATTGGATTCGGGGAAAAAGAAAGAAAAGTTGAGTGAAATGACTGATCCATTTGGACCATGTTGTTTTTCTTTATTAAATGGGAATATCAATGCATAATTCAAAACTGGTGTATGCATATGCTGATTCGGAAACTTGGAGTAAATATTTACACAGACAACAAGCTGTGCCAGAAAAAAAGAATCCAAAGTCTTGAATCTTTGTTGTCATCGAGACACGAGTTCTTTCATTACAAAACCCAAATTGCAAAGCTCCTTTTAGTGAATGGAAAAAACTGAACCCATCCTGAATGCTGCTATTTTCCAAGCAAAATGCTCCAGATTGCTAATTAGCGAGAATAATATTCAGTACTTTGACTTTCATGCAGGAAATCACTTCCTCAGAGTGGGCGTCACCTTTTCCCCAAAAGTTACGCGTCCTAATTTGGAATTGAAGCCGTTACATCCTGAGGCTGACTATGAGACGTCGTATACTAATCAGTTGGTTGTTTATGCTTCTGCAGATCTCAATAACAGGAGTCGTATTACCGGCTGGGGAGCAGACAGCAACACTTTCCTGTTTCATTTTCTATGTTCAGCAAACAGAATCGCCGCTTCTCCTGCTGTGTGCGAATAATGATCCACGCATGAGATTATAAAGCATTCATGCAGCTCGTCAAACTCACCCAGCTCCATTACCCGTGTTGCTCCGTGGAGACGTTCACAGTGACGAGTTTAACTGGCCCTCATCTCTGACCATGTATTACCTAATCTCCATCCCTAATTTATAGTAGCTGACAAATTACACCACTTCCCCTGACTCTCCTTTTTCTACCCGTCTCTCTTTAACTGCAGCGAGCTCTCTAAGTTTGTATAATTTTACTTTCATTGCGCTGTTGTGTAACAATTATCACCTCGAGTCGTCGAAACCCACCCCTTAGGCTCTTAGAAATATTGCATTTAATTAAATTGTGTTTTTGCACCAATATTATTTATTTAAATGCTGCACTAAATTGTCTCTAAACCACGTAATGGCCTTCCTGCTGCTTTGAAAGCCTCGGCAGTGTCATTAGAGGCACTTTCATAAAACTCCATCTGAGTTCTACCCACAGGACAACGGTGATGAGCACGCTGCAGCGCCGCGTCTTCCGCCGCACGCTGCTCGTGCGGGCTGGTGTTTGTAAAGGAAAACAGAAAGAGGGGGAATAAAACCACTGGGAGCAATTTGTTGAATAATGCTTTATTTTGAATTGTAAACATTGACATTGGGGTCTGACAAATGCATATCTCAACATGCACCAGAGGGAGGGTGCATCAAAACTGATGTGGATCATCGTCCTCGTCAGGAATGAATCAGATGTGTGTTGACGTCACATATTCAAAGGTTTCGTTTCCTGAGGTTTACAACTGATGTGTCCTGCAGCGATAACATGTACGCTTTTAAAATGGGTGGCGACTCCCTTTAAAGGCTTGTTTTGTTAAATCAACGCCCGAGTTCCTCTTCCTTTAAAAAGCAGAGAGCGCCATCAAGTGGTGCCTCTGTGCTCTACATCTAGTCATGTCTTCTTTGTTTCCTTTGTTGTGAGGAGAGCTGATTGTGTGAGCAGCTTTGTTGTTTGTTAATATTACAAAAAAAAGAACGGTGTGTGTGTGTGTGTGTGTGTGTGTGTGTGTGTGTGTGTGTGTGTGTGTGTGTGTGTGTGTGTGTGTGTGTGTGTGTGTGTGTGTGTGTGTGTGTGTGTGTGTGTGTTGTTGGAATCATTATGTGTAATTGCAAATACCAAACCTGACATGTGCATTACCAATGTATATTCAACTCTGCAATATCAATGCCTCATATGCAATCATGTATATTGAGTGGTTCGGTCTTACTTATTATTGTATTTAGCTTTTAACGGTTTACTTGTTTACTACATCTTGTTGTTTTATTATTGGGGTTTCTTGTTATTGCTGCTGTAACACTGACAATGTCCCCGCTGTGGAACTAAAAGGATCATCTGATCTAGTTTGTCCTTTGGGGGCCATATATGATGAGGCAACCGAAAAAATGAAACATACGTAGTAATATTAAGCTTTCCTTTTTGGCTGTAAATCAGATATTTTAAATGATAAGTAATATATAGAATGAATACTGCTTTATGCTGTAATACATACATATCACTTAACAATTTATGGAAGGAAAAAACAGTTTTGTTGAAAATAATTTATTCAGCATGTGTTTTTTATCCTGCAGTAATACAAGAGACAGTGAAGTATTTAACACTATTGGTTGATACAGTCCACACAAAACCTGAAAGCACACACCTACATCTTTAGACTTTGTTCTCGCTTCTCAACTTGTGCTTTTCCTTTGGTAGAAGATCTCCGTCACACACTGAAGCTCTGACTTGACGCTGTAGCGGTCGGGCCTCGCTCCGATGTGACCCAGGACTTCTCTGCGATCTCCGTCTCTTTGGTTCCGGTAGATCAGGAGGACGGAGCAGCCAGAGGGGCAGAGGAGCTGCTCTTTCTCCAGAGCCAGCAGGTCTGGGAGGTACTGCTCGGGGTCATGGTCCATCAGCACCAGATTGAGCCCCTCGCTGGTCCCTTGATGGAGCTGAAGAAACGAATGCAAAGACGGGATGGCCTCCGCTGAGCTGGACGTCAACACCTGGAACTGAAGAGGGGTTAGAATCCTTCCGGTGAATGTAGCTTTCCTTTCAATTACTAGAATGTTTGCTAATGTATCTTCTATGTAAGTGCAGCCTTCCCTTGGCGTACCTGGGAGTGTTTGAAGCCAGCCACCAGTATGATTTCCTCCCCTAGCTCAGCTGTGAGTGGGTCCAGCTCCACTGTGACCAGTCTGCCAGCAGAGGGCAGCAGACGCAGCATGCGGACAGAACTGTAGCCACAGTGCATCCCGAGCTCCAACACCCGGGAGGGACGGACGCGCCTCACCGCTTCATCCAGTGCTTCACCTGGGAGAGAGGCCACAGGTGATGCTGATTCCTTCATCGGCTTGATGGCGACTTGATCCTTTTCATATCTGTGACTGATCATTGATCTGACACTCAGTCTTTTATTTCAACGTAGAGAATGTTCGATACACTGTGGACATGGATTTCCAAACAGAAAGCTAATATTTTCAATCAAATAGGTCAAATACAGTCATAGTAGTGGTGTCTTGTTAATATGATCTGAGGAACTTATGGCTGATAGATACGCAGTTAGATGTAAAATATTATTCTAAGAGAATTAAGTGAGTGAAATAGAAAAACCACGGTGTTCATTTCACATAAAATCCTCTTCCCTGATTTCATGAAGACAGTTCCTTGTAACTGAATGCACTGAAGTGCTTCTGCATACTGACCGGTCTGTGGGCTGATGCAGAGGGACGGCTGTGTGTCGGCGTACAGGTCGAAGGTCTCCAGGACGCTGTCGGCTTTGCCGTGGGTGCATCCGGAGAACACGAAGGCGTGGGTGCTCCTCACGCACACGCTCCCTCGCAGCAGCCTCAGCGTCCAGGCCAGAGCTCGATGGCACAGCGAGGCAACTTTGACACCATAACGAGCGGACGCCATGATGACGGCGGGCAGCAGCGGGACAGAAGCGACCACGAGCCACATTTTATAGGATGTGAAGGAGACAGGAAGACCCGTGGAAACCTGCAGGTGTAGAGAGGAGAGTCAGGAGTGTGACTGTGAGGACGATAAATGAGATTCAAGAAAAGTGTCACATTTCTAGTTCTGATTTCTGCTTCTCTGTTCCGTTTTTTGAATAAATCCCAGCTCTGATTTGTCTTTTCAGGCAGACATTAGCAGCCGTTTGACACAAATGACGAGGTATTTTAAGATTCTATTTTGGTTAAAAAGATAACCTAAAGAGAAGGTTCTCTATGTTGGCATGTTCACTGTGTCACACTTGATTCTTCTTCAGTCTGAAATAGCATTGTGGGGACATTATGACTGCAGGAAACACTGTGACATACAGTATATGTGTTTCTCCATATGACTACTTGTTATTACCATTATTGGTGGTACAGAATTGTCAAGATGCCGGTTTTATACTCGACCTTACACATCACTTAACAGGAATAATAAATATCATTAGTGCATGGAGCAATATATTCATTTAAATATGTCTAAGTATTTTTAACTGGCAACCAGTACAAAATAACTGAGCTCTGGCACCCCCTGCAGACACGTTATGGTATTTCTGTTGGCAGGGGCCTGATATAGTGTTTCAACTCTTAACTCATTACAATGCAGAAAAAATATAAGTCACAAGAGGCATAAATATATATCATTGTACCGGCCCTGAAGACAATAAACCAAATTACACAGTGGAACTGTTAAAAAATCTAAAAAGCAGAAAGATAAATCCTGTCTGCAAAGATTAAGGGACACGTATACATAATGTTAAGTTCACTTTTTTGCAAAACTAATTATTCATCTTTAATAGATGCACTATCTTTGATTCATAGGTACTTGGAATACGTTTTAAAAAAGACTGAATATACAATAACATTGTGTTGAAGTTGTATAATAATTCAAACATTGGAAAAATGTGGATTCTGGAAAGATTTTAACAAAGAAAATGAAAAATTCTAATAAAGATGTTTTTTTTGTATTTCCTGAGACAAGTAAGGACATATTTGCAGTAGAGGTGTAATACTTACCGCACTGCTCTGGTGTCCGTCCAGGTTGAGAGTGTTACCTGCCAAACACAGATGGGACCGTCGCTCCTGGAAGTCAAGAAGGTGAGCAGCTTAATTCAAGGAAACCGTCAGCTCCTGAAAAACGGACCATGATTGTCTCCTGAACAGAGATATTGTGGCACAAAGATTACATGAAAGAAATCCACTAAAGTGTTTTTGGTATCCAGGAAATCGAAGCCTGAGGAACAGGAGAGAGGAGTGGCGAGTGAATCATTACAAATGAACGCATATGCCTGCCTGAAGCTCCTCCTACTTTACAGTACTGCTGCATTATTCCACAAGAGGTCAGCAGATATGCGAGGATATCGCCAGGCCTGTGGCCACACGTCTGTGTCTGCAGGACCTGGATAAGTGCATATTGGTGGCACAGACACTAATCCACATAGTGCACCTGCGCCTGGAGCTCCTTGGAGATGTACCCGAGAAGGGTCGCCGTCAGCTGCTGCTTCAGGGTGGTGTTGCCCATCACTAGAGCAGTTAGCTGAGACAAATCTGTCCACTGAATGTCTCCCAGCACGGCCAGAAGACTACCATAAAGCTGCTGCTGCTGCTGAGGACTGAGCTCCGTTATGATCTGAGGCAGCGGTTTGAACTGTCCTCCGGTCAGCCAGCAGCCCAGAAAGCCTCCGACAGCATCGCCTACAGGGTAAGAGGCTTTCAAACTTGTGGAATTATGATCGCACACACAAACACACACGAGTGGGAGAAACTGTTGCATGCATTTATTCCCACTTACCGACTGTGATACCAAGAGGTCCCCCGAAGGCCAGGCCGCCCGCTGCTGCTGCTGCTGCTCCCTTCCCTGAGCCTTTCACTGTGGTCTGGATTTGCTGATTGGCAGATAACCCACAACACAGCTTCATGACATCATCAAGTCGATGGCACATACTGTGGATCAGATTTATACATTTAAGGAGACATGAGAGAAATTATAACTGAAAGACACTCAGCAATCAATAAGCATAGAATAAGAAAGCAGGAAAATACTGTCAGTTTGTTCAAATACAATATTAACTCAGCAATTCACAAATCACTCCAATTCGCCAAAAACACTCAATGACACAAGGGAACATTACTGATGATGTGTTCTGGGCCCAACTGTCCCAAAATTCTGCAACCTAAACCAAACCAAGATACACCCCACACAAGCTGGAAAACCCCCACTTGTAGATCGTCAACCACTCAAAACAAGGTTCATGTCCTGGAAGTGCACAAAGGACAGACAACATCATGTCCTGTGTTTTTTGATTCTATAATATCTCATCAGACACTGACACACATTGTCCTGCGTATATTGAATAGTGTGACACAGTGATTTTTCTTATGCAATCATAACATGACCTTCAAGTGGAGAGGAAAGCCCGTTTGTCCTGTGAACCCCCGCTGGGTCGTCGTCCTCGGTGTGTGCACAAATCTGGGTTGTGTGCCCATCGCCAACGCCGGAGACTTCGGAGGCTACTACTGTCCGTGCCATGGCTCCCACTACGATGCTTCAGGAAGGATAAGAAAGGGACCTGCTCCTCTAAAGCTGGAGGTTCCCTTCTGTTCACTGAGGACGTAGTCATAGTGGAGCTCTGTCTCCGTTCCTCCCTGTAATATGTATTTTTTAGATGGCTCCGTGTGAGAGTGACATAAAATGTGTGTATTTACTATTAAAGACATATTTCCTTTTCCCTCGTAAAAAAAGCGAGTTGTTTTTCTTTGATCTGCATCACTTAGCTTGATGTCTTTTGATTCACTGACATTTTATTTATTGTTTTAATCTCTATAGATTTCTTTCATTCCGCACTATTTGTAGTATTTTCCAAACAGCATTATGTAACACAAAAAGTTAAAGAGTGCTTCACAGAAAATGGAAGCAAAGGAATGAGGGCCGGGTGTGTTCAGGTCCAACCCCTTTGCTGCCGCACCAATCCTGATATGTTGTGTTGGAGCTGTGTGATAAAGTCAAAGGTGGGGCCTGTTTCATGGTTCCCTAAAATTGAGCTGTTAAAAGTGCTCATACACATGAACAACAAGAGGCCTGGGGAGCACAATGATTAGGATAGGATGATGGTATGATCAAGAAAAGCCACCGGCAATCTAAAAAAGGATCGACAAGTTGAGAACACATTGCTTCCTGTTAATCAACTGGAAGCAACTATAGATCGAGATCAGGATGTTGTTGGTCAAAGAATGTGTAGATTGCTTTTTCTAAGGACCTTTTTATGAGTTTGTGTCAGACAAGATGACAATTTTATAACTAATGGCAGCAGCAAAGAGTGCAAACTGCCAAGTAAGAGTCTGAGTCACACTCCAGTCACTGATGGATTTAATCCTGAGGAACAAAGTGTGCGATGTACAACGGTATGAACCAGTGAAACACACAAACCTTTATAATTTTATTGATGAAATCATTTAAATACAATATACTGTGCACAGATGCAGGTAAAACCATCATCTTAAACATACATTACCATCAAATCAATCAATATAATCATCAAAACTATTTCAAACTGTACAGTTGGCGCTCATTCAGTGCATAACTTTTTGTATTGAAATATTGAAATCAGTGTAATTGAACCGCAGTTAATCATGTGTAACTTCAGCAGTGACTCGTGCTGAAAGCTTTTATCACGAACGAAACTTTACTGCAACCAGAACAGCTAAAGGGGATTGTTTCCTGTGTGGGTTTTCATGTGTGCCTTTAGTTCTCTGTTGCGCACAAATCTATTACCGCAAACTGAGCAGCTGAAAGGCTTTTCTCCTGTGTGGGTTCCCATGTGTGTTTGTAAAGTTGAACCCCGGGTAAATGATTTCTTACAGACTGAGCAGCTGAAAGGCTTTTCTCCTGTGTGGGTTCTCATGTGCGTTTGTAAAATTGGACCCCGGTTAAATGATTTCTTACAGACTGATCAGCTGAAAGGTGTTTCTCCTGTGTGGGTTCTCATGTGTGTTTGTAAAGTTGAACCCCGGGTAAATGATTTCTTACAGACTGAGCAGCTGAAAGGCTTTTCTCCTGTGTGGGTTCTCATGTGCGTTTGTAAAATTGGACCCCGGTTAAATGATTTCTTACAGACTGAGCAGCTGAAAGGTGTTTCTCCTGTGTGGGTTATCATGTGGTTCTGTAAATGTGAACACTGCTTAAATGATTTTTTACAGACTGAGCAGCTGAACGGTTTTTCACCTGTGTGGGTTCTCATGTGCGTTTGTAAAGTTGAACCCCGGTTAAATGATTTCTTACAGACTGAGCAGCTGAACGGTTTTTCACCTGTGTGGGTTCCCATGTGTGTTTGTAAATTTGAACCCCGGTTAAATGATTTCTTACAGACTGAGCAGCTGAAAGGCTTTTCTCCTGTGTGGGTTTTCATGTGTATCTGTAAATGTGAACCCTGCTTAAATGATTTTTTACAGACTGAGCAGCTGAACGGTTTTTCACCTGTGTGGGTTCTCATGTGTGTTTGTAAAGTTGAACCCCAGTTAAATGATTTCTTACAGACTGAGCAGCTGAAAGGTTTTTCTCCTGTGTGGATTCTCATGTGTCTGTTCAGAGTTCCCCTCTTGCCAAATGTTTTCTCACACTCAGAGCAGCTAAAGAGTTTCTCACCAGCGCTACATCTTGAATCACTGACTTCATCCGGTTTCACATAGTTTAATCCTGACTGAGGTTCTCTGGTCTTCTTCCAATCACCACTGCCATCTGTGTCAGAAGAGTCTCCAGTCTTTTCATCAGTATCTGGTTCTGGATGTCTATCTGGATCCAAGTTCCTGTCTGGTTCTGGTCCTCCACAGTCTTCTCCATCAGCATCTGTTTTCATCTGTTCAGTTTGTCTTTGATGAAGCTGTGAGGACTGAGCTTCCTCTTCTTCACTCTTCACAGGAGTGAATGAGAACTTGACATCAGCCTCCTCCAGACCTTGAAGCTGCTCTCCTTCCTGACTGGTGCAGAGTTCCTCCTGTTCCTCTTTAATGTGTGGGGGCTCTGGGTCCTCCTGTTCCTCTTTAATGTGTGGGGGCTCTGGGTCCTCCTGTTCCTCTTTAATGTGTGGGGGCTTTGGGTCCTCCTGTTCCTCTTTAATGTGTGGGGGTTCTGGGTCCTCCTGTTCCTCTTTAATGTGTGGGGGTTCTGGGTCCTCCTGTTCCGCTTTAATGTGTGGGGGCTCTGGGTCCTCCTGGTCCAGACTGGAGCTCCACTCCTGCTGCTCAGAGGGAACCTCTTCTTTAACCAACAACAGCTGCTGGACGTCTGCAGGAAAACAGTAAACACACAGGAGGTGTTACAAAGACATTTTAGAATTGAGCAAATAGTCTCCTGTACATACACTTCCAGAGTATCAATAGAACCAGATAATACAATAATGTAATCAACTTATGTGACCATGAACATATGAACCATTTTAAGCTGCCAAATCCATGTGGTGTGAACAAACTTGTACTTTAAGTTGATATGTCCTGTCATCTAGAGGCTGAGAGAACAAATCAGCATACCTGCAAACTCATAAGAGACGAAAAAGGGGACAAGCACACTAGAGGGGGGGGGGGGGGGGAGGGGGGTGTTCCCCGGGAGAATTTTATTTTAAATATGGTCTATAAAATGTATCATTCTGGTGTACTCTGAGAAGAAAATTAAATGATAAGACATTTACTTTAGGCAAAAAAATAATTTATTATTCAGTTATTAATCAGTATTTCAGCTCTAGTTGAACATCTGGCTTTATTTTTTCATCAATATTCTTCTTATTAACCTTGATTTAGACAAAATCCATTGAGCTACATTTTTGGCCATATAAAAACAAAGCTAGCAAGAGTAGCGAGAACCATCGCCTATACAAAATAAAGTGATTACTTTCCATTGTACGGAGGGAAATGAAGACGGTGTAGACATCTTAACGCTGATTGGTCAAGACTCGACACGTTGCATCAAATATGTTTTATTGCGAAGATCACAACATCACATTTTCTCCTTGTCTCACCCCAATCTAAGAAACGCCGGTTGGCCAGTTGACCCCCCCACCCACCCAAAATAAAAACTCTACGGGTCTACACTTGATATATTTTGATTCAAAACGGCTTATTTCGCCGAAAAGCGACACGTTTGCAAATATGAAATCAGGAGAAGAAGAAAAAGATTAATTGCAACAGAGTCTCAC
The DNA here is from genome assembly GCA_028022725.1 of Lycodopsis pacificus. Classification (NCBI taxonomy): domain Eukaryota; kingdom Metazoa; phylum Chordata; class Actinopteri; order Perciformes; family Zoarcidae; genus Lycodopsis; species Lycodopsis pacificus. The sequence goes on from CM051689.1 coordinate 5,579,442, forward strand.
TCACAACTACATTAAAGTGTATCAGCCGGAGCATGAACAGTGTTTGAGAACTGAGAGAATAAATAAAGTGAACCCACCTGCTCTTCGTATCCGGACTTCCGGGTTGAAAACAGCGTCCAGAAGTTTCCGCTGTCGCTTATTCTCCTCTTTTGAACGATAGAGTTCCTCCTCGTACTCTGCTATCGTTCTTTCAAGCAGACCAAATATCTCTTCATAAGCCGCAGTTAGTCGCTGGTTGACGAAAGATCTCAGCATTTCTAGTTTAGACATTTTCACTAAACCACAGAAAGTTTCCCTCCAGACGAACTCCGTTAAAAACACCGTTTACTCTCATTAAGCGCTGACTAGCGCTGTGTTGGTCACTTCCGTCCCCGTCCGTTTGTTTCCAGGTAGCATGCTAAGCTACTTCAATAGCTTTATAGGATACCATGATATGAGTCCTCTTCGTCTTCGTCTTCCTCGCCTCTTTCTTCTTCTTCTTCTTCTGCTTCTCCTTCTTCTTCTTTCACTTTAATGGCGGACTACAGGCCAACGTTTAAGGCGCCACCTACTGGACCGGAGTGTGACATCATGACTTTATGACAGTTATCATTTAAACACAATAATAATGTTATTTATAAATAAATAAAATAATAAAAATTAAAATAAACTTCATATAGAAGTTATATTCTGTATATTGAACCCGCTCCATTCTAAATATTAAATAAAGCCCCTTTAAGCTGAATTTGTTTATCCTCTATCTCTAACAGTCCTTTGATGCTCCACTCCCTTCCTGTATCTACCACTCTGTTCTTCAGTCTCTGTTTCCACCCTGAACTTCCTCCACTCTATCAGCACAAGTTCAACAGTTTCTTTACAGTTGCATATCTCACATTTATCCCACTCTGTCTTTTTCATGATGTGTATAACGTGTCATTGGGTCCTGTATGTCCAAACCTTAATCTGAAAGTAACATCTTCTTTTCTACTTTTACTTCCATCACTTCTCACTCTGACTGACGTCTGCATTTTGTTGTAATTTCTACCCTTATTGTCATTATTCCAAATGTCCTGCCAAGATGTAATAATTCCGTGCTGTATTACTGATTTTGCTTCTGACCTCCCAAAACAAATTTCTAAAATATAATTTTAGTTTGACGCGCTTTTCTCAAGTTTATCTGCAACCTCATTTCCCTCTATTCCAACGTGAGCCGGTGCCCAACAGAGATGTACATCTATTCCTAAATGTTGTGAGTTCAGTAATGGCGTTTACACTTCAGTTAAAAGATCATCTCGTACTGTTTGACCGGATTGTATACTTTGTATTGCAGCTGCAGAATGTGAACACAAAACTACTTTCATTGGTTTGACCTCCTCCCACTGAAGACTGATGATGACTGCTGTCAGTTCAAACCTCATTTAGAGCACGATAGATCTGACTATAAGTACATGTGTGTATCATGGTAAATGAATGTGTTGCAGATGTGTTCTTATTGTAACGGGTGGAGTAAGGAACCCAGGAGCAGTACGACAAACACCAGGAATAGTTTGACTTGGAATCTTTATTTTTTTCAACACACGCAACAGGAAGAGTCTCTCAGGGCGACAGGTTCTCGTGGTCAAGGACAGAAGGCTGAGCGAGTTACCAGGGCCGAGGCAAGGCGAGGTAGTCCGGAACAGGCAGGGTCGGCAACAGGGAATCAGTCCATGGGTGTATGCGGGAAAGTATTGCATGAAAGCAGAGAAGGATCTGGCAGTGAGTGCGTGTGAGGCAGGGGTTTAAATAGTGGAGGAGGCAGCGTGAGCAGGTGAGTGTAATGAGCTGATGAGGTGAGTGTGACTGGCAGGTGCACTGAATGAACTGATTAGGTGAGTGAGAGGTGGAAACAACTAGATAGAAGTGGCAGATCTGTGACACTTATGGCGTGTATGACAATATTTGAGCCTTATTCATTCAGCTGTAGCCTTAGTGGTGCGAAACAGACTTGGGAGTAAATAGAAAAGAAATGTGTAAATATTCTCTCATCACACATTCACCGACGTGTGTCGGCTTCTTGAGTCGTGTCTTACAGTCTCCGGCTACTTTAATGTTTGGTGTGGGTGACTTTAAGTTATGGAAGGAAACTTCCTTACGGCTTCGAATTATATTGATATATATTTTTATTTATTTGCCCAAAAGTCCATTTCACATCGCTGGGGTTTAAGAATACATCAAAGTAAAACATTAACGTGAATACACGTGTTATTATAGTCAGATCTATCGCGTTATAGATGAAGCAGTGATATTATAAATCGGTTCATTTACAGAATGACACAGTTAGTGATTCCTTGCCAGCTGTCCTTCATTGTCAGTTTAAACGTTACTTTCAGCCTGAATTATGTTCATGTTCTTGATGTTGGTCTCAGAGTGCACCAGACAAGTGGCGGCTGGTCAATAGAGGGCAATGGGGCATGGCCCCACCTTGAGCCACACACAAAAAAAAAAAAAAATTATAATAATCAGAAATTATACAAATTGTCAATAGTTGTGTTTTTGAACTATGGAATGTACCCAGTAATATGTGTAAAATGTGATATCTGCGCAAAATATATGCTTTTCCTGCTCGTCCTCTCCGCCTGTGTGCACGACACGTCTCAGAACGCGCAGCTAGGGGGGCCACATCGTTTTTGCCCAAAAGAGGCGGGTCTATGAAGCAGTTTAGCCAATTGCTGATTAAAGATATAAATGAGTGACATACAATTTAGCCAATCAGCGCCTTCAAATAGATTCAGTGTGGGGCCAAAAAGATTTTGCCCCCCTAGCTGCGTGTTCTCGTCAGGAGAAGTCTCTAGGTGAGCACTACTCCTCCGAGCCCCGTTTGAGAGGAGAACTTTGGCGGAGATTCTGCAGCCAAAGAGCTGATATCAGATCAGCCTGACCTCACAATCAGACAGCAGACTCGCGGGAAAGGGAAGCAGTACATGCGAAGCTTCTGTACTGTACACCAGACAGGTTTGGCTAGCTGGATGACGTCATGCTAATAACTTATTTAGCTTTTTAAAACAACGGGGACAGATCCAGCACGGACAGTTAGGGAGTGAGGGATGAGGAGGTAAGGAAACATGAGAACACCAGGGTAGGGAGTGAGGGATGAGGAGGTAAGGAAACATGAGAACACCAGGACACACATGAGAACTCTGTCAAGCTACATATCAGACAAAGTGAACATATTTTCTTCTACATAGCCTCAGTCTCATCTGCTTAACTTGGTCATGGAGGCATCAACATGTAATACAGATGTTAAATTAACAGTGAAAACTCATCATAGCTTAATTTAACACCAGTATTCATAATTACACTTCATGTTTACTTCTCCTGATCTGTACCTCCTATAACAAGGTCCATAGGGACATCTCAATAAATACACATGTTATTTTATATTACATAAGTGTTATTTACTGCTTTTTTTCGTGTTGGAATAAATGTTAAATATTTAACTGCAAAGTAGTAATGTGTGTTTGATATTTTTTTTGCATTAAATCATACTGGGATGTTTGCTGAAATTGCTATGGCAATCCTAGCAATACCTAGAGAATTTTCCACCAGCCGCCACTGGTGGTCATCAAACCTCAGATACAGTTTCATAAACTAATGGCTTTTAATATTTTGTATTGTGCTTAAGACATGTTGAAATTGTTTGTGTGTGGCCTCTCCTTTTGAGAAACATCCCTGATTGTCTTGATTTATTATGGAAGCTGTTTTTGTATAATCTCATTGACCACAGAGGGCATCTACTTTATTAAATACTGTCAGAAATGTCTTTATAAAGACTTAAGGAGACTACAGGGGGCAAAACACTTGATTGTAATCAACAGTATATCTGGCTTGGCTGTGCACTTCAGCAAACACAATTGACCATGTTTTCAGCAGGGGAGATATCAAATTTTAATTGCAGGTTACATATTTTAAATAAATGTTCCCTGGGCTTCAAGTGCAAGTTCCCTGCACCGTCCAAGACATTTTGTAATTCAACATGAGGTTTAGGGGCTGTCTTTAAAACTTAATAAATGGGGCTAATTAGAAAAGTTTTCCCACCTTAGCCATTTCCACTGTTTCATTTGGTCTGCCTATTAAACTTTTTGTTTATCGGCCTGGTCGAGGGAAACCTGTGAAACTTTTACTTGCAAAATGTAGTTAGATTTATTTGTTATGATTAAAATCCATAGAAAAATAAAAATTCTAAATAGTATCTGTGTTAATTGCCTCATAATGATCAATGACTGGAGTTATGATTCGGCTCTTTGCTTTTTGGTGCCTTTGCTCTAAATCAGTGAACTTAATGCTCTCAAAGTTGCCCCATATAGTTGAAATGGGTGTGAGATCCCCAGTGTGTTGCTGCCCTCATTGGCTGGTGGTGGCGTCGCGCTGCTCTGTGTATTTCTGGCCATTGCAGCGGATCATACTGCGGTGTGCAAGTCCTGTCGGTCCGGATGCATCAAGTTAGCCAGCTGCAGCTAGATGAATACCGGAAGTAAGGCGGTTTTGCAACCAAAATAAGAGCCTAAACAAATGGTTGGTGGAGTGGATGCCAATGAGCAGTAATAGCACTGACAACAAGTTGTGAATGATGAAATTAGTTTAGATTATAAAACAAAGAAATAGTAATATATATTAATAGTATTTTCTAGTGTTTATTATTTATTTAACAATGACTTAATAATGTCCTAAGCCATTTCCGGTCACCTGTCTTGTTTTGTTCATTTTTTTTAGCGCCAAAAAAAGACATTCACTTCCGGTGTCCATCGGCCTTTAGTTTTGAGAGTTGCAACAGTAGCGAGTGGAAGCATTTTTATTTCAATTGAATAAAAGAGTCTTTGAAGAATCTGCAAATGTCTTCAAAACCAGCGGTAGGTGAACTGATATCTTTATCTTTAAGAAACATACACTAACTTTAAGTAATATGACAATTGGTTAGACGGCCTGACGTTACGTTAGATGCTGAAATTATTTGAATGTGTGTGACAGCAAGGGTTTCTTGTTACTGCATTAATTCCCGAAATATTTATTGTGTTATATTTGAATCCCCCTCTATTGTGAAAGTATGTTCCTACGCTTTTATTTTGAACGGTCTAACCGGAAGCGACATGGGTGACTGGCTGACTTGACTCTGGTTGTTCTGCCTACAGACTCCCAACAGGAGCGACACTGTGGAGCAGCAACTGGTTCGTTCGCCTCGCCGGTGCTGCTGCTGCAACACAACCGACCGACATAATTCACGTCTATTTTTCGGTGGAATAACGCGGCACTGAGCTGCTTTTCACACCTTTTTATTCTTTTTTTTACAAGCTTTAATACTTGGGAGAGCAGAGCTTCTTCGCCAATGGCCAGTCCGGTTGCAGACATCGGACAGTCTCATCAGCATCACCCTGTGACCGAGGAGTCGGCCGCTGACTCCGCGTTTCAGGAGGCGCAGGAATGGATAGAGGTGAGTCACGCGGAGCACTTAACAGAGTTATGAATGCTGTTTTAACTTCGCTTCCCTTCTCGCGCAGGTGTTTTGTTGTATTGTCGCGTGGCCCTGGTTACTGGTCTTGCAGCCGGTATCTGCAGCGCCTTCTCCTATAATCTGCAGTTTGAATTTATTGCCTCGTCACCTGTTGAAAGGTGACTCAAACTGCAGTTATATGACTTATTTCTGACAAGATATTCCTTTGAAGTTTGTTTTGTTAAAGTGTGCTTCTTGCTCAGAAATGCATTTGTCGTGAATATATTTAATTTATTGGTATTTTAGTCTTCTGCAATATCACATTCCTATAATAACTTCTGACTGAATCCCAATGAAAACTACATTAAAACCCTCACAATAGAAACCTTCATGCTTGATCTCTACAGATGGAGCCTTACAGTAATGTACGATACTGCACATAGTTGTACTCGACCCTCCTGAATGTTGCAGCAGGCGTTCAGTTGTTCTTGGTGGAGCTCATTGTACAGCTGTGGGGCCTGGTGCGTGTTTGGCTGAAAACAAAGAATGCATCATGTGGAATGGATTTTTTTTTTTTTTTGCCTCATTGAGAGCCCAGCCTGGTGAACAATAATCACACAGACGAGGTTTTGTTCTGGCAGCATTTTCAATCACGACACTTGCCTGCCCTCCATGGCGTCCGACTGTGTCATCCTGCAGCGAGCTGTCCTCGCGACCGGCCGGTTATCTGTTGCACGTCGGTGGAATGCAGTCGCAGCTCTGCAGGTTTACATAAAGGCTTCACAAAGTGATCTGAAGCTCGCTGTGCCACGAAGTGAACGGTTCAGTGTAGCAGGGGCGTGGACGAGGAGTATGGGGCTGTGGGTTGCAGCATCTAAACTGTAAACTGAACTGTTGAATCCCTGCATGTTCATTATATCTTTGTCAATAGCTCCCACTCTGCACTTGTATTGGCCAAACGTTTCCACCCATCATGTATAGTTCTTTATTTAATGCATGTCTCACTGCTGTGACTTGGCTGACTTGGTGGTCTCTGTACCACCAAGAAGACAATTACAACATTTCTATATATAAAGAGTTTTTTTAATACGTCTATTGTTGGACGAGTATTTTTTCGACTCTGGTCATCTTACTGACCTGATGTGTTTTCATGTGTAGATATTTGCCATACTGTGTTTGAACTAATCAAAGTGTACCACTCAGATTAGTCTTGAAAATGACAGAGCCTCTTGAAGAGTGTCAGCAGCCATTACAGACCTATTTAGCAGCACCAAACTCCTTGGAGGCCCATATCAAGTCTTTAAAAAGCCACCACTGACCTAGAATCTCTGAGGCAGATCAGGACCAAGAGCTCAGAAGACAGCAGTGAACTGATACCTCTCCTGTGTGGTTCTTTTGTCACCCTAACCCAGCGGGGACTGGCTTCATTACCCATCCACACCTGGTCACCTCAGGGAACCAGGGACAGGTTACTGGATCCTGGATGTGTGGAACAACACAAAGCTTCAGTCGGCATTAGCAGCGGTTAATGTTTTGACGGCTTCTTATTCAATTCATTTATTCACATGCTGTGTCATATATGGTGTCAGGACTCGAGGCGAGAGGTTATAACGATGGGTCTCCTGTTTGTCATTTATCGTCGGGAATAAAACCACTGGACTGAGTTCACTTCTTCAGCCATACATCCTCGATCATTGTCCTCTCGTTTGTTCCTTTTTAAGTTTGTAATCGTAACTGTTTGCGTCAAAGACCTATAAGTGCAATATTAAAGTCTTGATTGCAAAGGCACATCTCTATCTTCTGACCTTCTACAGAAGATTACTTCGTCGTGCTATTTTAGGGCCTGTTTAAACTACGTGTATTTGGCATGATTTTAATAACCCACAGCAGTTACTCTCAAATCTGGTTTGTTATGGCAGTTGACGATAATTGGAACTCTGCTCTGGATTTGCTAACCACACACACACACACACACACCCTTAAGAGTCCTGTTGAAAACCAGATTTATGCCGCTCTGTGAACGTGGTCAGGTGGTCCTGTCACCGTTGCATCCGGAGTAGAAACTGCAGTTCATCGTAGGATTTCACCCTGTAGCTTAGCGTAGCACCACCGTCATAGTAAACCACTGTGTCAGACATTTGTTGTCTTAAGAAGTTCTTCACACCTGTTGTGATACACAGCAGAGATGGGATGGTTTGCACAGTAATTGGCTTTGCAAGTTAGATCACGAATCGTTTCATGTTCATGTTCATGTTCTCTCACTCACAGAAGGGTTTGCTCTGAAGCGGCTTTGCTAGATTGAGAACATGTTGATTAATTTAGTGTTGCCGAAAGGAAAGATAACTTCATCTTCAACTTGCTTCCTGTTTTCTTCGCTGTTAACTGTCTCTACCAGCATTCAGAGAACAGGAGCAGCCATGGCCGACCAATCACAGTTGGTCACATTTCTCCTATCATCCACTTTTAATTTAAATCCTCTTAAATGTGTCACCATGGGAGCCGAGCTCAGACAAATGGCAACAAAGGGCCCCGTCTGTAAAAGCCAACGCATTGAAGAAGCGCTCACACCTGCACTCATTACTTCCTGTGTCTGCCGCTTCCTCTCACTAATGACGGTGTTTAAGCTCCTGTGATCTTCACAAGAGCCCGACTGGGCCCCTTTGATGAGGATGATTGATTTGTGTCACATAGCCACAGGCTGTGTGCACGAACAGCAACCCAATGAGGTTATCTGACTGCTTCATTGCTTTTGCAAATGGCTCTTTATTTGCCAGACGATGATCTTCTTAATGCTGGATTTAATCGTGTGTCATACATTTGTAAATCATTTTTCTTGTCAAGATGTCTTCCAGAGCTTGTCTCAACTAGTTCTGCGTCTCCTCTCTGTTGGTTCTGCTTTGTCTCTTTCTCTGTAACCCTGGATCCCCACCTCCTCCTGTCCAAGTCTTGGCATGTTTAGGGGGCTGTGAATAACAGAAAGTTCCATTGTGACCCGCCTGAAAGGGAGGGTGATATCATCAACATGTCAATGGCTGATATCAGTCCAGTGATATCATTGTACTCGACAGACAAATCACCAGACGGATCCATGTCACTCGGGGATTAATCCTCATTCAGTGTTTCAGTCCACACAAAGTATTTCATCAGGAGACTTGAGGTACGAGTGTTTTTAGTATGTGTGCAGTGTAAGTCCTGTGAAAAGGGTCAACGGAAGACATCCAATAGACCCTAGACTAGACTATGTTGCCAAACAAACAGCTTTCAATCAATCACCATGCATCGGTGCAATAAGTACAATTGGGGCCAACCTAATCAGACTGGAATGAGACGCAGTTTATGAGGTTAAAGTGCCAAACGGGCTGAGACTTGATGACGGCTCCTGCGGTTTGCTACGGAAACTTTGAGTTGAGGTGCCAGGAAACGATGAGCCGAGCAAATGGGCCAAAGAGGTGAAAGAACCCAAAGAGTTTTTAACACTGATGATGATGATCCTCACACATTGTGATGACACTATGTCATATCTCCACACTTCCAGATGCTTTGTTCGGTGTAAGATGCATTTAAAGTTTCTTTGCAAAACCAGCCATTTAAATAGCGGTTGTACATTGTGCCAATAATATAACACTAGGTCATGGTTTTGTGATTTGGTTGATTGATTTTCTGTTTGAATGTTGTGTGGAACAGAACATTCAGAAGGTAGTTTTCATTGAGAGAAATCATTTAATATTTAAATTTCTGCTTTTTCAAACCCTTTGGAATTGTTTTGATGTTTTAGTAATCGGCACTTTAAAGTCGGGCACCAGATAATCGACATGCTTGAACTCCTGTGTTTAAAGTGGAGGCTTGTTAAAGCCTACACGTACTGGAGTTCTAATTGGCTTAATATTAATGAGCTGTTGTAGCTGTTTTTGCAATCGTGATCAGATACTCAATGGTGCTTTTTGAAGTACATGTTGTTTTTTGCTGCACACACTCTATTGATGGATACTCATGAGGAAACCTTTGTCTCCGGTCTGATTCTCACCATGATGGCCTGTGCAGCGAAACAGACCCCTGGGCCCTGACCAAAAAGATCACACGGTCAATCTGACAGTAATGATGCGAATCCATCAACAGCTGTTTGTCTGACAAAATGTCCTTAAGTGACACTCTGAATATCTAGCACGTTCATACCAGCACTATACAATGTTCATGTTCTGAATCGGCGCTCGTAAAGGCTCTTTTTCCTCGTTGGATCCCATGACGGCAACAGAACCTGAGAAATGTGATGCAGCACAGCGCTCTGTTCTTGGCCCGGGGCTGTTTTGGGAAGCTGGCGCCGTGTGCTTAGAAAGATCTATAGTCTCCTCTGAACTCATCCATGATGTCATTCCCAGTTTGGGGGCATTGTCGCTCTCGAGTCCACTTATGTGTTAAGTGCTGGGATGTCTCGTCAGTTATTATCAAAGTGCATGAGATGCACCGCTGTGACTACAAGCCAAGGAGGAGTGTGCTTTTAGAAGGAAATGTCTGGATTGAGGACGTCCCCTTCATCACTCACCTTAGTGCTCCGATGAACTGGCGGTCCATGGTCCAAAGCAAATTGTACGACATCTGCCGTCAGTGTGTTTATGGTTACGTAATGCCATATTTAAGCAATTTGGACAAATTGGACAATGAGTCTGATTCATGCAAATTTCATAAGCAAAGTAAGCAAAGATTGTGTTTAAAAGACAGTGGGTTGCAATGTTAAGCTATAGACTGACATGAAGTTTGTATCTTTCATGGATCCCTCAGGGGAGAGTGTTGCGTTTAGCCATTTTTATCAGCGCAACATGCTGCTAATCACGATCCTGAAAATACTTTTTAGACGTTTTACGGCATTAAGGACAACAGTCTCCACATGCTTGTTGAATAAGCTTCATTGCCCACAGTTGTAGTGGCTTGTCATACATCTACATTAAAGCATCCACAGCTCTAGTGATAGAACAAGTCACAACATAACCGTCCACGTTCTGCTCAGCTGAGCTTGAGCTGAAACAAGTGCAACACAACATTGGGTGCCGTTGTTTTGTTTTTTTTACAATTTGATTAAAGCTCCTTCTTTGCCAAAACACAAATCGGCGTCGCACAGCTTCAGTCACTCACCCAAATGAGAAATCCCTGAAAGTAAGATGCTAATCACTAATCCTGTGGTTATGATCTTCTTAATCTCAGCAGAAGCCGTCTGTCCTCTCCTGCTGAAGCAGGGAAAAGAGCCGGCGTGTTGACACTGCAGCATTAGAGAGAGAACAAGGGATTAGATGTTTCAGAGAAGCAGGCCTCGTCATTGCACCTATATGTCCATTATTTCAACCCCCAAATAATACAGCCATCTTTTCAAATTCTAGCTATACCTTTTTAAAATGATATCAGTGCTAATGGGACGCATCAGTGTGTTGGATATGGCCGGATGTTTTTGTGTATGATTTGGACAGTGTGGTAAGAGATCAAAAACCCCACGTAGTAAACAACAATAATTCACTTGTCAGCAAATGCCTGCCAGTCTGGGTCCAGATGGGTCTTTATGAACACACGCACGTTTGGGTTGAGAGGTGTTCATGTGGTGGATTACCAAAGAGGAGATTAGCCCCCCCCCCCCCCCCCCCTCCCTCTCCACTGTGTTTGCACGTCTGAACATTTGTGTTCATTCAAGTCCCTGAAGCAACATGAATCCACTTAAGGTTATTCCATATTGTTCTGGAGATCCAGTCTCATGTCGGCGGTGACATTTAGACAAATAATGCCCACAGTTTCTGTTTTGTTGTCATACTTTCTGAACTTGAATGCTGAGTCACTGATCGTCTGGTGTTCACATGCATCCTGCCTGTAGCCGACTTGCGTAACGTCCTGCATCTCAAGGAGCTTTCAAATGAAGCAGTGGGGGTTTTTTTTGGCTGCTGTTCACTTCCAATAACAGCAAAGTGGATATTGGAAAGCTATACCTGCCAAATTAGACACACATAAGATAGGTGCTCCGCTTGAAGCAGGAAGGAAAAGAGAACTCAAATGGCTCAACTTATCTAGTAAAATCTGCAGGTACTTAATTTTACAATCAAATATATTCAAATAAAGCCGAGCACGAGGCAAGGTGAAAGCAACTTTATCCAGTTAGGTTGATGACAACTTATCACACACAACAGTATTCTTTCAGAAATCATCTTTGTTAGGGTGAGTAGTTGATGGGTTTCCTAAAACAGCCCTTTATTTATCTGTGGGTTTAAGAACAGATTTAAGACCGCCTGGCTAACTGGCGCGGATTGGCCGATTCTTGTGTCACATGATGCATTTATTTGAGTTTACACAGTGCCACCCCAAATATTACATAATTACATGTTAGCCCCTGTGATATACATTATATACCTACCTGTCCAGGATGCATGCTGGGATAGCCTATAGCCCAGCTGGATCCGAAACTGGACAAGTTGTAGCAATAGAAAGATGGAGTTCTGCAACATCCAACGTTCTGGCTTTGTGTGTGTGTGTGTGTGTGTGTGTGTGTGTGTGTGTGTGTGTGTGTGTGTGTGTGTGTGTGTGTGTGTGTGTGTGTGTGTGTGTGTGTGTGTGTGTGTGTGTGTGTGTGCCCGATGTTCCAAGTCTGTCTGTGACAAGGTGAACATATTCATCTTGTTCAACTGTCAGGTCTGTGTGTTCATGCGCTGAAAGAGAAAAGGAGCTTTCAAGGAGGAGAGAGAGAGCAAGGCAGCCTGGCACTCAAACTGCAGTGCGACACACACACACACACACACACACACACACACACATACGCGCACAATAAGCACCACAGTGGAGGAGGTACAGCTGGCTGTGTGCCAGGGCTGCACAGCCACTCTCTGCAGGGAAGCTGGTAGCAATCGTTGTGACTTACCACACTAGCCGGTGCAGCTGATGCTCACGCTGAAGACAAACATAACCGACAGATGTTGACGGCACGTTACTGTGAGGCCTGGGCGGTTAGGCGTTTAACAACACGATCAGAAACCCTTTATCCAAAAAGACTAATAATAATAGTAGAATAGGCACAAGATTGCAATATGAATGTTTACGTGTACCTCACTCTCAGTAACGTTCCTGTGTGTATCTGCCTTTTTGTCTGAATTAGTTCTTTCTTTGGTCGTACTTGTTGGCGTCCAACAGGGTGTTGACAAGCTCGAGGTCGGGCTCTCCGCACACCCTGAATCTAAAGAAAATGAGATCTTCTCCTCGTATAATGATGAGACATTCAAGTGGAAAATAATGAAAGCTAATGAGCCGGAGAAACCCCCGTTCTGTTGGTTTCCGCGCTGACCGCAGCTGCTTCAATTAAGACGTTGCCATTAACAATTTCTTTTAAAGAAAAGACTCAAAGCCGCTGCAAGGCACTCTTGAATTAGAATTTATGATGTAGTCCGTGCTGCTTTATCACGAAAGCCACAGCGTGTCCGAAAAGCCCTGGAGTTGTTTCCAGTTAATAATGCTCCTTTGAACTAACTATTAATATGAAAGATGTTTTAAGTTTTACTCCTTTTCATCAGGCAGCAGCCACAAACCTTGAAACACACACACAACTCCGTAGAAGTGTTCTCCTTCCTGTCTGCTTAAAAATGAATCAAATGATTCTTAAAATATTCAACACTGGTGTTGTGGAGTAGATACAGGGTGAAAGCAACCATACCTGCTCTGTACAGTCACCATGACCACCATTGCTCGTTGGTCGTTTAAAATCCACAAAATACTTCACTTCCTCCACAGTTTCTCATCTCACCCGTTCAAACCGTCTAGTCTTCTCTGATCTTTGCCATAATTACAGGCTGTGCCTCCTCTGTCCTGTAATCTGCCATCACTCTATTGATTGCCCTTATTCAAAGGCAATGCGGGCCGCTGAGCGTGCCTCCCATTCAACTCAGATTTATCGATTTGTTTAGTGGGCTTTTGACCTAAAGGTTCAAGTTCTTAGCCTAATTTGAAATCTTTCTCAAATGTGCAAGACTCTTCTTCAGTCCTCCAGCAAAGACCTTCTGTGCTCATCGCACATCTGCTGAGCTTCTTCAGTGCCCAACAGTCTTATGTATCTGGTGTATGTGTGATAAAAGAGCATGAGCAATCCTCAAAACACATCGGGTGTTACTCACACTTCCGTCCTGTATCTTGCAGCATTTGGAGCTCTTCTTAGCTGGCATATGGGACTGTTTGATGGATAGGACAGAGACTGATGTTCCTCCACCGTCCAGGGGATATTTTCTAATTGGGTCATGCAGGCTGAGCTGGTTTCCTAGTTTCCTGAGTTTGGCGCACTGGGGAGCTGGACTCTTTCTGACTGTCGAGGGAGCAAGTGCAACCTTGCGCTGGATGGCAGGCTGATTGATTCAAATCGACCCGTTTACTGCCGATGTCATGATTACATCATCGTGTGAGCTGGAGGCAAACACGAATCACCTCAGAGTTCTGGGCTAAAGTTTAGCATTCAAAACGTTGCCTTGCTATGTTGTTGGGTGTCAGAATCAATGTGCATGGATTTGATTTTATAGCTTCTTACTTTATCTTTGCCTGAAATGCACATTTGATTGTTGATCAATGTTCAGCTGGGTGATATCTGTGTTTGTGTTAAATTCATCATCATTTTGAGGATGAAAAGTGACTATTTTTACTCAGGAAGGTGACCTCCGCTCTTGCCTTGTTTCAGACAGATATTTAAACAAGTTATTTTCTGTTTCAAGCAAAACGTGAAATTGTTTACATGTGAGATAAAAGTCTCAGTATTTTTTTTTTTTGCACTGCAGAGAACCAGAGGACTCGCATCCGCCATGAATGGAGGCTTTTAGGACTGAGTGGGATGCCTTTCATTGTCACACACACACACAGTCTCATACACATGATTCTATGCACACACACTCTGACATTCCTGAGCCCCTTAATCTCATCCCATTCAAACACACACACACACACACACACACACACACACACTCACACTCACACTCACAGAGATCCCCAGCTGGTCGTCCTCCCCAACAACAATGCATGCTGTCACCGCACTCTGGAAAGTGACACAATTGTCTCTCAGCTGACTGGCATTTGTCTGGAGAGAGCTGCATGATGCAGCACTGCTGTCACTCGTGTATTTCTCTCTTTTCAGACGGGTATTTATCTGTAACTGCAGTCTAGGATTCTACTCCATCATGCTATAAGTGTGTTTATTGGAAAAAGTGTATTGAAATAGAATAACTCTTGGTTTAAGATGTAAGAATCTAATAGTGGATTGATGAGATGCATGTTTCTGCTTCCTGTCTCTTCAGTATTTGTATTCAGCTGAAACATTAGCTGTTATTTGCATGAGAATAAGCGTCTGCTTTCTTTCTTTTTCTCACATTTTGTTTTTCATGCTTGCTCTTCTGATTTTCAAAGTCGTACCACAATTTAGCATCTTTGCACGACATTAGAATGAAACCTACACAACACTATAGATACACTAGTTAGCTTCTGAGACTGAAAAGTGAGCTGAGCAATCTATTAACTTAGAGGAATAAATACAACTCAAGCATGTTTAGCTATCAAGACCTTTGTACATTAAAAGAATATACAAACCCCTCGACTCAGTCCAAAAATGGCTCCACCTGCTGTCCAGACACTCAAAACTCATTGACTTAAAATCGGAGGAGATGGACACCACCATCACGCTGTGAGCAGCAGCACTGGGAACCCAAAGCAAGAGGCCCTTTTTCGAACAAACAAACAAACAATCAACCATCATTGCACCACTTACAAACAGTAAAAATATAGCAACCCTTCTGTCAGCTTTGGCGACCACATGCTGATGGCTGGCTACAAGTCTGGCAACCACTTTTAAACTAACTTTCAGTCATCAATTGTTTGTAGCTCAGTGGCTACAGCCTGGCACCGCCACTGCCCGGGTGAAGGGTTCAGCTTTCCGCTGAAAGCACAAGCAGCCACTGTAGTGAAGAGGATAAAAGCATCCGCTGAATGGCAAATGTTTGACTTGTACAGTAGGAGTCCTGTTCTCCCAGACTGCAGCCGGTCGGCCTCTGCGTGGCGACGGCAGCAGGCAGAGGTCTCCGCAGGCTCCATCAGGCCTGGACCACCGCCAGCTCCTGCAATTCAGGGAGGCTGTTTGTCAAGTGCTGGCCACAATTTAACTGTGACAGGGCATTTAGCAATTCTCATTGAAGTCCAAGCCTAATATACACACTGCAAGAAAGCATGTCAGATCAGTGATAAGGAGCCAACTGGCCAAATTCAGTCCTGTTTATGCTGTCTAAACTGGCTCCTATTGTTGTTGTTGTTGTTTTCCTATTTTGTGTTGAATGCAACATAGCCCACTAGACACCTACTGCTTCACCAATGGATTCATTTGATCCAGTGCGGTGGCTGTTTATTCAGTATTCCTGGTGGAGTGTCGTAGACCAGAACTCTGAACAGTTAACTGACTGCAGGTCTCTCTAGTTAAGAGTGTCAATTAAATACCTACCATGGAATGACTTGGCTTGCCGTACCGGTCTCTTGAGTGCTGTAATCATCATCAGGTTGCTGGTAGCAAAGGATCAAGTCTAATCCTGACTAATCTAGCCAGCTGCACCGCCCTCCTTTTGGGGGTTGACCATGACCGCTCCCCTGGGTGGCCCGAGTCCAACTTAGAAATCCGAATAGAGATGCATGAAGCTTATTTTAGATGCTTTGTTTGTCAATCAACACAAAGAGATTTACGTTGGGTAACTCAAACAAGGTAGTGTCCCTGGAGCAGTTTGGGGGTTTAGTGCTTTGCTCAAGGGCATCTCAGCAGTGCCCAGGAGGCCACCTGGCACCTATCAGTCATCAGCTATCAGTCCACACCCCATACTAAGTCTGTACGGGCATTTTAACCGGCGACCTTCTGGTTCCCAAGCCAAATCTCTGCATGTATTCCCCCGACACTGTGACCTTTTTAAAATTCTTGCTATAGGTTGCCTGTAATGTTGGCATTCTGGAAGTTTAAAGTCTCCAATTTATCACGACTAAAGAAGCAGTTATTGGTGATGTACTGTACATCAATTTTGGGAAGATGTGATCAAACATTCGTAAATCCAGCTTGCCTCGGTGCCAGACTCGAGATACAGTACATTAGCCACCGGAATTGGTCCAACGTGCACCGGACCCTTAAACTAGTCTGAGAACTCAGCCCAACTCGGACCAAATTCTGCACCCCAAAGGGCTCCCTTACACAGCAGATCCAGCTTACCTTTGGTCCTCAACACTAAGCCACTATCGGCATAACTGGGCCGGCTACCTGTGTGAAGATGAACTCGTGAAATGACTTGGAACTGAAACCGTTCTACTCTCTCATCTCTGGTACTAATGTCTGTCCCTCTTTGTATGGTGTCGCTGTTGCTTTTCCCGTCTTCACGTGTAGATCAGAGCTGAAAGCAACGAGGTCCTGATCCCTCTCTGGGGGTTGTTGAAAGGCTTTCTAGGAATTCACTAATCTTGAGTTGAAGCAAACAAGACGGGTTGAACGATCGCAAAACCAACAGCTAGGATCCAGCAGACATAACCGATTGATAACTGTAAGGATGTCAAATTGTTTCTCTTATAAGCTGTTATTGAAATGATGTGTTGCTATGATAAAGCAATCAAAGTGGTGAACAGAATGATTGAAACTATGTTAGATTAGATCAACCAGACGAAAACAAAGAGGGTAAAACGTCCCTCTTTGTTTTCGTCTGGTTGATCTAATCTAACATAGTATTAAACATACATGGAATACTTCTACTGTTATAACATTTCCTTGTTTTAAGAATATTAAGATCATATCTGTGAACTCGCATAAACCAACACATTCTTCACACTTGATGTCATTTTCACATTGTGCACTCACTAAGCAATATGCTGGTCATGTTTTCAGTCATATAATCATTTTTAATAATCACATTATATCATATTTGATATTTTGATATCATTCAAATTGCTGATAAGCAACTTATGGAATGTGAACAAAGCCTAAGCTTCAATAATGAACCTCTCCACATTTTTCTTCCTCGACTTAGTTTGCGAAGCTTATTTCCTACACTAATGTTAATCCTTAGTTCCCGACCTGATCAGTCATCAGTCCATCTCGGATTGTACAGGCGTGTGTGTGTGTGTGTGTGTGTGTGTGTGTGGGGGCATTATGAGTAATATGACTAAGTAGGGGCTACTATGTAACACAGTGTAGGTTTACGTCATCCTGCAGTGGAAATCAGAGCTTGATCTTAACCAAATTCCTCTTAAAATCGGCTTCGAATAAGTATTACATGTTAGCGGATTTTAGCTTTTTCGGGTTTAGCACACAATCCCACAATGCTGTGTTCTTTGGACCTACTTTATTCACATTTTTGTAACAATATTACAGAATAGAACCCTCAGGTTCTGTGTAGCGGTTCATCGTGTTCACTCAGTAGACTGACTCACAGGATGTAGACTGTGAGTATAAACCCGCCATTGGTCGCGTCGTTCTCCATTCTCTTCTGTCACTGCCTCTTGTATTTAGTGTCTCCCATGATGATTGGGATTGGTTTAAAGAAACACTAATAAACCCAAGTGTTTTTCTCTTTATTCACCTTTACCAGAATGATAATGTGTGGGGCAAGACTTTTACAAGGCTCTCGTTACAGCGCTGTGGAGAAAGGTCTGGCTATGTGAGCTGTTAAGGGACACTTAGACTTTGGTTGACATCAGCTCTTTTGTGACACTCGCATCACGGTCACACTTACTTTTCATCGGCCTTTCTGCTTCACCGCTTCACTGCACCTCACCCGTCGCCCGAGGAGAGAAGTGTCTCTACCCTGTGTTCACTTTTTCCATCTGGTCCAGGGATTCATTCAGTCAGTTAGCAACCTGGCAGCCACTTGTGTGTGTCTTCATGCAGCTCACCTCTTTCTCTCAGTGAAAATATGTTCTCTCTCTGGAAAGGTGTGATTTTTGATAAATTCCTGGAGGATCTGGTCCATGCACCTTAAACCAACCTGCACCCATTTCACAACAAACAAATCAAATAGTTGCTTCAAATCAAATAATATGAATCACATTTAACTTTTACCTTACTCTAGTTATCCCAGAACTATTGATTCTACAATATTGACACACAGGTATGAATATGATGGAAGTACTAATACCTGAATGTCAAAGCTGTACATTTACTGTATTGTTGTACAGTGTAGAGCTGAGACGATTAGGCAATCAATCGATTAGTCCATCAAATTAACATTGTTCTAGTGCTACTGTAAACCAAAATTAATACAAATGTATATAATACTGGTTCATCAATGGTTTTCTTAGTCTTCCATGTATAATAATATTAATATCTTTAGGTTGTGGACTGTTGGTTGGACAAACTGCGAAACCATTAGAGGCATTTTCTTCTTCTTTTCAAATAATTGTTATTTGCAGCCCCAGTATACAATTTAAATAAACATTTTCAAAAGCTTAATTAACTGTTTCATACTAATAATACATCAAGAACGGAATGTGCCAGTGCTTTATGGGGACTGAGAGAATGCGAGTGACATTGTGGTCCACTTTATCTCACCCCGACTGCAACCTCTAAAGAATTTGACAGTGAAGTCTGTTATTTAGTTCTCTTTGGAAAGATACTTCATCATTCCTGGAATTCCTTCTTAAAATCCCTGAACCCCTGGGGAGAAGCACAATGGCAGGATTCCTGAGCGTTTGGGCAGGGACAGCCCGGCTCCGTGCTTCCTCTTCCTAATGGGGAGCTCCGTGCTAACGTGGGCTGACAAACACTCATGTTCCCAGGGGTGACAGAGGGGCTTAGCTTTGGGAAACTGTCAAGGAACAGGGATTTGTTTCCCTTCCACTTACGTGTTTAATTAAGAATTTGAGTCCATAGTGTGGCATCGTATTTAATGTAAAGTCATTGAAGCTTTTTCTGACACGCTCACCTGTAGTTTCCTCCAGAGACGACATGAATCCAACAGCATCCAGGGCTAACTCGTCTTTGTACTCCATGGTATTGGTTGTGTGTTGCAAATACATTACATCTAAGGATACAGGTAACACATTTGGATTTGGTTCACCTGAACTGAAATTAAAGTGTCTAAAATCCATTAACGCCAATTAATCAAACTGCTAAAAAGCAACATTTATAGTCTGCTTCTATAGTATGTTGTTAAAAAATTAGTTTGAAAACTAAATCAATTTGAATCACATTTGTCTGTGGATTGTCAAGAACATTTCTGCACATTGAACCACAGATGACTTCCCACTGCGTTTGCATTTTGGGAATGCCAGTAGGCTGTCGTGTTGGCGTTGCAATGGAAACCAATTTGTAATAGAATCAGTGTTGATTTGTGTCTCAAGTAGATGTTTCAGCGTGATTACGCCGCTGGCCAAAGAGCGTCCCGCACTTGTGAGAGCAGAAGCCGTTGTAAACGCGCTGATTGACCCGCCTAGTGCTCCGGTGTCGACACAGCATGTCAGTGAAGCTCCTGATTAGGACGGAGCTTTGTAAGGAGAAGACAGGAGGGCATGTCTGAACGTGTGCACTACGGAGGACAGACTCTTATCACATTGAAAGTTTAGAAGCTTTTTGTGTGTTTTGGCTGGTATACAGGCCGCCCCCTCTTGTAATGACAGCATGAAGATGTATCTACTTCTTATCATCCTTCTAGTATTTACTAAAAATTCAACGTCTGTTGCCTGGATACTGTGCTGGGCATGGTGCACTTCACAAGCACACTGTGCCAAATCTTATATCGCTCAGTCGACAAGAAAATAACACTTGGGCTACACTTCACAAATTTCAATGAGCTCGAAGCTGAAGCACTGTTTCCATGGGATTATTATTAGCTGGGAACATCCAGTCATTTAAAATAATTGCAGCAATTGTCAGTGATGCTAATCCGGTACCTGCAGTAATTGGGAGGTCTCGTGATAATACTCGCGATGATACTATTCCCATCAAACTCCCAGGAACACAAGTTGTACCCTGACCGTGGTGGGATTTCTGTTCTCTGCTATGAAACGGGAAACGGGGAATCAGCTGAATGACAGTTTTATGTATTTCCGTTGAACTCCATATTTGAGAAAGTTACACTTTTTTCAGTTTTGACCCTTGGTGAACCCTCGGTCATTGGCGATTTTAGCATTTTTTGCACCATGTTGCAATTCTGAGGCTACATGAAAATCCTCTAATTACATGACAAACACTTGTATTTGCTAGGATATTGTAGACATGTTTATTAGCTAGAAGCGTCTTTTTAAACCTGACTGATCCAACACTGGCGTCATGATGTCCATCCCAGCAGGTCTGTCTGCCTGACTGCCTGTCTGTCTGACTGTAGCTCCCACTTTGGCTGCAGGCTGGACGTTGCCCTCGGCCCCACGGAAACTGTAGCAGGCAGGATATTGGAGACCAGCGGAGGCCCCTGGAAAAGCCCCGCTGCTTAGGAAGCTTAGCTCAGAGAGCTGGTGTCAACACGGGGGCTCTTTGTTGCTGATCTCACAGAGCTGTAGGGGGCTGTCACTAAAATCCTGGTCGGTATGGGATATGTGGTATGGAAAGGTATTTCTGTGAGCTACTTGGGTTGGTTATCGTGTAAAATCGGAAACCACCACGGTCTGGATGATTTTGATCTACGTAGACGGACCCGGAGGCCTCAGTTGTTGGAAGGGCTATCTTGTAACCGTAAGGCATCGTGATCCATGCATGACAGTGTTGAACTGGAGCTTTACTTGTTCACAGTGTTTTCAATCTGCCTGTTACATTTCATGGGAAAATCTGCTTATTTTCTTCTATTTCTTCTTAAACTTTCCGCAGTACTCTTTTATGTATTCATTCTCACTTTCACTTCTTGTGTCTAGTTTCACTAAAATGAAATTGTGTATGAGATGAGCTTTGTTGGTCGAGTGGGGATTTGTAACTGCACTCCCAGAGTGATGGCTAAAATTGAAGTGGTGGCATTTGTGCCACCGAGGGAAGTTTAGTAGACCCCGAAGTGTGCATCGAGCAGAAGGATTTGAAGGTCCAGTCCCCCTCGCACACAACTCTCCAAGCCATGGGGCGACACAATCGAAGCCCTGTGTCCCAGTCCCACCCAACTGGTCTCCCTGGTCCTCTGAAGGGACATTGTTGCTGAGATTTCCTTCCACCGCAGTCCTTCCTCAGCAGATCTGCACTGCATAGAGAGCAGAGGGTTTCCAAAGTTCCAGAGGCCCAAGCTGTGATGCAGATGTGCAGGATACGAAATAGTCACAACGCCTCCTCAATCTAGCACACTGACGGGCCTTTTAATACACAGGAAGAAACGCATGAACAGCTCTTTTGCATCACACTCTTCAGTTATGAATAGGAATATATCTATAATGTATATATCTATATACCTGTGATGCTGTTTTCTCAGCCGTTGGAGGAACTATTTGTCATTTACAGATACCAGTTAACTGCAAACACCTCACCCCTTTGTATTAACGTGGCCAATGTGTTGTATACAGGAAACTTTAACAAGGTCAAGAAGATCTGACACTGATGAGTTTAGCTTTCTCTAGAATTTCTTGCATACTGATTTTTTGGAAACTCTTAAAGACACCAAAATAAAGAGTGCCACAGAAGTTCCCACCGGTGACTTAAACTCAACATAGAATTAAGTTGGTGTGAATAAAGTGAGTCATACACACACTCGCATGCCGAGAGGGTAAATGACTTGGCAGACAAGTCACAACTGTCAGCATCCCCCTGCAGCTAAAACCTTCCTCTCGTCCTGCACCTTATTTCACATGTGACCCTTGTCAGCCTTTGCTCCTTCCTTTTTTTTAGCACAACCCCCTTTCACTCTCCTTTCATCCCTGAAAACTGCCAAGCCATCACCGTGCCAAATACTTCTTCCTTTTCCCTCGTTTTGGGCTCAAGGCCCCGCCAAGCCTGGAAGAGAATGGGGGGGGGGGGAACATGGGAGGGAATGGGGGGTGGAAGTGAGTCGCACCAATGGGGGCCAGGAGCGGGGTTAATCCACAACCCAAACATTGTTCCGTCATCTAATCAGGGTAGAAATGGGACGGACTGGCTGGAATACTAACATTTAGCTTAGGGCTAGGCCATTTTAGTCGCAGGAAATGTGGCTTGTTTAATCAGAGGGGCTTATGGAGAGTCGAGGGGAGCGGGAGGCGTACAGAAGAGAACCGAGCGTCGGAATTCAGACAGTTAAAGCTCTTAAGAAAACAGGGTTGGAAGCAAGCAGTCTCCTCTGAATGCCGGCTGTGTGGTGTGAATGCAAAGAGCACACGGTTACACACGTCACACGGTCATAGTCTGGTGTTTGTTTGCAAACTTAAGAAACTACATTTCATGTTGAACTTTTCGAGATGTTCCGCAGTGCTTTGGTGCTTCTGGCCGCCGGTCTGATCCCCAGCTGAATATACAACACGGCTCTGTCTGCCATGTGAATGGCTGCAGTGTGGGAGTGTGTGGCACACTTTCTAAGCTGTTTTAGCCACAATGTGACAGACACAGTTGTTAAGAGTTGTGCTGTGGGTTCAGTTTGAATTGATTGGAACGATTTCGGCAGCATCTTATGAATATAAACTCTTTTAATTCCTCCTGTAGGGTTCGTCTCCATGCGACTGCAGCACACCACGATCAAGAACCACGACGGCAGTATATGTTGACTCCTGTTGAACAGGAGACTGCTATGCTTTATTCTTTACACATTTGAAAGTTGACCTCCCTTGTTTAGTTTCGAGCTTCCTCTGACAATGAGTTCACGAGAACAACTTTTCATCTTTCATGTGAAAGGAAGCAGAGAACAAGACCCAAACCTAGAAATCTACCGAGGTTCAGAGGCTGATCTGAAATCCACGGAGAACCACTGAACCATAACAAAGAACCAAAGGAACTCTGGTGCTGAAAATCAAGGGTTTTGCATACATATTTGATATTAATATATGGGTATTGAAGTTGAGTAATTCTAAAACTGTTGACTTGCATAAACAAAATCATCACTCTACGTTTTTTTAATGATCTCGGCACCTGTCATTGCTTCACTTGCAGTCATTTCTCTCCAGAATGATTCAATTAATAAAGTGATAGATTTACAATTAAATTGTAACAGAGAGCAGAATAACATGTTGCATTATGGCCAGTTGGTTAAAGTCCCACTTGCCTTTTTTTAAGAATGCAGTTGGCTGGTAATGCAGCCAATAGTTGGATGTTTTGACTTGTAACTTTCCATGGACTGTGACCTGGGACGAAAAAAATATACTCTGCTGAAGAGCAGGAATTTTTCTTTGCCTGCAATTCTCGCATGGTTCCCTATTGACATCATGTGTTTAACTGTCCTTGACAATATGTATTTAAGGTTTGATTGATGCTGGAAGGAGAAAGAATGCACCTTCACCTTCAGGACCCTTTTAAAGGTGATTCACAACATACTTGGATGACATGTGTCACCAGCAAATTAGCTTGTTCGTTAGGGTCCACTGCCTTACTGAGCGAGACGCAAGGAAGCAGATTTGTAATTTGCCCTTTTCAACGTCTCATTGAAGCATTGTTAACATCGATGTGTCACACGGCTCCCTTCTCTCTTGGGAAGTGTTTGATTTGTCGCTCTGTCGGAGTGAGAGGCAAAAATCCAGCATGTCAGGAAAACCTTCTCGCACTCCGAGTCCCTCACTTGTCTTTGGGAGTTACTGTCACAGAGGGTTTATTTCAATACGACCGGTGTGTCGATTTGTGCATGCTCTGCACGTTTTCTTGTAATCATGAGCAGGTGACACAACTCCTGCCGAAAACTATATTTCATCTTGATCACTGGTCCGACAGCATCAGCACTTATTTACTGTGAATAACGATGTGCTGATTAGCAGAAATGTAGAACAACATTGAAGGGAAAGCTGTGCTCTGTTCATTTCAATGTTGAAGTGCAATAAAACAGATTTGTCCCTAAAATCAATAAATATCGTGATTTTCATTTTGGCCATAATCGTGCAGCCTCGAGTCATGCACAGTATACGTTTTCAACAAAACCTGAACGATGCCACTTTTTCAGCTTGTATCTTGATGTTTTGTCTTTGACTGAGAGCTGATCACTGAAGAGAACAATCTTCATTTCCCTGCCCATTTATACTGTGAATTGGGAAAGTGGTTGGCTTAATTGTGTTGGCACCAAATGTTAGCGTGAAACTAAATCCACTCACTTTGTTGGGTTTAAGCCTTTGTGTCTCCAAATAGCTTCATCTACAAAGAAATTCGATTTGTCTGAAGATCATAAATTGCCGCCCTGACAAGAACAACACAGTATGTCAACAGCACAAGACTGACTTTGAGATTATATAATCACGATTACAAACACTGCTACAAAGCGGTGTCATAGGGCTGCATGATGATAAGATGCATCGGGCACCTTTTTAAATGAGGTTTGACAATCAGCGCTTTGATATGTACGACGATCAAAGGGATCTCGCCATCTGTACCCAGATACAGATGTACTGCTGGATATAAAATAAGAATAATTCATCAGGAAAACCTTATGGCATAATGATTCATTCTTATTCAATAAAATGCTACTTTGTCAAAAGTTATAGACCAATCTTGGTGCTGAAGTTTGCGGCATTCTTTGTCCTTTTTTATGGGTAAAATATTTAGTCTGTCCTTAAAAAGTCTGTGATGACTCATTGAATTTAGAGAATGTATGGGCCAAACTTCCAGATGGTCTCCAGATTTCCAGTGTGAAGACAAACAGCAGACGGACATTCAGTCAGAGCTCAGCAGGCGACACAGTGGGCTCGTCTCCAGAGACCAAGGTGTGACATTGAAAACAGCTCCACTCTGGGGAAATGTGTTCCTGCAGGCTGACGGATCAGCATTCCCCAGAGCGCTGTTATTGTACGGTTTCTAATTAAGCATGTAACTAACAAGGGATTCCTTTTATTATTATTTCAAATGTTTGTCTCATTACAGTGAGTTTGCTGGGGAGTTCTTTGACGATACGAGATGTATTTAAATGTCTTTTGGACCACTTCTCTTCTGCAGAAGTAACCGTGGAGCGCTTACAGGCAAACTCACTCAACAATGAGGTTTAATCAAAATCTAAGTATTATATAGTGTTAATATAAAGGAAAGTGTCAAAGGATGCTTGTGTCATTTATAGAAGTCTATTTTTTCATGTCGTGTGTCGCCTGTAGGATGGTTTAGTTGGTGAAACTGTCCTGTAACGTGAGGGTCATGGGTTTCATCCTTCTGTCTGCACCAACTTGGTGTCATATTAAAAATGCCCTTTTGTAATAAGAAAAAAAAAATACTTTCTTCCATAACAATGAGATGCTGTATAAACAGCTCCCAGTCTTTTGATCAGATGAGACCAGTGCGTCTTGCTGAGTCGCAGCAATACATGAGTCATCGGGGTTGTGTCAGGTCTCCTCACCAGATGACTCTCTCAGAGTCCTCCATGCGCCTGAGAAACATTTCTGCTTTTCTGAAGCTAAAACGAGAAAGCAACGGTAGAAAGTGTGTTTGTTTGTGTTTTAGTTACCTGAAAATATAGAGGAGATAAGGAGCCGAGCTGTATTCCTCCTCTCGTGTGTCAACATGAACATCAGTGTGCTGTAAAGCTTGTTTACAGTGTAAAGCTTGTTTACAGTGTAAACATTCTGGTTATCTGTTAGCGTTCTCGTTAAATGTTGTTTCTGCAAACAACGTTGGGTTTCATAGCCCCGGGAATTTCGGTCTTCAGTGATCTGGCTCAGAGTGATTGTTCTCCACACTTGAACAGCACACTTATTTATGACTTCCGGTCCTTTTGTTCTGCTCTCCATGACTGCAATTCAACATGATGCAGCGTGTGGTTGGCACATGGGACCGGTAAGCTTGCGGAACATTCTGCCCCACATATAATTTCTCTCATGTTGGCTTTCTTTTAGAAAATGATATGATGGATATGATCAAACCAGTCTGATAATATTCCCCTCAGAAGCCGTTTGGTCCGAATCTGGGATTGGACTGCCGCGCTCCAGTGCTGATTTCCACTGTATAATAGCGAGCCAATTATACTCCATTAACTGGCATTACCTGTGATGATCCCTGTTTCATAATACTCTCTTGTTCATCGTCTCTGGCCCGGGCAGCGGCTCCAGCTCCACTCGATTGATCTCAAACTTCAGCTGCTTCCTCAGAGCGGTCTGTCTCAACTCCCGCCAAAAAGAACAAAAATGGGGTGTTTGTAGTCTGTAAACGCATGCCGACATCAAATGTCTACGCTGACGTGTTTGCAGGCGTGTGGGTGAGTGGATGCTTTTCGTGTATGTGTGGCCCAATGAGGGACCATGAGTCATTGTGTTTGTGTCGGTTAATAAAACATCTCTAGAGTTTTCCTATATTTGGCTCGAGACTGTATGAATGGCTCTTACTACACTATGTTCTGCTGTATCTGATCACTGTCTCCAGATCAGGCGACTGATTGTGGCGATGTAGCGGTGATCTGCCATGCAGGATTTAGAAGCATGATCCAATATTAGCCCAAATCTTCTTAAACCTCCGCCAACTCAGAGAAACGGCATAATGCATGCTAAAATCTTGCAACAAGGAAAAATATACAGTTTTCCAGGCCGACATTGGCCCCAGATGCCTTGAGCACCTCTGAAAGGGAGACTTTCTAACAGATGGAACACATGTCTTATGTAGAGCTACAAAAAAATGATTATATTCAACGGGGAGGGTTTGAGAGGAGGGGGTTGAGGGTTAAGGATGGGGGAGTATTATGGGGAGGCGGGCTCCTGTTCAACTCGGTACTTTTTATTCGTATTATTATGTATTATCAATATATTCTATTGATATTTTTCCTTTTTGTATTTAGATATTTATTATTGTGCTTGTATATTCATGCTCCTAAACATCCTTTTATTGTAATGATATACTGCTGTGAGCACAGAGTCCGTAGTCACAATGGGGGATCCCTGTGGCGGTGGCAGCTTATAAAAAGGTCTGGAGGATGGACCGCAGGAGGATACCGCTCCTCACCTTTGGCTGAACTTGTTGGGGCTCCATAAGTTAA
The DNA here is from genome assembly GCA_028022725.1 of Lycodopsis pacificus. Lineage (NCBI taxonomy): Eukaryota > Metazoa > Chordata > Actinopteri > Perciformes > Zoarcidae > Lycodopsis > Lycodopsis pacificus. The sequence continues at coordinate 5,606,910 of CM051689.1, forward strand.
GGGGACCCCCAGCCAGAGCCACCCCCCCCCCCACACACACACACACACACACACTCGTTTCAATACTGGTGCTTTTCTTTTGCACACATTTTTTTTCCATTAAATCCTTTTTTTTTTCTGCAGCCAAAGACGAGATTTCAATCTGTTTATATGATGATAAGATAACTCGGTGTCTTATCTCGTCATGTTTTAGGTTCTGCATTACTGAACCAATTAAGTTTCGTTGGTGTATCTTTTCTTAAAGAAGACACGAGACTAATCGTGCGTCGGCAGTATTGTTTCTCCTCCCCTTGCTCACGTCGTACGGTTTGTCTTTCTGATTGCACACTGTTGTTTTTTGAACCAGAAGCATTTACAGATTACGCTCTCTTGCCAAGTTGAATTAACAAGATTACTGGCTGAAGGCCAGAAGACGTGTTTACATGCGTTCTTGAACTAGCGGGCGCAGTGCTGGACGCAGTCAGGATTATGCAACGCGCTCACGACGACGTCCTGAGAAGTAGAATGCTTTGTGACTACGAAGCAGGCGTGTGGGTTGCGAGCACATGTCTCTGTTTATGTTCACCAGCCCTCGAGCGACCAGCTGTCAACTCTTTAACAGACTGATCGTACTTCGCCTCAGGGCCTTTCAAGTAAGTGGTGTTTTATTTTCTCCGAGTCACGGAAACTAACCGGTTTCAGACCTTGAATTATCAGTCGTTCACTTCGGGACAGGTAGCTGTCCAATGCGGGGCCTCGGAGGGTACTGCTGCAATGCAATAGGTCTGTTTTCATTGGATGGGCCCCAGGGTGGAGGGGTCGCAGTCAGCTAGTCGTACAAGTGCTGATACACAGTCGGGGACTTGGTCGCTGTTTGAAGGACAGCTCTTGGTTTGGCTGTTGTGAGGACTTGATACAGTGTTTCATCTGTATCCTGTTTTAAACATTGTTTCTTTCTTGGCTATCATTTCAGTAAATGGTCTTATGCCAGACATGATTTCACCGTGGAGGAGTCTCCTGTCATCACATTGATATTTTGTCTCTCAGAATATGGAAGCGAGGTCTCGTTGGGAGTTTTCATGCTAAAACTTCAGTGGCTTTTCTGTTATATAATTAATCAAAGCAGAAAAAAAAGATCCACACACTTCTGCTCCTGCAGAGGAAAACAGAATTTGGCAAAAGCAAAGTTTGCTAATTCATTCATGCATTTTTTTAAACCAACAAACTGTAGAAAAGCTTTGTTTTCGGATGCTATAGTGACCGTGATGACCGCTTTGGACGTGAATGAGAATGACTTTGGTTTGGACATGAAGGGATTGCAGAGGAAAGGAAGTGAAAAGGACGGGGAAAAGCCGACCGTCGTCGTTCGATTGTTTGTGAAACAATGCGGGCGACGTTCCACTGACAACAACAGAGGCGACACATTCCTCTTTTATGATTGAATCCCCTCATATGACCCCGCGGTGGTTTGACCACACTGCTCAGATCCAGACGCTTCCAGCATTTTAGGGATGCATTCTTTGTTTGACTTCATTTAAAGTTAATTCACAGCATCATCTGTAGATCACTTGTTCTTCGTTATACTTAAAATAATAGACTAAAAAAGGAGAAACATCTTTTGGGTTTCAAAATGGCGTCACCATAGTTTTGCAAAAATATACCTACCAGTACATAGATGGAGATACTTTTTTTGATTCAGCCAAACAAATCATGCATGAAACAGTAGAGTCGACGTTCTGTCATTGGCAGAGCAGACGGTCACACTGAGCCAGACAGCAGCCTGCTGCACAACACAAGAGCCGCAGCCTGTTGAACAACAAGCCACATCAGCTTTCCTGCTAAACTGCCCTTTTACATGCAAACGTGAACACAGGTGTTGTCCTCCTCCTGAGCTTGTTGAATGAGCAAACAAAAGTGCTCTGTAAACATCAGTTTGTAGACTGGATGGCTAATAAGCTGTTCAGCTGCAGCACATTAAACAGAATGCCAATTGACCTACAAATGTCACATTTGTCATATAAGGTTCACATTAAACCGTTGTTCTCCTAATGTTCCTATCGGAACTACTTCACTAGTTCCCTTATTAGATCTGATGCTGATGGGGTTTCTGGTTTAGGGTTTAATGGCCACTTCCTTTTCTGGTGGATTCTGTACGACATGCCATTAACCCACGAATAAACAACGCTTACTTACTTTCATGTCAACTGAATACGCCACCTCGTCTTTTATAGCGCTGGTGCTGGAGCTTCCTGCTGGAGCTCAGGAGGTGTTTCAATGGACAGGAAGGTAACGCTCTCTAGCATGAAGCAAAGCCCTCCATCCCATCAGCCTGCTGATGGTAAAGTAACGTAACGGTGATTACTGGACGATCTGGTCAAACTGTATTTCACTACAGTGTAATAATAGGTCATTTTTCGATTCTCACGTCTACATTTCCCAAATGTGTGTTGTCTCAAACTCGGCGCCCCCTCTGGTCAGTCAGGAGTTTCATGGGTACTTCAGCTCTGGATGACACTTATGGGAGCAACAGATGTTGATGAATCAAGGTCCTCAGCAGCTCTGCAGTCGCTGCCAAACCGGGCAGCAAGATAATGTGAAAAACAGAATCCCTGCTATTTTCTAGTCATAGACACAATGTAATATGTTATTTATGTTAATGTGCATGAACCCCAAAGGACAGAATATTATTTGACCTTTAAGACACCGGTTTCCACCTGGAGGTTCGGGTCCCACCAGAGGCCCATTAAGTTATTGTTGGGATTTATTGACTCTGGAAAAAAAAAATTAAAATGCACACAGTCTCGTCATTTCTTTCTATTAAGTCATGAGTATGAGCAGTTTCACAATACCGCCTGTAGCCTCATTCATCAGCATGAGGACATTTTCCACATTAATAATAATAATAATAATAATAATAATAATAATAATAATAATAATAATAATAGCAAGTCCTGGTGTGGCCTCGCCTCTTTTCCTGCTCTTGCCTGAATTCTGTCCTCAAGTTGAGGTGGAATCCCTGTGAAGGTGGTGACGCTGTAATCTCTCCGTGTGACACTGTAATCTCCCCGTGCACTCATTGACATGGTTGCTGAGGAGCTGACCTAGTTATTCAAGACTGTTCTCAAAACACACATGTTCAACTCCTGCAGCAACCTAAACCTGACCACATGGACTGTAAAGGACTGCGAACGCTACGTGTCAAAGCAGGTTCGCCATCTTTAGCAACCAGAGTGCGAGTAACATTTATGTGACACATTTATTGAGGAGCTCCTAAATCAATGTCGTCTACTCGGCTGCAGATATAAAATGATGTAGGCCACTGGATCGTTACTCAGATCCGACCGTAAAATCTTACTCTCCTGCAAAACCAGGGAAAGCTCTTCTGTAATGTGCCAACTCTGGGATTTCTATACGTTTACACCTGTGGATGTGATTCACTCGCGTATAAGACTACAGAATGCTGTGTACCATCTGTGCAGTGAAACGCAAAATATTTTACTTGTTTCTCAGTCGAAGATCTGGAGAAAGAGTGACTCTCACTGATTAAGTGAAACCTCAGTGGGCAGAGCCAAAGATGTTTTTCTGGCCAAGTAACTTTAGCCTGAAGCTCAGCGGAAAGGCAATAATTATCATGTGTGCTGGTCTCACCGCGAACTACGAAAATGCAGTCAAGCAATATACGGCTGTCCGTGTCAACTAGTCTGTTCAGCTTCCTTTGATCACTCCAGCTCTAATAGGTGTTTTAAAGAATAGCTTATTTCGGGAAAGGAAGCTAATTTGCAGTCTGAGAAGATTGATGCAACTCTCTGTATGGTACATATAAGACTGTGAGGGGAAACGGCTAGCTGGGCTCCATTAAAGCGCCGTTTAAAGCCACAAAGTGTGTTTCCCCCCCACGGATTAAACAAACTAGATATAACATTTAGTTAGTTTGTGAGCTGTGGAGGTGCTGGTGAGGCTTTTACTTTTAGCAGTCTGGGTGTGCCACTTACCTCGATGTTTGATTCAACAAATACTATGTCTTCCTCCAGAGCAGGTTCATAACTCATCACTTTAGTGCTGTCAACACCAGGCACACACCGACCCTGTTGACAAGTGCTGGCACAGTAGGGAATAGTAGCAGTGAATAGCTAAATGTCAAGATATAGGGAAAATCTGTGCCACTTTTCTTCTCCCCCCCCCCCCGAGCAGCAGAAGTGAGGCCTACCGCTGGTCTACTCGCTGACACACAGCAGTCCATTTCTTTTGTAACAGATCCAGGATCCCAGACGGGCCAAGAAGCGCACAGAAACGAAACACCCAGAAACTCCTCCACACTTTTCTTCCACAGCTGTGCAAATAAATGTGAAAGAAACTCTCAGGAAATTTAATCTTGTAATTGTTTTGGCTTTCAAACCGGCAGTCCAAGGGGGGGGGGGGGGTATAAACTGCCAGTGTTTGTGAGAATAAAAGGGTTTTAAGTACCGAAGGCCTGGCGCTAAATGTCCCGTAACAGCAGATATTCTGGAGTGGGAGACAGTTATTTCACTGCTGCTGTTTACGTTTGCACTCGAGATGTTTGTGTGTTTTTCATGCGGTGAAATGCATTAAGTTAATGTTCCGTTTACTCGCATAAATAAATGTGAAAGGTCAAAACTTAAGCTGAAAGTTGGACGCCGGGAGCAGAAAACATTTAGATTCAGTTTGTTTTATAAACTTTGCTGTGACTGAACCGTAACAGTTGCTGCCCTGAGGCACTTGCATGTCTTGTATTACAAATAAGAAGCATTTACGTGTGTTGCAATATTTGTCCCAAAGCATGCACGCCTGCTGATGTACTGTAAAATACATGCAAACAGGCTGCTTCTCCTCCTCAGAGGGTCTCAGTAACTTACCCAATAAATCCCCTGTCACAACACATTAGCCTGCCAGAGCCATTTGGTCGGGACGATTGCGGCTTATGTCAAGCTTGTTAGCGTTCAGCGCTGTTAACTAGAGAGGGACTTGATATACGGCTGGCAGCTCTTTGTGCACCTCTCTATACCGTTCTCAGGATTTACCGTGAAGGAAAGGCGTGAAAGGAGTGTTTATAAAGGTTGCTGGGCTCGCTTCTTGCCTTCCAAGTGGCGCTTGTGTGTCTAGACTTCAGATTCAGAGGCTTACTTGATCATTTGATGTTCTGCTTTTTGTTGTTAAGCCCCGTTATCTTTATATTTTGCTAACTCGCTCCCTCTGTTCTCTCCGTAGGCTGTCACAGGAAGATGCTTTGGTGACAAGGACTTCAGAGGAGGTTTGGAGAACGGCATACTGCTATGCGAGTAAGTTCTGACTATTTTTTTTTAATTTTATCTGACTGTGTTTCGTAATTAAATTGTCCACAAGCTCTCTCTTCGGTTTTTATCTTTGTTGGTTTTGTTCTCTTCCTTAAGAACATGATGCGTTCGTACCACTGTGAAATATAGGTTCTTTTAATTTGCCTCTGATTTGAGGCACTGAGATCATAACGTGTTCCTCTGTGACTTAAAAAGGGTGCAACACCAGAGAAAGCTCCGGTCCAGAGGAGTGCAAGGGTCAGAATCATAATCAAGAGAGCACTCACAAATTCTCTCCTTGCATTCTTTTTATCAAATTTATAGGTTTATAATTTACATAGTTTGGTGCTCTTCCTTCCTCATCTTAACAATAAGTTAAAAGCAAATAAAACACTTGGGTCAACATAGAATAACCTCATTTGTTTCAGAATTAAAAGGAAGAACATTGACTGACTTGTTACACCAGCGTGGTCCAGTGATCAGAGACTGCCGTCCACTGCGACACCGTGAACTCTCGTCTGAACGCTCGTAATTGGGCGAGACTGAAAGCACACACAGACGCTTCTTCCACATTCCTGACTATCGAGTTCAGTTGCACAACCCCAGTGTTTACACCATCTTTATTGTGAATACAGACACCGCATCCAATTTAAAAGTGTCCCCACTGGTTTCGGAATTTCTTGGATATCATGCAACATCTAGAGGAAGTATCTCCAGGCCCTATGAAATCAGGCCATAATATTGTTTCCTAAATGTGTGATTCACACAATTAGGAAATAGTATCCACAAAATCTATATCAGGCAGATTAATTGGATATGAAAGGTCATTGATATTGGCGTCGGGGCCATCGCACGTACGATCACCAACTAGTGTTGAAACATTTAGTCGTTGAATCGATTAGTCAATCACAACATTAATTAGCAACTATTCCGACAACTAATTAATCATTTAAGTCATTTATCAAGCAATAGATCTGCTGAACTTGTTTTAGTTGCAGCTGCATGTGAAGAGTTGCTTCTTTTTTTTTCTGTTTTAATATGATTGCAAATTTGATATACTTGTGTTTTGGACTGTGTGATTTAATCGTCACCCTACACAAGTAATGCATGTAAACGGTATCCACGCAGCAGAGGACGGAGCACGTTTGACTTCCTGCGCGAGGCTTGTTTTGATCTCACTACTTCCACATTGAAACAGTCCACAACCTCTTCCTCTTTTCTCCAGATACACAATGCGTTTGTCCCTCATAAGATGATGTATTTATGTTGCTTGTGCTGTTTGTTTTCATTGTGTCTGTGTTTGAAAATCCAGGAACTCTCTCCCTCTCGCTCTCCCTCTCGCTCTCTCGTAGACAAGTTTAAACTGTGACGGTCTTCAGTGGACACGTATTCCTGCAGATAACTGGCAAACAATTCGATTTCATTATTTCCAAATGTCCAAAACGTTTTTGTCCCGCTCCATCTAGGAAGAGAAACAGAGGAATCCACTGGGTCAACTCTTTTTGTTGCAATTTGGGGAGAAAATAAACAATGAAATAATGCAGACTGCAGCATTATTCTCATTGCAGGCAGTCTTTCAAGAGTGGAAATATTGTCTTCACTGTTGCCATTGCCCACTCTCCCCACCCACACCACACGTATAGTATGTAGCACTGAGAGCACCCCCTTCTCTTGGGGTTGTTGAAAGTTATTCTGGGAAACGTACAGTACGGCAGGAAGTCTCTCACTGAAGCCAAAGTAGATGAGAGTTCACTACAAAGGTAAATGACAGCAGCTCGTAGCAGAATACCTGCTGGAATGCCATCAGCAACATCACAGGGCCGCCGATATCTGATTACTGCAAGAGTATCCGAGGGTGGGTCTGTCTTCTACAGGGAAGAATCATTACAGTGCTTCCTCTGATGAAAACACACACAAAAGATGAAACCGGAGCCGGAGAGAGCGGGGAACTCTGAAACTGTGGCTCGTTCATGACTGACAATCCGTCTGAGATTGCAGGAATGCACTGTAACTTTGTAAAGAACCGTTTTCCTTCTTTGTGTGTGCACCGAGAGATGACAGCAGAAGGTCAGACCTCTTCGCCTGGTGGTTCACTGCGATATGAACCGCAATAAAACTATTTAACAGCTCCCAGAGGGTGGAAGGAGAAGCGGCGATTCTCCGCTCTGATTTAGGATCTGTGTCAGTATAAACCTTCCAGAAGCCTCTGTGGGACCCTCAACAATGTTTCTCTCCCTTTTTGTCCCCCCCCCCTCGTCTCTCTGAAGAGACACATTCACCAATTCACGCACTCTTTATCTCTTTCACCTGCAGGTTTGGACTTACTTTGCGACGCATCATTGGACATATTAAACACAACTTCTCATGAAGGCACATTTTAAAGGCATGACTGGTGATGTCTCCCTCCCTGTGTGTCTTTTGTTAGGTTGCTGAGCTCTATTAAACCCGGCCTGGTGAAGAAAATTAACAGGCTTCCAACACCCATAGCTGGCCTGGTGAGTCCTCTACCTTCACTCAACCCGAGAGCATTTCCACAAAAACTTCCTTCCATCCTCTTGGATCTTTATTCTGTCTCTTCCTTTTCCTTCCTTTTTTGTCAGCATCTCTTTCTCCCTCTTCATTTATTTTTTCCCTTTCCAGGGATGCTTTCAGACAGTCTTATTCAGTGCTGTCTAATGTTAAATACTAGCTGTAGTCCTACAATAAAGTACTTAGCTTCATACATATCATTGCATGGGGGCTGTACTGCATGACAGCCTTGTAAATTGAGATCACTGCGTTGATACCGGTGCAGATTTCCAAAGCAGCAAGGTGACCTAAAGGTTAGCAGCGCTGTCATGCTCCAGGTGCCTCATATGAAGTGCATCACCATGTAGCTTCATTGTTGGTGTCTGTTCAGGTTATTTATGTTCTGGAGTGTGATATTCTGTCCGTTTTGCAGATATTTTTCTTTAGTCTTGGTTATAAATATCCCCACAACCTCCACTGAATACACGTAGTGCCCAGGAGTATTACAATAATCACGTGACATGCATTACACGGTACCAGGTGTGTAATCGGGGGTTGATTACAGGTACCTGCAGCTGAAGGTTCTCCGTTTCAGCTGCCGTGTGTCACACTGAGCTCTTAACGGCTCACTTATTGTAGAGTGAGACAGTTTTGCAGTGAAACAAATCATCTGCGGACTCCCTCTCTGTAAAGAAAACACTCAGAAATATATCAAAACATTACATATCTGCAGGAGCTTATGTTTCAGTATCATTTACTGTCTTTCCATTGCATCTCTCTCACTAAACAAATTAAGTTTGATCTACTTAAACCATCAAAATGTATTTTCCATCTTCAGCAGGAAGAAATTTCTTCCAGATGCTAAAACCTTCAATGAAAACTGTACGTTGTTGTCCACGGTTTTATTTAAGAATCTCGAGTTTGCCTCCTGCTTTGTAAAGAGAGCCTGTGAGTTCCAGTCGACCAGAACACTGATGCATCTCAGAGTAGAGTACAGTGCAATACACTGGAGCCCTTTCATGGCGACCTAAGACCTTGATCTGGATGAAGTAACCTTTCAGGACCCGGACCGGCGCGTAAACAGAGGCGCTCTGAAAGTCGAGCGGATTGGAACTCGCGCTGGACGTACTTCCGTCTCTCTTTCCTGCCTAACGTGCTCTTAATTGCATTCCTGACTGCTGTGTCGAAGACCGTTTCTGTAAAAACAGCGTAGCTATTCTGTTGATGATCTTGTTTGGTGTGCACCAGGTTACAGTACAGAAATGAATGATCAGGAATAAAACTTTGTATTTGTCTGCGAGGGCTCGATGGCACTGACCTCTGTAACATACTGAGAGTTCTTTCTTCTAAACATGAACTATTTCCTTGAAGACGCTGATAGAAGTTGTTTGGATCACAGCAGGACAGAACAGAAAGTCTGTGTTGGGCTTAAATGGGTTTTCTTATCTCATGGCGTCACTAATGGCTGCCAATGAGCCTTCTCTTGTTTTGTTTACAAGTGTCTGATAATTACACAGCCACATTCTTTACGGGCCTTTTTATCCCCTCATACAATCACTGCTAGAATAACAATTGATTATCCTGTTAGAGCTGTTAAACCCACGAGCTTCTGTGCTCTCTCCATCTCGGTAATGTTCTTGTTTTTCTTCATCATAGTTCTACGATCCTGCATTCCTCACTTTGATCTAATTTTCCTGTATTTGTAGCCTAATGGACTCTAATCAGTTCATCTGACAGCCATGTCGTTCCTGTTTAAAGCGCTCTCGTATATCCATCGGGTTGCAGTGCCATTGTCCTACAAAGCTGCATTATTCTGTGAAAACGATTGACTTTCACAAGTTGTTTAATTGAGCGTTTAATTGTCAAATCTTGATTTTCAAAAAATGAATCAAAGCTGCAACAAGAAAGTTAGAATTTGATTTGCATTAGCAGTTTCATATTAAAACTTATTTCGATAATGACACCAAGTAGGTGGAGACATTAATGCCAACAAATGGTACAGTTTTTAAAGCTTGTCCATGCTTTCTGAGAGCGCGAATGAGGCATTGATTCATTTTTTTTTTGATGTAGCGGAAGATGTTTCAAAGATTGTGTGATTGTTGAACTGTTTGCTCGTTCGTTTCACAAGTTTGGAATTGTATCTCAAACAACAGTGACTGAAAAAAACAACTGTCTCAGGAGAGGCAATGCAGTTGCAGGACGAAAAGCATTACTGCCTGGCCCAAAGGGGGCAGATGAACCATCAACTGAAGACAACATGTTTACGGGAGCAGTTTGAGGACAACATATTAAAATATAACACCTGCTGGTTTAATTGCAGTCTAAACAATGTGACCCTCTATTGGTAAGTTTCATAATTCTGGCCCGCAGCTTCTTCCTGTGGCTTTGCGGGGATTTTTTCTTCCTGTCGGCTGTGATTAGAGAGGTGAGAAACGCATAAACAAGGCCTCTGCTGTTATCTGGACCATCGTAATAAAACACAGGCTACTCCCCCTTCCCCTTCCTGTTTGGGGGGCTAATGGGAAAATGAGTCTCTGAGGAGGTTTGGCTGTTTTGTAATTAGACCAGCTACCTCAGTGCTGTGGCAGCTCGGCCCTGTGTGGCTCAGTGTTCGTCTGAACAGGTCGCTTGTTGCGTCGTCTGGTCCCAGCCGTCTCCGGGTCGACTGGTATGCTCGTGTTTTACGGTGTGTAAACAGACATGCAGCGGAGATCGCCCTGCACGGTGAATGGTTTGTAAATGTGTTGTTTTCCAGACATAAAGTTTAGAGCAACAGTGACGCACATGTTAAAAAAAAAAACACCTCAGACTGGCATGTAAAAACCTTGTTATACCCGCTTTGGGGATTTTCAGTTTTGATTTTCATCTGAGGGATTGTGTGCCTCATTAAGGTCTTGAGATAATTCAACTACCCTGGTTGCAGTGAGAGCTTCTCAGAACCCTGTCGGTCATCCTGAAGTCCATTTATCTCAACTTAAATGGATGTAAAGATGATAAAATAATATGAATTCACACAAGCGCGTACTATAGACAGCTTAAATGTCTGTTTATAAAATAAACCCATTACTTAATCAAGCATTATTGATAAGGATCTATTTATTTCTTATTTTTTTACATTGTGACCAGATTGTTTCTAAAATAACTCAAACATGTCTCTTTCATTGACGTGCTGTAAGTTGTCGTTGCAGTTTGACCGACATACACAGATACTGATGTAACTGCAGTTCGCTAATACTGTGGGATATACTGGTCAAACGCCAGTGAGAATGCATAGATATATGCACATTAACACAATACACATTAGTCTGTATTATGTAACATGAGTATGTGTTGGTGAATCTATAAAAAGTGAATTTCACATCACATGCAGCAGGTGATTTCTGTACATTAAGGACACACAGTGCATCATGCTGGGCTCTCCCCTTCCTCTTCCTCTTCCTCTTCTTCTTATTTGTGGGAGTTGAGGAGTCTGGAGCGTATCCTACTGACACTCCAGTGTTGTTTCCTCATCCTGAGAGGCTTTCCTCTGGATTCTGTCAAGGTCCAACATCAGGGCGTGAGCACTGATCCTCTTCCTCCCTGAGAAACCTTGGTGGTCTAATCGCGGTTGTCGGATATTGATTACAATGAGGGTTGTGACAAAAAAACACACCCTCTTCCACGTGTAGTTACAGTGTAAACGCACACACACAGTCAGTAATACTGGAACTTTGAATATGTGGCCTTCAGACAGATCAGGGTTTACTTTCTGCTAATTCATATGGATAAACTTTTATCTAGTGCTAATTTAAAAAAATATATAAATATTTAGATTTGTTGTGAATGTGTAAATGATCGTTAATTTCACCACCTATAACTTTTGGCCAGGCTCTTTTGAGTCAATCTCTACCTCCCCAATCCTTCTACAAACACATTCAGCTGCCAGTCACTCCTGTGCGGTCGACGCCCAGCTTCCTGTGGCAGTGACCTGTAAGTTATGCTGCACTTCTTAAGACCCACACACACATGCTCACACACGCCAGCACCCACTACAGTGTTGTCATCATGCCAGTTGCTACTAAGCCTGTTTAATTGTGTGTCGGCTTGTTTATTGCAGTGTTTTGTTATTTCAATTCCAGACCATGTGAAATTGCGAGACCACATTGTTTTACGGCTGAAGTCCAGAGTTGCTCTGTGATAGCGGAGATTGTTGTTGTCAACGCCACCAGATCCCCATCTAGCTTCTTGCTGAACTAGACTAAACAAGCGCTCCCTTTTTTGATGAATGCTCTTGGAAATATGGTTTCCTTGGTGGTTCCTTATCAAATAGCTGACGAGGGGCCGGTCTCGGAGGGAAAATATCTCTTCACAGTGACGATGGTTAAAGATTGCACAACATGTTGTCGGTAGAGGCTGTATAATTATAGCAAACATCTTGTGTTTGTTTAGTTTTGCTGCTTAATATCATGATCATTCATCACGTGTGTCTTGGTTTCACAGAGAAGAGGCCGTGGTTACACTCCTTTTCAAGTCTTCACGTCTTTTCAATGCAACTTTTGTTTTCTCAATGCCGGGACATGATAAGTCTGTACGCTTCAAGATCAGATCTTGGATCACATTGGGATCCGATCAGCCAGACCACATGGCGAGGTGGACTGGCTCGCATCGAGTTGGGATCTCAGTGAGGTGTAGACGACATGTGAACACAATCCGGACAATTTACCAAACGTATAGGTCTCCATCTTCTTCCCTCCACATTGGAGTTCCTCTAGAGGAGAGCAAAGGGAAGAGAGGAGGAAAACCGGGGGCTGCAATTAAGTAAGCTTGCACACAGTTATTGAACAGCCTCAGTCTTCCACTGTATCCTCCTAGTTTCCTTACATGCGTCTAAGGTTTTGCTGAAGTTTGATCTTGGAATAAGTTACTACTGTATCAAGTAGTTCATGAGCAAAATGGGTAAGCACTTGCTGTATGTCTAACAAGAGTTATTTTTTTAGAGTTATTTATTTTGCACAATTCAAACAACTAAATTTAAAATAGTCAAACATAACAGAAATAAATGAATCACAGTGCAGGAAGAGACAGAAAGCCAACTTGGCTTATTTGAAGCCTCCACCTATATAATAATACAATTTTACAAAATGACAAAGAAAAAATAAAATATGCGTAAGACATTACATTACAACAAAACAAAGAAAGAAAGAAAAGGAAAAAAATAAAAATAATAATGTAATTGTGTCGAGTGTGAGTGTGTGTGCATGTGTAATATAACGGCTAAAACAAGAAAGACATGAAAACTAATACATAAACAAACTGTTACAAAACAGCAATTAGATGTTCTTTTAGGCATCTTTTGAAACATTTTACAACAAAACAAAATTTTACAAAAAACAAAAACAAATTTAACTTCAGAATCTCATCCAGCGGGGTTATTTGGGTCAAATTCTGGTCATAAAAAGTTTGGCAGTCCCAGTTACAGACTGTCCCCTCACACTAAGGGAGTCCCTAATTGTCCCGCAAGTGATATTTCATTTCTAATACCTAGAAAATATTCTAAAATAGAGCCCGCATTGATATTCATGGAAAGCCACTGGACTTAAGGCCCTTTATTTTGAACTCAAATGTGACCCTGATGAGCAGTGCGAGCGTGAGACCCACTGTAGGGTGTGTCCTCCCTGGAATAAAACTGTCAAAAGGAGAGAAAGCTGTGTCCTCGCTCAAAGAGCCTGGTGTGTGTGTGTGTGTGTGTGTGTGCGCGCGCATGTGTGTATCGGTGGGTGGGGTTGCCTCAGCAGGAGAGCAGAGATGGCGCTGTCCCAAAAACACAGGAAGCTGCAGGGTGGGTTTGGAGTTGGTGTTTTGCTCCGAATGTGAAAGGATCGTGAGAACAAGTGTTTCCAAGTATGTTTGTTTACTTGTTTGCAGCCATGCATGTGATCTTGCACCAGCTGGTGTGTACATGTAAATAAGTCTCTTTGAGTTGTGTGAGTCCAAGCACATGTAAGGATCTATATTTAAAACAGCATTTTGACTAAATGTGTGTGTATTGTATAGGGATGTATGGGCATTGTATTTGTGTTTTGGTGTGTGTGTGAGAGAGAGAGTATGCTTCAGACAATCAGGGTGGAGAGGAAATGGTGACACCCAGAGAGAGAGGTGGGGAGAGAGAGAGAGAGAGAGAGAGAGGGAAGGGCTTTGGCTGTGTCCCTCTACGGATAGAGAGGCATAGAAATGAAGAGAGAGAGAACCTGGGAACAGGAGAGGAGCGCTCGGCTCAGGTTGCACCCAACAAAGACTTTGTCTGAGAGGAGCGAGGGAGGACGACTGAGAGGATGGGGAGAGAGTGAAAGTTAGGGAAGAAGAAGAGAGAGAAGGAACGACCGAGGAAAGCGAAGGAGGGAGGATTAAAAAACGGAAGCCACCTGAAGGAAGCAGAAAGGTGGTGAGTGAAAGTTGGAGTCGTCTGTGAGAGGAAGCACGAAAGCCGTCCACAAAACCCGCTGGTGTCACGTTTCTGTCGAGCAGGTATCCTGATTTTCATGTTGTGTTGGTGGTGTGTGTCTTTGCATGTTTTTTTTAATATAGGGAAAATAGATGAATCCTGTTCATATCCCTAAAATAGGACTCCTGTCATCTCTTGTGTGTGTGTGTTTGTGGACTCATTTGAATTTTACACGAAGTATGAGGGCTTGTTGGGACTTTTAAAACTGTTTGTCCACAGGTCTGTAAATGAACGTCTGAGGGTTTAAAGTGTAGAAGAGTCAGAGTATTGAAGTGTGTTTACGTGTGTGTGTGTGTGTGTGTGTGTCCATGTTTCGATTAGCAGTGTGTGCCATTCTTAATGAGCCAGACTTCATTTTCTTTGCTGTAGCGCCAGAAGTTTATTTTCTCTGATACTGTATGATTTTAAGTGAATCTGTGTGTGTCATGGGTGAGTTCAAACCTTGTGCAGTTAATGGACCTGACCTCGCGTTGCCTTCTGTCTCTGCCAACAGCGTGTTTATCCTGATGAAACTGTGTGTTTGTGCGTTTGTTTTTGTGCAGGACAACCTCAGTGTGTTTCTGTGCGGCTGTGAGGAGTTGGGACTGAAAGGCTCCCAACTGTTTGACCCTGGAGACCTGCAGGACACGTCGACACGCCCCACCGCCAAGTAAGTCTCAGAGCTTCAGTGTCACCTGACTGCTCAGCAGGTGTGTGTGTGTGTTTCTTTTAATTGTGTTCTAAAGCACAATGTCCACCAAGTCTTGTGTAAAGGTCAAAAACTATTTTTCAAGGCAATTGTTTTTGTTGCTCATCTATTTGTGTAATAGTCTGTCTTTATGCATTGTGTGACTGATTAATATCTTTAGACTTTTGTGCTCTGTGACGGTGTTTTTAGCTTTTTTTCTTGTTTGTATTGCCTTTAAAGACGGACCTGGTCCAGAAGGCAGCATAAAACACGGTTATGACAGTAAACAGCAGGTGTTAAATGGATGACTCAAAGTGATCTTGTACCTGGTTAAATAAAGGTTTGATGTTGTTGTGCTTCAGTGCACAGAACAGAGAGAGGGTGCTCACAGCACTAGCTGCTCTGGAGGTTAAAAGGCCTCTCTTCCCGTCTTGAGCTTGGCTTGGTTTTTGCTAAGTGGATGAACCGAGTGTTGTTGATGATGAACACTTTAATTGTGTCTTAATAGACGGCTGGTCTGTGTCACTGTCTGTCAGTCATTCTGCGCATCAGACGAGCTCCCTGTTCACAAGCAGCATGAATAACCGAGTCAGTGGAAGTTTGTCGAGCCTTTGTCGGTGAAGCAACAATACCATATCTGTTTGACACAACTGGTCTCTGTCCAAATACAACACTCGCTCTCTGAACCACAACTCCCACTTTGTTGCTTGGGAACACAAACAAGTGCATGCAGCTCTTAAGATATACTGTGTGTGTGTTTTTGTGTGTGGGGGTGGGTGTGTGTGTGGGGGTGTGTCAGTGTGGGTGTTGCATGTGCTGTACTCGGGCAACAACAAGGTTTCATTCACGGAAGGGTTTAGAAAGGGGTATTGATCTCAGAAGGAGCTGCTTGATTGGTTCTGTCGGTGCTCAAACAAGTCCTTCTCCTGAGGTGTGTTTCTAGTACGCTGTTGTTTATGCAGCCTTTGTTTCTGAGCATGCGTGCAACCATCTCCCTGCTAAAGTGTAAACTGGGGCGCTTGTGTTTTTAGTACTGGTCCATTTACTCCTGTTCTCTTCAGTAATGTCAAATAATATACGGGCAATCTGTACAGTTGGCACAAACTGATAAGGAGACATTGCACTCTTTGTGCTATTTCCAGCTGTTGTGTAACCCTCTGGCATACAGGATGCTGTTTTCTTGACACTAACCCATGACAGGAAGCGGTCTCTGGACAGGTGTTTACTCATCTAGGAAACCGCTTTGGACAGGCGGGCGTAAAGACAGACAGGTTCTGATCCATGATGAGCTCAGGCCTGAAACATCTCCTGGTCCTCTGCGTGAAAACGATCGATTTCCAAGATAAGTGTGACTTTTCCTGGCAGAGGAGAGAAGAGAGAAGCTGTGCTTCCATTCAGCCGGCTAACAAATATTACACAAAGTTTTGAAATGCTGCAAAATCATGAATGAGTTTCCTTCCGTTTGGTGGATGAAAATCAGAAATCGACAAGAAAACACAAGCCCGTAACAAGTATGTAGTTACTACTTCTCTTTACTGTCAGCAATATTTCTTACTTTCATCTATAATAAATATACATCATATTAATAAAAGTAATAAAATATTAATAATAATAGACAATTTAACCACCTATCACACATGGAGTATTTCTGGATCAGTTCCCTTGACAGATTTTTTAAATTTACATTTCAGGATTTTCGTGTTCGGATTCGAGTTTATTAATATTAGTGGAAGTACAAACCAACTGGTTGTGTTAAGCTTGCATCATGATTTATTCAAAATCCTTTCCTATTTTAAATGTTTGTACTTTTTTATTGATAAAACCTTGCTGACTGTGACTTTCCTATTAGCTTTCCTTATTTTTATGTTATTGATTATTGACGGTATACTGTATTTTTATACAAAATTATTACAGTTTTAACACGGTAGTTTTGAAATTGTACATCTTTGACATTTGTGCTTTTACTGTTTGAATAAAATCGTGGATGCTGAATCTGCCCCCTAAACATGATGTCATACCTCGTGGAATCTGTCAATCAGATTTGTTTCTACAAGGAAACGGCGGAGAAAAGCAATCTCTCTCTCTATCTCTATCTCTATCTCTATCTCTATCTCTATCACTGTCATGGTCTGGGTGTCCCAGACCATGTTGAGTGAGTTGGGCTTTGTGACTGTTGAAACTATGTTATGAACAAAAACAAAATGTTCATGATTGCCGTATATTGTATAAATGAGACGTTGTTGTGGCTTTTGTCTGACAGCAGGATTATGCTATCATGTAACGAAACCTAAACCTCTTATAGTTCTGCATTCGTTTATATTAGGCAAGACGATTATGTGGTTTGTTTGGGTGTTTACTTGGATTCCCTGTAGATATAGCTACAGTGCTATCTATATCTATATATATAGTGCTATCTATATCTATATTACAGTGCTATCTATATCTATATACATACACACATACACAGTAAGGGCCCGTTAAACTGGAATGCTACTTCCCAGAAGATCAACGTAAACATCTCTAATGTATTAATATCCTGTAAGGCTGGTGTTGGGCGAGCACTTTGTTTTGTTGCCGATCATTTAACCCAATGGGCCTGAGCACAGATGAGGAGCTTTATTGATCACAGTCCAAGAAGAAGCCTGAGGATGACCAGGCCGCTATCATGATGAAACTCTGACTGGTCCTTCTTCTCTTTAACCCTGTCTTATTCAGAACACTTGTTAAGATGTATGTTCACACTTTATATTACTTTGTGACATAAAACTTAGTGCTGAAGGAGTTTGAAATTGTAATTGTCACAGTTCAGGAAGAGATCTCTCTGTTGCTGCTTTGTCTCCCTCTTTTAGTTTGGAAGTGTCTGTTTCACAACACAACTGTGTATTGAGGCTATTTTACAAACGCTTCATTCCACTTCTCATTCATAGCTTCAACTGGTGATCCGCAAGATCCACATCTTTCCTTTTTGTCAGCCTCTGTGGCTCCGAGTGGCCACTGATGTGGTGTTTCTGCACTTCACCTCCCAGAGATCACTTGGCAGTCAAACCACGTGGCCACCACATCTGTCTTCTCTGACTCTCTGTTGAAGAAGCATTTGTCTTTGTGAATGCTAGCTCTAGAGGCGCCCTTGCTTTTTATATTGTCGTTAATATTTTAGATGGCTGAAGTCAAACTGCAGCCAGTGAACACAACTGCTGGAAATGATAAATAAATGCAACAACAAACTGCACCCTGAAAAGCAAATGTAGAGTGTGCTAGCTCTCCCTGCGTGGGCTACATTCACTTCAGAGTCCTCTCTGCTGCACTGTTTATTCAAAAAGTTTAGTTGTTGCTGTTGTTTTGCACGAATCTGTGGGAGTGTGGTTGGTTTTAAAGCCGTGTGCTGTTATTTTAATGTAAAATATTTCATTCGAAAGTGCCAGAAGGCAATGTCTCACTCTCTCTCTCCTTCTCCTTCTCTCAGGGGAAGCGACTGCAGCCGGAAGCTGAAGAATGTAAGTGATGCTTGTGGATTACAGAGGGATCATTTGTTTGTGTGCTAAATGTATGTTTGGAAGTAAACAGTTTTTATGGTTCAGTGTTTCTGTTTGTGCTGTGGTTGTCTCACACTCTGCTCTTTGTCATGTCGCTTCCAGCTCTGTTCACTCCACAGTCAGCTCTGTACTATTCCACTAGAATACTATCTACTTTAACTATTAACTATTACTTAAACTACGATTTTTAGTCTGACATTAATGCATACATATTTGAACACCAATACCCTTTTCTGTACTTCATCTGCATCTTCTCTCTAGTTTACTTCTTCACATTCTGCATATTTCAATTCTCGTTGTCGTTCTTCTTCTGTCTCCCTTTCTGATCGTCCATTTTCACATTCCTAATGTTGTCTATTTCTGTTCAAATATACCTCGGCCCCCTCTTCTCTTTTTCTATTAATGCTGCTTTAAGAAGAAACGTATAATGCTAGCCCTGCCCACTTTGCAATCAGACCAGGTCTCTCTCTCTCTCTCTCTCTCTCTCTCTCTCTCTCTCTCTCTCTCTCTCTCTCTCTCTCTCTCTCTCTCTCTCTCTCTCTCTCTCTCTCTCTCTCTCTCTCTCTCTCTCTCTCTCTCTCTCTCTCTCTCTCTCTCTCTCTCTCTCTCTCTCTCTCTCTCTCTCTCTCTCTCTCTGGGATGCTGCTGTGTACAGTACAACTGTGTCGAGCTGCAGAGGGCCTGCTAGCTCATTTAGCTGACTACACACAGGGACTCTCAGCCAGCATTTGCAGCACAAACTTCCAGCTGCTAAAGGCTTTAGCTGGGACCTGCTACCGCGATATGCTTTGGATGTTCCCTGCAGACTGAGGACTAGGATTTGATAGCGGCTGTCTCTGCAGCACATCACATATTGAGAGGTGAAGGGACTGCACCAAGAAGAATTTGCTGATTTGGTGATAAAGATGTTGTTAGGTAGATTGGATGTTGAAGTAAAAAGTGTGTGTGTGTTGCGATGACTAGTTTAGAGCATCTGTATCTCTATAGGTCTGCAGATGTGTGCATGGTACATGCAAGCGCTTGTGTGCACATCATGTTTTTGGATTGTAGGTGCATTTTGGGGGGGGGGGGGGTTTCTTCATTCCCTTGTGTTTGCATCACTTAACTGTGTTTGCACTTGAAACAAAGAGGTGATTGTTGTTTTTCGATGGAACCCCTTTGACAGGTCTTTCCACACCTGCCAGATCAGACAGCTGCTGAAACTGAAGCGTGTGACGCTGTGCACTACTCCAGTCAGGCCCGCCGTTTACATTTCTGACATGTTTTCTTTGAACTATGCCTGGTGCGCGTGTCCAAGTTTCGGTTTTGGTGCAGTTGTTTGTTGAAGGTTTAGTGCAGCGTGTGTGAATCATGCAGGGCACAGTTGTGGAATTCTCTCCCGATCTGTTGGGATCAATATGGATTTTATAGCGTACTAGTAAGCAGCTGAAAGACATTTGGTGCTGACCCACTTCCAGCGGCAGCTGGCACAGATATTAGCGTTGTATTGGTGACACAGAAGCAATAAACTCTGCAGCTCCGGGTCCTAAAGTGTGCAGATAATGAAGCATAACCACAGCGGTTGCAGTCTCGCTTTAGCGCTACTATTGTAGATTAATGGCACTCTGTGAGGAAGCGAGATGAAATGCTTCGAATACACTTAACGACAAATGCTGTAACTGCAAAACTTTTACCAGTAGTTTAGATCTACTTTTAAAAAGGCTTCTGGTTATCCCCGGTGGTCTGGTGTCCACTCTTTTGAAGTGTCCTTGGGCTAAATATTTATCCCTCCCTGCTGTAGATTTGTATCCGAGTAAGGCCGATTCTCTACTTGGGGCTAAAAAGATGAATTTCCACTCAGGAATCGGCCCAATAACACACAGTGTGTGCTTCTTCTAAACAGCAGGACCGTTCCATTATTCTTCCTCCAAGTGTGTTTGAACGGTGGCAGAGAGGCTGTTTACACTGACAGTACCACTGAAATAAACACATTAAGCCATGCTGAGCGTTCTTATCAAAGCAGTCCCTGCAGGGTGCCGGTTGACATGGACACAGTAAATATAGCTGGGAAGACTTGGCCAACAGTGCGAAAGGTGCAGCTCTGTGTGTTCTCCCTGTGGCTCCAGCCAATCTGTACAGTCTGCGTTTTAAGACATCACGCTGACTCCGAAGGGAGTTCCTCTGAATGCTGTAAGCTTCACCTCCTCAGCAAAACGTCAGGACGTTAAGTTACAAGCAAGAAGCAGGTGTGCAACCTCCGTCAGCTACTCATTTTAAAAGGTTACTGTGTTGAAAGGAGCTGAGATTGACCTGGTAATTTATGCATTAAGATAGCTAACGGGCAAATATAAATCACCGTGACCCCTGAAGGGATGCTGCGTTCTAGCAGGAAAAGTGCCCGTGACTGCTTTCAGGGTCAGAACAATGGCTCCGTCTGGTCGTGTTTGTGCAGGAGGCCGACATGTCACTTCTTTGGAGGAAGCTGCGGTTGCAAGAACCAGAAAACAAGTTGGTATTGCTTTTGTAGGGAGAAAACAGAAATGAACAAAGTGGAGAATGATTTCTAGTGTTTAAAAAGTGCTTTGAGCACTTTTTACTTTCCTTCATGGTTTCATACGTTGGCCTGCATTGCTACAGCGTTTGTTTTGAATGGCGAACTCAGGCTTCAAACATATTGGCTCAGTGTACCCTGAATGACATGTTTAGTCTTGACGGTCTTGTTTTGAAGACTTTTGACTGAAGGGAGGAACTTGAATTCAGGATCGCTGGACGACCTGCTTTTCTGTTGTTTTAGCAACAAGCCTAAACAGTTCTCCCTCTGTTAGTGTTCCATGAATATGATGACATTTGAAGCACATGTTATTATCTTTTAGTTATTATTATTTTTAATAAATCAGTGCAAGAAGTTATCGTGGATATATTGACAAACAAATGAAACCTTGCTCTGATTGAAAATAAACTATATCTTGTCATTGTTTTCACTTGGCACTGAGCAGGACTATTGTACTTTGTTTTCTTTACAAACAAAGTGTCATCTCATCGTCTTGTCTGATTCTATTTCTTTCTTCCCTTTTTAGGTTCTAATCACCATCTACTGGTTGGGTCGTGCTGCCAACGGCTGTACCTCCTACAACGGTCCCACGCTGGACCTGAAAGAGTTCGAGGGCCTGCTGTCACAGATGCGAAAGGTTTGCCCAGTCCTGTTTAGTGATGACCAGGCCTAGAAATATCTAAATCTAAAGCACGGGGACAATTTATCAGGAGATTAGAAATCTCTTAGCGAACTGCTGCTGGCATAAAGGGGAAAGAGAGGCTGTCCTTTCACTGTTTGCAGAATATCACATAAGTGCATATTTGTAAAATAGACACAGACTTCTCAGAAATCATCTGACAGTGTGTAACACCTCCCACCCAAAGTCTAGGGCTGGCCTCGGTTAAACTGGGTCCTTGAGTCAATCATCTAGTTCTGGTTCCACCTCTTCACCGACCAGAAGGGACAAAGAGAAGTTAGCATACAGACACACGGTAACAACCACTCGTAACCGTGATGTCACCCCCATGAGATGTATTCCTCAATGTGACGTCCCCCTTTTTCTGCTCTATTAAACTGACGAATATCTGCCAACTCAGCAGAATAACTTTACCAGATGTTCCCACGTTGCCTCTGACCAAAACAAAGCCACGTTTGTAGAAAACAAAAAACAGATTGATAATAAAATGAGATTTGAAAATCATGGAAAGCACTTTAGTTGCATGTATTAAAAAAAAAGGAAATTGGCAGTTAACATTTCACTTCTAATGCTTATGAAATGGAAACTGGACCTTTTTTTTTTTTTGGAAAAATGATGATTGTAATGCAAGAAGCAGGTGAATGTGTGAACCAGCTGCATTTTCATCTGCTCACTTCCTGTTAGTTGCTCAGGATAAATGCATCAGTTAAAGGATATATATATATATATATATATATATATATATATATATATATATATATATATATATATATATATATATATATATATATATATATATATATATATATATATATATTATACCACCTCACTTCCTTCCTACAGGTAGAACCCATCTGATGTAGCCATCCGACGGGTTTGGATTTATTTGTCTACATTCTGAGATGTCCCTCTCTTACGCTGGATGCTCCGCATTATGTCAATAGTCACGTGAGCAGAAGTCTGGCTCGTCGCCCCAGAAGATCATTACTCCGCTCCAGTCAACAAGCAATTCTGCTCCTCTGCTCTTTTCTACAGAGCTAATCCCTCTCTGTGTGTTTGTCTGCTAATCACATTAAATCCCCGTTTAGACACAACTGTAATAAGTAGCCTGCTAGATTTAAAATCCACAATCACAGCAGTGACGCTGGCCTGTTTCCATTAAATATAGCGGATGACCATATTTTGAAATGCATCATTGGGAGACGGGTAATCTGGGAAATTGAAAGTCCAGGAAAACAGCAGCAAATGCGTTGGCAAGCATGCATTTAATCATTTGTCAAAGTCTATATAATATATCGTTTGTATCATTTGTAGTAGATTATCAGTGTGCCGTCTCGCCAGATTTTCTGGCGGCACGCAGAGAAGACTCATTTGAGTGAACAAACTCTTTTAGCTCTAAATACAATACATCTTTACTGTAGAATGTCACGGCCGCTTTATCAAAGAAAGATAAAGACATAAGTGAGACAGGATCTCTGTGGCAGTACAGCTGAGTTACATAACCAGGGGTCGGGAACAGGAAGTCTTCTGGTAGACAGGAAAGGCCTTTCCCCACCTTCCATTAGCTGCATAGACGTGTTATGCAGCTTCTCTTTTGTATGCACAAATGTTACACCGATTTGTGCATTTGATACGAGCTGGGCGTGTCTTTCTAAATGTTCAGGAGGCGGAGGAGGCAGAGAGCCCTAAACGCAGCATCCGGGACAGTGGCTACATCGACTGCTGGGACTCCGAGCGCAGCGACTCCCTCTCCCCGCCGCGCCACGGCCGCGAGGACTCCTTCGACAGCCTGGACTCCTTCGGCTCACGCTCACGACAGACCCCGTCGCCGGACGTCCTGGTCACCCGCGGCAGCAGTGATGGTAAGAACTGGACTGCTCCTCACACACTTTACAGTCATACTCACCGAGTACACAAGTTAGTATTGCTTGTGAAGGTGTGATCGTGTGATTGGACTGACCATCCGTCAAACTGGTTAAATCTGTTTTTCCATCGTGTCATTTTATCCAAACCACAAACTGTATTGTTGAAGGGAAGTAATTCAGTACTTCTGATATAGTGTACAGATAAATTAGGTAATTGTCTTTGTAGTGCCACTGTAATAAAACCTGTTGTTTACACAGAACAACGGCCAGTATTTGAAATATATTCTATTTCAAGTGAAAGGTCTCAGTGTGATGTCTGTTTTGGCCATTGTTTCAGTTTAGTTACAGTACAGAAGCTGCTGTTTTTGTTCAGGACATATTATGAATAATACAGTTTGTTATAATGTTATTAATAATTAATA
Source organism: Lycodopsis pacificus (assembly GCA_028022725.1). Taxonomy (NCBI): domain Eukaryota; kingdom Metazoa; phylum Chordata; class Actinopteri; order Perciformes; family Zoarcidae; genus Lycodopsis; species Lycodopsis pacificus. Next base: position 5,630,865 of record CM051689.1, read on the forward strand.
GTAATATCAATGAATTACATAGACAGCCGACATGCTCAGCATGAGTCTCCACATTCCTTACTGAAAAGCTGCTCATGTACATCCTCTGCATGTCTGTATCACTTCTCTCACATCTCATGTCATGAGCCGACAATAACAAGTGCCGTCACATCTGTTTTCAGTTATGTATTGTTAACACACGCTCCCCCAACATGACATCCAGTGTCAGGTGACAGAAAGCGGAAGACAGTAATAATAACTTTGATTATTTAGCACCTTTCAAAAACCGATTTACAAAGTGCTTTACAATACAGAGACAGAGATATTTGATTAATTTGTTCAAAAGTGGCAAGAATGTTTATGTTAATTATTAGAATTCTTTCTTTAATTATAATAATTGTCTTTTGAGAGGAATAAAGTGTGGAGACTTTAGGCTATAGTTTGAACATTGTGAGACACTGAACCCACGTCGGTGGTAGCTGTTTAAGAGAGTCGGATAAATGTTTAAAATGTAAATGTCGGTTGTTTTGATTAGATATTATTTATTTACTTTGTGGAGCTTACTGCCCACGACACCTCCTCTTTGCAACACATTGAAAAATCTATATTTCTAGTATAATTTGTCCTCTTTTTTTAGACAATTTAATGTGGAAAATATTTGTATTCTATCTATCTATCTATCTATCTATCTCTATCTCTATATATATATATATATATATATATATATATATATATATATATATATATATATATATATATATATATATATATATATATATATATATATATATATATATATATATATATATATATATATATATATATATATATATATATATATATATATAATATATAAATATTGCATGCTGCAGTAATTCTGTATTTGTATCTCCACCAGTGTGGGTTTACCTATTTAAGCAGAGGGAGAGACCAAGATCAACTAATTTGAGGTATTTGACGGTGTGCAGATCAGACCCAGGAGGCACGGACTAGTGATAATAGGATAACAATGCTTTGAGTACACCCAGAACAAGAGCGGCTGTTTATTCACATGCACACAAAGTTGACTCGGCCTGACCTTCTTTTAAACAAAGCCGTTCACTGTTCAGCTCTGTAAACTGACTTCACCCGGACAGTAATTGGGGGGACAGGGAGACGAATCTTTAATTCAGTCTCAATGCAATATTGCAGATGCTCTTTTGTTTGGGCCGGGTTTTGTGAGTGGACAGTGTTGATAAGTGAGACACTTTGTCCTCCTCTCATTCGATCTCTATGCGGGACAACACCCAGAGCTGGTCAAAGGCCGTTTGAAACAATAAACCGAGGGATAGAAATTGCCGATCGCACAGGTTTTGTAAAGTACCAGTTATCCAGTCTGTAAAATGTTTCCGTGCTCTGGGAGGAATTGGAAAGAAGCATGAATACTATCCCAGAAAGCGTCATCATTTATTTGACTTTAATACTATAGGAAAAGTTAAAGGGAATCACTGTCACTCTTCATTTGTAATTCTGTTTCTGCTTCCCAGTTACTGTAGCGCATATTTAACTTGACCTCGTGGCTTTTACACTTCTTGTGGTGTTACTGCATGTTGACGGTTATTGACGTAAATATGTTTCTGTGAAGCTCTGGTACCGTGTGGCACTGACCCATGACAAACACTCCCTCGAGCTTCAGTGTTCCCAGATGTGCAGAGTGAGCGGATCGTCCCGTAAAGACACATGTTGCTCCTTAAGGATGGATGGACTCGGATGGTAAAGTCGCTCGTGTTTCCAATTGATGAGCTAAGAAGAGTCGTAATTGAACCACTCCGTTGGAAGTGCAGATACCTCGAGGCCTCTTTTGGACCTCGATCTGTCAATCTTTTAGACCACATGAAATGAAGTCTATTGATATAAAAAGGAGGTTTTTTTTTTACAACTGCAAAATGGGGCATTTGTTTCCACTGAGAGCCGCAGCTGCGTCCACTTGTATCGGTTCAGCAACAGGGGAAGATTTCACGCTTTAGATCTGGTTGAAATTGTGGGTTTATACTTGGAAAACGTATACATTGAGTCACAAATTCAGAGGGCATAGATTGAGTAATCACACATCCAGGGAGGGGAATTCCAGTAGCACATGTGCTGAACATCTTGGAGAGGAATTCTGAGAGGCCTTGGGTAAATCACGGCTGCAGGTATCCATTACCTGCAGTTTCCAAATGTTGAATTAGGGTTAGCAAAAAAAAAACAACTGAATGAAGAAGGAATGACTGGTATGCTGGAAACAGTACATCAATGGGATTTATCCTCATTACTCTTTTTTTTGTGTGCGTCACACATCTTGCGGAGGAATTTAAGAGGTCCTTGAGCGATGCACTTCTGCAGCACCAGGTGTTGCCTCTGACATGAAAGAGCTAACGATGTTTTTCAGATGGGATCCAGACAGACTCTGCGGCATCCGGAGTGAATTCTTCCGAACTCTCGGCTAGAATTTAGACTGCAGGAGCTGCACAATACAAATGTCCTGATGATTTATGTTACTTGCTTCGTTTCATAAAAACCGGCCGTCAACCCGCTTGGGGTTGATTTATGAGTGCAAGAATGCAATGCCACATCTTTTTGAGTTACGTTTTCCAGTAATAATAGCAAAGCACATATAATTTAAATCATTAAAGAAGCTGTACTTACTTGACACCATCTCCTGAATAATAATCATAATTGTGTTCTTCTCTAAACGGAACATATTGAATGTTAACTGCAAAAAGCTGAACCTGTTTGGACATTGGATGAATGAACTCCTTCATCCTCCTCTTCTCCACAGGCCGCGGCAGTGACTCCGAGTCCGACGGCCCCCCCAACAGGAAGATGCCAGACGTCCGTAAGGATGACATGTCGGCGCGGCGGACGTCCGTCAGCGAGCCGCGGACCGCCATGCCCTTCAACCAGTACCTGCCCAACAGGAGCAACCAGAGCGGCTACGTGCCCACGCCGCTCCGCAAGAAGAGGAACGACAAAGAGGACGGAGCGCGCAAGAGTTGGAGTACTGCGACGTCACCTGTAGCCGGAGACAGACCTTTCAGGTGAGCCTCACTGCTTAGACTCTCATTTACAATTAGAAGGGAGGAATCGCAAGCAGAGCTTTAATCCGAGAATCAGGGTTTAAATCAAGCAAACGCGGTATTGACTATAACGAAAGTGTGAAGCAACTGATCTCAATATTATGATTTAATGATGAAAGTCTGTGAATGAAACATTGAACCACTTTACATGATACAATATTTAATATAAGACATTTTACAGAGGCGCTTTAAATATTCTAGGTTTGTTTTTGTCTTTGTTTAAAGTCACTGTGAATATTAATAGTATACAAGGTGGTGAAGGTCCCGGTGATTGCATAATAAACCGGTAATTTGGGGACTATGACCTTGTTTTAGCCTGAAATGGATTTGCTAGATTTAAAAACCTTTTAAAATGTATTCTTGTTACTGTTTGAAACTACTTTGTTTGTGCTTGTAGCTGAAAATGCAGTTTGTCCAGAAAATGTGCGGCAATACTAAATGATGATCTAGTCTCCTTCGTGCAAGTTTGGTGAATTAAATGTATTATGATAGACACAATGGAATTTATTCATTTGTAAGTAGACCATGAAGGATATACAAACCATATGTTGTTTATTATTCAAAATGTCTAATACGAACCAGCATCTTTTTTTTGTAAATTCTGTAACGTTTAATAATTTAGCGGGAGAAGATGTCACTCGTGGCAAATTACAGATTAATGTTGAAACCGTTTATTATTGTTCTCTGCCCAGTAGTGTACATATGAGAGATGCTGATGGAGGCCACATGTGCGTTTTCATTGGCTCTGACTCTGATCGAAGCGAAAGTGTGAAATATGTTGCATAGACGAGGCAGATTAAAGTCTGATGGTCTTATTGGCAGTCGTTGGTTTGGCATGTCAAGAGCGCTGGTTTTATCATGGCTCTCGCTGTAGAAGGTTCACATTTCTGCTGGCTGAGTGGATTCCTTAATGTGCTTTGATCTGTTGAAATGTCAGTGTGTGTGCAGTGTTAGTGTGTGTGTGTCTAGTGTCGGAGAGTGTCAGCATTTAACTGGAAGTAGTTTTTGAAGGATAGTGTTTGGACGTAGCATTATTTAACTGCAGCAGCAGGAGATGGAAGATATAATCTCACAGTTACCCAACTGTGTTTACATTTTCATAAAGTGCTGCGAGTGGGTGTGTATTGTGTGTGTGTGTGTGTGTGTGTGTGTGTGTGTGTGTGTGTGTGTGTGTGTGTGTGTGTGTGTGTGTGTGTGTGTGTGTGTGTGTGTGTGTGTGTGTGTGTGTGTGTGTGTGAGTGAGAGAGTTGTTCCTGTGTGTAACACCCATTGTGTGTTAATCTGTCTTTCATTCCCCCCGTTGTTAACTTCATCCATCGTGTTACACGACATGTTGTCCGCATGTATTCATGATTTTGCATTCCTGTTCTTTTTTTTTTTTTATCTCCATCTCCTTCCTTTGCGTCCGTCATGGTGTTTTCCCTCTTGCCTCCCTTCTACGTCTTGTGTGTGTGAACCTCATTTATCCCCACATCTGTGTTCTGTCTCGTGTCCACCATGTTGTTGTCATTGCTGCTAATTCTGCCACAATGTCATTACGTCATCCTTTTCCTGTGTGTGTGTGTGTGTGTGTGAATGGGCGATGTAACAGTCCAAATGAGGTCCCTAGCTTAGACGACCCACCTGGTGAGTCTCCCAGCCCGCCCCTCAAACCCCAAATACAGATTCAGACGGTGACCCAGACTAAAAGGGACGAGGAGGAAGGGGAGCAGACTGCTTCCACACTTTGCATTAAGATCTATGCGGCGGGCGGGAGGAGGAGCAGTGAGCCTCTGCCCCGCTCGGAGACGGTCACTCGCCTGATGGCCACCTCTGAGCAAAGGTCTTCACCTCGATTCATGTCTTTCTTAAATCAGCTGCCCAATTCCATTTGACACAGTTCTGATTCACATTTCCTCTAAATCAACCAAATCTAAAAGATAATAGTTTGTTTAGATTTCTCTAATGATGATTTGGTGATATTGTTGTGTGGTGTTTTTGTTTTTTGACAACTCCACCTATTTTATACACAAAAGTCTGTTTACAGGCTGGTGTTACTGCATTTGGGGAAAATCAGTTGTAAAAAGACTTTTAGTGTCTTCAGAGGGCAGCTATGTGAAGTCTGATGTATTTCCTCAAGTGATTACGCTCACAATTGTGAAAATGTAGAACAAACAGTGTGTTTTGGAGTTAGAAAAAGTGAGGTAACACAGCACTGTGTCAGCACTAAAGAAAGTTCTGGCTCCGCTCGCTATCATTCTGGTAAAGGGGGGGGGGGGGGGGGGGCTCTGGTTTGATTGTATTTCTTTAAAGCAATCACAATCTTCTGCGGCAGCGGTAAGCACAGGATGCAGCGAAGTAGAGGGAAGAGAAAGACAATGGCAGACTTATACCCACAGTCTACATCACGCGAGTCAGACTACTACTAGCACAACACACCAGAATCACCGACCACACTGTTGACGGCCGGAAGAAGAATGCTTGGAATAAGAAAAAACAATGTCTCTTTTCTGCTGGATCTATTTGTATGCAGTGCAAAATCTGTTGGAGAGTTATTTAAATGACTCGACCGTGTCTTGAGTCAGCATTGCAGGTTCTTATTGCAGCAGAATATTTGCTGTGTTGAAGGGTCAGTTCACTTGCCACTCGGGACATCTAGCAATGCATGGAATTGTATTTGTGCCATTCAAAATACTGAAAAGTTCCACAAATCTGCAGCACATCTGTCCAAAAACAATCCCCCAGTTAATCGGGGTAATCCACTTATTTCGGTTTCCATCAGGACTGTCTCTTTGTTGTACAATAGTTTCAATGTTCACAGCCGGTATTTCCATCCAGCGCTTTTCCTCTTTGGCACTGCCGTTACCAGATCATCGTTTCCAATGCCGTTCTTATTCAGAGCAGCAATAACGGTGAGTCAGCGAGAGGTCCAGGGCTCAATGAAACATGGAGATCACACTGTTGTAATGCAGGGTCTTCACCCAGCAGGCCAGCCAGGGGTCACAAATGATCGGCTTTGTGTCGGATTAACATGGCGAGGATTATGAGCTGTGAAGCTGCTGTTCTATATCTCACAGTGCGGCAGACCATTATGATTGCAGTGTTTGTCTCGTGAAGAGTCTGTTTGGGTCTCTGTTGTTGATTCACAATCCAGCCCTATCTTCTGCTATTTCCTGGTCCAGCAGTCGTTTCATTCGCAGTCCTGTTGGAGAGTTATTAGAGTCGCACCCCCTGTTTCCAGCTTTTTCTGGCACAGATGTTGTGGCATGGATCGGATTGTCAGCATTGCAAGGGAGTGAAAAGAATGCTCAAAGGAAATCTGACTTGTGTATCGCTGCGTTCCAAAGAAAAGGGGGATTTCTAGGATGTTGTTAAAAGGCTTTAATATCGGCATCTTCAGTTGGTATCAGTTTGCATTTTTCAAGAAGAGAACTGAGGCTGGAATTTGTGTGTTTTTAGTGTTGCCAGGAGTTAAATCTTTGAAAAACGGTTGTTTAATATCAACATATCGCTGTTTGCAGTCTCCCATCAATGTTTTGTTTGCGAGCTTCTTCAAGATCACTTGACCTATTTCCGGCAAATTCCAGGAACAAAATTGCACACCAACCCTTCAGAATACAGACCCGTGCATATATATCCAGCATGTACACACAAACACGTACTGTATGGTGTTCACACAGAAACACACTCCCAGGCAACGTGAACATGCGACCCACCCTCAGGATGTAAGGAAATGAGGCTTTCTTCCTTCCCTGACCCTGAGCAGACTGGGACTGGAGCCTGGCCTTCCCCTGCAATGCATCCTGGGGATTTATAGTCCAATAATAACCCTTTCAGAAAGTAGCTGGATGACAGACAACTGAGGGTTCAGCGAATTTTTGCTCTTGGCTTTGTGACTCCTATTTGTTTTCACATCCGGTCTGCTCGGGTGACGTTTGTAAACCATGTTAGCTCGTCAAGAAAAGCTCCATTTAGGCTCCTCCAGAGGAATGCTGTCTGATGATCACCAGGCAGCAGTACGTTTTAGTTTGCTTTGCTTTCTGCAGTACTCCAGCGCGCTCGTGCTCAGAGGAACTCTTCCACCATTCGACGACTCGAGCAGCAAGCGCTGCAACGAGCCCCGTCATCGCCTCTGAGAAACATCCACCTGTGACGGAGCAGCAGCAGGTGGAGAAGGAGAAGGAGGAGGAGGAGGAGGAGGTGACAGTGAGGAAGGCAGCCGCCGGTGTCCCGTCAGTCGCAGATGGAGAGCGAGATGAGAAGCGGTCCCGCCAAACGCTGACCTCTCCCAAACACGTCACCACCCCGAGTCCCCCCCACTTCCTTCCTGTGCCCACTGCCGATACAGGCCGACGGAAGGGGAGGGCGCTGAGTGAGAGCGACGACCCGCAGAGAGGCAACTCTTGGTTGGACAGCAGTCTTCCAGCAACGTGAGCCCCCCTCCAGCAACTACACTACATTTAATGAACTAAAACTACACAATTCATCTTTAAAATCAAGGGATCTGCTCTTATCTCAGCATGTGACCTCGACCTCAGACCACAATGCTGCTGTCTGGATGACTTAACTATCTCAAGTTTGCATCAGTTTTTTTTCATATGAATGCAAATTGATTGCTCTAAAAAGCTGTTGTTGCTGTAAAGAGAATGCATGGAAACGTATTAAGACATTTGGAGACGAAGCGTTTGAGAATGTGTTTTTGATGAACTACACATGAACCTTAGATGGCATCCTTTGATCTCTTCAGTACACCCAATTAGGGGAATTGGGGCAATAGACACTTAATTTGACCCAATTTGAACCCAAATTATTTGGTAATAAATTGGTCAAACTATTACCAATCAATCAAACATCCAGCATTCCAATGTCTGCCAGTATAAAACTGGCTTTAGTGCAAACCCCACTGTGTCACAGCCTGACATCTTCCTACAAACAACATACGGCAAGTCGACATTTTCCAACACCAAACGGTCTATCTGGTCCTGGTTTAGCGAGGCTTCTCTTAATTTAGTCTCCTTGTTCTCTTGTGGCGAGTAACCACAGGCCACACTGTCTCTCACACCCCTCGAACGTCACAGCGGCAGCTCCATAAAACAGACCGTGTGAAGACGCAGGTTGAGGCCAAACCTGCAGCAGTTGGTCACAGACAGAAAGAGAGCCACATCCTTGATGTTTCTCCTGTGCTGTCTAATAAAAGATGCATGTGCTTCTTCTTATTTCCAATAGTTAAGTGTCAGCTGCAGTCTTAAGATCGTTGCCATCTGCATCTTATGCATGCTAGCAGTTTTGGGTTGCAGTGATGCAGTAAACTGGTCTTCTGTTCTGCTCTGGCTGTGTTATGGATAAGACTGCCCCCTTGTGCTTGCTTTGAGGATCAGCAGTAAACCCAGAAACTGACCTACACATCTGTACATGGATGCAAAACCAGCAGGGACACGTGTTTAAAACAATAATAATGAACCATTCTCAACCCATTGTCAGCTGTGATGTTACCCACCAGATATCAAATATTGCATCACTGTGTTTTGATATTCTCGTGAGTGAATGACGTGTTCCTCTGTCGAGTGTCCTCGTATTCATCTGTGATTGTGCTCTCTCTCCATGCTCTCTGCCGTCTGTAGATTCAGCCGCACACATAGTGTGTCAGATGACCCACAGTAAGTCCATTTACCGCTCAGAGCTCAGCTGTCTGGCCCAGCGCTGCTCTGCACGAAAAGACAAAGACCTCTCAATAAGTCATTCAATCGTTCGTTGAGTCTCCGAATTGGATTTTTCTTGATGCAAGTGGGGAAAATCTGCCAACGGTTGAAGTCATTTAAAGAACTTTCTTGAAGTCTTTGGCAACAACTAAATCTTTTGATGATGTTTTTGTTTGATCAAATATTTTGTGCCAGTTTTTAATATCTTTACGTTTATCGTTTTTAATGACGTAAGCCCTGAGAGGAAAGTGAGACAAAAAAAAACTCTGGTCTATTTTCTAAGTTTGATCTAAATAGTTGTTGTTTTTTGTGTTTATGACTGAAGAACAGGTGAAAAAAAAAGATTAGTCAGTATAATCTTTCTAAGTTCCTTAAAAAAACCGTGTTTGTTGTTGTAGTACTCCGTTTGGCCACAAGAGGCTGAAGCGCAGCACTTCAGCACATGTTCTAAATAGGCCTAAACGCGCCAGCACATGATTTTTTTCACCTGTTCTTATGTCATAAACACAGAAGAATAAACAATTCAATCATTCACTTTAAAGCGTAGAAAAGTGATAACATGTGCTCAATACTCTTTCCAGGGAAGAAATCCTCTAAAATGGCCACTCAAACCTCTCTTCTTATCCTTTAATTCTCTACTGAATGTCATTAGGAAGTGATTTGATTCACAGTATCGTAGCAGCTCCCACACAAATAGTTTTCAGGCAGAATTTGAGCTGAATTTATTTGTAAAACACTGAAGAGTGAAATGACTGGACCAAAATATTCCATGTAAACACAGATGATTTTATGTGATTTAGGACAACTCTGTACAGAAGTGTTATTTAAATAGAAAACAAAAATGTCTTAAATTTAGCAGATTTTTCACACTTGCATTTCTTAAATTGAGATTGTAAATAAGTTAAATGACTTGTTAAGGTGGACGTGTTTGACCGCGTGCTGGCAGACGATGTCCCTGGAGCTCAACGCTTGATCTAAAGTATCATGAAAATATCTTTTCAATAATACTACATCCATTCCTCTCAGATGTATTCAAAGTTCTGCAGTAGAGGCTGTGGAGAGGACTAACTAAACTGTGCTGCTCCGACATCAGCTCCGTGCTTCTACTAGCTGCATGTTTCACGTAACGCAACCATTTCAGTGACCCTCGTAACTCCCCATCCCTTACAAAACAAACCATCATGGTGATGTCATTTGTTGATGTACAAAGTGCAGCTTTTCATGAAGCAGGAGAGCCGATTCATAACTAAGAAATGACTCGCATGCTTTGTTTGTTGTGATTCAGAGGAGCAGTTGTACCCGTCCCACTAACTTCTACAATAAAATAACATGTCCGTCATCTCTTCCATTGTTCCACCCAACATTGTATGTTGGCGATCAGTTTTTTTTGAATATTAAATCAACTGTTATTGCACTCGTGACTTTGTTTTACGCGTTCTACGTGTGTGATGAGCTGCATGCTCCGAACCAAAAGGCTGCACTTCACCATCTTGTTTGTGATCTAAAAAGGCTTTTACACGACTGACTGAACAAATATGAAGACCGGTGCAACCAATGTGACCACACGGGTTGTTGCGTAGAACCACAGGTGCCTGCACCTGAAGCTGATGTTGTCAAAGGTCTCATTAAATGTCATCTTAACAACCATAATGTGAGGCATTTCCTGTTGAGACAAATGTTGGAGTGTGACGTGATTATTCAAAAGGGAAAATGACGTACTGCTTTTTTGTTTTGTTTTATTTTGATTGTCGTATTAGTTCTGATTGGTGAGCAAGAGGTTACCTTTGAAGATGAACAGTTTTCCATTCATGTGGTCTTACTTTTTATTTCTGTGGTTATCCATGCAGAGCCATTGGTTACAGGTTATTCTCTTCATAATGATGGATTGGAAGTGTTTTTTTTTAATATTACAGTATTAAAATAGATTTTGGGCGAGATAAACAGATGTTTAAAAAAAAAAAAAAAGGTTTGGTTGAAAGTTTAGTGTTTCACATGACTGTGTGAAACATAAAGTCGCCAACGTACAAACATACCGTACTAACCTTACAATGCACGAAAAAAAGTGTAGAATCACGAGCAGGCTCACTAAAAAAACCAAACCATGTCCTACTCTGGAAATGACATGTCGGCACATCTTTTTCACGATCCATATTCTCCGTCTGTGTGTCTCTCTCTCCCTCCTCTCCTTAGAAGTGCGAGTATGATCGACATGCGTGGTGAGGAGGAGGCCATGTTGCAGCCTCACAGACAGGTGCGTCATGAGCTGATGCACAACCAGTACAACAAGATGAAGGAAGAGGACGATCACTGGCAGGATGTGAGTCTCTCCGTTTTGTCTGACTATTCTTATTTCCCTCGGTTTGTGTATTTATTTATGTTTGAGTAAGATAGTTTTGTACCTCCTGGATTGGGATTTACTTTGTCTCATCTGCTCAGTTTGTATTTCTTGTCTCTATTTTGCCAGGAGTTCATCAGTTATGTGCAATGATTTGAGTGCCTGCCGGCCAAAGCAAAGTAATGTTTTGCTGTGCCCCAGTTAAACAACTTAAATCAGTTTTCTAGGGCCACAGCAGTGCTTCGGGTCTCACAGCGCGGCAGAGCCAAGCCCTCTCGCCTTGTTTCACTTGCAACTGAAACGCTTTCCAATCCGTTTGTGTGTCAGGACCTGGCCCGATGGAAAAACCGGAGGAGGAGTATCTCCCAGGACCTGATCAAGAAGGAGGAGGAGAGGAAGATGATGGAGCAGTTGATGACTGGAGGCCCCTGTGTCTCCCAGAGGAGAAGAAGCATCAAGACCTACAGAGAGATAGTGGAGGAAAAGTAGGGGAAATGCACACAAATAGGATGTTTGATTTGTATTCAGCGAAAAGTACAAAACGATGTGGGACACTAGGCCTTTCTTAGAGAAGAGGCTTTAATCTTAGTGAGCACAAAGGTGACAGCGACTCCTCCTGGAGTTCATTTAAGTAGGTCTCCCGTAGAGAAAAAGTAAAAGAGGAAGAGCTGATTTGCTTTGTTATCCCTCCTCTACCTCCTTTTCTCTTCAACAGGGAGCGTCGTGAGGATGACCTGCGGGACGCGTACCGGAGAGCCAGAACCCAAGAGGAGGCGTCGTTCATCCTGCAGCGTTACGCGCAGCGCTTCTCCATCAGTGAAACAGTCCTGGAACGCCTACAGCTGCCAAATCTCCTGGACCGCAGCATATCTGCTGATCCCTCCTTTCCCTGCTCTCCCTTCCCTCTCTCCCTGTCCGCCTCCCCGACGACCCCAGACCCCTTCGACGTGGACCCCGACGGGCCCATGAGGTACCTGCGCCAGCAGTCCGCCCCGGCTCCGAAGTTCACGTCCACACTGGAGGCGCGAATCGAGGAGTTCCCCAAAGACTCCCCCCCGCACCAGCGGCCTCAGATCCGCTCTCGCTCGTCCGAGCCGCCGTCCACTCGAACCCTGTCGCCCAAACCGGTGCCGTTGCTGATGCCCAAGCCTTACTTGCCGCCCCGGTCCTCAGCGGGTGAACCATGGCCCAGCAAGGTGAGACTGACTCAGAAGCGCTTGTCATCATCTCATCTTCCCATAAACATGAATGCGTTATTGCTGCTGTGAATACGCTTGACAGCATCCTAATGCCATGTGGGTTGTTGACATTTTAAGTGTCTGGTTGTCACCGTTGAACCTCCCCTCTCGCCCACAGTGTTGACTCTATTTAGACTCTTTACTCGCGACGACTCGTAATGATTGAGATTCGGTTAGTGTGACTGTCTTGACCGCTTTACATGTGGTTACTTCCCAGTGTTGGCTGACGTCCTCACAGGCTGGCTGGGTGAATTCCCCTCCAGCTCTCTTGGCACTTCCATTAGGATGCCACAGAACCGCCATGGTGATGACTCGCGTGGTTTCTAGGAAAACACGAGACTCCCCCTCCCAGAAGAAGCATGTAATGTTTCAGTTTAGCTCAAAGTACTCTCAACAGGATCCATTTCCTTTTCTTCTAAAAATAAAAATCCAAATGGGAATATTCAAAATGAGATCCTATGTTTTGGTGTGGCGGGGAGGGGAGGGGCAGATTCTTACCAGACCAAATGGAGCACAGAGCTTTTCTGGAATGTCTTGTCAGGATTCTGAGCGGAGCCCGGCTTTGAATGGAGCCCTCTGTTCCCTATTGACTTAAGAAGTTCACAAGTAGGGTCCTCTCAATGTGAAGTGGGCTCCAGGCGGACAAAGAGGGCCCACACAGGCTGCTAGGAGAGGGATGAGAAGGTGGAGGCGGAGGGGGAGAGGGGGGGGGGGGCAGACTGAGAGCCTGCATTCACCCAACTCCACCACTGTGTCTTAAGTTACCGCTCACTAGGAGCTCCTCACACATACATTAGCGCCTCTTTGTCATAGAGGCCAGCTAGATGAATAGCTAATGGCGGACAGAGATGAGAGGCTGGTAATGACCACGAATGAGGGCACTGGGTTTGTAGGCATGGATGTTCGTCTTCATTTCTTTGTTTGTCATCAAATCATTTTGAGCTAGAGTAGCCTTATTGTACCGGAATTTCAGCCATTGTTTCCTGCAGATGTTTCAAAACTCCAAACCAACTTATCATCCAGCTAAGTCCTATTTCAAGTTAAGACGAATTGTAAACATTAAGAATCTCATACAGAACCAAATTTACTCGCATGCACTAATTTTTTGATAAATAAATTAATAAATAATAATAAATAAATCCTTTGGAATTGAACAGAATAGCGACAAAATCCAATGAAAGAATATTTAGCCCATCAGCCAAATATTCAACTGGTCATATTGTAATTAATCAGGACAAAATAAATCTGAATTAAATTAAAATTCACCATGAATGAATGTACTGTCTGGACATTTCTTAGGACCCTTTTATGCTTTCAGCGCATCTTCTTGAACTCTGCAGTGTGTATATGAAGTCAATATGAAGCGTGTTGTCTTCCCATGTAGGCGGACGGTTTGCTCCGAGTCAACGGCGACACAGGAAGTGACGACGTTCCCACTACGCCTGAGAGTCGAGGAAGGGAGTCTCCTCCTCGCTTCCAGGCGTCGCCTTCCAAAACCAGCAACAGCACTGTAGATGCTCCCTCATCCAGAGGAGGAAACCCCGCGTCAGCAAACGCCAAGGAGGCTCAAAGTGGCACAGAACTGACTTCTAAGGACGTCCAGGAAGAAAAAGTCATCTGTCATTCAACACCACCCAGCCGGCCCACCTCGCTCCCATCGGTCAGGAATTTAAATAGTAGTAAAGATAACATGTTCGCCTCCTGCGTTCGCTATTTGTCTGTAAATGCAAGACTGGAATCAAGTGTTTCATACATATACCTCACACACTACATATGCCTCTTGATCTCAGGCTTGTTTGATTTATTATTCATCTTTGAAACCATCTGTGATGCTTATAGGAGCTGCAGAAGCCAGAAGAAAGCTTCGGGGAGACTGGGAGCCAGTCAGTAGCTGCTCCAGAGGAGGAGAAGTCAAACGCTGCGGCTCGACAAACACCTTCTGCAGGTCTGAGCAGCATGTTGCTACACTGACCCCTTGTGGTTGATCGTAGACTTGTGTCATCCAGGTCATGGATTGTTATAATGTGACCTAGAAGTTATGGAAGACTCAAAAAATAGGTATTTTGAGGAAAAAATGTAAAAGGAAAGTGTCTCTAACTTTCAGTTTTTTTAAATGCTTTTAGAAGTTTTGATCAAACTGTGTTGTCTGTGTGTTTCAGAAGCCAAACACAACGTTCAGTCAGGAGTCAACACACAGCAAAGTCAGCCTGTAACTTTACAGGTGAGGCCGCTACCAAAACTAACACAACAAAGAAGCATTCACCCTGACGTCCAGCGGATAATCTTTGAATCTCCCTGCAGACAAGTGTTCCCAGTTCCCAGGACTCGTCACGGAGGAGAGAGAATGTACCAAGCTTGGCTGCACCAGGATCCTTTGAACATCACCCACCAAGGGAAAGGACAGCAGGTTGGTGAACTCTTCACATCCAAACACCAAGCCAGCAGCTTCTTCTCCATACACCTCCTTGGCTTCTGAGTTTGATTAGCTTATCCTCCTTGCTGGCTTTTTTCCCCTTTTTTGCCTTTCAGCCCGACTTTCTGTTTCGTTGTACTGCAAATGTTCGGATCAGAGTTAAAGGGGTGTTCACTTATGTGTGATTATTATCAACCTGCATGAAAAACTTTTAATCTGCTTAATGGATAAAGATCTTGAATTGGCATTTACTCTAAAGTACACTAATCACTTTTCTCTGTGTAGACGGATATACAAGCTAATTAGACCTGAGATCCAACAATAACGTTCATGAAAGAGGTTCAGTATACCTTCCCAGATAGTTTTATAAAAGCCCTGCGTCATTGGTTTTTTCCTGCTTTTATTCTGACTTTAATGCCCTCAAGTTAAGATTTTCTTGAAATTCAAGCGGGGCAGAAAACACCTTGACTTTTTACTAAATCTGAATCGCGACCTCTTAAAAGACCTCAGTTATTCCCAGTTATAATTGAGTTACAGTATCACATGAGCAGAACAGTAAAAGCCTTCCCCAGTTTGATTTCTCCAATTCTCTGTTGTCCATACAACTCTTGGTTTTGACATCTGTCTATCCCTTATCACTCCCTTCCCTTCCTTCCTCCCCTCCTTTCCTTCCACCCGCATATTTTTTTATTTCGCTATAGAGCTTGCAAACAGTATCAGGTCTCCGCTGGCCACCAGCAGCCCTAACTTACGCTGGGAGTTCTTCGTCCCGCCAGGTAAACCCCTTCATTCATCGGCGGAGCTCATGTTTCCGTCCCCCGGTTGCTCAACGCACAGGGTTTCCCTGCCGTTTTTTCAAGGGCTGCACAACAGCCCCTTCAGTCCCATCTCTTGTTTGTCGCTCATTTCCAGAATGCTGTGGATGATCAGTGGTGTGCTCTCGCTCTGTTGTGAATGTGTTTTGAAGTACAATGGTGCACACATGCTCCAGGTAGAACTCATCGGTGTTGCAGTGTCTGGTATCATCATGTTGATCAGGATGCTTTTCCAAATTATCCAGTGGAGTAGGTCACCTGTGTCAAGTCATGACAATCCTCATAGATGACCTACTTAACTTAATGAATGATCCGTTTCATGTTTACATTATCATCTTATCCACCAAAAGCTACAGCATCGGGTCGACCCTCACCTAAAGGTGCTCCCATCGATCGACCGATATTCATTCTAAATAGTTTGATCGGTGGTTTATCAACAATTCCAAAATTGAAATGTTTTCAATACTTGTTTGCCTGCTTTCTCGCCCGCTCTTTAATTCACTCTGAGAGCAGATCAACACACAGACATGTGCACATAGAAATAGATTCAAATAGACCGCGTAATAACAAATCCTGACCAGAGCTCTCCTCAACATCTCAATCACTTGTAACCAGAGTAACTTTAAAAAGTTTCGATTTACAGCTTTCCACATCAAAGCATGAAGACAAAACAACAGCAAGACATCTTATTGGTTAACTCCAGATGCAGTATGTTGCTCTTGGTGGACCGGTCTCTCTCTCTCTCTCTCTCTTTGTTGTCTTTCATCAGCATCTTCACTGCTTCAGCTGTCAAACCAACACTTGCCGTGTTGTCATTGTCCTAAATATTTGTCCCATCTGAAGGCATTTCGTTTTCCTGACATGCATCCAAAATGTTTGCCTAATTGTATTTTAACTCATGTTCCCTGTCACGTTTCCTCTACAGAAGAGGCGGAGAAGGATCGTTGTGGAAACGTGAGTAAAAAGCATCATCTGACGACATCATATTTTGCTGTCGGATTGTGAAAACGTTTACCGCTTCTCATCTGGCTCATCTCCTGGGTTACAGTAGTGTAGCTTAACGTACTGCATGAACACAGAGATTAAACACAAGTCAAATGCTGGAAACATAGTCTGCAGGTAAGAATAAGGAAAAATAAATACTTTCATCTAACTAGAAACATAACCTAAACCAAGAAACATTTAAAAAAACGACTGTTGGCATCTAAACCTTTCATCATTTTCGAGGATCAGGTGTCACTGTGTTAAACTGCCAGGCTCTACCACACAGCACAGGACACACACACACAGCTGTTCATGTAGCATGCCAGATGAGGACGCTGTAGGAAACGGCCGAGACTGCTTTCGTTTTCGTTTGAGCTCATCTCTCTCTTTCTCTGTCTTCTCTCTCCTTAGTAGGAATCCTTTGGCTAGCATTGGAGTAGTGCTGTTGTGGTAGACCAACTATTTCTGTCTCCTCCCTTCCCTTCTTCTTTTCCTGTGGTGGATGTGTCAACACATTTGTGTGTGTGTGTGTGTGTTTGCGTGTGTGTGTGTGTGTGTATGTCGGGGTCATATCAATCTCATTGGCTTCATGGTTCATTGAGTGTGTGTGTTTGTGAGAGAGAATGGTGGTTGGTTTGTTGGTGAGTGTGAATGTGTGCATGTTGTGCTGTGTGTATTTGTGCATGTTGTTGATGTGCGTGTGTGTGTGTGTGTGTGTGTGTTTGTGTTTGTGTTGGGGTCTATCAGGTATCAGTCCCGGTGTTGCCCCAGGCCAGGCGGGGTGACCGCTGGTCTTGGGACCCGGATGAGGAGCGAAAGCGTCAGGAAAGGTGGCAGCAAGAGCAGGAGCGCATGCTGCAGGTACACAGAATACCTCAAAGGGTGGAGCATGGCGCATGAGGCTGCAAGGTCAGGGGTTCAGTTCCCTCTGGAGCTTAGTGGGTGGAGCAAGGCACCAGCACTGTGAGGATTAGGCACAGCATGGATTTTTTTTTTGGGTTGTAAATTTCTTATTGTGTTTTGACAACTGAGATAACAAACAGGAGGGAAAGAAATCATAGGTTGAGGTGTGAAGCTAGTTAACTATGAGGCCTCACTCTCTCACACAGCTGACCGAGTTCAGCTATGAAGTTTGGCAATCAGCATGTACTGCTTTATTAGCACATTTACACAATGCAGCTATTTGGGATGACTTGTTGACGAATAAGCTCTGCATGAGACATTGCATAAGACAGGCATTGTGTCTCATCAGTAAGTATTAGAAGTAGATAAAAAGATGTGTGGACTTAAAACTGGGCTAAGTTTGTTTATCTGTCTTTGTAGACATCTAGGTTACATCATAAATGTCCAAACTAGATACTGAAAACCTTTTTAGCCCAGTTCATCATGCAGTGGCACAGGAAGCTGCTCTGTGATGGATCAGATGGATTAACCACATTTCATTGCTCCTTGCAAAGCTTGCCTCCATGTTTGTTTTTATATTGAGCCTATCCTCCCAAAGGCACCGCCCAACCACGCCAGATGCACACGTTGACCACTAGAGGGCGGTGTCGTGCAGCAGAAGAACCTCCAGTGTGGTTCTGTCTGCTCATTGTCTCCATCTCATGCACATACACAGACAAAGGACTTTGTTCGAGGTTGCTGCTGTTGCTGCTGCCCAGATCACCCTCTCTCTCCTCAACCAATCAGAGGTGCATCTCAGGTCCACGTATCTTAAACATGTGAAGGGTTCATTGGCATCCATGGCATACTGTACTCATCTACAGTGTAATCTTGATAAATACATCCCAGCAGTGATGAGTACAGACTTCTCGTCTGTCCAGTTGACTGTTTGAGATGAGATGCGCTGAAACGGATGAATGTCTGTCTGGTGCATCAATGTGCTTGTTAACTCCCCGGTTCTGTTCTATTGTCTGTTCTCTCCGTGCATTGATCCGTCATCTGTCCTGCTTATGTTGCTTTCTCTCTAAATTTTGGATATTTCGATTTGGGGTTCCTACACAAGTCTGAGAAGAGTAAAAAAAAACGAGTCTGATGTTTTAGCTCGTCTGGAATAACCTGAAGTGCTGGCGCTCATGTTGCCCAGCTGCTGTTATAGCAGCACACATAAATGGAAAAGTTATGAACGATTTTCAGGCAG
The DNA here is from genome assembly GCA_028022725.1 of Lycodopsis pacificus. Lineage (NCBI taxonomy): Eukaryota > Metazoa > Chordata > Actinopteri > Perciformes > Zoarcidae > Lycodopsis > Lycodopsis pacificus. The sequence continues at coordinate 5,649,545 of CM051689.1, forward strand.
CTTTTGAAATGAAAATTGTGTCGGAACCTCTGCATGCTCTACTTTTGCCTTTTGTCCGCAGTGCCTGCTTCTGGTCTCTTTTGTTTCCTCTTTATTCCGAACAAGCAAATATAAGATCTGAGCTGTTTTACCATAACAGAGGTGTGGCAAGCTGCCTTTGCATTCATTTATGTCTCTAAGTCCAGGCTTGTATTTAAAGAGCATACTGAGGGAATCACACATGTACATTTTATACAAGTCTACATAAGTCTTGCCAATTATTGCAGCGGGATGTACAGGTCTCAGTCCCTTCTCGGGTTAAATTAAGAATGCGCTAGAAGAGACATTGTTATCATCGACTGATTCAGACCGAAGCCTTTTTGAAAAGCCTCTCGATGGCAGATATGTCTGCGCATCGTCTCTGTTTTCCTGCCAACATATCCACCTGCAGACAGTCGAGGCTCTGTGCTGTATGTCATGTGTCTGTTGCCATGGTGACAGGAGAAGTACCGGCGCGAGCAGGAGAAGCTGAAGGAGGAGTGGGAGAGAGCGCAGAGGGAGGTGGCGGAGGAGGAGAGGAAGTACCACGAGGAGGTGCATGTTTAAAGCTGCATGTGATACAAGATACGCCAGTTGAATGTAGAAAAGTGTGCTTTCTGACTGGTGAACCTGACCCAGCCCTCCCATCACAACAGGAGCGTAGGATACTGGAGGAGACTGTGGCGCCTCTGACTCCCCGCTCCTCAGCCCTGCCCTCCCCCAGCCGAGGAGAGGTGTCCTCCACCTCGGAGCCCCAGGACACCATCGTCCGCTCGCTGGCCGACTGGGAACGCAAGCAGGAGCTGCTGGAGAGGCAGTCGGTGAATGGCTGATTGATTATAGTTTGTTAGAAGCGTGCGTTACCTAAGTATCGATCCAGGAGAGGAATCTGGGTGACAATTGGATAGAATTACTTGAGTGGGCGCGGTGTTCTGTTTTTGATTGGTTGCTCGGCTAACCGTTCCCCTGTTTGTGATTGGACGGCACAGAGGGGGAGCTCAGAGAGTGTCGAATGGAAACGCAGAGAAAACGACCGGACCAGTGACATCAGCACCGCTGACGACAGCATGAAAACAGCCAGAAGGTTAGCGACCAATCTGGTGATAAAAGTGATAAATGTTGCACTGGAGACATTTTCAGCTGAGATTCTGAGCAACGGTGGCTTTAGATGTGGTCCTTGTACAACAAGGTTATTTACAATCGTGTGAGAAACGTATGTAAACGAGTAGACAACTTAGAATTCGGTTGTCAAGTTTTGGTTTCATGTTGACCTGCAGATGCACAATGAAATGTCAAACTTGCATTTGTTTTCATGTGATACGTGCCTTTTCACATTTATTTATTGAAACTGGAGCTGCATGTGTTTAATACAGTGTATACTTTGCAATTTATTGTGTTGATTTAATTGTTGTGTGTCTCAACTTTTGTCTCAGCCCTATTTGCGAGTCAGGGTATCAAACTGTATTATTGTATCATACTGTAGATTTCAGTGGGATCAGTCCTAAAAAACGTCAGAGGAAATATGGAAAGGGAACGTGTCGATGCGATGAACAACACTGCTTGTTTCTGATCCTCAGCTCGGTGAGTCAGAGCAGCAGTCAGGCAGAAACTCTCGGTCACAGTCTGCAGAACGGCCAGAAACTCCCTGCCACGTCGACCAAAACCTCGACTCCAGTGAAGAAACAAGAAGAGCCTTCAGCAGACAGCAACAAGCCCAGCCGGCCTGCAGGAGACAGGAGGTGTGTGTGTGTGTGTGTGTGTGTGTGTGTGGGTGTGTGTGGGTGTGTGTGTGTGTGTGTGAGAGAGAGAGCGAGAGAGAAGCCTTCAGTCCAAGAGTTCACTCCCTTTTCAATTTTCCATGTATCTGTTATAAGTTAGGAGCCCACACAGACTGTGCTTCAATGATTAGTGTGGCGTATAAGACAACCAAGCACTGTTTACAGCAACGCTATGTATTCACATTTCATTCTGGCTGTAAATACGTATTCATGTCGAGCAGAGTGGATCTTTTAGTAACGCCTTCAGTTCACCTGTTCGACCAGCAGGTGGCATATTGCAGCTGTATTTTCCCCCCATAGTCTTCCTCCACATAAAGAAACAATAGTCTGTGACAAGAAAAGTGTTCTAAACATTCATTAGAGTCAGTAAAAGAATAAGGCAGGTCTGGGTTTTGCTCACAGTGAGTAATGTAGTTTGCTCAGCTCGTTCTGGCTTTGGATTGGTTCGTGTCTGGCTTCTGCCAGCCAATGGAGTCGCTGTAGCTGTGAGTCATCATCACGTTGCATGTTGCTGTCCATTTCCAGGAGTGGTCCCATTGATAATAACATGTGGCGCAGCTCATCAAAACCCCCCGCAGCATGTCCACCGCCTCCAGACACGCTGCCTCCAGCACCCAACAGGTACTGCATCGCAAACAGCCCACATGGAGGGAGGGGGACGGGGGGGGGGATTCATTTCTGCACTGTCATTTTCTGCTTTGCTGCCCACATTTCTCCACCCGTCTCATGACATGTAGCACTGCAGCAAGGACCCTCGAATGCAATGTGAATTTCAATGCAATGAGAGGAAACGGGAGTTTTTAATTATTTTTATTTCATCTTTTTCTTTGTTTTACACTTGAACGTTCATTTGTAAACAATAACAACTTGAATGTGCCAGCTCACCTGCAGTGAAATACATTTTTAATTACAATTGACACACAGAAGGCACAAGAAGACTCGTGGCGTAGACGGAGTCTGGTGAACGTTAAAAACAAGGACCTTGATCAATTGAAACATAAACGGCAAAGAACAACAAGCTAGCAGACAGAATAGCAGAAGGAGCGACCTGAAACATTGTAGGCAAGGAATGGAATATATTTATTTATATCACCACACTTTTTTCTATAAAATAAATCTATTTTTGTTCACTGTAGTCCACTGCAGAGGATGCTATCTGGATGCTTTACTGTAAAGAGGTTCTGCTGTTTTTTGGGTGGGATTCAATTCATTACATCAGTTTCAACAAAACACTGACATGAACAGCTTATTGTGCTTTTCTTTCATATTCACTGTCGAAAGAGCCGAACTGTTCTCAGTAATCAGTACTTCATACCATCTCCAGGTGCTTCTGGTATCACAGGCTTGTCTCTCCCTCCTGCAGGTCCGTCAGTGGGAAGAAGCTGTGCTCCAGCTGTGGGCAGCCTTTGGGGAAGGGGGCGGCCATGATCATAGAGACCCTCAGTCTTTACTTCCACATTCACTGCTTCAAGGTCGGTGACAGAATGTATTTAGTTTATTCATTTAATTATCTTTTACAAGTATGAACGCTACCGTACCTTAACAGTGGTGTCGGTGTGTGCTGTGCAGCAGTTATTGTGTTCAAATCTACAGTTGTTGTACAAAAACTACTACAAACATATCGGTGATCCACACTGTTTCACCGGCTGACATGTTTACGTCATCGCAATGAGCGGCGCTATTTCAAATCAGTCCCTCACACGCCGTCCTGCTGCCAGAAATACTCACAAGAGCACCAAATGTATATTAATCCGCAGCTGGAAATAGTCCGCCTACAAATGTACTATTTAGCGCTGTCGTCTGTGCCCAGCTGTGTGAGAAGTTACCGAGTGTCAGAGTCAGAACGGGGAAGTCAGAAAGCATCGAAAGACACAACAGATTGTTGGTTTAGGTCGTGTTTTGTTGAGGAACAACTATATAATAACGATAGCTGTATGCTTAAGATTCACCTATGACAACAACTATGTATATGTATTAAAACGCCCCCCCCCCCCCCCCCCCCCCCCACTGTCTCTCTGCAGTGCGGTGTGTGTAAGGGACAGTTAGGCGACACGACTACGGGGACGGACGTCCGGATCAAAAACGGCCTCCTCAACTGCCACCAGTGCTACATCCGCTCCCGCTGTAAGTCCCTCCTCCCTCTGTTCTCTCACCCAAGCTTTGCCCTGATTCTCTCCCTCTTTTGTCTCACCCCTTTTCTCTCTGTCTGCTGTCTCTATAACAATGTTTCCAATCATCCATCCACATCATTAATGAGTTCCAGGCACATCAACCACCAGTCTGAATATCCAAAAACACAACCACCAGGAATAAAAAGATAACTTCCCCGTTACGTAATGCTCATAAATACAAAGTTTAATTGTTCTCTAATATTATAAAAAGGGTAAGGTGTTGTTGTTCCTTATTGTTTGGTAATGTCGGCCATATTTCATCTTTTCACTGATGAATCATTTCAATAAGGTGATGGTGTCATAGCACCAGCAGTAAATACGGTGCTCATAAACCAGGTAAAGGAAAACAGACAAAGCTTTGTTTGATTTATTATTTTCAGAGTAAACCTGACACTGTTTTATGATCAAAGAATGAAAGGTGCACTTCAAAGGTTTCATTGTTTATTGCAGCCTCTCTGCGTGGCTGATAAGACGAGTGTACTTTAATATAGACGTCCGACCCGGTGCAGCTCTAATAAAGCTTCACTGTGTCAGACACAGTGAAGCTTGGCTCAATGGCTCGGTGGATCTGAAGCTGCATCAGGAGGAAGAGAAACGTGTCGCAGCTGGCAGAGGATGACCGTAACTTTCCGTCCCTTTCTCCTTGTCTGCACGAGAGCAGAAGTTCAAGCTCACATTTACATAACCTCTCAGCAGCTGTTATCATTTGAGGATCAGAAAACCACAAAATCAAATCAGAGGCTCAATCAAAAGACTCCGAAGTCATTATTAGAGAGCTTTTCTTTCATTGTCCTTGGCCTTCTACAAACCCCGAAAACAATTTTTGGTTTATAAAACTTGTGAGTTTCCTTTTCTGTCTTTCTTTTTCCTTTCAAGCGGCCGGACAGCCAACCACATTGTGACGCTCAACAGAAAAGCACAAGGTTCACCGGAAGAAGCCCCATCCCTGTTCTAAAGCGATTATCTGCACATCATGTCCTTCACAGCGCGTCGGGATCATTGCATCCTCTGCAGCTCAGTAACCAATGAAGATTCATCACGGGGGCCAAACGGGGGATCTGGGGACAGTCAAACGTTTAAAAAAAATATATATATATATATAAATATTCTACGTGTTTTATGTCATCTGATATGTGAGTGAAATCTGGATTTGATCGGTCCACGTACCACCACAGACTCTGTTCCATCATGCAGCGAGAGAGGGAGAGAGAGACTGTTCTGGGGTGGCGGCCATGTTGAAAATAAAAGGCAATAACAGGCTTCAAACACAGGTAGGCTGATGTTGACGTCCTACACTGTCAGAGTGAACACACAAAGAGAAAAGATGGTGTTCAAGTCGTTGGTTACGTTGAAGCAGATTCTATTTTCCTGATTTGGAAAAAACTATTCAATTCCATATCATGTAAATGCAGTATATTAGTTACTGAATCATTGTGTTATCATTTAAGAAAGATTTTCTTAATTTGGATAGAAATCCAAAAACTGGTGGGAAAACTGAATGTGTGGTCAGGCAGCTCAATTTGCATTTTTTTATTTCTCCAAACAGACGGGATCTGTAAAATATTAATAATTGTATGACCCTTTAATTTTAAAAGAAGATTAAAACGACAATATATACAGAAACTTAATTTAGAAAGTGCAGTAAAGGTCACTATAAGCCCACTACTTTGATCCTTTGGCCCTCACAGTGGCCCCCAATGTCTCCTGTTCTGTGCTCCTGAACAAAATTAGCTTCCGATGCAAAAAACACATGTTAAAGATGTAGTTTCATCTTCAGGGCAATAACTCGACTCGTCAGCTGTTTTTGTGCTTTTGGGTCACAGCAGGTCGGCTCGGAAAGTCAGGACTTTAATGTGCCTTAGGAAAAGCAAGGTGATGCAGGAAGAAACGCACCAGCTGTATGGTGTTTGATTTCTTTTTTCTTTTCTTTTTTTAAGGGTGGAGGGAGGGATTTGGCCAAATTTGAACCCTTAAACTGCAGACAGACGGGCTGCAGCTCTCCCTCACATCACGCTTTACTTCACTTGATAAATACTGCTTATTTTACATAAACAACACCCTTCATTTTACCCCCATCCCTCCGTGATTTGCAGTGATAAAAAGCAGTGCAAAGGAACACATTTGTTAAAAATATATACTGCAGGGGATACCATTGATTTATTTCTGAATGTTTTATTCTAGAGCGATATAGACTTCTGTATGCTATTAATTGAGGTAATTTTGATAATTGCTCAGTGGTAGGATTCATTTATACAATTACAAAAACACAACGTTGCATCTAGTTGAACAGCAGAGGTGATGTGAACACTCGTACCAGCAGCAGTTGCACCTGTGCAATATTTGGTTGGATGAAAACTAAAGATCTGTGCCGCCATGCTGGACATTTGAAATCACTTGCTTCATTTTTTTGGACTTGTATGAGAGGAGCTCGGTTGTGTATTGCAGATGTTAAAAAAGAAAAATGCACGTTTAAGCCTAAAACCAAATGATTTGCTGTATGAAAGCAAACTAGCAGCCTCCTCCTCCTGAACGGCGTCCTATAGCCAAGCTTCTCCTCCGGGTCCATCTCTCTGATCTACAGTATTTTTAAGCTTCTGTTCTGGTTGTGTATTTTTTTTTTTTTTTTAATCCTCATTTAGTTCATGAATAAATCTCGAGTCTCTTATAGCGGGATCTTTGAGACGGAGCTCTATATTCAGACGGTCTTCTTAAAAGGATGGTTGGGGAATGGAGCCTTCACGTCTGTTCTGTATTTATTGTAATATTCACCTGAACACTATCGAAATATAGATTCATCTGATGTTTAAATGCAATGGCATTTATAGCAAACTGTATGTTTATAAATAAAATGTTGTAAATTAAATCTGTGATGCTGTCTGTTATTTTTCCAATACCCCCCCCCCCCCCCCCCCCCCCCCCAAATGTGTAAAAGAAGAACCTAAAGTATATATTTGGAAACCGGTGTCAAGTCAAAGTTTTTTCCATTTCAAATCGTTTTGAATGCAGCACTGCCCAAGTGGTTTATTTGTTGATTGACTTATTTTATTATTTAACCTTTTTTAACCAGGTAATTCTCGATGAGCGAGATTTGGAGAATAGAAATATGAATTTGTAAACAATATAACAAAAAAAATACAAAGTCAGAGGACATGGCTAAAAAATCAGATGCAACTGACAAAATAGATATTACTCTTAAATTTTGCCATTAATGTTGGATTCCTCATTCGTCTTAGTAATTTAGTTTAATTTCAAGACAGAATATGGTTAGACTCCGTAGAAATGAGTGTTGAGTTTAGTTGTAAGGCACCTGAACAGGTGTTACATCGAAATATGTGAACTGATTAGGAACTTCAGCTTGTTGCCAAAAATATGCATTCACAATATTTCCATTGGTGTCACAAGTTCTCATAAATTATGACTGTAGAGATACAGATCGCTGTGACAGACAGTTTTACAGGTCGGTCTAAAGAGTCACAGATGTCAGTGTTTGGTCATTATTTGTGCACAAAATCTGACGGGTCACAGATTTTTGTGTAACGCTTCAAAAATTCCTCTTAAAAAGGTCAGTCCAATGTTGCGCTTTAATATGTATATTTTCTTGCATCGATGCAGCGTTTTTTTTTGTTTTGTTTTTTAATTCGGTGCCACACTACATTTTGGATATTTGCATTTGAACTGGGTGAAAATATGTTAATTTAAAGGTGATTGTTTTCACCGTTTAGGAGAAGTTATAGTGAATACTCAGTGAATTGTGGAGCTGTCCGTGGTGCTGAAATCTCCGGCCTGTGCAAACGACCATGACCAAAATGAAACTCATATTAATTTATGACCGAGTAATTATTAAGAAGCTTGTTTCAGGTTTGTGTAGTTAAATTACGTAAACCGATAATATAATAACGAATAACATTCCCCGCCAAAGAAAACATGACAAAAGCATCTTGGACTATTTTTTTTTTTTTATCATCAACAACCATTTCAATGGTACACCTGGAAAACTATGTGCACATGTAGAAATATTTCCTTCTTAAATATAAGCATTCATTACCTACATATAAATAACTTTCAGATCCTGGACAAAACGTGTTACATAATGCTCACAAAATGGAAGAGAAATCATCGTAAAATCAGACAAAAGACAACATGCAAATTATATAGAAATAAATACAATGTTTGCATCCATTCCCTCTCCTTTTTTTTCTTTTTTTTTTACCCAAAATAAATTCTTCCGAGGGAATTTTGTAAAACATCAAAAAGACTTGTATGATCGATCTACGAGGGAGTATGGCCTATGGTTCAACTAGGAGACAAGAATACGTATTAACACTATACAGTTTGAGCCACAAAAACACTGCCGTAGAAAGACACACAAAACACACAGATTTCCTGTCTGAGGTGAACATTGCAGTAGTTTGTGCCTTTTTTTTCTCGAGGAAATAATTGTGTTTATATCGATAATTTAAAGAAACTAAACTCTCAGCAGCCCTGGAAACAAATAAACACACACAGCTGTAAAGAGGCTTCTGTCCAAACAGCATATTGTGTCTGCACAGATCAGAGAAGCAGGTCGCGTGAGCGCATCCTCAGCCGTGGATGTTAAACGTCTCTTTACCAAACAAAGCAGCTGTTGAACTCTGACATGTGATGTGACTTAACGAGGCTCCTCTGCGCACTGATGGCATGAAGCAGCGCGCGGACGTCTGTTTGCTCATAAACCTGGGCCCAAAACAAACAAAAAATGTTCATCTTAACATGTCACTTCATCGAGGACTCAGCCTTTCAATGTGTCGTTTGATTCTGAAACATTTTTGCTTTGATGTTGTCTTGTTCTGGTTTTACGCGTGAAGAATCTCAGCAGAAGTCTCATTTTGTTGATATTAATTCTGCCTTTTTTTCAGGATTTCAGTCTTTTAGATGAAACAAGTGGAATCGTTTCACCCAACTTGCACTCGTTTTAGTGAAACCATGACGATGTTATTAGCAGACAATATGACTTGTCAAGATGGATATTTTCACAGCAAATGTGTCAACTGACCACAAGAAACGGAGCAAGGCATAAAAATAAAATAACAAGAGTTGTCATCTTCTTTTTCACTGCTTTTTAGTGTCCTTAAGTCTGTCGTGGGTAATTGCTTTTCGGTCTCCGGAGGATGGGGGAGCTTCTCTGTTTCTCCCCCCTTTCGCTGTGAAGCTTCATTAGAACATGCTGGTCTTTACTAATGTAGCTTTGGCTCCGTTCTGTCTTTGCAAAGACGACAGTACGCTGGCGAACGGCCCGCCCAACGAGTCCGGGATGGAGGTGATGGTCCCCGGGGCGGTGGCCCAGCCCTGGTTTGCCGCTGTCACCCCCATGCCGGTGGACACGGAGTTCTTCACTTGGTCCACCTGTCCGTTCCCGGTGGTGTTGACCTGGCCTCCGGTGGGGCTCGGTCCTCCGCAGTTGGAGGTGGGGATGGGGTTCGGGCCCGGTCCTCCTGTGCTGTCGGGATCGGTCGATTTGTTGTCTTTGCTGTCTTCATCTCTGGGGTCGCACTTCTTTCCGGAATTGTTCTTGGCAGCCGCTGCGGCCGCTGCAGCTGCCCGCTCCTGTTTGCGAAACTTGGCGCGACGGTTTTGGAACCACACCTGGAAAAACGAGAAAGAGCGAAGTACAAAAGTTAAACCGTGAAGGCTTGGTTTGTGACCAAACTAAATGTATCACTGCTCTTATTCGCTCAGTTTTGAAGTTAGACATGACAGCAAGGCTCTAACGCGCACATCTAGAGGAATGAACTCTCAGTCACTGCGCGTATAAATGCGTTTCGATGTTTAAATGTCTTAAGTGTCCCTAAAGACAAACCCCCATGTGATGGTGTGCATTAATGCAGGATATGGTGCCAGCAGTTGGAGGTCAGTTGATCATGTCAAAGTAATAAGTAAATATCTTATTTCACTAAAATCTATTAAAAGTAAGTAATTAGATGCGATGTGTTAAAAAGGCTTCTTATTTGCATCATAAATCCACGCGTGCGTAATCGCGCGTATAATGGGAGCAGGCTGGCGTCCGTACCTGCACTCTGGCTTCAGTCAGATCGATTTTGAGTGCCAGCTCCTCTCTGGTGTAGATGTCCGGGTAGTGCGTTTCAGCAAAAACCCGCTCCAGCTCCTTCAGCTGGGCGCTGGTGAACGTGGTCCGGATGCGCCTCTGCTTCCTCTTCTCGTTCAGTCCGCCGTGATCCGTGAAGAGTTTGTAGGGAACTGTAAACGAAATAAATAAAACCCGTTAGACGTGCAGTGGTGTTACCCGTGCAGCGTGACATATGAGTTCGTGTAATTGTGATGTTGTCAAATAGAGGTAAATTCAAACTCGATATATTGTATAAAATCCGATTGTGGGCGCTGGGCGAAAGCTTTCTATTGTGTTATGCCTTTGATACCTGTGAATTAGTTCTGAATTGATAACGTCGCTGACCTGTGATGCGGTTAATTGTGATGTTAAACTAATTGTTGCTCCTCACATTGAGGCTCAAGTTTGAAAACTTGTCATAATGCTCCCATCCGCCCCGCTTGCTGCTACTGTAGCTCCAATTCGGTGCCAATAATGAGCTTTAGTCTTTGGTTATCTAATTATTTTCGAAGCTTTATGTCTCATCGCAAAGTAAATAAATTATGCCTATCATTTTGGCAGCTTAAGATAATTCTGTTGGCGGTTTTTGGGTGTGACTGGGATAGTGTAACCCCGTAACCGAATTACGCTTGCCTGCAATCGCTTCTAACGTGATAAATTCTTTCATTTGTGTAAGCAAATTTCGTTTGGTAAATACTAAACACATTTCCATTTTCAAATGCAATCAAGGCGTCCTATATTACGGCGGGTTGAGGCTCCGGAGCCGCTGCTTACCTGCGGCGTACGGGCTGCTCTGGTGGTCCCGCAGGGTCCCCAGGCTGCAAGACCCCGGCGTGAGGGACGGACAGCCGGAGGTGGCCCCGAAAGTGGTCCTGATGGGATTGTACTGAAACCCACTGGCTTGACTGCACGAGCTGAAGTCCGCATAGGCCGATGCCAAGCTCGTCGTGTCCATCCCGGCCATACATGACTCGTAGGCAGAGGAATTTAGGTAAGAATACTCCATTTTATACATTTGAGAAGGCTCGGTGGAGTTAGAAAGCTGCACCTCCCGGAAAAAGAAAAGTCAAACAAAAACTACCCCCCAAAAAAATTGGGTTAGTAAGTAAAAAATAAAAAAATAAAAAAAATAATCGAAATAAAAATGAGGAGGACGCGCGGTCTGAGTTGGGGGGGAAAGATGACTTGTTTGGTTTGAACTGGTTGGAAGGAGGCTGGACGGTGGGTAGATGTTCACTGCTCAGCGCCTGCTCCAAAACTGGCCTCCTTTATAGGAACCTAGCCCTGTTTTATGAAAAGCCCCCTAAGAGCCGCCTAGCCCGAGGTCTCTAGAGCATATAGTCCTCATAATAAACTTGGCTCTTTCCGCTTGGACAATAGCAAAGCGTTTGGTCTTATTGCTAGCGCTTTTTTACATGACAATAACTCATCAGTCTATTGGGCTGGCACTGGGGGCCCGGGCTGTCCAACCTCCCTATCATTGATCCCCTGCATCTCTAATTAGAATTTAATACCACGCCATTACGCACCCCTCCACCGCCGCCGCCGCCCCCACCACCCCTCTACCCATCCACCCCCACTCCTCTCCAACCACCATCTTGCCCTTTAATTCAATCACACCACTTGGAAATAATGAAAGTTGGGTGACGATTCTCCCTGATCCAATTTTCTCCAAGCTTTTAAGCCTTTTAAGCGAGCGTATACCTTGGGCAGGATTTCACATAGTATTCCCCCTCTGCCTCTTCTCCCTGCCCGTCTGTTGGCTCTCTGACTCTCTATCTTCTGCACGGAGGCTGCAAAAACATGTTCCTTTTCACGGGTTTTGCAGCCGATTTCGTCGCTTAGGCTTGACGAATTTTTTTATGGGTCACAATCTCCCGTTTTTTTTGGACAAATGAAAATCTGCAACTGAGGTGAAGTCCCTTGGTTTTAATTAAGTTGTTGCACCATATATGGGCCGAATTATTCTGCTTTGTTTCAGCGCATTGACTGCAAGAGAACTGCTGAAACAAGCAGATGTGCTCTGAAACAAATCATCCGATTTTCATATTTTCTTTTGAGAGGAAAACGCTTTTTTTAATGTGGCTACAGTGAATAAAAAAGGCTTCTTCAGGTGAATTTCTTCCCACGGTGTATATGTGCATCAATCACATCCATAACAACAGAGCTGTAGACTTCAACATCCCCTTTGTTTTGTTTTCTCTCTTTATATCACATCACATTGCACGAGTTCTGACATTTCTCCGTGTCTTTAATTAGTAATTCATACTTTTAAATCAAGTCTGAATACAATCAATGAAAGTCAGTAATTGTCTCAACATATTACAAATGACTGCGTAATAACCGAACCACCTTCGCTTTAATAAAGCCCTTTTCTGACAAATAAACACCCCGTTTTTGCTCTGCGCTGCTGCAGTAGAATCTCTGCTTAACTTCCGGGTGTGTTTTTTTATGATTCAAACGAGTTTGTAATTGTCTTTATTACTTTCATTATTCCGTTTATTTGGCAAATAACATCTTTCTAATGAAAGTAACGAACTGGCGAGGCAGTCATCGGACCTCTTAGGCTCACAATATTGGCTGAGTGGTTAATTTGGTTTGTGTAATAAGGTGAACCGTTTTCTATGGCGCTTACACACTCGTGTGTGTTTCTTTTTTCTTTCTTTCTTTTTTCATTGGACCGACTTCAAGCCCTCGTTTCGTTTGAAGCTGCGAGTTTTTTTTCTTCTTACAAATTATCGAAACACAAAGGCGCAACAGAAATTATGGGGCAGCAATTACATTTATCAGTTTGAGTTTGTTCACCAGTGTCTCAGTGATTGATCTGTGTGCTGATGGTCTTACACTGAAACATCATGGTACCTCTATACTAATCCTGAGTGGGTCTGCGATGCTCCATGAGCCTCTATCACTATTTTATCATCATGTTGGATATTATACACGTTGGTCTCACAACCTGTTAAATTGTATTATAGGATTATTATAGATCTTTTTTTTTTTTCTTCTTTTGATTTGATTTTGTCCTTCGCAATATTGATCCTATTTCTTCATCTTAATCAAAGAAGGCTGAGAATATATTAAATACACATTTATTTGTTGAAATTGGGACGGCAAAGGAGAAAATAAATAAATAAATAAGAGGCCATCTAAACCACACAGGTCATTGTCTGAGGTCACTGGTCTAAAATTAAGTTTTAAAATGTGTTGAGGCACAAATCAGCTTTTCATCTTCGTTTAAGATCTCGTTTTCAAGTGCTTCCAGACACACGTGCTGCCGTTTGATGAACTATTCACTTCTTTCTGGAATAAAAAATAGAAAAAGTCGATTTAAATGTTATATTTCTGAATTGAACATTTTCTGCACGGTGCAGCTCTCGCATTATCTGTTAAAATACACCCGCTCGCATTCGCCATCAATTATTTTTCTCCACAATTGCTGACGTGTTGCAGTGTGTTTCTCCCTTTTATTTCGTGTGTACATTGTCTTTTCAGAGATCAACGAGAGCCAGAGAGAAAGAAAGAAAAAAAAAAAAGTTAATTCTTTCTTGACACAACCCGGTGCCTGTTATGTAAATGTTTTCTTTTTTTTGTATTTTCTCTTTTCTACACACGAGCTGGGACCCAAACGTTGTACCAAATGGTTAATTTGATTATTGAAACCAAAGAGCCAAATGGTTCACCGTCCTCCCTCCACGCGTCTGGCCGCGAGAAAAGAAACCATCTCTGGGAATTAATCTAATAACGCTCAAAGAAACGAGAAGTCTTTTCTGATATTTCGCCGAGGCAAATACAATTATAGCTTTTAGCCATCGGTTTCTTTCACTGATGCCGCTCTTTATTCTCGCAGTCTATAGTTCTTGCACCATAGTCCACCCGCTATTGAAACGCCTCCTCTTTTATAGTTTCAACATCTTTTAATCCTTTCAGCTGTTGCGGGTGGGACGAGGAGACACTGCTTGATACTTTGATGTGAGGATATTAAACCCGAAAAGGCGAAAGTCTGAGTTGAGTTAATGTATTTGTTATTATTAGTCTTTGCAAGATGCAGAACGTGCAGACAGTTTATGTCCTGCAGAGGGGCCTGGTGGCTGCATGTTGTATTCAGCGTCGTTTCCAACCTGCAGCAGTGCGTGCAAACCGTGATTTACAGTAACATGATGGTCCTTTAATTCAAATAAAGCGGGTAGTTAATTCGTAATTATGTGGCAAATAAAGGGCTCCGACCATAAGCCTTCACTTAAATAAATCAGGAAAATGCGATGTGTGCAAGACCCTAAATCCCCCTGGCAAGTGCCGGACAATAGGCGGGATATGGGAGCAACTCCTCTCCATTTAGTGCGCACTATCGTTGCTCAGCAATATAGGAATGCGGGTCGACAGGAGGGACAAAAAGAGGAACAAAATGCCATTGTCTCTGGATGGATTGGATGGATCCACTCCCCCGAAAAAGGCAAAGAAACAGAGGAGGATAAAGAGCGAGGGAGCGCGATGGGAGGGTCCCGCTGTCACATTTCACCTACAACGTCTCACTCCTCCGCCCGAGGAAATCCTACGCTTATCAAAACGGTTATTAATAAGGCCGCGTGTTGCAGGGGAGGGGCTCGAGAGCAGATACAAAATTCATTTTGGGGATGCTCTCGTGGCAATTTAGTGTGATGTCTCAATTTGACAGGATGGATAAAGGCGAGCCTTCACCTGCAAAATGCAGGAAAGAAAACCGTGAGATAAAAACTACCCGAGCCGACAACCACTTCACTGTTCCAGCTCCACAAAATGACCGTTATTATCCAAAACAATTATAATATCTGATAATAAATTGTAATATTTTATGCCTTTATTATTTCACTCAGTTATTATATCTGAAACTGCGCACGACAAAAGAGTTTGATGCAACAAAGAGGGGGGACGTCAAACATCTAAGTTAAAGCTGTTCCAGGCTGGTGCGTAAAAAGCGCATCGCGTTTCCAAGCGCACAGATGGAAAGTGACATCTGGAGAAGAGGCAAAATTAAATTAGAAGCTGGTGTCTTCTCTCTGTGTCTCCAGTAGAAAAAAAGAAAGAAACGTGCGCCACAAAATACGTCAGTGTCTCAGTCTGCTGCGTGCAGGCTCGTGTGGTTGTTATTGTTATTCGACGGGGTTTTTTTTACGTCTTTTCACCTCATGCTTCTTTATCTCGTCTTTGGCGCACATCTGAGTGCAGTGTGCGCCTCCGAGTCAAATGATGATGGAGAGGATGATCCAACCTGATGCCATTGTATCCTGATTATTGCAGGAAATAGAGGTTATGCATCTTTATGGTTTATTATGCTCAAGCATCACAATGAAATTAAAATTAAGGTCAGATGTATGATCAATATTATTTAGCCTATATGGAAACATAAATGATAAATGTACGGATTCCACACGAGGAAAAGGGTAAATATGTTACTCTCATCCGGCTTCTTCTGTGTGTGATGTTTCTCTGTTGTCTCCCATTAACTCGTGTCGTTGTTTCCCAGATGCTGCAGCCAGCTCCTGCAGAGCACGGCTCGTCTCTGCATGGCCTCTCCGGCCCCTCTGAGCCTTTATCTGCGCTTCCCAAGTGACCAAGAGACCGAGCCAGTGGATTAACATAAAAATCTTATTCCGGGGGATAAGATTAGGAAACATATTACCCTCAAACGCGGCCTTGGCACGAGCGAGAGCCAGGCAAGGAATCAATTACTAAATTACTCCAACCTCTAAGTCGACATTAACGCAGAGAAATGCCATCGACCGCTTCTGAAATAAGATTTCGCCAAGATGTGATCATTAAATCTCTTGCCAGCGTTCAAGAATTTGATTCATAAAATCGTCTGAAATGAGATGGAATTAAATTCTTATCGGAGCTCTTGTCATCGTTTCATCCCGCGCTGTTTAACGTTGGTCAATGGCCTTCATGAGATTTCCCCCTGTAAATAAACTTAGTAATTGAATCCGCCTCTCCGCGACACATTGTTTGGTTGTTATTAATTTATTGCAGGCAGGCTGGCGGACGGATGGGGCACGCGGGCCTGAGTCTGGCCTGCATGTTGCTCTAAACGCTTTAATTCACGGACACCAGAACAACGTTGTGGTTTGCACGCAGTTAAGCTGCAGCATGCTTTTTGTTTTGCGGGGAGGGGGGGACAGGGGGGCGGGGGGGTCTGAAACATCATCTGTCAAATTTTTTTTTCTTCTTCTTCTTTGGCCTCTTGCATTTCACCCCCAGTGGGGTCAAGGCATATTTTATTTAGCATAGTCTACTGGCATTGCCCCCCTCCCCACCCCCACATTAGCAATTGACAATTATTAGCCCCAGCCTCATAAATCAGCTGCGTGACCCGTTATTATTGTTGAATTGAATAGCTGTTGGGGAAGTGAGGGTCAGTGTCATTAACTTCCCCTCCCCCCACACCACCCTCGGGCCCCCTGAAGGCATTTGGCCCTCTATACAAGGACCTGCTGGCTAATAATGCCGTGTGGTCGGCCTAAAAGCTTAATCACACATGCATTAAGCGGCAGACAGCGGCCCTTTGTGCGCGCGTAGGTTTACTGGAATTAAGCGATTAATGGTCATCTGAGCGGCAGGCGACAAGGCGGCGCATGGAGAATGATGGAGCGGTTTTTAATGTCAAAAAAAAGGGAAGGGAAGAGAGAGAGGACTGGCCTGTAAGAGCGGAGGCGTCAGGGTGAAAGGCAGGAAGGAAGGGAGGGAGTAGTGGGCAGCAATTACAGTAGGCCGTGTCTCCCAATCCATCATAAAACGTCAAGGTCATTGTGAATTATATTGATTATTATACAACGCATTGTAATGTTTATTACACCCCCCCCCTGCTTGGACATTACAATATGCAAAAAGATACCACATGTAAACACCTGCTATCAATTTCTAAGGCTGCTAATTTGTCTCGCCCCCCCCCCCCCCCCCCCCTCTCATATTCCTTTGATGTGTTATGACTAAAACTCGTACATTAGACTCTGTGTTTTGCCCCCCAGCCTCCATCTGCATAGACCATTGAATTATTATTTCCATATATTCAAAAGAGTCATAATAACACGCACACAGCGGGATACTCTGCCCAGTGTTGTCTCAAAAAACACAATTAATCAACTCTTAATTGAGACATTGTGGTGTTTTCATGAATAATTTGATGATATAACAACAGTTTCTATCGGTGTGAGTGGAGGACAAACATCTCTTAAATAGTCCACTCTATGATCTACACAGGTGTTTAGGCTGTGAAGCTCTACATCTGTTTGATTGACTCTTCTCACTGCTGGGTTGCAACAGTTAAGTTAAAGCCCACACAGTCAACCACACAGGTGTTTTCAGTTATGTTGACTTCTGTGCTTTTACTTTGCTGTTAGTTTGTTGGATACTGTGGATGGAACAACAGTCACATCATTCGTAGTGTTTGGTGATATCATGTTCATCCCAAATTCACCCAACAGACTGAAAACACCTGTGCTGGTGGCCCCTAACCAGTCAATTCCGTGCCTTGATTCTCCCAAATTCTGCAGGAAAATAAAAAAGCATTCATGTCAGAATAGACTGAGGAACATGAGCAACATTTAGGGCTTTCATTTGTTCAACCTTGTTTGTCCCTTAATAATCCCACGAACATTTCAAGAGTGCTTTATTATCTAAAATCCCCCGCAGGACAGTTTTCGGTCTGCACTGATTACACAGAACTCTTATTTAATATTTTAGATAACCTTTTGAGACGGGCTAATTTCCTTTGCAAATATCCTTCGTGCCCTGTTTTATTTGGATACAGACTTTTTATCTTTTGCAACTATTGCAAAGTGCACTCTCAGATATATGGAACATAGTTTCCACTGATTGTTTCCACTGATAGTGGATATACTTGCTTATGAATGTGAGAGAACTATGAAAAGTATTAGATGTTCTGTTCTTTCTTGCTTTCTAGGACAAAATGCTCCAAATTCTTAAATTGTTTTTAAGCTTTGTTTGCTTCTTTGTCTTTTGATGCTGTGTTTTGTTTCACAAAACAGTTTAGATTTAGAGTGAAGTCAATCTTGTTTCAACTTCATTTAATATTTAGAGCTATAATAACATACTGTGAAATAAACGACAACAGCCAGTGATGACAGTAAATCATGGAAGAGTTTTGATACGACAGAGTATCAGTCGTAGTAGAGTCCTGTGTGTTTATCTTTAAGGTGAACCACATCCATCTTTGAACACAATGATCCAAACATCATCATCTCTCTCCTCACTAACAGAGAATTTCAATTAGTAAACTGTATATTGGCCACAAGGAAGTCAGCTTCCTTGAATTTCATGTGCACTTTGTCATTTTTGCTCTTCCTCAGGAAAGCCATCCATATTGATGGCAGCGGGTGATTTATATTGCCAGGACCACCATCCAATGGCTGCGCCTGTTGATCAATCAAAGCTAATTTGATTGGATGGACGCCTTAAAGAACAGCCAGATGGGAGCCATCAGAGTCGGTCTGTCCACTGCCGGCTCTGATTCACTTCCTGTTCCCAGAAGGCCGCTCTCTGGGCTCTGAAGGATGATGCTGCACCACAGAGCTGGACAAGATAGATTCGGTATTCTCGCTGAAATCAATACATGTGGATGGGGGGGGGGGGGGATTGGTTGGTACACAAAATGGGTGTGTTTTATAATGGGGTTAGAAAATATGTGCTAGTGGGCCATATTGTTACATTGTTAAACATGTTATTTTATTACCTTTAACATGGACACCGCCGTTTATATTGAGTGGATCTTCTATATATCACCCTGCTGTAAATACTCTCTAGTGCACCAACTCTGCTCATGAAAATTCACTGTATACCGTTCAGTAAAAAACACAGTTCCTCGTGGAGACATTTAAAATAAAATTGAAAGTACATATTTGTGACCTGTTTCTTTAAAAGTTCTCATAGGAACCAATGGGATTGAGTCTGAGAGCCAGAGACGAGCTCGGGAAGTTGGAAAGATAGACTGTCGTTGTTGTTTTTTGTATGGGATTTGCTAGTAAAAGTATAGAATAATTTCCCACATTTCTGAGACTCCAACATGTAAAACAGCAAACAAATCGATTTCAACGTTGGTAAACACGAATGAGGTTCAAAGGAACAGAGAAACGGGTCAAATGCTGCGTGAACTGATGCGTAAACGGATGTCAATGTTGAATTGTAGTCTACAGCCATTTGTGTGCTAACATCATGCTCACAATGACAATGTTTACACGCTGATGTTTAGCTGGTATAATGTTTACCGCGTTCACCGTCTCAGTTTAGCGTGTTAGCATGCTAATACTTCCTCATTTGTACACAAAGTACACCTGAGTATTTACACGTACAGTATGTGGTCAGAACTCAACCCGATCACATGAGAAGGCTCATAAAAAGCACGATATTTTAACGACGTTCCGCACGTCACGATAAGCCATTTCAGGCTAACACCGGTCTCCTGGTTGAAAGTCATTTGTAAGTAGTCCTTCTCACTTTTTGTACCACCTCACAAAGCGTAGCATATTCACGCATGTCAGAACAGACGCGGCGTAGAAAGCAAGAGTGGTGTGTTAATGCAAATCGTCGGGTCATTCATGCACCATTTGTTATTTTCTATTGGACTAATTTTCGAAGTCAGGGGGATCGAAAGAGTCAGCGGAATTCATTGTCTGTATAACATTTTCCAGCAATCCATCCAATAGTTAAGATTTTAACTTGCGTCTCAGTGTTTCTATCCCTTCTATTTCTATGCTGTGTATCTGTCCTCCTCTGCCTCCCCTGTTGAAGCTTGACGTGACAAATAGCTGGATCTGCACTTTTCTGTAGCAAAACCAACATGCCCCTCATCATCGCCGGGTGCAAATTTGATCAGAACACACCCAGAGTCCCCCGGGCTGCCTGATGATGAATAGGCATATTAGGACCGATGTTTATGCATCAGGCCAGCACTCTCCAGCATATGACAGTAAATTGCTTCTCAGACAAATCTCTGGTCTGGGATTCAACTGACTGAGGATGAATTGAACCTTCCTCGTGGGCTCCAGGAAAAATTGTCAAAGAGAGCAGATGATGAGTTGCCGTTAATCGACGCAGATTGGCGGATGTTTTGTTTCTGTGAAATTAGTCATTTTCTGATGAAAATGAACTTGACGTCAAACAAACCTGAATACACAAAAGCACTTCAGGATCAATTTGTTCCTTATTGGTTTAGAACTTTTGAGAAAAAGCTACTTTCATCCACAAATTACTTTTTACAGCGTATTTAGCTTTTAATACACTCTGTCAAATGTAATGTCCCATTGATGGAGCGAGCTTGTGAAGTCAGCAGTTGAACTCGACTGTTCATATAGCTTTTATATGAATTAACGTCAGTGCGAGCTGGTCTAGCTGAGCCTGGTCCAGGTCCAGATTGAAGCCACAGAATGAAAACCAATAGCCCCGGGCTGATATAGAGTGTGAACCGCGAGAGGAGCAATAAAGCTAATGTGATCAAAGAAAATGGCTCTCTGAATAGAGGTGGGATGAAAGCCATACCCCTGAAATCTGGGTTTGCAGGCCCTGGAAGAGGTGACAGCATGATGAAGTTTCTACTGGATTTCCTGAGAGTGGAGGCAAAGTGGACCTCAACCACCACCACTCACGTGTTGGATGTGAAATTGATAGGCAATATGTGTTCCTCGTAGGTGGGCCTCTATAAGAATAACATCCCGGAGTCGAGAAAATGTGACATAACGGAAGTAGAATAGCATTAGTGGTAATTGTTGTTTGGTAAACTAGCTGTATTAGCACCTAGAGCGCCTCCTGTTGTAAAAATACAGAAAGGTTAATAAACCTGCTGCAAAACGGCCACAATGGCAATAACCACAAACAACTGACGGTTCAATCATTACATGGAGAGGTTTTCTCTTAAAAAAGACTTTGATATTTTAGGTCGCTGAGGAAATCAGTTCCACTTCTGTGTGTTACATACGGAGCCTTGAAAACTGGAAGCAGGGGCCTGGCTCTCTCCAAAGGTTAGAAATCAGCCAATCAGCATGTGTAAAACTGGAATGAAGGTGCTGTATCTTGTTTGTTAAACCAGGCAGTGGGGATTTGTGGTTAGGTTTTATCGTTTCATATGTGTTGTAGTCATGTGAGGAATCGTTTCTGAACGCAACTTCCCCTTAAACCACATATCATCAATCATTTTTACATTTTAGATACAATGTGTTAACTCGTGAGCTACAGATTTAAGCTAGCTGCTTCTGGTCTTTGTGCTAAGCTAAGCTAGCTCCATACCTGAGCTTCAACTCAAGACAAGAGTCTTTTATCGATCTTTTCATGTGACTCACGTGGAAAAAAAAGTGAATATATCGCTCTATTTTTTTGTTTAATTAAAGTGAAAGTGAAAGAGGAAAATTAGACTAATAGTAATCTAACAGTGGACTACAACAGTGGCCCCATGTGGCTAAAATTCACTGCAGATTGTGTTTAATGACAATTTACATTAATTCAAGTGGCTGATTCTGAACAACCCAGTTGACGTGGCTGTTTTATTATTTCAGCACGGAAACACCTTTTAGTTTTATGTCTGCATGAACACGACATCATGATTCAATTTGATGATAAAATATTAGCCAATATCAGTACACATATGTTTGTTCCTGTTAACATTGGATGCATGGTTCTTTTCGACTTTTATTTTCCAAGCTGTGAATGTATATCTACTGAAATATCATCACAGATAGGAATTCATATTCTGTCAAGTGGTTTCATAAAGTATGAAGGCAATTGATTCTGTTTTGGATGCTTTGCAATTAAAAGAATGAACTGCTAAGGCAACAGTCCTCGTCGTTTATTTTGTCTCAGCAGTGTTTATTGGCCATGTAACACCCTGAGGCAACATGCAGGGTGTGTGGAGGTCTTGTTTAGCTTCCATTCAAAAGCAATCACAAAATGCCCACCAGTTTGCGACCAGCTTTCGTCCGCCCTCTCCTTCCCCTGGCTGTGTTTGCAGGTTTGCATCTGAATCAGGAGGCTGGCGGGGGCCCGGGCCGCTCGGCCACGTGGACCAGATTGATGTCATTGTCTCGGCACACTGACCTTTGCTGTAATACCCACGGCAGACATCACAAACTCTCACATCAATTTAGTCCAATTGGATGTGGCATGTCTTGGCTAACTCAATTTGTGGAGAAATGCACCTGTCTCTGCCTTCCCTCCCTATAGATTTACTCAAGGGGAGGAGGGGGGAGGAGGTATTGCAGGGAAGAGAAAGGGAGAGTGAGGGGAGGGTTTTCGGAGTGGAGTTGGCTTCTGATCCGCTACCCCCCCCCCCCCCCCCTACTCGCCCACCCAAAAAAACACTCACCCATATGCATATAAACACCAACTTCTCCCTCTTTCTCTCAGCTCTTTTCCCTCGGCCATACTTTGCAGATGTAGCTCTTCTGCTGCAGTGTGTGTGTGTGTGTGTGTGTGTGTGTGTGTGTGTGTGTGTGTGTGTGTGTGTGTGTGTGTGTGTGTGTGTGTGTGTGTGTGTGTGTGTGTGTGTGTGTGTGTGTGTGTGTGTGTGTGTGTGTTTTCCAAGGTCTGGGCAGAGCGTCTGGGAAGAGCAGAAGGAGAGCCATTAGCCCAGCGGTAATCAGATTAGAGCGACGTTAAAGGGGGATGTGAATTTAAACAGCCAACAGAGGGAAGAAGAGGAAAAGTTGGAGGTGTTATTAAGGTTGTTCATTACTCATATGCTCTCAGTGTGTGCGTGTGTGTGTGTGTGTGTATATGTATATGAAGCATATGCTGAAGTATGGTGGGCAAGGTCACTTTTGCATTCAGCATATGTGTCCATAGAGTACATGAGGATGTATGCAGCTGTGCAGGATGCATTCATGACAGCCTGTTAGTTTAAACGTACATGTGTTTGCAGCACATTTATTTATGTGTGTGTTTACATGTGTGTGTGTTAGTTTCATGCAATGCGGGCGAGCTGTCAGAGATGAATAATATGTGCTGGGATCTGAGCATTAGGTAATGAGCAGCATGCTGTGAGGTGAGGCAGAAGCCCTCCATCTGCACTGACACTGTTTACTTGTAAACACACACACACACACACTGGCGATACTATCCTTGTGAGGACCTCTCAACCAAAACTGGGCCCCAATGTAAAGCTGCACATTAATACAAAATCAAGTTAAGTAAAATGAGTTGCCTGAAGATTATCACACACCTGTGTCGAAAAAAATAAAAGAATGTGCTTTAATTCATAGATATCCACGTAATCATGAACCAGGAAGTAAAGACACACGGCGTTGGGAGATGGGTCCGACCAAAAACGGTCTTTAATTAAAGAGACCGTTGTTCGTTCCTCGTGTGAAATGAGAAGTAAATGACGATCATTTCCTAAAACAAACAAAGTGGTGTTGCCTTTTTTCTTTTAAAAGACTGTATGCATTTAACGAGCGAAAATTGACACGTGTTGCTGGACTATCATGGGAAAACGCACAAGTACATTTTTCGTAAGATATCATAGAAACCGCTTGAGGATGAGGATACGTTGGTACAGCTCTGTGGAACTTTTTTAGCCTTCGTTAGCTAATTGTTTTGGTTTTACAGCACATTGTACAGTTCCGTCTTTGTGCTCTCATCAACCTTGTTTACAGAAGTGTAAAACACAACGTAAGCTGCCCAGCACCAAATGGAGGACATATAAAGTCAGCAGCTATCTGGTGAAGAGAGAGGAGTGTTTAGCAGATAAAGAGTCTCATATATTTCTTGGTGGAGACCAAAACAGAGCTGCAGCTGGACGTTTAAACCGTAGACCAAGAGTTACGTGCATATTGGACGATCCTGCATGAGGCCAATGCTCAGTGCCAGCACAGGAAGTAGTCTGTCTTTTAGAAAAGTAAACCATAATACCGTGGAGGTGGGCGTGCTTTCCCAGCACAGATCTGAGATTAACGTTTACCTTATTAACCATAACCATCTTTCCCTTAACTTCAGTGTTTCAGATGCCTAATCCTAACCCTATTTTAAACGTTTATTTGCCATAACATCAAGCATCACAGATATAAAAATTAAAATCGGAGGTTTTGCAGAATCGCCGATAGGGTTGATTTACTAAAAATGTACCTACAACAGCTTTATAATGTAATATGACCTTAAACTCAAGATCATGTTGCACCAAAGATCTCTCTTTGTTGATACTTTCCATCTTTATTTCCTCATGAGGGCACTTGTCCTCATATGACACGGAAAAACAAATTATAACATAAAGTCATTGTCCCTAAGATAATTGTATTTTCATGTACACAATGAATGTTCTCGTAAAATATTGCATTAGACCGTTAAAGCCTCGCACACATGAGTGAACACGCACGTCCATAAAACGGATGTTGAGATAACATCTGCAGGCTTTATGGATTTTCCCTGCAGTCGTATTGACAGGCGAGTCAATAAGCCAGCGGGGTAAAGACAAACCTAACCTTACTATTCACTTAACATTGACTTCAGTGGAGTCTCCTGGACAACGCAGTGAAAAGAGCACTGCACGTCAAAATACCAAAATGTCAGTGATGTTCATGAGAGTGTCGAGACATTTAGCTTTTCAACGTGGCTAACTGCATCGCTAAACTCAACAAAAAGTATTTTCTGCTTTTTGTTTGTTTTTTTAATAACGTATTTTAATTTGATAAGAAATTATATTTCCTCTGGAATAATTTGTACTGCAGTTTCTTAGTTTACTTAGTTTAAAGGTGTCAGAATTTTCTTTTGTTGAACCTCACAATCTGGCGATCCCGCCCCCTTTACACTGTGATTAGTCAGGTGTGCAGAGGTGTCAGTATCTGAATTTCTCTCTCGACCATTATTATTTCATTCTTCACACAAACTACTTCTGCTAACTTTTTTGTGGAGTACAACAGTATGATTGCCTTTAGCTTTGCTTAGAGATGTGGGAGGTCACACCATGAATAAGATGGCCGCCTTTCAGCATGGTCATTTGGTACAAGATGTGTATTTCAGGATACTGAACCCTTTACATGTCGTTTGTTCCTTTTTATCAGTGACGTAACGTCACTTCCCACATTCCACTTCTCATGCATATCTATATATCTGGATTTTGTGGATATCTGTTTTTTGATATTCTATACAATAATAACGTATCAAAATGTCAATAGAAACTTGTCAAACCTCACAAAACATCTTTGTCATCTGCTGTTCACCACTGAATGCAGCAAGTTCATTCTATCTCTTTGGAGGATGTGGAAAGGCATTCTGGGAAATGTAGGAAATGACCGCCTGAGATAGAATTAGCTGAAGAAAACGGAGGACGAAAAATTACAACACTTAATTACCCCAATGAAATGAATGTGACAGATTTATAATATCTGACAGAGAATCTCAGGGCAGATTTATATTTATGGAACATCTGAACAGGTTTAAACACACACTCACACACACACACACACACAGTCACATAATCACCCCTACAAACATGTTTTCTCCCCCCTCTTGTTCCCAGCCAAAGGTCCAGTTAGTGACCTATTACAGCCAGGCTGCACAGAGTGACCCCCACTGCCCCCTCACACCACCCGTCCCTTTGCCCTGCTCCCCACCCGAATGCTGAGGCATCACTGCTCCTGAGCACACAGTCCTGTAGCACCCCTGACCCCGCGCTGTCCCCCATTATAGAGCAGTCAGAAAGCTTTTAGGGGCTCCGGTAACGCTGAAAGATTGATGGCGTAAAATGGGGTGGGGGAGGGGGGAAGAGCAGGTGGTTAAGAAGAGAATGTCCTGCTTAATGGGTTGCCAGGAATGTAATTCAATAATTATGAAAAGTGACTCAGGAGAGCTGGCTGGATGGATGGCTGGCTGGCTGCATGGCTGCTGAGGGAGGCAGAGAGGCTGCCGGCCTTCTGCACATGCCTGAGCATCGTCGGCCTCCAGCCGGGCAGAGAGCAGGTGAACAGATCAATTATTCAGCCTTCAGCAATTTTAGAAAAGCACAAGCCCTCCCAAAAAGTTTCAGCGATGTCAAAGACATTTAGATGTGAAGTGAGAGGAGGTGGTTTTTGGTGCTTCAGAGGTGATCGGTACATTTCAATCCATCTGTTTTCTTTCCCATTTTCAATTTGCACATAAATATCCTGAGAAGAAACACTGTAAATTAGGGGGAAAATTCAAAAAATATTGCGACGAGTTGGATGTGTTAGTGTATCAATAAAAATAAAATGTGAGAAAGTGCTGTGGAAAAAGATTTGGGCCACCTACTGCTGATCTCGATGAACCAACTCCTAATATTACAATATAACAGTAGTAGATGGAAATATGCATAAATTCACATTTTATTTTCCCGATTTTCTGAAAAGTTGCATAACATTTAGGTCAAAACCTGACTAATATTATGTGACTCACGTGTGATCAGTGTTAATTCTTCCGGTCGAATCCTTGCGTTCTTTGATTTAGAACTGATACTTGGATACTCGCACGTACAGCATCTAGTCTAATGGCTGAAAGTCTGGTTGTCGCCCACCATAACTGGTCTTTCTCAATGATTAATCCTACATCACTCCCACTGCTGCACAGTCACGTGTTTAATTTGTGTCCACCGCGAAAAAAGATCCCATTTGACTTTCCATTGGGATTATTTTCGTGCTGAGCGACACACAAGTCGTGTCCATGTACACAAATCCATATTGAGGACTTGACCTCAATGCAGCCAACACATTATATGAGCTTCCTTATGAAACCTCAAGGATATAAATAACTCAGAATATCAAGATTGCAACAAGTACTAAAATTACCAATAATCATCTTATTAAGGACGTTAAATTGGTTCAGTTTCATCTCATTTAGTGTCACGTTTGGTAAATGTTACAAATTGCTTTCTGTTTCCTTGAATTATACCATTTGTAGTTTAGGTGTCACAAGTAACACCGCTCATTGTAAGACAAAAAGTAGGAACCAAAGTTTTGAGCAATAAAGTTTGATCAGCCAGTCGCAGATGATTAAAAACAAACTGCTCAGTTGTGTGAAACTCATCTTCATGTCGCCTGAGGTAATTGTATATACGTTTATGTAGATTCCTGGTATTATTGTCCCTTTGTGAACTCCCTGGCTGCTCGGCTGCTTTAAAAAAAAATCACATTTCAGGATGGATTTCTTTAGCTGTCCATGTTTACTGTATGAGTTTACTGATCGGATTAAAGCTATTGCTTTGCCTCAAACTCTGTGTGTCATCAATATTTTGCCGGCCAGATGCAAAACACTGCAGACCCGCTGCATCGCTTTAAAGTCTGTAAATATGATTCGAGTTCTTCCTGATGTTGTCAGAATAATTTACAAAAGTAAAGAAAACAGAAAACAGTTTGTGTTGTGTTCGGCTGATGTTTGGTTCAGTGGAAACAGAGGAGAATATCAACTGCTGATGATTGCAATATTGATTTTTTGCTTCTTGTTTAAGAGTTGACGTGGTAATCTATCTGATGAATGAGCCTTTAAAGTTCTGTAACTTGTGCTCACTCAGAAAATGTCTTTTCTATGCTCCAAAAAAAATTGTTTTTATTCTTGGAAATAGCAAAATGGTATTTTTATTTACTGTACACGGCTTCCACATTTCAATATACCCAGTTTTACTTACTGGATATAACAGGTGCACAATAAAGTCTCTTCCGTGCAGGAGCAGTATTCTGCAGTTTTGATGTGATTTACAAACATCTGACCCCAGCATGGCAATAAATCCCTTTTCCAGTTGGTGAAAGTCTTCCCATCAACTCTTCCTCATCCTTCATCTATTTCATCCTCTCTCTCTACCCAGGGTCTACTTTTGCTCTGTGTCTTCTTACTTTTGCTCTCCAAGATGTATTGATAATTTCCAGCAAAAATAGGATTTCAGTTTATTCTACAGAGCAAAAAATCTAATAGCCGAGTCCTCAATTCAATTGTGTTTTACCGGAGTGGAGAACAATAAACAGAGAGGAGGGCTCCGTTCCAGACGTTCACCATGAGATTATTGTTCAATAGAGATCTGATACGATTACAGGAAGCAATAGATGATAATTACATCAGAACATGACTTTTCCTCAGCGAACACTTATATTCATCTGGGTTATGCATCGGCCCAAAACTGAAAAGTGGCAATGCATGAGATGGCATGGCCCACATAGTGCCAGAGCTTGTTAGGGGTGTTTGCAGTCATCACAGGGTCACAAGGCCAGTGATGATGTCTATATACAAGAGGCATCACAACTCGTTATTTTAATGTTGAATAATCTCAATTTTGATCGTTGAATAATCGTACATTTTTCAGGAAAGATTCACAAATTGAACTGGTTCACGGCTTCTCAAACGTGAATATTTGCATTTATTTATTTTTTTGATATTAAACTGGATGTATTTGGCTTTTTGACTCATTGGTTTGACAAAGCGAAAATATACCAAACAGTTAATCAATTAATTGAGAAAATAATCAACACATGAATCAATAACGAATCGATGATTGTTGGTTGCAATGGTGTGTATTTTATATCAGTAATGTTTAAATACTGACCCGGAAAACAAAGAACCACAATTAATGATAATTAACATTCAATTTGATATTAAAAGCCCAATCTATAATTTTTTAACCATCCATGTATTTGAGGTGTGTTCACAAACATCAGTGAATAATTTGAGTTACAGATACTAAATTAGCATTTTGTGTCGCTCGTCCAATCAGCCACAACACAAGAACATAAAAACCATAGAAATAGAAGAAGAGTAGAACGGACATTCTCATTTGAATAAATGTAGCAGGATGGTCACAGCAGCCGCCATTTTAATGTGTATAGTTGCTAATTGCTATTGCGACCATTGCAGCCGGTTAACTTCCATATAAACTAAACTGACTTACAGCAAGTCGGGGACTCACTGAGGTGAGCTTTTGAAGTAACGACTAAAAAGAAGTAGCATAGTAGTAACGTTACGAAGCGTAGAGAGCGGCAGTAAATGAGTAGAATTCGTAAACTTAATGCTTCATCCACACAAAAGCACAGTGCTATCGCCAGATGAGTGACAACTCATTTTCTGTACCCAGTGTAGCATTAAAGCCGTGGACTTATCAAGCTGGCTAGCTAGCTAGCGGAGTTAACTCCACCATGCTTTAATGCTACACTGGTTGCAGAAAACGAGCGGGATGGTGGGTCCAACGGTTCCTCCGCCTCACTTCCCCACCGCTCTGGAGAAGAAGGACAAGCTGCTAACGTTAGCTAACTCACCAGCCATCCGTCTCCAAAGCTGTGGCTGCATTTCCCCAGTGAGGTACGACAACACTTTGTGAAGTTGTTTGTCTTCGCAAATAAGCGGAATTAAACGTTGCCCTTCTAGACAAACGCTACATCGACACACACAAGCCTGTGGCTAATTTAGAGGTTTTTACATGTTGGAGTTCACCTGACCTGCATGTTTTTGGACTGTGGGAGGAATCTAAACTGCACCCGGAGGAAACCCACACACTCAGTAGAGAACATAGAAAATGTACACAGAAAAGATATTTAATAGGCATTAAATACGTACGTAGTAACTATGAAAGTGTGTTGCTGAAATGTAATAAAAGGATAATTAAGTTGTGATAGATTTTACAAATGACTAAGCACTGATCCTCACTGTGTGTTGCTGTGGCTCTGGTCACTGTTGTTGCCAGTTCCTCAGTAACAGTTGGCCACACAATCTGTGGAGAGAAAAAAAAGCCAAACAAACAGAAAAACTAACTTGGAGTAATGACACCCGCAGTTTGCCAGGGTCGGCTGTTTGGTATAGAACGAGCGGTGGTGAGGGGCCAGGCGGTGAAAGATGGCCACTTTTACAAGGCCAGACAATGCAAAAGAAAAATAACAAAACTGGCCAACTTTGATGGCCCCTGAATATATTGGGCACTCTGCCTTGTGTGTGTGTGTGTGTGTGTGTGTGTGTGTGTGTGTGTGTGTGTGTGTGTGTGTGTGTGTGTGTGTGTGTGTGTGTGCGTGTGTGTGTGTGTGTGTGTGTGTGTGTGTTGTGTGTGTGTGCGCCTGCAGCAGCGGGTGGGGGGCAGAAGGGTTAAGTAGGATAGAAGGCACCCATACTTCAGATTGGCAGCAAGCTGCCGCAAGGATAATCTAATCAGGGGATGCAATTCAATTAGCCAAGGGTCTCTGGGGCCACCGAGCCAGGCAGCCGGTGGCAGCGCTGCTACCGAGGGCTCTGCTGCCTCCACACCCGACACCCCGACGCTACAGCCTCCGCCGGGGCCCTGGCCGCTGCGCATGAATGCAGATGAAATTTGAAATATGAAAATCTCCAGTAATTTATGGAAGTTGTCAGGAACACAGAGCCAAGCTGCTGCCGCTGCTGCTGGCTGGGAGGAGAGGGAGAGAGAAGGGAGGGAGAAGGGAGGAGGAGGGGGGTGTTTCTCTTCTCTGGAGATAAAATTGTCTTGCTGCTGCTGCTGCTGCTGCTGCTGACATTATAACACATATTACAGGCTGGTGTATCAGTGCTGTAATGAGAAAATCCTCTGTTATTGCCATTTTGGTGATTTTCATGTTCATTGTTCATGTTTGTCTTTAAGACCTTTAAAAGTGTTTGTTTTTGTTTGACAACAGGGAGATCTCACATGATGCACGAGAGCATTTAGGGGATCTAATTAACAGGAAAGGTGCACTTCGTAGAGTGATGTTTTGTATTAAAAATGTAGAATTTTGTACATAAACATCAATATATATAGCCAGTTAATATAGCTGATAATGTTGTTTGATGGAGAAAAATGTGTAATTTAACTCTACCATCTCTGGATCAGTAAGAAAGTGTCATAACTTGGGAAATACATTTTAAAATATTGCTAAATATCTTTTTTTACTGTGCAACAGAATCTATATTATTACATGAAGATAAGAGAAAGCGTTGAGTGTTTTTAAAGGTTCTGTTTGCCTGAACATTTTCCCCAATGAATAGCATGCTGCGTATCCTCCAGGTCTAATAAACATGCCCAATTTACATCCTTCCTCATAAAACATTTGAAAAGCAAAATATTTAAATTTCAGTATAGACTACGCTCATGTTGACAAGTCTCCCGTTGCCTTCGTTGGCAGGTTGTTTCTTTGCTCCTTATCGCCACCAACATATATACATAACAATATTTCTATTTTTTGTGTCATCAATATCTTAAAATGAGATACAATAAAACACATCGCTCCAGTTAAAACAAGAAAAATGACACTTTTGAGCTTACAAACAACTCTTTGTGTACAATTTTCTCACTGCTCCTGCAGATTTATTACTTTAGAAAATTAGATTTTTAAGGAACAAATAATGCAGCGTACATTATACATCCTGTTGATACACCGACATTAAATCCTCAGACATGGTTTGAAATATTACTGCACACACCTATTGTTCAGCTTTATACTCCTCCTCCATATCTGTGTCACACCGCTGTGACATGCACCTCCTCAGGAAAAGAGAAGGAGCTGATGAGAGCTGGAGTAGTGGGGGGGGGAGGGGTAGAAGATGGAGGGAGAAACCAAAGCACACGGAGAGAGAAGCTCTTAGACAGATTATTGCTCATTAGAGGCTGCCTTGCACCGCACCATTATGTCAGAAGGAATCCTTTTTCATTTGCACAAATTTGCCTGGAATTTTTCTTATTTAGCCTGGCCGCCATTATCAGAGCTGGAAATCAGATTAGCCTGTGATTATTCTCTGGCTCGCTTGCCAACATTTCCCCATGCGGCCAACGCCGGTGGCTCGGATTTGTCTTGGCCTTTTGCTAACCTCTGCCCACCAACAAGGCACACAACAACAGCCGCGATGTGAAATAACTCTGTGCTGGATAATGTGCTCGGCCTGAAGGTCCAGCAGGATTCGATTTGTTCATGCTGCACATAAACACGTGTTCTCCACGTCAGTCACAAAGGGGACATTATGGATCATACATCCCTTTTGCATGCATAAATGTGGATATAATATGATGTACATGTTATATAAAGTCTGACTTGATTTTGACTTTATATATATTTTGTAAATACTGTACTTAAGCAGAACTTTATCGGGGATCTTGTGCATCAAAATGTGCTTACAGGTCTTGGTCACATACTGCATATGTGACAAAATATGAATAAAGACTACAAATCAATTCATTTTTTTAAAGAAACGAGGAGTCTGTTGCTCCTCATCTCTGCTCGAGGCTACATTAGCCGCTACTAGCATAACACAACAATATCTACGACTGAGCAGTCTGGGATCGCGTTGCATTGTGGGTAATGTAAGAGCCATGTTTTGACAAGTAAGCAGAAGAGTGTGCGGTTCTGCTGAACAAGATATGTGTCCGAAAGATTCTTACAAAATAAATGTTGTTTCTTCAACTTGACACATCTTGTTCCTTTGTACCAACGTGAACGTATCGGTACTCTACTAGTCATCCTGGTCGCTGCATTGTTCATTACGCTTTGTGGGAAACTTGTTTTCTCCCGGATTATGTGTGTTTTTGTTCCTGTCCCGTCTAAAGCCAAGAGTTAATGTTAACTTATTTTAATTTACGTCCGTAACTTAACGTAACAAACATACTTATGTTAAGCCAAACTAAAGCGTTTTACCAAATATAATCAAGTAGTTTTGTCACGTTTTTGGTTTGCTTCGTTTTATTTTCAACCTAAACCATGTGTTTAAAACTGAGACTATCATCAAAGAAAATGTTTTTCCCTCAAAACGTAATAGAGAATGCACTTAACAATGTGAATTAGAAAGTATTATGCTGTGCACTGTAATATAAAACATTAACTATTTACTTAACAGCTTTAGTTTAGTTACTTTTAAGATTATTTTACATAAAATAAAACACATGACAATAGAATACAAAATATATGTACTATGTAAATTGACAAATCTTTAGTGATAATCACTCAAATGTCTCTATTAATACACAAATACAGCAGAAACATAAGAAATACAACACAGTATGTACACGTTAACTTGTGTCATGTAACACATGTTCAGTGTATTAACTGATAAATACATATACTTGTGACCCTTTGGAGGGTCCCGACCCCTATGTTGGGAACCACTGTACTTCATCACTATTGGCAACATGAATATTATAATAATACATCAGTCACAGAGGACATTTTACTGCGTACTTTTACTTTCGATACTTTATTGCGCTGATAATACTTCTGCACTTGAGTAGGATTTAGAATGCAGGACTTGTACTTGTAATGGAGTATTTTTACATTGTTGCACTGGTACTTTTCTGAGTACCTATAACCGTCCATGTCAACATGACTATCGAACACCGTTGTCTCTTCCAGAAGTGTAGAGGGGGAACAGGTGGAATGGTTTCCCATTGCTAAATAATCACTCCAATTAGGCAATTAAAATCCGCTTTCATTAACCTATTGCTTTTGAACTGCTCACACAGATTTTGTGTGGCTTTAATTGGCTGTAAAGCAATAAAGCGTAACGTGTTGTTAGTTATAGATTCATTAGTAAATAATGTAAGTCGTTGATTATAATCATGATAATAATGTTAAACTTAATAACAAGTCAGATATAAGCAGGGACGAGAGTGAACACCATGCAGCTTCAGAGTGCACCTGCACAGGTGTGTTGATCCGTGTTACTGCCGTCATTTTAAATTATTTTTGGTTTGTTATTTACTGTTAGAATTATGGGTAAATATGCCCAATAAAGAAGGTAGTGTCGATGTTTGTTAGCTGAAATCTGTTGAGTGTTTTCAGCTTTCCTGTCGCCTCTCGTTGCAGGTTTGTAGTTAATCAAACCGGCCTGACGCTCATCTTTTGAAAGAGGAGATTCATCCCTGACGTAGTCACGTTCATGCTGCAAAGACACTGAGAAGTCTCGTCTCGTCTATTCTGAGTTTTCATCCTCACACACTGTGTGCTTTGCGATTGTCATGATAAAAAAACATTCAGATCTGTAGATTTCAGATCAGATTTAAGTCACAAAATCTTGACGTCAACCTGATTGTTCTGCAGTGAGACCTGAGCTGACTTTAAAGCAGCTTTAGCCTGCAGGTTTATTTTCCTTCAGTGCTCATGCCGCCCGCACCATGGAAACGTGCATTTGTTTTATGTATTTGTACCAAATACTGTTCATTAACTGCATCATACTGATTGAATTTATGATTGAGGTTGTGTACGAGAGAGTCATATCTGCATAGTGCCATCTTTGCTATCGGCCACCCCAGAAAGGTTTGAACGATCTATTTCAAAAACATGATGAGCACAATGGCTTGTGTTGTGACTTGACTTGGAATAAAAGAAAGTCTGAAACATGAGTTGAGTTGAGACTTCAGGGTTGAATCGGATTTATGTCAATTGACTTAAACCTGCATATCTCCTTCATGAATGAGTGGACGAGCAGAAATTAAAAGAACAAACAGCAGTTATTTTGTGGAAACTTTGGTAGATTTATTTCAAATTATCAGATGCAAAAATGAATATGACAATAAGAACAAAACATGGTATTTTTAATATTAACAATATTTTCAAAATATTTTAAAGCTCATTTTAGTTTAACAACAACAGTTCAGCATGTTAGTGCATTTGAGACTTTTAATAATCTCGATTTAATACTTTGTCTCTTTGAATCCCTTGGAAAATCAGAGTGAGTGCAACATATTGCAGAGGCTTGAACTGTAACAGACACATAATAACTTCTCATCCTTGATCTCTGTGCACCCTGCAGAGTAGAGACCATCGTCAGGCCATCAGTCTCAGACCTCCGTCCTGCCAACTCCAGCCAGGAAGGGTCTGCAGGACGCCGTGTATCCATGCTGGAGTCACTGAAAGCTGGCTTGGTAGGAGCAGATTACTGCCTAATTGTGCTTTTCAGAGCTGCTGTGCACTGGGGGGAGGTTACAACAGGGAGGCATGCGGTCCGGGGCCACAGCGGTGGACGCTGCACCGATGGAATCCAACCTAGCAGGGTCTCATTGATCTGCCGAAGCAAAGGTCACAAGAGTCCTGCATCTGTTGGCTGAATGACGGCCACCATGAGTAGCAGCAGCAGCGGCTTCATCCTTCAGTTTAATCACTTTCTTGTGGTCAACTTTTCGGATCTTTTCGAGCATGTGTGAAAAGCATTCTGCAGATCTCATTTCCAGTTTTGTTCATCCGCTTCCCTTTCCCCCACCCCCCCCATTATGAATCCTGAGGCTAGATGATCCATCTCTCTCTCGCTCTCTCTCTCTCTCTCTCTCTCTCTCTCTCTCTCTCTCTCTCTCTCTCCACATCCTTCGTCCCTGCATCCCTTCCCTCCAGCACTCCACCAGCCAACCCCTGCTATTTTCACCCCACACACATCCGTCGCTGCACTTATCCAGCCTTAGACGGCTGCTGGCTCGATAGCTAAACGGATTATCCAACAACAGAGCACCTCTCCTTCTCCCTCCCTCCCCCTCTATCTCCCCCCCCCCCCTCTCTCTCTCCATGCACTCCTCTGGCCGTGGGTCCTCGGAGGCGGAGGGGCCCTATTGAGCGGGGCCCAGGCTCTCCACTAGCCATGCTCTTTATTGAGGCGTCTATGGGGCTTTATGCTGCCAGCGCTCGGCCTTGCCCTCGCCGTCATCAATCATCCTCGGCTCCAGGGCTGCTATCACTGCCCAGACAGCCGGCCAATCGCATGCAGCCTTCCAGGAAGCTCTATAGGAGATGGAGAGAGAGAGAGAGAGAAGTTGAGGGAGAGAGAAAGAAATGGAGAATCACTCTGTTTCTGTTGCTGCCAGTCTGATTTGATTGACATCTTCTGTACCTTGTGGGTGCAAAAACATTGGTATGAACCAAGATTAGATCACGAAGTGAGAGTCTGAGTCATGAAAGCACATATAACCAAGTTAAAATCATCATCATCGAAAGCATTCGGCAGCAATAACAGAGCCTTTTATGGAAGATCTATAGTAATCCTATAAGTTTGAATTTTACATGAGGGACTCAGTAAAGAAATATTGCAGCAAAACTATGATTCCCCTAAGAAATAAAGCTGACGGATTAAACCCCATACGGTCAGTGTAAACTCACTAAAGACTTTCACAGTCACAGTAGACGTTTCTATAAGAATAACGTAGGTTTATTTAAAGAAACAAAGAGGAGAATTTCGATGTTGAAGCTCACTTTTCTCTTTTTCATCAAGCCTCAACAGTATGTTGAATTTCGACTCGAGTCTTAACTGGATTTTTCTTTTCTTTTCTATTTTTTTGTTGTTGTTCCTGTTGTCCCATCTCTCTCGGCAGCCCTGAGCTCTCATCCTGCTCCAGGAGGAATAGGCAGAATCTGATTACAGACCTATTTTACAGCAGACGCCGGGGCGCAATAAAGGGAGAGAGAGCACGGAAACGGGACTCGGCCCATCAATTAGATCTCTATTAGCGGCCAATGCAGACCTCACCTCAGGAAACGCCGGGGCCCTGAAATTAAGCAATTCTTCAAGCTCGACAAGCCAGTCAACTGTGCTATATGTTTGAGAGAGGAGGCGGGAGAGGATGGTGTCCTTACCACAGCCTCTATCCTGCAAAACCTCTTATACAATCATGCAGAATAAACAATATGGACCACAAGGATTCAAGACACAGGGAAGAAGACACTAAAGACCTAATTTAAGGTCGGTTCTGAGAACCAAATACATGATAATACACCATTATTTTGGATACGCTCTAAATGATTTGACTCTACAATTACATTAAATTACTGACATTACTTTCACAGTAAATGATTGTGAAATGACAGCTGTATAACTCAATGTGACAGGATATTACTATGATTTAGCAGCTTTTGAATTACAATATTGAACTGTAACTTCACAGTAAATGTCTGTAAGCTGCTGTGGAATTACAGAATAAACGTATTCAAATACATAACAGAAGGTCAAAAACAGGCAGAGTAAAAGTCCTATGACTGACTTTAAAACCTCCGATATCTTAAGAGCACGAACAAAGACTAAATATAATGATATTATAGTCGTATTACAGTGGCTTCTTTTCTTGGTCCCTTGTCCTGTAACCTCCTTCCGATGCCATTAATCTCCGACTGTTGACCTGCTGACCTGAGGCGGGACAAAATGTCAATATTGGATAATTAGCCGCAGCATTAAGGCCGTTTAGAGAGGACACCTTGAGAGGCGTCTGGCAGGGCCCGTAATTCATAATTGCCTTTTCAGGGAATTAAAAGTTTTACTTTTAAGGTTTTCCTAATTTCATTGCAGGTCTGCTCAAACGACAGCTGCTGCGAGATGCCAGATAATTGGGTTTTAGTCAGAGGGATGTGGTATTTCCATGTTAACAGGGGTTTATTGGCGGGAGAAGAAGGGGCAGTGCAGGGATGCAGCATCAGCTTCTGAAGACTCCATGTTTATTATGGTTTATTATGGTTTGTCTCACCCAGTAACCTGCTAAGAAACACGAACATTACTGGGATGATTTCTTATGCCAATATCTTCTCATCAGTCAGAGGTAACCATTACTGTTAGTTTTTATGTATAAAGCAGACAAAAGACAAAGTAGTCTGCTAATAGTGGCCAAGCATTATGAGGTCTTTACATAATTCTAGACATGTCAGGCCCACTTAAGGTGTATCTTGCTTATATGTCTCACAGATGTCCGAGGTTTGGGAAAATGCAGTTGCTTTTACAGCTCTAATGTCTCTGCTCGATTCATTTCTGGCATGATCTGACGCAAGTCCTCCCTTAACAATCCTGTTTCTCAGTCTACTGTGGGACGCATTTCTCTATTTACTCAATCAAAGGATGGCCATTTATCATCGTGAGGGACAGCTTCGTATTCGCTACCTTGCCTGCTCGGTTCCAGCACCAAATTTCAGCATTTTTATGGAAAACTGCAGTCATTTTGATTGATGAAATCCAAAGATGTCCAAAACAATCCGGGGGATCCCCAACTGTGGCGCACCGGCGGGGTGCTCCAGTGTTGTCATTGTTCCGCAGAAAGAAAGGAGCGCGTCCGGAGAACACCAGGGGGAGAAAAAAAATCACGATTTTCAGTTCAAAAGGGCCAGAAAAGCAGCGTTTCTTTACAGGCAGTGGGAAAGTGGAGGAAAACCTTTTTTTCCCCCCTCTTGATGCATTCAGCTATAAAAGACACGGGCTGATAGAAACAGGCCAGAATAGTGAATTGATTATTTTTACTGTGAGGGTTGATGCTATTTGTGTTCTCGCCTGTGAGCCGGCTGAATGGCTGGCGCAACACATCCCCCTGCATTCATCCGATTTGCGCATATAGCCTCATTGTGTGTCATGTAGCATATGCGAGAAGTAAGAATTCCTTGAAGCCGATTTCAGCCCAGTGCTGCTCACAGCTTTCATTTACCGCGGCGCTTGTCTCGTTTGCGGTGATTCATAATGTCACACGAAATGTCACCTGTCTGGCCCTAATTGGCACCTTCTGTTATTAATACCGGGGGAGCGTGGCTCCCCTTTGCACCCGCGGAAATGAGCCTATATTGCGTATACTTAATACAGCGTCACCCAAAGGGAGATTCAATAAATCTCCGCTTTAACGGCGTTTCCCCTCGAAACTCCTTCGGGCGAGTGGAGGCCGTGTCAAGATTGCGATTGTGCGCCAGTGCTTAGGACCAGCTGCTCCCAGGACAGACAAGCCCTTGTCAATTAGGCGGTGACAAGCAGGTCCTCCAACTGCCTGCAGGCGCTAGACCAGCCAGCAGTGTACAGTCCCCGCAATTAGTATCAATTTCTGTCGAGACCTCCTTGGAGCGCGCAGACACAGGCCGGGTAAATGGCCAAACATTGTCCAAATAACACCGACAGCCACAAACGACAGCGTGTAATGGGGCCAGTGTTAACCGCGCGGCGCTGTGCGGAAAGAAAAACGTTTGAATTTAGGAGGATCGGGACATAAACTAAAAGGGTTTAGTTAAAATAAACCCCTCAAAACCTGCTGTGACCGCAACAACAACACGTTAGCGCTCATGTTCAGCTCAACACAGTTTACCGAAAACATTGTCATTTTATTACTCAGACTATTGTCAAGAAACACTAACATCGAGGAGCATTATCACCACTCATAAAGGGCTTATGTGTTGTGATAATGTCTTTATTAACGATTAATTATGCATTTAATAATGCTTTAAAGATCAGTTAAAACTCATGGACAAGAATTGGCAAGTTGTCAAATCCACTTAACCTTTTATTAACACTTACAGCTGCAAACCTCATGATTAAAACCCTTATTTAAATGTATGTATTTCTGACTATTGCCATAAAATACTTGAGCATAATTACCAACATTTATAGACAAAACATGAAGATATGACTTTATCGTTTTTTCAATTTCTGGTACCAAAACAAGGCAGCCTTCATAAAGAGCTTATAGTTAACACTTAATTAATAACCGTATAGAGCAGTTATAAGATATTAATAAGACCAAGTTTTGGGTTGGCAGGTTGGGAAAAATCCCTTTGGCTGTTTAGTATCAATGCAGTTCTAAATGCTTTTTGATGTCTGGTGTTCTAACAAGCCATCAAGTCTGCGGTTATGCATGTTAATAAATCATTAATAACGTCTTTCAATCATCAGGTTTTCCAGTTGTAAATGATAATAAGAGATTGATAATTGTGTTTTGGTCCAGGTCATCTTCAGACCTGACGCTATGTTGCTGCATTGCAACATAAGAACACATTTGGAGTTGCCAGGTTTGTGTTTACTTTAAGTAAATGAAGTTAGAGTTAATTAGAGGTCAGTTGGATTTCGGTCCAGATCAGCAGCCCAAGTGGTCAAACAGTCATAGAGAGTTTACAAAATGTGTCCTTATCACAGTAACATAAATATTGATCTATAAAGCATTAGAAAGTGATTTGATGATAGTTAAGCCATTAGAGCTCATAAACTATCCTAAAGGGTGCCCTAATGGAAATATGCACCCACTTTAGATTTAACAGCAGCTCGGAGATATTGGAAGCGAACTGAACTCTGTTGCTCACTTTTCAAACCAAACTGGCAGTTTTGTGTCCAACGTGAGAGTAAATAAATGTCAAGCCAGCACTGTCACAACACTGACAACCCATAGAAAGAAGCATTGCTCACCAAGCCCCCTTTGTAAACGGTGTCACCGCTAGCAGCTGGTGGTGGCATTCCCGGGCCTCGGACGCTGCCCTTTGGCCCCCGGGGGGGTTGGACTCCGGACAGGGCGGCCAAGCCGTCTCCACAGCGCCGTGATAGCTCGGGTCAGCGGGGCCACGTTTTCCAGCAGGAAAAGCTGGGGCAAAGTCGGCGAACAAAAACCCCAGAGCTCACCAGGCCAGTGGGATCATTAGTACGAGCGTTTGTTTAACTAATTAGCAAGCTGGGCAGCAGAGGGAGGCTTGTATAGGCGACATGGACGTCATATATGGCAAAGGTACATGGCATCCGTCAACCACGTCAACGCAAGTGAAGGTTGTTTTGATTCGAAGCCCACAGTTTATAGGGGACATTAAGGACCAGCTATTCATCACATTGACCGAAATATGACAGCCACTATTAGCCACGCAGTGGCCCAGAGTAATATTAAAATATGGAGATACAGGAAGTTGTGCTTTTAAGGAGCTGAGGCCGCTGAGTTTGAGAACGATCCTGCGTTATTTTCAGGAGCAATATTGTTCCGCAGAGTTCAAAGTACAGGACGGGGACAGGGCAGCGCACTGAAGTTCAAGAACAGTGCAAACAGCACATGCCAACAAAAGGAGCTGCACAGCATTCAGCTGAGCAGAAGAAGTTGGGTGGGAGGGTGGTGGTGGTGGTGGTGGTGGGGCGAGGGTGCGGGTCCGCGTTAAATATGGTAACGTTTTTGTGGAGCGAGGTCGACGGGTCAAGAAACGTAAACAAGAGAGCAGTCTTGATGACAGAAGGAATTTAATATCAAAAATACATAAATCTTCAAGTGAGGGCAGGCGCATAATGGGCACAAAGGAGGCGAGTGTTAGAGTCAACACAGTTTTTTGTTGGCGATGAAATGGATCGGGCCAAGTTGTTAACATTTAACACAAAACGTGGGCACTAGAATAGAGGTTGAGCAGAAAAGAGAGGGGGTTTCACCCGGCGGAGCGCGGCAGTGCTGACATGCGGAGAGACAGCTCATGTGCAGGGGGAGGTCTGCCGCTTAATTGTGCACCAATGCCGCACGCAGTTTGGCTTTTTTAATGATCTTAAATCCCATTTTAGTTGATTTTTTTCGTGTCTGTTGACATTTTGATACTTGCTCTTGTGGGACGAGCTCACCATTTTGGTGGTAAATAGCGCGCTCTTGGCGTAGTTGCGCATTTACGCACGCATTTCTCCGTGAATCCTCGTGGATGCGCCGACGGATAATCCCACCTCATCTTGTTGAATCACATTACTGCATGGCTATCCTTCATCTGATACAATTCATCTTCCCATGTTGCAGGAAATAGGCCCACGTTTGTCTCCACGTCCCCTCTGACTGCTGCCACACTGGACGCAGCGCTGAGAACTCTGTCTGACCTTCGCCCTCGCCCCTGCCAAGCCCTGCAAGTTCCCCGGCAGTCGCAAACAACTCTGAATTCCATAATTCTTTGCGAAAAGGCACTATTAGGGACAAATCCTTCCTTTTTGACAATTTAATAGTGCAAACTAATCATCTGGTTGACACGGGCCATTCATCTCCGTACAAGCGGACAAAGACAAGGCCTTTTCCAAAGGTTCGTCTGGACCCTGCAGTCAGACCAGCCTCTATTTTCAGATCAAGTGCACAATAAAAGCATTGTGACTGCTTAATGGCTATGTTTGTGAAGCCACCCAAAACCCAGTGTATTAAATGCTTCTTTTTTTACTTTTTTTGACTAACGGCTGCAGAACTGAGAATAAACCCGTTTCAATGAGAAGCAGAATGATATAAAACTTTGCACTTTAAAACAATCAAACACGAAACAAAAGATAGAGGGACAAAAAAAAATGGGGCGCCACTAAATTGCTTAAACCCCCCAAGTTATGAATTCGTTTCTGAATCAATTTAGCGGTGCAGGCATTTTCCAAACATCCTCTTGCGGGAGTAACAAGACAGGGAAATTGATCCGGTGAGACCTCACCTCTCGGTGCGCCTCAATAAAAGAGACACCAGCCTCTCTCGACGACTGTGTAATTTTTAATATATATGCAATAAATGTTCAATTTGTTTCCAGAAATGACGGGAAATAATAACGTAACATTTTAAAGCCATCCATTACAGCCACAACAATGCTCGTGCATACGCGCTGTGACGCAGAGTGCTTTGATTAATTCACGTTTTGATTGTGTTTGATGAAGCAATAACGTTACAAAGCGCGACTTTGGACCAGTTGGACCATTTTCCCTCCTGAAAGACAAAGATGACGGTGGCTGTGCTTTGATTATATATTCATGTATACATATATTGATTTTATTTTTTTTAAGCACATATAGATCACTTTTAACACTTTCTAAAGAGGTTTTTTTCTGTTTGTTTTTCAGGTTTTGTCTGCTGCTGAACTTCAGGATCCTCAAGGGTGAATTTCCACACAAATTATCCAAATTATGAGTGACATCCAATTAAAGGTGTCAGCCTATTTCCCTAAGCAGTCCTCATCAAAAATAATGTTCAGTCACAAAAACCCTCTGTAGGATTCAAATATGTATTTCAAAATAGGCTATTGGCTTGAAATCCGTCAATTATTTGGGATGAATTAAATCTGCTAATGATTATAATCCCACCATTTAAATCATCAATTCATGTTGATGTGAAATCTGCAGACTATGTTATGTTGTATATCCT
The DNA here is from genome assembly GCA_028022725.1 of Lycodopsis pacificus. Lineage (NCBI taxonomy): Eukaryota > Metazoa > Chordata > Actinopteri > Perciformes > Zoarcidae > Lycodopsis > Lycodopsis pacificus. The sequence goes on from CM051689.1 coordinate 5,692,358, forward strand.
TCACAGTCCTCTACAGATCATCAAAAAAAATCACACAATTAAACTATTTCTCCTATCCAAGGATGATAATTGCCACATATTCATTCCAGTGTCATTCATTCCATATTCATATTCAAACACCACAAGTCCCTGAATGTTAAAGTGATCATTCGGGAGATATTTTTAAGGATCCATTGAATAAAAGGTCACAATCACTTCAGTTCTGAGTGTTTTTCAGTCTGGTTGCAGCTCAGACGTGGATGTGTTCAAATGCAGGTACGAGGGGAGGCCGGGGGGTCTCGGATCGCTGTAGACCTTGACACAAAGTGCATTAAGTTGGCTGATCTCTCTCAAACAGTTTGATTAATTCACTCCCATTCAGGCCCAAGCGAGCAAGGAGTGGAGGGGACGTGACCAATGACATAATAGGCTCTGTCAAGCAGCCTTGCAAAACGCCCAGACCATTTGTGGTGACAATCCTGATGCCATCGGTTCCATTATAGACCCCCATTCAACCCAGAAACAAACATAGCTTTACTCCCAAAAAAGGGGAAAGTCAGCTTTCTGGTGGATTCCCTTTGCTTTCTATGTCAATAGGTTTTGGCTCGAGGCCCATTGTGGGCATCGGACTCCCTCCGGCCCGCAAAGAAAGTGCTGTTTTTACACCAAACACTAAATTAAAAAAAGAGATTGTGCAGATATATCCCCTCTAGGAATATTGATTACATTTGTTATTTGTATTACATTTTTAGTAATATTATTTTTAAAATATGGAATCATTCAAAGATAAGCACTGCTCTTTTTCTGAAAATGCATTTAAGATAGCAAGACAAACACAATGTTTGTGCAGACTTCTCCTGTTAAGAGATGGATTCATATTTAACTCCTTACATTCCAAAACCTGCAGAAAGCTCATATCCTTTTTTCCTGATTTCATTCCTGTGATAACTGCATGAATCAGAAACAGGATTTCAGTGAAGGTTTCATCTTTGCACACATGCAGAGACAAGAGACTTACATAAAAGGAGTTCTGAGTTCTAGCACGCAGTGGAGACCTTGAGTAAGAAAGAGAGGAAATGTAGCGGCATCAGACGCTTCATAAACCGCAGCCTTCTTTGTAAAATGGATTTCTTGCATTCAAGGGAAAAGAAAAGCTCATGATGAAAGCTAAGAGGCCGAGAGTAAAGTCTGAATCTGGTCCCTGTTAAAATCCTGCAAGAAGACAAAGATGTTCTCCCCCAAAAAGAGGGTGTTGTGTTTACCTCAAACCAAGGTGGAACAATTTGGATGTCAATACCACAAGATGGTCAAACACCAACATTCAACATGTTTGTTTTTATTTAATTCAATTGAATCAAGAGGACCAAGTGAACCATTTAGAAAAATGCTGCACGATCCGAAGAAAAGCAGAGGAGCATGTTGGTTTATCTTGAGCCTCTGAAGCTTCACATCCTCTGAAGCAACACCCTGCTTTTCTCTTTTGTTGCAAATATTGGATGTCAACGTATTTGTATCAAACAAACTGATTGTAATCTTCCCAAATAAAAAAAAAGGGAATACATTAGGTAAACAACCAAATTAACTAATGAGCTGCAGCAATAAAGCCAGAGCCTTGACCTCCATTCTGTGTAATACGACACTTAAAGAGGAGAGACCATCTTACAGCTTCTCCTGCAGTTTTCGTGATGAAGGTGTTTATATGGAGCGAGTATTTCAAATTGTTTGTTTTTTAACATTTTGGAGGCCTCCATTCTAAGAGAGAGCTTTGCAGGGGAATTCATTCCCATCATGAGATGATGGCGTGAAACGCCTTCTCAGATCAGGCGACAAAGAGATAAAAGGCAGAGAAGCCTGTTGATAAGTTTCTTTTACCAGTTCGAGGGAAATGCACCGTGTCCTTCTTTTCCTCCCCATCAAACCAGCTCTTTCTTCCCGTCGTCTTCCTCGCTTGTCCCCGATTTCCGTCCCTTCTACCACACCCTGTTTGTTTTGGGCCGAATGGAGCCAGAGGCTGAGATAGAGCGATGACAAGCGCATTCCTTTGAGTACACGACGGTTTATTTCTTTTAGAAAGCTTTCACTTCGGTCCGTCACTCACTCTCTATTCTTTTCTTTCTTTCTCCCGCGAGCTTTGAAGGAAAGGATGAAATAAAATGTAGAATGAAACGAGCGCAGGTTGATAATCGTTTCGTTCTTGTAGAGAAAGCGAGGGTCACGAAATATATTGATGTTATTATTAGGCCTATTATTAACGCAATAGTTTTATTTTTGCTGTGTATATAGTCGTAACAGTCTTCAATATTTCCATTAAATATAATAATAATACGAATAATTATAACAATAATAATAAAATAATACAAATATTCAGAATAATAACACCATCGTTATTATTATTATAATGCTGATAATAATAATAGTCTAGAAAAAAGTACAAATAGAAAACTACAGAAGCATTATTAATGCAAAATAATTGTCTGACTTTGATTTCATTTTTTTCCAAGGTATTACTCGAAAATAACCCATACTTGTGCTTTTAATTGTGTTTTCGATTATGGTGTTTATTTATTGTATTTCTAAAATATATATATTTATCCTATAGGATGTAGTAACATGTCTTTGTTGTAGAACTTGACCGAGAAAAGAGGAAAATCTCAAAATGATGTCTGAAGAAAAACCTGAACAACAATTTACCTCAAGTGGATTCTCCTTTCAACCCTGTTCAACCCTGCATGTTCAACCCTGTATCTTGTTTTATAAAAGGCTGTATCGTCGTCCTTATTCAAATATTTAGTTTCATTTTCAGAAAACCAAAAACAGGATTTTATTTTATTTCCTAAACGCTTATGCATATCAGGAGTGTTCGCATGATATTCCTTCGTTTATAGGATGTGTGTCTCTGACGCGCCTCAACGACTATTCTGCACCAATGTAACGTCCCTTTAACATCTGCGATACATATTCATTCTTTGGAGACACATTTCTCTCTCGAGAAACGCGTCTCGGGATCTCACCGTCTTCTCAGGAGCTCGGTCAAATTAAAACTCCCGCAGAAAATGTCTCATTTAAATTCTCACCTTGATCTCTCTAGTGACTGGTAATGGTTCGAGAAGAGCTGACGCCTAAAAAAAACAAACCATCAAGCTCTCACTGTGCGCTACCTGTTTGCTGAGTAATGCCCGATGAATTAGACGACATTGGAAAGAACAAAAACAAGCAAACAGAAAATAGAGACAGTGTTTTTGCAGCAGGCAGAATCATCAGTTAATAATAGAAAATGCATGCAAGGCAGGACGCGGCAGCCTTACTTACTCTGTGCGCTGAGTTGAGTCTCCGCAGTTTAATTACAAGCCCTAATTCCCAATCGCAGATAGTGTCAAAAAATCTGCGACTATTTCTCAGAGATTCCCTTTAACAAGTGGAAACTTAGTGTCCTCCTGCACCATTTTATACATGATGAGCCGTCAGTAATGGGATTATTAAACAAAAACGTTTCAGGCGCTGGCGTTAACCTTTTTTAATGCCTAATTAGGTTTTGCAAAGAAATAATTAGATTCTACAGTGCTTACACTGCCTATATTTTCAAATGGCATCTGCAGCAAACACATCATCCTGCGACACGCTTGACAATAATCTGCGGATGTATGCGCTACAGCTGCTGTCAGATGTAAGATTTTAAAACATGTTGCGACCAAATAAGGTGCACTTAAAGCTAAAATAATCATCCGACGCAGGCTACAGGCAAACCCGCAGGAACATGGTAGTCTGGTCGAGTACGCCCTCTGGTGGTAGCCTGCAAAATAACATTTATATTCAACATTGAGGCATGACATCATTTGGATATTCGACAAATCTGTTGTTTTGATTTTCTAATAAAATACCCGCAAGCCAAATTATCTTTATTCACGCAGTATAGTTCTCGATTGGTGCCAAACCTAAAAAGAAAAAAGTCAGTTTGTTCTCTAAAATTGGCGCGGTGTCCATTGCGCAGGCGCACACTGAAGCCTTTTCCTCGTTCTGCGCATCTTTAGATGTGATGCACATGAGATACTGAACACAATAACGCAAGTGTAGCTCTGTAGATCTTAACAATACCTTTGCATTTAGTGCAATAACACCATCTTAATTCAAGCTGATGAGGACTTATAACTGTGTAGTTATGTGATCCCTTAAAGAAGTGTCTTGTCTTTTTTAAGCTTCTATTTTTATAATAAAGAAAACAAGCCAATCTCTACCACATTTCTTTAAATCGCATGCTTGCCTATACAGCACAATGTAACAATAATATAATAAGTATATTCTGTTCCTTATATACGTTCTACAAATAAAGATTTAAAAACAAACTAAAGATACATTCTTAATTTATGCTACGGCTAGTTTATGGATTTAGTTTAACTTCTGAATCCCACTTGTGCTGTTTTCTTAAACGAGGAACTAATCTGTCTGCTGTGTGTTTGAATTGTGTTTATCATCTTTATACTGTACATTGTATTCTTGTCTCTTTAAAACAAAGCTAAAAAGGGACAAGCAAACATAAACTAATAACAGTGTCCAGGCAGGGGGAAAATAGATGCATATAACCTTTACAAACAACAAAGGGACAACAAAATACATGACTGTTTACAAGTCAGACTGTCACTAAACTGAGTATACAGAGTTACAAAAAGTGTAAAAGTACAAAGAGTGCGAGAGGTGAGGACAGGTAATACGTTATTTATATAGATACAGTAAATGGTTTAGTAAATACAGCCCTCTTGGACTTACTTGTGACAATAATACACAATATTTAAATATTGTTTTTGCTTACTTTACATATTATAGTTTAATTTGTATAATTAGAGCAAAAATAGGGGACGTCTTGTTGCAGTTAATTTGTTTTTCCGCTAGAGGGCAGTGTTGTCCAATGATCCAAGAAAACGATCCAGGAACTCTCGTTCTCAAATCTCGCGAGAGGCACTTTCTCTTTTCCTCCTCGCTCCCTGTGTACGCTCTCAGAAGGTCAGCTGATCATTTACTTCATTCAGTGTGGTGAACAAGCAGCCTGTCACTCTTAAGCTAGCACACAACGTAACTGTTCGTCGCTATAACGCTGGTAAGCTGTGTATATTGTTCTCACTGTATCGTTGTATAAATATAAACTCCAATCAAACAGGAGTATTCAGTCTGTCTCTCCTTTTAGATATTTTACGCTAGTAAACGGTCTTTTACGTTCGTAAACGTCGCGAGGTAATAGCTAACGTTAGCGGAGGGTTTAGCTCGAATGCTAGTAACGATGGTAACGGAGAATATTCTAGAGGCACCTGCTAACGTTATCTGTCGTCGCGTTGGCATTAATAAACCACCGACAGACGTCTTAACTGACTGTTTACAGACGTTGGTCTGTACTGATCCGGTTTTCAACAGTTCTCTGTTTATTTTAAGTAACGTTAAGTCATTTCTCACCCAAACAAGCCAAGGCTAGTTGTGCTAGCTTAACCAAGCTAGCGTTATAGCTCCAACAATATTATACACATAATAGTCCATTAGCTTATATAGTAACCCTTCATGTGTTTTGTATATAACAATGTTTATTACGAAAGTAAATATTAAAGCTGTCAAGTAATTCTAGTGAAGTATAATAAACAATATTCTGCTCTGAAATGCGTTGGAGTATGTTATTGGAGTAAAAGTAGATATAAAAGACTCACGTAAACTACAGTAATGTAACGTTACTTGAGTCAATGTATATTTCACCTCTGCCATAAATATATATTTAAAATTATTTGTTTGTTGACAGAAAAGTGATTGAACTATTTTGAAGAGGAATTGTTTCAGTCATTGTTGAAGTTTACTGATTCCAGCTTCCTAACTGTGAGGAGGTGGTGCTTCTCTTTGTCAAGTATGATAGTCCGGTTATCTTAAGGATTTTAACCTTTTCTCAGACAAACAATCAAATTGAATATGTCCTGATGGAAAGACAATCGTCTAAGAGAACAATCTTTAGTTGCAGCAGCAGTGTAGGAAAGGTTTTAAGTAGTTACTTGTGACTCCTGTTGGTATGACTTGTCAAGTTGCTTCATGTTTTTCCCCAATAGAGCAACACACACACTCCCAAAGATGGCTGACGCAAACCAACAAAGTCCTCCTCCTCCCCAGCTAGGACTTCTGGTAAGTGTTTGATCCACACACACTTACACCTTCCAACTATGTCTTACCTTGTAAGATGCACTCTGCTGATTCTACAGACAAAGATACTCGTCATAAGGAATACCACTTCGCCTACACAAACAGTTGGTGTCCCAGCATTTTGCATCAAACAAGAGCACAGCTACCACTGCACTCTATACCCTTCACTCATGATGACACAGGTTCAACTTTTATCTGCCCAAAGCACCTGACTGTATTTTATTTTCTCCACAGCAATTTTTAATGAGCAACAAGCTGGAAACTGCAATGTGGCTTTCACGACTCTTCACAGTCTACTGCTCCGTAATGTTTATTCTACCAATTTTGGGGTGAGTAGGATCAGTGACGGTGCACACCATCAACACACTGCTTTCACCCAGCCATGAATTAATATCAGAATATTTTTGTGTATTTCAGACCCTATGCAGCAGCTAACTTCTATCAGCGAGCCTTGTTAGCGAACGCCCTCACCAGCGCCCTCCGCTTGCATCAAAGGCTTCCACGCTTTCAGCTGAGCAGAGCTTTCCTGGCCCAGGCTCTGCAGGAGGATAGCTGTCATTACTTGCTCTACTCACTCATCCTGGTCAACTCCTACCCCATCACAAGTATCCTTTCACCTACTAATGTTGGGAGAAGATACATGGATGCACTCAGTGGTTCTGATTAGTCTCATGATGATCCCATGTTTTAATCATTAAAACATACAATAATCCAAAAATATGCAACTCTCATAACTGCACCAAATCACTGTGGGGGTGGGTTTCTCTGTCGTTTATGTTAATCCTTAACTTTTGTGTCCAGTGAGCATCTTCCCAGTCTTCCTCTTCTCTGTGCTTCACGCAACGACCTACACAAAGAAAGTCCTGGATGTGAGTATGAAGCAGCAGTTATCCGCTCTGACGTTTTTAATGCTGTTAGTTAAAAACGTATGACCCCATGGTTGACCCCAAGTAGAAAATGACCACCAGGCAATGCTGTTTTAATTATGTACTCAAGATACCCGAATTCAACCTTAAAGTCTCAGTGAAACTGAAGTTAGAGCGTCTGTGCGTCACTGAAACCTTTGACTAACTGCCGCTTTGTTGTCTCGTCTGCTTCTGATGTTCTAATGTTTGCAGTCTGTGGGCCCCAGCAGCCTGATGTTCATCAGAAACCTGCTGGACAAACTTACGTCCAATCAGCAGAACATCCTGAAGTTCATCGCCTGCAACGAGATCTTCTTGATGCCAGCGACAGTCTTTATGCTCTTCAGGTAAAAAGTGTTTCTTTCTTTTGTTCTTTTTAATTGTCGAGACATTGCAGATCCTGTATGAAGATATGGTAGAAGTAGCGATTGTGTTCTTAGACAGTTTTCTGCTTATCGATCTGCTTACCGAACTTGTGGTGCCAAAGATACCTGGGAGAGATTATGAGGAACAAAACCAACCAGTTTTCCGTGTTGTCAAACCCCTTAAAGAACACATTGAAGTTGCCTTTTAGATTTGAATCTAGAAGTGCAAGAAAATGTAATCCTGGAAATCCCAGTTACCAAATTCACCCCATGAGTCAGCTTTATTGAATAAGCTACAATTGTGTAACGTCAGTTTTCACTTTTATCTTTTTAACAGTGGTCAGGGAAGCTTGCTGCTGCCTTTCATTTACTACCGATTCCTCACCCTCCGCTACACATCCAGAAGAAACCCATACTGCCGGTGAGATAATGAATAATACAATGATTTGTGTTCGTGTATTTATGTCGATATTAATCTACAACAAGTTAGTCAATACTGCCGAATCAGGGGTGAAGAAACCTTGAAAGTTTCTGTATATATAATTCTCAAAGTTTTTGGGGTGACCGTGGCTCACTAGGTTAAGAGGGTTGTCTGGTAACCGCAGGGTCAACGGTTCGATCCCTGACTGGGACGTGTCACGTGTCGAAGTGTCCCTGAGCAAGACACTGAACCCCCGGCTCCCCGGGCGCCTGTCATTGGCAGCCCACTGGTCCCTATATACAGGGATGGGTCAAATGCAGAGACAAATTTCCCCTTCCGGGATCAATATAGTATAATAAACTTAAAAAATAAAATAAAAATGTACCTGCAGATATGTGTGAAGGTAATTCAGAAACGGTTGTTTTGTCCATGAGAGCGCACTGTGTGTCCTGTCAAAGCCAGTGTTGGTCAGACTACATGTGTTAAACAAATCTGTTTCCACCCCAGCACCTTGTTCACAGAGCTGCGAATCCTTCTGGAGCACTTCATCATGAAGCCCATTTGCCCCGCCTTCTTCAGGAAGATGTGCCTTAGCAGCATCGCCTTGATCAGCCGCCTCGCCCCCACGGGCGTCTGATTTTAAAACTACGTAGAGGTTCTGTTTTCTTTCCATTTTTGGGTTTTCCACCATTTAAGATGTGACTTAAACTTTGATGAGGACAGACATTGCCATCAACAGAAGGACCTGTTTTTTGAATGTCAACTTTACAGCCTCTGCTCCTCCAACTTCTCTGTATATTTGAGTACAGTTGAAGAGCAGCCAGTAATGCACTGAAGTCTCATGGTGATGTTTCTTTTCCCATCTTCTTAATGTGACCTCATTCAAGCGGTGGACACCCCTCACTCTGTTACGTTCACTGAATGCAGCACAGCAGACATCAACTGTGATCTGTACCTACCGGCTGTTTTTGTTTTTTCCTGATTATGTCCTTATTTATTCATGAAAATCACGTATTCTATGATAAAAACATTAACATTCTGAGATTAGTAACTTAAATGAATAACTAATGTTCTTTTTTTAACATGATCATATTGTGCTTGGATAGATGGAGGATGGGGTTTGTTTGTTTTTATGTGGTCCAATTCCTTTTTTTTTATGTGCAAAGCATCCAGTGCTCTGATTTGTTTAACTGCCTAAATTAAAATGTATTCTATCAATGCCATCAACACACTCTTTTAACAACTTGCAAAGATCAATGCATGTATGATGTCAAAATAGCTGTTGAATTGAGAAACAAGATATCTGCTGTATTTTATAGAATCTTTTAAGGTACCAGACATTTTGCTGTGGGACTCATATTTGAGGAGAGTTGCACAATGCCTGTCGTGTCATATTTCACCTTGTTGATCAGTTTGAAAGCTCTTTTGAATTTGCTTCATCTATTTGTTGCTCTGTAGTTTCCATGCTTAACGCATGCTCTCATCGCTTTGTTTCTGCCGTGTTAAATGTGTTTATTTGCCTCCAGACAAACCACATTTTTATGACAAGAACAAAATGATCTCTTAATTAAACCAATAAAATATGAAAAGATAGGAATGTGGTTTGAGTTTATAATTTGGTTAGATTTCTCTCGTTGATCTTGGCCTTACAATCAACATCTTAAATTAATGAACCATTTTGCATAAAATCATAAATATGAAATACATAAATGTCTATGCTGACAATGTGTATTGATCCAAATATCTACTGAGAGGAAGAAACACTTTATTACTGTGTAGTACACTATTACACAAATGCTACACTACTGCTATACACACTACTGTACTACTAAAGTGTTTTTTTTTTTTTTTAAACCTACTCTGCCAGCTTTCAATTCCATCTTTCATCAGTGGATGGATTTATCATGTTAAAAGGTTTTTTTTCTTTAATTATCTTACAGAAGTGTGAACCCCATATTACATTTTGTATACATTTAGGTACACTGTGCACCTAGTGGCCACTGTATTCAGTACACAATCGCCAATACAACTGCCATGAAGTACTTTTATCTTTCCCATAATGTTCAAGTGTTTGTGACACTGTTATGTTAATTAAATATGTTTTAGCATTGAGGTAGTTCGTAGGCCTACTGGTGTTGTACTGGACTGCATTATATTCAGAGGTGTTTCTAATATTATGCTCACCTCATGGTTGGGATTAGGGGGGATAATTTGAAGAATTAGAGTCCAGTTTAAGACCACATTGATAAATCATTAATACATAACTTGTTTTATTATACATAATAAATATATGGCCAATGATTACAAAATGTAAATACTGTATTTTAATTCAAACATTTACCGCAATGTCATAAAAAACTGAACATCGTAAACGCAAAGCTGTTATATTGAGTTACATTAGATGCACAAGCTCAGAACCGACCAATAGAGCGTCATTGATAGTCAACCAATCAGGACACGGATACAATCTCATTCACTCTCGTCCAATGGCGTCGCGGCTTGTTACTGCTGCAGCGTTGCCATTGACAACAGGTGCTGCGTTGATCCGCTTCTGAAGTGTTTACGAGAATTTAGCATAACTACCGCTAGTATCCGCGTTAAAAGAGGTTTATAGTCAATTTAACAATATTATATATGTATAGTTTTGCTGTTGCTACGTAGATTTAGTTAAAGATTATATATATTTTTGACGTGCGAGTAAATCGTGTTAGCCAATTAGCTTGCTAGCTAACGTTAGCACGCCGAGCTAATCTCCTCGCTTTAGATAATCTCCCGTCTCTCTTTTCACCGTTACTTTAAGTTGTGAATGACATTAGGTGGACTGTAACTGGTGGTCTCTGCGGTAGTATGACTGGATAACCTGACGTTACCTTTTAATGTTCTAAGATAAAAACACCCAGTGGAGAAAGAAGATGGAAATCCACCTCAATCGAGTTGATTACATCCAGGTAACAGCAGAGTACTTTAGTCTTTTATTCCGACATTTACTGTCAGATCCACTGCTATCACCAGGTCTGTTGGTCTTTAGTCAGTTTTACAGAACAAGTCTCTATTGCTGTGCATTTTCTCATATTATTGTGTATTTATTGCTTTGTTTTATGTAACTATAAGCACAAATAAATAGCTAAAAACCTAGAACAAGCAAATCTATATTATAAATATGTTGCATTTAAAAGACTAAACAAAAGCAAGCAAAAAAAAGTTATGGATGTAATTTACTTGATGTTTTACTCCCTGATTTAAATGAGCTGAGGTGCTGTTTTGCTAAATCACCATTGAAGTAGTCTAGCCTGCTGAAAAAATAAATGCGTGTCTTGTTTTCGACAGAAATCCTTTAATTCCTGCATTGTTTTCCAAGATGTTTCCCTGAAGGAACTTTTGTCAGTATGTGTAACATGATTTCTCCTGCTTTGTCCTCACAGGTTGGTGTGACATCCCAGAAAACTATGAGGCTGCTTCCAGCTTTGGGGAAAAAGGCAACTCAAAAGGTATGAATCTGTCAGAGCGATGTTTGTGCTTCTCCATGTGCCTACAGTTATAAGAGTTTATAGCTGTGTATTGTGCTTTAATTAAAGTGTTTCATTCTACAGCTTCTCGGTCGTTGTCTCTTTGTTTCAGGTTGCTGTTGCTGATCATGATGGTATACTAACATGTTTTGGGATGAAAAAGGGAGAAGCAGTGGTGAGTGTCCTGATTTTTCTGTCCTGCCAGTCTTACTGTGTTGAATTTCAGTTTATAATGTTGAGGAATCTGACTCTTCTGATTCAGCCCGTGTTTAAAACACTGCCAGGGCAGAAAATAGCCAGACTGGACCTTGGAGGAGCTGCAGGAACTCCCCAGGAGAAGATCTTTGTTTGTTCTGGTTCTCATGTCCGAGGATTCACCAAGAAAGGCAAACAGTTCCTCACCTTTGAAGCCAACCTCACTGAAAGCATTAACGCCATGTAGGAACCACCTCTCCCCTCTTCGGTTGACTTGCACTGTTTGATTGACTCATGCAGAACTCTGTGAGTTTAACTGTTGATTATCTCTTTTCCAGGCATGTCTCCGGCGCTGACCTCTTTGTGTGTGCGAGTTACATCTTCAACCACTACTGTGACTGTAAGGACCAGCACTACTACCTCTCTGGAGACAAAATCAATGACATCTCATGTTTGTCTTCAGAAAACCTGTCTCGCCCCGTCCTGGCGTGCCAAGATCGGGTTCTCAGAGTCTTGCAGGTAGACAAAGATTATATTTCCTATTCTGATTTTGATACGTTTTGTTGTTCTACGTCAAACAATTCGATAATATTTATTATTCTATGTGTTGTTATTTTATTGTGTAGGGATCAGAGCTTGCCTATGATATTGAAGTCCCTGGTCCTCCATCTGTCTTGGAACTATACAACAAAGATGGAGGCAAGTTGACCTTCCTGTGTGCTGTGTACTAGAACAATAAAACATAAGACTGCTTTCTAGGGATCTCATATAAGGTCATTGATTTCTCTGCAGGCGAGGAAGTCCTCTATGGAACTACCGATGGCAAAATAGGATTGGTGCAGATCGGTGAGAGCACAGCTGCGACCAAATGGGAGATCGACAACGACAAAAAGAAAGGAGGTTTGTTCTGGACATGATCACAGTAATGTGTTTCAGCTGTTTCACTACGAATCGCTTCTATGTTTCATACCAACCTTTCCACATCATATGAATATCAACTCTTCAAGGTAGGGAAACAATAAAGGTTCATCCCCAATTAATCTCTTCTTTATGTTTTTTTGTTACGGATACAATATTGCATGCTTTTTTTAAACAGTTTTGACTGTTTTGAGTGTGATCTTGTCTCTCATCAGGAATTCTTTGCATCGACACCTATGACATCATGGGAGACGGCGTGAATGACATCCTGGTGGGCAGGGACGATGGGACGGTTGAGGTCTTTGGTTTCGACAGCTCCAGTGAGCCCACGTTACGCTTTGAGCATGTGAGTTTATGCCGAGCATCGATTTTACTCCCTCCCAAATCACTCCAATATGTACTTTTAAAATTACTATTTAATATATTAGATTGTTTAACCGCAGATAGTGATTTTTGTTTTGTCAGTATCATGCAGCGATACTATACTGCATTCATACTTACTGTTCAGTTTGATTTAAAACAGCTGATCCCTGTATATTGATACCTTACTGGCCTTTTCTATACCGTGTTATTTTGTATGTGTTTTGTGTGTTTTTCTGCCTTCAGGTGTTGTCAGAGAGTGTGACCTCCATCCAGGGCGGCTGCGTGGGGAAGGAGTCTTATGATGAGGTCTTGACTGCCACTTACACAGGTTGGATAAAAAAACAAGATGTCCAGTGATTTCCGACTGTTTGACATTTACAGTTAATGTAAAGTGTTTGAAGGAGATCTGATATGCAAAGCTTATTCTGCTTTACTGTTCTGTCATCACCTCTTTCAGGATGGGTGACTGGTCTGACCACTGAGCCCCAGAAGGCTGAGGCCGGCCCCGGAGACGAGGTCAAAATGAGCAAAGAGATCCAGTCCAAAGTAGAAGCACTCAGGTACCAGCAAGAAAGGGGCCTTAGTTTCTCGTTACACAGCATGTCCTGATGCGTTTGACCTACCATGCGATGGTTTAAGTTTGATTTCAAGAGAGATCGTGTTGTTCACTCCCAGGGCAGAGCTGGAGCAGCTGCAGGTTAAAGTCCTGCAGGGCCGAGAGCAGTACCAGCAGACCTCTCAGTCGAGCACAGCCGTCTCTGCTGTGCCCGTCTTCAGCATCAATGACAAGTTCACCCTCTGCCAGGACGATGCCAGCTACAGCCTCACTCTTGAGGTGCAGACTGCCATCGACAATCTGCTGCTGCAGGTCTGCTCAGTATTATAACCCCAGCCCTTACAAACCTCTGGCGATGCCCTGGACCCCATGTCGGAGATATAAACATGCAAAATGTAACTTAAAGATGAATCTCCTCTGCAGAGCGACGTCCCCATAGACCTGCTGGATGTGGATAAGAACTCTGCTGTTGTCAGTTTCAGTGAATGTGATTCAGAGGTGAGCACAGGACAAACGTGCTTTATGAAATAGATCATGAACCTGCTGCTCCCAGAGGCCTGACGCTCTTATTCTGTCTCCAGCAGCCAAACGGGAACTTCCTCCTGGCCACGTACAGATGTCAGGCTAACACTACCAGACTGGAGCTCAAGGTAACACGTGCATCCAAACTCTGTTCCCTTTGCTTCAACTATTTGATGATGCACCTCAGAGAAATACCGCGTTTCATCCGTAATAACTGTTCTAGGTGAGGTCCATCGAGGGACAGTACGGGACCCTCCAGGCTTACATTACCCCCAGACTGCAACCCAAGACATGCCAGGTCCGCCAGTACCAGATCAAACCTCTGTCCCTCCACCAGCGGACACACAGCATAGACCAGGAAAGGTAAAAGGTTAAAGTTAAGAATATTCTAATTAGTTCGATTTTGATTCAGTAGTTAAGTCCCATCTTGAAGCTTTCTTCGGTCCTTATTTCTGTTAATGTCGATCCCACTGGAGTGCTACCCTGTTTCCAGACCTGTAAATGGCTGCACACGTCAGATTTGTTCAGAATGAATGAAGTGAAATGAAACGGCAATTCAGTCTGATTAGAGGCATTATAGTTAAAACGGCCAGTACGACACAAAGTTATACAAAAAACAGTCTTTAATTGTTTGTTATAGGAGCAATGTATGACATTCAGAGCATTAATCCAGCAGCAAACAACTATTTGCTAATGATATAGTGGAGTAATGTCTGATCAGAGAATGAAGTCGCTGTCCCTCTGTGAGCTTTGTTAACATAGTCAGCCGCTGTGTGCATGTTCGTGCATGTACGTGCATGTACGTGCATGTACGTGCATGTACGTGCATTGCCGTTGAGAGGCAACCGAAAATACTCCCAATCTCATATGATGCAATGTTTTGTTTTGAATCACTTATCATTAAAATGTGACATTGGTGTCATCTGTCAGTTGTTTCCCCATGATTTTAACCTTACACATTACGTATGTTATTTGTCCCTCTGTCTGTCATACAGGCCCATGAACAGGCTCAGTCTGGTGGGACAGTTCAGCTTCGCTGAGATCCACTCCTGGGTGGTCTTCTGTTTGCCAGAGGTGCCTGAGAAAACACCGGCAGGAGAGAGCATCACTTTCTATTTCCACAACACTTTTCTTGGGACACAGCTTGAAGCCACCTACTGGTAAACACAAGCACGCAGTCTTCTAAAACTGCATAAACATGTGTAGGCATTATGAGATAACTGACATGGGGTTGTAGCATTTTAGAACCTTTCTGAGGCCCGAGAAACGTTTTATTTATGTTTTATATATCGTTTCCACTGATTCGGCCGGGACGTGTGTGATAATCTACTTGTAATCAAACGTGCTTTTTTTTTTTGAATGTGTAATTTTAGCAAAGGTGAAGGTCACTTCAAGTCAGACAACATCTCTACCATCTCCATCCTGAATGATGTTCTCTCTAAAGAAGCCACCAAGAGGAAAATCAATCTGAACATTTCATACGGTCGGTGTATTATTATTCATTTTTAGTGTCTGCTGACAAAAACATTCATGGAATAATCTCTAACAAACTAGACTAACTGTTCATTTTTAATCTTCCAGACATCAATGATGACTCTGTGAGCCACACTCTGAAGATGATACATCCAAAGCTGCAGTACCAGCTGTTGCTGGCTAGAAAAGTTCAGCTTATCGATGCACTTAAAGTACGTATTGGTTAAATGTGTCGTCTTAAAGGACAAATCCTCTCATCCCGTTTCAATGCATTCACTGTGTCGTTACTCGCTCTCCTCCTCCTCACTTCCTCTCTGGTTTCTCTGATTGGCAGGAGCTTCAGGTTCATGAGGGGAACGCTGACTTCCTCATCGCAGAGTATCGCAACATCTTGGATGAGTCCGCCAATCTCCTCGAGGAGTACAAGAAGCAGCCGGCGCACCTCGAGAGGCTTTATGGTGCAGCACTGTTTCTTTACTTGCACATATATAAAAAAGACAATAAGAATTTAATAACATGTTTGTGCAGGAGAGGTTAGAAGTCAAAAATGGATGGTAAAAATATCATCCTTTTCAGATGTTTTTTGAATTACGATAATGTAGATGTTGATTGTAGTGATGAGAGTAGGTTGTTCCAGAGACATGATCCTTGATTGATTAAGGGAAGTCAGACAATACGGAAGATAAAAGTCCTTGAAGTGTCTTAGTGAAATATTAGTGAATGGCTCAGGAACATTTTAAAATATTCTGGAAAGTGTCAAACAAGTCATGAGTTAGTTGTACATATCTATACATGAATACACAAGTCTGGTATATGTTTACATAAAACAATGACCGAGGTTTGTATTTTCTGAAGAGAAGAGCAGATGAGTCGCATCTTTCGGCAAAGATAATCACCAAAGAAATTCTTTTGGATTTCGGAAAATCTTACTGGGATAAGAGTGACATGTTGCGGCTCAAGCAGTATGACGATACATAATATGAAGATGTAATGATTAATCAATGAACAAACTCTGGATACCAATTGACTTCAAACAATATGGTATTTTCATTGTCCACGCATTTCCACCGACACTCATGTCCAGAGACACTTTCACCAAACTTATTTTCCTTCCTCCCTTCCATGTATCTTCTATTATTCTTTGCATTTGTCAAGTTATTGCTAAAGAGACAAGAGTACTGTTACCGGTACGGTAAAGTTGTACTACATGAGCCTGACATTATGAAGAAGAGCTTGTTGGCTGCTTGTAACTCGTTTCTTTTCTTCTTTATTTCCTGTAGGAATGATCACAGACCTCTTCATCGATAAATTCAAGTTTAAAGGACAGAACGTGAAAACCAAAGTGTCCTCGTTGCTGGAGATACTCGACAATTATGACTTAAATTCTCTGTTAGACTTTTTCAATGACGCATGATGTCATGTGGATCAGAGGGTATTTATTTACTTTGAGTGTCTTTATTTGTGCTATTTTTGTATTGTAAATACAAAAGTATTGTAGTTATTAACAGTGTCGATGTCATGTTGTCATTTAGCTGTTTTGTCCTAAATATGGTGTACAATATTTAAATATTTATAATGTATTTTGACAGCATATAAAACCAAGGTTGGTAATTAATAAACCACTACAAGGTTTCCCAGATTACTTCAGGTTCCTCTTTTTGTTAGTGACCAAATGTAAGCTAGAGAATGTATGTTTTTATATCATAATTATCATAGCACTGTGAGTTCCTCCTATTGAAATAAAAGAGGTTATTTGTAACCTTTGTAAAAATCATTCGAGTATCGTGAACAAACACAACTAAGAATATTAAATTCCACAGGAAGGAAAAGCTCATACGATACCATGAGCCATATGTGACTAATAATGTTTCCACACCGCACACTTAGGTCTGCAATCAATTGATTGTTATAAATTATAAGTCAATGCATCAGTTACCATGCATGTTTCCTCATTTAAAATCTGTATCATCTTCACAATTATTTAAATGTATGGACTTCCAAGAACCAAAAATAAGGTTGCATGTGGAAGATAGATACTTTATTAATCTCGCAAGGGGAAATTTGTTCGCTACAGCAGCATTATGATACAGACAAGCAATCAAAGTAACAGAGTAAAAATAAAACATTGAGTATAAAAATGCACAATATAGACAATGAAATAGAATAATATTAAATATAATATTAAATGTTAAAACAGCAATGTTACTGCAATACAGCAAGTATTTCATTTGAGAAAAATATTTAACTTTTTAATACATTTATTTGACAGCCGTGTTAAAGACTAAACCACCCAACATGTGAAGTGGTTACGATTATCCACACATGAACAAAAATAAAATGCTGCATTAATATTAAAGCATTACGTGAGGATGTTATATTGCCAACAATCTTTCTATGGTTGATTTAATTACAACACAAGATGTGTTTGTGTGTCTGCATCAATGAACATTATCCAGTAGTGGAACATAACTAAGTAAGTACTATACTTAAGTACCATTTTGAGGTACTTGTATTTCCCTCATATGCTACTACTACATTCTGAAAGCCAATTTTATACTAAATACGCCACAACATTTATTTGATCACTTTAATTTCTGTGCAGATTCAGCTTAATACAAAACATAATAATAATATTGATATATACTGTTAACATATATATGATATTTTACTTTAAATTAAGCCAGCCAGCAATGTAAAGTAAATAAAATGAGCTCTTCCCGTACCAGCTTTATATTAATGCATTAATAATTATAATCCAGGGATGTCATGCATGTGATAATGAGTATTTCTTCATATTTTGATGCTCATAATTTGAATGCAGGACTTTACTGGTAATACTACTTAAGTATACACTCTAATTACTTTTTCCTGCAGCTATTATCCCTAAATAACGTTCGCGACCATTACATTCAAATTTGTCAAACCGGTTTTAGATCTGCAATCAGACGAACATTGCACTCTTTCGGGTCCCGTACTTCTTGTGACGTCACTACCCGTGTGGCCTGTGATTGGTCCGTTTCAATCCTCGCGGGCTACTTGAACTGAGAGAATGCAACATATTTTTGTGCATGTTTCTGTGTTAGTGGACCGAGGCTAGCTGGGCTTCATGTGCAGGTTAGTGGTAATAACTTACGAACTCACGAGTATCGCGGCTTAAAGAACACTTTTAACCTCTTGTTGAAACGTGTACCGCCATCTGTGCGTTTTGTTTTTGTCTGCTTTTGAGTGATATAACTCGGCAGTTCCACGAGTCGTTGCCATCTCAACAGCTTAGTTTTAACCTGCCTCAGTAAGGTAGCAGCTACTGCTAGCCTCCACATAATCGTCCACACGCGATCATCTGAAACTTTGTATATATTTACATAGTGTATGTACAAGGGTACACCGAGGCTGTAACGTTAGTACCTTTCAATAAGCAGACAGATACGCGTTTGTGTCTATTGAGCGCAAACATGTCCGGAGCTAACGTGAACACAGGACAAGCTAGCGCGGCTAGCGTGCTCCACAACCAAGAGAATGTGCTGTCAAGACTGAGAGGCTCGCTCAAACCCAGAGCTGCTGCAAACGAGAACCAGGAGAACCTTCCACCGAAACAAGCAGCCGGCAGCAGAACCGTGCTGGGAGCTCTGCAGAACAACCAGCGGAGCAAAGCCCAGAACCAGCGCGGCACCAAACAGGTCAGTTCGGGGGCAACTATGCTACATGGCTCGAGCTAATGATGGGACTGCTATTGTATTTTCATTTAGGAGGGAACTAATTTCAGATTTCTTGCCAGTTAAAATACCTAAAATCGTGCCTAATCTGCCTTTTTTAACTATTTAAAACTTGTAAAATATATTAAAATGTAGCTTTGAAATTAGCTACGCCTGTTACTCAGATTGTCCGCCATTTTAATATCACAATAAGTGTTGCACTTTTTACTTTAACTGCTTAAATTAAACGGCACACCGACCTGTTTTTGTGATGCAAATATTTGAAATAAAGTGTTCCTCCCGCCTTCACTAGTTCAAACACTGATGTTAAACAAGTGCTTCCTGACATCCTATTGATAGTACTGGTGCAGATTCTAATGTTTGTTGTGCAATAATTGCTCCTGCCTTTTTACTAAATAAACTGCCTCTTGGTTGCCCAAACAAGTTGGCACTTTGTTTCATCCCAAAGCATATTGTTTTGTTTTTTTTGTTATCACTGAATATTTAATTGTATTCCCCGGCATGTAGTGTACTCCAGAAATGATAACTCCTTTGTGGGACAAGTCTGAACTAACCTTGTTTTCTGCTTCTAGGAGTCATCACAGTCCGTGTCCTGCAAAAATGAAGACCTGGGCAAAAGCTGCTCGGAAAAGCCCTCCACAAAGCTGTCCACTTTCCTGATCCATGTGGACGAGCCCGATGGCGCCTGCATCAAGAAGCCACTGCCGGTGGTTGACGCCGTCAAAGCAAAGTCCATCTCTGAAACGATTAATACTGCGGCACGGCTCCGACAGCCCTTGGCCCCCATTGATCTGCCAGCAGCAGCAATGGATCTCAGCTTTGGTGGGTTGTTCCATTGCACCTCTTGGCAACAAATGTTCTCTTTACACTCTCAAACTTACTGTTACATTATTTATAGATTTGAAGGGAAGAATCTAAACTGTGCTAAATCACTTTTCATTCCCCAGACTCGCCCATGGACATGTCTGTGGTTGAGCAGGAGGAGAAACCAGTCGCTGTAAACGAGGTCCTAGAGTATGCTGCAGAAATTCACACGTACCTGAGGGAAATGGAGGTGAGACATTAAGTGAAAAGCTACAAACTGCGTCTCTGCTTTAACGATTATTTTAGCCGCCTCTTGCAAGAAATGCATTTACTAATCTTAAATATCAACTTTACCTGAAAGTACATTTCTTAAATGACACTGATGCGCCACAGGTAAAAACCAGACCCAAAGCGGGCTACATGAAGAAGCAGCCTGACATCACAAACAGCATGAGGGCCATCCTGGTGGACTGGCTTGTCGAGGTTGGAGAAGAGTACAAGCTCCAGAATGAGACACTTTATCTGGCTGTAAACTACATCGATCGCTTCCTCTCCTCCATGTCGGTCCTGAGGGGGAAACTTCAGCTGGTTGGGACTGCTGCCATGCTGTTGGCTTCGTATGTAGCCATTATATTCAGGCTACTTAAATTACATGTTACAAAATAGTCTTTCCTGCTGCGTAACTGACTCTTTAAAATGTTCAAATGCAGGAAGTTCGAAGAAATCTATCCTCCGGAGGTGGCAGAGTTTGTGTACATCACAGACGACACCTACACCAAGAAGCAAGTGTTAAGAATGGAGCATCTGGTGCTGAAAGTGCTCTCCTTTGATCTGGCAGCGCCAACCATCACCCAGTTCCTCACCCAGTACTTCCTTCACCATTCAGTTAACAAACGGGTGGAGAGCATGGCAATGGTGAGCAAAGCGTTTAGATTTTTGTATGTATAGATGAATGGCCGGCCATGCTACTTTGGCAATCAAAGAATATTCTACCAAAAGATCAACCTCTGAATTTTATTTTCAGTACCTTGGGGAGCTCAGTCTGGTTGATTCAGACCCCTTCTTGAAGTACCTCCCATCACATACGGCTGCTGCAGCCTACACGCTGGCAAACCACGTTGTGACTGGTGGCTCATGGGTAAGTTTTTGAGGTAGAATAGTCTAAATGGAGTAACGGATGTTTTGTGAAAGTGTCCGACCGCCCGGTGTCCCCTGAACGGGTGACGGTGTGCTTGTGCAAACACGCAAGATGACTCCAGTTGTCTCCTCCTCAGCCCGAGTCCATGACGGAGAAGACTGGCTACTCACTCGAAGATCTGATGCCGTGCGTTGAGGATCTGCACCAAACCTTCCTCGGTGCTGCACAGCACGCCCAGCAGTCTGTTCGGGAGAAGTACAAGGGCCCCAAGTAAGTTTTCTGCTCCTAAACTTTCATTCACTGTAATGTGTTTTGTTTTTTTGGTCTGGCAAATGTTCTAAAGAGATTTGTTTCGCTTCCAGATACTCAGAAGTTTCCCTCATCGATGCTCCAACTAAATTGCTGCTGAACTAACTTCCCCTCGTCATGTAGAGTTTTGTATCTTTTGTATTTTTTTTTTTAATGATGCTTTTCAGAATTTAAATGACATGGCCTGCTCTTCTTGGAGTAGCGCTCGATGTTTAGAGTTTTTAAGGTATTTTTATATACTCTATCCTGACATTCTTACCAGACGCTACTGTTGGGTAATCAAGCCATTTTAATGTTTTACTGTTAATCGCTGACAAAATGTAGAAGTCCTTGATCTAGTGTCGCACTCCGATAGACCTGTGACGTACTAAAACCGAACTGTGCCACTTTTTTATAGGTTGAGTTGATTGCAGTTAATCTTGCTGGGTGAACTTGAGATTTAATGGGATGCACATTAAAGTTCATTTTGTCTGTAATGGCGTCGGCTGTCTAATTACATCGGTGTCTTGGAAGTTGACACCTTTTTCAAGGCACCATCTGCACTGTAAAATATGGCTCTTGTAAATAAAATTCATTTAAAGAAGACTTCATGTCTATGTTTTATGAACTCATGGGGGCAGCAGAGGACCAGTTTTGGTCCTTAAAGGTTTCTTCTGATGGAACTAAACATTTTTGACAAAGTGGTGATTCTGTGTCTTCATGCAGTTTGGAAAACTAGACGGTCACGCATTAAATCGTTCCTCTGGGTTTGATGTAAGGCGCCTTGAGGGTTGAAATGCCAAGCTGTGGCAAAATTCTACTTGATGCAAAAATGAGTGACTTGTTTCAATGGTAATTTGTACTATAGAGTGATTAACAACTGAGGCCACACTAATGCTTTATCCAGAAAATGCACTGATTGTGCTGAGCAGATCAGTGTTGACTACATTAACATGTTAAGGGAAAGAAGTTATGGACCAGACATTTTAAAAACTCAAACAAATGGTGTTAAGACCAACATGATTTATTCAATGAAGTCTCCTGTCATGTTTCCACAATTAAAGTAAAAAGCTGGGAATATAAAGGCATGAATGGGAAGCTAAAGTTGCCCCTCTTGTCTGCTCATGGCTTATAAATTAGTAAATAAGAGTATTGATTCTTTACATCTCATTCATCAGTGATTACATTTAGTCTCTGAATGTGAAGCAAAGGCAGCTGGTGTAGAATTCCTCTTGGTATAAATGAGGAGGCTGGCTTTGTGAGGCGCCTCACAGGAGAGGAGGTGAAGCACAGCCCAGCTGCAGAAAGCTCTCATTTCCTCAGCCTGCACCGCTCAGACCATGCACACAATCGCAACAGGTTTGCTTTGAAGCTGACTCCTCACATATGCCTAACTGGAGGACTAAACCCTGGGAACAAATGGGAATTCTATGACTTGGCTAAACCAGCTGGATACCTGTTTGAACAATGGCTTCTGCAGGCACAGCATCTGTGTAACCCCTGAGAAGATCAGTGTGGGGAAAAGAGCTTTTCTTTTGTTTGGGAGGGGGGGCGGCGGGTTGCTGCCTTACCCCCATGCCTGCCCCCAGAAAATTTCTGGTGGCGTCCACCTCGCTGCCCCTGGCGCTGGACTGGGGCTGGAACCTGAGCCTGTACGTGGGGATTCTCCTCGGACTCCTGGTGCTGATGCTGCTCCTTCTCTGGATGCTCCTCCGGCAGCTGAGTAACTCGGTGGTGAAATCCATGCTGCAGCCTGGCCGCTCGTTCAGGCAGCCTTGCTATGAACAGAGGTTGCAGCACGTGTTGTGAAGAATGGGGACTGTTGTGCTAAAACACTGCCAGGACTGAAGCTTGTTTGGAGTGCTTTGCTGATTCATGTAAGGAAATGATGTCCAAAATGTTTTGGACTTGATATTCTCTTTAAATTAATAAAAACCTCTTCATGTTAGTATTATAGAAACCTGTTATTTTAACAGCTTCATCTTTTATTTCCACTATATTATGTATTTAATATGCACAAAATAGTTATCAATATCCTGAGTAATTAAAACCACTGTTGGTATTTATTTTCATCTCTGACGCAGCCAAGATTAAATCTGCATCTTGATTCATGCTGATTAAAGCAATGCATTCAGGAGGGCAATTTGCTCTCATCTCGTTTATGAATTGGCAGGAGGGATGAGGATATGCCAGTGATGAGAAATATAAAAGGAGCGGCTGAGGATATCACTATTTCTCAGGTATTTACAAGTGGTTACTATACACACAGGTAGGGGCATTTGGTGCTTTTCTCTCTGTGTTGCATTTTTCTTTCATCATTAGTCCGGAGGTGGCGAGGCTGTCTTTGATTGAATGGTCTGAGAGGAATCAATATCCCTGAGAGGAGCATGTTCATTACACATCGACAGCTGATACCTTAAAAGAGCAGCACAATAACACAAACATGGTCCAGACTCAGTGCTTCCGGGTAGGATGCCTCTGCATAGTTAACATTTCGTAAGGAGTATAAACAGTTTCTATATAGGAACGAAACTATTCGTTTTAATCAATGCGATGAAATTACTTGCACTGAACCTGTAATGAACCCTATTCATATTTTTAAAGCATCTATTTTTTATGCTTTTGTGGCTTCTGTTAAAAATAATATTGTCGGAAATACACTTTGGAGTTAGCAGCCGCATAGCTTAGCTTAGCATAAAGACTGGAAACAGGGGGAAACAGCTAGCCTGGCTATGTCTAAAGCTAACAAAGTCCAACTATACCATCAGATTTAAATCTCACGAATGAACATGTTATCTCCTTTTTGAGTAGTGTAAAAATGAAAATATGCAGATTTTTCTTTAGCTCCAGACACACCCGGCCAGCTAGCTGTTTTTCCCTGTATCCAGTTTTTGTGCTAAGCTAAGCTAATCAGCAGCGGGCTTCATAGAGCGTGTAAAGACATCCTGTCGTGTAGTTCTTGGCAAGGAAGCTAATAAGTGTATCTAAAAACTCTGCACGACCTCTTTACTGTTTTAAAATCTTGAGGGTTTTCTCTTGAGCAGGTTCTCTCAGAGTTTGCTGCCTTCAGCAAAATACCTGTAGATTAATGAGGTCTGACACTGTGTGGATGGATGCATGATTTTCTCCTCTGTCGTGAGCTGAACTGGTTTCCTCTGGCGCTGCTTGACCATTTGTGGCGTCTCAATCCTGTAATATATTCATGTGCCTTATGTCTGTTAATACAGCACACACATGCAGGTCCAACAGAAAAGCCTGTGTCCTCTGTGGTAGCCATTTTTGTTTGTAATGCTGAAATCATTGTAAATATGTTTGTGTCTGGTAAATTGATTAATTGCAGATTTGTTTGGAAAAATGCAGCGTCAAATCAGAACATTAAAGGAATAGTTTGACAGTTTGAAAAATATGTCTATTTGCTTTCTTTCAGAGAGTTCGATGAGAGATATCCATCTTGTCGTAACTTTCAGCAAGAAAACTAATCATGTGTATTTTCCTAACTGTCAAAATGGGCTAATCCATCTCCAAAACATATAGTATATTGTTCTGTACTGAAATGTAATCTAAAATAGCAAACAGGCTACAGGCTATCTAACCAGCCAACTCCAGACTGTCGGTGCAGCTGATTTATTTTGTTGTCTCTCATGTATTGAAGTAATTCTGTCTAAAAGCTGGTCTTGTATTCAAAATGGCCGCAAGAGAAAACAGAAAAATCCACTCTGACTCTCATTCTGAAGCTACACGGTTCTTAACATCAGAGTTATTATTCCCACGAAACTGCCTCGGATATCAGGATGTGCTAGTGGCCCTCAAAGGGTCCATGAGGCCAGGTGATGCTTGTTGAGATGGAGCTATTTTCATTTGATAACACAGAGGGCGATAACTAACCGAAGCCCATCAGTGGTGGCTGGAGAGGCCCATTGATTGATGACGGCGCTTATCGTCTGTCAGTCAGCACCCGACAAATTGAGCCGTCCACAGCGCTGTTTACCTGGCTGTCCCATGGCGCTCCGCTCCGGTCTGGAACACGCACAATCATTTCGTTTGGAAGCTGACAACTCAGGGATGCTAGCAGGAGGGGAAAGCAAAAGTCAGCAGTTTGCAGCCTCTGGGTTGGCAACTTTAGGCAATGGTGGCATGCGGGTAACTTAACCAATGTCACACTAGCAACACCTGTGCAAGAGAGGTTTTTTCCTACTTGTAATGCATCTTGGGAATTTGCGATAGAGACATGTTCAAGCAAAACAGATGATGAAACTGAAGCAAATGATTTCATCTTGTGGGGAACATTTGAACCAAACATTAAAGGGATTGTTGAGCTTTTCAATTGCTTTTATGTGGAAGTAGTACGATGTTTGGATAGGCTTAAAGGAATTACCCCTTTATTCTTTAGATGGAATAAAAATCTCCATTTTGGAGCCTATTTTACGAGAGCTTTGTGATACTGAATATTCAAATGATGCTGATATTTAATACCAACTTCAGAGGACTCAAAGACTGCTCAATTATGTGGAAGAGGAAGAAAAAAATCCAGACTTAATCTGATGAAATTTGTTATTCGCTGCTCGTTTATAGCAATTAAAGCAAATTGGCTCCACGTCAGTCTGAGAGGCTGTGAGATGAAACGCCGAGCATCCGTAACTGGATACCTGCGAGATGGTGTTCACACTCTCATCTACTCACAAGTGCTCACTTTAATTAAGGTTTGCAGGGACGAGGACGGCGATGACGATATGTGAGCTGTGCTTCGCTCTGCTGATCCCTTCGCTCCTAACGAGCATCTCCTGTTTGTCTGCTGTCTGCCGTAAAGACGCATAAAGACAGGTAAAAGTCACCTCGTCAAAAAATACATGTTGAATTAAGTAAGAATGACAACCTCACACAGATTCATATCATTAAGTGGTGGATAGTAACTAAGTATATTTACTCATGTACTTAAGCACAAGTTTCAGGTACTTTTGTACGTGTGTATTTCCATTTCATCCCACTTTATACTTCTAATCTATTACATTTCAGGAACAAGGAACCTATAAATGATGCATTGGCTCCTCGGGTTGCAGTGATGATATCAGCCGACAGGAAGTAAACACAGACCCAAGCTGTTGCCTAGCAATGCAACTCAGTTGAAACCCTCTAGCCCTCTGGACCTTGTGGACCCTCGTCACTTTTATGGAAGGCCACACAAAGCAACTGAGTGCACGCGGGCCACGATCTCCCATTTCACCGACAGCGAGTGAGGAAAAGTGTGTCTTGTGAGCTGCAGCCACCGAAAGGAGAAGAGATCAGGAAGTAAAGAGCTTCTACCTGAGAGCCGCAGATCACCTGTGAGGAGAGAGAGGAGCCACACCTGTTGGTAAGAGCACTGACAGTCTGTTGATGCTTTGTGTTGTTAGACATGCTGACAATGGTGGATGAAGATACTTAAAAGTAACAATGCCACACTGTGAAAATACTCCACTGCAAGTGAAAGTCATGCTTTCAAAAGTATTATCAGCAAGTATGAAACATAAAAAGTACTTATTGTGCAGTAAAATGGTCTCTGTTAGTGTTTTACTATTATATATGATGTTTCTGGAATAATATTACTGCTGCATTCATGTGTACTTTACTGTTTTAGATGTTTATGGTTGTGCTCATTTTTAACTCCCTTATTTACTCTTGGCTTTAATCTACAGCAATGCTTCATATTCTATAACATCATCACATGTTTGTAGCTCGCTGTCCTGTGAGAACTGTATCTCTAAAAAGTCAACTTTTCCTGAGCTCAGAAAAACTTCGGTGTGTTTTCTCAACTTTGTGATGATGTATTGTCCGGCGGATCCAAAAGGCTTTTTACAGAGTTTATTTAGCTGCATGGACATGATAAAGGAACACCTTATCCTTAACTTTATTACAAACATTTAAAATTCATAATCATTCAATTTGGAGATACATGGTATGAAATTAAATGTAAATCTGAACAGTTACGAGTAACTGAATCTGCAGACAAATGCAGTAAAAAGCACAGTATTCCCCTCTGAGGTGTAATGGAGTAGAAGTATAAAGTTCCATTAAAGATAAATACTCAAGTAAAGTACAA
Organism: Lycodopsis pacificus; assembly: GCA_028022725.1. Classification (NCBI taxonomy): domain Eukaryota; kingdom Metazoa; phylum Chordata; class Actinopteri; order Perciformes; family Zoarcidae; genus Lycodopsis; species Lycodopsis pacificus. The sequence continues at coordinate 5,719,742 of CM051689.1, forward strand.
ATACCTTGAATTAGTTGTTAAGTACAGTAGTCACCACTCTTTACTACACTGCCAATTTATTCTGGAATCTGTTCCACTTTCTTTCAGTTTACGGCGGTTGTCTGCAATCAGCGTAAAACGATGGTAAGTGTTTTCCTTTCTTTGTTTTATTTTCTGTTAAATTCATTCGTGTCAAAGTATGATAAAGTACAATGCCTGAGAATGTACAAGAAACAACTTTGTTTTACCCAAAACAGTTGGAAATAAAACTGTTTACTGCACCAGAACTGGTTGTGCGGTGGAGTGTGTCTTGACTCTTGAAAGGTCAGCGCCTCTCCAATGCATGATCAGTCAGCACCAGCCTCTGATTGCAACTCTAGATGCTTTATATTTTCTGAAAATTTAAATTTCCCTGGATCCTCATTTTTCCCATCTCTCCTACACTGTGGAGACTTGATGCGTACAGATGCTTCAAACCTCTAGATGATCCCTAATCCACTCACAGGACCTTCTGCGACAATACACTCATTAATAAAAAATGAGTGCTGCACACAACGCAGTATATTCACATTGGCACCAAAGAAAAGGAGCAGCTTCATTTGATATCCTGGATTTGTTTTAATCCTCTCAAGCTTGTTGAGAGATATCAGACTGCCTGATGTGCATGAGCAGAATAAGAGGTAATGAAGAACTGAAGACGGTGGTCTAATTTGTATCATATTGTATTATCATGTGCATGGAAACTGCAGGTGCGTGTGTCTATTGTGTCCCCACCAGGTTTGAATTTCATCAAAGGACAGATGGGAGACAATGTTCCCTGATGGTGTTTGAATAGTTCCTACAACAGTCATGCTTCTTTGAGATTAGCATTGACTGTTATTTAACCATTGCTAAAAAAAAAACGACATAGAGTTTTGACTATTTTGATGTTGTTGAAAAAGCTTGTATCTCCAAAATGATCAAATTTTGGGAAATTTGAAAAGTACCATTGTTGAGCAAATATGAGCGAGTTTAGAGCCATGCTAGTTTCTTTGCGAGTCTCTACTTAAGCACAGCGTGTAGTGAAGGTTTCACTTGATGATGGCGCTAGATGAACGGCCACACGATCATCACAGTCAGGATGGTCAATCCTCTGGGGACCTTGAATATCTTTACCACATTTCATGGCAATCCATCCAATAGTTGTTGATGTGTCTCATCCTTCAAACCTTTGACCTGCTGGTGGCGCTCGATTAAAAGCAATTGGGATTCATCCTCTGGGGACCTTAACATGTGTGTGTCTCACATTTCATGACAATTCATCCAATCGTTGTGGAGATATTTCTGCTTAACATTACCACAATGATATCATGACAGCTTGACAGTTCTAACACTGATGTCATTGTAGAGGATGAATACTAAATGCTGTAATAAAAGAACATTTAATGAGCAATACGGGTTGAGTCATCCCAGTAAAGAAATGTGAGTTTAAATAGCTCGTGACTCATTTTACTCTCAAACAATAGGGTGTATTGTGTCGTATTGTGCTTTGTTTCATGATGCATGCAGGCCGTATCAAAGCTGTGACAGTGACGTATTAGAGTGACACTTCCAGATAAACATCGTCATGTTGCAAGAAGAGGTTGTTCTCTTGAAAACTAATAAAAGAGATAATAAAACAGAAACCTTTACTGAGAGGAGGAGGACACAATATTCCTCCACTTCAACCACCTGCTCAGAGTTTGTTATGAGGCTGCAGCGGAGGCAGATATTTTATTGGCTTTTCTTCAAATTACATTTTCCCTGGAGAGCAGAGAGTGAGACGCATTTTTAGAAATTACCTGCATAACACAAAGCAGCAGCAGCCACACTTGATTATTATACCCAAAGTACCCGCAGAGTTTGGAGAGATGGCGTTCAAACCAAAGTGGGTTTTGATGGCCTGTAGAAATATCTTCATGTCATGTGCAGTGATCTTTTTTTAAATTATTTATCACCATGTTTTTATTTTTATGAAGGCAGGGAAGCACTTTGAAACTTAGACCATCGGAGAGCACTTCTTCTTCATTTTATTTTAGCATCTCTTAAAGGCACAGCAACCCACTTTGCCTATTATTTTAAAATGATTCTTTTTTATTTCCTTTCAAGGTCCATTTAGGGGGATCCATTGACAGAAATGTAATGCAATATTAATATCAGTGTTTTCTTCAATGTATAATCATCTAAAAAAAGAATTGTTGTGTTTATCGTGACCTAGAATGAGCTGTTTCTATCTACATGAATAGGTCAATGGCCGCCATGTTTCTACAGTAGCCCAGAATGGACAAACCAAACACTGGCTCGAGAGAAAGCCATTTGCGTTTTCATGTCAGCCACCGCAGTTCTCCCACACGATTGCCACACGTTTCAGTTGGTTGCAATGTGCAACTTCACCGCTACATGATGTAAAAATGTATTTGTTTGTTTTGCTCTCTTCCCACAGGAGTACAGAGGCAGCGTGAGACCGTTCGTCAACTTCAACGACCAACACGATGCGGAAATTCTCCATAAAGCCATGAAAGGAATCGGTGAGTTTTTATTAACCTTATCCCACTGCTGTTTACTTTTCCACAGCGATGTGATATCTCATATAGGAAAGAGCATATCTAGGTTTTTTCAGTTTGAAGTGTCATAGCTGCAGCAGGTTTATTTGCACATACCCAATAATGACAGTTGTGTCATGTCTATATGTCATGAGTAAATATACAGTCATTTCTTTAAAAAATAGTATGATGATATTTCTACAGTGCAATTTAATGCCTGCTCTGCTCCAGTTCAACAATAATAATGACACAGCCGTCAGGAAAGCTGTTCTTAACAATTAGTGCATCCTCTGGTGCATGGGAAATAATTTCACTCTCTCCAGTGTGTTCGGTCTAATTGGAAGAGAAACTGAGTGTCCCCAAGTTTTACATTTACACTTTACAGCAAAAATACAAAGACATGTCAGCTTTAACTTATAGCTTTAATTTATATTCAGTTATGATGTGATGGCAGAAGCAGACGGTGGACTGCTGGTTATAATGGTTTGAAATCTTTGTGTATCGGCATAGTGATAAAGTTATAACACAGGCAACATACAGGTGATACTAAACAAAGAAAACATATTTTTTTAAGTGAAAGTGAATGTATTTTGGTCACCACTATCATGTTTCAATAACACTAAAAGTCATGCTTGAGGGTTCACTGGTAAGATTGGTCAACAACCACAACAGCAGTTTATTTGTATTTACTCAGGCTATCAACTCGTCAACATTCTACATTTTAGTGTACGTGCTTTGCTTAAAGGAAAAGTAGACGACAGACAAAGAGCACAAACCAACAAAACTAAATGTCAGAAATCTGATAACCTAGTGGCCATTTGTAAGAGAGGAATAATTTACAGGACATGTCACATAATTTACGTCTTTGTTTTGTTGGCTGTTAAGATTAATTTAGATAACGTTTTAATAGTCTGACTTTTGGCACCATTTTCCTCTCTCTATTTGAATTGGAGAGATGCAAAATGGGAAAATGTAATGAAAACGCAGTTCTGCGCTCATTAGTGTAAATCAATGGGCCCGATGGCAACCAGCAATTTAAAGGTGTATTGCAGGTTTACATGTTGTCACCATAAAAACCGATGCTTCTCCTGCTAAATATAACCTTACTGACAAACTTCTATCTTCTGTTCTTGCTTCCTGTCAGTTTAGTCCTTTCACAATAAGAGCAATTATGCAGAATTTACAAAAAGGAAAAGTGAGGAGAACAATGGTGACCCAACATCTATTTATAGTCAGAGCCGTCATTGCATATCAGCTGGGCTTCGAGCCATAATTACCTTAAACTAATTCAACACTTTGATCCCTCTGAGGAATTAACATGTGCTGCCCGACAGCCCGTTTTTCTATCGGAGCCGTTTTCTCTGAGGTGCTGGTGACTTTCAGGAGCTATTAATTGTTAATATAGGAATATATTGCAAGCTGTCAATTATTCTCAATAAGGTTTTCTGTTCGATGATGGGTGCAAATAGAATAATGCTTTATTAGCCTTTTACAAAAAGAAGAATAATTTAGATATAAAGCTGCATGTGATTGTTTGAAGCTCACAGAGCATTTTATATGTGACATAATGCTCGTTTGACTTCTGGTGCAGGTACGCACGAAGATACGATCCTCATGCTTCTGTCAGCACGGAGCAACGATCAACGCCAGCAAATTAAGGCAGCGTACAAAAAGACCTACGGAAAGGTAAGCTGAGCCACACCGAGGAATGGTTACGGGACATTCTTTTCGTGCATATTCGTGCACGTGAGCGTGTCCCACTGGTTAGCTCACGGCCACCGTTCTGACTTTTTCCACCACCGGTGGCCTCGGCTTCACTGAGGTTTAAAAGTCATTCAGTCATCAAGTTTTTCTTTCATTAAGAATGAAAGAGCAAGCGTTGACACCGTCTATTAGAATTCAACAGTCGCACAGGGAAACATTCACAAAAGAGGAAGCGGGAAGACCAATTTCTCACAGTCTCTGTGGACCAGAGTGCAGTATACAGAGCCGGGCATTTGTAACGCTCTCCTTCTCTTACTGTGAAGTCATTTTATGACCACCTGTGGATTGAAAGCAGCAGGTTACTTTGATTTCTGTGGAGGTCATGGAAAAGCAAATGTAAGTGCACCCTGACGTTTAAATAGATGAGCCAGCTTGAGGTGAAAAGGTGCATCAGAAAATCACAAAGTATAGCTCCTGGTGTTTCTCTGAATATTGCAGTGTTTTATCAAACTTGTTTTCCAGAGGCTCTTCTATTACATGCTATAAAATGTGGTGATTGCGAGAGACAATAAACTGCTCATCTGAAATGAGAACTGGTTGCAAAAAGTAAAGACAAAAATGTTTATGATATTGAAAATAATATTTTAACAGTCAGATATATCTTTCACACAGTGCATGCTCTGATCTCTCTGCTGCATTTTACTATTAGAGTGCGTCATTTCTGCTACTTTCACAAACCTTTTATGAGAATTTGATTTAAAATCCAGTTTTTATGTGCAAAGTGAGATGAATTGTGTAATCTAGAAAAATAAAGATCTTCTGTTAGAGGGCTCACATGTTGAGCTGTTAAAGAGACGAGTGTTTGACCGTATGGTATTGGTATGGTATGGTATGGACCGGTGGTATTGAACCGGCCAAGCACAGTAGATCCTAGGATCCCTTGGGTGTTTTGTGTGTACAGACACACACACACACACACACACACACACACACACACACACACACACACACACACACACACACACACACACACACACACACACAGATGCTATTACTCTTTTCACAGATTCTACTGCGGTCATACTCCCAGCAGCACCAGAATATGTGATTCATTGCATACAGAAATCAATAAAGCCATCTGTGAGAAATATGTGCTGCTTGATTAACTGGTAGTTTAAGGAACTACATATATATATGATATATATATATATATATATTTATGTATATTTTTCTTTTCTGCGGGTACATTTCTTGTGATTATCCTCATTTCTCTGAAAATGTGGGCAATGCAGTGAAATGTCACTTCATCTCCTTGACACAGGGAATGCTCTCTTTATATGTTCAAGCTTATTTGTAATAATTTACATAAATCTACATTTCTGGGAGCCCTGAAGTGTCCATGTGTCCTGTCACTATGCTGTTATGATATTCCGACTTTGCTGGTATCCAATATTTTTCACGCATTTTAAAGACTATTTATGCTAAAAGCACCACACGGCTCATTTGTCCTGTTTCTTTAATGTTTTACAGCATTTACGTTATGCAACATTAAGTTCAATACAAACACAATCAAAAATGTTTTTCTTTGCTCTATCATTAATCCTCTCTTCCCCACATCAGGACCTGGTCAGCGCGCTGAAATCCGAGCTCGGTGGGCTGTTTGAGAATCTGATTGTGGCGCTGATGACCCCGCCCACCTCATATGACGCTTCCCAACTGCACAAAGCTCTCAAGGTAGCTAATGGACATTTTTCCTCAGATGCTCCACTTAATTGCAGGTCTTATACATGCAAATGAGTTGAAACCCTCAGACGGTTTATTCAGGTATTTGTGCACAGATGTTCCAACAGTCATCTGAGCGATAGACCTTTTTTAATGGCTCTCACTTAGCAGGAAAACAGTGCTGCAGGCTCCCTTCCATTAATGCCTTGCCAGTAAACCAGCATGCATAATACCAGTGCACTGCCACGTAGATGGAACTCAGCCATTATTGACTTTCAACTGCAATCTTGAAATGTTGAAATGTCTGCCAGCAGAAAAGCCTGCTTCATGTTGTTTTGCCATTTAAAAGATGTCTAAATGGTTTATAGCCGTTTATGGTAAAACTGCAGTACGTTACATTGCATTTAAAATGGCTAATAAATTGATATTTAGAATTACCCAGAGATGGAATGTAACTAAATACATTTACTCAAGTGCTGTACTCAAGTAAAATTGAGGTCATTTTTAGTATTTCCTTTTTCTGATACTTTTTACTTCAATTCACCAATGCGCTTCCATAAAAAACAACCTGCTGGAAGCATAGCACCATGTGAGCCAAGGACTCAAGCAGCACTTTGTGCTCAATCTTGAAAATCACCTTCCATGTGGTGCAATGTTCTCAATGTTTCTGCTTTAAATGTCATCATGCAATACGACCTTATTATCTTTGCGACTGCCTCTCATCACGTGTTTCGTCTCCACAGTGCAGGCTGTGACAGTGTATTCGATGTCTCTTCACATCTATACCGCTTCGTTAATGCGGCTCAAACGGATGACATGTCACACTCATGTAGACGCATTACGTCTGAGCACACGTATTTATTGGTGCTGTAGGCTAGATATATTACCCAATTTATTTAATAGTTATATAAATGATTAATGTTTCAACTCTTATTTCTTTGAGGCATCACATACTTACAGACTTCTGCTTTTTATGCCATGCTGAAGGCCCATGAGGTCTGAAGGAAGGACAATATATTCAGCAAACCCCTGGATCCTCTTATAAGTTACAAATGGATTTATTTTTTGTTCTCATTATTCTTTCATGACATTTACTTTTTGTATTACCAGCACAAATGAAATGTTCAATCAAAGGGAAGGCAAAGCATTTAGGTGTTCCCATCACACCTGCTCCATTTGTTTGGCGTCTCAGACTTTTTTTTTCCGTGGGAGGTTAATTACAGCAAAGAGAGGAAAACTGTCTTGAAGTCTTTCAACTGAGCATATTCATTCTCTAATTGCATACTTCCTCAGTGTTTTGTGCTGACAAATTATAAAGTTTTTCTTCAAAGTTTGTTTTTAATCACGAATATTGCTGTTTAACAAACATAAGACGGGATAATATAACTAAATATTGCTCTGAGAACATGCTGCCGCACACATTTGTCTCTGATTGTGTTTGGTTGCCAGGGCGCCGGGACTGAGGACGACGTGCTGATTGAGATCCTGGCCTCCAGGACCGGCGAACAGATTAAAGATATCATCAAAGTGTACAAGAAAGGTGAGTCACTCAGCTGTGAAAGAGAGAGAGAGAGAGCGAGAGCCAAAAACGGATAAACATGTCTGCTGTGAATCTTAGTTAGACTGATGTCTCTCTGTGATTTATTTATGAGAGGGTGAAATGTGTGAGTTTAAAGAGCAACTCAACACCAGCTGAACATTTCGTTTTTACTGACCTCCAGTGGTGTAACTTCTGACCTCGCTGCTGTGATGTTGAAGTGTACTTCAGGGTGTGTCCGTACAAAGTGACATCACAGGTAGGTGTGGTTACAGGTGCAAAAGAGCAGATAATAACAGAGGGATACATTTATTTGTTCTCCATTTCTTAGTTTTTGTGACAAATGTTTTGTCTTTTATGTTATTAAGAAGAGCGTTAAACAAAAAACTTAAATTTTGACATTGTCAATGCAACAAGCAACCAACGGTAGAGAGTCTGAATAGTGGCTGAACCATGCTGTCTGGATGATACTACACCAGAAGAAAGTATTAGAGAGGCGACTTACCGTATCAGGTATTATTTTGGGCACATTTTAGATCAACTTGCACTTTCATCCCAAAGAAAAAATGATTTATTTTGTTTTATGGGATCTGAACTGTTGACACGTTGTTTTCATCTTACTTAATATAGATTTCTAGTATATATAGTATTTTTATATAGGATTTCTAGTATATATAGTATTTTTATATAGGATTTCTAGTATATATAGTATTTTCTCTAGTGAGAAAAAAACAATAGAGGACTTCTTGTGCACAAAGCCTGTTTACAGCATATGGTTTCCCAGTGTTGCATGGAGGAGTTCTGTCTCTGGGGCAATTAATATACTGTACTTATATTAACACCTGTTCCACTCAAATATATCGCAGCAAGAATGTCTCTTAACATACCAGCTTCAAATTACAACAAACCACAATGCAAAATTGTATGTGGTAACAAGGGCCAGAGGCAAAGAGGCCGGTTTATTTGATCCGGATAAAAGAGAAGGCCACTCTGTCCGTAGGCCGACTAATCAGATCTGTGCTGCCGCAGAAGCTCCTGCAGAACGGAGGACGGCCCACTTGGGTCGATTGCAACCGTTAGTGACTGTTGTGCACGGGAAGGGTAAGCGATCTTCTGCCCCTCTTCTCCTCTTTCCTCCAGAATTCAACGGAAAGCTGGAGAAAGATATCTGCGACGACACCTCAGGTCACTATCAGAAGCTGCTGGTGATCCTGCTGCAGGTACAGAGACTCATGTTTCAGTAATGTTTCCCGATAATCAGAGCCTCTGGTGGTGCCATTACACAGTCACGAGAGGTTTTGGTTTAGCAGCAGTTGATTTCTCAAATGTGTTTCTGTTTAGAGACAGAAATGTAATCTTCTTGGTTCTGGGTAATTTAGCAGATAATGTCATCTTCAGGGATTCTCTCAGTTGAGAGAAGCTCTGAGCTCATTGTCTTTCAGTTCACACTGACCTGATGTTTCCCTCCGTTTGTCCACCTGTGTGTCTGTCTTTCCACCCGTCTGTCTCTCCGTTTGGCTTGTCATTCGTCCGGCTGTGAAGGGGAGCAGGGAGGTGGGAGTAGACGAGGAGAAGATAGAGAAAGACGCTAAGGTGAGAAACAAGAACACGAGGAGGACATGGGTAAAAAAAATAAAAACAAAACCCAGAGCAACGAAGAAAAAAAGTTACTTTACTTACTTACTTTTAGGTACTTTACTTGAGTTATTCTAATTTCTGGTACTTTATACTTCTACTCAGAGGCAAATGTTGTGCTTTTTACTCCACTACATTGACTTGATTACTTTAGTAATTTACCGATCCTGATTAACAATACAAAATATACTGTGTTAATAAAAACAAATAAAATATGATGTATTATTATAGGTTAAAATAAGTAGGTAAAATAAGCTTCAACATTAAAGTAACGAACACATTAAAGCATCAATAATAGAATAAGCATTATTCTGAAATGGGCCATTGTGCACAATGAGTACTTTTTATGTTAGTACTTCTACTTAAGTAAACAGCAAAGTATTTCTAGACTGTGGTATTACTACTTATACTTCTTACTACCAGCCGAGAAATGGTCCGGCACATAACCCTCCCAGCCTGGTGGCTCCATTTAAAAAAAGAAAGGAAAATGCTACCGTGAGACCTTTTGAAGCTGCCGTGCTTTCATTGTTTACAGCATTCATTGTCTTTAAATGAATGTGGTGATCACAGTTCTGTGATTACAAAATGCAACATACATATAGCTTTAAAAAGATCCTTCTTAACCTTGTACAGTACACAACCTCTGAGCTGCAGAGCAACTTACTGTAATTTCCTTGCATTACATGGGATCATATTTGGGATCATATTTGTGAGGCTGCTCTCCAAAGTGCAGCTAAAGGCCAAGGCAGCTCAGACGAATAGTCGATAGGATAAATTCATTAAAGCATGGAGCATCTTGTTTCCTATTAGACTATTACGGTTCATTGATATTGAGCTGTGAATAGGATCTGATAATGGTAAACATTAAGGTACATGTATCTGAATGTAAAACGAATTATCAAGACACCAGCACCGCTTGACTCATGACAGCACCACAAAGATGGAAGAAGTACTCCGATCCTTTACTTCAGTGAAAGTAGAAATACCACAGTCTGAAAAATACTCCCATTACAAGTAAACGTCCTGAATTCAAAATGTTACATAAGTAAAAGTACAGAAGTATCATCAGCAAAATGTAAAAGATCAAAAGTAAAAGTACTCATCGTGCAGAATGGGTCCTTGCACATTATTATTGATATTTTATTGTTTTTTTCACCAACAAATACACGTAAGAACATTTAATGGAGACAATTTTAGATACTTTGTACCCGAGATTAGTAGTATAGTACTGCATCATATCAAATAAGCATGTTGTTTTTTAAAATCTTAAACCCAAGTAACTAAGTGTCCAATAAATAGTTCAATATTTCTCTCTGACATACAGAGGAGAAAAACATATTAGGTAGCATAAAATGTAAGCAAATGTACTTACATTCCATCACATAAGTAGAAGTACACAATTGATCCTAATCTAATTATTTGTATGAATTAATTGCTATTTCTCAATTTGCACAAATTAAAACTTCATCATCTGACACAACACGTTCCAAACTTCCACAGATCTGCAGGTGAAAGGACCTGACATCCAGAATGTCTCTCTCATAACAAAGACAAATTGAGAAAAAAAAAACCTTTCCGAGTTGTTTTGGTGCAGCACAAGGTCCTGCGTCAGTCCTTTCATTTGTGCTCTTCCTGTGTTCAAATAAATCACCTCAAGGTTTGCTGTGACGTGCAAGTTTGCACGTACAAGTGTGTGTCTGCCATTACAGGACTTGTACGCTGCTGGTGAGGGCAAGTTTGGCACAGACGAGGAAAAATTCATCACAATTCTTGGCAACAGAAGCGCAGAGCATCTCAGAAAAGGTGAGCTGGTTTGTGCCAGGCTGCTTAAAGGTTGTTATGTGCAGATGTGTGATTAGTTAGTCCACTGCTGAAGAGGGCCAGATCAAAAGTTGCAAACGACAACATACCATCAGCCTCCTCTCGTGTTGTTCTTTATTATTTTACATCAATAATTCAGACAGCATTTATAGGGGTTAGTTACTGTTTAAATAAATGTTAGAATGAGCAGTGTGAGTGACTCAAACAACGTGTTTCTGACAAATGCATCAGTGGCAAAAACGTCTCAGGGAGAAGAGTACATCCTGGCATTTCAATTGTTATTCTCACACAAAGAATAAAGAAGCAGAGGCCAATTTGTCCCAAGTGAACAATACAAAACTCAGACACACAAGGTGAGAGCTTGACAAAAAAAAGAAAGAAGAGTTCGCAGGGTTTATTTGTGTGATCAACAACAACCACAAGCCCGCCGGCGGCAGTCCAAAAATGTCTCGCTGCAACAAACAGACGTCAGAGAGAGAATTGGTGAGACTTGTGTGTGAGTGGCACCGATCACTGGAGAGTTACAGTGGGTGGACTCGAGCAGCAAGAAACAGCAGCAACAAGCGACCACTGGAACATTGGGTTTATGCAACTGGAACCACAATGATGACCTTATTTATGGTTTCTTTCAAAAACAGACGTTACAAAGTGTTTTACGTGGGAAGAACAAAATAATAGAATGTAATCAAAGCTAGGGTTGAAAATCTCTGTGCATCTCAAAATAAATCAATGAATCTCATGCTTTGACATAAATCAGACATCAGTGGGTCATTGCGCATCGCCAGAGTCTTCCACAAGCTTGACAGCTGTGGGTACTAACAACAGCCATGTTGGTTGCGTACGTTCATAATAGCTTTTGGGCGAGTGGCTTCGGAGGGAGGCCTGAAGAGACGAGCTGTCAGAGTTGCAGACTTGGAACCTTTCTGGCAAGATGTAGTGACTTTTGGAGCTGGTGCTGCACTTTACCTTCATTGGAAAAGAGTTGGAAACAACTGGGCTGGGTTTTTCAGTTGGATGATTTATAAAATCTTGTGCATTCTTGCTGGTTTCTCCAGATTACCAACCCTATCTTTAAATAGATACAAATACAGAGAATTAAACAGTCAAATTAATAGAATAAGACACAATAGAATAAGTATGAGATGTGATGCAACCGTCACATATTTTGTGGACCCAATCCTCCAACCGGACCTCTTCTTACTTAAGATATTTCACCACAGTATAACCACGTCGTGATATTTCTGCCTGGGAACACTAATTACTCTCCAGACCGTACGAGCCATTGTATGAGGATGCGTTGGGCAGGATTGCATTAGCCGTAGGTTGTGGTGAGAGCCGTCTCTCTTTTGCATTCGCTCAAACATGACCTCGTCACCTCAAGGGGGTCGACTCTAATGTGCTGTCTCTGAATATTCACTCAATAGAGCTTGTAAATGCGCATCGGGTTTATTTTACGTTTAAATGTCGCTGTTGTTGTTTTGTTCTCTGCAGCGTTTAATGCCTACAAGAAGCTCTCTGGCTCTGAAATAGAGGACAGCGTTGAAGGAGAGACCACTGGGAATTTGGAGAACCTCCTGTTGGCTGTTGGTAAGTGTGATTTATCAGAATGACACTTGAGTGATCCCAAACAAAAGGAGGGAAATAATGAATGCTTTCCCCCCTGTTAGTGGTGTCCACACCAACAGTGCTTCTGCTGCCAGCCCTTCCCTCCACATGGAGTTTAACCATCACGATGAACAGCGTGTTTCATTTCATTTCATTATAATTTCATTTTCTATTCTGTTTTATTTGCTATTAATTTAGGGAGCCGTGCGAGTCACGCGTGAGAATGAAATACAGCAGAAGATAAAACGTCAGCAGTAGAACTCAATGCCAATACCGTGTCGGATTAAAATGAAAGAAATGAAACCTTGACATTATTGGCTTTTTGTCTCCTCAGTGAAATGTGCCCGGAGTGTCCCGCAGTTCTTTGCTGAAGGCCTGTATAAATCTATGAGGGTAGGTGTCCGTGCTTCACAGTATCATCATAGAGTTCGTCATACCTCCAATGCTTAAGAGTGTTTTACAGTATCACAAAATGAGACTTTCATTACCGAGGTAAACAATACATAACAAAAACAATATGTCTCAAAGAATGTGTTTAATTTAATTGGCACCTTGCAGTTCAACAAGCCTCGAGGAAGTCAGAGAGTCGAGAAATATTTCCCCATAAAACCACAACTTCTCGTTTTTTTTCACTTGAATTGAGCAAATTAGATACAAAGTGTTAATTAGTGAGCTTTAGATGTGCTGGAATTCAGATGTGCTTTTTTTCCCCCTGTGTCTGAACTATTTAAAGAACCAAATGTGGTTGCGCATGTTTGAGAAATCAGACACACTTTACAGCACAGCTATCTATATACAATCACTGCATGTGTTTTAGATGTATTTTTCCGACTGGATTCAATTCATTTCCATACATTATGAAAATCAATTGGCAGACTCTTACAACGTATTTGAGACATAATCAGTTGCAACGCTTGTCAAGTCTGCATTAATTAGTGTGGTAATGCAGTTTAAATGAATCGTTCAACAGACTGGAGAAGATTGGTACCACTCTCTTAATTGTATGGTAAAGATAAAGCTACAGCCAGCAGCCAGTTAGCTTAGCATAAAGCTGAAAACGGGGAAGCAGCTAACCTGACTCTGTCCGAAGGTCATCAAATCTTCCTGTTCATGGAATCAAGTTTCTCAAATAGCACTCGGCAAGAAAATGATCAAGCACAAGTTGTGATGAATCACTCTACGTATTTAAAGCAGGATTTAAAGCGTGCTGATTGATTTTTAAATCTAAATTTGTACAGCATGCATTTGAAAATGACTTGCAGAAATACATACATGATTTTGCAGTTATGCAGCAGCTTTGCAGTTTAAACTGCAGCATCTGAAAGAAGTAAAAAGAGAGATGTTTTACATTTTCTTCCACTAAAGAGCTGGTTGGAGTGTAGAAAACGATCAACTGCAGCTGCTCAATTTGGTTTGTTGTTGTGTTTAGCGTGCTGGAACCGATGACGGCACCCTAATGAGGATAATGGTGTCGAGGAGCGAGGTGGACATGTTGGACATCAGAGCCTGCTTCAAAAAGACTTATGGAGCGTCTCTGTACGACACGATCCAGGTACTCAAACTCAGAGTTATTAAAAACCCTTTCAGTCTGTCTGCTTCTTTAATGACATGCACTAAATAATCCAATCCTTCAGAAGAAAATCAATTTGCTGTAATTCTCTTCACAGTTTTCCCCCTGATGCTCTAAACTCATCTATTCCTCCGCGTGCTTTAAAACACCAGCTGGGTGTACTACGGTTATGCTGCTAATACACTATCGTGTCAGCGCAGTGATGGGGTAGAGATTAGTGATTTACTTTAAATGCCTTGTTCAGCGTGATGAGACGGACACGAGATGATGCTTCTCTGCTTTTCACACGAGCCGAAGTGAATTAGTCTATTCTCCGGGGGGCCAGATGTTCCTGCTGTGAAGAGATGTTGACATCCTCCTGTAGAAAAGGTCAATATTGAATAGATGAATAGTTATTTTTGTATTTTATTATAGCAGTTATTAATGCAACAATGGCTTTGGAAGTGCTATTTTTCCCTGTGAAGCCATTTCACATCAGTTTTTTTAACTTTTCATGTTCATGCAGCTATTTTGACCTGTCAGCCACAAGTGTAACTAATAACATTAATTATGGCTGCACTCGATTTACAGGTATTGATATATTTCCGTGGACATAATGATGTACATGCCATGGCTTACTGGCTCTTTGAAATGAGCCAGAGCCATAATTAATGTCATTAGTTTCACCTGCCAAAGTCTGTCATTCATGGTAATTGAATCCAGATTTATTACAGATGCATGGGCTGGATTGTCAATGCTGCTGCTGAAAAGAGGTCTGCTTTGAAAACAGTCTATTGTTTTCACTGCTTCCTGCCTCCTCACCCGTCAACCGATCAAACCCTTCCGGCTAATTAGCACACTTAACAACTGCCAGCTGCATTCTGTTATAGCTAAGAGAAAGAAACGTGTTTTTATTCATATGCTTAATTTCATATCATTCACATCAAAATGACCAGCTACCGAGTGGGAAAAACTGTTCACATCGTGAAATTCAGAGCCGTGACTGAGGACTTCTGACAGCTAGTGTTTGCTAACTCCCACTTAGCGAAAATCAACTTCTGTCTAGTGGTGAAATGGCTGCAAAGTGCCTGTCGTAGTCGTAAAACTAAGCAAAACATATTGGTATCATAAACATTTGTTTGCCACAGAGATTATTTTCTGCAATAATCTCAAATCTATTGGATAAAATCCCATTGGCTGTGAAATCAGGGGAACCAGTGTGATGCTAGCTTCTGGGGAAAAGATGTCATCCCTGCAGCACCTCATTTAAAGTAATCTACATGCTGTTTTTACACGGTATCTACAGTAAATGGTGTAAAATAAAGAGACTATTCTCCCTCCAGCGGCGGTAACCATTCTGCTGACATCGTGTGCATTAGAGTTTGATTCACTGCGATGTTTTTGAATTACAATTCTGCACAAGATGCTGTTATTAACAGTTAAGTTAAGACTTTGATATCAAGGGGCTGCAGATGAAAACCCACTATTGGGAAGAATGTATGAATAATGTTGATTTTGATTAATGCACATTGTAGTAAAGTAAGAAAATCTCAGCCCACAAAGCTTGGTTTCGCAGCCTTGTTGAGCTTGTCTCTGCACCGCATGTATTTAGGTAGTCGACAAATCCAGAATACTTCTTACTTCATGCTATTTCATACAATTATGTGGATCTAACTAACGTGAGCTAGTTAGCTAAATTCTGGTAGCATTTGCTGAGCCTGCTAATAGAGGCTGAGGACATGTGATCGACTGAAGGGTGAGGGTGTGGAGATTCGTGACAACATCACATGACAATCATTTGGCAGACAAAAGCGACAAAGACAATGCAGAGCAGTTTGAGGTTCGGTGTCTTGCTCAAGGACACTTGGGGGGGGGGGGAGGAGCGGGCGATCCAACCAGCCGAGCTACAACCGCCCACATGCACAAAACCAGACAGTGTGACATTCATTGGAAAAAATACCAACAGAGCATTTTGAAATTAGAACACAATGGAAAATAATGTCAGTGCCTTAAAGCTCAAAATAAGTTCTGATAATGGATCCAGAGTTTATTTAGCGAGTGAAGAGAAACCTTCTGAATGTTATAAGATGGATGAAATAACTCTGCGTTGTTTTTTGCAGGAGGACACAACTGGAGACTACCAGAAGGCTTTACTCTACCTCTGTGGTGGGAATAATTAATGCCGTTTCATGATGTGTTTAGCAGCCTGAACGATGAGTCATCATCATCATGCTCAGTGTTGCCAGATCGGATTGACAGTTTCCGGGCCAATCACAGTTGATAATCTGCCCTGTTCAGTAGAAACCATGCAGCCCGAATCATGAACCCCCGCCAGCATTACGTACATGTGCAATGGAAAACACAGGATAAGCATACAAAGCTTCATATCTGCATCAAATAACCAAAGGTAAAATGTTGGATAAGAAGTCTATCGCAACAGTTTAAAAAACAAAAACACAAACTGCCATAGTTTAAATGATGATGACGTCAGGGTAAGTACATCCTTCGTTATCTCCTATGATGATTGAATACAAAATCCATATTTCATCCACCAGCTCAATGCTATTTCTCAAGTTTTCAAGTTATTTAAAAGTAGCCAAATTGGGCAGAAACCAGCCCAATCTGGCAACACTGACCATGCTGCTACATGCATGTGAGATGAGCTTATTGATCTGGAGTTGTTGATTCTTTCTGAATTTTGCTTTTTATTGATTGAATTTGTGTGAATAACTCACCTGTCCTGTTAGACTTATGATGCACCTCTACATTAACAGCATCGATTTGTTTCCTATTAGACGTTATTTAAACAGCTCAATAATGAGTGACGGTGCAGTTTTTATTTTGTTGTACGACAATGGTGGCGATGTTTGAATTAATTACGCTTTTGTTTATTTTTTAAACACTTAATTTGTGTTTGCCGTGGCTCTGTTGTTATGTTAGCAGTTGTCTGTCGTGCTCACAGCATGTATTGAAATGCAACAGAAAAAACATCAACCGCTGCTGAATTATTAAAGCCTACATGTCCACAGCTCTCCTGCTCTCATGAATTACAAATGAACATTTGATCCCGACTTCAATTACCATGCACCTGTCAGTGATCAATAAGTAATGGGACACTATTAGACATTTGTTGACTCATATGAAGACATCTATTGCTTCCATGTCGTTCTGCATGAACTGGCTTGATGTCACACTAATTGCGTCTTTAGATCAATAGATGGGAGATGACCTCACTTTGCTGCAGTTGCACCACAGGGCGGCAGCAAAGTTTAAAATGAGCTTCACAGGGACTTAATATATTCACAGCATTTATGGCTCATTTACTTTGAGGATCATATATCTTTGTAACAGTGTATTTATTTATCTTCTTTTATTTGTCTTTGTTTTGTCTTTGTTCTGTTTTGTACGCACGTCCATGTGATTCAGCCCGTTCAGATACATTTTAGGCTGGGATTGAAGACATTAAGATATTACTTGATTTTCATCTCTGTGATTCCAGTGGGATGCATAACCTGCACCAGTTTCTTCAGATTTGTAAAGCTAAATTCAAGACAGAGTGGTGTTTGAGTGAGAACAGTGTTTTTATGCGTATAGAAGTCTGAGCTCGGCTCCATACATTCATCCTAAAAATCTAAAATAAACCTGAGTCAGTATCCCGGTTGACAAGCCTCTCCTCGTGTTCATCAAATCTCCGTCTGCCAGACGTGACCTATTCATAAAACGCCTGAAGGTTGAAGTTGGAAAATGTGTTCATGTATTGGCACGCTTTCCTCCAGAGGCTCATGCTCTCTCTGCAGACGTGTCCAACTCTACTGCAAAAACACTTTACTCAAAACGATGCTACCTTATAGCTGTCTGAGCTTTTCATTGCAGTTAATCTTATATATTATTTAGTTTGAGATGTCGTAAGATAAGAGTGTTTTGCAGATAAATATATTTATTGATTGTGGAATGTGAAGACCAATCCGAACAAACAGAAGTACTATTCAACCGCAAAATAAACAATGAAAAGTACTTTAATGTCTTCAACCAAAATTACAACACAATAAAAACAGAGAGAAAAATTAAACATAAAGTAAAAACTTACATATTAATGTTATCGCACGCTTTAAACATGTCTATCTTTAATGGACCTAACAAAAATCCTTACATTGATACAAAAAAACTCGTGAATATTGGTTAAGTATTGGAAAGTTTTAATTGATGTGGCATTCATGCATTCGAAAATGAAGTGCAGTATTGCCTGCTGTAGCAATGAGGTAAACCAATGATGTAAACCAGCTGAGTTGAGTTTTAATGCCCCCTTATTGGACACAACCGCAAATAACAACACAAACTGTATGAGTTTATGCTCCTGTTCATTTTGTTTTTAAACGGATGCATAGCTAAGATCTAAACCAAACTACGATACAAAATAATTATGATATGCCTCCAGTTTGGGTGGTTGGTACGCCTGTTAATCAATAAGAGTGACACAGGGTTAATGTGGCCAGCAGCTGCGAATTCTAAATGTCATAAATCACTTGTGCTCTGTGCTGGATGCTCATTTCCACCGCAGGAAAATGCTGTAAACCAGCCAATACTGTCACGTTTGAAGTTGTATAATTTACCCACAGTTTAGGATGGTTATATAACTTCCTGACCAGAGATTTCAGGTCAATCCCTGCTCTAAAGTTGCTCACTCTTTTCCGTGTTGAAAGTGTGACTCTGCCAGTTATAGTCCCGTTGATGTCGAGTCCTGGTGGATGCTGGTTTCTTGCTTGGTCCAGACCTGCGACCAGCACATGCTAATCAGTCTCATTTCACACTAACAATGTAATATTTATGGCGTTTCATTAATTCCCTTCAGGTCTTTGTATACTTGGCTCCACCGAGGTGAAAGCTCTTTTAATGCCCAGGCATTCATAGGAGTTTGTAAGCCTGGTTTTACACTGGCACACACACACACAAATCTCCTTAGAGTCGATAGTAAACTTTTAGTTTGACCAAGGCAAGGCCCACGTCTCTCAGCCAATCAGGAGCCACAGGCAGTCAGGCCACCTGTAAATCCACAACACCCACAGTCCACTCAGGAAGGATGCTTTGTCTCGGCCTATAATAGGATATGAAGGGTTTTAACCAGCATGAAGTGCCAAACCTGAAAGAATAGCCAACAACAACGTAGATCCTCCAGTCCTGCATACTGCCCATGTTGACAGCAATATGTATTTCCACACTCTGGGAATTGTATCCAAATTGGACAATTTCACACATCATGATTTATGTCCAATGCCAGAAGTAGTGTGCCCTCTATGAAACAAGAGGGAAACATTATTGGAAGTCTGGTGGTGTGGAAAGCCCAGGAGACTAAACACGTTTTAAATTGACCTCTTTAGTCATGTGTGTCTATTTCACATGTGTTTGTCCTCCTGGGCTTTCATTGGAGTGGTGGGTGAAGTACACCACAGCAGTTTGGAGACCAGAGTTTGTGACTCATCACAAACCTGCAATTAAAGTTTATCTTTTACAATCGGATCACTATGAAGCCATACAATATATACATGTGTACAGTGATTATACTATGGGGATTTATCTGTGTTATATCATAGATCAACATCATTACAAACACATTTCTAATGTAAAGGAATTTGTGTTGCTGAATAAATGGAGGGGGATAGTCACTGTAATAAAAACTGATTTTAGATACAGAATGTGGGGGAACTATAATGCGCATGCGCAATGCTGATTGACTCCCGCCCCCGCTGCGATATGATTGGCAGTTTGACAAGTATTGTTGTCGTCATTGGCTCGTGGTCGGCAGACGTTCGTGTTTATTAATTAAACAAAGGAAGTAATTTAAACCATGTGTGACCATGAATGATACAGATTATCTTCTACAGCACACATTTAAAAGTCTGTTTTTTTTAGAATTATGTGAGATTAAACATCTCGGTGGGATATTGTTATAAACCAAATTGTTGGTAAAAATAACTACCGGTACATTTAACATGTAGCGGTTCTTGGCTCAGAGAGGACGTTTTTACCTGGTCAAGAACAGGCTTTTTATGATCTCAAGCATCTTTCCCGAGAGGATTAACGAACATGAAAGCAGCAGGACAACAACGCGTAGCATTGGTGCTGCTCTGCAGAGCTAACGTGGCTAACGTCACTCAAACTGAGCAGAAACGTCACAACAGCACATGGAGGACAGGTATGTGCTCACCTGG
Source organism: Lycodopsis pacificus (assembly GCA_028022725.1). NCBI lineage: Eukaryota > Metazoa > Chordata > Actinopteri > Perciformes > Zoarcidae > Lycodopsis > Lycodopsis pacificus. The sequence goes on from CM051689.1 coordinate 5,740,061, forward strand.
ATTATTATCATCCGTGTTAAACTGTGTAGGAAATGTGAAACAGCGCATTATTAACATAACAAATAGGTAAACTGTGTCATGTTGTGATTTTGCATCTGTCCAAAGTTGTTTGGACAGTCTTATTCCCTCGCTGGGACATGCTGCAGCATACTGTTGGACAGCACTTCATTCTGTGTCTTTTTATTCAACATAACGTTACTTTTTATTCTGAGAAAGCAGAATGTGGCACCACAGAACAGCTCAGAGTCATTAAAGTGCTTTCTGAAACGGATCGAACTAGTTAAAGCAGAGGCATTAACATAACTGTATCGGAATATAACAACTAAAGCTACTTTAGTGCAGTTGTACAATGATCTATTTATTCACATGTCCTTAGTAATATTTATATTTCGTGGGTTGTTGCATTTGAAAGGACAGTTGCCTAATGTGAAACTATTTTCAACAGCTTTGAACAGCTGTCAATAGGTTATTTAATCTAATTATATCACAAAGTTGTTTATTTAATAGGTGGTTTCCTGTCACATTTAAAGTGGGAGTTGTTTTTACTGAGCGTCTGCTTTGCATCACATTTCTCAAGCTGCTTTTCTCGAGCAGTTGCTCTTTCAGAATCTTGCTTGAAAGAGAAACTCCTCCCTAAATGTACTTCTATATTCACTGCATTCCTGCACTTATTCTGTGCACTGCCCTCTAATTTACTTTTTTTTGTTGCCATTTCCTACATGGCCCAGAATGCAACCTGCTGAGCATCTGTGGATTTCAGCTGTGGGTAAATGAGTTATGTTGCAGCAGGAGATGGAGCTGAAATAACCATCAAAATGAGAGTCGTTTGCCTTTCTCAGCTCCCAGCATGATGTGTTCTGGTCTGTTGGAGCTGCTGTGGTGGAGAACGTCGTGTCTGCCTCTTGTAAAAATCTGGATTGCTGAACGTTGGTACTGACGCATCATGTTTGATGCTGAGGATTCATAAATCCTGATGTGATATCACGTCACAAATTGTCAAAATCTAGATCAGCTTTATTGTGAAGGGGCTGATTGACTTTTTTTCTGTGTGAGCCCTCAGGTCAATAACAAGTCGATGGTAAAAACAAGATTTCGTCAAACACAAATAACTGATACTAGGGACTCTTTCTCAGTGAGTGTAGAAATAACCCTGTAAAGTGCATTAAGTACTGTATATTTAAGTACAGTTTTGAAGTACTTTCTACTTTTATTTAAGTACATTTCACCACTGAACATTAGTGACATCAACTTGGGAAAACTGTGCAACTATACCAGCTATTGTTGATTTAATATCATGTAAAACAATTGTATGAAATGCAGTGGAAAGGTCCTGTGATCGTGATATAAAACGCCAAACACAATGTATCTTGGGTTTAATCTGGCAAACATCCTTTGTTGAACAAGACCCCGCTGCCTTTTCGACTTTGGTTTTTGCAAGTTGAGCTTGTGTGAATCCAGAGGCTTGTCAGAGCCAAAGTATGCCGGCCAAGGCTTTCTACAAATTACACTCCCTCTGGTTAAATGGCTGTGTCAATACCCAACATGCTCAAACTGCTAATCTGCCAGCGAATACCTTCAGCAGGACTGTGCACACACATTTAGGAAAAGACAAAAGAGCTTAGACATTAACGACAAGACAGGGTTCTCTTGTTCAAGCGGGTTTTTAGTTATCAGCCCAGTAAATGCCTCCCAAATTGACAAATCGAACATTAAAGAATAGAAAAAGTGTTAGTTTAGGGTTAGAATCGTATGTGGAGGAAATACATCTTTAAATAATCTATAATAAGATAAGTATTGATGTTACTGCATAGAGAGCTGAATTCATTATTTTAGAAATTCACTTTTTCTGTCTCAGCAATCATAATCCTGCACCATGGTGAAAAAGAATGTGCAAAAACTCGACCAGGAGTCGTGGCAGTGCTCCTCAGCCAGCTTCTTGTTACCCGGCTGACAGGATTTGACAGCTCTGGGTGCTGAAGGTGGGGGAGTCTTCCTCTGATCATCGTGGAGTCTGAAATGAGCCTCTCTGGCAGCTCCTCTGCACACACCCGCCCTGACCAACGCACGGCTGTCCTGGCACAAACTCTTCTGCTTCTTCAGCGCCCTGGCCACTTGCTTCCAGTACAGTTTGACGTTGGAGGCATACTGGTGACAGACAGCCGGTCTGGCGACATATTCACAGCTGAAGCTCCTGTCCCCCTTCTTGCAGGTGACACCCAGGGTGAAGATGTCCTCGCCCGTTGCTGCCCAGGTGCACGAGGACTTGTCTTTGGTGACCATTCGGCCCTTGAGGGGCTGTGCAGGGACGGCTTTGGACTGGCGGCCGACCCTCGGCCCCGCCTTGGCTTTGTGTTGTCCTCTGTCCACCCCTCTTCCCCGCCGTCCGTGGCTCTTCTGGCAGCTGCTCAACATCAGCTGATGGGAAATGCAAGCCAAGACCAGCAGGATGGCGACATTGGTGAGGAGAGCCATGAAAGCAGCACAAGACACCCTGCAGGAGGAGAGATTAGGATTTAGATGCATGACATTCTATCCCTTTCATTTCCCTTCTTAAAAAGAATCGTTCGACTTATTAGACCTATATTTTAGACAAAAATGACTTCTTAGAATAGCATCTTTCAAGGCAAGTTAAAGTGCTCCACTTTAAGACATAAAAATGAATCAATACAAGAAAAACAAGACAATATTAAAAGCCACATGAATTGGATTTGAAAAGAGTTAAATGAAATAAGATGAACGTAAGCTACAAAGGAATACGTCAGAATAAAAAGAGGACTAAAGTTACAGTGGATTGAGATATGAATAAATATCCCTCTCAACATGGCGGTGGCAAATAAAGTTTAGTTTAAAAGACAGCCTTGGATGAAACAATCAGAATAAAGGGTGACATGAATATAGCGATGGCTTAGAAAGTAAAGAAAAATAACAATACTACAATACGAGTCCAGACACACTCCTTTATTGTCACATAATAGTGATTTAACTGGAAAACCATGATACATTTAATTAGTCAAGTACCATACAGGGTATTTTAACTGTAGGAATATATAAGGCAGTAAGTAGCAGCCACACACACACACACACTATAAGCCCTAATGCTATATTGATTCCAAAGTGGTCCGTAATCAGGGATCATTACAGACTGGGCCCAGATGAATCGGAGATGACTTACCTGAAGTCTTCAGAGTAAACTTCAGTGTTCAGTCCCGACACGTGAGAGCTGAGAGTCTCCTTTACTGCACCTGCAGTTTCAGTATGCTGCTGCAGAATGAGCCCTCCCCTTCACACACACACACACACACACACACACACACACACACACACACACACACACACACACACACACACACACACACACACACACACACACACACACACACACACACACACACACACACTGCATGATTGGACGGCTTACAAAGTTTGTTGAGTTCATATTAGTCAGCCAGTCAAATGATCGTCTTCTAGAGATATTTTGAGTTAAATTTCTGCAGTTGAAATAATTCTTGTTATTAATGAATGAAATTATTTTGGTTCAATCAGATGAATTAAAGTATTCACAATCTGCTCAACAGTGAGCAAATTGAGATGAAGGCACTTTTAAAAAGGACAAACACAGACTACTCTTCCTCACCGTTTCGTGCACTTTCACAATATGTTCTCTGTTTTAGTTGGTCGTCAGAACTTTTAAATTAAGCAAGAGGCAAATACTTAAAACTGTGTTTGTTGTTGTTCTTGTGAACACCAGATTGAGATATGGGGACTAAAAATAGTCTGTTTTGGTAGATCGTGCTGCCTGCTTTAAGAAGTCCCACCTGCTTTTGTGATAACTTCACTTTTAAGGCATTTGTTTCGTTTGAGACAACTTCTTACAACTCTTAGTGTTTCAAACCTTCACGTCACCGTCTGTCAGTACGTGTGCCAAAGATAAGATGGCGGAAAGCATCTTGAAACAAGCCAGACGTTCCTGCAGGAGAAAACCACTGATTGAATTTGATCTGTTTAATTTAAGCAACAGTGACACTTAATGGTCAAATGCAGTTTAGCAGGTGATTCCACTATTTATTGACGAGGATTAATATAATAACTATTGACTGGCTCTCGGAGTGGGCTGCATTCGTGGTAGTAAAGCAAAAGTCCCTCAAAATTGTAAAGCATTTGAGTAAATGTACTTATTGAGGACTTTCATGCTCATTCCAGCAGTTAATTTTTTTATTTTAAGTTCTTAAGCTACTGCAAAACCAGCAGTGTTTCTTCTCAAAGTCTCTTCTCCGCCACCCGCTGAGCATATTCACCGGCACACTGTCTGATGTACGTATCTCTCTGTGTAAATGCATAGTATGCCGTCCACTAGTGTGCCTGATATTCAGTTCAATACAGCTTTATTTATCCCAGTAGTTTGCGGGGAAGGTTTAGTGTATGGCTCAACCCTCAAGCTGCACATGGATTGTACACGCAGTAATGTACAACTTGTGCCGGATCTCAGAAATAACCATTCAAACACTGTTTGATGTGCAAGTAAAGATGTTTAAATAGGTTTTTTTTCTCTAAACCACTGCTTCTGTTTTTGATCTTTGTCTTCTATACGAGCCTATTTTGAAGTAGGAACGAGGCTGCATGTGGTTTTGCTGGTGGTGTTTATTTACCTCAGAAAACCTCAGGAAGAAGCTTATGGCAGAAGATAATCATCTCATATTGAAAATAGCTGACCAGTAACGCAACCAGTGGGCTCCGACCACCAGCAGCGGCAGCACCGCATAGGAATGTGCAGTTTGTGTTAAAGATCTAAAATACACCATGAGCAAGACGTTTCATGTCACCAGTGGTGTAATGTAACTAAGTACATTTACTCAAATACTGTACTTAAGTACAATTTTAAGATACTTGTACTTTGCTTTTCCATTTCTTGTGATTACCCTACATTTCCCTGGGTACTTTTTTACATAGCTACATTTATACTAGCTTTAATATTAAAGTGATGTAATCATCAATGTAGCAATAATCATAATTCCATTAAGTAATACGCATTCATCTGAATGGGACCATCTTTAGTACTTTAACACTTTAGTACTTGCTAATACCTGTGTACTTTTACTTAAGTAGCATTTAAAAATGCATGACTTCTGTTTTATTTAAGTAAAAGATCTGAGTACTTCTTCCACCACTGTATGTAACGTGTCATTTGTTTTTCATGAAACACATTCACCATGCAGTCAATGTCAGTAGCTTTTCACTATCTTAATATATAAAGCTTTAAATATATACAGTACAATTGCCCATTCTTGCTAAATGCATGTGTGCTATGCTGTTTGTTTTTTTTGTTTTGCTTTACCAGAAATAATAAAACCAAAATGCACTGCTGATTCAATGCAGAAAAATAAAAACAAAACTGAAAAAAGTGACAATAATAAATTGAATTTCAAAGTTTATTCACAATTTATACACTCTTTTTTTCCACCACATAGGACGTTCCTATGGCTCCATCAGTGCCCAACTCTGGAGCGTCGCAGGTCAAACAGTCACTGATGTGTCTGTCCTGAAGGGTCGGATACACAATATCTAGTTCAAGCACTTAAAAAGTAAAATCGGACCGTTTTTCTCCCAAGATGGATCACATCCAGACGCCAGCAGACAAGAATGATAGTCCTGTAAAGTGAACACACTGATGCTTCGAAAGATGTCCATCTTAACAAGAAAAAAACAAGAAACTGTCAGCTAATCTTATGCTAACTAAAGCCTTTTTAAATTTACACCATGTTAACCTTCATCCAGATCACTGTTGTACCTACTACTACGTATACTGTAGTAGTTCTATGCAGTACTATTGTATGTACAAGTATATGAGACTGTATGTAAGACAGATAGCTAGCTGTAGCTACTAGCTAACAAGCTAGGGGTGAAAACTTTCATCTGAAATGATTCTATGATGAAAATGAGTAATTTGATTCATGAAATTAGTTTGTCAGTTTAAAAACGTGTAATAAAAACTGAATGCGGTTCATGAGATGACATGTTTTCTGTAGTTTCCGTGCTAATTTGTTGGTTTTCATGGATCAAGTGGCACAACTTCGATGCTAATGGTGTGGGATCAAAAAGTGAGCATCAAAGCTACTTCAAAATCATCAAAATACAGTGAAAATGTACTTTACATTTATAGTATTAGTACTGTAAAGTATGGTACTGCAATATATGACAGCTTATTCAGAGACAATTAGCGAAATACAACTTTCAGTGTTAAGATGGACATTTTTCACAGTTGCATCAACACCATCCACTGTAAACCATTAAGCATTCTACTAGTTTCCTACTTTTTGAATTGTCCCATGAATGGATTGTCTAAATCGAACCTGTAAACGTGGAGGCGAGTGGGGTGGGATGACTAGATTGGCCCGTTGCGTTAATGATAAACAGTTCAGCATATTCCTCAGCCAACATCATCAAGTTACACAAAAGGAAAGATGGCTCTTGAATACATTCGTTCCATATCGTCTTTCTTTATATATGTATCCATAGCTAGTGTGGGGTTTTAAAAAGCGGAAACAAAATAAGCACGTCACTGATAGACCACTAACGACCTGAGACCTACAGTAAAAAAAAGAAAATACAATTTGGCTTGAGAAAGTATTTCTCCACTTTAAACGCATCGTCACTATGAAAGCAAGAACTCGGTAAAAATGTCACGTTAGTGAACTCAACATGTGTTGTTAGCTCGGGAACAATCTATCAGCCTGACTAAATATTAAGTTATGCTCCGACTTTATGTAAATTAAAGGGAAAGTCAGACCCAAATACTGCTATTATTTGTAAAATAGTATTTGGTGATGCACTTTTTTTTGTAGTTTGGTGGTGAATTGATTGTTTCTGTCTAAAAACAGTGGTATTTAACCTGGGACTCCCTCAACGGTCCCGAGATGAATCTCAAGGCTCCAAAGATTATTAAAGAGACGGGAAAGGGAAAGAAAAAGTAAAAACATATTTCTGTTCCTTATAAACACAATATTGTGTTGGTCTAATTTTTAAGGTGTCAGTTGACACTAACCAATCAAATTAATCAATGTAAGCCAGAAAAATCACTCTTTGGTTAAACTTCTTTCCAGCCATTGACACAACTTGTGAGGAGGGGCTGCAACTATAAATTGCTTAATTTTAAAGAATGAATTGACAAAAATTAGGAACGTAGTCATGATTTGGTGTTAAAAAAAAAGATCAATCCCTAAAAAGAAACATATTGACATCAGCAGTTATGTTACGCTTTGATAATAAATGATCCCTCACTTTTTTATAATTTTGGGATTGTTTAAATGCATTTTGGGGAAACTTAGAAAATAAGGACGTGACACAAAATTAGATGACACAAATTAAGGGAAAATTCTAAAAACTTATATGAACAAATGTTTTTTTTTGGGGGGGGGTAAAGAGTACAAACGCTGTACCGCAAAATAATTGGTGTTTTTTGACTTTCAATGAGTGGATTCTCCGTTTTTAAGAAGGAGCACATCTGTCAAAAAAAACAACTGCATGAAAGAAACTTCTGAAAGGCAACCAGTCATTTGCAATCCGTTCAAAAACCAGCAAAGACGTCTGGATGTTTTGTAACAGTGTAAACATTGTTTTTTTTTTTTTTTTTTTTATAAAGTCATGCTAAATTTCTTTATGTTAATCATAAAAATCCACCTGGGACAAACCTGTTTCTGCTTTTTTACCACTTTGTTCAAATCATCCAGCCATTTAAAAACACCGACTCACACATGCTGCAGGTAAAAAGGACGAGCCATTCAGAACCACTCTGTGCTTTTTAACACATTAAATGTCACGTTACGTTGCACCTTTCCTTGCAGATGTGTTGACCGACTGTTCCACTTTCTGTATTGGCATGTGTTGAATGTAATGCGTCCGTTCTACGTGCAGTAGAAAAGGTTTCCTCGAGCAGCCGTCGTCTTCGTCAGCACTAACGGGTACATTAATATGAACAGGCATCACAGTTACTGTCACGTACTCTCGCTGAATGTATTTGTCAGCTTGGTTTTGTGTCTGAACAAATGTACGGTAAACGCGGACACAGCAGTCCTCTGAAAAAAAGAAGCAGAACAAGCGCGGCTCAGATTGATGCTGAGGGAGAAGAGTTTGATGTCCTGCAGGTAGAGTTCCTTGGATGAGGAGCAGGTAGCTGTTCTGTCATCTGCCTTGAGTTGAGTTACAGATAACACCCAAAGGGATTCGTGTGTTCCTCTTGTGTTGTAAAGAAACCAGCTTCTGTTGAGCTTCTTCTGGTCCGAGGGCTTGTGAAAATAGATGAAAAGGTTATGATTAGTAAACATGAAATATACTTAAGTACCAATTTAGGAAAAGTTGAGGACAACTGCTTTTCTTTATTGTCTTTGTGTCGATGCTCTTACAATAATGATTGCTGTATTACTGTGAGGACTCATCACATAAGCCTGCTCTAATCAATGCTCACATTGAGTCTTGACATTAAATAAATAATAATAAAATGGCAACAAACTAATAGAAGTATCGCACTTGTTTCCAATACAACAGCTCTTGAGACTGAAAATTCTCCATTCAGGTAAAATTGCTAAAAACTGTCATTTGGCAGACATTTTCTTCTTATTTTAAGAAAAGATGTGATCTTCAGACTCGATACGAGAGCATATTATTTGATGAATGGACATCTTGAAGGCAGAATGGGTAGGATTTGTGGTTTTTAAAGACAACATTCAAAGGTGGCCCTTCCTCCCTGGCTTCCACAGATTCAGTCTCATTTCACGTCGCTATATTTGCGTGTCTACTGAGTTGCATCCGCCATTTGGCATCCCTCTTGGATGCTGGTCACGATGTGGTAACTGGTCGCTACGTTTTATGGGTTTAGGGTTATTCCCAAAAACATCCCAAACACTGCAAAATATTATTGATTTATTAATTTGTAGATAATTATCGAACCTATACAAGTCTTCGGAAATTCCACTCATTCTGCCTTTTAACAATGGTTCTGAACCATTGTATTCTTCACTATTGATCCAGGAAAGTTGCATCGATTGCAACAGATTCAACTAAATGGCTTTAATCTAAAATGTAAGAAGGCAAACTTACTTATTATGGTGTATTTCAGTTCCAGTTTCCGAGGGCACTGGGAAGGCAAATATTTGAGAAAAATGAATTTGATTTATAAAATATTACGTGTATAATTCATGTACTGCTATTTTCCTTCTTTTGCATGGCCCAGGAGATTAATGCAGCTCTGTCTGTGTTGTGAAGTAACACAAGAGTGCCGTCAGTTAAGTCTCTCATGGAGTGTTTTTAAAGACTGCATGGGGCTTATACTTGAAAAAGATCTATTATATAGTAGTCGGATACAACCTGCTTTCTTCTCTGAATAATGCATTTAAAAGCTATATTCCAAAATGCTGTTTCATCTGGGAGAAACCTTGATCTGTGACATTCAGGATATGAACTACAAAAAAAAAAATGAATGTCCTAAAATACTGGCTGTTTTGTAAATGAGGCAGTTTTTAGAAACCTAATTCTGTTGTTCTCAACAAGCATCACACAAAGCCCAAAATGGGCACATTAGCACATCCAGCTTCTCTCCTCTACAGCACACTGACTAAGCAGTAGTCAGACATAAATACCATGAAGACATTCATGGTTCGTTAGTGAGTCCAAAATTAGCATTTCTCACCATGATGATTTTCCTGCAAAGTCACTGTGAGCAGAAAAGCACTAAAACCAGCTGTAAAGAAGTGTTAGAGTTCGGTTAGTAGAAGAAATGCAAAGGAATAAGACTACAAACAGTGGATGGAGATGGAGGGCGTGGTGACGGCAGACACACAGCAGGACGAGGTGACAGCTGTGCAAAAGAGAGACTCAAGATTGGAAGGAAGGCATTAAATGAAGCGGCGTTACAGACACAGAGGTCGGTTTTCAGTACCTTTCAGGAGCCAGAACGAGAGCCGGCTCTCTGTCACCAGTCGATGTGCCTCGGAGGAGCCGAGGCCCGCGGGAACCTGTTCATAGTGTCATATGTAGGGACGCTACCGGCACAGGAACACACACACACAAGGGGAAACACTTTAACGTCACAATTCAACCATCACCATTTTGTGAAACCGTCGCGTGCTTCTCTTTTAAAGACAAACAGGACGAGCGGTTCACAACGCAGAGAGCAGAACAGCTTCATCGACATCCGACCACGATGGATGAACTCAAAGGGGCAATGAGTTGGGTTTATTACTGTCTGGAAGCACACGGTAATGTTCATATTAGTTGGGGGTTATTTCACCAGGTTCAGAGATTTCTCTAAAATCTTAATTCAAACACTCCTGTTTTGTAAATAATATGGTTTGAAAAGAAACTGGAGGGCGAGGTGTCAGTGTTTCAGTAGCTATTGTTTGTTGATAAATGTCAATAGAGGTAATAAATGACTCATTGCCCCTTTAAAATGCATGCTGGGTTTTTGGACAGTGATTTTGTTGCGAACTTCTATCAATTTCTAGAAAAATATAGAAGATAAAATGTCTTTGAAAATGTTCTCTGTTACAAGAAAACACTACAAAATGGTAATTTTCTTTTTGAGCTTTGGGTTTTGTATTTTCAGCATTCACTCAAAAACTGGATCGCTCCTTTTGGAATGACACTCCAGTCATGTGAAAGACAAGTTCAATTGGTTTAAAAGAGGATGATTGTGGAAGCAAAGATGTCTGATCTAGCTGTTTTGCTCTCTTCTTCTGTTACAGTCGGTCGTCTGCCCAGACGCATCCTCGTCCAAATGCAACTTAAAAAATAACATGCAGTTAGACGTCTTGTTAGATTAAGAAGAAAATCAAAGGAGCATCATTCGCAGCATCACACCAAAGCTTTGCATGCTTGCCTCTCTCTGAACAAAATGATCAGGTGTACATTCGACGGACTTTGGCTGACTCTAAATGAGAAGAAACAGGATGATTTTTCATTCACATGCACACACAGGACATGCAGTAGTTTAGTGAAACAGATCCCCCCCCCCCCCCAAAAACCACACAGCAGAACATCTGGCAGGAAGACCGAGAGAAGTAATCGTAGGCGGACTGAGGAAAGACTTTACAAAAGTAAATCGCACCAGTCTTTAAGGTAAACTCATCCCCTCCCAACTCTAACTCCATACTCTAACACACAAACATGAGAGTGGAACCAATTTTTTCGCTAATTCTCTCAAACACAAACCCGTTCTCACTCCCAACGCGGCTTCGTCAGTGGCTTCGTCAGTGGCCCTCTGCGTCGGAAACCGACGCATCGATGCTCCCTTGACAAGCTATTTTAACCAAAACCACAATCTTTTCCTAGGCCTAACCGAGCAGTTTTGTAAGTAAACCTGAAACATATCTAAAAAACTGATGCTAGAGGGGTAAATAGTGTGAGGGTTTGGGCCACTGACCAAGCTTCGGTATTTTACAAGTTGCAAAGACAGCAAATATGTCTATTTCAAACTATTTTTCAAATTATTTCTGGACCTATCTGTCATTTCTTATACCTTAAAAGCTACCATTACTTGTCAGCTTTCTCATTGTTCAGTTGGCTGGCCTCCATATATAGTGTGTGTGTGTGTGTGTGTGTGTCCGTGTCCGTGTGCAATGAATCGACTCCTTCAAAGGCATGCACTGTTCGGCGGCGTCATTTTGCAGGTGAACAAGCCCACGTCCCACAGCATGCCTCCACCTCCCATAACATGCAGTAACAGGATTATTATATGTATGTTTACCTTGTCATCATAGGGTTTGGGATACCTTGTTGGCTCTCACTATGATAACCATTATTACCAATTTCCATACTGAAAACAAAATATCGTATACAAAACAAGGGGATGAAAAGTGTAATGAGGGAGACATGCTGATCGGTTTTCGAGTATGAATGCTTTCTTTTTCAGCAGTCAAACTTGTCAAGAATGTTAAGAGATAAATATTGTTTTGAGTATAAACCATAGTGTTTTATTTACACTAACTTACAAAAGACAGGTGGACTTGTAAGATAATGATTGCAAGAGCCCTTCATGAAAGGTAAGGGGCACTTTATAAAGGTAGCACACGACAAGAAGCCACAGCATCCACCCATAGGAGCAATTCCAAGCTTAAAAACGTAAACCAGCACCAATAATTTAGTAAACAAGTCTATGTACAGGATCCAGAGAAAAGCACAGAGTGATAGAAGTTGAAGAGGAGAGAGGAGGTGGATTGAATGTCTTACGTTTTCATGGGAATTGTCTCAATGCTATAAAGATACACACACACACAAAACAAAAAAACCAACATAAAAATGTTATTGAAAATGTCCAGCGATAGAAATGCACCATAAAGTTGTAACCCAGCACAGATCACATGACGAGAGACGCCACTGATGGAGACAATACGTTGTATCTGTGTTGTAAAGCCGTGATTTAGTGGACAAAGGGTCCATGAAGGAGAAATATAGATTGACAGATGCGTCAGTGTTTCTTTGTAAAGTGCCAAGTGCTTGACAGAGAGGAATGTAACCAAGAAAATAAAGATATGGAAGATGGAAATAGTAGAAATGGTTATCACAAAGTAAAATGCCAAGTCCCAGAAACAGAGGAACTACAAGGAAGAAAAGAAGGATAAAAACCACAAATCAACAATAAACCAGTAGAGCTACTGTCACCAGAAATACCTTAAAATAATTATTTAATTTGTATTTAATCTGAAATTAAGATGTTTCTTATCAAAAATAAAATAATCTCAATGTTATTAAATAATATTCAAATGACGTAGGTGTTAGGAAGTAAATTAGCAATCTACAAACTGAAGAAGAAAAGAGTAGAAAATAAGAAGCTGTAGAGAGAGGAGGTCCTGCAACCATCAACAGTGTATAAAATATCGATTGTAATGACTACAGACTGTAATTATATCTCGTTTTACAAAGTATAACATATACAATAAATGTATATATGTAGTAGAATAACAAGTACAAGTACTCACTCATCGTAAACATCCTCCGTGTCCATCCTGCGGTAGAACTTGGCTAGTTTCACTGCGAGGATGATGCTGGGGAGCAGGAACAGAGTGCTGCAGCCCAGGCCCAGCCAGAAGGTGTTCTGTGGAGAACAAACAACAAATCAAAGCTCAAATGATGAGTTCATTCATTGGTTTGTCGATGAACTGAATATTGATACACATTAATACAAGTATTTTGATAATCAGCCATGCATTTATAAGAGATATGTGACCCAGATTAACTAGATTCTGCCCCAATGAGCTACAGCTAACCACCAGAGCCTTTTAATACATATTTCTGCTCATGTTTAAACAGGGTTTGTGTTCCTACAATCCCTGATATCATTACCATGGAGTCGACCAAGAAACTGCACGTAATGATCTCCGCCGTGTCCAGCAGGTTGCTGAAGGGCTTGCATGGTGCGACCTCCATCGCCAACTGGAGAGAGAGAGAGAGAGAGAGAGAGAGAGAGAGAGAGAGACGCTTATTCTGCATGTTAAATTCTGAAATTCTGTTTGCTGCTTAATAACATTGAAGCCTGTTGTGTCACCTTGCTGCACAATAGATCCTTGTACTTTAAGTGTTCTCGGAAAACAACAAAAACATTGTGATCGAAATAAAAATGTTCTATTGACAGCTCTGAGATCACTAAAACAGCTTCAGGCTTTGTTACTTTGTTTTCAATTCCTTCAGTTAACTACAGAAACCAATGAGCCAACAAGGCAAACTCCTCAAATGTATAGTGGTGGTAATTGCTATATCTGTCTTCTTTATATTTTCTCCAAAACTCTTACGCAACATACTGCCAGTACTTATCTCTTGGTGTACCACCAGTGTTTGGATTTGACTAAAAACCAACATTGGACTGAACAAAAGTCAAAACTCAATCACGCTGAAGGAACAGGGTCTGTATAAGTTCTGATAATGTGTTTATTAAATCCAAAATTGTCAGAAACAAGAAAACTGCTAATATTTTTGTTCTTTCCTCTCCACCACCAGAAGTCTGCCACAGAAAGTTTACTGATCCAGCAGGGAGGTGGAGCAGTCAATTGTGCGGACCCAGTATCGAGGTGAAATGTTGCCCCCTACCTGTCCAGGTACTACACTGAAGCCAGGTAACAAGCGAACACACAAACACTTACTGATGTTTTGACCCATTCTATGTATTGATGGAAGTAGCCAACAATGGTCGCTGTGTATTTTCCCGTTTCCTGTGAAAGATTGAGACGTAATGTGAGTTACAGATCATTTTACAGGTGAGACTCTAAATGCGTCCCAGTTTACTTCCTGTTGCTGTGGGTGTGAATGACATCAGCTGACGGGAAGTAGACGTGGACCCAAGCTGTTGCCTTGCAATGCAACTCTGTTGCAACGGTCTATAAATTAGAATGCAAACAAAGCAAGTGGTCCTTGAGTTACCCGATTGATTAACTGCGTTGCATTGTGGGAGATGAGGTACTGGGCAGCTTCAATAGCATCAAGAACTGCTAAAACTTTGTTCTGCGGAGAAGAAATTAGAGATTTAGTTTGAGCTGAAATCGAATGCGTGTCGGAGTGAGACTGAAGGTGCCGGTTTACTTACTGGCAGGTCTGTGGCTGTTCTTTCCAGGAACCTCATACTCTGGTTCAACGCACTCTTTAAAAGGAAAATCAAGAGGACAAATTAACTGCAGAAATCCCGAAAGCTCAGGAGATACAGTCAGGGGTCATAATACACCAGTGACACACAGAAGGAGACCAGGCAAGAACAAAACCCACTCTTGATGAACAATATTCTGCTTTAAGTACAGGCATGCTGAAGAATTTTGTCCCAAAATTAAATATCCACAATGCAAAGAAAGAAATGATTCACCTTTTACTTGATTTTGCCACCGATGATGGAGAGGACAGAGCTGTTACCAAATGAAAACCTGAAACCTCTGCTCTCAAAGTGGATATTTTGTAATATTTCGGTACAAAACCCTTCATGTTCAACACCACTCTTTTATATCAATTTAAATACAAGAACACACACACACACACACACACACACACACACACGTGCGAGCACACACAATATCCAACAATACTACGCAAAATGAGATGTATCATCCCAGATTAATATATGGCATCAGAGAGATGCAATATCTCTCCAAGTGTTCCAACATATGTACGGGGACACTAAATACACAGAATGGAGACACATGCTTACCCTCGCTCTAACATATTTCTTGAAGTTGAAAGTGGAAAAAGAAAAAACATAGAAAGCTGTTGAAAAAGCTGTGAAGTGCATCAATGCCTGTCTGAATTGCCAGTAGCTGTAAATCGGTGGTGTCATTATATTGCCTTTGACAGAGAGAATAAAACTGAATATTCATGTTGTTCTTCTCAGACATGACGTTGGATGACACATCCCTGAGGGTCAAAAACACTCTGCTTTTGATGATAATAAATAAAACACTGAAATATGTTTTCTCCGTCAAGGATGATACCATTCTTCTCTGAAATAAGCATTAGCACAAGGATAACACACCAATTACCACATCACAACCTTTCCTCTGAGCATTAGTACATTTTGGAGGAGACTAACTCTATTTTTTTCTAGCCGTTGAAGGTTGCGCAACAAGCTGCTAATGTGTATTTTCCCTCAACCGGCTTCATAGTCTGAAGTTTATTTATTTTCCTACATTTCCCAGAGTGCCTCTAAGGAACCCCTCCTGCCAAGAAGAGGTGACGATGTACTGCATCAACTTGCACTCGCAGCCAAATTAGAACGAGGGCTGTAAATGTTTCCCAACTAAAATCATCCCTCGGTTCAGTCGCAGACACGACGTGCCCTGCGGCTGCATCGCACTCCCGTCTTTTATCTGGGTGAGAAAGTTGGTATATTCCTCGTCTGTGCTGACAAAATGTTTGTTATTATCCTGATGTCACATTGGTTCATTAAATCCCAGTCCAAAAACAACAGATAACCAAATGAATGCAAAGCACATACGTTGCTGTTTTAAGTGATTTAGGGTGGATGTTTCCTTTAAACTAGACAGAAGATCTAACCAAAAGCCAAGACAGCCACCCAGCCAGGCATGAATTTCTGGACTGAAAACACAGACACACAGCGGGGCATTACCATGGCCTGCTCCATGGAGATGATCTGTTGAGTGTGGATCTGCCGCAGAGTGCCGGCGTGGCCTTTCAGAGCGGTCTGCAGAGCACCTCTGGGCTGAAAACGTACACAGGCAGAGGACATTTTGAGCCGATAAACTACAATTCAAGTCATGTCAGAGACGTTATTTATTGTTTCCCCTGCTGTAAAAACTAATCAATGTTTGTATTTCTTCCTGTGTGTAGGCTCGTCCTTCCCCGTCCTTCTGGAGGATCCTGCAGGACTCGCCATTTTGAGGTGAATGAATGTCTTGTTACCTTCCTGAAACCCCCTGAAGGCATGAAGACTGTCTCTATGTAGGCAGAGCTGTTATGTTTTACACCGAGCTTAGAGACTAAAGACATACAAATGTGCCCCCATGGCACTGTAAATAAATAAGTAAAACCTACTTATGTGTCTGTGAACTAAGGAAACGCTGTGAAACAGCACATGGGATGTTTGTAAATCAGCCGGAAGGACACCAAAGTGTTCTTACCATGAGGTCTGTCTGGGCCTCCAGCTCTCTGGCAAATGAGAGCAGGTCCATCACAGTGACTCCTTTGTTGACCTGAAGATAAGCCGTGTTTAAAGAGAGAAATAAATCATGAAAGCATTCTTCTCTCAGTGGTCATTTTGAGGGCAAAGCACTCAGGTTAAGTGTAATTGTTTTAATGACTATCATCCATAATTACTAGCTACATAATTACAAAGCAGTTTCTTCTTCTTCTTAAATGAAAGTTATTAATAAAGTGATGAGACACCTGTATACTTGTTTGGGTGCTTTCTGTGATATATGTTTTACCAGACTTTCCTCTGACATTCAAACTATTATCTAACATTTGTTGGGCCTAAAACCTCTCATGCTGACTTTCGGAGAGTGGGTTGTGTATCCGGACAGGTGGTGCGCTTGAATGAGTCCTTGAGTCCTTAAAGCTTCTTTTTTTTTTCTCAGGAAATAAATCTAAGTGAACCTGACAGGTAGTGTTGTAGGAGACGGGGAATGCCATGTGCCGACTTGTTCCCACACACTCTTGGCCTTGGCAGGAATACTTTTGTGTAATCGGGCTTCAGTGATCCTCAACAGAACGCGGTGTACTGTGTCACGTCGCAGCTCCTGTTAGGTGAAGCATGGCTGCCTGCTGTATGTTAACTGACAGCCAAGCAGGAGGCAAGGTGTGTCTGATAACATACCAATGAAGTACACATGTAATACAATACTATTAGTATATGTATAGAACACTCTTATCGATGTTTACACTGATGTCTGATGTACTGATGTCATATTGCCAGTGGTGGAATGTACGTTTACTCAAGCACTGTATCTTAGTACAAATTGAAGGTACTTGCACATGAATATTTCCATTTCATGCTTTCATAGTTTATACTTTTACTCCACGGCAATTCAGAGGGAAATATTGTAATTTTTATATTTTACTTTGCTAATTGCATCAGTAACCATAATAAAATCATGCAAAATAAAACACTCACAGGGGTCATTTAAAAAAAAGTAATGAATACTTTTAAGTATATTTTGCTGATAATACTAGCAGGACGTTTACTTGTAATGGTGTATTTTCACAGTGTCATAGTGCTACTTTTACTTCCATAAGTGAATATCTGAATACTTCTTCCACCACTGCATATCGCCACATTCAACAATCTAACTGGTTCATTTCATAGTAAAGTATCACAAAAATGTATTCGACTTTTATTTAGAAATTTTCAGTGAGATCATCTTCAGTTACTGCGAGTACGTGCTTTTCGTTGTGGTTTATGTGTTTTTTCAGCATGTTCCTTCAGTTTATCAATCTGTGTTTGTGCCTGTTTGTCCCTTTTGAGTTCTGTTTCATTCATGCATATTTTTAGTGTGTCTTGTTTGTGCTTGTGTGTCCCCTTCACACTTATGGGCCTCCTCATTCAGTTTGCTGTTTCCGAATAGATGAGATAAAACTTTATTTATCCCGAGGGAAATTGTTATGCAGCAGTGAACATGCAAATCCTAAATTTAAACAAGCAGGTATCGGTTATGTGATGTATTGTGTGTCACCTCTTCCAGGTAGTCTGCGTAGTTGATTTCTGACAGCCCTGCTTCAGAGAAATCCAGGAGGTTCTGCTTCCCCTCTGCCTCTAACAGGATTATTCCCCTCAGGTCGATCTTGACGCTGTCCAGCTGACTCACCACATCCTTCGTCAACTGTAAACACACAAAGGTACAGCAGCAGGTTGGATGAAGCCTGCAGGTAAAACATTACATCTTCATTGTTGATCTAAATACTAAAGCTTTAAAAGAAAGCTAGAAGTTTTTTACATTTTGTGTTGATTCTCAAACAGTTTTAACCGAAAAAATAGCCGAGGTTTCTACCTCTGCCTTTTAGAAAAGCTTGTGAGTCACAGTTTAATTAAACTGAGCTGCAGTACGGACACATAAACATTGTTAACATAATGAAAGGCCAACAAAAATGCAAAACAAATGTTGCCACGCATGTGGCTTGGATGAAGGTTCACATATCCCACTAGAATGGTGTTTCTTTATGTTGTTTGCGTGAAGAGTTTCTCCTTGTTTCTACTGTAAATTGTTTGCGGTCCGTTTTATTGCATTTCTGCACACAATCCTTTCCTTCAGTCATTTCTTTCATTTATATTGTGTCTTAATGCCTTTTGTGTCTTATGTGAAGCACTTTGTATTGAGTTGTTGTGGAAAATTGCTGTGCAAATAAACAAATTGGAATGCAAAACTCACATTTCTCTACAAACTATTAAACCAAGAGAGAGCAAACTATTCCCACTGGGCAGACATGAAGCAACATTTCTACAACGACTCCCAGTTTATGTGTCAACAACTAAAAAGAACTTTGTATTATTGTTTATTCATTTTTTATTGTATTGGTTGTTCTGAAAGCCATACTCCTAGAGCAACATATGTTGGCAAATATGATTTTTCCGCAAGGGACGTCTTGAATAGTAATATGCAATTTCATTTATTAAAATGATTTTGACATTATCTTAAAAAACAAGCTAGCTAGTTTAGCGGTTAGCTCCGGAAATGAGGGGGCGTGGTTTGGTCAGAACAGGAAACGCTCCGTTAGCTAATAAACATTAGCACAACATTAGCCGTAAGCTAACGCAGCTAAACAGCGTCAGCTAGCTAGTTAAAGGCAAGTGTTGGCCAAGCTATGTGGCCGGTTTGGTAATGTTAATGGAGAGATAACTGTGACTCTTGTGAGAAGAACCTTTACTTAACTAACATACCATAGTCTAAAAATACTCCTTTGTAATTAAAAGTAACGAGGAGAAGTAACAAGATAAAGTTACTGAATTAAAAGTAGAGACGTATTGTCAGCAAAATGTACTTAAAGTATCAAAAGTAATATATACAATTTCGTTCCCCCTTGACAGATAAATACAAATTGTTTTTTATCACTAAGTAATGGATATATGTAAGAGTATTTTAATGTTCCATTATGTTACATCCATCAATGTGGAGCAACTTCTAGGTACTTTGTGTACCACTGTGGATTAGTAGTATAGTACTGCAGCATGTGTTTTTATATGTAAATGGTTACAATAAATGTGAAATAGACGTGGAATTAAAAGTACATTATTTCACTTCTGAAATGTGGAGTAGTATAAAGGATAAAATTGTAGTACAATTATGTCAAAATTGTACTTATTGGCAGTACTTGTAAATGTATTTTCTGTACCTAATATGTCCTTGTCCTTGTAGGTGATGTGTCCTATTGACTTCTACAAAGACAGCCTTCTACCAGCACATGTAAAAATATATGGACTCTGTCTAAAGACTTCAACACTGAGGAGAAAAACAACACAAATGGATCAAAGGAATTACTCATGGAGCCTCTACCCGACCGAGAATGTCTGGTAAGTACTGTAAGATGAAGTATATGTGTGTGTATACTCAAATCAAAGGGTTTCTCACAAAGAGAGTCTGAAATTATGCATGACAACTCAGGTCTCAGCATTAGTCCAATATCTTTATTTTCACAGTGAGCTGATAGAGAACCATATTTCAGCATGGGAATGAAATGTATTGTGTTACTCAGACTAAAAGAAGGGGACCTAAATATGTGGAGTAGACCAGCTTTTACTATTTGAAAAAATTCTAGCATAAAAAATCCAATAAAACAGTCTTTTTTGTTGACTGTTTTAAGATAGCCGCATCATTTTTTAAGATGTATTACTGTAGCTTATACAGGTGATAAGATAACTCTTAATATGTATATATATATATATATATATATTGCTAAAATTCTGGCAGGTAGGGTGTCACATTTTTGGAAACTTAAAACATGTGCAGGTGCTAAATGAAGACAAATGACCAGCGTGCAGAAACAGATGCAGCATTGGACATATCAGCTGTTGGCTTAAAGGAGCCAATACATCCTTGCCAATTTGGCAGAAAAGTACTGAACGTCTCAGGCAGGCAGGAGTGTCTGGCTCGGGGCCAAGAAGAAACAGAAACTTACATCAGTGTAACGTCTCAGGCATACACCGAGTAAGGGCTAAAGCATGTTAAAGCTATCAGCCCTCAGCACAGACTTTGTTTTGGCAGAAAAGGAATCATTAGGTAATGCTAATTAGACACTGCAGCCAAGGATGGAAATCTCCAGACACTCTGCCGCCTGTAGCTTCTAGAGCTGCATGTCCACATTTATTCTAACCCTTGTTTGAGCATTTAGTACATTGCATTGATTTATTGTATATTAACTGTCCATAATAGTATTTTTATGAAGATTACGAGAGAGGAGTTTACAGCTAAAGTACCACACAGAGCTCCTTAACTGAGAGCTTACACTTAAACACAATTTTAGTGAGATAATAGTACAATGACCTAGTCTAATATCGATCATATTAGGAATAAATCAATACAAAGACACTCCGATCGACCCTACAACATGTGACAGAATGCTACCAATGGTGTGTCTTGAGTTTACTGACCACTGTAGTGTTCAGGAACAAGGAGATGTTGAAGACTTTGTCCAGACGCATGGCCGAGTAGATGCCTTTGTTCTCTTTGCAAGTACTGAGAAGACACACATACAACATGCAAAGAGATACAACAGAGAGAAGATCAACTTACAAGTTGCAGAGTGAAAATATTTGCTGCCATCAAGTAAAATTGACTGGAAGTACACGACGTTCCCTAGAGAACAGTGTAATATTCCTCAAAAGACTGGAATATTTGCTAATTTGTCAAAGACAAATGTTCCTCGGTAATTTCTAGCCAGCTACATAACAATATAGACTCAGACAATGTACACAGTATTAGCACTGCTTGCTTTTTAATGGGCAAAGACCTGTTGAAGCAGCGCTGCTCTATTTGGAAATATAATGAATGCATGTCTGCCACCGCAGTTACTGAGGATATGCAGCTTCTCACTGGAAGGAGATGATGAAAGCTGATGTAACCACCGAGAAAGAGGCTGAAGAGAAAGCAGCACAGATAATGTCGGAAAATCATGCTAATTAGCTTCTCAAGGTCAATAGACACCCTCGCTCTCATTTGCATCCCCATCAATGGAAATAAAATATTCAGACTCTTGATGCCTGACCCAACGCCTGCGCCAAAACAAAAAGTATTCAAATTCTACAGCCTGTTATTGGATAAATGTCTTGTACTGCTGCAGAACCCATTCAGTAAAATGTAGAGAAGACAGCTGTGCAGTACTTCTGAAAGGTGGCAGGGGTACCACTGTCGCCTAAATACATAAAAGAGGAGTTTTCTTTGCCTGTACAAGGTCTCTGCCGTCAGCTCCAGGTCGGAGTCGTTGTACATGTAGCCAGGGATGAAGTTCTTCCAGTCAGGGTTGACCAGATACGGGGTGTCCACAACCTGGAGGATCAGGGAAGGGAAAGAGGATGTGAGATGTGAGATTTCCATGGGAAGCAAGTGGGACCATGTGATCAAATGTGCCTGAATTCAATTTAAGGTCTTGAAGTGTATATGAACTTGCCTTGAAGACTTCTTTGGTGTGGAAGGGTTCACAAAACAGTTTCTCCATGTTTCCTCCAGCCAGGAAGATGGTGGTCACCACTCCCATCAGCACCCACGAGAAGATGACGGTGAACCCAACGCCGCTGTGGAGAACGACGCACAGGCCCTCAGGTACAGATAATACGTAGAGACGGAAGGGTAGCAGCAGTGGAATGGGGGGGGGGGGGAAGAAGAGGTGAACTACAATGATTACTTTGGATCTGTATCTCAAATTAGATGGAACAAAAATCATGACATTTAAAGATCCATTGATGGTTTTCAAATGATCAAAACTCAAGAAAAGTTGTTGCCTTTTGTATGAGGCCCCTGAAATCCCAAATATGACACCATTTTGCCATCAAATATTATGTTTTGCGAACAAGTTCTTCTTTTCGAGACGGGTTCTGCATGTTGTGTCTTTAATGCTCCTCTTTTAAATGATTGTGATTATATGCTCTGGTCTTTGTCACCTTTTTATAAGTACTGCAGCATGTACAGTAAATAGTGAAGCAGCAGTAGTTTTGGCAGTTATTGACGACTAGCAATTGAACAAGTAGTACTCAAATACTCGTGGTAATGTGTGCCGTCCGAGCAACATCAAATTGACTTCAAAACCTTTTGTTATGGCAACACCGTCTTCAGTTTTCAATCTGTAAACGGACAGAGCGTGTCACGTGGACAGTTGACTCACGCCATGAGCATCGTTCCTCCCGTGTTGGAGATGCAGCCTCGCGTCGTAGGTGAGGCGTGCTTGTCGTATCCCAGCGTGCCACACAGCAGGCCCAGGTAGTTGAAGGCCAGGACGAGGACCACCATGCAGCAAAGAGCAATGCAGCCGATCCACCTGTAGGCAGCAGGCAAAGCTATGGCGTTAGAGCTTTCACTGAAGGTGGTGACATCAAGATAGTGGACTTATTACAGCATTTTACACTCTTTATAGTTTATCTCTTTGTTTTTTGTTTTTTTTAGGAGGTTTGTTTACCTGTAGAAGTCCATCTTGTCTATTTCAGGGTAGTGGTCCTCAATCTTGGCATGGGCATGGCTAATGAAGATAGTGAAGTTGGACAGGGAGCTCTGCACAGGGAATACCTTTGAAAAGCTGCTGATGTTATTGCCAATGCCGTCCACCAGACTCTGTACACCTGAGAGACGGATCAATCCATCAATCCATCAGTTTGAATAAATGGCCTGAGTAAAAGCCGGTAGCTGCAGCAGGAAAAACTTCACTACTCGATTCAAAGATGGCAAACACAAAGCAGGAATTATTACATGAATTTTTTCATTTGCTTTCAGAAGGAAGGTTTTTAGTTGTGTAAAATGGTACTTACTCTCCACAACACTTCTGGTCTGTTCCACCACCATATGTGGCGTGTCGTTTAAAGAGGCGTAGCCCTGTGAGAGGAAAAGGACAAAGTGTTGGGACATGGAGTTTCTGGGTCCATTTTTAGGGTTATTCTTCTTAATTTGAATGAAATGGGTGACACGAGCACATTAAATATCTCCTATTAGATATGATATATAGATTTGTAGTTCTGGCTCACCGACTGGATGATAGCACTGAGGTCTGTTCTCAACACGTCGTTCATCTTTTTCAGCTGAGCGGTCACCTTGGGAAGCTAAAATGTGAACAGACACTGAAACATTGATAAACACGCAAGCGGTGATAAACATTCAGCAATGCCATGTCAGTGTTTTGAGGCACCCTAAACGATTCAGTACGTATTTTCTAAGTTATCCGATAAGCGGCTGAGAACGTCGTCTTCATAAAGGAGCTAGATTTGAGTAGTTAAGCAGGCACGCAGTAAAAAGTGGGACACATGTAAGTGAACTTGAATCCCATTTGCATTCAGTATCGTACCCGTGTATAGTTGGCGCCGATCTGCAGCTGGGACAGTGACTGGCGGATGTTGCGGCACAGCTGGGCAGATGTGGCGTCTGACTCCTCGTCGCGGCAGCCCGGGTCGTTGAGGGTCCGGTTGATACTGGTCCGGACCAGACTCAGGTTGAAGTTGAGCTTCCCCGCTCCTTCCTGGAGGACCTCCAGACCCACATTGACGTTCTCAAGGGCCTCCTTGGTTTCTCGCATGGCTGATTAGAAAGAGAGCGGAGATGAGATTGAACGTGTGTTCATCATGAGGGGAAAACCATCAAAACTCTCTCGGAGCACAATTTTCCTTCTGAAAAAGTAGAACAATGGAGTGAGACAATTTCCATTGTTTCCGTTGTAAACTTGTTCTTGCAACATTTAATTTAGGTCGAGCAGTCTTACCTACTCCACTACATTGAACAATAAATCAACTTTTCTCATTAGCTAACCTATATTTTGAGGTAGAATGTATATTGAATGAGTTCATTTTTTCCCTCCGTGAGCCTCAGACTGCGTAGCTTTGCTGCAAAATGAATAATGAATATTTTATTTAAATATTTTAGTTCTATCCTGGGAAATCATGTGTAATTGTTGAAACAGGAAGTATATAAATGCAATCTCCTATTCAGAGCAGTAAAATAACTTTTTTGACGATGTTTCTGGGGCAAATAAAACTTTCAAATACAGTTCTGTTTTACAATTTAACAAAATAAATTGGCTTTTAATATCAACATCCACAGCAAGGGACAGTCTGTATGACAGTGGCTCATGTCACACAAAAACATGAAACAAAGTTTGCACTCTTTGTCCGGACCGGGCCTGAGCCGAGTTTATCACACAGAGGCTCAGACCCGCTGTTCTCCTGCATCTGAAATTGGACTCTTGACTTTTCTTCCTCTCTTAAAGACGGTCGCTGTCAGTAGCTAACTCTTTCCCAATCATTTGAATGCATCCCAAGTGAACAGCCATGGTTAGTTAACGATCACGGAGTAGCCTGCAGCAGCCGTTTCACATTAAACAGGATGAAGAATGCAGAAACACTGGCATCCTTGAACATATAAAAGATGCAAGAGTAGGAGAGGAAACTAAACTCTTAGCCGTACTGGAGGGAGATAAACCGGGATGGATGTTTTTTTATTATTATGAATCTCCCGTATCTTTAGCATCTGATAAAAGAGTATTCGTACGGGATGATAAGATCCTCTGGCTGCTCGGCTCAGCCCCAGTAGGAACACAATAGTACACGCACATTAAGAACACAAACTGTATTTACGCTCAAGCAGTTTAACCACCTGAACTGTATATTCCATGTAGTGTTACATCCATATACAGCTGCTTGTTGAATTACATAAAGCATAAAGATGATGCCTACATCGTGAAATATTCAAATCGTTGATTGACTTACATGCGAGTGTGCTGTAGTTTGTAATATGATTGGTCACAAAAGAACACGCATGTTTACGCTCACTTCACAGAAGGAAAACACACGTGGAGAAACGGGGAGATGTCCAGGTGCAGGCTGATGTTACGTTGGGGTTTGGCAACATCTGGTTAACTTAAAATTGCACTAGGCAAGATTTTCTTTCATGGAAAGAAAATCTGATTATTTTCCTCTTTGCCCATAAAAACAATGTATCTGGTGACAGCACTAGCAGAAACCCATCTGTGCATTCTGCAGGTGCATTAAGAAACTGGAAGAAAACATTTATCCTAAAGGTTAGCACAGCGGTTCTCAAACTTTTTCTGTCGCGCCCCACTTTGGAGGAAGAAAAATGTTCATGCCCCACCGCCACAACAAAATTGTAACAAAATGGTCCATGTTGAACTTTCATTGAAATAACATCTTGTGACTCCTCCGTCTGTGCTTTTTCAAATAATAGAATAAAGGAAATTGCAATCACTTTTAAGTAAGCCAGATTACTCCGTCAGACAAAAACAAATAAAATGTGCAATCACTTTGTTAGAACAATGCAAATAAAGTTATGTCTGTGCAAAAAGGAACTACAATTTGGCAAAAAGCCTCCTGTGGACAGGTTGTAAATTAGCATTTCGCTTCAAACACTTAACACAGTGCATCTGGGCTTTGTGCATAAATGTATGCTACAATTATAATGCTACTGTGATGTCCATATCAAATAAAATAAATATAACATTATTATGAGATAGTGAGTCATTATTATGAGATGCTAAGTCATTATTTTGAGATAGAATCTCAGTATAATGACTTACAGGATCTGTATTTTTCCTCACAGAGGCGGAAACGGGCTTCCATACATTTCGCCATGTATTTATTAATTACTTTAAAAAAAAATAATAATAATAATAATTCTGCATTTCCCCCTGCGCCCCACCTGTAATACCACCGCACCCCACTAGAGGGGCGCGCCCCACAGTTTGAGAACCACTGGGTTAGCAGGTGAACACTTTTTCTGTTCTAGCAGGTTCGTCACACAAAGTCAGTCACCAGAGTCAGACGTTGCGTAGTGCAGTTTTAATACATTGATTGGTTGTTGTTGATTTAAGATGCTCGGATAGGTCCAAGTACTCACGGAAGATCACAAGGGAACAGATTAGGGGGTCAAAGGATTGAGGGACGGTGTCCAGTTACTGAGGTACTGTTACCTTTGATGGCTCTCTCGATTTTCACTTCACAAAGAAAGCATAGAATATAAAGGTTAAAAAAATAATCTGAATGATAATTGCAACTCACAGCTTTCATTAACTCGCTGACAGCTGTAACCTGCGTTCAGTAGCAGCTTACGATAACCTGATCGTATCGTATCTGAAGAGGAAATGAAAAGAAATACGCAGACGTACCTCCAGCCATATTGAGCACTCTGTCCAAGGCAGGACGGGCCTCCTTATCCAACTGATCGTGTATCCTTCCACCCAATAATGGACCTATATCTGTAGAGAACACAGCATCAGATCCCTTTCTTTATTGTGTTTGCTGCTTCTGCAGGTGTTTAACTTTCAGGAAAGAGCTGCCTGCAGCACAAACTCAAAAGTAGGATGAATACACAAGGGATCCTCTATAATAGTCACGGCTGTAGCAATCTAGACCCAGTTATGTCACAGATGTGTTGTCAAAACAAGTCGAGGAAAAGTAGACCCAGTGAATTCAGATAATAAGAACGATATACGACCAAGAGCAGGAACCCAGTGAATCGTTTCTGTCCACTTACTTCACGATCAGAGGCACAGAGGAGGTCTACTTACTATCTAGGTCGTAGATGACTTTGTTCTTGGCGGTGGCGTATTGGGATATTAGGTAATCAATTTGCTGCAAACAGGAAACACAACAGAGCCGAGCGGAGAGAAGCAAACAGAAGCAGATGAAAATCAGTACATTCGTCTTGTCGCAGTACAGCACAGTTTCATGGTGTTCCTCAAAATGTAATGGAGAACATGACAAAATATAAAACCGGTCTTCACAAACAGTTTGTTCTCAGTAAAGTAAAGTGAGAGTTAAAACCTGGGCTCCCGAAATCAAATGGAGTGAGAGAAGATTCTCTCTTTTTCCCACATTGAAAAGATGACATGAATGAGGCATGACTAGAAACAGCATCCGTCTGAAACAACTCTTCTTGTTTGAGTAGATTTGAGCTTTTCATTCAACCATGACCGAACCCTTTTTTCATGCTTTACCCACATTCGCTAAAATGTCCATAACTAGTAGCTATCTTTTCCTATAATCAGAAAATGATTTGCTGTCTATTTGAGGTTTGTTTTATAGAATTTTTAGGATATTTACACGACATAATGATTCCATTTGTATTGACAGCACATTATCTGAATTTCCACGCTTTAACGTCGTGTTTTGGGCTACAAAGAGTGAACGACTCTGGTTCTTCTCACCATTGGCGTGTCGTTGGCGAAGGTGTGCAGGTCCCTCATGTTGCTGTTGACCAGCCTCCGTATGTTCTTCACCTGAGAGCTCAGGTTCTGGTTGGCGGCGTATGCACACAGCACTCCGATCCTGAACACATGACGAGCACACAGAGACACCGTTAACCTTTACGTCTCCGTCTGTGCCACCGAGTGACCCCGCTGCTCCCACGTCAATCATCCCAGTAGCCCAGGGGGGTGGGGGGGGGGGGGTTTTGACAGTGATGACATGCCGTCAACAGTAGGGGGCAGCGTGCACCACCACATCTACTTTTGCAACATTTTCTCTCTCGGCTTCGTCTGAGCGAGTGCACCTGTGGAATGAGCTTAATGTCCTCGACAGCCAGCTCTACCGCTCTTGTAATCACAGTTATGTGTGATGATCGCCACATATTTGAAATGTGTCCCTTTCATGATGGCATAACAATGTACTGTTGGTCAAGCATATTTCTATTAAGAGTGGGATACAGCACAATAAAGGCAGAAAGGAAGATCACACATAGTCTTAACTGGGAGCACAAAATGACGATGTTTATCAATATTATGTGTATTTGTCAGCAGACGGTGGTATTGGCTGCATTTTCCAGACAATAGATGACTTTCAGGACGACGTTGTTCTCTAAAGTAAATCCACTCATAGCAGGGGATGTAGGTGTCTCTACACTGAGCTCTGGTCTGTATAATCTGAGGTCCCTGGGTTGTAAACAAATGTTCAAATTGAATGTGAAAACACAGAATTGCATAAAGCAGAGCATTAAAGCGAGCCTCTCGCAGACTTCAAACAGACCTGAGTAGATCGGTACGAGGCTTAATTAGCTTGAGCAACATCAAGGGAGAGACGGCCCATAGTATTAAGCCCTTTCCATGACTCGCACTCATCCCAGCTGAATCTTCAGCCCAGCCTATCACAGCCAGCGCTGTGTGTCTAAGTTTGTTTTCATTGCTGCGTTGATGTGAGCGTGATTGGGGTTCGCCGGGTGATTAACTTCAGAACAGATGGTCCACGAAGCTTCTGTTCGCTGGAGTTGTGAGGCATCCAAACTCTAGACGGCACAGTTGTATAACACGGTGAATCTCATTTTTAGGAACGCTTCAGTGGATTAAGCAGCTTCGTGAATGCTGTTAGATGCCTCGCAGAAAGGACTGACTCAGAGGCTACCGGGAAGGTTTAGATCAATGGCGATGAATCCGGGCGTTGTGACTCACTGTATAATAAGACAGAGGTCCCTGCATGCGGCCTGTTTGTATGCTTCTGTGTAGGTGTTGCACAGCAGTTCATAATCATGTGTGTGTGTGCCGACAGTGCATGCAAAGTGAGGTTATGCCCCATTCATAGTCTGAAGGGATGAAGAAGATGGTGCGTGTGTGTCCCTCTGTGAATATAATCCTGTTAATCTAACCTGCATTATGCTGCAGACATTTTGTCACAGTAGGGATTGTTCAGTGTCTTCATACACTGAATGCACACAATATTAGACACCCGATGAGGTGGAACCAGATAAGAGCCAATGGACCTCATGCTGTTATTCTTTTCATAACTTATTCTTACTTTTGTTCTTGAAAATTTGCCTAAAAATCCCGCCGTCTAAGTCAACGTGTACCTTTTATCCAAGCAGTGTTGTCCGAGATTATCCGAGATTTAATTTACAGTGATATAAAACAGATGGATCCTTTAAGGGATAACGTACAGTGAGCGCGTCACGTCCGCCTTTACAGCTGCGTTGTGAAGACGTCCGTTCATGCAACCGTGGTGTCGATTGTTTGTAGCATAGCGTTAGCGTTTTACTCATGGCGATGGCATTTACGCTTCAAAAATCCTAAAAGAAATCGAGGGAACCGGCGCGATGCTAACTTCCTGTTGGCCCACAATAATACGTCATCTCTGAGGCGCTCTATACTAATTGTAGAATCCCAAAATTGACCAATCAGAATCAAGTGTTCAACAGCCAAAACCTCGATGTCAGGGCGTCTTTTCATTCGAAGAACTGTCTAATCAGTCTGTTGATAAATGCTTGGCACATATCAGCAGTGTTTTTTTGTAGTTAACAGGCATTTAAAATAAGCACAAATTACAAATATGTCAGAGCCCCATGTGCTGCCCTCGAGAGGGGAAACTGTGTGGCATCGCGCTGCTCCCCGTCTGGAGGAACCGTAATGATGTTTGCCATAAATAGTGAGGAGGCCGACGCCGAGTAAACGCTGTCATCGTGTAAGTGGAGACTTAATGAGAAAAGTAGGCCAAACAACGAGGCTGGGAGTGGACACAGTGAAGTGGAGCCATCCGGAACCAGGGGAAGATTCAAAATGGCCACTTCCACAACAAAAGCCTTTTGTCCAACACTTGTCTCTCTCTCTCTGTCTCACTCTCACACACAAGAACGCACTTTCAGACTTTCTTTTACTCTCAGATTCACACTCACACACACCTTCCATCTCTCTGTCTGTCTCTGGTTGTCTGTGTCTTTATTGCCAAGACGTCCAGTCGTTCCTCTCCAGCCTTTTCTCATTTGTCGTTCCGCTTTGGCTCGTCTGTTTTCATCTACGTCTCTTTCACTACACCTCTCAGACTTTAGTTTTGTTTCCCTCTCTCACTTCTATCTCTCATGCTTTATTTATCTTTTTCTCTTCCCCCTGTCTCCTCTTTTGCCCTCAGCTCTCTCTCTCTCTCTTTTCTCTCCGTCTCTCTCCTTGTATCCACCTCCCTCTCGTTTTCTTTGTCTCTCCCTCCTCCCTCCCTCCCTCCCTCCCAGTGTCCATGCAAGGTCACTGGAATCTGCAGCCAAACAAAGACTCTTTGAGAAGCACGCCGAGCGCTCTCCGACGAGCTGTGCACTACACGACTGTTCACCTTTGCTTAGTTCGGTTCGGCTTGAGTTCGGCACGGGTTGTTTGGTCGTAGTTCAGATGTGTTGTTCTAGAAGTGGTGCAATTATACCCGGAGATAAAACCGACAGAAGAGGAAGAAAAATACACATTGGCAGTGGCACCTTTATTTCACCTTAGATTCAATGATGCCTTTCATATCACATTTGACAGAGAGATATGTCAGTGAATAGATTTGTATAAGCAATGCCATAAAACTCGCTTATATGAGAGAGAAAAAGACATGACAGCAGGCAAGAGAAGATTTAAAGTTTAGGCTTAAAATTAACAAAATATAACTTTTACCAACATACTGACAAATTGAGGAGTGTCTTCCAAAATGCGACTTTGAAACAGATTACTGGCACAAAAAGTAGAACGATGACGAAAATACTAAAATGTAAATAGATGTACTTAACCACGCTTCTTTCCAAAATATTGGAAGGTAATTTTCAGGCAGCTGTTGCCCTTTAAAAAGCCGTTTATCAACTCAGCTGTTCACTTTGTGCAGACGAGTGCTGCTGTGCAGCATCATCACGTTTCTCTGTGATCAGCAACTCCTAACCTGACCCGCCAGCTCAACCCTGTGTTCAACGGCTGCATGGCTGCTTGTTGTTACTGCGTCTCTTATTGACCGCGGGGGGGGCAATTCAGACGCAGCGTGAGAAGGATTTACCTCCAGCGACGTTGTAAAAGGGCTGTAATTCCTGTTTGAGCGAAAGCCAAATGACACATGAAAGTCTCCCGCAGGGCGGAAACTCCACAACAGCAGATGAAGAAGAGCATCAAACGAGTGCATGCAGTGCCCCGGTATCTAGGCCACTACTGGGGGCTGAGCAGCGAGCGTTACATGGTCTGGTGGCTCCATAGCTTTTTACAAACTCGCAAAACAATGGCCCGCATTCAGCGCGGTGGTGGTCGGGAGGCTCGGGCAGTCGCCCTTCAGCTCCTCCCTGCTTTCACACTGCTGGAGCTGTACCTCTATTATCCTGTCACTCAATTAGAAAATGATAATGTAGTCATTGTAAGAAGTCTAAAACAAACAATACCGCCAACAATCAAGCCAAATTGCTAACTAAACGGTGCCGTGGGGGAACTGCTTTTATTGCGATGACATTTTTTTAGACCTACACCAGAGTATCACCTTAAGGCCTTATTCAAAACATTCCATGCAGATCTTTGAACACGAGAAGAATGGTGTAATCAGCCTGACATCAGCGACCTGTATTCAAAAGCTCCTGAGAGACGGATAACATAGCAGCTTGTGTTTTAATAATGTGCAGTGTATTCTGCCACTTCTTATTCCATATTTCCTCTTTTTATTCAACAGCATACACTCGTATTAACGTCTTTATTCTATTAATCCCCCGTTATATTTAATTTAGCCACCGTTTATTTCATCTAAGCCTCCGGTTAGCTTGTTTATATTCCATTGAACTGCCCCCCCCCCCCCTCAACCAGCCATTGTTGCATCCCCTTTATGCACTGCTATGTTTGTCTTCTCAGAGCTTGCCAGGTCACGGTCTGAACTCGGCTTCCCAGTGCAGCGTTGTGTCCTATAAAGAATTGAACCAGACACTGAGAAGTTCTGACTCCGGGGCCTTTCGCTCCGGGCGTAGCAGCCCAGTAAACACGTTTTTCTTTCCGCTCATAAGGACGCCGTGTAAGTTGCTGTCTGTTCCGTCTAAAACTAGCCGCAGCGGTGTGATGGGAGACAACAGAACAGACCATTAATTCCACCGTAAACAGTCCAGGAATGATATGAATACTAAGCTGTGAGCCAAACAGCCTGTAGGGCTCAGGGCTGTGCAAGCAGCCACAGAAGGTCACTGGAATACTGCAGTATTTTAAATACTCTACAGGGGCCAGAAGAAGGGGATGGTAGTGGTCGACTCAGTCTGAGCACTTGAGCAAGGCAGCAAAGAAAAGTATAAATTACATCAGAGGACAGGTTTGGTTGAGGAATTTGGAAATTTGGATTCGACACGACCAGCTGCTGTGTAGTTTGTGACTCTTTTTAAATGAGCATATTACAAACAGAAGGTGACACATTTGTTCTGCTCACTAAATCATCCCTGGAATGAATAAGGTTATGAAAAATAATTAACCTTCCAAGCAAAAACTAATGGTGTGATTTAAACATAAATGTCAGCTTTCCAAAACGAGAAATGACTGTAATTTACTCAGTAAACTGTAACTTCATAACAGCTTCTACTCTATTAAGCCTTGACTGATCAACATTTTGCTTTGTATTGAATCAGCTATGATTATTTAGCTCTCAGTCTGTAGCTACAAAGACTCTGGACGACCTGAAGTGTAAAACTGTCTTTGGTGTCAGTATTCAAAGTCTGCTTTCCAGGACACTTAGAGTTCTGTAAAGACTGTGATTGGTTTTAATAGCGTGGTCTCTTTCCCATTAAGTTAGCTCAGCATGGAGCAAACGCTGCCCAGAGGCCAGATGCATTAAACTCTGTGTAGATTCTCAACAACGAAACGATGGCTCGAATGTAAATAAACGGATGATGTAAACATGAGTTTATGGTCTCAATCTCTAGTTTCAAGTCTTCTTCAACACAACATGATGATCATTTAGTACATTATGGTCCATTTAGAGTCAAACAGACCATAAAGCAGAGTATGCTTTAGGGCGGGGCTACACAGTGATTGACAGGTCTCTACCAGAGACGAATACGAGGCCTCTTCGTCGCTTTCAGTCAGCAAACCAATGGGTGACGACGTCCCCTTCTTATATACAGTCTATGGTCTGCTTCTCTACTTTGCACTCAAGTGTTTTGGATAACGACGTTTGTAAGACTGGTGATGTCACAGTGGAGAAACAAAAGGTTGATTGTGTTTCTGTGGACGTATAACAACCTAACCAGTAGAGAAAGATAATTCCCAGAGATCCTAAAGAGGAGTGAACAGAACTACAGAAGCCAGAGCAGCTGACCTCCAAGCCAGTGAGTCATTTTTAAAAACATAATCTGGTGGCTTGGTGTTTATTCTGGCTGCTATTTTCTGGATTACAACCCCCCGCCGAGCCAATTGCACCTTTTTAGCTGTAAACTAAATTTCGTTGTATGTTCGTACAATGACAATAAACATCCTTATCCTTAAACGACATCACCGAGCCGTGCAGATGTTCCCTCTCGTATCTTTTCTCTCTCTCCTGTGCAACAATGTGCCACATCGTCACTTTTGTAACACAAATGTGTCCAATAACTTCCAAAAGAAAGCCTGACCAAGCTGTGAGCATCCATTAGTTTCACTATGTAGAGTTCCTGTTAGACCGTATTGATTTGTGGTCGTGCACACTACCAGAACCCACGGACCATAAAGGACCCCCGGACGAGGGAGAAAAATGTAATTAGTGAAGAAATAAAATGGATTTCCAGCTATAAAGCAGCAGAAACAAAACAGAAGAATCAGAATGATTAGTGTGATGGAGGTCTCTCCAGGAGATGTGATAAATGATGGGATGCACAGGAAATACTGACAGCGACTGCTCTGCTTAATTAGCTTGGCAGTGGTTTGTGTGAAGCTGCCATTGCGTGGCGTCTTCGTGCTGGGCAGCGATCATGCGAGTGTGCGTGGACGTAATGGTTTGTGGACAGGGAGAGAGGTTCATTAAAGGAAGTTCAACTTAGAAATTCAGCAACATCTCCAACAACCGAAGACTAAAAGCTCAACACAGAGAATTCTTTCATTGATGTCAAAGTTATTCTAACACATTTAAACCTTGTCTTCTCAGTATCTTCATCAGTTGCTGTAGATTGTACATTAAAAACATTTATAATGGCGTCACTTTTGCTACGCAACATTGCATTTTGTTGGCTTTAACCGCTCCAAAACTCGGCTGAGCCCCCGGAAATGCACTGCACGTGACGACACCCGAGTAGCTTTGACATTTAGTCAGCAAGTGACATCTTCGTAGTCATCGTGGCCTCCTTCATGACAGAGTGAAGCTCATCTCACTATTAATGAATCCCCTAAAATTAGGCTGGCATGTGATGACTCCCGGCAGAGGCTGTTAACTGAGCGACGTGTGTGTTACAGGAGGAAGCGTGGGAGTGTGTGTGTGTGTGTGTGTGTGTGTGTGAGAGACTGATTTGTGCGTCTGAAAGCATGAAAGAGTGTGTTCATGTATTTGTGTCAACAGTCAGAAAGTGACTGAGAGGTGTTTTAGTATTACTAGATAGTTTCGTGGCGTTTCGTTGAAGTATCAAATGTCCCTTATTTAGTTGTTGATTGTTATTTGAACTAGAACATCACTAACTTACCTGACATGTTACACACCCACCGTGTAAGTGACGGAGTGTGTGCACAGATAGATGACATTAGATCTATTTGTCTGTAGGCTATGGCTGCTTCAGTGCAATAACAAGTGGCCCGGTGATGAAAAGAGGTTCCTACTCATTAATTGGGTCACTTTATTAATAATTCAGCAGAATTCTGTGCTAATATTTTTTTGTCACATCAATAAGAGGGGAGCTTTTTTAACCCTTGAAGGTCCATGCAGACTGAAGTAGTGTGAAACATACTCGGTTATGTTTGAGCTCTATCATGTGATCAATCTTTAGGTTTCTTCGTAATTCACTCTCTGGTTTTGCTCTTGAGGTTATGTACTGACATGACTATCCACCTCATGTCACCTCTAAAGAGGAGCAGCTGCAATAGCAGGAGGGTTACAAAAAGTGAGGGCCATCGGAATCAGAAAGGTTCATGTGACAGTCAGAGAGCCGACAGTCGGACGTCTGTAGACATTAAAACGGGATCAGACATTTTTCTGACACGACACTGAACACAGCCTGAGGTCCTATTGTCTAAATCACTGGCACTTCAAAGCAATGTTATAAACAATCTTTTTAAATTCAGAATATACTTCACATCCCCTTCAGAGAGTTTTACATCATGTTGCTTCTCTTTTGCTTTATATGGAAACTAATGTTTGAATACTGAGTTTGTTTATGGAGTCGATTGTGACACATCTGTTCTTGCTGTTCTTGCAGTGTTTTCCTTGTTTTCAACTTTTTTTTGTTTTACATCCCTTGTGGTTCCCACCGCCTCGACGTAATACCCACATTCAAATGAATGCCGTTTTTCGCTGCGACGCCTGATCTGGTGTGATTGCCGCCTCAGAGCCTCAACTGACTGATTCAGATTTAAAGGTCAGGGTGCTGAGTGCTCGGTTCACTGCCACATACATTATCATTCATTAGAACCCATGTGATTAGCATGAAGTACTAACCTCGTAACGTTGGGACCTTTTTGTGTTTAATAGTTCTGGACACCCAGCGACTTAAATAGACTGCTGAAATGCATGCTGGGTAACCACACGAGGCAGGGCTCTTCCACTTGAACAGAGGGAAGGATCTTCAATTTGTCATTTTGAATGAATCCACGCATGTGGATTCGGAGCTGATTAGTGAAGACTGCAATAGCCACTGCTGTTGATTTAATAATGTCCTGTGTGGTCTTTTGATAGCTGGCAGCGGGCCTGATGCAACATGCACAGTTCATGTATTTATGCACGAGATCAGACGTGATACGCTAGTAACAAACACACATGGGCTGGCGGGAAAGATGTTGTTAATTTAAACTACCACAGCACCGGTGATCACATTCACATGAGGATCAACGGAGAGCAAATATTGAGATTTGATCGTACAGAAAGTAAATGGATCATCTGCCATTCCTGTGATACAGTCTTTCCAGAAGAAGTCCTATAAGTCCTGTATTTAGACCATCATTATAAACTCGCTGTGCAGCCAAGCGTTGTTCACAGCTACAGACACTTATTTTAAATCTGTGGTTATTTTAAAATAGTGGAGCCAAAGTTTCCCCCAAGATAGCGCCGGACGGCATGCTGGGTACAGCTCGCTCTCCGTCGCTCGCTCCACTACATTCCAGAACAGATGAGGAAAGAGAGAACGGAGACCTATGGGACATGTTTATAAGTTTATAAGTGTGTCGCTGAGGACCCACTGAAGCGCATTGTCCAGTGTTAGGTTTGGATGAGCGGAGAGAGACCAAGCAGTCGGCCCGATCCCAACAGGCGCGTTTTAAACGGACACTGCACTAATGTATGAATGTGAGCAAATGATGCACAAGGCATGAAGAATAATCCCATTTGATGAAGCGCACCGCAGCCTTTAAACACACGAGGTCTCGACTTCAGATATTTCTCTGGATGTAGTGAGAACATCATACAGCTTCAATGAAAAACGATTGGTATAAGAGGGTCTTGTCAACGTTTAAGATACTTTATAGGAGTCAAGATGTATTCACATTGATGCAGATCTTCATTAAGATGCACCAAATAGAAAACAAAGCATAAACATGTACGATGTTTTTGAGTAAATTGGGTAATTCAAGTTATGTAATTCTGGCTTCATCAGACCAAACATAACCGGGACAAGGCTGCAGATGTTCATTATTGCTGCATCATCACTAATACTAACGATTCCAGTTCCTCTCACATTACACTTGTGTCTAAATGGCTGTTTGCGGAGCGGGATGTAATCTGTGACGCTAACATGTTTCTGGCTGTGCATAGAAACACTTCTGTTTTCTTAATCAGCCACAGCGCCGTGTGCCAAGATTAATAGCTCTGAAAGAAATCAGTCTCGTGTAATTAGATGGCGCGGTAATTTGAGGATTTGCAATTAATGCCGGCTTGTTAATCAGGTTGTTTATTTAGATTTCAAAGATGCATTCACCTGCTTTCACCTGCTGAATCAGAGTGCTGCCTTTATCTGGTTCTGATTGAATTAATAGTGTTTTTGCAAATGCACTGATTGAATCTACAAAATCCCATTTATTCTGACAAAGCTAAATCTCTGCCTCTAGCACATAAGATGCAGAATGAACTCTGTCCTGAGCTTCACATCTGCTGTGTGTTTTGGTAGATTTCATCACAGAGCATCTGAGCAGGAGTGTGTGCATTTTTCGGCACGGCATGCATCCGCGCGAGTCAAAACCTTCCAGCACTGCTCTAACCCAGTGAACATTATTCATTCATGTTTACAACCACAGCTTTTTTGGCTGCTCCTCTGGGATTTGACCCTGCCACTTTCAGAGTAAAGGGGTGACGCAAGAGTTTTAGTTTTTCATCTCGTCTCCTGCTCTGATTCTGTCACATAAACCCCATGGAAAATATTATGAATAAAACTATGTGCTGGTCATGTGTTTGGGAAATTAGATAAAAGGGTTTTATTGGGTGAAGGGCATTAAGGTGAGAAACAAGTGGAAGCATTGTAATGTCATGAGGGAGTGACAATAGTAGTTTATTGACCGCTGTACTGTCTGTCAAAGCATGTCCTGGTGTGATAAACCTCTCTTATCCTGACACATGTCACCGTCCTCCCCCCTTCTTGGAAAATACCCATCACCCCTTTCCACTCCTCTCTGCCTCGCTGTTAGCTTTCTAGTGGCGGTAAAAAAAAAGCCGCCTGGGCTCGGTGCTCATCACTCTCCCGCCTGTAATTGCTTCATTAGAGCCTCTGCAGCGTCTCTGCCTGGTAGCTGGGGAGATTTAATAAGAGCTCCGAGGATGCTCTCACACTCTCGCGTCTTGGCTTCTAGGATATTGCCTTGGAATTTCTAATAGCCGGGCTTCGGTCCAACAGAGACAAAAAGTCAAAGAATGTCAAACTAAGTACACTCCTGGATCCCTTCTGTCCTAATACGAGAGGCAAACGCAGCTCTGCCCAGCCTTTTGTGCTGTGGCTGCATCCCCAGCGGCTCCTGCTTCTCCTACCGCTGAGACTAAACGGAGTGGAGAGAGGGTTGAGTTTCCTCTGGTCCGTTTTCTGAAAGATGAGATGCAGGAGAGAGCCACATGATGTAAGAGGCAGAAGAAGCACAGAGTAAACCTAAAGCTTTGCTCCCAAAACACGTTTTAACCCACTCCTTTCGACGAATCAAGTGGTGTATTCTGATGTCTTTTTAGCATTTAATTTCCATTTTGTGTTTCTCTGTTGAGCTGCAGTGGTGCATATCCATAATTTATGACAGAAATATACAGGTGGATTAGAAACTGGTTATTTTTAGGCTGCTCTGAACAGGCTCTGTAGCTCTCAATGTACTGTACACATAACTTTGGGTCTTGGTTGGTCACGACCAAAATGATTCACTAAAATAGAACCGACTCTGGAGAAGTCTGGAGAGTTGGAACCATTTTAAGGCAACTGCATAAAGATATTTTAAAACACTCCAATAAGGAATGTGCAAGTTCAGCAAAGTCATGACATTCTCCTTTAGTCATATTACTTCATTTAGCTGATGTCCTTGAATGCTTTTAATTGGCCTTAAGCTGCCTGTTTACATGCAAAAGAAATCCACTGTAACGTAGAACACGGTCTGTACTTGATAGCAGATGATAAAAGCCGTCGTCCAGGTAGAAACATTTCCAGTCCAGGAAATCAACCTATTTACCTCAATTGTCCAACATCAACAATTTCACTTCATGCTGTTTCTCTTCACTGCCATTTCTCATTTGCCAAGATGTTTGCTCTGCAATGTTAAGGGAATGCACCCGAAGCAACTGTAGTAAACAAAAGAAATAGCATCTGAAGTCACGATCTTCCTGCTGGCCGGTTTCCATGTATACAACATGAATAAAATGTATATTATCTCAGTTTCTGTGCTGAAAATAGCAGGAGGTACTATCTATTGAATTCATAGATTACAATAATGAATCACAGTTTGAAACAGTGGGAATGTAGGAATTTCTAGTGCTAGATTCACTGTATTTCCCACGGGATAAAATCATCAGCTATGTGCTTAAAATGCGCATGTTAAATGTGGAAATGACAGCTGGAGCAGTTAATAAAAAAGCCTGGAGGCAGAGTAGGTATTATACCAGAGAGCCATGGAGAACAGGAAGGTGTAGAGACCATTTAAAACACATGATACATAGTCCTATAGATTTGATTTATTCCTACTTTAGCCGAGCGTTGACGTGAAAGACTTCCCACCACAGATAATGAAAGCTCTGTGTGTGAGAATCCACTGCAGATTATAATGACCAGTGCTGCGACTGAATAAGTATGACGGGTGTTGCCACAAAGTATCTACGCTAGGAAATTACTACATATAGCAAACAGCATGGGGGGGATGGGGAAAGCTGATGGCCGTGCGTGTTTGTGTGTGTAACAGACTCACAAGATGACCAGAGGTGCATGCGTGTCCAGTGTGTTTTTGCCTGAATGTGTGTGCATGAGCACGACACTGTAAAAGACAGGTGTAGCTTGCCTTTAGTTCCAGTATGCATGATTGTGCACACACTGTTTGCACCAGAAAATACACACATGCGTGCAAGCTGATACCCCATCGTGTGTCTCGTGTGTGTGTGTGTGTGTGTGTGTGTGTGCGTGTGCATGTGTCATACTCACGTGATGACCAGTGAGGTGGCGAAGAGCAGCGTTCCCAGCAGACCACGCTGGCAATCTGCGTTCTTCCTCTGGCGCTGGTGCATCTCGCCGCCGCAGTTGTCACAGCAGCGGCACATGCAGAAGAAGATGCCGATTATCGGCACCAGAACGGCGAACAGCAGGCCGACCGCCGCACATACTACGAAGCCTATCTCGTAGTAGATGGCCTGTGGTCAGCGGGCGGGGGGGGGATGAAGATCGAGGGACAGTTTATTCAGGAAACAACATCAGAGGTGGGAAGGGAAAAGAAGGGAGACGAAACAACAAGAAGGGCAAATGGGATGGAGGGTTTGTAGAGCGAAAACAGAATTGGATAAGGAGAGGTGAGCAGGTGAGTTGTGGAGTGAGGGAGAGAAGAAAGGATAGATTAATAACGGCATAAAGGAGAAGAAGGGAGGACACACACAAGGAGGCAGAGGATAAAAATGAGCTACAAATCTAAAAATATCAAGACGGATCCCACCGCTGGAAATTCTCTCTCTACTCTTTGTCCAAAAGGGATTTGTGGTTAAACAATAGACACACGTTGCGTAACACTACTCACTGCCGGAGAATCCTGTCTTTGTAATTCTTAAATACTACGAGTCAATTCAATGCACGGCTCCTTAACTACATTATTACACAAAGTAAATGCCAAGACTCTCTTTCTTAAAACCGTTGAGGGCGACAACACTTTTCAGTACCACTGTGAGCGGGTTGAGACTTACAGTAGCTTGAGCTTAATGTTGCTTTTTACATAAATTTCCAATAAACCGCAATATGCACTGAGAGGATAGCAACACGTGAAGGATGATGGGGAAAATCCTCAAAGGAGTCAGAGCCATCCATGTTGCCCTGTGGTGCAGGTTTTCCCACTCTAATGAAGGAGAAAGAATTTCTGATGAACAACCTGCTTCAATAGGAATAAACTACAAGGCAGCACTGCTGCTCTGAGGAACTTCAAACTGGAATTGAGTCTTAAAATCCAGATACAAAGAAACAAATCTGCCTTTGGGCGAGATAATTACACCTGTTTGAGTGCAGTTCATCCCTTTTTAATTATTTTATTGCATTAAGCTTTGCAAACAATAAGGCGCTTGACTCAACCGGTTCCAGTTTATTAACAGTTATCACGAAAGACGGGGAAATTATCCCGTGGCAGATTTCTGTCACTTGGTGCAAGACAGGATTTTAGTTGGACAAAAAAACCTTACAACTCCAGCTGTACGCCTTCATTTAAAAGTTACATTGTCCCATTATAAAGTGAGGGTTTGTTTGGTACACCCAGATAACACCAATGCAGTCTGATATAACAGCCATAGATTCTACATTCATGGAGGTTAGAACAATCCGTCAAACAGTCCCATTTAAGACTAGACCAACGATTAGATTCAAAAATACTCATCATAATCTACAGCAGGGGTGTCAAACATACGGCCCGCGGGCCGGATCCGGCCCGCCACGTCATTTTATGTGGCCCGCGAATCCCCCAGCAAAAAAAAAAAAAAAAGATTTTTTTTTTTTTTAATTTTTCTTTTTTTTTTACAAAAATGAAAAGTTAGATGTGAAAATAAAAATATCCCCATGGTTGAAATTATGAGATGCGCCGCCGGTCTCGCCGGGGGCTATTTTGTGTTCATTCGCACTGGACGCGCCGGAGAGGGGGCGTGGCTTATCGCCCTGAAAGCCGTTCAACTGTCCGCCATTAACCATGGAAACAATAACCTCTATTTCTGCTAAGTAGGTGTTGAGGAAGTCACAGATATCCCGGGAAACTAAACTAAATATGTTAGGAGTAGTTACATTTACACCGTCTTACATTTATAACCGGCCCTTTGAGGGCGACCGTGATGCTGATGTGGCCCCAGAGTGAAAATGAGTTTGACACCCCTGATCTACAGCCTCCAAAATGACTAGAAAGTAGAGTCAACACATGAAGCATTGTGGGCCCGATCTTACCCAGCGCAAAGCATCTAATCATCTAGTCTTGGTCTAAAGATAAGGTGTGGTCCGGCACTAAAGAAACTGGTCTGAAGTACATGACGCAGTGTTTTCCTGCTATTTAAAAGCCTCGTTATTCATAGAACAAGATGTGTTCACAACTGATGTACACGCTGCTCGCTTCATGTGGCGAAAGCAATTTCCTCGTTTGAAATGCTAATGTGCCAGGTGCAGGCACACCTGGCTTTTAAAGTTAATGGGCGATGACATCCTGATTGGTTTAATTCATGTTACGCCCAAAACACACCCATGATTAATTAAGAGACTAAATACAACCCCTTGCCTCAGATTATGCGCCATTTAACGAGCAGAAGTGGAGGAAGACATGCGGCAAATTCACTTAGATTTAGTGTGTCCCAATACATTGAATGTCAAATTCTGTCTGCCGAAAAATACAAGGATGTTCTGCTGCATCCGGTCGCATTTTGCAGGTTGCAAGAGCGCATCCTTTTCTGGCCATTTTTACCCACAATCCTCTGCGCTATTAGCAAGAGGGTCAAAGTTTAATGTGCAAAGTAGTACGTCCCAATTCAATGCATAGAGCATGCAACAGCACGTAGTTTGTAAGGACAGCGGTGGTACGTACTAACAGGAAGAAAAAGTAAGCGGTTTGGAAGTCAGCGG
The DNA here is from genome assembly GCA_028022725.1 of Lycodopsis pacificus. Taxonomy (NCBI): domain Eukaryota; kingdom Metazoa; phylum Chordata; class Actinopteri; order Perciformes; family Zoarcidae; genus Lycodopsis; species Lycodopsis pacificus. The sequence continues at coordinate 5,782,810 of CM051689.1, forward strand.
AGAATCTATCGTGTGATTGTTGTATTAGACCACATTAGTTTTAGCGAAGTGTAGCTAATGAACTGACAATTGAGAGTACATTACCTGTGGGACTTTAAAGAAAAAACCTGAACTTGACGGGACAAACTAGGAAATGGAAAGTTGTCAAGCTGAAGTCTTTCCTTTTTTTCAAGAAGTATACGTTTTTTAAATGTACAAATTTTTGAAATGCAGGTACAGTATCGGCAGTGAACAGTTAGACTGTTAATAATAGTTATTGGACAGTTAGTAGGAGTGTAGTGAGGTCGTTATGGTGAGGAGCAGTAAGATTAGGATGGAGGAGAGAGCATAGGAATGCTGACTGTCATGTTCTTCTATATGAATACTCTGTATTTACAGTTTCTTCTGCTTTGCTTCTCAATCGTCAGCTCTGAAATCTGCACATGCGTCATCACAAAGCCTCAATAATCCTCGACTTTGATTGAATATTAGAAATATTCAAGGTGACTCAATTTCTTTCAAATTTGCCCAGATATATTGAGAGAGTTGAAATTGCTGCTGTTGGCAGGTTGTCAGTCGTACAGAACTCCTGTCATGTACCACAGTGCTCCCCGTTAATCTGCCCCGTTCTGAACCACACTCGGCACAGGCTTTGGAAATTGGCAAAAATTGAATAGGGGATTGGCCAATTCCCACACCGCATGTAGCGTGTCACAATGATGTTCAATAGCTTCTCGTTATGAAAGGATCAAAGCGGGGCTGCTATCGCCGCTCCTGAATGGACGAACTGCTCTCCCGGCTGATTCACACTAATCTTAATCGCCTCCGTAAGTCAATGACCCGGCCTTCTCGAGAGACCTGCGGCTTTTCAGCTTTTTAACATGCAGGGTGAAAAGAAGTGGCTTCTGAACTCGTCAGAGAGGAGCATTCTTCTCTGGTTCATCCCTAAATCTCTGTGCAGAGTCTCAGGCGGTGGACATAATCCAACCTCCGAAAAGCGTGTGTTTAGCTGAGTGAGGTTCCTGGATGTGCTATGAACATAGTTTAAGAGATGTAGGAAGAAAAATACCCCAATCCAGACCCTTTCTGACCTTAAAGTTACTGCAAGGAACTTTCATTTTGTGTCGAATTTGGTGGTCCATGTGGACCAAAGTGGTTCAAGTGTTTCCGAGCACCAGATTCCCTTCAGGAAACCTCATTTTACTTCAGGAGTGTCTGACAGTGGGCTGAATCCGACCCAATGGCAACAATGACAATTATTAAGAATAACTATATAGCAATAACCAATCTACTCGCCCATTGTCTGGTTTACTTATGTAGGTCCTAAAGAGACGTCGGTATTCATTTGAGACGCTTTCATAACCAATTCAAAGTTCCTCACATTAACTTTAAAGAATACGAACGGGGAGGAAAAGAAGAATCCAACGTTTTGACGATATTGAGAGGGAAATAAAGAAAGAAGAGAGACATTTGGCGTGTGTGTGTGTGTGTGTGCGGTCTGCCTTCTAACAGCACCAATGTCAGCCCAGTTCTTGGGGACATTTTGCAAACTGAACGCTTGCATTGTCATTGTGCTTCTGGGCTCTGCTTGTTATTGGGTGAATCTTCACAAAAAAAAAGGTCAAAAATGTTTTATTTTTGTTCCACCACCACTCTTCTACAGCCCGCAGCTCTGACTATTTTTGGACTCAAGCTTTTTGTTGGCAAATACCCAAAAGAAGAAGGTGACCTTCCTGTAAGACCACACCGAATGATGAGGTGGCATCGTGTCTGAGGGCTGAAGATCCTTAAGATGTCAGACCGGGTTGATTTCTCTTTGTGTGAAAACAGTGGAGTTGTGCTTAAAGTTTAGCAGTCTGGAGTCTTGAATTCTGAATTGGTTCTTTGTGTTTTTAGTACTTCCTGTTTGGATTCATTGTTGTGCCTCAGATCCTGCTGCTTGATAGTTGAATTGGATTGGATGCCACTTTGGATCCACAAGGGAGAACATCAGGCTGTATTCTCCATGATGTATTTTATTAGGTAGGGAGGAGAAGTCAAGACTGCAACAAACATCAAGCCTTTGATCACAGCTGGACTATTTCAATCCACTGCAATGAGGCTTTTATGTCAACCAAGATTACACCGGGACATTCACTGACTGAGCTTCTACCATCAGGGAAGTGATCCACTCGACTCTGGGTCGAAATGGTCTTTTAAATCAGGACGGGTCTGATGTTCCTTTGTTTGGTGGAGACATACAGGAGATTGAATGTGAATTACACAAACCAATAAACCCTTTTGCTTGATTTAACATGTTTGTTGGTTTATTTTACACAAGCAATCAAGGGAATTAGCTCTTGTATGTATGTCATTGGATAACATTTCCATTTTGGCTACGTAAATAATGAAGGTTGATCCTTTTCTGCCCTTTAAAAGAAAAGCTTTGGTGTCAGTTTTGACTTGGAGTTAGTCTTTGATAAACCAGAGTTATGAATCTAATTCATCTAAAATCCATCGGCTACATAGTCAACACTGTAGATGTTGACCTATGAGTGTAGAAGTGTGATTGATCTGTCCTGATTGACATTAACATTGGTTGTTTGAGTGTATTTTTAGCTATTGTCATTGTACATCACACATTTCAAGAGGGACCAGAAAACTTGTTATCTCCTTCTCACTACCTATACGGTGCAATGTGATGTTCATGGTTTACTTTTGGTTATTTCTTTCTAGTGATGTGTTTGAAGCTCTTTGCAGAACGCATGTGTTTACGAAGCCCTATGACGCTGTGTGTCAGAGGATCCACGTCGCTGTGTAGTAGTGACATAATTCTGCCGACATCAGCTCACAAACGATCAAGCGTTTGTGTTACGTGCTGGATTTCTAAGGGCCACAAGTCGCTAGTAGGAAACAAAGGAAACTATTTAACAATAAGCATAACGTAGCAGAGTCGAGGCAACGACATTAGTGTGAAAGAATATTACAAATGGTGTGTAAAACGCATCGATTTCATTCTAGAGCACGAACGCGCTTCCTTTGTGTTTGTGTTTAGTCAGCATGTTGCTCCTCCAGGAAGCTGAAGAGAGCTAAATCAGGACTTAAGTGAGACAGAAGCTACAGTTTTGGCAAAGCTGGTGTTAGTGAGGTGGATAGGATGGCTGGGTGGGAGTCATAGGGCTGCACAACTAATCACAAGCATTCAAATGATAAAATAATTAGTAATATGGCAACTAAAGTGGAATGAAGTTAGTAGTTTTAGCTGGAATTGTGCAGCCCTGGTGACTCGGGACAGTGGAGCATGATGCAACGGGGGATGGGTTTCACTGTGAAGTCCAGTGTGCAGACGTTACCTGAAGGGTCAGCACTATGTTCTCTGGCTGAGGGAGATCAGATCAGATGGAGAGGGCATGCAGAAGACAAAGGCAACGCAGCGTCAAAGAAAGAGAAAAGCCACCAAACAAAAACGTGGATGAAATGGAACAACAACATAAAAAGAGAATTCAAAGGATTCTGGCATGCTTATCCACATAGTTGCACACAGGCACAACATTCTCCCATAAGTGAGAGGAAGGTGCAGAGCGAACCTTTTGATCTCAGGGAGTGAGAATAAAAAGAGATCTTTGGTTATCGAGGTTGCTTCTTGTGAAATCTAAAGTGATGCACCTCTCGTTAAATTCACAGGTTGTGCCAGTGAAAGAGATGGCCTTGCCTCGGCTTGTAAAAGCTTTAACACCTGAGAGGTGATGGACCACGGAGTGTCTCAGAGGTACATCTCTACTGTATTATATATCACCAATCAGAAAAACATATTGCAATAACATAAAAGTAAAAAACATAAAGCAAAACAACCATTTCCACACACACACACACACACACACACACACACACACACACACACACACACACACACACACACACACACACACACACACACACACGTTACCTTTTGGTATTCCGTCTGAATGGCTCCAAACTTGTCCTTTGTCAGTTTGACAATCAGATCTGTAACGACACAGAGAACACAAACGCTACATAAAGACTGCTGTTTTCGTTATGCATCCATAACTGCATTGTATGCATTTAGCATCTTTTATCTGCTCACACGGTGTCAGAAATGTAACCAGCGTTAAAACCTCGTGGGTTATTGGCTTGTAAAGGAATAAGACTTCAGTAAATGACGGCTACCTTGAGGGGTAGTTTTCTGATGAAGTTATTTGTGGCGTGCATAAAGCTTATGACTTTATTTTACAACCTAATTCATGGTCATTTTCGTCTTTTATATTACTAGTGAAGTGCCCGTTCAGTCTTTCTCAAGGACCGTTCACCCACACAACCTCACACTCCACACTGGGTTTCCTTGAGCAATGCACTTGGCAAGCTTCAGTCGATCGGATGAACGTTTGTTGAGGATATTACGAATGATTATGTCCCGTATATCTGCGGTCTGTCTTTCTTTATCTGTTATAGGACGTCCTGTAGCGAGCTGTCCCCAGCATGGCGTTCGGCGGTGCTATTTTGATAATTGATGAATTGGTCGGTGACTTTTTAAAGGAGAAACAAAGCCAATATTCTCTGATTCCATTTTTTTAAATGTGAATAATTTCTGGGTTCTTTACTCTGTGACAGTAAACTGCATTTCTTTGAGTTGTGGTCAAGAAAAGACATTTGAAGACGTCATCTTGGGCTTTGTGAGACATTGATGGACATTTTCCCCCATTTTCTGACATTTCTTCGACCAAACAACTAATCGATTAATCAAGAAAGTAATCGTCAGATTAATCGACAACGAGAATAACGTTAGTTTCAGCCCCACAGTGAGTAGATAACGCACTACTAATAAATATGTTCGTGGATCTCACTCGGCTCTGCACTTCCTTCCTTTAGCAATACAGCTGTCAAGTGTGAAGTCGATCCAACGATTGGTCGTCCAGAAAGTCGGACAGACGGACGGACGGACAGTCTGCTTCCATTTTAGTTCGACGAGCTTGTTATGGAAACTTTCCTCAGTCAGCTGCAGGAAAGTGCCGAATATAGTTAATGTGGGAAATTATTGCTGTCAAGCTGAAGCTGCAAGTTGTCATCTTTGACAAGATGGTGTCAGGAAATTCAGAGCCCAGCTCTGACAGTGCAGTGCCCCTTCATCCCCATCTCTCCCCTCTGGGTTCAGTCCGGGCCGACTCTGACACAACCCGTACTTTATTTATTTCTGGCCTGACGTCACGTTAGGATCCCGATGGTGTCGTTGACATTCTGGTTTCCTCCGGATCTCACTTTCGTTGTTGCAAGTCATTTTTCAATAACAATTCACTTCTAAACAACCCACTTAAACAACGGAAATCACACAGAGTCAACCCAAGCAAATGTATTTGCTGTCAAACACCGCTCGTCTCCGTTCTCTTTCACATCTACACCTGGAGCAGCGCCGGCTGTGACTCATCACACGATGATGACGGAGACAGCAAGTCTTCTCAGAGGCAATCAGGCGCACAAGGGCTTCTTCCTCCTCCTGCAATGCAGTGTTTCTGTCTCTGAAGGAAGAACATATCCTGCAGATAAACTGTTGACAAAATCACCACAAACAGGCTGATGATCTGCCTGTTATTCAAAGCATGAGATTTGTTTTAATGGGGGGGGGTGCTCCGGGCCCACACTTCACCTCGTTATTACGGCTGTTTAAGAGGAGATGAGCTTATCTTTTTAAAGCAGTCGCGTCTAATTGCCTTTTATTTAAACATTCATTAATGCAGGATTATTTGCCTGAGAGGGCGTTTAGTTTCTCAGTCAGTCTTCTTCACACTCGTGTGATTCCACGCTTGGCCTGTCGGGTTCAACCACAGACTGGTTGTTACAGAACTAGAGCAGGTGCAGCTCAGGTGCCTTGCTTAAGGGCAGGTTGCTAGTTGTTACAGTAAGCAGGTTGGAGGTTGTGATGCACTTTTTCCTGCCGGCATTTTCGCACCATGTTCGGAAAAACACGAATCATCTTTGTAGGTCAACCTGCAGTCCCGGTTGTCCAGCTTCTGGGTTAGTTCCTCCAACAGTCCTTCACTGTTGTGTGTTTCAGCACTGAGCCGTAAACCGATCCGAGCTTCGAGAGGAAAATAGAGCACAGCGAGCCGAGCCCAGCTATCGTTCTGTCTTGTCGCGATGGCCCTTTTGTCTGCGTTACAAAGACGCGCCTGACCTTGTAGGGAATACAAACTGTAACGATGGGAAACAAGATCTCTACAACTGCACAGTCAGCCTTCAGGCGCAGCAATATATGGCAACATATGAGAAGGGCTGCTTCAGATTTGTGCCGACCTCACTGAAAGGCTGACGTTTAGGAAGAAGATATCGGCTCAAAAAGAGGACGATTGAAACACAGAGACGGTTCAATAGCACATTACTGTCAGCACTTTTGGGGAATATATATCCAGTGGAATAAGTATTCTACTGATTACTTTATCATCACAATGTCAGACAATAGGACCCAAAAACTGTAAAGTTTTGTTCTAATGCATGAGCTTGTGTGGTGTTAATATACCACGGTGCAGGGCGGAGAGGATGGCTGAGCTTTTGGTCTTCTCATGCTTCCAGTCAGCTTTTAATCTTCAATATTTAATCAAGACCTTAACTTCCCCCGACATTCACCTCAGGGCTGGCTCCCAGAAGCAATTTAAAGCGTGATCCCGGCGCTTATACCAAACATGTTCGTCAATGCAAATTAGTTTTGCGTTCACCAAATTGATAAGAGACAGTTTTGCAAACCTACTCGGAGTGAGAGAGGAAAGATAAAGGCGGCTCCAGTCTGACCGAGAACGAATGAACGAATGAACAGCAGATTGATTACCAAAGAAACAAATCAACAGGTTTAACTCAGCTGAAGAGGCCGTAGGAGAAATATCTGCACGAGCAAAACTCCCAGCGTCTGGACATATAATAAAGTAAATGAGCTGTAATCACAAGGAATAAAAGAAGCAGTACAGGATGGAGGGATATAAGAGACGGGAGGGAGAAAGAAAGGACAGAGGAAGATCAAACACAGAGGAGGAAACGAGGAGAGGTGAGAGAGAGAAAAGCACCAAGGCGATTCCAGTGAGAGGCGTCTAATCCCTCTCCATGAACCAAAAGCTCACTCGCTGCTCGTTTCCACCCACGTTAACCCCCCCCCCCCGCTCTGCTGCCACTCGACATTTAAAAGGCACATTACATGTGTTTGTCAGGACGCCTTTAACCCCCGCTGAGCTCACCTGTTGTTTGTTATAATGGCACTATCGTAGTTTCAGAGGGCTCCGCTGGATTGTAAACGGCTCTCTCAGTAAAAACGCACGTACAGTAATGAAAGCGTTCTCGCAAATGTGTGAGTGAACAAATGTAAATGCGTAGCAGAGGCCAGCTCCGGTAGCTTCTGAGCTCTGAGCCAAATCGAAGTGGAGGTTTTTATAGCAGACTTAATGAAGCTTTGCAGGGAGCTCGAGATAAAGCAGAACCTGATGAATCTTTCATCAGTTTCACTGGAAGGGAGTCGCCCGCTCAGAGGAATCCTGCCGGCCTCTGTCTCAGTTTGGCTGCCGGGTTTCAAAATAGCAGAGGGAGGAGCTACCTTGATGGCCACGAACACTTTGTTCAAGGTTTCCCAGGGTGCACCTGGACCAGAACTTTATTCTCACCAACGTGGCTTCATAAGTTGTGCAATTACAGTTTCTATTTAGTTTGGTTCAAGCTACAGTTGAGTATTTGGTTTGTGGCGTTGTTTTGAAGTTGGTATGTTTGTGAACCGGAGCTTCTTAGTAGAACATGAGCTCAGCATGTTTATTGATTAACAGGTTTTTGGTCGATCCTTCGTGATTTTGACAGCAGGGAGCCAAAACAAATTCCAGTCCATGTAACCTTATCTGAGCATCTGCATGGATTCGTCCACACTGCACTTCACCCCTAACTGATTACATTTTGTTTATGCTTTCCTTCTATCTGCCGGATAACGACATTCTTTTCCATGTGCTCATTAAATGTGTTTTTCCTGTAGTTTGTTCAAAACATGCAAACACACGGCTCACATGTTGGACTGACACCTGCATTGAGACGACAGCAGTTTGTTTGATATTCAAAGCAAAGGTGTGGATTATTTATTTACACCCCTCATCATACTGTTGACTCTTCTAGTCTGCTTTCTGCAGAGATGGATGAGAAGAAAGAGCTTTCTAGAAGAAGGATAAAATAACACATCTACATTGCTATAATGAGAAGCTGCTGTCTGTGAGGATACAATTCAAACTTGGAAAAAGACAAAAAAAAACATTTTTAACCCAAGTCAAGTGTGAATTATAAATCAAATTCTGATTATATCATTTAGTCATTTCGGTTGTGATTGATTCCAATGGGAGCCAGTTTTCACTTTGTTTCAAATAATCTAAACTTCCACAGAAACGTCTTTGTAAGCTCCAAACAGTTTTTGACTGAAGTGTGGCTGAATACAGTGCTTTCACCTCATCTTACGCCTCCTATACGTCCACTTTTCATGTAACCATCACTTTATATCGAAAGTCATACCATAATTTGCCATATTTATGATCATAAACTTTTAAAATCTCAACACTATGAAACAACTAGTAGATTAATTGAATGACAGAAACGCAATTGACGATTATTATAATTGTGCAAAGTCTTTTTACAGTAAAAACGACGATCGTTCTCGAGTTCCAACGTTACAAATATGATGACTTTGTAAATGGAAAAGATATTGTAATTTGAATATATTGAAAGTATTTTTTAGACTAAACAATTAACAGATGTATTAACTTTTTATTTTCTTGTTTGATCAGTGACACGAATAATCGTTATTTGAAACCCTACAAAGATTAAAAACAAATGAAATAGGAGTTGGAGAAAGTAATTGACAGCTGCCATGTATTATATAACCTCCATAATAACTGTATACTGTACAATAAGACTTTGTGTTTAATTTGTTAATTAAAGAGATACAAGAGCAAAATCATCACAGCTAACAAACTGCGATGTGTGACCGCTAATCCTCCCAGCAGCCCCTCTGGGTGTCCGTGGTGACAAAGGCGATTAATGCCGTGGATTACATGATTTAACAGAACGTTGCAGCCTCCGCCTTCACTGAATACAACAAACACACATGTCCATCTATGCGTCGATCGTCTATGAGGAGCAGCAGAAACACACACAAACATTACATACACCACATACTATGTAAACCTTTAAGAGTTTGATCAGAAGAGCTACAACAAGCAGAGTTAATCAGAGTTATCTGAATATGATTTTATGTTTGCTGATCTTCGTTCAGCTTGTTATCTTTGTGTAACTTTATATTTGTGTCCTCCAGTGTATTAAACCAAATGCAAGAAGTCATACGAGACCTCAGCGCTAATAAAATAGTCCAAAATTAATCTAATTCTTATTTATATCAGAAAATATCTCAGCAAACAGTTTGTCAACCTCTCCAGACATTTGACGCCAGCTTTCAGTATTAATAGAGTCCAACACCTCCACTCTGACCTGTTTCAGTGAGTAGAGACCGATGTATTCTCCTGACTCTAACGGCATGAGAGCAGAGCGAAGTGAAAACCAACGAGGGTCTCGGGCGATATTGTGAAGAACACGGCGTCTACGACGCACAGCTTGACGCTTCAGTACAGCTCGACAGCGACGCAATTGTCTCTGTTCAGTGATGTTTATGTTTTTGAGTCTTTCCGCTATTTGATAGAATTCCTTTGCAGTTTTTGTTGTCATGACAGTGGTTTGCACAGTGGGAGTGGGAGGGGAACAAGGATGTGCCTGTTGTGAAGCGGTGAGTGTAACCAGTAGGACATCCTGTGGTTGTTATTGAAGCAGAGCTGTTGAGATGACTGACCTTTGTAAAGGCTGCGCTGAGGCTGCACGAGCTATTCAGGAATATCATGTATCGCACCGTCCATGAGAAGCCAATAACCTCGTCCCCGTGGGAGATTAAAGCCCTTCTTTTTTTTTTCTTCTAATAAACGTCACACAAAACAGGTCCGATTGACAATGAGGCTGCCCGGAGGGCGGTGAGACGAGTGATGAGTGTTGAAGGGCGCACAAAGCACTTTTCCCACTATGGTGCTGAAAAGAAAACGGATTTCTACCGAAGCTCGGTTTTAACCTTTCCCTTCTCTGCCAGACAAGCACACACTCCGTCTCTTCTACTTGGTCCAGTCACCGCTGTGACTTTGACACTCGGGCGTTCCCTCTTCTAGCCGGTAACGTTGTAAACCTGGGAGTCTGAACCTCATCTGCAGCGGCTGCACTCGCTCTAAATCAATTTGGAAAGAAAAAGCCGTGTGAAATTGCAAAAATGTATCTTTGTTAGGCCGTGCGTGACACTCATTCAGATGGGATCTTCATCTTGCTGCTATATTAAGACAGCGCAGCACAATACCTGCACTGTGGAGATATATTCGTTATATTTCAGTCAAATTCTTTACATCTGGTGATTCAATCATGAAATCCACTTTGCGAGCTGTGTGAAGCCTCTCTTTGTTTATGATGTGCTAAATATCAAGTCGATATCAAGCAGTTTGCAAATACTGTTTAATACAGTTTAACACATAAAATGAACAAACCGTGATGAGGATCCCCGAAAAGAGGACTCCGTGAATAAACGATGTGCAGTTTAAAAAACTAAATATCAAAATCAATGCGTACTGCAGGAACTGGAATGGGAGCGGAGCAAATCTTACAGACGAGCGCTGCTTGCTGCTCGACGCTGTTAATGCTGCTGGTGTCACAACTGAAGCTTATTTTACGTCCTCGACTATTTTAAGTTGCTCTGCTTGAGAAAATGTAGAATCGGCAGAAAGTGTAAAAGAGGACGAGGCGGAGGTAAAGACTTGGCAGCTTGATATGACAAATGGCGAACAGGTAACACGGCATTTTCTTAAGTCTAGTCTGGAGGCTTTGTGTGTAGGAGGTCGGGGTGGTTAGGTCAAACAAACAGGACTTTCACCAAGGAGACCGCTGTTTCCGTTTGAAACTAAAAGTCAACTGTTGACGTATTTACGTATGAACTTACGTATGTAACTTCATTTACGTAACAAACGTACTTATTCAAACCCAAACCGAACCAAGTAGTTTTGTTTGAATTCACGACATTAACAGCATGTTTAAAACTGTGACGTGTTGGGACGGAGAACGGGACATTAAATGTGTAGCCGTGACACGCGAACGGTCCTTAGGCGTCTTATTTAAACGCCTTCCCATTAGAACACACTGCAGACGGACAAATAAAACCACAGAGAGAAATAATTCACTCTCTCAGAAGAGGAAGGACAGAAAGATGGATCGATACATCGGTTAGTAAATCGATGCATAAATGATAGTTAGGTGGAAAGATTTAAAGATAAACGGATGAAGTTGGAAGATGATTGTCATGCTGTCTGTGCTGTATTTACTGACGGCAGTGTGGCTGGGGGGAAAAGGGGGAAAAAAATTCCAATCAACTTGTCCAGAAGCCGGCAGCCGAATCAACAAAGCTCTGACATTCCCCCTCCTAAGCCGCGGCAGTTGTCTGTGACACCGTTGCTAACAGGCTTATTACAAATATAAATAAATAAGTAAGGAAGTAAGCCTGGCCATGGGGATACACTTTCCACACCACGAAAACTTCCTTCAGCCCTGCTCCGCTTGTAAGGCACAACAAAGCAGACAGATTCCTGAACAGAAGGTTGTGAACAGAAGCTGTTGCCAACTACGTAGACGCTCCCTCACGAAGTTATCTGGGGACACGCACTGAAAACGGGACGGAGCTTTATGTGACGAATTCAATTCAGCAGGAGTTGTAACACTGATGTTTGGCCTCTTCGTCGCTTTAGTGACATCAACAAGGTGCCTTCGTTTTTGACACTCCTGTGTTATGCACAACATTTTCACATAAATACTATTATTTAAAGCTGATACGATCAATATGTTTGTATAAACAATGGATCAAATGACTGCATTTATGAGATCTCTACAGTTTCCGTCAGCTCTACGGAGTGTTTTGGCGTCTTTCGGCTCATTGTTTTGGTTTTACAGCCTGCGACTTTAACTGGTTCAGTCTCACTCACAGCGCTGTTTCCGGAGCAGTTAGCGACTAGCTGGTGAACAAAGTGGAACCTCTAGCTGCTCAGGAGCCAGATATTTCCCTCAGGAGTGTGTGAGAGCAAAAACAGAGTTCAAGGAGCTGAACATCTATTGGGTGGACAGAAAAACAAGCCTAGATCAATGCTGATGTTGCTCTGGATCTCCTGCATGTGTATGAAGGCGACTGATGACTAACGCGTTCGACTTATCAACTTATCTTTTGTGTTTACAGGTTCTTACTGCAGCCCCCAAATCACCAAAATACCATTAAATGCAGATTTGATCCTCACACTGTAGTGAGTGTGCCGACAGCAAAGTATAGTTTTTACAGTTTATTCAACAGAAGTCAGGCAGGTCTTCATCTTAAACACAAGACGCAACTCTGCTAATAAACAGAATAGTAACCGAGCAGAAGAACGAGTAAAAGAAAAGGAAATTTGAACTTAAATTTGAATGAAAAGAGAAATCAAGCGGAGTACCACCTCCGCTTTTTGGCAGCATTTAGAGCTCTGCGACCAAATTGAATATGTGTAATTAAACAGAAGAGTTCAGCTTTAATAACTGCATATGTCACGGCAGTATGTTTAGCCTTTTGACACCTTCTGGAGGTGTCATGGTGGCCTCGGGCTGTGATCAGACACGAGGCTTTTCTCAATGTCGAGCAACAGAAGGAGCTGAATCCATGCCAGGGATATTTCGTCTTCCTTGTTGCTACGCAACAAAAAAGTCTTTCAGTATTTTGGGATAATGGCTTTTTTTTTGGGGGGTGTTTTCCAGAAAACTCTTTACTGGAGTGAAACAAAAGGAGACAAACAAGAAAGATGGAGAGATGAGAATTGTGCAACTACAGTAAAGTCCTTAATATTATTCACATACTTTAAACATCTACATAGTTTACCAGCAATACAGAGGAGTCGCCCCCTGGTGGACATTAGAGGGAATGCAGCTTTAAGATACTTCAGCATTGGCTTCACTCTTCATGACCGGCGCTTGCAGCCTGCTGTGTCCTCACTTGACACTTCAATGCAACCTGCCTGATCAGATAGCGATCGTATATATAGATCGTATATATATTGGCCGTATAGTGGCTATAAAACAGTGGATAAACACATTTGGTTTCTGATAAATTCTTCCCATTGAAAGTCCTCCGTCGTTTTGTTATTTAAAATGTTTTTATTTGAAGCAGCAAAATCAGGAGTGTAAACTCTGATTCGGTGGGTTTTTCCTCCACTAGATTGATGGTTTCATCAGATCCGGTTTTGCTAAATGTCTTCCAGTGAATGTTAGTGACTTGACATTTAACTGAAATGTTTCTGATAAAGGACAGCAGGCAGGCAGGCGTGTGTGTGTGTGTGTGTGTGTGTGTGTGTGTGTGTGTGTGTGTGTGTGTGTGTGTGTGTCCTGACTGTTGGTATCAGAGATAACTTCCCATGAGCTTAGTGCAAAAACACCTCCGCACAAGGTAAACACTCTTGTTACCATAGAATCTGTAACTATGGAGAGAGAATCAGGCTCAGCTTTACACAACCAACAGACAGGAGGACACACACACACACACACACACACACACACACACACACACACACACACACACACACACAGACTTACACAACTACAAAGTGGAAAGGAATTTCATTTAAAACTGTTAATCTTTTACCTTGATGACTTGGTAACAGTGTGACGACCGGTGACATTTGCAGGATTAAACTGAGGTTGAGAGAGTGAGAGGTTGAGAGAGCGAGAGGTTGAGAGAGAGAGAGAGAGAGAGGTTGAGAGGTTGAGAGAGTGAGAGGTTGAGAGAGCGAGAGGTTGAGAGAGCGAGAGGTTGAGAGAGAGAGAGAGGTTGAGAGAGAGAGAGAGGTTGAGAGAGAGAGAGAGGGTGAGAGGTTGAGAGAGTGAGAGGTTGAGAGAGCGAGAGGTTGAGAGGTTGAGAGAGTGAGAGAGAGGGTGAGAGGTTGAGAGGTTGAGAGAGAGAGAGAGAGAGGGTGAGAGGTTGAGAGAGTGAGAGGTTGAGAGAGCGAGAGGTTGAGAGGTTGAGAGAGTGAGAGAGAGAGGGTGAGAGGTTGAGAGGTTGAGAGAGAGAGAGAGAGGGTGAGAGGTTGAGAGAGTGAGAGGTTGAGAGAGTGAGAGGTTGAGAGAGTGAGAGAGCGAGAGGTTGAGAGAGCGAGAGGTTGAGAGAGCGAGAGGTTGAGAGAGTGAGAGAGTGAGAGGTTGAGAGGTTGAGAGAGAGAGAGAGAGGGTGAGAGGTTGAGAGAGTGAGAGGTTGAGAGAGTGAGAGAGCGAGAGGTTGAGAGGGTGAGAGGTTGAGAGAGTGAGAGGTTGAGAGAGCCAGAGGTTGAGAGGTTGAGAGAGTGAGAGAGTGAGAGGTTGAGAGAGCGAGAGGTTGAGAGAGTGAGAGGTTGAGAGAGCGAGAGGTTGAGAGGTTGAGAGAGTGAGAGAGTGAGAGGTTGAGAGAGTGAGAGGTTGAGAGAGCGAGAGGTTGAGAGAGCGAGAGGTTGAGTGCCTCCTTCTTTTGTACCTACGCTGGTGTAACTAATAAGAACGGTATTAGTTGGTCTTAACCTGTATCAGGAAGTTGTCCCTCACATTTCAGTCGGTTTTGTTCTCAGCCTTTTGTTAGATATTAATGTTAACGCATCACACGAGACACACGTTTTCCATCTGTGTACATACAGTAAATGTATGCGAGTGGGTGTATGAAGAGCACTTTCCACACTCCGCTTAACTCTGTTTCCACACATGAGTAGCACGCACATAACAACCGAACATCCTCGTCTCTTATCTGCTCACATGCGTGTTGTCGTGCTGTAAATACAATCCGGTCTGCAGATTTAGTATGTAAATAAACTTGACAGCCTCCCCTCAAGTGGAAATCACATTGATGGGTAGAAATGCATGACAAAGGGAGAGGCACACACACACACACACACACACACACACACACACACACACACACACACACACACACACACACACACACAGATAAAAATAAATCTGGGCGACATGGCAACAGACGGTAATACAGAATGATATGTTGCACAGGGTCTTCAATCTGCAGTCTTATCCACTGACTGCGAGAAATAGCAATATGAATCCTGTGTACCGAGGCTCTGAATGATAAACACGAAGTGGACCGATATGCCCGCATCGATGAGTGAAGTGTAGTCTGCTGTGTGTCACACTGTGTAGTTCAGGAGGATGATTAGTATTCTGCAGACGGCTGTTCATAACAGTACTAGTAAAGATGAATCTGTTCAGTTCAGAAAGTACAATGAAGAAGTGATGCTCTGGCCTCATTCATTGACATTTGTTTTGTATTCTGTTTCAGGCTTCCGGCTGCTCGGTGCTGATTGAAGTGGACTGGACAGCCTGTTACATCTTGAGAACACTGAGACCAACGTCATCCAGGTTTAACAGGTGAACGTGGGACGCCTACACACTGTTCTACCGGGACATACCATAGTTTACCTTTCTGTCTCAGAGCTCAGCTTCATGCTTAAGGTGTTCCTCATGGAATGCCAGAAATCCAGTAAATCAACATTTTTAGAAGCCACATCGCTCAGCCAAACACTCACCAGATCATCGTTTTCTCCTAACTATTGAATGGTGAGCTTTCTACAGCGCTCTGCTCTTAAGAAGTTATTCAGGAGTCCAAGGACAAAAGGCCAAGCAGTCTGCTCAGTGCGCTGACTTCCGGACAGGCAGCCAAGAGGATTGTCTCTGCGGTGTGGCCTCTGCAGGTAAACAACCTCCCAGATTACCACCAGATAATCGAGGCTGAAGCAAGGTTGCAAAGGTGACAATGACGGACAGGAAGTGTGTCCTGCAGACCAATCCGAGGAGACAATCTAACATCTGACCGCCGACAGTTAACGCGAGGGAAGGAGACGTGCTATTAGATTGTCTAAAGCAGAACTTCCTCAACAGGACCGCACAAAAAAAAGCTAATTTTAGCCATTCAGATGGTGTTATTATCACTCATGCGTGTATTATGCAAAAGACGGAGAAGCTTTTGTGCTTTTCTTGTACTAAATAGTGTAAACTAGACAGTGGCCGGTTTAACTCCCTGGTCCAACAATCAACAGTAGCTCATCACTTTGTGAAAAGATTAATTCGATGAATTAATAATGGGCACACTGAAGTTTTGATCCCATTCAAATAAAGGAGAAGTATCAGATACGGTGGCGAAAAGTATCTACTCTGAAAAGCAGTGCCGTTAATGATGAACTCAAGCGGCACTCATCGTTTCTGGTGTGATGAAGTCAACCAGGGCTGTTTGGGAATGACCCTAAACGCCTTATCATCAATGTTACCTTTGTAATATGTTTTTGTCTGCTGTGTACTGTGTTGTTGTGTACTGTGGACTGTGTCGTCTGTATGAGTTTTTGGGTGGCAAATGAGTTTCCCCACTGGGGATTAATACAGTTTTCTAATCTAATCCAATGTTACCTTTGCTCGACGGAGCACATCTTGACACGCAGCTTGTCATTGTGAGCTGCATCACGTGACACAGCCATGTTCCTCCTCTTCAGGGGAAGCGTCTGTTCACCGCTGAGTGACGGCTACAAACATCTAGTAAAGAGGTATGACGAGCGTCACCGGGGCTAAACGGCACGTTGGCAGAGGAAGGCCTTTTTTTAGAATAGTCATCTGCGGCTTGACACCCCTCTCTCCTCTGTCTCGGTTCTTTAAATAAGCTGATCTTCGCAGCCTCTTCTCGCTCCAGCGATCTTTTGATTTTGGCCTCTACCTGTGCTTTCGCTCCGCCTGGCTTTGCCACTTTTCTCACCTGCTCCGTCTGTGAGCTTAAGCTAATGGCGGCATTATAACATTACCTTGAACTGTCTCAAACTTTCGACAATCTTAATGCCATGGCTCTTATCTCCCACTTACTTAGTGTGCTGATATGCCAGCTCCTGGTGAAGCAAGCTGTCCAAATGAGATGCATCACTTTCCTCTGTGGCTTGTTAAGTCTATTGATCTGCCGCTTCCCCTTTTTACTGTGAGAAAGCACTTCAACGCTGAAGCTCAGTGGCACAGTGAACGGCCTGTCGCTGTTTAGATGTGTCGTGCAACACATTGTGATGGAGTCATGCGGTGCCGCTTGAGTGTCTTAGTAAATGTTGACCAAAGCTTTATCAATAAAAGAAGCACGTTCAATTATAAAAGCTTTTGTTTGAAGCACTTTCTGTCCCTTCACACAACACTTCATACAACAACACTTTAGTTATTTGAAAGCAAACAGAGGGGGGCCTTTGAGTCTGTAACAAAGCTCGTCTTGGGTTCTCTTTTGAAGGAAAACTGTGCATTGGCAGTCAAAGTGAAATACACAACAAAAGGAAACAGTAGTACTGGCAAAGTAAAGGCCCAGACACCAAACCGACGTCTAAGGGCTGGCGGTAATGAAAGCTAATTATCGCGTCGCCTCTAGTCGCATGTGTCTTCGCCAAAAAGTTGCAGTTTAACACACCGCAAAGACGACATCCAGGTGATTATGCAATAAAGAAAACCTTCATAATAATATCACATTTCATTTCTGCCAATAGATCCCCTAAATACTACACAGTGTACCTTTTAAGCTGAAGCGTGATTCCACCGCCAATTCAACACGCTCAATCTAGCGAATAGCCAACAGGGCCACAGAGGTAATAAGAGTCTGCAATGATTCCAGTTTGAACCGGTAACCTTCACACTTTTAAGTGGAATTTGTGCATTAAAATGTTTTTTTTTCTCAGGTATTTGCGGAGTACATTTAGTAAGTTGTAAGAGGACATTGTCTTAAATTTGCAGTGTGATTTTTACGCCTATTCAGGCAGATTCTTGAGAGATACAAGAATAACAAATGAGTTGGCCGGGGGGCAGAAAGCTACAGTAACTGAGCTGTTTATAATAGGACACCGATATTATCTAAAATAGCCAACGTCTTCTGTCAACTGTTGCAAAATGCGAGAGGTGTTTGCTTCCCAGAGCTGGTGAGGCATTGAAATACAATCCAGGACGTCCAGTTGTATGAAGGCAAGGCAAGGCAAGTTTATGTGTATGGCACATTTCAACAACAAGGCAATTCAAAGTGCTTCACACAAAACCATTAAAAGCATCAAAACATAAGGCAAAAGAAAAGGAGATTTAAAAACAATTAAGAACATTCATTAAAACATTAAAAAACAGTGTAAGAAATAAAATGCAGTGGTAAAATGCAGAAATGCAGGAAATTGATTAATATATGAATTGAATGTGGTTCAATTAAAGGCAGCAGCAAACAGAAAAGTCTTCAATCTTGATTTAAAGGAGCTGAGGGTCTCAGCAGACCTGCAGCTTTCTGGGACTTTGTTCCAGATGTGTGGAGCAGAAACACTGAACGCTGCTTGTATGAGGTAGCAGGAGATCCGTGGTGAGAGGCACAACATGCTGTTTATGTGACTACAGAGGGATTTTACAGCTCATGCACTGATGTTACACACATCTGAACTCTTGACTCTTTGATGGTCTCATTACTAAACAAGCTAGCTTGAGATCCAAGGCACTCGTAAAGAAACGTTTGATGATCCCACAAACAATAACGAGCTCATAAGTAGTGGTTCATGTAAATGGAGACATAATAGCTTAATGGACTGTAATTGCTTCATAAAACTACCACAGATTTAACGGATCCATAGTTTAGGACGAGTCCTCGGTTTACAGCTGATTTAAATGTCACATAAACGGTTATCTCCTTCTCTTCGGTCTTTTATTGGGCCAGGGAAACATGGTATCCTCAGCAAGAGCGTTCGTCAGTTGAGGGAGAGGGAAGCTTTTCCACTTTGGAAATGGATGGAAGACGTTAAACCGGCCTGTCCGCCACCATCTTAACTCTCCAATGAACCTTTGAGATGCTCAGCTTTGGCCTGTCTGTAGCCGTCTCCTTCATTACATCGATATCTTTAAGCACAGGCATGTGTCGGTAACATCGTGCTGATTTTAGGGAACGATGATGTGTCATCAGGTGTTCTTGGGCTCGCTTCGTTCACAGCTGGCCACCTCGTCTGGCTGGCTGAGCCTTCAGAAAGACTAATCCCAGATTTGTGGATCCATTTCAGGAGTAACAACATGTAGCCGAAGTCTATTTTGATATCTTTTCACAGGACTGTAGCTGCGGGCGAGGAATTAAAGAGCCGTACAATGTTTCTTTTTGTCTTCTCCCACAAAGCTCGGGCAGCCGCAGCTTAAATGTGAAAGAAGCCGGCGTGCGGTTTATATCTTTCAACCTGCGAGAAAAACCTCTGAAAAGCATTTCTCTCACAATGAAAACAGCCGAATGCAACACAGCGTCCCATTTATTCTACAACACAATAACACAGATAATTAGGAGATTATCATCCTCCGCCACACAAGGTTTTTATGACAATAACACTCATCAACCTGTGCAAGCTGCAAATCATTTTATCTGTCGATTAATCTGATATTTTGTAATCGATTTAGCAAACGTTTAGACGATATAATGCCCATCACACTTCATATTGAATTTTCTGTTGGTTCCAAAGTACAAATATATTAAATTCACAACGATAGAAAACATCGTAGCAAATCATCACATTTATGATGCTGGACGTTTTGCCGATTTTGCTTAATGAGTTGAACAATTCATTATCAATTCTGCTGATTCTCATTGATTTAGTTCGGCTTCATGAATCTACTTCACGAGGGAAAAACGGAGAATGTCGGATAATTACCAAAATCTTGAGTTCCTGGTGAGTTTTCCACCACAACAAAGGAAAAAAAAGATAAAAGTTTGACGTAATATTGACGAAAATACATATACGATAGAATAAGTTCGTAATTAAATACAGGAAGTCAACGTTTTTAATCACCATCTCATCTCAGTTTTTACTCGTCATGAGTATTGTTTTTGTCCTCCATAGCCTTTCATATATTTCTCATTCTGTGAGAAATTAAGTTTTGAGATCAGTCAGAGGTTTCTGCCACACACACACACACACACACACACACACACACACACACACACACAGTGCAGAAATCCATTCATCGCGCACGCCGCACTTCATCTGCAGTCGAGTTTCATGAAATTTCACGAGATTATCCTGATGCCAAACGCAGAGAAATGGTTTTTGAATCTTCAACTAGAGCTTGTCAGAAGCCAGCAGTAAATGAATAGTGAATGTGTGTTGTTTGAATGATAAGCAGAGCGTTGGAGCGTAGAGTTTATCCAGCATTTCTCGGGTATGTATTTTGTACCACATAATAAAATATCTGTAAATATGAACAGTAAAATGTTTCTGTACGCCTTCACCTGCGACGGCCTCCTCTCCTCTGTGCAGCAGTGACACATTGGCTCTAGTGATCGCTGCTTTATGTTGCAGGCCGGTGTGCCCGTTAGCGGTGCCGAGGGCCATCACCGTCAGTGCAATGACATGACTGCACGTGACGGCTCGAAAACACTGCAGAGGAACCACACACGTCGCTCTCTCTGTCGGGGAGATGCTACTACAGTATGACTGGGTCATGCTCGTGAAGATGCAACATTCATAATCACTTTATTTATAGAGGGGGTTTATGGCTTTGCTTGGATGGTAAATGCATGTTATTTGTTTATATCACACATTTCAGGATTGGTGAAAGATCACCATGTCTGGTTGGTTTGATACGTAATTAGATGTCATATTAACCGGCCTTTTGTGCTTCTTATCATTTTCTAGTTTAGTAACAGATGGAAGCTGAGAGAAGTTTAAAATATTGAGGACATCCTGACATATTTGTGGCGTCGGCCTCAGGGCAGCGATCCAATCCCTCAGAACAATGCAAAGCAGCAACATGGTCCCATTTTCAGGATGTGTGGACGACCAACACGCTGAAACACCAGCAAACATTTGAGACTAAAATGTAAAAAAAAGAAAATCCATCAGGGTTTGATCATTGATGGAATGTAAATATTTTCCATGTGTGTCGGCTCATGTTGGCCACATTTCAGCCGGCCTGAAGACAAAAACGTGAAAGTATAATATGCATTGACAATGTTTTAATATTAAGAAGCGAGACAAACGTTTAAGGAGCTGTTTGTTTCCCCGTTTCCAACTGACCGTCAATGCTGCTTTATTTTGCCAAAGACCACAACTGTCCCCAAACCGGAACCATATTGTTGTTATTGTAACATTCTTTTATAATGCACAGCTGCGGCTTTACTTGTTATGCATAGGAAGTAGCCAGCCACACCAGTGAGTATCAGGCAGTGGAAGTGCAACACAGTGTCGGTCATTCAAATATGAGCAAGAATACCTCCCAGCATTACAGTCTGCAGCTGTAACTCTACAGTCTGACTCCCAAGAGGACGGCCTGAGGGCCAGAGTGAAACTTTTGGGTTTTGTTTCCAAAGTTAAAAAAAAAAAAAACTTTTACACTGAAGCTTATATCAGCCCTGGAACCACATAACGCTGACCCGATAATACGGTGTAGAAGTGTGCGGACGGCAGCGATTACAGATTAAAAAAAAAAGATATTAAAAGAGCATCGGCCGATTGTATATTCACGGGTGTTGCGATGACGCAAGAGCTGCGCTGAAATGAGTGTAAACAAATTAATTATTTAACTTTATGGAAATCACTCCGGTTTAAACTTCTAATTGCATTTGCTAATTTTCTGCAGAAAAAAAGCTTAATTATGGACAGTGAACCTCAGTCACACGTTTCATTTTTTCATGCTCGATTCTATTGAGTTACTGAAGCCATTTTGTAGAGAGACCAGTGTGAAGCTCAGTTCAGGATTTCGGCTTTCTGTTCCCACCGTGATAACTTGTAACGTACGACCTCAAAGGCCTACACACAGTTATGCAGTGTCTTTTTGTGCCCTTCTGTTTGTTTTTCCCCCCCAGAGGGCTCTTGTGTGTCTGAATGCACCTTTAAAGTCTTCTTAAACTGCCGATGCCATCTGCGACAAGCTGTCCACAGACTGCGAGTGTCTATATGCACAGTTCAACCCGACCCGACCTTTTAACCCTCGTGCACCTTAAGCAACTGAGCTCCCGCCGCACCAACAAGAACGTCCTACTCAGCAGGACACGCACACACAAATTTGCAATAAGATGGTCTTGACTGAGACGTACACGCCTTTATAGAAATATATATATATATATATATATATATATATATATATATATATATATATATATATATATATATATATATATATATATATAATAGAAAAACCAAGCACCAGCTCATCTTTACAGCACACACGGTTCTGCAAGTCATTGCTGTCCGCTTGTTTTTGATATTGTAAAAGGAGAAGTGATTCAGATCTGCCAGAAAACGTGTTGATTGCAAATGTAA
Source organism: Lycodopsis pacificus (assembly GCA_028022725.1). Classification (NCBI taxonomy): domain Eukaryota; kingdom Metazoa; phylum Chordata; class Actinopteri; order Perciformes; family Zoarcidae; genus Lycodopsis; species Lycodopsis pacificus. The sequence goes on from CM051689.1 coordinate 5,805,177, forward strand.
GTCCTTTTGGGGGATCATCACAGCATCTAATGGTAATCTCCACAGATGTGCTCGCTGCCGGAGAAACCTCTAATTAGGAAAACGTTTGAAACTGGCTGAAAAAGACTGAGTCATGACTGCGTTTCCCTCTTCCGACACCGTCCCACCGTTAAAAGATTTCCCCGTCCTCCACTGAGATGTTAAAAGCGCACGGTCAGCGCGTTGCTCAAGGACACCTCGGCAGAGCAGATGCTTGCTGTCGTGGCGCTCGAGCGCCGACCTTCCGCTTGAAGGACGCTCTCTTTAATCACGTTACCGCCGTAGAGTAGAGGAACGCCGCCCGCAGCGCCAACCGCCATCCACACGCGCTACGACTGACCCGCCGGGTCTCTCCCGATTCATGATCCATCACCAGGTTGTTTTATTCTGGTGCAGTCAAAGGGAGCCGCGTTCACCTCTAAGGTGACGTGAAATTACTCTTATTTGGCTCCCAAATAAACATGTTGGCGAGTGTGCAATGCTGCTAAAATCACAGTTTGTTTCCGTTCGTCTTCGCCATCACTCGGCGGTTCTTGATATTTCTGCTTCGGCTGTAAAATGCCAAAAGGCGCCGTGTGCAGACTAATCCACTGACAGTGATTCGCCACGCTGGTAATTTGGTTCTTGTTCACTGTAATGGGCTATAATGATGTTAATAGGCTTTTTGCAAAAGATTATGAGTACAATTTTGATATGAAATTGTAATTTGGAGAAAGTACACTGCACGAGTGTAAAACAACAATTAGTGTTATTGTTTTGGATTCTTTAATAAACCAGAGTCTTTGGTTAATTGATCCATTCTGGGGTTTACTTGGAGGCCACGTTAAGTTGCAATTGACAACTTATCAAACTACAAACTGTTGCGTCGCTCTCAAACGATGTTCACACTTTGTGATCGGTCTGATTTAATATTTATTTATTACCCGGAAACATTTTTTTTAACGTCCCTAAATAAAGACAGGTGATGCCTCTAAATGTCAGAGGCATCACCTGTCTCTTCAAACCTCAACAACTTTGTGGAGGTCCACTATTAATTCTGTGAAATACCCATTTAGTAGTTAAACAGTACATATTTTTAATCGACCTTAACGATTTTGTGTGATTTAGCAAAATCGACATGTTCAATGTTTACTATGTAGGAAGGGAGGGAACTTTAGTTCAGCAGCAGAAAACATTTGAGGTTTGAGGTTTGAATCTGAATAGACAGAAGCTCGACTCTTATTCACCTCTGTAGTTGAGATGTATCTGCATTTAACAGTAAAAAGGCTTTTTCTTTGTGGATATTTCTCCCTTTGAACATGAAAGACATCAAAACCAAAACAACGTCTTCTACTTTGTAATTCCAGTGAATCTTTGATGCGCGTCACGAAGAGCTTCGATCTCTGCTTTGTCCTTGGTTCAAAAATCTGTTGAAGGCTTCCTCTTCACTTCCTTTCATGTTCATATGTGTCCTTCACCGAACACCGCCAAAGCCCCATAATGCACCTGGACTCCCTTTTGATGGGCGTTAAATAACAATCATGGCCTGAGATTGCTTCACCTCACTGGTGCAGCGAGGCTTATTTATGGTGAACCGAAGCGCACCACGACGGCTGCCGTCTTGAACTAGTGGCAGACTTTCAGCCTCTGCCGTCTGTAGGTGCGGTGTCTCCTCGAGCAGAGGGAATACAGTCGCTAATGAGAAAATGCTTCCAACAGGGATCTGCTGCACGACGGTGGCTGGCAGCAGCTCCCAAGCCGCGCTCCCCCACAGGCGTGACATGATACTATTCAAAGTGCAGAAGCAGCTTAAAGCACCTCTGTAAGCGATGGCTGATTAATTCAGAGACTTGGAAAAGCAAAAGTAAAGTTTAGCGTTTTTATTTGTTAGTTTGGGGAGAGTCGTGGATGAGGACTTTAAATTCCTCGTAGCTAAAGGTGACTGATGTGTGTCCACCTGAAGTCATGTTTTAGTCTTTGGTCATTATGTTCTCCCTCGTGGTGCGACGAGGACAAACAGGATCACCAGGTACAACCAAAGTTACAGCAATCAGCTGTCTCCCTCCTTGTATATTCAACTTCATCCACACCCACTGCATGGGTGAATTAATACATATTCAGCAAATAGGAATTTAAAGAGATTCCCAGCTAAACATCTTTCCATTCTGTTCTCGGACGTTATAATTTATGTTGCAGAATTCTCTACCTACGAGATTCACCAGAAGAGAATACCGATGCGTATTTATTAAGGATTTAACAGCAAAATCGAGTTTTCTTTTTTTTATCCGTCAGTGATTCAGCCTGAGAGAGAACAGAAAACACTCCTGTTCCTTCTTATCATTAACTCCTTCCCAGCCGTCGCACTGCTTTGTCTCTCATTAAAAGGTGCCGACTGTCTCTCGGGCATCGTGGCTCGATCCCTAAATGTCCGGTCATGTTTGAATGAAGCTGTAATGAAGATTCAGGTAACAGACACCAAAGTCTAGATGAAAAAACAAATAATAGCACTTATTCAGCTTGTTGAAGCCTGCAATGTTTTGTATTTCATATCCACACTGCAGCCAAAAGGTGTTGAAATCGGTAAAAGCAAACTGTAAAAGCACTGTTCATTTGCTCGCCGTGGGCGTCGGTTGACGACGTTCGATGCCTCTCCGCTAATAAACGCCTCCCACGAGCTCGGAGCCGGCTTGATGCAGAGAATGAACGCGTCGAACATTCACGAGATTATAAAGACGTTTCACAGACGATGTCACGCAGCGACTGTGGAGGATGTGGTGATGGGGCGTCGCTAATTACACACCGACAGATTCTGCGGCTACAACAATATGTCAGGCCGAGATTGACGGCTCGTTGGTTCCTGACTGTGTCGCAATATGTTCCTTTTACCGCGAGTCTCATCCGTCCAGGTGGTGTTGAGGTGTGGAGATGTAGGCGGCTAATACTGACCACTGAGCTCCATGTCTGTGGTGCTTAAACCTCCTAAACTTTGTTGGTTTGTTTTTATGTTTTCTACCATATTACATGGTCTTCATCAGAACTTTGGGTTTGCTCTAATATCATAGATCTGTTGACGTGCAATCTCTGGAGGATTTTGAGTTGGTATTTTGTCTAAAAACTATATTCGTAAGGAGACGGTGCGGTTGAGTTTTTGAAATGTAAAGTCCGGAGCTTTAGGAAATCAACAACAATGTAGATAATTGTTCAGGTATAATTTTTTTAATTGAATATCTGTGGATTATGTTGATGTTATGTGAGATAACAGTCTGTTGGTTGATCGATCCAGCTGGAGATGTCGCTCTGGTGCTCTGTGATGTTTTGTATTGTTTGTTATTTTCTGACATTTTATAGACGCAATGATAATAATTGATAATGACAATAAGTTGTAGCCATAATGTCACAATAATGTCAAACGGATCTGTTCAGTGAGATTTGAGCGTTTTTATCTCTGTACTCGTAAAGAATGGACTGTCAGAACAACTGACTATAAGATGAACATCTCTTGATAAGAACAACAATTTTTGCAGTTTTTTCCCCTCAAGGATTCAGTGATTCATTCGTTAAATGTGTGCTGGAAGAGGCTATATGTGCTGAAGTGAAGAGACACCCACATCCACCCATCCACTCCAAGCTCTGCAAGTCCCACAGGGTTTACTGCAGACCTGTATTCATCCAGACAGACCTGACCGATCTCTGGATGCACCGTGCTAAATATCCAAGCGTTCACCGCTGCTGTTAACCCCAAAATAATAACGCTTTCTAATCAAAGCAATGACAAAACCAGAGCGTTTGTCTGCTGAACCACTGCCTTCAAACCAACAGTTTCCACATGATTTCCGTCCTTTCCTTCGTCATGTGGCGGTTTTGCACCCATGAATGAGTTCACGTCGCTGGGCAGAGGTCTGCTCTGTGGGATTAGGCCACGAGCCCCCGAGTGCTGGTGACAAACTGGAAACGAGAAGGCCAACAACATATGGAGCAGTGGCTTATGGGATTACCCAATTAACAAGGTGACTCAGAGAGCTGCTAATCTGCAAAATGCTCAGACGGGAGTATGGACACAGACTGTGACGCATGGAGAGGAGCCGCATCTTTTCAGCATCCGAGACCCATGAAGACGCATCCCTCGTGTGTGTGCGTGTGTGTGTGTGTGTGTGTGTGTGTGTGGTACCACTCCAGGTGTTTGGGGTCAGACACTCACTCAAGCAAAAATATGGTGCGCAAAGACGTCCACAGAGCACGTGATGCTGTCAGCGAGGGGTTCGTTAATTGTAATTATCGTGACATAAAGTGCGGCCGCAGGCAGAAACACCACCTTCCGGAGCGCTGTCAACTCTGCGCGCAAATCAAAACGCGCGCGTGGCACGGATGTGCGTGATGCAACAAATGCGCGAGTGGACACCCTTTTCGAGACAGGAGACACACCGGATATCATCGGTTAGAACGGGCGCTGTCAATCACACTCAATCACGATAACTAATTAAAATACATTTGCACGCAGAATGGTGTGCGGATAACCAATCAGATCCGCTCTCATACAGGTCTGAGTGGTAAATCCGATACATGCGCGAGAGATAATAGTCTGTAGTAACAGTTAATCACGAGTTAATAACCAATTAAATGTTTCCAAAAGTGACATTTCACAATCGCATCCCCTACAAATGTCACGCTGCTGCCGGTCTCTGCCGGACCTGCCGGGGATCTGGTCTCTCTGCTGCCCCTGAGAGACTGGATGAGGGCGCTTACCTTGCGGGAAAGCGTTGGGTTGCACCACGTAGAGGAAAGCGTGCACCATGTGGAACAGGATCCCTATCGGTCCCGGTTCGTAATGGGCCAGAGTCTCGTAAACTCCCGCAGGCACATAACCGAAATCCAACTTTCCCGGGGGTGGCAGTCTCCGCAGCTCCGGCTCTTGTTGGAGTTCTCCGGACGCCAAAAACACCCACAGCAGCAGGAGGATGCCGGTCTTCCACATCGCGCTGAAAGGAAACCTACAGACTCTCCGTCAGAACTGAGGGGAGAGAGCCAAAGAGCTGGAGGACGAGTGCCTGGGTTCTTGTCTCGAGAGTAGAAAGTGTCCCGGTGGATGGACCGCAGCTTTTTTTAAGTCCTGCTGCCCGCGGAGGGACTCAGTCTGAGCATCGTTGCCCGCGGTCTGAGGCTTCCAGACGGACGCAAACCGGGTTGATCTTCTCCGCCCGTCTCCGGTCTTCGATGCGTTCGGTCACACCGAGATGAGCGCGCCTGTCGCTTCCACTCCAGCATCTGTGCGCACGGAGCTGCGCTGCGTCACGGGAGCGGGCTTGTGGGTGGGTGCGTGCGTGCGCGCGCCTCCGTCGCATCCATACGGGGAGGACTGGTCCCGAGAGAAGCGCTCCTCCTGCCGGGCAGAGGAGGGTGGAGCTCAGGGAACATGTTGTATCTCAATATCTGATGCACAACTTCAATGTACATGATGAAAGAAGTATTCAGAGCCAGTACTTCAGTCGCAATACCACCGTGTACAAATGTAACGCCTCCAGTCATGAAAGTATTACCATATATAAATACTCCCTATGGACGCCCCTTACAGAGTGTTATACTGTCATATAATATTATGTATTAGTATCACTGATGCATTAACACGTGAGCAGCATGGTCGAGGTGAAGATCATTTAATTTGAGCTAACTGTTAGTTATTTTAATCTATACAAATGTATAGTATTTAATAAGCTGATCATGTTTTACACATCTGCAAAGTTACTGCAGATGTTGTATACAGTGGAATAAAAAGTACATTATTTCCAGCTGAAATGTGTTCGAGTAGAAGTATAAAGTAGCACAAAATGACGATATGATTCTTGAGTTAATGTACTTCGTTACTTTCCACCAACTGTTGTACTTTATGGAGTATCTCCATATACTTGTACTTCACTACATCTCGGAGGGAAATAATGTACTTGATACTCCGCTACATTTATCTCACAGCTGTATTTACTTTATAAAACTATACAGTTCCTCTCCTGCACCTTCTGAAACGCGTCCCTCAGCTGTAACGTCCGTCTCTCCTGCAACAGGTGCTCTCTGTCCTCAAGACTTTGACCCACCCAGAGGGCAGACAGAGGATACCTGAGGTGCAGCCCAGATGGCAGATGCGATTGGTGGAGCAGCGATCAGGTGGGCTCCGCTTTTGTCTCTCTGCACAATAACATCGTTGTCCTCTCCGCGGAGCACATGGGGCCCCCGGCTCCTGGAGACAAGGGGGCCTCCTGTTTGTGGACCTTTAATCAGTGATGGTGAGGAGCACCTTTCTTCACTGAGCACACACTCTTTAGACCTGATGGGACGTTTAGCTGGACAGACGCTCAATTCACTGAAGGAGGAAACAATGTGGTATGTTGAGGACTTTGGGAAAACGTTATCAGCCTTGGACTCGCAATGTGATTTTGTTGTATAAATCAGGTATCAATAAAGTTTTTAAATCGTGGTTGTGGGGACAAAAAAGCAACAATCAGGCATTTTGGAAGACAGGAGAAATAAATCATACTATTTTTTTTATTTGGGTTACAGTACTGGAAAACAAAACTGAAGTTTGGGGAAAATTGTGGTAACAAAACTGATATTTGTCAAGTAATTATGTGCAGTTATGACATGCTTTTGTTTCCCCAATACCAGTGGCGGCTGGTGGAAAATTTTCTAGGTAGGGCCATCATATCAATTTCAGCAAACATCCCAGTATGATTTCATGCAAAAAAAATTTAGTATCAAACACGCATTATTACTTGGCAGTTAAATATTTAACATTTATTCCAACATGAAAAAAAGCAGTAAATAACACTTATATAATATAATACAATATAATATAACATGTTTATTTATTGAGATGCCCCTATGGACCTTGTTATAGGAGGTAAAGATCAGGAGAAGTAAACATTAAGTGTAATTATGAATGTTAAATTAAGCTATGATGAGTTTTCACTGTTAATTTAACATCTGTAGGAGCCAAATTCAATGTGATGTTAAATATTCACTTGTATTTACATGTTTAACTGTAATCACTTCTGTTTCTACTTTGAATGTTACAAGGATGTCGTTATAATTTGTTAGAGTAAGAAATACATGTAAGTGACAGACAACTCTCACTTTAAGGACACTGTGATAGTTACTGACAGTGGTGAGTAATATCTGAGGCAGTATGGAGCCGCACAGTTTTCCGACCGTGTTAGGAAATGTGTTATGGAACGTGTTAAATGGAACGATCTACGTGGATTAAGTTGTGGATAACCTGTGGATACGTATGGTATGTCGAAGTAATCAGCGTACTTTTAGGAAGAAAGGAAGTTGATTGACTGACTTGTACGAAGTAGTGAAGCTTCGCATGTAGTCTGCTGTCTGATTGTGAGGTCAGGCTGATCTGATATCAGCTCTTTGGCTGCAGAATCTCCTCAAAGTTCTCCTCTCAAACGGGCCTTGGAGGAGGAGTGCTCGCGCTGGCGCGGGCGCCTGTAGAGACTTCTCCTGACGAGAACACGCAACTCGGGGGGCCTGATCGTTCTGGCCCACAGCTGAATCTATTTGAGGGCGCTGATTGGCTAAATTGTATGTCAGTCATTTATATCTTGAATCAGCAATTGGCTAAACTGCTTCATAGACCCGTCTCTTTTGGGCCAAAACGATCAGGCCCCCCTAGCTGCGCGTTCTCAGACGTGTCGTGCACACAGGCGCAGAACACGAGCAGACGAGCACACAGGGGCAGGAAAAGCATATATTTTGCCCAGATATCATATTGTACACACATTACTGGGTACATTCCACAGTTAAAAAACACAAATACTGACAATTTGTATAATTTATGATTATTATAATTATTTTTTTTTTCTTTTTCGTGTGGCTCATTTTTCAAAGTAACTAAAAAAGTAACTTTTTTTTCAAAGTAACTAAAAAAGTAACTTTTTTTCAAAGTAACTAAAAAAGTAACTTTTTTTTCAAAGTAACTAAAAAGTAACTTTTTTTCAAAGTAACTAAAAAAGTAACTTTTTTTTGCAAAGTAACTAAAAAAGTAACTTTTTTTTCGAAGTAACTAAAAAAGTAACTTTTTTTCCGAAGTAACTAAAAAAGTAACTTTTTTTTCGAAGTAACTAAAAAAGTAACTTTTTTTTCGAAGTAACTAAAAAAGTAACTTTTTTTCGAAGTAACTAAAAAAGTAACTTTTTTTTCGAAGTAACTAAAAAAAGTTACTTTTTTTTCGAAGTAACTAAAAAAGTAACTTTTTTCAAAGTAACTAAAAAAAGTTACTTTTTTTTCAAAGTAACTAAAAAAGTTACTTTTTTTTCGAAGTAACTAAAAAAGTTACTTTTTTTTCGAAGTAACTAAAAAAGTTACTTTTTTTTCAAAGTAACTAAAAAAGTAACTTTTTTTTTCAAAGTAACTAAAAAAGTAACTTTTTTTTCAAAGTAACTAAAAAAGTAACTTTTTTTCCAAAGTAAACCCACAGCTGAATCTATTTGAGGGCGCTGATTGGCTAAATTGTATGTCAGTCATTTATATCTTGAATCAGCAATTGGCTAAACAGCTTCATAGACCCGTCTCTTCTGGGCCAAAACGATCAGGCCCCCCTCGCTGCGCGCTCTGACGTGTCGTGCACACAGGCGCAGAGCACGAGCAGACGAGCACACAGGGGGAGAGGACGAGCAGGAAAAGCATATATTTTGCCCAGATATCATATTGTACACACATTACTGGGTACATTCCATAGTTAAAAAACACAAATATTGACAATTTGTATAATTTATGATTATTATAATTTTTTTTTTTTTTTTTTTTTTTCGTGTGGCTCATGGTGGGGCCATGCCCCATGGCCCTCTCTTGACCAGCTGCCACTGCCCAATACTGTACCCCAAAGGAACCCAGTATTTACAACAGAATGATAATACAAAGAGTAAAAATAGATTCTCCTTTCCTCTAAAATGGCTATTTGTTCCCCATAGTCTTGTTTTCTTCCTCTGTACCTACATTTATGTAGCTCTAGGAAGCAGCAAGTATCTTGTTCGTACCTAATTCATACAACACAATTGTGCTGTAAAGTGTGGGCTGTGTTATAGAGCGTAACCAGGATTTTGTCAAAGAACTCTGATATAAATAAGTGTAATAATACATCAAAAACATGCCAGTTCTCCCTCCTCATATGGCTTTAAAAAGTCGTCCTTACTCGCAGGGATTAAGTTATTTTCCCTGCTTTCTAATTAGTCCCGTGTATGCTGCTGATATCTTTACTCTCCTCCGTTTATTTCACGCCTCCTTTTTAGTCTCGTCAATTTGTTGTCTTTTTGAAGTGAGATCTGTCTGAGCCCTGTGTCAGACTGAACCGTCATGTCATCTTCAATGTCTGGGTGATGTTCTGGACCCTCTCCAACTACTGCTACTACTACTACGACTACTGTTGTCCTGTTAGGAAGCTTGTCTCAGTCTCCAGCTGATAATAAGCAGATTAGACCTCTTAAGAATGTCTGCAGATTTACTCTGACCTTAAACCAGCAGCAGATATGGTGCACTCGTCCTCAACAGAAGTGAGGTCATCGACTTACGGGCATGGATATAAATAACAAAAAGCTCCTGTAAGCTTTAACATTGTCGGTGTATTCGGTTTGCTGCCATGAGGAGGAAATATAGATTAATTTAGTTTGACAAAACAATCCCAACTCTGCGTCTTTAACTGAGCTTTTTACCATTTCACGTGTGAAAAAAGCAACATTTCACATGCAATGATCACATTGTTTTTGTCCACTAGAAAGGACGGACTGCCTAAGCAGACGAGACTTTTGATATATAACAATAAAAAAACAGGCGTAAACACCTGGACTAAATTACATTTTGTAGTTTTCCATATAGTAGCTTCCAATTTTTTTTTTGTACAAGAAGTAAAAATTCAGTTTAATTTTTCTTTAAGCTTTAAGTTTTCCTTGTTCCTAGTGTTAAATGAACCGATTTAGCAGATTCAGTGTCGGCACTCAGCAGCGTTTTACCGGCAGTTTCTGTTGATGTTGTGCACTGACGGCTTCCTTTAATGAACTGTCCTTTGAAGGCGCCGCAAATGACTTTATCCGTTGGCTGTGTAAACCAAAGACTCGAATTAAAAGTCACGTCCGTAACTCAAACGATGATGTTGAGAAGTACAACGCTTCAACTAGTTTTGTCATTGTGACTGCTTAGAGCTGCGTTTCACAAACTTTATTGGCCTTTAAAACAAACCATTTTCAGTTTGTTAGCCCGAGTCATCAGTGGTGTGTTTGTTTAATGAGAGTACCCGAAAAGTTAAAATTATGCAGAAAGTAACAAGACGAGTCTGACTAAACATCATTTTAAGAAGCATAACTGTTTTTTTCTGCTTCCTTAACTTGTTGATCACCTTGTGACCCACCAAATTGATCTTGGACCCTGTGCAGGTCAGGACCCTCAGGTTGGGAAACACTGACTTCAAGGCCATTAGTGAAGAAACCGTTTAGTCGTGTTCCAAAAGTAACCCCAATGTCCGATTATAAAAGCTGTGCTGCAAAAGGAAATAAAAAAAGTGATACGACAGCAGATATTTCACGTTTTTTTAATCAGGTGTAAAAGGAAATAAAAAGACCTCCAACGTAAGAGGAAGTAAGGAAGTTTGGCTGCTGAGCGAACTGAGAAGTTTCTCTCTTTCTGGTCCCAGCGACGCTCAGACAGGAAGTGCTTGTGTGCTCTCACATACGCTGCCACACACACACACACACACACACACACACACACACACACACGCCTGCATACTCACTCCAAATACTGTACCATCCTCGCTCACACACACTAACATGACAGTTCATCCTGAGGACTGAGCTCCACAGTCTTCTGGACTCCAGTCCTCCTCCACAGCAGCAGCATCGTCTCTGTTCACAATAACTGTGTTGCCACCGACTTAAATAAATACTCAGCTTCCTGCTGCTGTCGGCCAGAACGAAGCCGGCTTGAAGAGCCCTTCGCTCTCCGTCTGTCCCGAGTGGTCAGTCGCTACGTCGGCGGCTGGTCAGTCGATGCGGTTACCACAGATTGTGAAACGGTCGATCTCCAGCAGGTCTTTATTGGGAGTCCTGTGCTTCAGTTCGGAGGTTTCTTGTGGCTCCTCCTCCGCCTCCTCTTTGGAGAGCGAAGGTGCAGGTTGTTCAGGCGGTGGAGTCGGGGGTCGGCTGGCTGGAGCAGCTGGAGGGGGATCAGCGGGCAGGGGGGGAAACAAGTCAGTCCTGGGAGTCGGCTGGGCGGTCACAGAGGAGGAGGACGGTGGTGGGCTGAAGGGTGTGACGGGCTGCTCCATCTTGGATTCACCTGGAAGGAATATTGGGAAAGAAATGTAATTTAGTGACAAAAGATATATCACGCGGATGAGTGAATTGTAGGCTGCTCAGCTAAGTAAGCTCAGTTTCAAAGCAGCACAGCGTGAGAATAATGAAACATGGACCTTGAAGAAGAACAGTTGGTTCTTTTCACAATTCCACTTGATAGTATTAACAGAAAACTCTGCAAAGCCTTGTCAACTTTCAGTAAAAAGAGTGAATTAAACAGAATAATTCATCATATTAGAGAGACTTGATCAAAGTAGCTTTAGACATGAACAAGGCCATCCACAGAGAGAACCAGCCGAGCTGTGGGCTATCTGGCTTCAACAAACTTCCATTTCTTACTGCAGAGAGGGTTCAACAGAAATACTGCATCCCACTGAACATGTAGAGTGTTTGAGTAAGGCATTAAAACTATTTCAAATATGATTGAGGCCATGAAAACACACATTGTAGACCAAATGAATATTAGCAAACGCCACGTTTTAGTGTTGTACTACCTTTGTCTCCCCTGAATACTTCAGTAGTGAATAACAGTCATGCCTGTTAATAGTCAATACATAAATAAGTGCACACATCCCTCACTTTACTCATTACTTATTTTCAGAATCAATAAGATGATCTGGTATTTTGAGGCGACTTGGTCGGGAGACATTAGACTACACGATGGACCTCGGCCAATTAGAACTTGGTGTCTTTCAAGACTTGCACAGGTAATTATTAAGAAGCAACGTGACCGTTCCATTGCTCCACCATTTTAACAAAACACATCATAGAAGTTGTCAAACTAGCCAAAATAATTGTGTACGTAAGATATGAGATATATTCTCAGGTTAAGCAACTGTCCGTTTTGTAGTGTAGGGGCAGTTTAGGACTTATGACCGAAGTCTGATCTCGACATGTGAAGCTGGTTACTATGTTACTCCAGTATGTGTAGTATGCAATTATCACGGAACTGTTGTGCTCTCCTCTGTTCTACTAGTGACTCTCTTTTAGCTCATTGTCTGTACATCTATAACTTTACTGTTGCGGTTCAGTCTCAGCTCAAAGCCGCCGTACAAAACCCGTCAAGCACGAAACAACAGACAGACAAGAGAAGTAAGCGACTAGCTTGTGAACATCTAGCAGACGAGCAGAAGATATACTGCTGGAGGTCAGTATGTAAATAGTAACTGTTCAGCATATCAAAAGCTTGTGACCAGAATAAATAAATGAATGCAGGTTTGTCAGCAGAAGTTATTTTTTTATTGTTTGTTATTTAGTTTAAGAGTCAAGATAACTTTATTCGTACCTAGGGAAATTTGACTTTGGCATAAAGGCTGCTAAGCAGTTTTTATCTTAATTACACCCGTTTGTGTCTGGGTTGTATCATTTACATGATTCAATAAACTCTGTGGAGTCCTTCAGGGTGCACATTACAAAAGGTTTAGAAGAATCACGCACTGCAGGAAAGAGCCGTTCTCCTCTTCCTCTCTGGAAGATGTGTGAGCTTTAATAACAGCTAACTACCATGTGGGGTTTGAGATGGCTGATGTGAAACCGCTCATTACCCATTTCTGCCCTCCGGACAAAAACATGCAGTATAGACAGATGGCATATCTGATGTTATGTGAATCCAGATCAGTGCTAAGACAAAGACATGGAGAGGAACAGAATTGTGCAGCGAATCCACTGGAGCAGCAGGTGAAGCTGGAGGCACAGACCGAGCTAGCTTCATGTTAGTAAAGTGAGTATATGTGCTGTGAGGTAGCTGCTTCAAATCCCAGCAGCTAAATGTGTGGGAAGCAGAAGGAGACTCGCATTAATATGCTCACTCTATGTGTACGCTATACGTCGGCGCTTCGCCGCCTTAAGCCTGGTAGCTGCAGCTGCTTTGCGAGGAACCACATTGATTGGAGACACAGGCGCTGCCGGCAGCTTTGATGTGTCATGTGACATGATGCGCCATCGGGATCTTTGTCATTTTAAAGCTCCCGGCTCAGAGCCGCAGGCACACGGGAGAAAAGATCTGCGGGGATTTGGCTGCGGATGACAGGGAGATACCGCCACCTTCAAATCTGTGTGAGGTACATGGCCTGTTTAACGGTTTGTCAAGATATTTACATGAATGTTAATGAGGGGATTCATAAGTACATATTTCAATGTTGGAATGAGGTTTTTGTTTACTTGTTGATGTCTGTCATATAGAATGACTTCCAGCACATCACTGTGTGTCTAAGTTAATTTTCATTATTGATGGAAATTAACTTTAATGGTCTTAAAATGTGAGAAAATGGTGATAAAGAAATGCCATGGCAATGTCTTAAAGCCTTCATATGTCTGAGCCAACAGTCCTGAACCCATTTACATTCAGTTCACCATCACATGCAGCGAGACAGCGAAGAGCTGCAGATCCTCACAATTGAGAACCTTTAACTAGGTAACGTTTTGCATTTGTGCAAGAAAATGAGGTAATGAGATATTTGATTGTGAACGCAGTTGCTGATTAACTCTTGCTGTTAATTGATCTGGATCTTCTATCACAGACGGGCTCAAACACTTGCTATAATCTACAACTATCCTCACAAAGAAGTGACTTATCTTGTGATTAACGTCAAACTGTATCAAAATAACAACCTCCAGTACTGCTGGTACGATACATTTTGGAGTCCAGACAAAGTAAAGACATTGGCCTGATGGAAGCACTGTAATCGGAGGTTGAAACTCCAAAATGTCTAATGCCGTACCTGCTCCATCCCCATAATCTAATGTCACATAGCTGATTTATATTTAAACCTCTCAGTGGTTTTGATTTAAACTCTATTTCTATAACAAGTTTCAGCCTGATGGGCAGGTAGACTCATCCACCACTAAAAGGTCACAAGTTTAATTTCGGCATCACCACAAACTAAGTGTTTCTATTGGCTGCCTGAAGCTGGACACTGAGCTCCTACCTGCTGACAAATCTGTCTGGATACAAGTGTCAGCTAAATGCCTCAAAATGTAAATCAAAAAGTCAGCTAAATGCCAAAAAATGTTAATATAATCACGATTCCTCTGTAAGGCAAGGAGTTAGGTAACGTGCTGCATGCAGCGGACAAACACCAGATTTAGAAACATTCAGATAGTATGTAAAATACTATGATTTCTCTGTGTATTTGTTTCTTAAGATCATCGGAAGACAATGTTTTATAAGACACACAGTATGTCACAGTGTGGAGAGACGGGAAAGATCAGCAATGGAGTGGGAGGCAAAGAGCAGCATCCACATTATTCATGAGGAATATGAAATCCCAGGACGCCTCATTTACGCGACATCTATTCCTGAGAAGCACCAGGATGCTCTCTCAGGTCTATTTGATGTTCTGTGATCAGAAGCTTTTGTGCATTTCAAAAATAATTACACTCGATATACGTTCCGCCATTGCCTGTACAGCAGCTGCAAACGCTGAAACTCTTTTTTTCAGCATCTCTACGCTGCATGTCTTTTGTACTTGGATCCAAAATCAAAGTGTCGTGTTCACACTGCATCATGACCTCCACTGAGGCTCCTAAAGGCTCTCTGGACTCCTCATGCTGAAGATATGAGTGCACAATAAAATCTCAACGTCTAATGTGCCAGAATTTATTTTTGGACATTGGTTAAAACATGTATGTATTCAAAACAGACGGCTCGAGGTCTAACAGCTCGACATGGAAAGGAATTTATTTAATTATGTTATCGTTTGTAATTATTGAGTTTATTATCTTGTAAAAAGCAGCGTTCCTGGATTTTCAATAGTCTACCGATGAGAAGAAGGAAGAAAGTATTATAGTTTTATATACAGAAACGTGCATATGTCAGGACTTATTGTATACTGACTGTAGGAAACCTGATAGTTCCACACGGTATAATCACCAAGATGTATGTAAGGGGATTGGGAACACTCCAGTTATAAACATGTTGACATACAACACATTGCCACGTTAATGTAAACCATCAATAACCTATTTTTTGGGGCCATTTGCAGCAGAGCAAACGGGTTGAGAACACAACATTGACATCTCACATCCGGCCCGTACGGAGCACCATTACCCTGTTTGTGTTCTCTCTCCTTTAGCTCTCTGTTTGGTCTCCACTGTACGTCAGGTTTCTGGCTTCGAGAGCGAGAGGAGCTCATGTTCACACATATTGATTTAACTTTCCTTGGCCATGGAAATAAGATATATATGAATTCTCTATTTCCCCTTTCATTATTATTTAATGTGAAGGTAGTGCTTGGGTTGGCGTTTCCAAGGTATTGGTTGAAGTGGTCGGTGTTTACCTGAAGGTGTGGGACACCTGGTGTGGTCAGCTCTGCCGGGGGTTTTCCCAGCGGACGATGGCGCGGTGGGGGGCCTCTCAAACAGTTTGTCCTCCATGTTGGCCCTCTTGACGTAAACACACGACTTCCCCAGCAGCACAATGCTGTTCAGCACTTTAAGTGTCACCAGCCTAAAGACGGAGAAGGCTGCCGATTAGAGAGACGCATGTCTGCAGACCTCTACAGTTGAAACTCACTTTGTTGGATGACTAAAAATAATTTGATCTTTTTTTTGCCAGTTTGGTTGATGGATTCAGCACAATCTACATTTCATAATACAGACATAATGAGGATGATCCTTGTAGTCATAACTTAACAGCCTATTCCATCTGTCCTGCAGTTAAGTGCTGGTCTGAAGCCGAGATATTACAGTGCGGTGTTGAGCGTCAGTTCAAATCAATCTCTTCAATCGCCACTGACACCAGGACGTTGATGTGAACCATCCTCCTTCGTTTCTGTGCTTCGCTACGAGGCCCAACCTCTGACATAAGAGAGACGGACACATTTGGGTCTGTGGACCACCGCTCCCTGTGACGGGGTGTTTCGGGCTGAGAGCGTGTCAGCGCGGCTGAGTCTTTGCCAAGGCACAGCGGGCTGTTCCAGCCAGAGTTATTTTTAAATCAGGGGGGGGGGGGGGTGGGGAAGGCCAGAGACGGCACTCGCGGTGACAACGTTGTATTCTTCACCCTGAAGGAAACGATTCGATGGTACGAGCCCAGCGAGCGGGGCAATCGGCAGCTCAGCACCGGGACAACGTGAGGCCACAGTGTTAATACTTATGTAACGGTGTGTGTGCGTCTCTGATTCTCAGTGTGTGTTTATTGCAGCGCCTGCTTGTGTTCCTGTGACTCTGAAAGCTTTGCACATTTAACACACTACAGTCAAACAAAACATTGAAATATCCACCGACATATGACGACAAGATTCCAGTGTCGAGATTCAAAAAATGGAAATTTTGACTTTGACCTAAATCTGAATGGTTTAAGCCTGAACTTTAATAAGAAGAGGGACGTGCATGAACAACCAAAACCATTTTCAGCCTTTAAATCTCCTTTTGAGCTACATGTTTACAGTCAGATTAAAATACATGCAGCATATGGAAAATGAAACGGCCAAGTTCAGTATAACGATAGTAATGTAAGGCTTAAAAGCTCCCTCGGCTTTGGCTGCTGGGCAGGAGGATCCACAGTGACATCGTGTAATAA
The DNA here is from genome assembly GCA_028022725.1 of Lycodopsis pacificus. Lineage (NCBI taxonomy): Eukaryota > Metazoa > Chordata > Actinopteri > Perciformes > Zoarcidae > Lycodopsis > Lycodopsis pacificus. The sequence goes on from CM051689.1 coordinate 5,822,031, forward strand.
CAGCATTATTTAATTTGACAGTAAAACTTCAACAGACTTACCCAAGATAACAGAGGAACACGCACGTGTACGACAGGGCTCCCTGCACCTTCACCGAACTCATCACCACACGGATCAGCTGTCAACAAATGACATGAATGGACTTTACAAAATAAAATGGCAGCTAGTGCAAGTTTGCAGGAAGTTCTGGATACTGTTTATGTACCGATGACTCACTCTCTTCTGGCATTTAATGTCTGAATAACAGCCTTTCTTACCAGAACCGCCAAAGGCAGAGGGATGAAGCCCATCCTCCGGGCCACTGAGTCACTGTAGTCTGTACAAGCCTACACAGTGACGGACAAGCACACGTTACAGCACTCGACAAAACCGCATCGATTAGCTGCGTCGGCTCGGCGCTGTTTATGCAAGTGGAATGAGACAGTTGCTTACGTTCTTCTGTCGACTGCTGACGAGATCAAAAGCCAAACTGGCTCTGTACTCACTGTACACCTGGGAGAGAGAGACAAGCCCAAACACGGAGTGTGTAAGTCTTAATCAGGGAACAGACCACATGTTGGACAAGTATTGTGTGTGACCAGTAGTTTGTTGGTGAATTTTAGGAATAATGAACGTCACACATCTCACATCTGCAGTGATGTCGTTGAATTTGGTGATGAACGCATGTTTAATGATGTCGACAGCAACTTCGGAGGTGACGACCATGAAGACGTCAGGGAACAACACCCACAGGTGGTCTGAGGAAAGAAAACAGGTCACAGGAAGCTCTAAGTGTTATATGTAAAACAATATTTAATCTAATTCATGAGAGAGTGAACATGCTCAGCAAACCTTCGCTGGACGTGGTCGACATTCTCACAACATACCAGTTTACTTTGTTGGACACGTTTAACAGCCGTGGTTAGTTGTGTTCACGGTAAACTCCTGACATATTCTAACATAAGGTGCACTATTGAGACACGCATGCAAATAACATGAACATTAATCCCGAGGCAGTCTGCACAATGTAGGACCCAGTGGCTGATGGCAGCACAAACACAAACAGACAAATTGTGATTATAACTAATATTTAACTATAAGTTGCCAAACTATTTCTGAAATACGCATTTGGCTCTCATTTCTTGAGCAGGTAATGAGCTGCGAGCAGGTGCTTCGGTTCTGTGTAACGTCAACAAAGCTGGCACCACCAATGCTCCGTGGAAGATAAGTAAATGACTGGCGGCTTGTGATTTGTTCGCCTCTTTAGCAACAGAAGGCTGCGGCTCTGCCAGTATTAACACATCAGTGTGTTTTGATTCCAGCTGACAGGCCACGTCTGTCATCCACTGCGTGTTCTGGCTCTGAGAGTGACAGAAGGAGCCGAGTGTTTTCAGACGGCTGTCGCACAGAAACGCCGCGCTCTCATCCTTCACTCTGCTCTCTCGCCCAGTCACAGTTTGTTGGGAGAGAGAAACATCCCCAAGGTGTTGCAGAGCAGAACAAAACCACAGCAGCAGGAAAGAAGCTGCTCAGCATATTTCTCTGAATCTTTTACCATGACATGCACTGACCGCAGATGTCATAACCATCAAACCTGCCACTGTGAAATGTACTGTAGTATAACATAAATCTTCTACGGTGCAGGTTGATTACCTGGGTTCCATGAGAACTGCTCCATGTTCCTGAGACAAACGATGAGCAGGAGGACGTAGCTGGTGAACCGTTCCTTGATATCTGCAGGATGAAATGAACACATCTGTGATGACAGTCGCTAAACTCTGGAACAACTTGGTTCAGAGGCATCACAACTTCAGTGACGTTGCATTCAGCCACATTTGGTATCCTCGTGAAAGAGGCTTTTAAATTAGACTTTACTGTAAAAAAAGTGTGAAACAAGTCTCAGTCACACGGGCTTCAGTCTTATCACAGTATTTAGAGGCTTTAAACACCCATCTACCATCATTTAAAGACACAGATGTAGACGTTTAGCGTGCCATCATCTATGCTAGTTAGGACCACGCTCAGCTGCTTAAACAGGGAATTACTCCATGTGAGTAAACAGCGAGAGGGAAATGGCAGCTGATTAAGGCCGATTGTCTTCTGCTGTCATTAGAATACAATAAGAGTGACTGAGATAGTAAACACACACGCTGCCTTTGAGAATAAACAGTGAAATGCAGAATACATTGAATATCTCTGTGTTGTACCTTTAAACGAAATGGATTCATAAAAGGCTTGTAAATAAGGAAAATTAACCGTTTAACTTAAATTGTTCTTTATTTTGAATGTTTTTCCTTTTGAGTTTGATGTTAAAATCAGTCAGTCATGTCGGTCATACGTCGATCCAATAGAAACTGACGATAAGCGTTTGCTTCATCTACATCAGGGGTGTCAAACATATGTCCCGAGAGCCAGAACCGGCCCGCCAAAAGGTCCAATGTGGCCCACGGTGAGAAGTTTGCAGATAATTCATTATTTTAAATTTTCAACAAAATGAACTGCTATTCCTATCTGTCACATTGACCTAATAGGAGTACGTTCTATGCAGACTGACATCACATAAGAAGTGAAACACATTGATTTTACTACTCTGCAAAAACAACTAAAAAACCTGCAGATGTTTTTAAATGAAGCTCAAGATTTGTTTTGGTTCTCTTGCTCTTTTCAATAATTAAAATGTGTGATTTCTGATAGGACATTGAATATCTTACCACTGTTCGACATTTGAAATAAGTTGTTCTTCTCAAATTTCTTGAACACACTTCCTTTGATCTCCACAAACTGTGATCGAGACAACAGAAGAACAAAGACAGAAATGCCGTCAGCAGCAGTTATGATCCATAAAAAAGAAACAAACCATCGTGTTGCAGCTCCAACATTAATGTTTCATCACCACAAGACACGTGGGGATACATCTGCATACAAATGATTTAAGTTAAATGTGGAATGTTTGCATATATTTACTTTGTGTAAGGTTGCAGCTGCTTAAACAATCTCATCAGGCAGATTGTTGTGAGCTATAATGTCTTATCTGTAAGTGAGTGTGTGTGTGCGCGCGTGTGTGCGTGTGTGTGTGTGAGTGTGTGAGTGTGAGAGAACACTGACGTTGTTGGACATCATGATGGTGAGCAGGGACTTGTTGTGTGAGTTGAAGGCGACGTTGAGGGTGGAGGCTTGGACCATGATGAGGATGGCATGGAGGACTGAGGAGAAGCCACTCAGGAAAACACCAAATACCACTAAATGTTTTCATTAAAACATAATTAAAGTATACATCTTAACAGTCAGACAGACCACCTTCCAATGCCACTAAGACAGAATGGGATCTCTTTACCTGTCTGTAGCTACAATATCTTAAGAAATTAATATGTATATTGCATCACAGACAGGACATCTAAATAATAAAATGAATTATAAAGTATAAGGCCCCCGCTGCATAAATAAAGGATAAATAACGAAATGAAAATTGTGTACGTCTGTTCTTTCTTCTTATATTTTAATCCAGGCTCTATTTTTCACTCCTCTCTCATGATTCCTGTAGATGTTAACAAGAAGGATACAGACGTAGAAGACGGCCATTAAGAAGTGAGGAATGACTCCTATACTGTCTCTTTTCCGATTTTTGGGTTCAGTGGCCGTCCAGTAGAGCGCGTCCAGGATGTCTTGACCGAAGGAGGAGAAGAGGCGGTCGGCCACCTGAAAGAGGAACGACGGATACGATCAAAACTTATTAATAACGGCATGTGTTTCAACCAGAAGGCTGGTTCATTTCCTCTCATCCACATGAGCGCAGCTTGGGCTTATTCATTCTGTTTTTGTTTTGTTCTCTTTTGAGATAATATCCAACCCTTTCCTGTACATTGAATGCAATAATATGTTGGCCGTCTATCATAGGTCACATCAAGCTGAGCTTTATCACGGTTCATAACAACACATATTACATTATGTCTATAAAAAGAGGGTTACAATGACATTAAATGTGCAGTCCGACATGTTTTATACGTTTACCTTTTGCTACATGGAGAATATTCTACTAACCGTGTGATCCTCACAGAGATTCACTCTATGCAAGTAGCTTCTGGTCCATTTAGGTTTTAACACGTGTCCAGAACTATGTACACCACATGCACACAACTTGACATACATAGAATCATAAGAATAAACTGAGAACGCACTAGAAGTTTAAATACACATGCAGCTCTTTTACCACCAGATGTCTGAAGTGAGCGTATGAACAGTGAGGTACCTCCAACATGTTGTAGATGATGTAGAGCTTGATGACAGACTGTCCTCTGATCAGGTGGTACATCATGGAGTAATCGACATAATGCATCATGGAGAAGCACAGCACCATGATCAGGCCCTTCAGCACGTCACACACCTGCGCCGGCTGCAGCAGCCGAGACCCGCTGACCACACACACACACACACACACACACACACAGACAAAACACACACACACAAAACACAGATCAACTTATGGTATCTGTATTTAATATACAAACCTTTCAGAACATCCTCACGTACTTGAACACACACACACCTGCATGCTGATAGTGCAGTATATCCATACAAGTAGTGTATTTGCATGTGCACACAATAAGCATTGGGTCATTATATTACCTGAGTGAACAATAGAATGTGTTTGTACGCAGATGTAATGCTCGTGTGGTGACAAACACCGAGTGAAAAGTATGACCGTGACTGCAACACTACCGACTACTGCTGTCTGTGGAGGCGCTGCTGTTCATACCATGCAAGAACACAGATGATTAATAAAAAACATAGAGGGGTAACTAATTCATTTCTGTTCAAAATGAGATACCCCGCATAAAGGGAAAGGCTACAACTACTGATAACACACCATACAAGACACAACATATGATATTAAAGTTAGTATCTGCTGTATATGAAACGGTATCTCATTAATAACATTTATCTCCTTAATGTGTTTGAGTTCTGCGCTGCTGGTTTTATGAGGATTCATTGTTTGTTGTTCTTATCTACCAAACAGACACAAATTCATATGTGTTTGAGCATCCACCGTTATGGAAATATTTCAATTTTGTTACCAAAATTGTGGGGTGTTTTTTTTTAGGGCTTTTATTGCCTTTATAAGAGCAGCTGGAGAATGTCAGTAAAGGGGCAGAGAGAGGAGATGACGAGCAGCAAAGGGCCGCAGGCCGTATACACAGTGTGTGTGTATATATATATATATATATATATATATATATATAAAAAAGCCTACATGGTGCACATTCTACATCTTGGACAGAAATGTTCAAAGAGGTGTTGGGTGGACTAAATAAATGAAAGGAAACACACAGGCTAAGCCGTCACATACTGCAAGAACAGCAAAGCATGTCTTATAACGGGTAATAACGCGTTGAAAACATGTGCAGCTTTCATAATTAGTAGCAGTGGTTGGCAGTGGCAGCTTGAGAGCTTGTTAAGAGCAGGGCTGACAAATCCATAGGGCCGGTCATTTAGTATTTACTATGACAGGGATAACCGCCAAGAGCCAGAGAGAGCTTAGCTCTAAGACAGCCTGCACACTTCACACTGTGTGACTTGGACTATACGTCCACAACCACCACCTACAGCCAGAGGAAGGGGTTTCATCCACTAACCAACTTTAAGATCTACAAACATTGTGGTTATCGGCTGTTTGTTTTACCACAAAGACTCCAACCATCTCTCTTAATAATATTGCACAAGTTGAACCCTGTCCTACAGAAAACGACTCTCCATTAAATCACTATAAAGCACACAGACTAATACTTACACACTTATACTAATACAGACTAAATCACTAGAGCACAGGACAACGGTGAGCTACTCTAACAGCCATCATTACCTTAATTAACTTCAGCGGCTGTTGATTAGTCTTGCATCACAACAACGGGGCTACTCCTCCTCACCGCGTTACTCTTCTTTAACACACGAGAGAGGAAAATAACATCATGTCTGGGATAGAAGCGAAGGGGCCCGGAGGCCGTGGGGCTATTTTAGGAGCCGACTCCGAGCTGAGCGAGATGAGAGGATGGCCGGAGGTTTTTGGGGAAGATGAAGTGCAGGAGAGCTTAAATCAAGTGTCTTCTGAACTGTGTGCAGCTGTGAAGACAACGGGATGAGATCAACATCTGGGCCTTTTTGTACAAAGCATAAAAGACATGTATTGCCTTCATGACCAATGAATAGACACACTGATGAGGTCAACTTACATAAAAGCCTTTAACACTTGATTTCTCTACTATCTTCACATATAACAAAGGATAAGATTCAGATTAAACCATTCAAACTGATATCAGGAAGGCGTCTCCATGATATTTAACATTTCTCGTGGTTTTCCTGAAGCTACAGCTCCATCCAGTGGCGCCATCTGCAGCTGTTCATGTCAAAAAGGCTCCAAAACTACAACAAAAGCGTGAGGGATCCGGCACATTATCCATTTATGAAGTTAGTTTTTCCCCTCTTGGTATTAAGTTTGTTTTGTCCAGTGCTCAATGTACAATACTTTACAATAAATGAATATAGGTTTAGTACTAAGACAAAGTGTGCTGTGCCAGAAGAGTGCCGTATAAAACAGGATCGCTGCTCAACTAATACTCAGTTAATCTATTTTTATAAAAAGAAAAGAAATGACTAAAACATGCCCAAATTCCAAGAGCCCAAGTAGATGTCGTCATATTTCTTATGTTGTCCGAAAACAAAAAGATATTTAATTTACAATCACGTAAAACAGAAAATGTAAAAGTAGAAACTAGTTAACCACTTAAACGATTCATCGTTCATCATAAGTGTTGCTGGTTAACCATCTACTGAATAACGCATGAACAACATTACACCTCTCCACCTCTCTCACACGTGCTGGTAAACAGCAGCTGGTGACGGTGCCGACATGGTGCTGACACGGCTCCCTGGAGCCTAAGCTGCTGCTAGTGGAGCCTACAAAGCAGCGTTCACTATCTCTATTCGGCAAGCATCGTCTCCATGAAAAACACATGAATAGTATGTATGCTTCAGTGCAGTCAGCTATGTGCTGCATTCCAAGTAGCCACCACTGTGTGCCATTCATACCGTATTAGACTAATAAGCATTAAGACTCTGCCCCAGAAGGAGAAGAGAAGGCGGACCTGCTACCTGCAGAGCAGCGGGAGGGGGGGGGGGGGGGGGGGGGGGGGGGGGGGGGGGCTCTATGCAGGAGAGTTGGGCATGTTTTCCTCTACCTTAACAACAACCGACTTAAAGACAAAGGAGCCCAGAGCTGGAGGGCTGCACAGTAAGCAGCCCTCCAGTTTAAGCATGTGCAGCTGCTGTATCACTGACAAGCAACACGGTGATGGGAATAAACATGCACGCTCAGCAACCCTTCCCCCGGACGAGTTCGAAAAACAACAACTCTGACTTATGTGGAACCGACAAGGCTGCTCCGGCTCGGAGAATGGACACGTGGTGCGAGGTGCCAAGCTGTACATCGACAGACACACAATGGAGATGAAGAGAGACGGGTGAATGGACGTGGAGCTGAGGACAGTGATGACATTTACGGAGCCCTGACAGGCTTTAGGGAGCGTACCTGCTTCTTCTGCAGTAGGGGCATGTGCGTGCCCTGCAGCGGGGGAGGAAGGGGAGGGGAGATTCAGACAGGGTGAGACGAGCGGGTGGACAGGTAGCGTCCATCAGGGGCGGGGGGGGGGGGGGGGGGGGGTCTGAGTATGTTTACTGCACAGTATTCAGATCTTTTACTGAAGTAAAAGTAGCAATATTACAGTTTAAATATATTCTGTTACATTTGCAGTCAAGTAAAAGTGCAAAGATTTCCGCACACAAAATATACTTAAAGAACCAGAAGTAATTATGCAGAATGGCTTATTTCAGAACCATATATATTATTGCTTCCAAAAATAACTATTACGCATAACCTCAGAATTGTACTTAAGGACAGTACTTCAGTACTTAGTTACATTACATCACTGCTGCTTTTCAATTTCAATACAACATACGTTGTAATAACATGTTGTGTGTTCAACGTAAAACATCCGTTAATAAAAACATATCGAGTCATTTTCCAGATCTTTTGTGCAAACCACAAACTTATGAAGATATATTTGCAGACCTGGAGAGTAAAGTCTCCAGTCCTCAGAATGCGTCCATGTCGACAGAGAGACACATGATCCACGTAAGAGACCCGGAACTAGACAAATGTAGACAGCTGACGTACGTAACAGAAACATCTTTGCCACAATGTCTTTAAGGCCATGTTCACAACTACAGTATGTGCTGCCTGTTTATAGGGAAATACACAAACAAAAAGTCATGAACTGGCGACATATAACTGCAGTGGCTCAGCAGTATTATGCTTTCTTTTCACATTTTACAACCGCACAGAATGTGGACGTTTGCTGTTAAAAGTAGCAATCGATGGTTAAACAACACAAACATTTCTTACTCTGAATTTTTTTTTTTTTTGCAAGATTTAAAATCAAGAAACATAAAGGAAGACTGTAAATGTTTCATTACTTCAAGACAAATCCTGCTAACAAAGCTTTAATATGTCTATCTTCCTTTCAATGTATATCTGTATCTATGATTCAGCTCCATTCATATGTATGACTGCACGATTAATCATCACGAATGACTAATATCTGATACTTCGACTTCCTCTCTCAAACTGATATGGCATTAGTAATCGTTTACAGGTCAGAGTTGAGTGAACAAGGTGAGATTCATCAGTAAAAGGGAAACGTTGCAGATTTTCAACCAGCTTTGTGACATCGCAGTGTGCAGGCAGAGGGAAGCCCAAAAAAAAACAACAAAATAAATGATTTTGTACCAAAAAACAACACGATAATCAGAAGATATCAGTTTAGCCGTAATTGTGAAGCCCACACCTCTGAATGTTACCGTGTGCAGACGTATGCCTCTGTGTGACTGTATCTTACGTTGTATGCAGGTTTATGTTGAGCGGTTCCTTTGGTATGCACGTATAAGTACTTGTTTTTCTTTGGCAATGATGACGGCTCTCACCTGAAGCCACAGCATGGCAGCGTGAGGAGGCGGAGCACGGCCAGCAGCACCCTGAGGGGCAGCAGCGTGAAGACGTACAGGAAGGCGTCCGCACACAGGAAGAAGCCAAAGGTCATCAGCTGGGGAAGAAGTCACACAGAAACAACTCCAAGTCAAACCACGGACGACCCGCAGTCTGCACAACCCAAAGATGCCGCGCAGCCTGCAGACACGTTTACTCATCTTCATTAAGTGTTTCTCCGTGTCAAAGGAAGACAACAACTAAATAAAACAAGACAACGGGGAAAATACAAGAGAATGTACAGAGAAGAGCTTCTTCACATCCAAAAATTATCACAAAAGCCAGGTGACAAAAACACAAATAACCACATGTGACAGTGAAATGAAACAGCTTATGACTAAAGCAATGATGCAGCAGACGCATACCTTCACAGCTCCCCACATACAAACAGCCATGGCCTTGTCATTTTAAAAAGAAGTCCATTTAAACCAGGTGTCGTCTTCTTGCTCCCTCTTCTAACTGATGTGCGTTTTGGTAGAAGCATGTGGGGGAGTTTTGACTCTTTGGTGGATTGTGTGACTTGTCAGGTTACTCTGCTCAGCATAGTGACGCCTCAGAGCTCCTTAGTGTTTACACACATTCCTCACTCGTGCCCAAAAGGGAAAACGACACCAGTGAGAGAGCGAGGTTAGTCTGCAGAGAGAAGTTCTACTCAACTCCAGAAACAACGAACAAAGACATAGATTGTAAAATGTGTGGTTTTAAAGCACAACTGCAGTTAATAACTTGGGTCAGTCTTCTGTTAACTTGTGATAAATTATCATCATTAAGTATGTCACACATTAGAGAGAGGAACCACACAGTTTAGATTAATGAAACCTTTATGTTTCAATACTGCTACCTGGTGGCTCATGAGAAGAGTGACACTAATAAAATGTTGTTTTTATCTCTTCTTGTTTTACGGGAACTGTTTTATGCAATATTGATCACAGTGGCAGCCCCCATAAGAAATCAATAATTTGTACAAAATTAAAAACAAATAAAAAGGTGTGTTTATGTGTGTTCTTGAGATTGAAACTAATGTTAAACTAAAGCTAATTTTCACCACTGATGAGACTCTATGTCAAAAAAAAGACCATTACGTCATTTAACAGAGTGTAAAGTAAAGATTTAAAATCCCAAACTTAATCTGACCAACTGCTAATAAAAACAGTGGGTTGTGAGGTTTAGGACTGACTCCGTTATGGGCCGACTGAGCTGTAAACGGAATGAAAAGGCAGCCGACAGATGGAGATAAATGAAGAGAAAGAAGGCAGATGAGTTCAGATATTTCATCATAAATATACTTGTATTATGAAGTACCTTCTCCAGCTCCTTGGGAATACGCATGCATGTGTACACTCTCTCTCTGCGCTCGGTGTACTTTGCCTCATTGTGTTCCAGGAAGTAGCCTCTGGTTAGCTCTGCGCTAATGAAGCGAGTCAACGACGGATCTGGAACAACATCAGAGTGCCAGTGTTACCACGAGGCCATTGTCTGCAACAATCACAACCACAACAATGAGAGCGCCGACGCTCCCACCGCCACACCATGAAAGAGAAGGAAACTTCTCTCGAGGGTTAACAGTATTCTCAGCTCACTGTTTGATTCAATGCACCACAAATACATCTTTATAATGACTGAACATGCTAAATAAACATTTCTGTAGGTTTAGTAGGTTTAGTAGGTTTAGTCACGGCTAACATGACTCTGAGAGAAAGAGAGTTCAGCGATAGTGACTTTAAAACTAATCTGCATTGAATTAATGTATTAGAAATCTTAAAAGAAAGATTATAGACTCTTAAACTGAAAACAAAGTGATATCTCTTGTTATAAACTAGTTTCATAAATGGCTGATGTATTGTCTCAGTCTGCCCATCGTACTGTGTTGAAATCACTTCCACTTGACTTGAACCTGTGAAATCCTGTCAGACATGTCATGCTTCCTCAACTGCACACAAAGATGAATTCATTGTACCCGTAAGCTCGTCTTGAGCCAACAGTACATTGCTGTCTCAACAAGCAACAGCTTTGCTGTTAAAGTCTAAGTCACACACGGAGCCGAAACATGTTGTCAAGCAACAAATATCTCGTATTTCAAAAGGAAAAATTTAGCTCATCCATGTTAACAGGTGTTCAACCAAAAGATGTGACTCAGTGAGGACTTTCAGGTATAGATTAATACTGTAAACTCTATTATGAACAAGTTGTATTTACATTGTAAGGACAGCAAGCAAGAAGCATATATGAGGTGAAGGAGTAGTCAGTATCTTATACTTTATTTTGATAGCTGTTTTTAAGAAGAGTCACATTTTAATAGGTGAGATTCTGGTGAACTTGAGTTTGTGACCCATCAGTGTCTGTGACGCATTAACTGACAGGTGAGGTGTCACTACAGTAGGTCTGCAACTAATGACTATTTTCAGTGTCTGCCAATCATCTTCTGGATGTATTGATTAACCAACTTCTCCGTAAAATGATGGAAAATAGTGAAACATTCCTGTTATAACATATGTGGCTTAAATGTCTCGTTTAATCAGACATGCAGTCCAAAACAAAAAAAGACATTTAGTTGTAACACGTGTGAGGATTATCTCACTTTAGAGAGGCTGGAACCAGCGCGTGTTTGCTTAAAAAAATAACTGCAACAAATATAAAATTATTGTAAGATTTAAAAAAAATAAATAAGTGTAATTTAAGTTCAGTCTATAAACTGATCCAATAATCAAATAACTGCTTCAGCCCTACATTTATCTTTAAAATCTCTTCCCCTCTGTGCATTTCTGGATCCAACATGTTTGCAGATGCAGCACACAGATGACAGTCATGAGGTCACGTGATCTGATGGGTGACAGAATTTGTCGTAACACCTGTGAGGCAAAACTGTGATTAGATAGTGTTGTATCGTTATCTTATCAAAATTACATAACATTTACTACCCACTGAACTTTACGCAGACTAACTTCAGGCAGTACTGCTGTTGTTGTCGTTATAATATTACATGTATGAAGACACTGCAGTAGTAACGCGAACAGTCAGCGAGCTAAAACTAATGTTTATCAGCTGTAACGTCAGTAACGTCAGTTGGTTTACCTGCTGGCTGCTCACGTTGCTCCCTCCTGACAGCGCTAATGTCGTAAAATCCCAACGTTTCCGGCAGTTCCGGAGTCAGACCGATTTTAGCGGACTTGTGCAAATCCTCCCACGGTCTTTTCTGTCTTTTCTTTAGCTCAATTTCAGCCTCTTTCTCCTCTGACAGCTCGGTCTCCGATACGTCCGCCATCTTTACTTTGGCCGCGGCGTCGCGCTGTGCAACGTCACGGCATTGTGGGTAAAAAAACAACCGACGTCACGAGGTAGAGTCAACTGTTTGTTATTGTAATGTATAGATTTGAATCTGTTATTTTAGTGTTTTTTTTAATAAGGAAACATATCAACATTAATAGCAACGCTCTGATAATAACTATGAATACCTGTAATGCTTTCATTAGAAGCAGTTTTGATGAACATTTTATCTTATTTTGAAAATGTGTACTACTTCTGTATCTGCAACAAAAAGTTGACTTCACTTTTTTTGGTTGAAATTAATTTTTATAAAGCCAAATTTACAGGTAAACAGTCATGGTATTCACAAAGGAAATCTACATCGATTAGATTGATTTATCTAGAAAGTCTGTGAAAATGAAAAATACATTTATTTTGTAGGTACTTCATTTAACGCAAATCCTTTTATGGCAGGTAATTCTCCTTCAGACTAAAAGTATTAACAATATCTTGTTTTTTGTAATACATAATACTGATACTACCATTGCTAATAATAATAATAATAATAATAATATTAATAGTAATAGTCATGATAGGAACATTATTGACGAACTCCAAGTCATGTAAAATATGCCGTTATTTAAAATAAGTAAATAATAAAACTTGCTTTGCAGTGAAACTGATTTGTTTGCCAGATTATTAGAATTTAACTGTCAGATACAAATCTTGCACATTTTTGTTATTCTTGCACTTCTTTGCAGCATGTCACAGAGATAGTGAGAAAGAAATGACTCAAGAATTATAGTTTGAAATGAAATTATAGAAATGATGTTGCAGTACTCCCTATATTCCACATGGTGCCGCCAAAGTTCCATCAAATTGTACAGGATTTAAAGTCTCCCCAACAACAGTACCGAGGCCTGATCCTATACCGAGTTATCTGGAGAACTTTGCAGACTAGTTCATGCATTTGTTTTCCTGAGCAGAATTATTCAGATAACTCAGGTTAGCAGATGAGGGATGAATACAGGGATGATTGATCAAATCCAGGTTAGATCTGTCAGATTATGCCTTTATCTTAAGTGTTAGATGTTTGTCTTTTCAGATGTAGATGAGAATGAAACAGTCCTGTTCCCTGTTCCAAAAATATCAGTCAAATCCACCATTTTTTAACTGTCTCATCGATCACATTCATCCACGTAGCAGCTGTTCAGGAGCTCTCGATTGCTCTACACTTTCTTCCTCAATAAGTCTGGAGATGTCCACTTCCTATGTTCACTACGAACATTTCGCTCATGTTGGACGAGACAAAATGACATTAGTTGTGTGACTGAATGGACTTTGGGGAGAATGAACTTTCCAATGATTTATCAGACTAATCACAGTTAATCGTGAATAAAGTGAATCGATAAAGAGATGCTAACTGCACACACGATGCATGTAACCAAATCAAATTCAACTCCTTTGTAAGCACGGTTTATTGGCACACATAATGGTAAAGCATACATACCAGACATCAGATATGACACTGAACACCTCTGCTATATAATGTACAAATGGTGTCTAATAATACTAGGCTCAAACATATTTAGAAATGTGTTAGCTTCCTTACAAATGCACAAATAAATACCCATAAGATCCAATTGTATAAAGACACATGTTGCTGTCTTTTTGCTCGTTTTCAAACAAAAGTCCAACAAAAGAGATCAGGGATATATTATCAATTCAATTAAAGATTAAAGAATAGCACAAATACAGGGACGTCAAACTATTTCTGTGGGGTGGATGGGATTTAATCTGTGCGTTGCTTTTAAAATGTAAAATTGTTTTCTTCTTATGTCACACAATATTCAAGAAATAGGACTTTGTGAGTGTTAACTTTGTGGCTTTGGTTCTGCACTAGCTCAAGAGGTCAGGAAACAGTTTGGGTCTCGACCGAAGCAAACCAGCGTCCATCCAAACCACCCGACAGAAATCTGATCCTCCTGTACAAAACAAAACAGCTGCCATATTCAAACTGGTTTCAGTGGCTGATTTACAGTGGACAAAACAGATTCCACCTCTATTTACAGAGCTACAAACCTTGTAACAGTGGTCCCAAACTGATGACCCCAAAAGGAAAATCAGACTGATGTGTGTGTGTGTGTTTTTTTTTTTTCTTTTTTAGTACATATACCAAACAAAATAAAAATCCTATAAAATCATGCAGGAAAAGGCTTTAGTATCAGTTTGGGAGTAGGTCGTTAAAGGGAGAGAAGTCCAATTTCCGAGGAGGGAAAAAATAAAAATAAAAATCAACAATAATGCATCAATGCGCGTCGGCAAAGTTCACATACTGATCGGCGCAAAATTACAACGTGACTGCAAAAGATTCTGAGAGAAGCAAAATACCAATAGACTACGAACACAATCAAAGTGTTTTGCATGAAATCACAATCTGTGGCGACCGCAGTAATGTGGAAAAAACAATCCTAGTACACGATTTTCCCTCGTTTGAATAGGAGTCCATATCGGTAGACAACTTTTATTTCCTCTTAATTGGAAATGGAAATAAACAGCAACAGCAGAAACAAACCAACAGCCGACTGAATTTCCAATAAAAATGCAATTTTCTCAAACAATGTTTCAATTGTCTCCATCGTGGTTAGATTCTTCCATCGGTTCTGTTTAAAAAAAAACAAAAAAAAAAAAAACACCTTGCCTTCTCACCGGTGAGCTCGCTATTTTGTTTGTTGTTTTCATTCTTCTTTTCTTCTCCCCTCTGTCTACTGTCAGCTGTAGTATTCCACCAGACGAGAGCTTTGTATCTGAGGGAGAATTTGATCCGCAATTTTCCACTGGAAGAAACGAAAAAAAAAAAAAAAAGCCTCCGCCTTGGTATTTTTAAATTACAGTTGCATACAACTTATATGCCATTGTTCTCCGAGATGTTGCAGTGATCCAGAGACGAAGAAAATACCCAGAATATTTTTGGCTGTACATGCCAGTGGTGAGTTTGCAGATTCTGATTCAGTACAATGTTTATGAGGCGTAGAAGCACTGCCCTCAGGGGGGAAAGGGAGAGGTTAAAAAGTCCAGTCCACATGGAGTCAAGGATCTGTTGTTTTGCTCTTCTTCTTCTTCTTTTTGTTTTACTGCGAGGGCTGGGGCGCCGTGCTCTCGGGCTTGCTGTCCTGGGCGCCGGGGGGTTTGCTGCTCCAGGGAGCGCTGTTGCCCAGAGCCGGGGAGCTGTTGAAGTCGTCCTCGTCGTCCAGGCCGTTGGTGGCGTCGTACTGCGTGTTCTCCAGACGGGTGATCAGACGCTCATCCTCGTCCCCGAACTCGCCGCCCATCAGGGTCGGCTCGCCGACCACCATCACGTCCTGGAGGAAGGCAGAGACACGGAGAGCAAGTTTACAGACTGAAGAGGAGGAGAGGAAACCACAGGTGTTCTTGACCGTTGGTGCACACTTTTTGAAAAAAAAGGTCACGTTGTGTTCAAACTGCGGCCTTTTTTTTGTGACACTTTTTATTCACCTACTTCTGCTATTTGAATGTTTTCAATAACATTCAATGTTGTGTATCTCAAGAGCCTGAAACCTCACTTTTTTCAAGACCACCATCACATTTGAGTTTGTCCACTGGGGTTTTGAACGGGTTTCACAGACACAAACATAGGTCATTGTGTGAGTGTGTGACCAAACATGTAATACTTGTTGCCCACTTTGAATCGCCTTGTTGTTGACATGTGCTATACAAATCAACTTGCCTTCCCTAACAATCCTCTCAATCATCATTTTAAACGTTTTTAAAATCAATACAATATTTTAGTTACATTCTCAGAACAGAAAACATTTACCGCTTTTATCTTCTTAATGGATTTGCTTGTTTCTTTCATTACTAAAGACCCTTTGAGTTTATCTTACTAGTTTTTTAATTTTTAACTCAACTTTAAAACTGGTTTCACAAATATAATCCATTATTACACGGGCACCCGTGACGTGTTTTGAGTTGAGCGCAGGCCCGACCATATTTAGCCTTGGGGAGACTCAAAATGAATATGCTTCAGTGAGAGGGAAATTACCAGAGAAGAAATTAATGCATATCTGTTTCATCTCATTCTGAGACCAAATCACCATCTGAATATCAAGTGAACGCACATCCAACAAAAAAAGACCTTCCAACATTTGCATTACTTCAAATTAATTGATATGCATGTCCTCTGTCTCATATAAAAAAAAAAAATATTCAACCACCTTTTAAAACTGAGGGATAAAACTACAACATGGTCATGAGTTTACTGGACCAGAATATCATCGAGGAGCGAACGTGTCCACAGTTGCTGATCTATTTCTGTTTGTTTACAACGTTTTTATGATACCCAACTGAGCGAAGAGGACCCGAACCCCCCTAAGATGGGAGGTGTGTACTCCC
Source organism: Lycodopsis pacificus (assembly GCA_028022725.1). NCBI lineage: Eukaryota > Metazoa > Chordata > Actinopteri > Perciformes > Zoarcidae > Lycodopsis > Lycodopsis pacificus. Next base: position 5,838,757 of record CM051689.1, read on the forward strand.
CCCGCTTAAACACAACACCCTGCTTCCAAACACTTTGTGTGTGTGTGTGTGTTTGTGTTGAGTGTTTAGACGTTGGTGTATCCAGTGAACCCATCCCTAACGGTCGACCCCTGTCCGAACACTCGCTGCGAATGAAACCTGAAAGCGGATTCCCCCGGCGCTCTGTACCCGCCCCCCCAATCAATACTCATCATGTAAGACATATTTCACCGAGATGGCCCTCTCACAGCGGGTCAAGGAAGGGAAGGGGAGAGATTTAGCCATTATCCAGCGCCGTCTGTGCTTCCTGTGATGAGTCTTTGGAAGCAGAGTTTTGCTTGTTTTATGCATAACGTGCACAACAAACGTGCACGTGCACCGGCACACAAACCCAGATCTCTGTACAATCACTCACCTGAACTCAAACACAGACAAAAGCACGATTAACCCATTAACCCTGTGTGTGAAGCTCATACACTGACCAAGGGGGTTGCACACGTAGACAAACACACATGATGACTTCACGCAAGCACTGATGTCAACAGACAAACAAAACTAGACAACTTAGCACACTTCAAACACCCCTTAGATGAAGTACAAGCCGCAGTTTATTTATCGAAGCCATCCCCAAAACCCCCCGAGCGACCACTTCTACACCCCACTATGCCTTAATCAGGCTAATTCATTTAGGTGAGCTTTTCAACTAAATGACAATATCCACACTGATTTGTCAATTTGCATAGCTAATTAAGTCATTAGCTAAAAACGTGCTGATTGCTAACAAGCCATGCACTCACCATCTGTTCCTGTGAGGAGGCCTGTCAACCTACCTCTGGCCAATTTTGGGCCAAAAAAAAATAAAAAATAAAAATCCCTCAGACGATAACAGCTGGTGGCTAGTCTGAGACTGGGGAGCGCTAATTGTGAGCTAATTAATACTGTCAACTCGTCTACTCATCTCGTTAAGAGTTAGCTTTAGCGCGAGCTAAGCGGTGACACTTTGAATGGGATGTCGCATGAACGCCTCCCTGCTCCCTCCATTCACTGAACTGTCATTAGCATTTTTTTTTTTTTTACACAGGGATCAGCAGTGAGAAGCCCGGAGGACATATTTGCTGCTCGAGCCTCCAACACAACAAGTGTGACTTTAAAGAAGAAGTGGCGGGAATGTGGCGGCGACAAAGGGAACAAAACGGTCCTTTAAAGCAGCGAAGATATTAGATGTGAAAAAGTTTTTATTAAAGTTTAGTCGTTCCTCACGTCCTCCTGTATTTAGGCAGACAGAATCTACAGTTTCAATATTGTTTTCATTGTTGGTTTGTTTGTTATTTATTTATCTTTTTACTTCATGCAACAAAATACAACTTTGAAGGATAAACCCGGTCTGTCTCTAAATGACTGTGGCTTTCAGCTCCAAGCGCATTTGTTCCTTTTGAATAAATCTAAAACAAAAGCTCACAATTACATGGATTCCTAAAAAGAAAAATAAAAAAAAAGAAAAGACAATAAAGCAGCAATTATCAATGATTTCGTATAAAGTGTCCCCCAGTGCCACACGAGCACAAGCAACTCCATCTTAGCTCAATGGAGAACTTTGTAAAACCCTCGAAAGATCTCCAATCTACCAATTTAACAAACGGGGTTTGGACAGTTAACGCCGGGTTCAGTCTGTAAGATGTGCTTCAAATACGCTGACTGACAGACCTGCTGCTAGAGGCAAGCTTTTTTTTTTTTTTCGACACTTAAATCAGGCCAATAGAGGTCAGTGTTGCTCATTCTATGAGGCCCCCCCCCCCCCCCCCCCCCCCCCCACCCCCCCCCCCACCCCTCACATACACACATCCTCCCCACCTTCTCTCCTCCAGCCGCTGGTAACCCCCCCCCCTTTCCCCTGTGCGAGGGTCCACTCCTTATTGTCATTGGGCTCACGTAGGCTTGAGCTCAGCCACAAACGAACAACTTCTCAGACAAAGACAGCAGCCGCGCAACATATGTAACCAGCATGTTACCGGCCACGCTGCCGGTCTTTAAGAGGCGTGTGAATGCACGGCATGAGTGGTATGGGTGATGTGTGTGTGTGTGTGTGTAAGGTGGTGGTGGAAGGAGGGTGGGGGTCAGTGATGGAGTAGAGTGTGTGCATGCGACGGGGGGGGGGGGGGAGGGTTGTATACAGATATCGGTGATAATGAGAGCTGGCACAGAGCCAAACTGCCTTCTAGGGAGAAAACAATTGCACACACTGTGTGTGTGTGTGTGTGTGTGTGTGAGATGTACATTATGAATGTGTGAGACGGAGAGAAGGAGGTAGGAGGTAGGAGAGGAGGGTGAGGGCAGCAAATCTGGAAAGATGACGAGACAGCTAACCACGAGACGGTACATAGAGGGACAGTACGGCATGTTTGTGTGTCGGTGAGAGACAGTAAAAAAACAAAAAAGCCAAGAAAAATGTTGTTTTCTACCGTTAAGCATCGAGCCGATGAACAACCTCAACCTGGTTGGAAACTGGAGAAACAAGTCCACACAGTATTTAAATGATTCACCCAAATAGAGCTTCTGTATCTTCTACAACGTCCCTATAGTCAATCCTGTCTCCTAGAAAGTATGTATTTTATTTGTTTTTCTTGCAATATTGTATTTGCTTATTGCAACTAAAGCATGAAAAAACATTTTTTTGGTTAAGTTTAGGCACTTAGTTTGAGTTATGGAAATAATGTATTAATGGTTAAATATTGGGAAAACAAAACTCCACAGACATTTAACCGAAACCCAGTTCTTAAAAGGAGTTATTATCCTTAAACTAACAACGTACAGCACTGAGGTCTCTGATGTTAAAGGAGGAACATTCAGGCAGGAACTATGTCTTTCTTTCCAAATGTAACAGGAGAAACAAACTAGTATATAAACGTCTCTTCTGGAGGGCCGGGGGTTGCAACACTGCACACGCTGCGAGTACAGAAAAGCATCAGCACCCTTCACTTTCCCATGAAGTCGAATTAATCCAGTGCACAAGATGAACACACATGCATGCCAAGCTGCAACCCTTTAACGCTGTTTGGTATCAGCACAGTTTTAGCTGAACTGCAACGACCTGTATTAAAAAAACAACAGCAGCAGATTGCTGCACCAGTGCGGCAACAGAATAGTAAATTGGATGCCGTAGTGTAAACACAATACAGTGTATAATGAGCAGTGTATGGAATAAGGTGAGAAAACTAGAGTCCGTGCAGACAATACACTCACAGCAGCATCAAATCCTCCAGGGGAGAGCCAGACATGTGGTGCAACACTCAGCTGTTTAAGAGGCTATTTAACCTCGAACTGTGTCAAGTGGGCTTGTTACGGAAACACAAAGCAAAATCAGACGCTGTAACGCTGCATGCAGAGTCACAGAAACATGGCTTTAAAGCTTCTTATCTTCATCCAGGGTACTTTTTCTGAATGAATAAGATCATTACTGGATGTTGGGGAGTCACGTAGTCCACTGCTGAGGTAACGCTGTTAAATAGTTCACTAAAGTCATTTGTGGAAAGATTTCCTAATTTAAAGTTGGTTCAGAATTACTCTAAAACAGAAAGAAATGTGAAGGTGAGAAGAAGCTGATAAGATGATCCCAAACTAATTTAACTCTTCTGGTTTCACTGTCCCGTGTCTGCAGGACGCTTTAGAAACAAATCACAAGTGTTCAGTACTTTTTCAGAAAGAAGGAACAAAACAACTTCACTTTCAGCGCTTGAGACGACAACTGAACGCACAAAGATACGATTTGAAACAAAGAATGCATCTAAAAAGGTTTTACATTTGTGGCTAACAATAGACAAAAGTAAGTCAAAAAATGTCAAATTTGAGATAAAAATTGTCTCCGGCATCAAAATCACAAATCACTTTATTAAACATATTTTTTGACATTTTTTCACTTCTGAAACGCTGCACAACTGATTTTATCCTCCATTATTTTGTTATTGTGTTGCTATCTATTTCATTTACAGGAACTATTAAAAATCCATCTCACATTTACTGTTGCTGTTTACAATAAGAGTACAGTTTATTGCTCAAAAGTAAAATATCAGACCTCAGAGAGCTGATATATATTTATTTGTTGGTTTTTACCGTCAAATATTCAGCTTTAAAAATCCCTGCGATCGAGCTCGAGTTCTTACGACTTCATTGCGCCCCCACATCTTCACTGGAGGCCACTGAACAGTGCTACTGGAGCAGCTGGGATTCACACATTCATCAGAAACCTTTCACCAGGTGCTGCTGCTGAATGACCAAGGAAGAAAGTAGCTGTAGTTTAACTCCATACGAAGCTTTTTGAGTCTTTGCCAAAGTCCCATTTGTGTTTAATCAGACTGTATTATTTATTCGGTGCACTACAGTAACACTCCTCCGGGCTCACTGAGTTCAGTGTCTTGGTCAAGGGCATTTTCAACAGAGGTGGCTGAGAGAGGGTCACTTTCCCCACCCACATTTTCCCATTTGGTGCAAATTCAAAGAAACCTTTTAAAAAACACAAAAAAACAAAAAAAAACCCTCGAGGCTGCAGCCCCTTGGATGAGCAACAGGGTCAGCTGGGTCTTTTTCAAACATGCATATTCAGAAGCACATGTCGAGTACTTGGAAAGAAAGAGTTAGAAGACTTAATAGAGAGCTAGTCACCTGCACCAAAGGGCCACTTCTATTCACCGTCTTTACATGATGTTTATGAATTTAGCCGTTCTTGTGCTACTTTGTGCTTTGATGATTTTTAACGTCGTTTGTGTCGCCCTTGATGAGGTTTCATGTATTTTCTCTTTGTCTTTCTGGCAACATGTTTTCACACAAATCCCTCGAGGTTTCTTTGTCTCACGGCACAGATTTGACTTTCTTTTCTACCCTCTCCTCCCTGGTGTTTTTTTCCCCCTTTCTCTTTTCTGCAAATAAATTAAACCTAATAGCTGCAATACCATTAGGAATACTACGTGCCTGTGTGGAAACCTGCAAAAATGCATGTGGAGTCAGAGAAAAAGAGGAGGCAAACCGAGTGGGGCTGATGCTTACAGGTACCTGACTGGAGAGGCTGAAGTTGGTGGCGGGGCTGCGTTTCTTGCTGGCGGTGGTGCCGGCGCTGTTGGCGCTGCTGGCCGAGTTCTTCCGTTTCCTCCTCTTCGTGGTCGTCTGTCGGGCAGGCTCAGCTTTGGCGCGGCCAGCAAAGAGAAACAGAGGCAATGCCAAGAACATAAAGCATACAGGCGGAGACAAGGTGTAGGGGGGGGGGGGGGGTGTAGTGCGTGGAATGTGTGTTTTAGGTCACAGAGTACGGACGGCATCATATGTGGAGGCACAAAAGCCTGCAGACAAAATTGTGCAAAATGCTCATATACATTCATGCACACACACACACACACGAAAATACATGTTACAGACACAAGAGCGACTAGTCTACACTGATCCATGCTTTGTTTTCTTCAGAGGTGAAACCGCACGAGCGTTGACAACTCCAAAGACATGCACTAGTAAGAATGAACCCGTCTCATTTGCATAAATGCTCCACAATGGACCCCGATGCTCAACGTAATGTAAATTTGTTAATGATTTCGTCGCTGCACCGATTGCGACGCTGCTCAATAGCATGAGCCAGATTAGAACTGCTCTTCTCAGGCAGAAAGCACATTCCTGTGAACGTGCAAATACACTATAGACTCCATTTGCTTGAGCATGAGTGTGTTTATGGTCTAATCATTTCGTTTAAGCCAGAGAATTATGTTACATGCATTAATCTGTCGTATGCAACCTGTTTGTTATATTGCAGGTATTAGTGCTATTTTGAAACATGCAGATGAACTTGCGCACAACAAAATGTATTTCAGGGCATTCCAGTGAGCAATTAAAATGCCCGCTTTCCTAAAAGGCTACAGACAGTGTAACAGAAAAGATACCTTTTTTGTTATTTGTGGGAAATATTTCCGTTTTGAAGTTCTGTGGGTGTCCAGCTGTAACCAGAGCCAAACTTAGTTTTATTCTAGTCAGGAGGTTGGACAATCTCTTCAACAATTTCAGACAGAATGAGACCAGAGATGACAACAGAGAAGAGGAGGAGAAATAATTGAACTTTCAATGCCATGCAGATGCTACTTTACACTACTGGGACGCTTGTGCTTAGATGAAAGGTGTTTTTTTTTTTCCAATTATGAGTTATAAATAATTCCTGAAGGTGCAATTAAATCACAAGTGAAATCATTATTATTAAAAAGATACAGTACACAGGTTAAATAGAGATCTTGTTGCTTCTAGTATTTACAAAATAATCCATGTTAGTGCATAATTTATGAATACAAGATTTAGCAAATTCTGCCAACATTTGTTAGAAAATCATTCCCTTTAATCTCGAGGGGAAAAAGAAAACACTGCTGTGATCTTCAAACACACGACTGAAAATGAAATGTTGTTCTTCGAGGTTGTTACTAATCACGCTGAGGGAGATGCTTTCATATTCAGTTACAATAACCACCGACTCATGACACAAACAAACTGAAACTATATATCAGAGGCAAAACAATAAGGGGATTTTTTTTTATCAGTGTCTTTTCTCTGTTGATTCCTGACTTTGACAGACGTGTGTGCGAAAAAAAAAAAAGCGTCCCTATTGTCAGAGACAATCATTTCTGTTATCCGACTGGTTTCCTTCAATGCTGAACTGGTGACGCACTAAAATCACTTCCATTTCCACCAAAAGGACTTATCAGAGCATAAATGCTCCGGTGGCTTCCTTCCTGGCAAAATCGCAAACCAGTTTCCCAGCTGGAGAAGAATTGCAGGAAAGGGGGAATAGCCCGTCGCAAAACCGCAATTCCAGCAAAGCTCATGTGAAAATACAGACAGATGGGCTGAAATGGTCCTGAAAAACACACCGAGGAGGCCCGACAACATCCAACACCAACTAATATTTAAAAAGGTACCATGAAGCAACTTGTGGATCAAAAAACAGCAAACCAACCAACCAACCACATAGATAAACGATAAAGCTGCATATTATATCAAAGTAAATGACACATTAAAGGGATAGTTTGGATTTTGTGGGGTTGCATAAGGTACATTGTCAGTGTATTACCTACAGTAGTACAGTAAACGTATTTTAGACACCTATAAAAATCAAGATCAGTTTAAGTGCACGTTATATTTCCACTGCTCTACCGATGAAGCCGATGTCTACGCTTTCTTCAAAACCACCAGACTCCATTGAGGGAAACAGTGATGTTACCTTGCAGAACACTGGAGATGCTGGTCTGCCGCTGCCTCGATCTGTTACTTTGTTTATGTTGTTGTGTGACTTTGGTGTTTCAAAGGGTTAAGTTCGGATTCACCAAAGTGACACAATAACCCAGAGAAACTAACTAAATGAGGCAGTGTAAGACCTGCAACTCCCGTGTTCCGCAGGGTAAAATGACTGTTTTTGTCAGTGGAGTCTTGTGGCTTTGAAGAGAGCATCGAAAACGGCGTCAGAAAGGGCCGTCTGATGGCAAGGCAAAGAGTTGAAATCTCCTAAATATAGTGTACACTTAAACTCATATTGATTTGTTCAGATGTGTAAAATAGGTCCACAGCAGTGCATTGCTTTTGTCTGTTTCTCCAACTGTTACTACACCGACTATGGATGAGAAGATCATACAATCACACATCAATCCAAACTATCCCGTTAAGCTGTTTCTCATTAATCACATATAGGATATAAACCTGCAGCACCCGTATAGGTTTTCACAGCTCTCTTTCCACGGACACAATTAATCATCAACACAAGAGCTTCTTTTTTTTCTCCTCAGACTTTATATTCATAAAATGCTTTCCATGTTTTTTTTCTCTTCTTCTTTCTTTGAAGACGAAGTCGACACTGGGGAGCCGCTGGCCGGGGAGCTGGATCTACAAGTCTGATTACACCCGGCACTCTTAATTAAAGTTACACAGGTCTGAGTCAAAGGCTTTTTGACTGGTGTTGGTTTTTAAAGACATCTCGTCACGCCTCGCTAAGCATTGCTGTAATTTGCAGCCACTCCGATGTGTCCAAAAAAAAAAAAAAAACTCGGCTTACTCTTTTTTTCTTTCTTTTTTCAGCTTAAGACCGAACAGCCAATTTAAGTCTGGTACTTTTCAGAAACCGCCTTTAAAACATCAATCATAGAGAGCTGAGAGGCCCGTTTAGATTGGCAAGGTTGAGATTTAAGGGGCAGCGCTGAATGCCGATGAATTTCACACACCTGACAGGCAAAACATATTTAAGGGATTAAGACATATAATGGCAAATTTGGAAAAATAAATGATGCAATAAAAACACGGTCTGAGAAAATATATTCCTGTTCCTACAAAGTGAGTGATGGTACAGAATTAAAAACCTTTTATTTTTTTTTTTAAGTAAAGGAAGTCAGTGTAACCTCAGTAGAGGAAACGATTAACGCTTAAAAATAGATCTGCAACATTTTCGAAGATGCTAATTATTTTTGACGTCATTTGATTCCGTTTTTGGACAAGAGTTCCTTAATTCTTGTCCAGATGTTTGGGTTCGACTTGATCCGTTTCTTTAAACAGGCGTACGGAAAGTAAAGGCACGTGCTTCAACAGTAGGTAGTTTACCTGGTGGGGCGACCATTCTCTGCCATTTTTGGAACAGGCATGTCTTGAGACAGTCTCGGGGGCTGAGGTTGTACGTCTTGTGCCTTGACATGAGCTCCTGCATGGGCTCCAGGATGACACACAACTGCTGACACCACGAGAAAAACAGGAAGTTCAATTAAAGCAGATTTGTATAACACAGTGATGAGAGAACAGTGTGCTGTCCACGGATGCAGCCTCTTATCAAGGTAAAGCAAAACAACGCACATAAACACTGAGATTGTTGCTCAATTAATCACCCGCCGACTGACTTTGAGTGATTAATTGTTCCGTAAATCTACTTATTACAGACACTATTAATAAAATACCTTTAAAAAACAGGTTTATTGTCAAGAGAGAGAAGACAGATAGAGAGAGCAACATGTACATTTTAATATGAGCAGCTTTGTCATGCGTCAAAAACACACCCACTTAGAAAACACAGAGCAGTCGCTTGTTCCCACGCCGAACACAAACAATATTCTCCAGCTGAACGTACAATATTCACTCTGGAGAAAACTGTAAATCTCTGGTGATCAGCAGTGAGAGGACCCAGGGGTCAGCCTGTCATCTCAAACACATCAGGCTTAGTTTATCCAGTTAACATCTGGATAACATTATCGGTCAGCCATCCCTTCTTTAATCCAAATGCTTGATGGTGCAGCCACAGGACAGTGATTGGACGCTTATAATCACTGAGGTCACCTCAAACCGCCTTCTTCCTCTAACCGGATAAAACGGTTGTGTTTTCTCTTCCTGACGTTTCTCCAGCTTTGACAATTTGCCCATTAAATCCACTTGACTCCCGCAGCATCTTTTGTTTTTTAACTTAAGGTTAGGAAAGGATTCGAGGTCATGGGTGAAAGGAAACCAACGTTGAAGAGAAGGACAAGAAGAACATATTAGAAACTCACATAATAAAAGGTCATTAATCTGATGCAACAGCGGTTTGGCCGACCAGGGCAAGCAGCCGATGTGGTCGCTGTTTCCCTGTTCAGAGTGTGATGTAAGGTCAAAATGTACCAGAGTGAAAGGAGGCGTGGGTTTACTAACTTGCTCAAGGGCACTTGACAGTCGTTACTGAGAGAGAGGAGACTGTTAATCATCCGCTGCATGCTCACATGATCTCATCTTCAGCATCCCACCACCCCTACGTTTCTGGAGTCAAATCTAATCAACACGCTCGTGCCGTCTGCAGCCGTACTGTACAGCAGCTTGGAGGTGAAAAGGGAAAACAAGGGCAGGTGTCATGTACTGTATAGATTACCTACTACTATGTGTTTGGAGGCTTTTACACAAATCACCTGACAACACCAGGAATCCGAGCAGACATGTTTTATCATGATGGGTATTCAAACCAGGGATGTTCACCGGTCCTGGGTTTCAAACTATGCATTCTAACAACCGTGGCTGCTTACTGCAAATGACTCTACATAAACACAGCAACGTCGGCTCCCTGCGTTAGGACGCCGGTGTTTTGCTGCCATGCAGCTCGAGGTAAAGTGAACATCCCTGTGGCAGACTAATCCCATGTTCTCCTCTGATAGTTCCCTCCTGACACGGTAATATCCCTCCTCGGCTCAGCCAACAAGCCCTGGCTCTCAGCCTGAAAACAAGGGCTATTTTCAGGCTCAATAGTAGGAAGCCGGCAGCTCCGATACATAGAAAGGCTTAAATACTCCAAATGAAAGGGGAAAAAAAAGGAAAGATAGTGTGTTTGTGAGAGTGAGAGAAAGGCCGGTTGTAACCCCTTTGCCAGGAAACAGTCAGTCTCTCTCGGAAGGACTGATAAACGCTGGGAAAGGCCAGGGACACATTATTGCCAGATTAATGTGAGGAAAGGGTGTATTTTACTTTGACATCCTTCGATAACAGCAGGGGGAAATAGGTTTTGCAAAGTGTGTGATATGATGAATAACAGCGGTCGCAAGATGAATCTAAAAGCCGAGGTCACACTGCACCACATCCAAAGTGGTCGGATCGCTGTACACACTGCACAACTTGCCGCCTTTTAATCGGGAGTCTTGAAGTCGTTGTGGTTTCGTGGAAACAGACGGTCACACAAGACAGGATCCTTCATCTGCAATCCCCGATGAGGTCTCCGAACTAAGTCACGGAAAACACACGCGCGGCGTTGTCGTCGGCGCACCCGTTTCCACACACACTTCGGCTACAGGCGATGAGACCCCTCCGCCAGGTTTCCCCTCAACCGATGTCCTGTGCTCTCATTGGCTGCAGCTCGCCGACAGACTCGCCGACAGATCCAGACGTTTAGCGCGCGAGATATCTGGAATGCGTCAGCAGAGCTCGGGCGGATCTGCTTCTGATCTGGGGCTTTTGGAGCTGTGCAAACTGTCTGCGAGCGGAAAATGTTGGGCTAAAGTCGTGTAGTGTGAACTAGGCATAATGGCATTGTGGGATTATTTTTAGGGAAAAAAACGTTTGTCAGACTTTTCCGTGATCTTGTCTTTGTTCTTGTGAAAAATCTGATTTCCTCAGGCTTCAAAATAGAAGCCAAGTGAAGGAGTCGATTAATCAGAGAGAGGTTGCAAGTGGATATTGATTTGTTTTAAGGGTCACAAAAAGGTTGGGAACCACTGCTTTATGATACAATGATGTCTCTGAAACACCGGATCTGTAACGAAGCCTTCAACTCTTTCTTGATGCTCTTTAAAACTCACACGCTGAAAATGCTAATTCAAGAAACTAAACATTATTGCTTTTAGACTACTAGTGAAGTAATCTTTGTAGTTTATTAAAGTGTTTTAAATTTTACTGAAATGAAAAAAAAAATACTCAAAAGAAGGTTAAAATATATTAACTGAGTGAAGAAAGGTTAATGTTTTTTAATTAAAAGCACATTGTGCTCTTTGGAAAGATCCTAATTTAGCAGATTTATTTGAAATATTTCATTTCGACAAACTAGCCATTCTTCAAACGCAAAGCCGGGTCTACTTAAACACGAACAACCTCCATAAAACGCATGTGGTCAGCGAGCAGAACACACAAGGCATGATCCTTGTTTCAATGTTTGGTTTTGCGCTGACCATCTGAATCACTGAAATGAAGAATGAACAGCAGCCAAATCTTTTACTGTGTAATTACAGATACTTGAATTATGTGTTTTCCCCCCTTCAGCCGCATTACAGTTGCTTTCTGTATAGAAAATCATTGTTGGAGGAAAACAAAAAACAGCCTCGCTGCCTCCTCTCCCTCTCTGTGGCTTTCTTCACTCCGTTAATATAAGCAGCGGAGGTGCCGTTCCCTGATTCGCGCGCCATTTCACAATTATGAGTCTCAACAGGGAGCGTTCATTAATGTTATGCTAATTTTCTGTATCCAATTAATTCTTCCCTCTCCCCATCTCTCTCCCGCTCGCTCTTGTTCTCCCATTTGCAAATCGTAGCTGTCAGTCAACTGTGGCGTCGAGAAACACAAACAAACCCTGTGAAATAATCACTAATGTATTCAGCCGGCTTATACTTCCTATTTCCGTAAAATGACATTGCTGCGGTCAGGTGGAAAAGCATGTATATGCAGAGAGTAAAGAAGAAATAAGTGCTTACCGGTATATTTTTTTGTTTTGATGCCACACATTTTTGAAATTATAGACTCTGGTTTCAAACGCCTGAGAGTCATAAAACGTGTTCAGCACATAAATAACAGCATAAGCTTTCAATTCCAGTACGACAGAGAGACAATATTTACATTTACAGTCACGATATGACCTTAAATAAACTAAAGAAATAATAAGGGACTGTAGAAAAGCACATCTTATTCAAACACTGAATATACCTATAATTTAATGCAACATTTGAAATATAACGTTACAGATTTACTGCAGTGCAGGCAATGTAATCGTGCCATATTAGATATGACAAAAACATAAATATTCTACATTATAAAAACATCTTTATGCTGTCTAGACAGATCAGTATAAGAGAGTTAGTTTAGAAAGTATGAGCAACATGAATAACTTCATTTAAAAATGGACATGAATTGTTCCTCCGTGTGCATTAAAGTGTGAGGAGATAAGAACGAAAACAAAAGCAGAATGACAATCATTGACATTGTCAGACACACACACACACACACACACACACACACACACAAACACAGAGAGTCCTTACCCTGAGGTAGTTGAGGGTGAAGTTGGTCAAACCCATGCGAGTGATGTTTTTGGACAGTTGTTCCAGCACCTGAGGGTCTTGTGCCTAAAGTCCACAGAGGAGAAATGAGAACGAATAGATACATAAGCCATATATTTGGCTATCTTTTGTTTGTTATGTTTGCATTCAAGTGACAACGAATAAACTAATTATCTACAGGCAATTAGGCTAATTGGCATTCATCAGATAATGCACATTCACACCCTCGAGTCATAAATGCAACTCCTGAACATTGTTATCGCAGCGGTGCCGTGGAGCCGACTGGAAGTATTTCAGGCCTTCATTTCACACTGCTGTCAAACTGTGAGGCTAATTAATCAATATTATTTTGTCATTCCATTTCAATTTACACGCATTTTCAATTCCGTATCTTCACGGGATTTAATTATGTAGCCCGGTGTAAATATGTATGTATATATGTATGTGTAAATATGTATGTGTGTATGTTTGTGTGTATGAAATACATATACACATACATACGTACACACAAACGTGCATACATACTATGTATGTATGTATGTATGCACGTTTGTGTGTACGTATGTGTAAATATATGTGTATGTATATATGTATGTATGTATGTTTGTGTGTATGGAATACATATACATATACATACGTACACACAAACATACATATGTATGTATGTATGTACGTCCGCATGTATATATACTGTATATATGTATATATCTAGTATGTATGTATGTGTGTGCCTGTGAATGTATATGCATGTATGTATGTATGTATACTGTATATGTATGTATGTATTTATGTATGTATGTATACTGTATGTATACTGTATATATATGTATGTATTTATGTATGTATGTATATGTATATATACTGTATATGTATGTATACTGTATATGCATGTATGCATTTATGTATGTATGCTGTATGTATACTGTATATATATGTATGTATATATGCATGTATTTATGTATGTATGTATACTGTATGTATACTGTATATATATGTATGTATATATGCATGTATTTATGTATGTATACTGTATGTATACTGTATATATATGTATGTATATATGCATGTATTTATGTATGTATGTATACTGTATGTATACTGTATATATATGTATGTATATATGTATGTATTTATGTATGTATGTATACTGTATGTATACTGTATATATATGTATGTATATATGCATGTATTTATGTATGTATGTATACTGTATGTATACTGTATATATATGTATGTATATATGTATATATTTATGTATGTATGTATACTGTATATATATGTATGTATATATGTATGTATTTATGTATGTATGTATACTGTATATATATGTATGTATTTATGTATGTAGGGTCTGGGGCAGCAGGTAAAATGTGTTTGATGATGTTAGGTTGATGAAAAAACTGACCAAAAACGGTGACTAATAAAAACATTTTTTATTGTTTTTTTAGTTTTAGTGAAGCCTAAAATAGCAGCAGCTTGATGACGTCCACTTGACAGTTGCATCATTCACATAAAAGATGAAGAACTGACCACTATCTCTGACTATAATCTGAAAATCAGCTCTGAATACATAAATTGATTGTAAAATAGAAAGAAACAGGTGAATAAACAGTGTGTATAGGAGTAAAGAATACATCTTAAATAAGAACAAAGCCAAGATAGCAATTACAGGAGGACATCTGAAAAAAGAGGAGAAGACTTTTCACTAAGCTCGTCTGCCGCTCCAACAATAAGCAGTCAAATCATAAAAAAGCTGTAGGTATTGACAGAGCAAAACACAGCCCAGACTGAGGGGAAGCAGTGAGCACGCTCGCCTTCACCGCCTCATGAAAAATGCATAATTCTATCTCCAGTCGCATCTCAGTGTGCAGAAAGTCAAGAGGGAAGCGAAAAGAGTTCCTCTGTACCGTCAGCACACCGGCGTGAGTGACGGGGGAATTGAATTAGTGTGCACTATTTGGCCGACGGCGGATCAGAATCTGAATTACTTGACTCATCAAGTAGAATTAGTCTGAACGCGCTGTGCAGGAATCCGTCTTGGCAGCACCGGTGCAGCCGCGTGACAACAATGGGTGGAGTAACACGGGTTAACACACTGGCACATATGGTGCAGGCCGGGGACGACAGACACTCGGTTCAAGAGGCCAAAGGCAGACAAACAACTGAGAACACGCTCTAAGAAAACACATTCAGGATTCAAGAGGCGTGGCGTCGGTCCAAATAAGATGTTTAGACAGCGGAGGAGCGCTACAGCACATTAAACCTAATGTTAGAGGAGCCGGCTCCGCTGAATAAATACATTTAAGTACATTTTTGAGGTTGAGTTTTATGATGCTCTATACTTCTATTCAACTACATCTCAAAAGGAAATATAGCTCTCTTTAGTCCACATTTATTTACATGCAAAAATATATGACCATCTTACACCGTGACCCGTTGTTAGGGATTTAATGTACACACCTTTATATTGTGTCGTTAAAATGTTCTAGCATGAGCCAATAAAAGGCTGCGACCACATTAATGCATCAGTGTTAATAATCAAACAATATATATAACAAACACGAGAGATGATTATCAGCACGCAAACACTGACTTTTAATACTTTGAGTACATTTTCCTGATAATACTACGATATGTAATACCATTATATTGCTGACTACTTCTTCCAAACAGCCTTACTATTTATTAACCATAAGGATATACTGTCGGCTGTATTACTGCTGCTCGTGTGGTGTCTTCACAACTGTTGCATCGTTGCCATGCTGCATTATTTGCTGAATGTTTTATCGTCATGAATTTAAATGTATCGATATGCAACTGTTTGAAGTCCACTCGTCTGCTCTACCTGATGTGTGTTCGAGGGTATGCAGACTGCATGAGTGGGATGGAGGTGGGTGTAGCAGATGTTTGCGAGGGGAAACTTCCACAGTGTTTTATTTCGCGTGTACTTCACTCTTGTCACTGTGTGTTTACACTCCCCTCGAACAAAGAAATGAACCCTTTTGCAGGGGTGTGAAGTAAGTACATTGACTCTAGGACTGTAGACTTTGGAGCTATACTTTATATGACTATTTCCATTTTATTGCTGCTTTACACTTTTACAGTAAATGTATTTTGCCGCTAAAGTTTCAAAAAAATGTTAAAATATGAAGCAAATTATGATTATATACACATTTGCAACATAAACTCTACTCATCATACAAAGTACGTCCTGTTTATCTCATATTTCTCAGTAATATTCGCTTTGGGTACATTTTAAATTGAGTTAAAATATGCTACATTTTTTACAGTACGTAGGTTTGTTGTTGAACTTATTCTACAGCTCGTGTGATTCTACGTCAGCAAGATAAATAGCTTGAGACTATTTCCATCACAGAGCAAACACCTCCAGCATCTATCATACCAATATCAAATATAGGCCGTTTCTTTACACACTTCTGAAGACTAAAATAAGAAACAAACTTTATTTCTTTTCCAAACAGTTCCTCCTGAGCGACTGTAGTTGAGATCTCATCAAAACACGAGGCCGTCCCCAGCGTCTACATCTGCACTGCTTTCTGCAGTTTCTACTTTCCGGCTCTGACTCCCATGCGTGCGTATCTGCTTTCATTAGTCCAGGCAACGATCAAAAGGCTGAGCTCACACTCGCGCACAAATCAGCGAACAGCTGGCCAGGACCCACAAAAAAAAAAAAAAAAGCCCACAATATCCCACTCTCCAGGAATTAGTGTGAATACCCAGAGGGGCCAATTTATTGGCGAGGGGAAAATTCATATGAAGATTTGGCCAAAAAAGAAGCCGTCTATAAAGATGAAGCTGCCTCTTATACACACCTTTAGGTCCACGGGGGCAAGTGGAAAATACTTGGACTGAATCTCGCTTTAATCATCAATCACATGCGAGGAACTGCAAGTAAAGAAAATGTATTGCATACGGCTTTTTTCCAGACATGGCAGGACGTTTACGTAAAAGAGAGGAGGCTTCATCGCTGCTGTAAAACAGCTGCGAGTCGAGAAGTTTAATGACACGAAGGAAGAAAGTTTATCACAATCTTCTCGTGAATCTCCCAATAAACGTTCTCATCAATTTCCTCATTTATTAGGTAGCGAACTCTGCTGCCTGGTTTATGAAGTCCGACTTTAAGTTGGGAATTTCTCTTCGCTGACGAGCTGAGGGCGGTTTGCTGGATATTCTGTAAAGTTGAAAGCTGAAAATGTCAGGAAGGAGACAGCTGGTCCAATTATTGTGGTTGTACAAGATTTGTTTTTGTCCCGTTTTCACCGCGAGACACAATATAAAATAGACTTATCGTCTTATGACATGAGAATAATCTCCCAAACAAAGTAAAGTTGGCTCATTCAAAGTGGTTTTAGGAAAGTGACTTTATCTTCTTTGACAGTTGGAGATTATACAGCGGAAACATGTTGCAAAGATCTTAATCAAGCGGATAAAACACGCATTTAATTTCTCTTTGTGTATTTAAGTGCTGACCAATATTGCATTGTCATGACTTTAATGTAAAAGTGACTCGGGCGCTTATTATGACATGAGACCGACATGTAAAGTTGTCGTCACATTCTCGCCATAATGAATATACACTCAGTTGCCAGTTTATTAGGTACAGCTAGCGAAAGGTAATGCAGTCTAATTCAACATGCAACGAATCCTCCCTGCATGAAGGTTATAATGTTCAGTTTTGTGCCGTTTTGTGGTGCTCTTATACAGAGAGGGGTTCCTGTAATTTAGCCGTATTGATAGGAATTGACCTGTCACTATGTTTGATTTGGCCTCCTTTAGGCCTATTTACAGAAAGATTCCATGATGTGGCGTTTTGTACACCTACGACCTTCTGCGAGCGCCAGCTTCACTCCACGGCGCCACTAAGTGTGTTACACTTAGTGGAATTAAGCAGATTATTCATTCGACCTTGTTATTTTTTCTCTCTCTCTCTCTCCCTTTTCAGACAAGGGCCTTTTTTTTTTTATCCTCGGTGGCCTTTGATGTCTGCAAATAAATTGGTTTGCAAAAATCCCTCCAAACTTGCTTTGTTGGCGTTTAAATTTCATATGCTCATGAGTAGGTACTAAACAGTGTCTTTGGCAAAGTGCAGAGCCCCTATTTAGGATTGAAAATAAAGAAATAAATAAGGGGTGTGGGGGGAGGGGGGGGGGGGTGGTCGCGTGTTAATGATGTCACACTCACGTGCATGGCCAGGATGCTGCGGGGGATGAGCTCTCGGTACTGCCGGATCGTAAAGTGCCACGTCTTGATCCTCATCAGATCATCAAAGGCAAACTCCAGTATCAAACGACCCTCTGTACAAACCTGCACAAAAGATCAGATAGTTAGTGCTACTTTACATTTCTCATCAGCCCGATATCTCTTCCAGTAATCTGTAACCGGCTGGCAGGAGGCCGTCAGCTGGTTTCACATGCAAAACAACAAAAAAATAAAAAAAATCGGTGTTTATTGGCCAGGCGTGATTTTAGATTTTTCTTCTTTTTTTTAAACGCTGGAAGGGTTTAGTCGCCGTTTTTGGAATTTGTTCAAGGACTTTGTAGCACGGAGCGAGCTATTATGCTCCCAATATTTACTGCGCTCGCTTCCCTCATTCAGAGCATCTGTCCTTGGGCCTCTCAACCATCCAGCTATTTCTAAAATGTGAAAATAAATGTAATCTGGAGAGGGGTGTGTTTACACCAGAGACAAAAGAACTTCAGGTCAGAGAGAGTCGCCAATTAGGAGGAGAGAGAGAGAGAGAGAGCGAGAGAGAGAGAGAGAGAGAGAGAGAGATGGGAAAGAAAAAAAAAACATTTTTTCGCCCCTTTAGCTGAATTCAGCGCTTGCCGGGGCCCTTGTGCTTCTCCCATTTTTCGTTGCTGTGACAACGAGGGAGAGAGAGGAGAGAGAAGGGGAAAAAAAAAATCAGCTGATTAGTTGGCATGGCAACGGCAAAGATGTAATCCCACCAGACACACTCTAATCAATGCCCCCAGCGCAGATGGTCTCCTGAGGATCAGCAAGAAAGAGGCTAGCGGCCATATTGCCCCCCCCCTCCACATCCCCACCATCACCAGGTCCCCCCCCCCCCACCCAGCTTCATACCTCGCTGGTCACGTGCTACACCACTAAGTCAAACACACACACACACACACACAAACACACACACAAAAAAGTATAAATAGAAGCTTGACTGCCCCAAAACGGGAAAAAAAACAAAATACATATCTGCTCTCTTGACTGTAAAATATGGAAACTGTGTAATGTTCACTCTTCTTGCAATGGTGCGTTTCCAGATTTGTTGGACTGACTGAGATTTACGATAAAGTCCATATACAGAGAGCTTTGCTCCTTAATGTCACACCAGCTGTAAAGTCATTAGAACAAAATGGAATGACAGAAACTTTTGAAAGACAGTAACTGTTATCACTATTTCATTATACAGCTCATATCAATACCTAATAATGGTTTTCTGCATTTCAACTCACATACAGTATATTTTTTTAGAGCATTGTATTATTACTGTATCGTACGTCTATACTGCACATATATATAACATCATATATTTGAATACATTATTTTATATATATATATATATATATATATATATATATATATATATATATATATATATATATATATATATATATATATATATATATATATATATATATATATATATATATATATATATATATATATATATATATATATATTAGAGAGTTGCACAACTGGATTTACACTATGTATTTCTATAGTCTAAGGCAGTCATTCCCAAAGACAGCTAGAAGAGACTTTATTTGGGTTGCCAAAGTCCATAATGTATAGTTCTATATTTATATCTGCAGTACACCTTTGTGCCACACGAGGGAGCCTGAATGTTCGTATTGTTCTGATAACTGTAGCCTATTTAATCTAATATGAAAGGCTGGCATTCTTTCTGTTTGTTTTACTGATGAGAGGAAACAAATAATGGATTGTTGACTCCGTCTAAATGCATGTATCATATCTCTTCAACAAGCCTGGTTTACCAAGTCAACATCATTTAAGGTTCTTCTTAATACAGACATGCAGCCTTTTGGAAGTCAACACTTCCGTTCACCGACTGACACAATTGAATGCTGGTCTTCCGTGCAAACACATCTGGGATCTGTGCGGATAATGTGCTTGTCTGAGCGATAAGTGTGGATTAGACTAAAGCAATGTTTAAAAATAATCCTTGGTGTTTAATGGACACAGAAAATGGTCTTTATCTTATTTTATTATTATTCGTTTTTTTATTTAGTCTGATTCTAACAGCAGGTTGTCCAACAGCTGTCTTCAGAGTTCCGAGTGAAAGGAAGGATGCAACACGACTTGTAACATCCCCAAAATATAAAACAATACCTTCCAAAGAAGTGCAAACCATTGCTGTCAAGTGAAAACCATGTATCTCCACATTTGACTGGAAGAAAAGCCTTAAAATCACATTTATTAATCATTTTGCAAAAGAAAGTACACCGAGGATTAAAAACAAGAAATAGTATTTGTGTGTTCTAAACATATATATATGCATAGCATTGAAGTTCTGACGCCAACATGATCAACACTTAACCCCCCGGGTTTCTCATCCTGCGCTGAATTATAAGAAGGGATGTTATAATTAATCCACTCGTACTCAAATTGCTGTTGAGAGGTGAAAACAAGTGACTTTGGTGTTTTTCTTTCCCTTCTTTGAACTGAAATGCATCATGGTCATTATGTGTGTGGATGAGTTTTCATGCCCGTTGGGAAACCTATTAAAAGAACAAATACTTGGGCATTTTTGAGGAAGTAAGTACTTCTTTACATCATTCCTGAAAGTGTACTTTTTGTAGACGTATGGTATTTAGCCACCAGCGGTGGAATAACTTCAATTATGTCCGGTAGCGAGCCGCTGTCTTGTGATGCTTTCAGGTGCTGCAGCCTACAGTGAAACAACGCTGCACTATTGATTTGTTTTTCCATAGAGCCAACTGGGTCTTTAGCATTGCCTCTTATTTCCCTCCACAAGCTCTCTGCTTCTCCGTAACCGATAAATAAATTGGCAAACCATGCTGTATCAAAACCAAAATAAGAATCACCTTAATCGCAACATCCAATACATGTGCAGGAAGTTGTCTGAATGGCACTGCTGCAGAGACGCATTAACCACCAAAGCAGACTCCGGTGTAGAGTCCATCACACACAGCCATCTACTGAGAGAGGATCGGTTAAATATCAAATATTCCTCACCGTGGCCCCTTTCTTCTTTTTTGCTAAATTGTTTTCCATTATGAAAACTAAAAGGAGGAAAATCTTCTTGAATTAAAAAGTGGTCCATTAAAAAGGTAGAGCCCCTCACAGAGAGTCCCCATTGATTTAAGAGCAGGGTCATAAATCTTCCACACAACGGGTTCAGGGGATCTCCGGCTCAAAAGAGCGAGAACAGAATAACAGCGACGTCCTGCCGCTGAGGCACTATTCAATACTGTACCCAAACACGACAATCAATTAACAACAGAGGGGCTGCAGGTCATTCAATTGATTATTATGAGCACTCATGACTGCTTCTGATGAATATAAATAGGGTCAAAGTTGACTAAATGTGCTCAATTATAACAACTGGCTGCTGACAGGCTTTATTATCCTGCACATTAACACCACCTTCTGTATGAGTAAGACTATAGAGTTAAAGATTATAGCATCAAATGTTATTTATGGGTAATGCACATTCAATCAAAGTGTGTTGCTGTGAATACGTTGAGTTCACAGCTCATAAGATAAATCGATGAGTCACCAGATTATCACCAGAACGTCAATCAGAAACAATTTTGAATCACATCTAATTTGCTATTTCAGGAATATTCACTGGTTTCAGCTTCTCACATGTGAATATTTGCGGATTTTCTCAGATTTCTATGATGGTGAACTGAATATCTTTGGGTTTTGGACTGTTGGTCGGATAAAACAACAATGTGATGATGTCAACTTGGGCTCTGGGAACCTGAATCTGACATTTTATAGACCAAATGATTGATCAGTTAATAGATGATGAAATAAATTGATTGTTCCCTCAACATGACATGTGATTATGTACAGCAGAACACATTTTAAACTTAGGGATCGTATATAATTGGACTTTCCCAGTGGTCTTGCTATCAGCATGCATGCTACATACAGAAATTGTATTGTTGGTTTGATTGCAGCATTTATTGCAAGTCCTCAGGTCTCTCTCTCTCCCAATGTTCCTTTAATGTCCCTACTGTCTTCTGTCAACGGAGGTTAAAATATCAAAAAATGTAAAACTAATCTCTAACAAAATAGCATATAATGTACCGCCCACTGTCAGACAAAAGAAATCAAATTTAAAAAAGTGGTGAAACTGTTTCAACCGTTACAAACTGTACTGAAAAAGCAGCTTCCTAATGATCATAGACATTCATCAGGAACACAACAAACTAATCCAGATATCAATCCTGATGCAAACAGAATACATACATCAAGATCAATTCACGTCAGAATAAAAACCCGAGATGATAAAAAAAACAGGTACAAGGCAACAAAAATGTACTTAAATAAATGATTAAATAAAGGAAGCAGAGTGGAGAGTGTTCGTCTGTTTAACGACTAGATCTGTTATCATAACACTGGTGATAGAAGTATGAGTAAATCATAAATGCTGTACATCTCATAATAATCTAATTAATAACCTTCACTGTCATGTTAAGGTGCAGTATTGAGTCCCCTGCTTCTATAATATTTACGTACCTTACAATTAGGACTTACTCATATTTTAAAAAGTACTATAACTGAGTAGATTACTGCTAAATATAATTTAGCATCTACATTTATAGCAAAAGTGTGGCAGGGTGACGATTCAAACATTCCTGGAATACTACAATCCAAGCAAAGCTCTTAAACACACACACACACACACACACACACACACACACACACACACACACACACACACACACACACACACACACACACACACACACACACACACACACACACACACACACACACACACACACACACACACACACACCAATTTCTCCACTCAGGGAATTACATTTATTTGAGCGGAGATCATGTCACGAACTCCCCTTTTGCTCTTTGCTCGCCTCCCAGCGTGAAGAAACCCCCAACTGGGCACCGGTAACAAGGGCCGTGCCCTCCGAGCTAACACACACTGGCCCGGGAGAGCAAAGCCTGCTGGGTAGTGAACAGAGGCGCTGGGATGCCGGGGGGCCGCTGGGAGGTTGGGGGCTTTTGGCTCAAATTGGCACCCTGTGTCAACTTGTCAACACCTCGCCGCCCCGAGAAACCCGCACAGATTGTCCCACCAACACCCGGGGAAGCAGCAGCAGCAGCACCACCACCACCCGCTCTTAACCCGCCGCTAACTCCGCCCATTCGTTAGTGTGCAGCATCCCGCCAGGTGAGCAGCGACGGGGAGAGAGCGAGACTCTGCTCAGCTCCTTTACAGCCGCAACATTGACTCGTCAACTATTTCTTATACCGCTCATATCTCACATATATTCATTTTTTAATGAGTCGTTTCAATTATTTGGTTGTCTTTCATTATAGGCTACACCAATTTGTTATATATTTAGAAGAAAAAACCTGCAGAAAATGCTTTGTGCTTACGGTTAATTCTGCTTTATTATACCGTCGGTGTATTTTGTTCATAGGCGTGGCAATTATTTCTATTGGTGACGCTACGGGAACGCAGTGACATGATATCACAAGTAAGTCAGTCAGGAGGAGAACCACAAGCAAAGACAGGCTCTTGTATCATAATGTTTTGAAAGACATTTACAGTAACCGCTAACCTATTATCTTTCCAAATTCACCCAAACAGAGATCACGAGAAACCAATACCAGATTAAAGACCCTGTTAAATATGCAGTTAGGCTGCAGCTCAGATTGCATCTTTGCTGTATGTTTACTGAAAGGATCACAATGGCAATTAGTCTTCATTCAGACTGTATTGTTTTACCCTTGACCTCTATGTCGCTGGGCGTGATTTGATGTTCTTCTTCTCTTCATGGCAAATAAAGTAGAGTATACGATCATCTCTCTGCTGGTGTTTCTCTCCCTGTGTGACGTCTTTTTAGCTTCCCAGATCTCAGCAATTAACGTGGCGACTACAGTGTTGTTATCACTGACAGGAATGCCGGATAAAATGACAATAAATAAAGACAACAATTATAATACACCAGAGGTACTTCTCAAATATGGCCATGTCAATAAAACCAAATCAGAATTTGAAATTTTGAGAGAGAAAGACAGATAGAGAGAGACAGATACAGGCAGAGAGAGAGAGAGAGAGAGAGAGAGAGAGAGAGAGAGAGAGAGAGAGAGAGAGAGAGAAGAGCAAAGAAAGACAGATACAGGCAGAGAGAGAGAGAGAGAGAGAGAGAGAGAGAGAGAGAGAGAGAGAGAGAGAGAGAGAGAGAGAGAGAGAGAAGAGCAAAGAAAGACAGATACAGGCAGAGAGAGAGAGAGAGAGAGAGAGAGAAGAGCAAAGAAAGACAGATACAGGCAGAGAGAGAGAGAGAGAGAGAGAGAGAGAAGAGCAAAGAAAGACAGATACAGGCAGAGAGAGAGAGAGAGAGAGAGAAGAGCAAAGAAAGACAGATACAGGCAGAGAGAGAGAGAGAGAGAGAGAGAGAAGAGCAAAGAAAGACAGATACAGGCAGAGAGAGAGAGAGAGAGAGAGAGAGAGAGAGAGAGAGAGAGAGAGAGAGAGCGAGAGAGCAAAGAAAGACAGATACAGGCAGAGAGAGAGAGAGAGAGAGAGAGAGAGAAGAGCAAAGAAAGACAGATACAGGCAGAGAGCGAGAGAGAGAGAGAGAGAGAGAGAGAAGAGCAAAGAAAGACAGATACAGGCAGAGAGCGAGAGAGAGAGAGAGAAGAGCAAAGAAAGACAGATACAGGCAGAGAGAGAGAGAGAGAGAGAGAGAGATACAGAGATACAGAGAGAGAGATACAGAGAGAGAGAGAGAGAGAGAGAGAGATACAGAGAGAGAGAGAGGGAGAGAGAAGAGCAAAGAAAGAGACAGATACAGGCAGAGAGAGAGAGAGTGTGTGGGAGAGCAAGAGAGCGGGTTGGGAGCTGGGGATGATTTCTCTAGGGATGAAGGATGTGAGTGTGTGTGCATGTGGTGTGTGTGTTGAGGGTGTGTGTGTGGGGGGGGGGGAGAAGAGAGAGAGAGAGGGGGGATGAGAGAGAGCGGTGGAGTAGTGAGAGCGAGGAGAGAATGAGCGAGCGAGCGAGTCAGGCTGGGGGATGAGAGAGAGGAGGAGGAGGAGGAGGAGTGCGGGGGAGATGTGGTGGTGGTGGTGGTGGTGGTGGAGGAGGAGGAGGAGGATGGTGGGAGGAAGGGGGGAGGAATGGTGGTGGTGGTGGGTGAGGAAAGCGAGGCGAGGCAGAGCTGATTGAGATTCGGGCCTCCAGAGCTGCAGGCTCGCTGCTGCTGCTGCTGCTGCTGCTGCTGGGAGCTCAGGGAGAACACGCTCAGTTATTGGAATTATTTTTTTCTCTTTTTCTCTTTTTTTCTAATGAATTAATTCTTCTCATCCAATTTAGGTGAAGATGAAAAGAGAGCAGCGCTGCGAGCATCAAATTTAGCTTTTTGTTGACCGGGCCTGGGCCGCTCTGTTTCTGTTCTGTGCGGTTAATATCGGACGCTTGTAATATATTATGTTGCTTTTCATTTGGGGAGCCTTGTTTACAAAAACCAAACAACAGCAACCTAAAAAGATATTTCCTGTGCATGTTATTGGGGATGTTTCATAACCATTTACTGATATGATAAGACAAAGACCCCCCCCCCCCCCCCCGACAGACACAACCACTACATGAATACAAAACCATCCCCCTCCAGATTTACCGAAAAACTGATACGATTAACCCATTCGACACAAACCCATGTGTGCAGTCATGCATATAAATAAGCATCAACATGCACTGGCACTGAGGTAAACACCAGCCTCGTCCGAAATGATGGCACCATTTGCCTTTGGTGTGTTAAATAAAGGCGCTCCACGACACGAAGCAAAAACGTTTTCCCGAGTAAACAATTTCTTCTTCAGAATCCAAATCACAACGTGAAGTGTTGCGATGTTTCTTGATTGTGTCGGAGTTGTGCTTTAACAACAGGTTGATAGATGTTGGGTGTTGGAATACGAAATATGTTTTCAAGTCTCCGAACTCTTAGTGCAGACTTTGTCAAAATGACCATTACTTTTTAAAGTGTAAAGCAAAACCACCGATTCATTGCCCAATTTCATCTTGATTCTGATTCCTTGGTAATTCAAAAAACAAGACTGGAAAAGGCAAATCGCTGCTTTAGTGTCAATAACAATTACAACCAATACAAAGAAATCCTTTCGTCAACTTAATTTGTCTTAAAAACTCGTAAAATAATCTAATTTCTTTTCAGAAAATACGATTTTAGATCTCAATAAATGAAAACATTACTTACACAAACACACAAACGTGAGTGCATACTGTCAAGTCCTTAAAAACAAGAGCGCGTATCGCTGTTTAAAGTCAGAACCGTCCGGTCTGGTGCTGCGGCTCAGGGTTCATGGTACAGGGAACACGGAATCCCTTTGGCTCTGCTGCTCGGAGCTGACAAGGTATCTGGCCCGAGATTCATTTCGACAGTCAGCAGAAGAACACTGAGAGTCAGCTGGCCATCTGGATCAGACTGTGGTGAAGCAGATATTCACTCCGGCTCACCAGGGGATTCTCCCCCCCCTCCCCCCCCCCCCCCCCAAAGACAGAAGCAGATGAGCTCAGCTTTAGTGCCTTCACAAGACCTCGGTGTCAGGTTTGGATTATCCCACCTGTGCAATTTGTGTTTCGCCAGCTTCAATCCGTGCTTCGCTTATATACTGCAAACTAAAGCGCACTCCTCAAAGATCTTATTCAAGTCGCCTTAGCTTTGCCTTTCGGAGTTCCTGAGGGCTTAAGAATCTGCCGACATCTTTAACTTCAGGAGTGCCGGTGGATTTTCGGGGTCTGGTGGAAAGGCCGAAATGCTGATAAGCAAAGAGGGTAAATATGACGATGCGTGACATTTTCTCTCCAGTAAATCTAAGCCCTGATTGGTGCAGATACTTGGTCATAGGAAAATACAGGTAGGGTGCATTTTTCAGCTGAGATATTTTAATGCTACAATTCAGCAGTAACAAGCAACGTGAAAGCAGTTTATCTTGAGGGATTGGTTCACAGTCATGTTGCTGTAATCATCCCCATTATTTGGAAAGTGGAAAATAACTTCTGTTGTGATGAACTCTATAGACCGGGGGCAGATATAATTGATTATATAATAAAGTACATATAATTGACTGATACAAGTTATATTTAGTGTTAAATTACTCTTTGACAGCGGTGGAATGTAAATAAGTACATTTACTAAAGTACTGTACTTACATTTTTGAAGTACTGTAAGTATTTAATTTTTACGCTACTTTTTTGTTCTACTTTACTACATTTCAGAGGGAAATATTGTACTTTTCACTCCACTACATGTATTGGATAACTTTAGTTACCAGATAATTTACATATTTAGTTTGTGAATACAAAATATAACTCAACTAATAAATGATGATGTATTATAACAGGTTAAGACGACAGCATATACATAATTTAAATTAGCCCCACATTTACCAGCTGCATCATTAGAGTGATATACATATTAATGCATCGCTTAATTATAATCCAATATTATAGGAAACAAATATTCTTTAACGGAGCATTCGACACAATGAGTACTTTTACTTTTGGTAGTTTGAATACATTTTGATGCCGTTGCTTTTGTACTTTTACTTGAGAAACATTCAGATTGTATTTTTACAGTGTAGTATTGCTACTTTTACTTAAGTTACAGGTCTGAATACTTCTTCCACCACTGCTCGTTAAATTGCTCTCAAGAAATCAGGGATATACATCTAAAAGGTTGACAAACTTGGCAGATAACATATCATTTTATAACTCATGCAACAAATAAAAGAAAGACCTTTCGATATTTGACAGCTACGACTTGAAAAACACTCGAACAAAATGAAACCTGGAGCAAAAAAAAGAATCAAAGGGGTGCAAATGGTTTTGATCTCAAACCAGTTAAACACCTCGCTTGGTCCATTATCATAGCTTGCGATCAATTATTCATGGAGGGAGAAGCTCGGGGGTCAGGTGTTACCTTTGTAAACATTGGCTTCCCGTGCTGGGTGACCATGGTGCACTGATCACAGTCCAGGGTGATGCAGGAGTTGTGGAGGGACTCCTTGGAGTGTTTGAGGATATAGTGGAGCTCGGTGACCCCCCCCTCGAACACCGTGCTGAAGTAACGGGGGATCAACGTCCGGCCGATCGCTGCGAGGAGACAAAAGAGAGAGAGAGCAATGAGATGCTGAATGTATGAAGGCGAGACGACAGTGGGCCACTGACACAGTATCAATAGACTGTAATGATGCTACTACTCGTATTGGGCCTATGACTACTCCTACAGTAGTTACGGTGCATTTTTAGGGCTACTACTGTAACTACTCATTTCTAAAACCTAGAAATGGATCAGCGTTGTTGCGCTCCCGGTTCCCTCGTCTAAAAGTAAATCCAAAATACCAAAAGTGATGTTTGTTCATGTGCGAGGGAAATTATGAACCGCTTCATCAGGACATCTGCTGTAGATTCATTAATCAAGAGAAATATTTTATTGGCTGTCAAAAGCTCCTTGGAGGCAGAAACCGATCACATGTTCAAATGAATGAAATTATTAAATATTTGACAACAAATATGTTCTGCTCTTCCTATTCGACCCTTTTTTTCTATCATACAAAATCATTCGAAGAACACAGGAAGGGCTGTTGAGTCTGCCGTCTGTTGATTTGACTTTAACCTCCGTGCTCATTACAGCGTGTTGCTCGTAATACAGCCAATGTCAGCTTTCCGGAGCATCCGTTAATTTATATTCATCCCTTATCTCATTAACAGCTGAGAAGCCTTCTAATGGGACTAAACAATAAGTACATAACAATAGGCACAAATCATTTGGGCAGTCGTAATCATGAGAAATCTGAATGAACTCACAGATATGCTATCGAGCAGCAGCCGCCCTGCTGATTGTGGTCAGTTTATGAATCGAGATGTTCCAATGCAACAGGCAAGCTAGAGATTCACAGAAACTATTGGATTAAACCTTTCGAACACTGGGCAGCCTTCAGGAAACCTGTTCCCCCTCAGAAAACAAATGCCCAAATCCTTTATCCCGAGTCAGATTTCGCCTTGAAACAAGTCGAATAAATCTCAGTGCAGCGAGGTAAATCCAACTCCATCCAACACATCTGAAGATTAAAGCTTTTCCTGCAACAACTGACAACATCATGAATTTGGGGCGTCTCGAACCACGTCTTCCAACACGTGACACTTCATACAGCATAACTCTCACTTTTGAATATTCCTCACATGAGTGAGACTGCACAGGAAAGTATTTCCAGAATATCTTTCAGAATGATGAGAGTCCATGACCAAGTTTAGTGTTAAACTGAATTATTAAGATGGACGACTTGGCGCAAACTTTTTTTTTGCAGGAGCCTAAAGAGACAATGAACAGGCTGCATGATGAAGACTAGAGGAGGAGTCAGGGAGGGAGAAAGTGTCTTCAGCGTTTCATAGCCCTCAGGCTTCGTCTGGATTCTATCTCCTCTGTGTTAGCTGGCTTCAAGGAGAAGAATGGATGATACACAGAGAGAGAGAGAGAGAGAGAGAGAGAGAGAGAGAGAGAGAGAGAGAGAGAGAGAGAGAGAGAGAGAGAGAGAGAGAGAGGCTTACATTTCCCATCGCATTATGGATGCACTGCGATGGCATCCAAGATACATATTCTTGAATAGTTGAATGTATTTTATAGTATGAAATCATGTCCTCAAACGCCTTTCCTTCTCAGCTTTTATCTTTCGATTATGAAAACATAGCCCACTGTTTTCACACAGGAGCTTCCTCAGCAAGGGTTTCAAACCAACACCATTGCACCTATACTTCAGCGTTGCAGCTTGGGGCTTCTTTTGTCTCAGAGCTTCTCTTTCTCTGCAATGTCAATGAAGCTGATATATCCGAGTACACGCCTTCTATCCACCAGACCAAAGTGCAGGAAGTCCAATTCTTTGTCTGTTAGAGCTCCTTCTATCATCAGAGTTGTATGATATTGACATATATCAACTTTATACTTATTTAAACTTAGTATCAACAATGAAACCAATCTCCATGATCGAAAATTCTCCATTTTATAAACCTCAAAAGGGTATTGTAGCCTTTCTAAAGAAAAGTAAAGCTGCAACTGATGATTATTTGTCAATTAATCTGTAAATTATTTGATCGATTAATCATTTAGATTTTTGAAAAAAAAGGGAAAAAAGGGAAAATTCTCTTCAGTTTTCAAGGTGAAGTCTCCAATTGTCTTGTTTTGTCCCCATAACAGTCAAAAACAAACAAATAATTAAATTGCTCTTATAGAAGATTAAAAAACAAGCAAATATTCACATTTGAGAAGCTGGAACAACTGCCTGTCTGCATGTTTGCTGACAACATGAATGAAAAAAATGAGACAATTATAATTTACTTCCAATAAATAGAATAACTGATTATCATCTAATTGTTTCAGCGCTAAAAAATGTCTGATTATAGTCAATACTTCATTACATGACTAGTTAAGACGGATATTTTTGCAGCGTAGGCGGAGCTTTATTTCCGTGGAAACAATAATGAGAGGTGAAAAGTGAAAAATGAGATGTTGATGCACGAGGTTTACTCTGAATACAAAGCAAGACAGTCTTCAATGCACAACTTAATATGTAGATCAGGGATTCTGCACAGCACCAACAGACAGCAGCTGCGCCAAACAGCTTTCACTTGAGACAAAAAATTACTAACTGCAGAGCTCAATATTGCCGTTGCTGTTACTTGTTGAGCAGCTGTGCGCGGCCCATCTGCAGGTCGGCCCGTAGCGTCTCCAACCCCCCACGTCTAAGCAGCACACTCCTCCTTTTCTTTCTCTAGCCTTTATTTTTCAAGCTATAGGGCTCCTGCTGAACACAGATACTCATTTTCAGCACCGCCTCGCTCCACACGGCTGCACGCGTGAGAGCCGCAGTCCAACTTCTTCATCCAAACATCCCTGGGCAGTTCCACTTGAGCAACTCGACTTGCTCAAGGGCAGGGGCTGTAGTTACTGAAGGGCAAAGTGCTTCTCATTCACTCACACGCATGGATCTCAACCAGCGACATGAGAACAAATATGATCCAGCAGAAGTGCGCTGCTACATTTCATTCCAGCTAATTTAAGCCAGTTTAACTTTGTTGCTGGACAAACCTGCATTTTGTTTTGTTTTTTTGCTTCAGCACTGGCATCCCACCGCATCATCAGAATGGCCTCATTGAAATGAACGAGGCGGCTGCATTGTTTTTGACCGGGGCTAATGTCGGTCTGAACACCAACCAGGTTGTATTTATATGGAAGGATTGTGGAGTAGATTGGCTAATTTGAACAAATGACTCTGGCTTGACCAAACCTACAGAAAACGAAAAGAGACCGAACATAAACATCGGATATAGGGTCACTATGTCTTGTATGAAAACCTTATTGTTACCTTATTGTAACAATATCCATTGCTATATAATGAAATCAGTTCAAATGAACACATTTGAATCAGGAGTCAATGAAAAGCTACTTCAGCTCATCTGATGAGCTGTACGGGTATGTCAGCTAAAGAGAAAAAGGCAGAAAAGTCCTCCTAAATGTATCCACCATGTCGATTATTTAGTCTTCTTTTGTTTTCTTATTCTGCATCGTTGGTTCAACTTGAAATCAACCCTCTAATCCCACTAAGTGTCAGTGACCCGGTCTACCCACGAGCTACGCCAGAATATTAAATAACAGCAAAAACAAAACAACCATAAACCCCGACGTTGGGATTATGAAGGCGAGCACTTTGGGATTTCCTTTAGCCTCCCGTTTCACCGCCTGGTGGAACAAGTCTGTCTGTTCCTCTACAATTTTGCTGCCCGATAAAATCTCCATCATTAGAACACTGCTGGGAGAAAAAAAAATAAAAATAATCGGGACAGCCATATTATCCAGCAGCACATGGCCTCTGATTTCAAGCAGAAATAATCCATTTTAGAGCCAACACTCTCTGTTGGTGAGAATTATGCTCTCTCTCCCCTTCCCCCAGGGTGGGTGGTCAGGAGGAGGTGTGTTCATTTAGAAGTGAAATGTCCCCAAAGACAGTGGCTCGAGAGGCTCTTGAGGTCAAACCTGGATGGTAGAGTCTCAATTGAGAGAGAGAGGGAGAGAAAGAGAGGGAGATGAGGATGATGTTGGCAGTTGGGTGAGGGTGTGGGGGACGTGGAGGGGGGAGACAACAGGGGGACGGTGTGGGGAGGGTGTACCCGTGACTGGCATGTTTTTCAAATTCGATAAAGTCAGGCATGACTAAATAACACATAAAATGTTTGGCATCGTGAGCAGTGGCTGAGGGAGGAGGGAGGGAGGGAGGGGGAGGAGGAGTGAGCTGCAGGGTCCGCTCGGCGTGGATGACTGTGTAAATGATGCTCTCTCTCTCTCTCACTCTCTCTCTCTCCTGTATCTCACTCCCTCCCTCGCTCAGTCTCCACCACGGTTGAAAAACAAAGTACGTCTAGGAGTGGAGTTGACTGCTAATGCGGAGGAGCTCTGAGGAGACGAGGGGGAGGAAGGGAGGGTAGAGGGGGAGGAGGAGGAGGAGGTGGTGTGTGTGGTGGTAGTGGGGTGTAGAGGGATCGGGATGGGGGAAAAAAGAGCGAGGGATGAAAGAGAGAGAGAGGGAGAAGAAACTAGGAGGGAAGATGAAGAAGACTCACTGTGGAGTAATGGGGGAGAGAGAGAGGGAGAGAGAGGGAGGGAGACAGGGGGAAGGAGGGGGGGGGGGGGGGTGCTCAGGTGAAACGCAGGTCTGCCTCTTGCAGGAGTTTTGGTTGCGTCTTCTCAACCAAAACTGTCCTAATAAAACCCAGTGTGCGTAGCCCAGGGTGACAGAGTGATAGATAAGCATGTAATGGCAGCCATGCTGGCAAGTTTGGGATCATTTCAAGCACAGTAGTGGTGTGTTTCTCCTCAAATACTTGCTCGGCTCCCTCACTCTGTATGTACACCGGCATAGGCCGACGCTTTAGCTGAGTCGCTGTAGTTCAGCGGGGCCCATTGTGTCGCTCAAGGGCCCTTTTAAAGGATATTTGACTGTAAATGTACTTTTCTACGTTCACTCGACAATGTATAAAAGCATAAAAACATAAAAATCTTTGAAAACTGGGTTTTCTGCTTTTCTCTGCTTGAAGTAATGCAACATTGTTTGTCTTTTGGACTGTTGATTGGTCAAAAACAGTATAATTTGAAGATGTCGTCTTCATCGTGTCGTCTTCACAAATTGCCAGATTAATCTTTAATGACAATAACCGTTAGTTGCAGCCCGACAAGGGTCCAAGGTAACGTCTTCAGATTCACAGTTCATTCAAAGATAGCCAATTTAGATTTGTAAAAAGCAGAGACAGAGATGTTTGGATCTTGATAAGTGACTTAAATGATGAATTACTGTTGAATGATTTCTCTGTTGACCAAATAAGTGATTAATCAACTTATCATTGCAGCGCTACTTCCAGGAAGTAAAGGCAAGATTTGATCCATAAAAACAAAACGTACACTTTCACAATAACCGGTGGGAGGAGAAAAAAGTTAAATTCACATTAAATCATTCCCAAAAAAAAAAGGCACAAATTACGTCAAGACAGAAGATGTACAAAGTGCGGACAAAAGGAGAAGTCCACAGTGGCACAGAAAGACCAAAGAATCAACACAATCATGCAGCGCTGCCAACAAAAAGAAAAGGCTCCTCATCAGCCCCATGTTGTAATGTAGCCCCATGTTGACGGCACAATCATTTATCTTTTAATAGGCAGTCAGATTACACACTCACCAGCAAGACAAACAAACTTCAGACAAAGAACGGCAGAACGACAAAAAAGCTAACAAAACTAGCATGGAGTCCAGACGAGATCAAACGTATTTGCTGGCGATCCTACTTGTTTTTCCTTTCCCTTCACCTCACCCCACTTCTCTCTCCCTCTCTCTTTCCATCTCTTCTTCTTCATGTTTTGTTTTTTCCCCTGCACCGTGCTGATTGGCCCGTCTTCAGACGCGGGGCACTCCAGAGATACAGATTAGCTGGCACTTGTTTGGGCGAACACGACAAGCAGCATATGCCTCTCAAGTAACGTGTACCCAAACATGCAATTTACAAATAATTAACGTGGCGTTAATTAGTCACATTAATTCATGCCACTTTGTTGGGATTGTTTTCCCCCCGTCGGTCCCCAGGACTCCTGCCAGCAACGTCAGCCAGCGAGACGGCGAGAGAGAGCGGTTCTTCTGCTCCGAAGCGAGAGCAGGGCGTCAAAAGAAAGAAGGGCCGCTGGCTGGTGTACACACACACACACACACACACACACACACACACACACACACACACACACACACACACACACACACACACACACACACACAATCACACAGAGAACACACACACTCAACCACACACACACACACATTGAACCAGAGTTGTATGCCTATGTGGTTATTATTCATATTCATGCATTCCTTATGCTCACATGTGCACACCCACACATCAAACCAACAATCACAAGCCGTCCAGATGCACGTGTGTGTGTGTGTGTGTGTGTTTGTGTTCATGTTGGAGATAAAGAGTGTAGAAAATGCAAAATTCTACATTGTAGTAATTCACAACAAATCCCATCAAAAGAACTTTGTGGACGTTTGTCTGTCTCTCAGTGCTCTGGCTCATACGTCCTACTGATGGCATACAGTATATCTTTAAAAATCAGGCCGCACATGTTTAGTTTCCTTCTTTCAAAAAGGCTCAATCATCTTCTTAAACAGCCGGGCGCTGTAGAGGAGCAAATAGTGCATGTGTTGGGGACTATTTTCAGCTGTGCATGAACACACATGAACGAGGCAGCAGGTCAATGTATGTGGCACCGACTCCATGCTGATTGTAATGAAGGGACATAGATACATAAGATGCATCAGGCACAGACGATACTTCTTCCTTGATTCATTTGTTGTTTTGCTCTTTTCACAGGATTTGTTGACAGTTAGAAAAATATCTGATACCACAAACGGCAAAAGACTTTAAAAAAAAAAGGAATATATAGAATATATGTATGTGCATGTGTGTGAATGCTTTTATTTGCACTGTGTGTTTATGTATGGAGGGCTTTTGCATGTGAATATATACGTGCTTGTGCATTCCCCTGTGATTCTCAGTGTGTGTTTGTACGTCCTGTGTGTCTCAGCGTGATTCTGTCTGTGCTTGTTACTGTTTCGTATCGGTGTATAAGTTGACATCCATGGTGCACAGGAGAGCAGAGGAGCTATATGTTGTGAGCTGGCTGAATCTGAGTTGTCCACTCTAACACTCACACACACACACACACACACACACACACACACACACACACACACACACACACACACACACACACACACACGTACAGTAATGATGCACCTGGGGAGTACAGAGGCAGCTACGTCAACACTATGCACACCCACATACGTGGAGAAAAATAGATACATGTAAACACAGAGAGATGCGCCAGGAAAGTGAACTACCATCCCCTCCACCATCCCCTATGAGTAAACAGACCAGCCATTAATATTTTCATAGATTTGAATGCAAGATTTTGTATTTAAACAGGTAAGCCCTTTGAAATGACTGAATGAATTAAATCGTTTTTTTAATCGTTTGTATATTTATATAACTACGGCTAAAAGATGAATATTTAAGCCATGTCTTAACGTTATTTTTACAGTCATGTGACTTGTCCAAGAGCCCTGAAGCAAGGCACTTTATTTCACCAGCTGTAAGTCACTGAGGGCAGACATGAGTTTCATGCAAAATGCCTTAAATGTTCAAGCTAAAAATGCTTCAACTCAGCAGTCAGAGGTTTCTGTATGAAACAGCGAAAGAGCGAATACTGCATCGTTCTTGAGGCAAAGCAGCGCAAGAATTACATGCCGAATCAATCACCAAGTATCAAACCCATTTTTCATGAAGATGAGAGTAAGAGGCCGGAACCATGGCTGGTTTAAATCGGAATAACGTGGCCGCAAACACAAGAAGACTTCTACTCTAAAAAGGAAGTCATGACTGAACCTCTTCCACTTCACTCCTCTTTACCACAGGGGGGGGGGGGAGATCTTTAGGGGGGCTAGTAGGTCAACAGTAGATGCCGCCACATAGAGGTGGTGTAAATCACCTGAACACTGGGAACCTGAAGTTTAATCTGAGATGCAGCTCAGCACTGTTTGTCAAGTTGTTCTAGTCATAAATCGGAAATAAATAAATATTGATTTAAGAAAATAAATGGTGAAAGTGTAAAAGGGCTAAGTACATTATGATGAAAGTATATGATGGTCATCCCCAAATAACACATTAAGCCACCAAGACCTTGAGGAACTCCACAGAAAAATCTACGGCTGACCTCGACCAAAGAAATTCTTCGTCGACTAACAAGAAAAAGCCCGAGTAAAATCCCATGCTGTGATTTGGTATCAAAAGCTTTTGACATTTGAAGACTTCTGTAAGAATTGGATGTCCTTTCGGCGATTCGATGGGGAGCAGTTCTGTTCTTAAAAACTACGAAGACACCCCCTTATTGTCAATATACCTAAAGCCATACATTGATTTTAGCATCAAATTCCATAGGATTAGCATAAAGTTGGCATGTCTGTAAAAGGAAGATTTGTAGGTACCATAGGACCAATTTTCATTGATATCTCGAGGTGAGAGGTCAAGGGACTCCTGTGAAAATGTAGCCTGTCTTCGGCGCATTATTTATCCTCCACTGGTGCCAATGGATTCTTTAGGCTTTCTAGTTTCATATGATACCAGATATTTTCACTCTAGCTCTAAAACTGAGCCTGCTACAGCCTCTGAAAGACAGTAAAGTTGACCGAGGGCGCTGGCGTCCGCATGGAGCGGAAGAGATTAAGGTTCAACATCCAATATCTGCAAAGTACAGACAATCTACCGCATTGAGGGGTTGATTATTTTGTCAGCCACAGATTAAAGATAAATCTGTCCTTTGAAAAGTAGCATAATGCGTGTCTAATTTTTAACCATCAATCATTTTTGCAAGGTAAGACGTTTTTTTCATTCTAAATGGCATTATCTCAAATTAGAATGAGACGAGTCAAACCCAGGCCACTCAAGACTTGTCAGCAGTGTTCGTCCAACCTGTCCAGCTGGTTGGTGATTAAATCCTCATGCCGGTGGAGTACAGACAAATTAAAAAGCACGGAAGGAAAAAAATAAATAAAAAAAATAGAAACAGGCTAGAAAGTCGGGAGATACTCAGTGGGCGATTATGCAGCAAACGCAGCTCTCCGCAGTGCAGGAGAGAAAAGGATGGAAATGAGAAGGAGGAGAGCAGGTAGAAATTGTGTATGATCCATAATGTCTGCATCCTGCAGATAGTCATCAGACAATCGCTGGCTCTTTTTTTGAAGTGTAGGTTTAGGGACGGTCAATAGATAGAGCAAGGCCCCAATAGGTAAGGGGTTCAATTCCCTTTGAGGTTTTGTGGCAACCCCGCTCCACTAACATTTACAGGGTGAGAGGCTCCGTTTCCAAGTTAATGCTTGAGATTAGCCTTCGTTTTATACTGTCAATGCAATGATTTCCCCCTTTTTTAAATCTAGGAGTGGCTACTATGGATAAAATCACAGTATATATAATATGTGTATTGAGATATATTTAATAAATACAATACATCACACATTAATGAAGTTATACGCAGCTACAAAGGCATTTTTAAATGTCTATTAATATACAGTAAGTGTCAGCAATTATAACTTCTCCTATAAAAACATGTTTTAAAATGACTACTGTGTTTTACTTTATTGTCATTCATTATCTGTTCATACACCTGCCTCCACTGATGAAATAGAAATCCTGTGTCATGCTGTAAGCAATGTTTTCATAATAACTCCCTCTTTTTGGTACGTTCTTTTATATTTTACATTATTATGATGTAGCCTACTGTGTGTATGTATTATGTCATGTCACATCGCGTCATGCTAAATGAAGAGCAAATACAAACAGACATCTGGGATCACTGGCAGAAGCTAATGTGTTGACAGCGCTGTAATTGTTGGAAGCATATGTTTTCCCAGGGGACGATATCTTGATTCGTAACACTTCTGAGCTACATTTTTACATTTGAAGGCTTTCAGCCTTCTCTTCAAGTGATTCCAGTCTCGAGTGGTTAAAATGACTGAGCAGGGATTTGGTCTCTCTCTCTCTCGAGGATAATCTCTGACTTTCCAGCCACTGAGTGGTGTCTGCAACCTCATAGCGTATACATGCAGAAAGGTTGGAGTCAAGCAAACAGATTATGGGACTTGAAAAACCAAGATCAACAGACTCAGATAGGTAATATTGATTTTCTTTCAGTCTGTGACGAGTGTACAAACCAGCGCTTGCTTGGACCTACGGTATTTGTTGTAATCAATAAGCTAAGCTAAAAATACTATTAAAATCGATGATTACCCCTCGGTGTAAGCTGCTGTTGATGATCGCTGAGAGGAGAGATGCACGCATGAAATCCAAGACATATCGATCCGTGAGCTCAATCGATGGTCGAGGGGAGCATACACTACTTGGCAAACAAATGTCTGTCTTCATCGACTCATATCTCTGTCTAAACACCCGCCATGAGCTACCATTACTGGGTCAACGGGGACGGGTATTAGATCATCGGCAAACTGATTAAGTCGACTCGAGTTAACTGTTTGTCAAGCCTCCGACAAACAGGATTGTCGCAAAAGAGCTTCACGCGAGCAGAGACGCAAGTGACAACACGTCTTTTAATGGAGAGGTTCAGATTCCATAAACTCCACTTTAATACAATACTCGCATGCAAAGACTCAAAGGCTCAGTAATCCTCTTCTTTCCAGACACACACATCTAGCAGAGACATCTCCATTGCAAATCCTCTGCTTACCTTCCTCTATGAATTCATTCAACACACAATGATTGCACAGTAACCGTCTCACATTCAGTCATTTTTTGCGCTACATCAGTAAAACCCAACCTGGTGGTCGGACCGGCAAGGGATTATAAAATAAATCGCACATGTCACAGGATGATTAACAGAAACAAAGAGACAACAC
Organism: Lycodopsis pacificus; assembly: GCA_028022725.1. Lineage (NCBI taxonomy): Eukaryota > Metazoa > Chordata > Actinopteri > Perciformes > Zoarcidae > Lycodopsis > Lycodopsis pacificus. Next base: position 5,877,800 of record CM051689.1, read on the forward strand.
AAAACTGGCTTTTTACTTTTGCTTTATTTGTGAATTACTGGATATGTTTTCGAGAAGTATGATCCACTTTCTGGCTACGTGTGAAGTAAACATACAGTCTGAAATAAACATAGCTTTGTTTACGTGGTTACGAGTCACAAAGGTTAGGAACCACTGATGTAAACACAATCCCTGAGCCAATAAAGTACATGGCCTGATTATTATTATTTCATTATCACCATTAGTGACTACTATCTCCATTAATTGGGTTTATAAAATATCAGAAATTTCACATCTTTACATGTGTGTTGTCCCAAACCCCAAAGTATCTGTCTACTGTAATAAAAGACTGAATAAAATAGAACATATTCACATTAGTAGCTGGAAAAAGAGGATTTTGCCATTATTTTCTTCAAAGAAAGACACAGTTAACAGTGTTTTTAAAATAGGTGATTAATCAATTAATCAATTAATCATTGCAGCTTTGCCTGATTATGCGTCCATCTAGTGTTGCGTGATATTAACTAAAGCAATTCGACTACAGAGGGTCTACCGTCAACCTCAAGCATAAAGCCTGCTTTAGCCAAATCAAGTGGACATCTTACAAAGTTGAAGTTTTAATACGAAATTCCCTCTTTGTTGAGCCGTGGCAGAGAGACACGTCCTGGTAGTTGCATGTAGGCTTGTTGCCAGGACAACACACTAACAAACACACGACTACCAGGACAGAGGCCGCTTTATTTGGCTAACTCAAGACTGCTGAAGCCTCATTTTAGCTTTGGCTGAACTTAAGAATTCATCTTTTAATTTGTAGTTGCTCTAAAAGGACATCTCTTTATGGACAGCATGAAGAACGGGCATTTCTACAGCAACCAAACTCTTTGAATGTACGTATGACATGCGAGTATTGTAATTAGCATGAAATCTGAACCTGACGATATCAGACCAAAGCCAGTTTACATACGGGCACTGACTGTACAGCAGCGTCCCAAAACACTGTGGAGAAAGGGTTAAAAACACCCAGCATGCATTCCAGAGAGACTCACACATACCGGGGCTCATGCGCGCACACACACACACACACACACAGGCATGCACACACTCGTACAAACACACACCAGAATGTGGGAATCACTGCCCAGAACATGAAATATTCATCAGTCATAAAACTTTAATATTCTCTCTCTCTCTCTCTCTCTCTCTCTCTCTCTCTCTCTCTCTCTATGTATCTCTCTCTCTCTCTATGTATCTCTCTCTCTCCCCCCCCCAGCAACGAAAAACAATAATAATTTCATTAAAACCCCTTTTGCACAATTGTCCAGATGCACATCATTAAGACGCCGCTGCATTTGGAGGAAACCACTGTTCTCGTATTTCCACATTACATTTCAAAAAGCAAGGCTGCCGGGTGGCAAAGAGCGGAGCGGTCCACTTTACAGTAATACTGTGATGCTGAGCTTTAGAGGTCCCCTGCTATTAAAGTTATTGTCCCTCAAACAAGAAGGAAGAAATAATACCAATGGCTCACCATATAATATCAAAAGAAAAATGTGTTGTATGTATACTGTATAAGACAATAAACATTTGAACTAAAAGGCGTGATCACGATGGATGAAAGCTTCTCAGTATACAGCATGTTTTCTGAGCGTGTTCCAAATAGTCAGTTACACATGCACACACAACGCCTGCGTGGTATTTATTGCTACAGTGGCCCTCTAAGATCAAGGGTCTTATAAGCAATCCTCAAACTACGCTAAAATCCTGAAGAAATCTGATTTTCTAGACGTGATAAGAGTTTTTTCAATGAGTTCGAGATTCGTTTGTTCATTCACAGAGCTGCCAAACTGTTATTCAGAAAGTATGTGTAAATTGTTAAATTACCTTTGATTTTAAAAACACCAGTGTTGATTTGTATTTATTTATCCATCTATACTTTTGTCAACGCCATGGTTCAAGGTTAGGAAATAAACATGGTTGTGGTTTATTGTAGGACAAACAAACGCATCCTGCTTCAGGTCACAGTTGGCCTTATAAATGTTTAACCAACACCTTTCTGTTACTTTAACCGAGTGCTTTGAGTTCCTAACACGGTAAATCATATTTAGTTGTGGATAACGTAGGTAAAACAACTGATATATGTTGCTGATGAACATTTTACAACTTAGCATAAACAGTATTTATGCTAAGTGTCTTTATTACGTTGATGAGAGACCTCAACCTGGCAGCATTACATATCGTTCAGACAGATATGACGTTTCATTCAAATATCCTAAAAGATACGAGGATGCAAAGAGTAAGAAAACAGCAGCTTTGTGTTTCTCAGAAATATGACTCACATGCAGCTGCTTCATTACTGATCACGTAGATGTTCATATGCTGCTGGACAGATCCTCACTTTGAGTTAATTTGATAAAGCTGGAACACATGGAGCAGCGTTTTTCTCCCTGGTCTTAAAACCAGTAACAAGCGGAGGGCTGAGTGCACCGCTGCCAAAAAAACAAACGTCTCTGAACAGACGACAAAGCTGCAAAATGTCACATACATTATTATGTGACTTCGGCACCACAGTCACCACTTCCAAGACGGACCTTGTGTCTTTCGCCGCTCTTCAAAACTGATTGTGTTGTTTAGTTTGTGAACAACGGCTACAAAATATGATTAAACTGGCACGTAAGAGAGTTAAATTGGGCTTCCTGGTGGCTGAGTGGTTCGGGGGCAAACCACTTGGGGCGCAAATGCCCCGAGCAGCGAGTCCCCGGTTCTTCCGCCTGGCTGGACTGTTTTCTACTCTCTCACCCAACATTTCCTGTCTCTCTCTTCACTGTCACTTTCAAATAAAAGGCATAAAATACCCCAAAAATAATGGTATAAAAAAAGAAAACGACTCAAATTAATATTTTTTTGTATTTGAGTTTAAAAACTAAACAAACGTGTTTCATTAATATAAATAAACTATACTGAATATCTATTATATCACTCCTCACAGTACATTTTCCGGGTTTTGCAGAAGAAATAATCAAACACAAGCCAAGAGAAGCCCTTTCAACACCAGCCGAACACTGCTGGCAATTCACAGAGGAGGAAAATCAAGATACTGTATGTCTTTGTCTTGTTTTCTCAACATCTGCAGACCAGTTTCGGCTGAACGGACCTCTATCATTTTGACTTTCCCAGCAGAAATCTGGGAGGGGGTGGGGGGGGAGAGAGAGAGAGAGAGATAAGGACGAGAGTGTAACAAGAGAGAACAGCAGAGCAGAAAGACAGAAAGAGAGAGCGATAAAGAGAGAGAGAGAGAGAGAGAAAGAGAGAGAAAGAGAGAGAAAGAGAGAGAGAAAGAGAAAGAGAAAGAGAGAGAGAGAGAGAGAGAGATAAAGAGAAAGAGAAAGAGAAAGAGAAAGAGAGAGAGAGAGAGAGAGAGAGAGAGAGAGAGCGAGAGAGAGAGAGAGAGAGAAACACATCTCCGGTCACCCTCATCAAACCTTACGCCACGCGTGGATGGTGACTGTTTGGGCAGAGAGGGAAGCAGGAGGAAGAGGAGAGGATGGGGGAGGGGTGGGGGGAGAGTCGGAAGTGTTGGGGAGGGAAGGGGGCGTATGTCCCCTCGAGGCCAGCCCCTCATCCCCTCTTCACCTCCATCCATAATTCAACAGGGGCGGCCACCCCCCCCCCCCGAGCATGCCTTACCAACCCCCAGGGCGCAGCTCCGCAGGGAGGACACAACACGCAGAGGAGGAAGAGACAAAGACACCTCCACCAGCTCCACCAATAGTGAAACACCAAATCAAATGCCAGAACTCGGTGGTGAGAAGCATCGTTTCCCCCGTAGGTTAAGTCAAACTCCAGTCGCACACATCGAGGCATGAGGGTGGAGTACATCGTCACACGCTGCGTGACGTCAAGTGTTCAGCCAGACGCCAAACGCCTGATCACGGGATCCTCACAGACGGAATTAACAGCTCACACACAAAACAAAACCACACGCGCACACACCAACGTGCACTACACAGTCGGAGTGTGACTCAGACTCCCGCTGAGACAGAATCAATGGTAATGAGCGTCGCTTTGCGCTGTTTGGCCTCTGATAATCGAGCTCTGATCTAAAAGAGGCAGCGATACCTGCTAGGCTCTCAGCAGCTCACCTGAGGGAGGGGTCAGGTGTGGGTAAGGAGGGGGGGGGGGGAATACAGCTACAGTCTAACGGATATAAACACGGTACCACGTTGCAACATGGCTGACGTCTTCTAAAGCAAACATGTTCATATATATTTCATACATGTTATTCGCCCATTCACCGTCAGGAGCAAGTTGGTGTTGAGCGTCTTGCCGAAGGACACTTTGACAAGTTCACAGAAGGCGCTGGGGATCAAACCAACAACCCTGAGATTAGTAAACAACCACTCCCTCCATCTGCCGAGCCAGGACAGGTTTTAATTGCTCAGAATCGGTGTTACAAGCAAATATATTGACATTTTTGTGCCATTTTTAGTCAAAAAGACGATGAGAAAGTTATTTTTCATGTGGTTATGACTTGAATTTCTCATCTGATTTGGGAAGCTGTTACTGCCATTGTGTGTGTGTGTGTGTGTGTGTGTGTGTGTGTGTGTGTGTGTGTGTGTGTGTGTGTGTGTGTGTGTGTGTGTGTGTGTGCATGTGGAAAGAAGGGTTATTGAGGGATGAAAAAAGCGCCACATAAACATTTAATACCTTGAGTAAAGCAGTGCAGGCCCTTTCATAGACTATGGAGACTGATGGTTCTCCACCACTGTATTATATATAAATATGGATTTCTCCATGTGCCAATAACTTTGCACTGTGAATGTGCTCTTCTGCCGTGTGTGTGCGTGTACACACTGTATGTGTGTTTTTCTACACATGCCAAACACTTTTTCTTATTTGTATTTGAGACCAGGTGTGCCCTCTCTCTGTGATTTTGTGTGTGTGTGTGTGTGTGTGTGTGCAGATGTGTATGCTCAAAAGCTCTTTCACTGCCTCACTGTGTTTGTGTTGTATATCGGCAGGAGCTTACCCTCGCTTTCACTGTGTGTATGCATCTGTATGCCCGTGCCAGTGTGTGTGTGTGTGTGTGTATGTGTGTGTGTGTGAGGTATGCATACACGGCATGTTTTCCAGGTGGAGTTCTTCTTCTACTCTCCAGTGTGCGGATGAAAATGCTATTCATTATTAATAAAACCTCTCTGTCTCTCTCTCTCCGAGCTCATCTTGTTGACCTTTCTGGAACGTTCTGCTGTTAAAAGCTTATGTTGCACTTCACTCTTCATTTTTTCATGAACGGCATTTTTGTCATCATGACTTGTAGCAAACATTTACAAAATTCCATTTTGAGCAAAAACAAATCGCAGACGTGTCCCGTAAAGAGACCTCATGGGACGACTTTCCCAGGATGCTTTTAACGCAATTTCACGTATTACAAAAACGTAGATTCACAACGATTTGAAAACAAAGTAAAAGTAGCTACATACTCCAACTACACAACCAATAGACAGAGGAACATGATAGAGGAAAGAAAGAGGTTGAGGGAGACGGAGGATGAGAATAGGGAGAGGAGAGTAAAGAGGAGATGAGGGAGGACAACGTGGCAGCAGAAGCAAGGAAAGAAGGACTGATGAGGATACAAAAGGAAGCATGATCTGGAGGAGAAAATGAGTCGGGAATGGAGAGCAAGAAGAAAAGAGAGGCGCATAATGTGGTAGAGAAAAAGACGAAGAAGAGGTGAGGAAGGAGGACTAGAGGGAGAAGAGGATTGCTGTTTGCAACATCTATTGTTTCTCAAACTGGAAAGGGAAGCTGGTTTTGTTTTGCTCCGGGGCACACGGAGCATTGAGAAACAGGAAGCCAGTGGGCCTGCCCATCCTCACGGACAGCTGGTGCCCTCCGATAGCTGTTCCCTACTTCCTGTTAGCTACACACAATGGTTCCCACCCTGATCCAGGCCACCTGGAAACCAAACCGACTGACAACTCACCAAGTCTGTGCGCAGACTCTACTACTACAGACTGCAGACTACAGACTGCAGACTCTACTACTACAGACTGCAGACTACAGACTACAGACTCTACCACTACAGACTACAGACTACAGACTCTACCACTACAGACGATACCATTGTGAAGGAGCCGTGGGTTTGTGTAGGATCGATGCACCCCACCATAGCTAAGACTAAATAACAGATTTATCAGTGATTAGATACATTGATAAATGTTTCTCTGTTTTGCATTGTTCATGTATAGTTGGTCAAACAAGTACTACACTTGCTTTAGTCTTTCAGTGCTTTATTGGCTTCATGCTAATTCATCAGTGTATCGCATGTACGTCAGCCGACGGGTGACAAAAAGTTGATTTTTTAACTGCAAAGTATTAAGCTCAGTACATCTCTCTCCCAATTAAAAAATAATGATAAAAGCAAACCAAAAACAATCTGAAGTATCTCAGGGATCCATATCAAGAATGTGTGTTTATGTTAAATGTTATACTTATTTTCTTCTGATTTTAAACACCTAAATATCAATATCTGTAATGACCTAAAAAAAATCCAGTATCGGGCGGGCTATAGCACATGATATGACGACTTTGTTTTTCATATTTAGTAGATTTTATATTTCCAATAACTTTCTCAGAAAAACTCCATAACAAAGTAAAACACAAATAAATGCAAACATTTCCTAAACTAGAATAGAAACGTAATAATCCACTTCCTGTTTAACACACAACACTCCTCTTTGTAGGAAATGTGTATGAATTCCAACATAGTTAATCCCGTAAAATATACACTTTAGAGAGTGTAAGAAACGTATTAACACCCAATCAAAATCAAAATGTCAGCTTATATAGATGTATTACAACCCTATTCACAATGTAGTGCAACAACCTCACACCGCGACTATCAGACGACGCCAAGTCACTTGCTTGCAGTCACTCCTGACCTCTGATATGCCCACGCACAGTAGATGATGTGCTACATCAACTTAAAGGCTGGCTTCAGACACCCAGCTTCAGTTTTCAGTCTGACATATTAGCGCTGATGATGTCAAAAAGCCAGCCATGTAGTGTTTCCACATTTTCTTTTAAGTGCCACGCTTTACTCTTCTGGTAATTGAGAAGCTAATTTGCTTCAGATTCTAAACTTACTGTGAAGAAAAGTTTTTCGCCATTAGTCATGTATTGTTAGAAAAAAGTCCAGAACACATTTTTTATGGTAAATCATGGGCCCGCCTGCCAGCGGCTCAACGGCATAGCTCACTGCTTGGCTGTCATGCACATAATCCCAATAAGGAAAGGACCTCTCGGAAACTAGGTCGGGTTCAAGTCCCTTTCAGAGAAAATGTAGAACTTGAGAAACTTAATATACTGTTTTTCCCAAATTGGACTATTCTTCTTTCTCCAACACTCCCACACATATTGTAACAAACTGGGAAGTCGGTTCTTTCAAAATGTACTATTTGTCTTTCACGTCCTTTGTTGTCAGAGGTCTGTTGACAGCAGTCAATAAATAAAATGTACTTGGTGCAAGTGAAGTAATGGCACACATGAAAATAGTAAGAGATATTTACAGAATATAATATAGTATAAAATAGTAAGATATTTTTTAAGTAGAGAGTCCGTTTTCTTTTGTCCAAAAATTAATTGCAGGTACGTCCTAATGTGCTTTACTTTCATGCCGGCGGGCTTTTTTAACAACAGTAGGAGGCGTCAATTATTTCATACATCGGATATTGTTTTAAAACGAAAAGGCTCTGATTCCCGGCAGCCTCAGAAGAACCACGTTATGTCTCTTTCTTCTCTGGTCAGACAGTGCAACAAAGCCACAGCGCGAATATACAGCTGCTGCTGGATATTCTGATCAGACTCTCAGATAAAATGCACACTGTGCTTACACCCACAGATTCACACATACTGCATTAAACGATCGCCAGGAGAATAACAAAAATCAAAACTGGATTCACATCAATTTTAGCCTCTGTTATTGATTGGTATGACTGCGAAAGGTGGACAAGAGAATAATAAAGGCAGAGAGTTGCACTCCTTTATCACTCCTTCTTCGTCTCTTGCTTCCCTTTGATGGTGATTCCTAATACTTTTAATTGCATCGTTTTTTTTAAAGTTACACGGCTAATTTGAGGCCGAAAGTTATAGTATGTTATATTCAAAAATGGTTTTCCACTGAGCACAGAGTCAGAATGCTTAAAGCAAAGAGACTTATTTAAAATATTCATTATGACAAAATACCGTAAAATACCGTACTCGAACAAATTACACACCGAAATACGTTCAATCATTGATGATGAATGCACTTCAAATATATGATTGAGATAATTCTGTACAAGTCCAAAGTGTAGTATGGTTCTACAGTCACAGCTATTCTCATAGTTTCTCCAAGAGAGGAAAGAAAAAAGAAAAAAGCGGGGGAAATCATAAGACAGCAACACGTCTCCTTTCCTTTGTCTTTCCAATACGTTAATAAGACCTGATAGTGGGTCGTCAGCTACACACGGAACGGCTGCAATCGAGCGATTGCCCCCGATTATTGTTGCCCTGCCTCACTTAATAATTGCCAGGACACGGTATGAGATTGATTCATCATTTTCAACCCTGGACATGTAGCCTCCGTGATGAAATGAGCATCCCGTTCTACTATTTGCTTGGTAATGCGAAGTAGCCGTCGCCGTGTTCACCTTACACAACTCTTAACTCAGACCGGTGGCGTCCGATCTGATTGGTTGCACAAACCACACACGGAGAGGAGGGGAGGCCAGTTGCAGAGAGGAAACGATAACGGGCTTATCGCTGGGTGAAAAATAGACAGAAATAGAAAAACCTTTTACGTCCTGGCACTGACTAAACATCAACTGGCCAAACTCAATGTCTTAATTGGCATCAGGCAGGCGTTGCAGTCAGAAAGTGCACAAATAACAAAAACATAACCAGCAATTGGAATTGATTTCCCATTAATAATTATTTAATAACACTAAGTGTGAACTTTTTTAACTTTTTAATGGCCAATTTAGGCAAAGTTCCCGCGATGGGACTGGAATGTCTAACTGGATCCAACACCAATGTTGTGGGTGCAAGATATTTTTACTACTATCCATTTGGAAGCATGATAAATGGAAATAAGAGAGACTACTGTCGTTGCATTGGTCTGAGAGCAATCGCAGTCAAAGGTCATCCGGGCAAGCGGGTCAGAAATGGACTTACCCAAAGGCAATTTTTACTGTTGTTGTTGAACAAATTGTTCAATTTATTAGCGTTTATTAAAGACTAAAGTTAAGTAGGAGGTTAAGCTCACTTCAACCGCCTCAAAAGGAATTGAAGACCTGTCCGGAGCTCAAAGAAGAGGGCACACTTGTATCAAGAGAAGCTCGGGTCCAAAATACACTGGAGCACATGGGTTAAAGGCAACAACCTTTATTACCTTTTTGACACCAAGTGTATAGTCATCGGAGTCCTAAAGACTAAAAGGTATTCGTCATGTTTAATCTTAATTGAAGCAAATGATTCACAACAAGGACGATCCCGCTCTTCTGGTAAAGAACAATGGCACCGGAGTGAACAACTGCACGTTTTCTGAAACATGATACGCGTTGGAAATCAGTTTTGCGATTCGTTGACTTGCCTCGTAAAAACACCGCCGGGGCCCCCGAGGAGGGCTTGACATCAGCCATCGTAGCTGCCATGCAAGTGAGATGCTGTCAGAAACTTGACATGCCTTTTAAAAAACAATCCCGTTTTACCCAAAAAAAATCATCCTCATTAACAAGTTGAATATAACCAGAGTACTACGTTTAGCTTGCCCAGCTGCATGTAGAATACTTCATCTACATTTTTGAATGTTTCCTGGTTTCCACAAATGCCCACAAAAGAACTCAAGTCTTTTCTCTTTATAAAAAGGCCGAATATTTTACAATAGACATTGATAATTAAATGAAGAGCTCACAATCTAGCAAAACATGTACTGGTGGTGTTAAAGTTTGAATCATTCCAATTTAATAATAACTTTGCTAATTGCTTGTACGTCATTTATCAAGAAAAATGCCAAACCTACTAACGGAAACTTGATTCTGGCCTCTTTCACTTCATGATTCAGCATTTTCTTCTTTGTAACATAGAATATTTTTGGGTTTTTGCGATTTTTATAGACGTAAACAATTTTGTCATCACTTTTTGGCTCTGACAAGTTGTGATGGGTATTTTTCTATAGCTTTTTGCATTTTATAAACTAGAAAAACAATTAAAGAAGAAATGCATAAAAAATGTTGACTAATGAAAACAAAGCATTAGGTGCAGCCTTCGGCTCAAGCTACAGTGAAGAATGAAAGTAGATGTTTGTTATGCAGAGATGCACTGCAGACCACTTACTTTACTTTGCCTGCTCACATACATTTAATAGATTTCTACACCCTCCCCGGGCTTTCCTTATGACTCATTGTTCGTTCCTGTGAAGGGTTTGCTGTCATTCGGTCATCTTTCCTACTCTCCCTTCGTCATTCCCCCTTTGCACAACACAGTTAAACAAATAGAAGCTGGATTAGCACGTCGTCGACCGTCAGACATATTGTGAAAATACACCACAAGTGTAGTTTACAATAGATGGCAGTATCGAACTATCCAGGAACAGAAAGCAAAATGTTGCGACTACATATTTTTGCTTTCAATCTGTAATTTCTCCCCTCTTTCTCTCGCTCTCTCTCTCTCTCAGTCTCTCTTTGCGTCCGATCCAGCGCTGTGGTTCCCAGGCTTGGCCCGACTGTCAATCAGCAGCAGCCTACATCTCTGCGCTGCAGCTGAGCCAGGGCCGCATCATCCCGCCTGCCAATCACCGCTCTACACCTTCAATCCATCCTCTCCATCTCTCTGTAAAGCAGCCTCGCACACCACCACAACCCCCCCCCCCCCGCCCCCCCACCCCTTCCTCTTTTCAAAACAACCCCCTCCACAGAAGCATCCCCCCCCCTTTAACTCTCACACCGACACATTCACTCGCACATTCACGCACAAACATTTGCTCGAATAGAGATAAGCTACAGATACGGAGGCATAGATACACCAGCACACACACACGTACAGACAGACCCAGGCCCGACACTGCACCACTCCCATACCTTCATTTGGGACTCCACCTCTCCTTCTCGTCATTCCACCGCCCAATTCAATAACACAGCCTCCCTCAAACGAGCCCTTCCCAGTCGTCCATCTCAGACCTCCATTCAGGTTCTTTCACACAAACCCCGCATTAACTCTCGTCTGTAAACATCACTTTGTTCATGTTCAGGGCCAAAGCATCTTCTGCTTAATGCTGGGCTGAGACTGGCTGGTAATATCATTAAGATATGGAGAGGTCCCGACTCAGACTAACATCATTATAAAATAATATACAGAGGACACACTGGACATCAATAACATTATGATGAGTGTAGGAAGGAGCCAAAGTGTTGAAGACACAATTATATGAGGGGCTATCATATTGCAGAACTGGGGACTTAATCAAATTAATAATGTCTTATTAATAAGAAGTCAAATGACTCAATGGGAATGATGTAATTTGCACTGATGCAACCACACAGAATGTTTATGAAACCTTGCAGCTTCATGCAGCGTTTTAGCCCCTTTTGGTGCACTGTTTCCATTTTACAGCACATTTACCCCGTTTCACTGCAGAGTTTGACATGTAACAGAACATCATGCGTCTTACACAACAGCAACGCTTTAAAGATTCAAAATGTTTCATTTGGATTCAAATCTGTAAAGAAGTAATGTTTTACTGTACGTACAATAAGTTTATTTTCAGATGAAATCAGACTTAAGTTGCTGAAACTTAGTTCTTATTGTTTTGTTGGTATGTGCAACACTTGCCGAAGAAAATATACAAAACATTGATTGAAACCTTCCCTGTTTGAATGCCTATAACCAATCGAGTCCCTTGTTAAGCTTACCTCACCAACGTGTTTCCTTCCTCCTCATTATGCCCTCACGCTTGCTTAAAGATTATTAGCTGTGGTCACTTTATCGCTGCAATTATTGCGAGCTGCAATGCAAGAATAACTAGATGAATTGTAAATGTGTTGTGAATCACTTTTGCAGTTTGCCCCGAATCAGCCCACTAAACATGCCGAGTTTTCCCTCTCTTGTTTGAACTAGCTACTTCTAAAACGAGCCTTGCTCTTTGATTGCATCATGGAGTGCAGCTTTCATCAGATGCCTCATAGATTGCAGAGCCAGACAAGGTACTGGGGCGAATGTTAAGGCCATGGCAATTGGGGGTATAATTAGATAGAGTTGCTGAATGTTCGTTGTAGAAAACAATAATTGGCCTGAACAGATGGAGAATTGTTTTACACCCGTACAGGGGTGCACAAAAATGCAGCAAAACACTCTCCCTCCAAAGATAAAACATGATGCAGACATTAAAAGTATTAACTTGTATCAAAGCAATATATTGTCATAGCAATACAAGGCTTTAATGCATTTTTATTTCCGAAGACGCTATAAAATATTACGACATGTCGGAGACTAAAAATTCTCACTGCTCACATTTAGCGCTCTTCACATCTTTGCAAGAACAAGGCGAGGCCAAAAAAAAAAAGAAGAAGAAAAAAGTAATCTGTCTGGATAAGCTGCTTATGTCGTCCTCTGACATGGTTTTTGTTACCGATACATGTAGATTACAATTAGACACAACAGACGATCTGGTGCTTTTTACTGGTGACACAGGGCGGGAATTATTCAGACAGCAGCAACATGCTCTGGCTCTTAAGATGGCGAATATCTGTCATTTCACCAAACTGTCATCTGAAGGGTTTTGAAGTCTCTAGTTGGTAAAGCAATACATTTACCAGCCAAATAGCCAGAGAAAAATACCCTGTCCTTGAAATTACTATCATTTTCATTATCAATTCATCTGATTATTTTTGATTAATCAAATAGTTAAGTTAAATGTCAGAAAGTTCAATGAAAACTGTCCTCAAATTGCAAAGCTATTCCAATGATTTGCAGTTTTAGGAGGCAGAAATTGATAATTGAGTTGAACAATTAAGCAGTTCCCAAGTCATTGACTAATTCTGTTGAAAACTGATTGTTGAATAGTTTCAGCTCTATGTGAGATACAGTCTAAAGCCACAGTGAGGTGGATTTATCATGTTTAAAGCAGGAGTAGGTTTGATGGGAGTTAGAGAAAGAGGCTTGTGTGCATACGGTTACTAGGAACGTATACTGTAGCGGGGAAGCTGTTCTCTAAAGGCTTTCAACAGCCACCCGTTCTATGCGTAGTGTCAGATTCAGTACTACACTTCTGTTTAACTAAAACTTTATGAGCAGCGGAGCCGGCGTGAGGCTGTACCACTAAACTTTACAGGTGTGTAGATCAAATTAAAGGCCGGCTTCTACTACGCGCCTCTGGCCTGATGCCCGATTTGACGTCGCAGCTGGTGTGATCCCATCGCCAGATGGTCTCCAGTGTTTATGATGCGTTTGGTTGTGTTCAGTTATCCGTCTGGGAAATGTGTCAGGAATGAGTGAACCATGCTCATTCAAATTCCCCAGAGCATGACGTGCAGTTTTAAATAACTTATTGTGTCTTACATTACCCATTATATTCACTTTACAAACATACAACAGAGAACAGCAGCACATCCTGAGGAGCAGAATAGAGGGAATGTTTGACGTTTTTGCTTGATAAATGACTTAAATGATTATCAAATCTGACAAAGTCGACAATGAGCCGTCTGTTTATCGATATCAGCCCTCGTTAAGGGTCAAAACTGATTTCAGCATAAAGGATTGGAGCCTCAGGGCGGACAGACACGCATAAAGGGTTCATCCCCCAACAATTAACAGACAAGCCTTTCCAATATGATCTATTTCCTCCTAGAGGCCACAATGAACACCAGCTGGAGACGAGTTACAAACACCTCACACAGGTCCATGCAATACTAAAAACAGATTAGGTAAATTGGCTTTTCTTATTTTCCCTCCGCCGAGCGGTATGAAATTAGAGCACCTCAGACTGGAGTGAAATGATTACTTCCTTGCAATTATCGTATAAGCTACTGTATGTCTCAAAAAATATAATTCAGTTCCAACAAGGATTGGAGTTCTTACATTTATACCTCTATATATTATACTTAAAGTGATTGTTTTAATGGCATATCAAATATGCAAAGATGTTTTTGTAGACGTATAATAGAACACAAATGTTGCCCTTTTCATTTTATTAGTATGTTCATCTTTAAAAATAGAAATATTCTCTCTATAGTTCAGAAGTACCATGACTAATGTGTGGTACTGTAGAGCTAAAAAAAGCTCCATAATATTAAGCACAAGGCTGTCTGGGGCTTCCAAACTTCGGTGAGAAATATCCGAGGATACTGGAAGAACATAACTATTCACCCTATCCATCTAAATATCCATCTGTCTCACACATAATGCACGCATTACACACACACACACACACACACACACACACACACACACACATAGAGGAAGAGAGAGAGAAAGAAGGACAGAGAGAGTTAAAGGAGAACCTTTAGCTTCTTTAGAGAACCTTCGGTCAGTCGGTCGGTAAGATCTCAGTCAGATATACAGCTGCTACAGCTACACAAGCTGCAATACTTTCTTCCAACTCGTGGTCATTATATTGTACTTTACTTTGCTGTTATGTCTAAGGAGGTATGACGACAAAAAACGTAATTTTATTGAAATGTAGGAGAATCAAATCAAATAATTTACAGCCATGGCCCATACAAATTAATTTGATCATATAAGTAGGCCTATAAAGAAATGAATAAAGAAATAAGCAACAAATAAATAAAAGTTTTTTTAAAGCCGTCTATCGATCTCCGCTGCGTTTCTGTCCCTGGACACTTGCATCTACGATAAACAGCGCAATCTGTCTGATACTTATCAATTAATGTTGATGCATAATGAATAACGTAATATGTAAATAACAAAAAAACAATGCATTGGACGTCGATTGAAGCACTCGTGTCATACTGCTTCTCACTGACAACTTTTTCAAACATGTTGTTCTACTTAGTACGACGGTCTGAAGAGACTGAAAAATGTTTTTGTTTTGTTGTACCTCCTCTAACATGTAACCAACTGTGCTCCTCCCCACACCCTCACATCTCCACTGGTCAGTGTTGTTGTGACCTGCGTGGTGATAACTGTCAATGCACACTTTCACAGGGCGGCGAGCAAAGATTCCTTCAGACTGAGGCCACTGTTGGCCACATTTACATTTTATATGCTCGGTGTTTAGCTGATGCTCTTGTTCAGAGTGACTAGCAATGAGCTGAGTGAGCTCAAATTGCCAAACTGCCAAAAAGTTAAATAAAACAAAGGATTGCAGGAGCAACTGATAACACACGAATGTCCGTGCAACAAGAACGATTCTGTGTAATAGGAAAGGTGAAGAAAAAAAGCCTCAGGGAGAAAACATATTCAAATACTGCAACTCTACTAGAAATGCTGAGCCTCATATGATACATTTACATGCATTATTCTTCTGTGTGCATTTCATCACAAACATGTTCACCTTCTAAAGTGACAATATTAAAAAAAAATAAAAAATATCAACACGTCAGCTTGGGATTTTGGACAAAATGATTAACTGAATAATTGAGAAAATGATTGGCAGATTAATCAATACTAAAAAAACTCATTGGTTGCAGTCCTACTCACTTAAATGTTATTGCATTTTGTCTTAGATAAGAGCAGTTAGCTGCAACAAAAATAAGCGAAGTGTGTTGACGTCGAACTAAAATGGAAAGAGTCTGTCTGTCTGTCTGTCTGTCTGTCTGTCTGTCTGTCTGTCTGTCTGTCTGTCTGTCTGTCTGTCCTTTGACTGTTCCTCCGATCCACTTCACACTTGGCGGGTGTATCGCTGAGGACGTGAGGAGGAATCGCCAAGCAATCAGTAAGTACATATCAAAGTGTAAAAAAGGGTTTTTAAATCAATATTTGATATGAAAATAAAAATATAATGATGTACATGTGGATTCATTTTCTCTGCTGATATGAAACCAGCAGTTGATTCTCGATACTTTTCTGTCTACACGATCTAGTTGGGTCGATTTCTAGTTTGATGCAAACAGGCTGAACCCGCATTAGTCATTATGACATTATTAAAAAGTCAAGTGCTAAACCCAACCTGTGTTTAAATGGGTAATTAGCAATATAACAATGTGATTAGCATAATATATATATATACACACTATCAGAGGATGTCATTCTTAGTTTTTCTTTTGAGTCAGTTCTGCAGCTGGGTACATGAGAGCATGGTGGATTTTTCCTGGAGGATGCGTTCGTGTCTGTGTGCATGTGTGTAACTTAGCGCACCTGAATCTGAATCGAGAGAGGCTTGCGACTGACGGTGAGTCATCATTGCCATGGTGTTAAGCCTCCCGTTCCCGGGGGAACAGGGTTACCGTCTCTACACCACTGGGGATTTTTATTTTTACATTTGAAAAGCAAACCGGGGCCCGGCTCAAAACAATCCTCCTCTCCCTCTCGCTCTCTCTCTCCCTCCCTCTCTCTCTCTCTCTATCTCTCTCGTCCTCCTCCATGACTGAGCTGAATCACACACACACACACACACACACACACACACACACACACACACACACACACACACACACACACGCACACGCACACGCTCATTTCAGAGCATCGCGTCCTTATCTAGGTCTCTGTGATATTCAATATGTTTCAGATATCAAAACACGAACCTATGCAGATGAGATGAAGGGGACAATATCTCAAATTCAATAACAGCCTCTGCTCTGTTATTTGCCGCTGAAGACCACATGCTGTGGCTGCAGTCTTGGTGTTTCTAACTCGAGTTCTCAGCACAGAGAACGAATTGTTGAAAACGTTTCCTGAAACTTAGTATGGACGGCAGTTAGCTTAGCTTAGCTTAAAGGCTGGAAACAGGGGGGAACAGCTAGCCTGGCTCAATCCAAACACCTCTAACGCCTCACACATTGTATCTTGTTTGTTTAATCAGAAAAATTTCGTTGTTTTAGGCAGAGCTATTGGCTGTAAATATATTTATTGGTGAACAACAGAAACGTCTTGGCATGAGGTTGCCAGGCAACCAGTGGTGACTTTGCACAGAAGTTCTGGGCAGTAAAAAAAAAAAAACGGACTTCAAAATAGAAATAGACTGGAAACAGCTGCCAGGCTCTCTCTAAAAGCTACAACATATTCCTCCTACTGTATTTGTTTTAATGAGGCTTCGAATATCAGTCGTCATAATTTATGACATCATCACCGTTAAGAAATTAGAAAATCCTCGATTTCAACTTTCTTTGAGGAATGCAACTCGTTAGTGCCGCTTAACCGAAAGAGTGTAAAAACGTTTTTGAAAAAGGCGAAACGTCAACAAATGTGGATTGAAGCAGAATATCTTTCGTGAGATAAAAACATGTCGTGAGTTTTTGGAAATAATGACATCGCCTTTTGGACTTTACAACGCTCTACGAGTTATTGGCAATGTTTGAATCACACAAGTCGGAAACAATACTACGCAGCCAACACCAGAATCTAACACTACAAATAGTATAATACTATTCACGACCGAGTCCGATATGTTCACTTCACCTGTCTGTCCTCTGCCTCTGGAGAGAGGATAAGACGGTGAAACACAAGAGCAGAGGATATTAATGATTGGGTGGATTTTAGCAGTGGTGCTCATAATGATTACAGGGGAAAACAAATGATTACTGTAGCTTAGTCTTTATCTGCAACTGTGCAGAAATACTGGGTTCTAACAGAATAAATATGAATGATTTAAAGAAACAACTATTTGGTACGGTCCTAATTCCTACCAACGACCTTAAAGATGATCAATTAACCATCTGTGGACTCAGTGAGAGTTACGTGGCGTAACTATTTCTTGACGAACGGTTTTAACTGTTCAGAATACACAAACAAGATACGAAGTGAGGTATTTATTTTTTACTCGAGGCTCCAGCTTTATACTTAACTCACAGACATGAGATTGGTTTATATTCCCATCTAACTCTCAGCAACTCTCATTTGAAAGTTTTCTTTTAATGATATCCTTAATGTTCTTAAACAAAAAAACAGGGGAGCGTGCTCGATACTATAGGTTTGTTTTATGGCAATCAGTTTTCATTTTTTATATTTAGTTTCTATGAAACCATATTTTATTTATTTTTTAGTTTGGTATAGTATTTGGCTCTCAGACACCGTTGCTATGGAGAGGCGCAAAATCAGAGTTGCAGCTAATTCTTTGTCGTTGCAGAACAAAACGCTATACATGCCGATTGAATCCGAAATGACCCAGAGTTCATAACTGAACTTATTTTACCTGCAAAATCTTTCATCGTGTTTCTGTGAAGTGCAAATCTTTATCTTAAGGTCAGTGTTGGTATCACACTGATTTCTAAAGTCTATGATTGGATGTTTGTCACCAGAATGCTCCTTGTTGACTTCTCTCCTCGGGTTTTTATGTATACAGCGTTGCACAATAGACAAAGAGCTTTTTCTCTGTTGATTTAACAAGGAGAGATCCGAGCCTTTAACGCCAGAAAATGAACCCAGCCATTACATCTGGAACTCTCGAAGAACCGACACGACTTCTCCAACTTCTCAACTCTATTGAAAGTAAAACATTTACAACACAGATATGGTATCAGGTTGCATTTCACTCATCTCTTTAAAAAAGTGCCAAGATTGCTTTCGCACTTTCTTAAAGCGCCGACGTTACGATCTTGCACAAAAGCAGATGTTTCGTGCAGCGTTTTAATACAGTTATACCCAATAATTTGCCACATATACATCTCTATTTAAAAAGCCGAGGCCACAATAGAGGTCTGTGATGAAATTGTCAGAGAGAGGTTCCCAGTATTGGCGTGTGATGTTGCACCAATGTTCAGCAATCACATACAGAGAGAAAAGTATTGTTAGAGGAGGGGGAGATACCAATTGTATCACTGAGAGGACACTCAGTAGAGCACCATGCAGAAATGTTTGACTCAGTGATGCACATCTTTTTCTTTTCAGACTCACATTTTTTTGTTGAAAGGCATTTTGGGAAATGCAGGATATCAATAACTGAAGTGGAAGTTGACAAAGCAAGTTGAAGCAAAGTGGAAATACCAAAGAAAAATCAAACCTCGAAATGGTTGAACACCACACACTGAGGTATGAGGGATGTTTATCTAAAATGTAACACTGCTACATTATGGTGGTTTGTCCCTCTCAGCCACTACATCTCTTTAGTGAGTCTTATTGGGACACTAGCAACCTAATTCTAACAGACGTGGGCATATTACCAGGTGGCAACTGCTGGTTTAAGAAAATGGGATACCAGAATGTAAAAAATATAAACATAATACAACAAATGACTGTATGACAGGTGCGTTGGAGGGCAGTGCGACTTGAATAGAATTACAAAAAGCTGAATGCCTGGTGAATAGTGGGGTAACGGACCATCGCCGATCCGTGATCCGTGCGGACGTGAGGCGCGGATCAATTACACAGGTTAACGTTAACCATCACAGTGTGCAATAAAGTTTTACTGACGATCGCTATCCGCCAATATTCAGTCAAATATGCGATCAGGTCATCAGCAATTATGCTTTACTGGTCGTCTCTAATAATGTTACAATGTAAACAATCAATCTGTGTTCAAACGAAGGATCCATTCAGTTACATTAGGATGCGTTCAGGCTCTGCTCAGTGAAAATGAGTATCGGGTGACGATAAATCACAACGTTATCAAGACGTGTTCACATGTAATATCGTAAAATGCAGTGTTGTTGAGAAACTTGAATAAATCCAGTTGTTTGAATTCATGAGGAAAAGAACAGTATAGGTGACTACAAGAAGTTAAAAGGACAACATTTACAATTTTGATGGTTTACCGCCTTAAGAGCGGTTGACATGATTTTTTAGACGGTGGCAAAGAAACATTGTCTGGAGCCTTGTAGACCAGCTGCTATAATCAAACAACAATATGGACCAGCACTGATCTGCAATCAGTATCAGCGGCAAAATAAACGTGATCGGGGATCTCTAAAAGTTATATTTGCTCCCTTTTTTTTCTTTTGTGCTGATCCGATCCGTTGAGTTGGACTAATTGCACTTACTGTATCTCTTTGGTCCATCTTCGAGGCAGAAGGAGAGTGTGAGGGTGGCATCCTCCTCAAAGAACTCTGTAGCGAAGGCGTCCCACCACAAACTGTCACTTTCCTGTTAAAGGACAAAAAGAACAGTTAGACAGAGGCAGGACTTCCTCAGGGTTAATCGACACTGTGTTTCTCTGAAGAATAATTATCTTTATCCTTAAAAATACAGAATATGCATGTAAAAACATGTCACTTCAGTTACCCCTCTGTCCTCTCAAAGGACCATGGGTCGTTTCAGTTTGGTATGAAAATATTGATATTATTTAATAACTCGGTGAATTTCCTTCATCCAGGTTGTTTCTCTTGCGCTGCTGCATTTTTACATACATTCAATATTGATTCATTCTGATAAGTCAAAGATGTTGTGTCCATGCATGCTTCTCTATGAGACAAGATCAATAAGATTTGTTTTTGATATATGAAGCCAGCAGTGCAGCAGGGCAAGTATTTCCTTTATTGTAGATTGGCTTGTTTGTTTTGGGGGGGGGGGGGGGGGGTTCATTAAAAGGAATTTTATGAGCTGTATGAACTGTAAAACAGTCAAATACATTACATGCGTGAAATAAATGATGACAGGCCCATAAAAAGACATCACTACATGGAAGGATGAGAACTAAAAGCTGACAGCTACAAAAAGAGATAAAAAGCATTTCAAAACGAGTCTATAAATCAGGTTCAAAAACGTGATCTCAATGCTGGCTGCTGGCCTGAGCCTATACGGGGTCGATGTAAAGCCAAAGCCTGGCAACCTTTACTTTTCTTAAGCCTGGACTTTGGGAGAGCCCTGCCTCGGGCTCCTACAAGTCTGACTTACAAGCTGAGGTCCAACAGCTTTATTATTCACTGCTGCTTCTACCTTCCACAGCAGGCGATGATACCTTCAACTTGTACCTTCAAAAGAGCTATTCACATAGTCGTAGTAGTTGTTGTAACACCAGCAGCTATTAATAGCGTCAGTGGCAAATAAACAGTGGTAGAAATAGTAAGAATATTAGCAGTGTAGTTTTAGTAGTAATTGGTAATTGTATATAAAGATCTACAGAAGCAGTAGTCAGTGTACACTCTGTGAGGAAACTCATGTAAATCTCTTTGGCCTGAAATGATTCCTCTAACAGCCGTTTACCCTCCTCCTCCTCCTCCTCCTCCTCCTCCTCCTCCCAACAAACCCCAGAGATCATGTAGGCGGGACGACCCCCTCTCCTCCCCTGCCCTCGCCCCTCCACCCGCCGACGTTGGACTGATGCTAATTTCCTCTGACACGTTATGACAGATCACTGCGTTTCATTCTGGGCCGAGGGATGGCAAGCACTTTCCAGATGCCGGCAATTAGCGTTGTCACCATCGAGCAGCGTCAAGCCCGATAAGCAGCGACCGGGGCGGCCTCGCAGGTCAGCGTGTCGCCAACGCGGCGAGTCTGATGCAAAGAGGAAGCGATGTGGTCAGGAGGACGTAAACCTGGACCTTCATCCAGCTGCTCAATCAATAGGTGATCGTGAGTAAGTGTGGAGGTCTTTCGGATGGCAAACCAATCAGCTGAACTGTGAACTACAGACTGAACTGAGAGGAGTTTTAACAAGTAGGCTAATGGAAGTCCAAGTTATCATTTATTTATTTATTCTATCAATGTCCAAATAGACATCATCCCCATCGATGATGCGGAAACAACAAGAGACATCCTTCTTCTGCAACCGACGATTATTTCCATAATCAATTAATCTCACAACCGTCTTTCTGATTAATGGTTTAATCATTTGGTCTGTAAACTGTTTCAAAAAAATGTGAAAAATGCCAATTACAATTTCTCAGAGCCCAAGATGTCAAATTGCTTGTTTCCTTCAACCGACTCTCCAAAACCCCAAATGTACAACAATGACAAAACAGAAGGAAGCAGCAAATCCTCAAATGTTTGGCCTTTTCTCTTCATTCATTAATTAAACAAATTCTTGTTGATTGAATTAAACTGAAGACTATTTCACGCAAATATTTTCAAAAAGTAAAATAAAAAACAACAATAAGGAAGTTTTGGGAGCAGTTCTGGCCTTTAGTATTTGGAAAGTTGACTACCCTTTACCCTTCAGCAACTTCAGCACCATAACAAATGTGCCAATGGTGCAAGATTCATCAAAAACTGGGCCGACTGTGTCAAAAACATCATATATTGTTATGAAAATGTTGACCAGTAATGATAGCGCCCCCATTAGGTCAACCAGTGTACTGTGTGGAAACGTGCTACGCTTTCTCTGCGTATGCAAATGTATCACTGGCCAGCTGTCCGCTGGGAACGGACTGCACGAGCTGCCGTGTGTCTGAGTGTGTGTGTGTGTGTGTGTGTGTGTGTGTGTGTGTTTGACTATAGCTGTGTCATACTGTGAGAATCAGCTGGTGTGAACTACCAGCATGTGTGTGGTGTCTGTTTTACATGAATACATCTATTTCAGAAGAGACTGACGGAGAAGGAAGAAACGGACTGACTTCGGTGCTACTCGTCATTCAGATGGAGTTCAACCCATAATCCACCACCAGGAGGGGGCGGGACCTCCTGGGATTGACAGTCAAATGAAGGGTCAACAAGACTCTCTCTCTCTATATATATATATATATATATATATATATATATATATATATATATATATATATATATATATATATATATATATATATATATATATATATATATATATACTGTATACACACACACACACACACACACAGCAGATCTTTGTGATCTCACTGTGCAACTATGACCCTATATATAACTCCGTGAATAAGTTTTAATGACACAATAAAAACATAGCAAAGAGATCAAAATAAGTGCATTTGTCATAAAATGATAAAGCTGGCGTTGTTGTATATCTTTCTGATTATCTACAGATCAAACAACACGCAAGTCCATCTCTCAATGGTCTTGAATGAATTGAATGCATATGTGGTGCCTTATAGCGAGTGTTACACGTGTAACGTTAATTCGCATGGGATTTACTCACAATAATCTACAGTGGCATGTTCCCTGTGATTTATTTATTCTATAGCAATAACTGATTGATGGTATAACTATAACCCGTTAACAAAATGCTGTACACACCGACAAGAGCTAGGAAGAAAACAAAAAAACATTCCCATCATTTCATATCCTAGTTTGAAATGAAGTAGCAAAACGACAACATAGAGGTCAATTAAATTCAATTTTAATGTAATTAGTTTCAGGTCTATGACAATTGAAAGTAATTAAGAAATCCAGTAGCCTATTCTGAAGTATACAATTGTTTAGGTTTTTGTTCTTCACTTAAGTATTTCCATCTTCCTATATAATTCCACTCCCCTACATCTTAGAAGGAAATATTTGACTTTTTACTCCACTACATGCATCTATGTACTGTGCAAGTTCAAACACACGGATTATCACGAGTATCCTTGAAGTTCACCAGTTACATTTCTTTCACGGTGCCAAGCACCAAACCTTCCAGCTGAACTTCCCCTGCTGCTAGAACAGGTTAGGGGATTTCATGAGGAAGCGCGATCCATATTTTGACATAATCTGCCTTGATTTAGTGTCGGAGATACATTTTCCGAGTGCTGCTGTCATCCTGAGGGCCCCCATCACTCCGTTTTAAAGACTCCTCAGTAAGCTTCCTCTTACTGTTTTAATGAAAAGTGTTTTACTTAAGCTCCCACTTCTCTTCTTTTACAGAATTCTGTCTTCCTTAAAATCCCTTATTCGGTTTTAAAGAAGAGGGTTAGTTAACCTCCCCACACTCATATTTAAGCAGTGTTTCACCCACAGAGACTTAAAAAAATATGGTTTCATTATTAGACTCAATGTTAGTATTATGTCCATTTTTCTCTCTCTCTGTGCCCTTCTCACACCGTTTAAGCATTTTCCTGAAACTGAACCATTTTTTCAAAATAAGATGTTCTGCTCTGTATCAATATAGTTCATTTTGTCAGTCTAATGGTATCTGGCTCGGGCAGGGTCCAAACGTACGACATGCTTTGGTTAAACCCAGAGAAACCTAAAAATAACAACCACATTTCATGCAACATGAACAGCACTTCATTCTACCACAATAAAACAAATGGCACTTGACAGTATCATTGCTCTCCTCCATATCACTTATTTTGTAAATTAAATATGCATTTAGTAGCGCTACAGCGAATAAAGTTAAATGTTCCTTTAGAACTTTTCCATTATATGCAAGCGATGCTCTATTTAGAATCAGTAACCATTAATCCTCCAAACTGGAGCTTTGGGCAGCTTTTTGGCCATAGTCTCGCCAAGTTGTAAAAAAATGTGTCTGGCTGAGCCGTGGACCGGCTACGTTTGGCTCGGATCTAAAGACAGAGGAGAAGCTGGATCGGAGCCAGACGGGCCGGAGAACGGCTAAAGCCCGGCCAGTGGACCCGAGCCATGCGAATCCTCTGGCTGAAGCTGAACCAGCCACACTGAAGCCTCGTGGTGCGGCGGATGTGGTCTTCAATTTCAATCCCTCGACTACCGCAGGATATGTTAGGAGCTCTGCTTTTATTCTGTCATTGGCAGCAGCTTATAAAACTGTAAATGAGACATATTTACAATAAAAAAAGAAAAATCCTCCAATACAATAAATTAGTCTTTTTTTGTTCTGTCTCTGCCCGTCTCTCTTTGTGTCCACCTCCCTCTCTCTGCGTCTCCCATCCTCTCTGCAGCTGCTCGCTGACAGACAACGTCCTGCCTTCATTTACGCCCGCGGACTCTCTGACGAACCACGTGGCGTGACGATGTTTGTTGTCAAATGCTACAAATCAGGCCGCTCTCCGAGGGACCCGAGGTGAACGGACACGGTCGCAGCCGTGACGGCCGTCAGCCGATAAGGCTCTATTGATTCAAACGGATCGCACCCCATCTGAGGGGGATTTATCAATGTGTCAATTGCCCACTAGCCAACCACAAATCACCGGTGCTGGCCAGGCTCGGGGGATTTACAGGAAATCCAGAGGATTGGAGGGACAGCATAGGGAGGATCCTCAATAAATAGCAACAGAGCTGAGGGGTTAAGTCGTCGCATATATAAATGTTCATACCGGATGGAGACGCAGATGGCACAATGTGGCAATAGAGAGAGAGGTTGTACTGTAAAAACACACAGCGCCCCATTGTACCGTGTCTATCCATCGATACAACCCTTTGTACTGTACACGTGCACCTATACACAAATAAACCCATTTTTATATTGCGTGCATTCACACAGCCACATAAAAGAAGACCACCCTTTTCTTCCCTCGCTCTATCTTCTCTAACAGTCCATAAACCACGAACTCTATGTTTTACATTAAACATGTTTTTCCCAGAAAGCTTTTGTTCGTTCCCCCCCCCCCCCGGCTGTTGCTTCCAGCCTCTTGTGGCAGAAAAGCCTCCAAGAGTGTAGGCGTGTCTGGGGCCTGACCTTGGAGAATTACCAGTGTCTGAAACCCCGTTCAGCTCCTGAATAGCATGGAGCCCGGCTGACTGGTGGGCCAAGGAAGTTGTACTGTTGTCAGAGATTCAAACAGCTTCAGGTTATTGGGGGGAGCATAACAACTTAACGGAACCGTACACTCTCAAGATGTTTGAAAAGGATCTTTAGCGAGGTAGCTTTTGTTTGGTGAAGGCCATTGAGAGATGCCACACTTTAAATGAAAGTAAAGAAGTCAGTATGCTTTAAACAATGTGCTTGTCGGACCTTGTAACAGTGCTTGAAATTGGGGGTCAGCGTACGACAATTTTTGCAACTGACAACCAAACAATCGTGGCGACTTTACCCAAGGATTGGCCAGATATGCAGATTTTTCTTCTTCACACAACTGCTTCTTTAATAATAATAATAATATATATTATATAATAATAATAAATCTGTATTTACTATTTATATATACATGTTGTTGAGAGAGAGTCACAGTTCTTGTGCACAACCTTGATTATCTTAATTTTTGTGGCAGAACTTTGACATTTTTAGAGTCAATATTAATTAAAAAGTAATTCAAATTTAAATGAAAATATATTAAAAACCTGTTTTCGTATTCAATTCAGTTACTAAAACAATAACTGTATTCATAGGTAAGTCGACAGATGGATTTTTAATCAGACAACGATTTTGATGATTGATCATTTTAAGTTACTGAGACTTCC
The DNA here is from genome assembly GCA_028022725.1 of Lycodopsis pacificus. Classification (NCBI taxonomy): domain Eukaryota; kingdom Metazoa; phylum Chordata; class Actinopteri; order Perciformes; family Zoarcidae; genus Lycodopsis; species Lycodopsis pacificus. Next base: position 5,904,089 of record CM051689.1, read on the forward strand.
AATGTGAATTTGGGTATAAAATGTAACTAAGAGATATCACCATGAAACTTCCCCAGGTGATTACTTACATTAAGACAATCATTTTTTGCACTATAAGTTTTCCAAAATGGTACGCAAATGAGACATTATCTAACGCTAATATTTGGTAATTTCAGGAGAAATCTACAGACGCAAATAGACAAAGTAGTAAAATAAAAACCTAAATGTGAATTCTGGAGGTTCTCTTCCCACTAGTCTGACAGAAGACAGTAAAATCTCAAAATTGACCAGTGGATGAAAAACAGTGTTTTTGCTACTTCAGCTGCTGTTTGTTTTACATCTTTGTAAACTGAGTATTTTTAAGCTTTTGACTGTTGGTCTGACAAAAAAAAACAATTTGATGATGCCAAGTTGGGTTCTGGGACTTCTTTTTTTCGGAGAATTAGAATCAAACAAATAATCAGTTCCTTAAAAACGCTTGTTTTCTTCTTTTCTCTCACTGCAGTATGAAATCGCCAGACACGGTGGCCTCGGGACGCTGTTTCTATTTAGGGGTCCTTAGGATGACAAAGTACAAGAACCACTCCTTTAGACTACATAGACAACACCACTTTAATCATGTCAGACTCAGTGCACACTAATGTTTCTGCACAGGTTTACCCTCTTGGGTCTTAAGTGTTTTTATAAAATGCAAACTTCACATGTTGCTGCATTTGGCCACCTTACAGCCACCAGCGAAGCATTATGCAAATGAGGAGAAATGAATGCCGCACAGGGGGGGGGGGGGGGGGGGGGGGTGTCATTGCCCTTGAACGGCCACTGCACATTCACCGGGAATGAACTTTCTCATATAAATTAAGTCAGAGAGGAAGTTCCCACATTTAATTGCATGGCTGCCAATTTACTTCGGGAATCGTTACCATTCCCCCTCTTTCTTTAGTGTCACAGGATACAAGCAGTAGTCGGAGACCACCGTTTGTGTTTCTGCTGCGAGGATGCATCCAGCACCACTGGCTTTCACCCAGAAGGTTCGCAGGATTTATCCCCACAACAGCAATAATATCATTGTCCTGCTGAAGTGCCCTTGATCAATACACACACACTGACTGACACTGACTGACACTGGTAAGACTTGCTGAGGGTTTCCGCTAAATTCCGATAAAAAAAAAAGTGAATTTCAGCAGAACTTTTTTGTGACCCCGTTAGAAAGACAGATAACTAACTCACGACCTCATCAAGGGTTACATGTTCCTATGAGGTGTGAGCACTTCAAGCAAGCACAGAGTGTTTTTTAGAACCTTTCAAATTGTTTGGTTTGAGTATTTTTGGGGGATAAATGTCCTTTTATGGAGCAGAATAACGTTTTTTCTTGAACTTCATCTGGCGACCCCCTCAGATTTGTCTTGTGACCCCATCGAGGGGTCCCAACCTCCAGCTTGGGAAACACTGGATTAGAGGATTTGCGGCTTTACGCCGTTTCATACGATTGTGAATTCAATATCTTTGGGTTTTGGACTAAACGGCCTACTTTAAGATATCACTTTGGAAATCTCTTTTACAATATGAGACCTTTAACCGTTTAATGTGTAAAACGATTAACGGTCCCATTCTGTAAAATGTGAGCTTTCCACGTCTTTTTTATTATAAAGCAGGTCTGAGTGCTATATAAATACTGTGTAAGTATTAAACGATCAATCCATAGAGAAATACACAAAGCCTTTATACAGAAGCTGTGCCTTTTAATGAGCCGTCAGCATTTCCTTCCGGTTGTGATGAAACTATGTCATATATAGTTTCAGCTAGTTAATTTCCTGTTGCAGTGCATGTGAATGGCTGCCTTCTAAATCCCAGATTTATATGATATTTTGTACGCTAAAACAGAACGTGAGATTTTTTAGCATCTCTGAAAACCTTAGTGTGAAACCAATAGAACAGTATGTAAACGCTGGACACTACGTTGGCATAAATATCCCACAATGCAATGCGTAGGTGATGACAACGTTCATAAGTGACAATAGCGGGCAGCTCTGTACCGTCAGCTCAATATAAGTGTAAGATTTCACTTCACTCAGCGTTATACAGTTTTAAACTTTCAACAGACTTTATGATTCTGTGATATGGCTCTCAGCAAGTGACAAGGTGACAAACTACCGCTTATTCAAACAAAAGTATGTTGAACGAGAGGACGCATTTTGAGTATGAAGTACTTGGTTTTTTGAACATTAAAGCATGTATGAACATGTTCTAGTAGGAACCAAATTCACAAGCATGAACCTAGAAATGAGCACTGTCTCCTTTAAATAATCAAAATTTAAAAAAAATCACACAACCATTAGTTCCAGCTCTGCATGTAAAAAAAACCCTGAAATGTGTACAGATTCACCAAAAACCCCAAGCAGCTCACCTCAATGAAGACAAACAAGAAGAAGTCAATATGCACCAGCTGACACACAATCAGGACACCGTGTTAAGTGACAACAAACATCAATAAGGATGAAAATAATAAAACAACAACAAAATGCATGAACGATAAAGCCGGGAAGTCAAATTATTTACAGCACCCATGAGAAATTAAAACCAAAAGCAAGGCGAGGATTCCGGCTGTGACTTGGACACAATAACACTGTTCTAGCCCTCCAGCCTGTATTCCCCACTGCTGAGCTATTTAGACCAGTAAACAATCAACACACCGCCACACAGAAAAAAAACTCAATCAATACCGGATTCATCATCACATCCTCAGATATTGTTCAGTTTAAGTGAATGTGCTCTGTTGCAATGCCAGTTAGTTCCTCCTGTAAACACATATTCACCTGTTGCTCACTCGTGTGAGCTTCTGCATGTCACCACCATGGCTTCCTCAGTGCGACACAATGCTTGCATGAAATGTAATTAGTTCTGAAGACTTTTAAACTGTCAAATGAGACATGAAACATGGAGAGTGAATCGATTATTTGTAATCTATTCATAAACCGATTGGGGTAAAAGAAAAACGTACGATAGAAAAATGTAATACTATTCCTTTTAATGTACATATATATATATATATATGTAATTATTATAATTATGTGTATTGTGAGGTCTTATGTCAAGGAATGTTCTGCTTTGGTAAACATGTCATTACATCCATTTTTACTCCCTAACCATCTGTATTATTTAATGATGAAGCTGTTTATTTTTGACTCAACTGATAACCTTTTACAATCTTTTGATGGTTTTTTTTCCCTATTGTCACAATAACTACATAATAATAACTACAATTCTCGACTAATAATAACATTTAATGTGTCAAATTTGCTGTCTTGAACTGTAACGCTGTGCATTGTTCACTGTTGTGTTAAAGGCTGGGCCCTGCAAAGATATATCCTGACTGAAGAGCACAATCTGTGCTGAGCTCATCATGTCATATATAATAGATTAGATTCTAGTCGGATGTTTGCCGAGACCAGAGGTCTGGCTCCGCTACAATGCAATGCCCCCAGAGCCGCTCAGTGTCTTGCTCAATGACGCTTCAGTAGAGCAGGAGTTTGGCTACTTCTGGCTAATTGTTGGCTCATGGGCGCCGAAGGAGAACAAGCGTGCACAGAAAGTGTTTTCTGACTAAATTAAAACAGTCCAGGCTCGTAATATTCTGTAGCCCGTTCCCTATATATTCAGAATAGTTCACTTCAGAGGAAAAACAGTAAACCACATCAGAGTCAAACAGCTGATCAGCAAAAGTGATGAAACAGCCGGAAAGCAGCAGCGGCTGGCTCCTGGTGTAACTAAACCTGAAGAGCAGTGCGTCTCCCCCGGGTTCACTGAATCTGGTGCTGAACTGATGAAATATTACGATATGTTTACACAGCACAAGTTACTCTGCTTTCTACGAGCTAAGTGGCATCCAAAACGCCAATATATGTTCAAAGACTGAAGTAAATCTACTTCTTCAGAGGGTTGTTTTTTTTCGCAGTATTCCAATACGACTGCAAAGGAAAATTCTAGGATGACGTACAATTAGGACAGTGACTGAAAAATGACAATATTGTTGACAGAAATGTTCCTGCACCTCGGTAGTTTTTCCTTACTTCAGTTAGACACAAACAGAAATGTGAGGAAGACACATCCCAGCAAAAACGGATACTGGCTAAAACATTGCTGAAAGTAAAAAAAAACAACTAAGTGGGTCGGAAGCAAACAAATCTTGGAAATGGTTCTGGAAAAAAAAAGGAAAAAAAGAATGAAGAACTCAAAACTTGGGCTGTTCTCCCAAGAGGACGCTTCATCAAATTAACATACTGTGTGTTGGGATTCAGGTGGACGATGGATGGGTCAATAAAACGTTGGGAGACGCAAATTCATTTCCCATTTCCTCTCACAGTCAATGTTGGTTTCTTTAAATCATTGCTGCAGTCGTGACCACAATCTTTTCCTGAATCTTACCAAGTAGGTCTGTGCCTACACTTGTCTAAACCAAATGTGTCATTTTGAAGACTCGTCCAGAAGAGAGAGAGCTGCAGTAAAGACTTGGGAGCAGCTAGTGTTTTAAACTGCAGCTTCATCCATTGTGTTCTGTATCTTAGGATACAAAGAAGCTAGTTTCAAAAAGTGAACACCATCCTCAAGGCCGATCTCGGCGTCTTATTCAAAGACCCTTCAACACACACCGGCTGCAGCAGAGATCCAACCGTGACCTTTATGTTTCAGGACGGACCCTCTGACCATGTCGGGGGAGGGGGGGGGGGGGACAACAACAGGACATACATGGACTACAGGCCCGTCTGTCTCCCGTGTTATCTGAGCGACAGTGCAGCCTGGAAGGAACCGGGGGAAAGGGCCAGGAAAAAGGTGGGTCTATTGTCCGGGCATCCTGCTGGATCGGACCGGCGCTCATTGTTTCACCAGAGGCCTTGTGCTTTTGTCTTCCTATGACTTTCTGGGAACATCCTCTCAGAGCATCACATGTACAGTGTGTCATTACTGGACCAACAAATGAGTCTATTGTGTAAATGTGTCACATTAAATATATACACTGGAGAGGATCATATCCTAACCTGTTTATGTATCTTTTTAATATCTCAACTGTCAAGTAGATGTGTTTATTTGCCATCCTTTAATTATTATTATTACTTTCATCACCAGCTGCGGCGGCGACGCCGGTATTGCTTTCACCTTGCGAGTCTGGGAGTGTTTATATTTCTGTCTGTTGGACGGATTTTTATCACCGCAGCAGCGGCGCAACCGTGTAAGAGGCAGTCAAACTTTACAGGTGAGGAGTTGACGTCAATATGAAGGCTGAGTTCCAAGATGGAAGTGGTCCGAGCAAAGCCGGCGGAATTTGCCACATTGTTATTCGTCATGTTATTGTTATGAAAATCTAAATTATAGCGGCTTTAAAGACATTGGTTTTTTTAAATTGAGTGGATGACCGGCTTCAGGGCTACACGCATGTAGCATGCTATTGTTGCGACGGTATGTCTTCGATATGTCTGGCCGGAGTCTCGCTTGTTATTTGTCACTTCTGTATGGGCGAACCGGACACGTTTCCCCTTAGGCGAATAATAAAGTCATCCAAATATCTATCACTGCGGTCTGTAGAAGCAGATATTAATTACTGTCACCAACAACTTGGAGTAAGACTGAAAACTGTTCAACTGTGCTGTTGAATTGTACATTAACATGTAAAGAATATTCAGTTTTCTGGACTGAATTTGCCTCAAAACAAGAAAGACCGCATTTCATGTATGATTTTTGTCCTTTCTGTGTCTATTCAGGGATTTTACACCAAAGAGCAGCTTTATAATGAATTAAATAATAGACAGGAAAAAGGCATTCAGCTGACTTAACAGTAATGACCACACTTATCTTCGGATAAGGTGACTTTTTTCCCTCCATCAGCCTGTCCGCTCACCTTTTAGCAGCATTATTCCTTATTTTGGAGAGGGGGGAGGGGGGGGGGGATAATAAGGGAAGCAGAAGCTAATGCCATTCGGTCCTTTCGGAGACTGGCAGCATTATGAAAATATAAAATGTTTTTGCTGTTAATGTAAGAGCTCCGAGCAACGTTTTACGGGTCCACAACAGCAGATGTCTGTTCACTGTGACTCATAATAACAACACATATCAGAGACACAGAAATACATAATAATGCTGTTTAGTCAGTCAATAACAAATATAGAGACTTATTTAGGGCTCCATTGTTTTGTTTTGTTGTTTGCGTGAGTGGGAAGGAGCTTCAATGATGTTTTTTTATTTGTATTTAAATGTATTTGATAATTGAATGGACTCTGGTAACATCAACACTGTCCGATCAATATCTTAATCCATTAATTAATAAATTAGCTGTGAAGATTTGCTGTGTCACTGAGGCTGCTTTTAACAGAAAACAAGGATTAATATCTAAACATCTACAACAGAGGAAGACTCGCTGCCCTCACCTACACAATTAGCATGTGTTTTAATAATTGTTTAATTGATTTTAAAGCCTTTTGTTCAGTTTTGCATCATTAAAAACTCAGCCGTGACACATGAGAAGCCTTTCCAGTGACACCTGCAGTGGCTTGTTTTCCCCGATGGTAGATAAATCCAACAGTAATGGTTCAGATAAGGGCAGCGTGATACACCTTTCTGGTAATTACTCTCGGTTCACACACGCACACTGTAAAAAATGTCTCTGTAAACCAAGAATTTAAACGTCTTAGGGAGGCGATTCTGTGGAAATGTTTCTCAGTCTGGTAAAAGTTTAATGAAAACGAATCAAGCGATGCTTGGATGACATAAAAATAGTGTTTTTTTTGTCAATTGACTAATTGATTATTCAAATACAAGCTACAGCCTCAACATCTTATATTTATTCGTGATATATTTTTATGAATGGAGGGTACTTAAATGAAGCGGTGTTGTTGTAACAATTAACTCGTGTTTGTATTTGTTCGACACCTTTATGTCATTTATGGGGGAATTTGAATAGTTTTGTGTTGTTACTGAAGTAGTTGTGTATTCAGACCATCCTGCTCTCGTGAATATATTAATGTTTTGTTTGGACATCTTTTAATGTGTGGACCGGCAAAAGATGAGTTGTTGTTGCTATGTCGAGGCTAATGGTGATCAAATAAGCAATAAACATGCCCGTCTCTTTTGCGTCCTTCGTTTTAGAATTTGAGCTGATCAAATCGATCGGTTGTAACATGGAATCCTGGGTTTTCCAGCCTCTCAGTTCTTAAAGGAACAGTTCACCCTAAAATCAAACATACACGTTCCCTCTTACCTTTAGTGCGATACATCAATCTTGATTGTTTTGGTGCGAGTTGCCGTAGAGATGTCTGCCTTCTCTCTAATAAAATGGGACGAGATGGCACTCGGCTTGTGGTGCTCAAAGCGCCAAAACAAATACATCTTGGAAAGAACTTTGGAACTTTTCTACATGAAACTGTTCCCAATAAGGTTTGCGAATTATCTTGAGTAACCGGGTCATGATTTCTGGATATAGAACATTGCTGTTGAGTTTTTCAAAATATATTTTTTTTTGCACAAGCCGAGTGCCATATAGTCTCGTCGTATTGGAGAGGACAGACATCTCTACCGCCAACATCTCCAACACTCGCACCAAAACAATCTGCATTGATAAATAGAAGGGAAAATACGTGTTTTTGATTTTGTGGTGAACTCTCCATTTAAGATGCTTTTCTTCATCTTATAAGATAGTAAACTGAATATCTGTCGGTCACACGAAACAAACTATTTGAAGACAAAATCTTTTTTTCACAATATTTTGAGACTTTACACACCAAACATCAATAATCTCCCGGCTAATCATTGATCAAAATCATTATTTGCGCTTCTAACGTCTTGAAAACTAAAACCTTCCTGTGCGTGTTCTCGGTGGCTCATCTTTAATCCCTCTCTGTGAACCATCCATGCTCAGTGCCAACTTGACCTGCACATCATAAGCCTATTCATGTCAATCTGACACGTCATGCTGATGGGAACAGATCCACTTTGCCCCTGACAGGAACAAGGGACTTCGCCATAATGAACACTCCAGTTCCTCCGGTTCCACAGTCCAGCCAATGAGTCAGGTCTGTGGTCCCATTTTGAATAATGAGAATAAGACTAACTATGTTCAACAGACACAAGAATCCAGTGAATGGCCTGCCAATCACTGGTTACTGATTGCTTGTGTGTCCACTGAGGAAGAGTGTGACCATTAGACCCACCGTCAGCAGCAGCAGCAGCCCTGTGGGTGTTATTACGGCGCCTCCATTAAAATGCTTTTGTTTTGCTTCTGTTTCGCCCTCTGTGTTGTAGTTTTACTTACAGTGTTATTCTGTGCCGCCGCTCTCCTCTGCTGAATATTAATGCCGTCTATGCTAATGGCCGTACGCCGGCTGAGGTCGACCAGGCTCCTCCTCTGAATGTTAATCCGCCGGCTCATTTGCATACGCTTAAGTGTCACATTCCCCCACAAATCATCGCAGCTGCCTCCGTGCGGCGAGGGCCAGTGGCCCCCAGAGCGACAGCACAGAAACAATGTGGTCACGCCGTATGCGTGGCATCAAATCCACATCAAAGCCTGTTTAGATTGCCAGGTCACAGTGGGTTCACATTGTGTAAAATGAAGGTAATGGGATAGCAGTCAGCCCCGCTGCAGAAATACAGCCAGGCAGGTAATAAGTATGAATGGAGCAGGTAATAAGGTTGGGATAGAAACAGACCCCGAGTCATCACAGGAGCAGGACTGTTTAAGCTGCAGCACCGTTATCAGTTCAAAGGTGAAAGCTGATCTCAGGCAAGCGCGCAGTGCTTGTTGTGTCGTTGTTGTTGTTGTTTTTTTTATTCCTTCTTATTTCCGAGTGCACGGCAGGTGAAAAGGTTGTTACTGAGAAGGAGCAGAAATCAGCCCTTCAGCATGTTTTGAAGGAAGAGTTTCACCTAAAAATAAAAAAAAGCTTTGTTAACGAGCCGAAAGCAGACACCATGAGATGATATTAGATATTTCTATTTGTGGAATTTGAATCAGATGAAACGTCGTCAGTGTGAACTACGACCCTCAAAGGGGGACGTTGTATCATCATCCCTCTGTTCAGCTGGAACAATTAGTTAACCCGCTGATTAAAGAATTAGACAACTACTTTGATAATCGATGAATAATTTAATCATCAATTAGTCGTCAGTGTCTTTTAAAAGGCACAATCAGTAGGATTTGTCGGCTGCGGTTTGTAAACATCAAATTCAAAGTTGGCCCCTCCTCCCCGGCTTAACGAGGGTTACGATGCTCAGCAGCGAGGGAAAGCCAACCTCAGACTCGCTCTCGTGTAGGAACGAGCTTCATTTCGCGATGTTTACGTTTCTAGCAGCGTCGTGTCCATTTTTGTCGGTTCCTCTTGGACGCTTACGATCTTTCTCCTGGTTGTTTTCAGAGGGATTAGCACCCAGAGACGTCCTGAACACAGCAAAATAAAAAGTCATCACACTTGTGTCCTAAGTGATGATTGAGAGGGATCATTTTTGTATCGGTCTATATCTTGTCTTTTAAGTAATGAAACTCAACACATCCTCTGGTTGCAGCTTCTCCAATGCAATCATTTTTTTATTCTGTTTTATATGATTTTAAACTGAATATCTTTGAGTTTTCGGTCCGACCAAACAAGACCTTTGAGGACCTGATCACCTTGGATGCAAAGAAACTGGAATGGACATTTTTCCATTTTTCCTGAGATGTTGTTGACTAACCGATGAGTTTGAGAAAGTAGATCAATCAACAGATTCATGGGTAATGAAAATAATCATGTATTGCAGCCCTATAATACACTGCAGGTCTCTCCTCCTACACCTCATAGCTCAAAGCAAACACTTCATGTTGGATGTGTGTACACCTCAAAGTAAACTACCAAACACCATAAAACAACCTCTCTAATGCACTGAACACCACCCGAATTGCCTCTTACCTGTCTATAATGGCACAGGAGCATCTGAGGGTGGATTTTTTTCCGCCCCGGTAAAGTTCATCTCCCTGGCTTTTAAAATGGTTTAACAGATGCTGCAAACATTTCCCACTAAAAGTTCCAGTCCATGGAACGACACTGTGTGTAAGACTTGGAATCAAAAGAGTTAAAAGCAGAGTAGCATGTCTGTCTAATTCTAACAAGTTGTTATTTCACCCCCGCAGGATTCACTGCCTGCTCTGCTATAGATGTCACTTATACTCCTGCATCGCTTCCTCTGGGGGTAAGAAAGTCTCCTCCAAGTGTCAAGTCCTTGAGTCCTGCGCCTGCCAGTGCGAGCAGCAGTTGCACCACCAGCCAAGCAAATTCAAAAGCACACTCGCGAATAAGACAAATGGAACGAATTTCTACCAGAAGAGTGACTCCAGTCGACTCCTTCAACACTTTTCTAAAAGGTGGTGTCATACCGGGGCTTAGTCAGCTCCCCCGTTTCGTAAACTACTCGGAGCGAAAGGGAACGCAAACCATAGAGAGTCATTTCGCTTCGGCGGCCTGCCAGCGAGCGCGGTGTTGAGGACGCTCGGAGGCCATTCTCATCCTCAACAATGGAAGTCCCTTCACGATGTTAAGCATCTTTACTTGGGTGATAATTCTGACAAGACGCTTGAAATCATTTCTGACTGGGATCAACAAAATATAGAGCAACAAACCCAGGCAACGAAAGGCTTTAATATGCCTCTTCACACCGTTACATGCTCTTTGGATTTGTTTCATATACTTTCTGTCTTCTTGTGTCGTGTGTGTGAAGTATCCCTGCTCATAATGACAGGTCTAAAATGATTTTAAACAGCTCTCAGTTGATGCTGTTTTCCATATTTTATAAGAATTGCTTAAGTTTCAGAAGCCTGCTACAGAAAATGAAGCTCTATTTAATGTGTCAGCTGTAAAATATTGCCAAATACTATATGGGTTTTCATTGTTGTTGATGTAGACAGTCCTTTACTTTCAGCATTATGATCCCAAATCATACATCTATTTGTACTTCTCTTATAGGAGTAGAGGTGTGACACCTCTCTGCATACATGAGTAACACCACTATGTGGGATGCGTTCCTTTGACTGTGAATTACTTTTTTTGCAAACAAAAGTATTACTGGTATGTTTAATGTATTTGTTAGTGCTTTATCAATATGATGAACCTATGATACATTAAATGTTTCCGTTTTTGGTGTAATACCAACACTTTATGATCATTTCAATATTTTGTTACCTTCATCGAATTTACAAGCCCATTTTAGTGTCAAAGTGAAGGTGAAGTTCAGTACTTTTCAACACACTGAGTTTTCATAAAATCCGAAGAAAAGACAAGAAAGATTGTTGAATGATTTTGCTGTTATTATTTCCACATACAGCAGTGGGCTCTAGGGCAATAAAGCTAATGTCAACAAAACACAAAGGTAAAAGATCGTCGCATAATTTAAAAACGGAGTTTATCAAACTGATACTTCGATAAGAGACCAGTTCATTGCTAGCTGTTTACCTCAAACACAGAAGGATCTGCAACAGCTGCTCGCGGCAAAACCTTGATGAAATCTTCAAGACAACAATCCACCAGGACAATTCAGCTATTTTCCTGTAATGGAATCCAGATTTTGGGCAAGAAACATTCCAAACTTCCTGTTTTTGTAAGAAAAATCATCGTGACCCTGCGCTGATACCGACACGGTCTGAATGTGAGCTGAACGTTAAAGTCGTCTTGTAGGAGTTGGACTGAGCGGCGAGAGGCAGCAGAATGACCCCTTCAGGCACGCATCATCATTAAGGGACCAGCAGCTGACCTCGCTAAACAGGAAGTAAACCATCTGCTTCCCGAAGCATGTGCATTTTTCCACTTTTTTGTTTCATCTCAGTTTTAGTTAGAAGCCTAGAAAGGAAAACTCCCAGTAGAGTGAGAAAGAGACATTTTCATTTTCTACATTGAGCTTTTTTAAAGGCAGATTTCTATTACAATCTTGTCACCTTCCCCTAAAATATTTTTTTTTCACATGCGAAAGGTTTGTGTAAATTGATGGCTCCAGTTTTGCATTCACGAGGATAATTGCTATATAATTTCGTTAAAAGCCTAAAACTGAGCCGTATGGCACATCTGGATGCAAACAAATTTCAAAAGCTGAAGCATTTATTTCCCGCTATAAGACACTACGTCTCCCTCATTATATTCGCCACCTGGATTTCAATCAAACAATGAGCACATCGCTAAAGAGACGACGTATTATACACTCCTTCCATTGAAGACGGAAGACGAGGAGGAGAATGAAGATGCTATGGACACTAACGGGAACAAAAAACTAATTATACTATTATGCAATTACATCATTTAGTCTGAGGAGATGGAGGTAATGGTTTAAACTGATTTGTGTCTACTTAACATTTGTGTGTTTTCACATCATGGAAGACATCCATGTGCTGTTTGTGCTGTATGCATGTCCAGTGGTTCTGTCCTGTCATGTGTGTGTTTGTGCACATGCGAACACGTGCATGCATGCGTGTGAGTTCATGCATGTGTGCGTGCGTGCTTGTGTGCGTGCATGTGTGGAGCGGGTGTCGAGGTCCACTGGGACTCGGACCACTCCGTATGAATAATGCATCAAACCGGGCCGTTGCATCTCAGCAACGTCGCCTCGGTCTGCTTAAAGTTGCAAGTTCCTCTTTGGGAAAGTCAGCATCATTGCTGCAGCAGCCCAGCTGGAGTCAGGCTCTAAAACCAGATTTCCTGCAATGACTGCAACGATTTCATATGGAATCATGTAAATATGGTATATTGATCCACAACAATTTAGTTTTTAATGTCTCAGTGGGAATCAAATTGCAGCCTTAAAGCATCCCGCAGCAGCCAGAACTCACATTATTTAAAGAATTACAAACAAGAATGCATTAGTCGATTAATGGAGAATTAATCTAATTTAAAACTGATTTTCTTTTGGTAAAAATATCAACATTCACTGGTTTTCTTATTCTTCTGTGATAGTTAAGTGATTTTTTTTGTTTCTGGGCTGCAGGTCGGACAAAGCAAGACATTGTTTGAGGTCACCCACTCTGAGAACCTGTGATGGTCATTTGTTTTTTGCTATTTACTGATAACCTATTGCCAAAATTATCAATTATTATTCAGAACCAATTGTTAGACTAATAATGACAATAATCCCTAGTTGCAGCCCTAACATTTATAGTTGAAAAAGTGAACAGTTAGGCTGCTGAAAGGTGCTTTTTATTGCATTGAGCTGCTTTCTATTGCCATAAACATGCGTCTCGAGGACAACTTGACATGTTGGATGAACTTCTTATCTGCAGATTTACACATTCGAGATCACAGAACAGATGCCGAAGACAGATGCTTAATTCACAGTGGGATCACCAAAGGTTTAGTCTGAATGACACTGTACACCAAACTCGCTGAGCGCCCAACTCGTTGAAGCATCAGGAAACTGACATGAAATGAAGTCACATTCATGCAACTGTATCACAATCACCTTGCTTTGCAATCAGGGTCACTTTCATTGAGAAAACTTCCTCCACAGACACAGTGATGAATCATGAATCATGAATCATGGCAGACATCAAACACTTCACCCCACAGTGGGCAAACTCTGCGTTCATGTCGGTCTTGATCTGTTGCAGTTTTCAACCAAACACATATGCAAATATGTGTGGGGGGGGGAAACAGGCGATATGTAAATATATGCAAATTATTTAAATGCACGTAAAACAGCTATACTTTGCTTTATGCAGCCTGGTAAGAGTTGAATAGTCTTTCAGGCGCCCTTACTGTCTTATATTTGTAAATAACTTTCTCTGTTAACACGTTTTACTGCCCAAAAACTGTTCATCTTAATCTGATCAGTCTTCAAATCGTATTTAAAATCTTTAAATTTCATATATAATTGCGGTGCAGGTTCACCTGATGTATTACTTCAGGTGGACCACTCAACCCATATCAGCCTCGGAGACACAAGTCACGAATTTTACATTTTAAACAACTTATTAAATAGCCACGTGAACGCATCTCCTCCATATCATCTTTTTTTACTTCGGGTGATGGTATTTCTTGCAGCGTATTGTCTTCGCACCGGAGCCTGTTTACTTTCACCTCAGGAATGTTTGGCACTTTTGCACCGCATCCACACCTCCTGATTGACAGACCGTAATCCCGACCCGAGCCTCTCTGTCTCTCTCTTCACTCTTTCTCCAGCCCCAACATCCCGTCCCTTCTCCCCGCACCGGACCTCCACAGCCCCGGCTACCCTCCCACCGGTACCGCAGGAGCTATCCCCTCCCCGGTCGGCTCACCTCTGTGCGCGTCTGCAGCCGCTTGTTCATCTCGTAGATCCGATATTCGGGCTGGACCATGTAGGGCGCGTGTCTCCTGTAGAAGGGTCCGAACGGAGACGAGTAGAACGGGTCTTGGGTTGAGTTGGACATGGTGGCTCCTGGCAAGGCGCGCGGTGCGATTTCAACATCCAGCGGGCACAGCAGCGCACATTGAAGCGCGATGCTCTCCGAAGACCCCCAGTAGGAAGCAGCCGCTGTCGAGTCTGAGCTGCACTCTGCAAGTTGGCCTGCCTAGTTCGCTGCTATAGCGTGGTGCTGGAGGAGGAGGAGAGGAGGAGGAGGAGGAGGAGAGGAGCGGAGGAGGGGGAGGAACAGGAGAGGGGGGGCAGAATTGAAGGGGGAGGAGGGAAGTCGTTTCCTGTTCCCTCAAGACCTACACTCAGTTTTGCACTCTTGCAAAGTTCAAGTAAGATCTTTGTGTGCATGCGCATGAGGGGTTCTTTGTGTGGATTCTGTTCTAAATCAATGCATTGTTTTAGTTTGCACACACAAGTATTTGTGCTGTAAGCATAAAGAAAGTCACATTAAGGTTTAGAATGAAAAACAAGAATGTTTTCTTAAATTCCTGGAAGAATCAACATCACATTCAGCATATCGGAGGTTTTAATGATGTGAAACACAAACTTGCCAAAACTGATTGATCCCTGTAAAGTACAATGTTCAAATGGGTTGATATGAAACGATTCAAACAGTTCCAGTGCCTGATATGAATGTGTGGGCTAAACATGTCGACGAGAATAACAACAATCTGGCGGCGGCATATCGGAAATACATCTGTTTTTTAACAAAACGCATGAATAACATATCATCTGGAAGATTGTCTCAAAAAGTAAAATGTAAAATCTTTCTGTTTTATGTCCAAATTAAAAAAAATGAAATGAATGTCTGTAAAAAGTTGAATATTCTTCCTTCTTCTTCTACACAGTGAGTGACGAGAGCATGCTGAGCAGCACAGCTGACGAGTCTGCACTTATAAAAAACGCCCATTTAATGTGCGGCATGATTTCATAATAGTGTATTGATCGTGTTCCCTGCAGTCGATGCTGCTAACGACAGAATCTCAGTACCTGGCTAGTTATGCACCAAGTGGCATAATTTGTGATTAAGGGAAGGTGGGGGGGGGGGTCGCTGCTTTGTCTGCTGCAGTGGGGAGTCTGCAATCCACAATGTCACTCTGACTGTTAACAAGTCAAAACATGTGAAACCCGCCAGATGTTTTCATTTAATTCAGTGACATGTGCACACTGGTAGGTCGATGATGGATGGTACTATGAAGCTATGTGTGTAAGATTTGCAAATTTGAGATTTGACATTCAGCGGAACAGTCGTGTCAAACATGACATCGTGACACAGCGGCGGTGATGAACTTTCTGCGAGTACATTTAGATACATTTTTAAAACAAGTGTTGGTCATGGCCTGTTTAACCCGTTAAGGGGCCCTGCAGGGGCAAAAGTTTGCAATTGGGCCCATATAACCCCCACCTACCACCCTGTGTGCATTCTCTAAATATAATCACTCCCAAGTTCCCAAATAAATCAAGGACAACCAGTGTTCATATGCTAGAATATCAATACTTTATGTGTTTTAGTTTGTGGCCGATTAAACACAACTTTATTCGGAATATGCACCTCTCAATGTTCTCTACGCTTCGTAACGTTCCTCCTCCGCTGCTCGCTTTAGTCGTTACTGCAAAACCTCACCTCAGTGAGTCCTCGACTTGCTTTTTATACACAATTTAATATAAAGATGAGTGAGTATACTCAATGGCAACGGTACACAAATAACTGGTCGCCTGTCTGACCATGCAGCTGCATTGATTCGAATGGAAATGTCCGTTTTACTACGATAGTACGAATATATATGAAGGCTATTTAGCCTGAGTCCGTTATGGAATACTAACTCGAGGTGTAAATGTTTTCAATGTATGCACTGGTATCTTCCTTTGTATACCATAACATTTTACCCTTGTGCATATTTAGCCTTGATCTATCATTTGTATATGCCTAATATATAATGTATTTGTCACTATTTGATGGGGACTATTTACAACCGGTTTGGTATGTCAGCTGTGTTTGCATATGCATTATGGGTAATTAAGATGGCGACTCTGCATTCATCAGAAGTCGGAGGAAGAGCCCGGTGATCGGAATGTTACGTATTAAAGTCCTAATGGGAACAACTTGTGTGCGGATCTATTTGTTTCAGCTCTGCACAATATAAACTTTTAAACAATACATGTTTTGAAATTAGCTGTTGACGTCTGGTCCACAATTTTAGCCGATTTTAGAGTTGATATTGTACTTTAGTGGTACATGTTCCAAAACAAACTTTCAGTTCATCATATTATCAAAACCAAATGAGTGCATGCGGTGAATCAGTTGAGTTTCTTGTGACCTGACGTCACGGTCTTTCCAGAAAATAAAGTACTTTTTTCCCCATTAAGGGAAGTGTTTTCCATTTCCACCAGCAGTTTGGAAGTATATACTGGGTAGTTAGAAAGATCAGGCACCCTTTATGTCATATTATGCAAAGTAAAGAGCGCCAGCTACAGAAACTCATAAATTAATCAAAGATGTCAAGATACCTCCCACACAGTTTGATTGACAGGTGATCTCTGGAAGGGGAATCAAAGCTAAATGAAAATACACCTTGTATAGTTCAAACTGTTTCACATTAATCACCGTCACAGGATGTAACATCGCGATAATCTGAATAACCATCAAACTACTTTCTACTTCTGCTTCAGTTTGTGACGTCCTACATTTCCCAGAATGCCTTGGTGGCCCCTCCGATGAGAACACGCCTGAGCTCGTTGAATGTGTGTTTTTAATCAGGTTGAAACAAGTTAATCCAGTCATGATCAGATTACGCATCATCAAATCTCACACACTGCCCACAATTCACTTTGATTTGATTTGAACGATCTTGTTATTGAATGAACACGAGCACCTTTTGAATGCATTTATTCAATCTAAGATCAGGAAATATCAGTTTCTCGTGTTCTTAGTTTGCATACTATTTGCCTAAAATTGCAGTTTGCATAATATGACACATGGACACTGTGTGCAGACAGGCTGGCTGTAATTTATTGCACCAATTTTACACTATACGCCACGCAGCACGTGTCAATAACATCATTTGCTGTGACAGTATGTGTCACTAACATGTTGAATTTCTGAACCAGACACACCAGAGTGCATTGGAAATATATATTTTTTTTGGCACAGCGATTAAGATTTCCTCCATGTTCTCCTCCGTGACAGATTAGGCCGGGGCTGCAAAGTAACCACAAGAATCTAAAAATAAACAGACACTCAGACCAGCCGTAACGTTGCAACCGAATCTCACATTAACTGCCCGCACTGGGAATTAATGAACAGCATTTATGAAGTCTGACTTTTAATCCAAAATGGCTGAATGGGGAGAGGCAGTCTGAATCGAGTGAGATAAAAGTTGTAATCCAAATGCCTCAGGCATCCGGTCGGGTAATTAAAAAAAAGTTTGAAAAATCTATTAATAAACCTTTAATTAAAAACTACATTTTTAATATCTCAAGACCTTTTCAATTGACATTTCTAACCGGATTTGGTTGCTCGCCTGAAGCGCTTACCACTCGAGTGTGGCTGCAATACAGTACATTGAAGTGAACAGCTCATTTAACAGATTTCAATATGGACTCGGTTGTATTGTGCAGATGATGGTAAACAGGACCCACATGAGAGGTGAGGCAGCACAGTGTCTCCGGCCACGCTGACGTGAAGACTTCCCCTCCTCAACACAGGGGTTCTCCTCCCACACACTGAAAACACACACACACACACACACACACACACACACACACACACACACACACACACACACACACACACACACACACACACACACACACACACACACACACACACACACACACACCAGCTACATTTAAGAACTTACATCTAAAATCACACAAATTTAGATGAACTGCTTCACCACGAACAGCAAAGGTGAAGCCACTGTCGTGCAACAACAGTGACTCGCTGATCACTTGACATATTTATGAAAGGCTGCTGGTGATACTTTGTAATTTTCTTATTGTGATCAAATCCCATTAATAAAGACAAAAAAAAGCAAAAATGTCCTGGTCCTACTGACACGTGTTGCCTGATAGGTCTCACTCCTCTGTGCCATAGTGCTCCAATGTTGTCGATTAAAAACACATAAGCGAGGCACAGGGTTGCGCTGGGTGACATGAACACACACACACACACACACACACACTTTAGTCTGACTCAATCCCACATACGCCGTCCTGCTGCCCCAAATACTCACTAGAGCACCAAATGTGGATTAATCCACCGCTGAAAATAGTCCCAAACAAATGTGCATTTGACTCCCGTTTCAATAACTTATCCTAAAAACTAGGACATTATTTAGCTTCTTTTTTAAAACAAAACCTGAAACCTGAAAATGTATATTTGTGACCTGATTTTAAAGATTGACTGTATGGGATCGGTAGGAATTAATGAAGTGGTTGTTTTGTGGGTCTGTTGACATATATTCAAAATATAGAATAACAATGGATCCTATAAATATCTTTAAGATCAACCGCATGAAACATTCTTTGCTTTCGGAGGCAAAGTCACAAACAAAGATAATAACTGGAAAACAAATGTCACTCACCACATTCACGTCTGAATCTTCAACCACAGCAATCACTTTAAACCCGATCAGTCATGCTGTCAGCTGTGTGAGACAGTGTTTCTGTTATTATATTTATAATGATTGAAGCGATCACAATACATCACGTACAATATCTTAAGAGTGCTGAACAGTGAATAATGTTTTACACGTTAATCACCACTAATGTTTTACTGAACCGACCCGGATGATACTTCCTACGGTTTCCTGTTCTGACTTTCATCGCCACGTGTGTTCGTGTTTTTTTATTTCTTTTTTCAGCTTTAGTCCGCTAAATGGAAAAACGATTGTGAGGAACTCTTTTATTTTGCAACTATTAATTAACTCCAGCCTGTGGTGTCTTTGTGGAGGTGTGCTTATTCCAGTTCAATAGATGAAAATGTTCTTAATTCATGACTTCAGAACCTTTGTTTTACGTACTTCTGTGTTTATGTTTTACTCCTGTACGTACCGGGGCTTTTGTTTTACCCTCAGGGACAACGAAGTTGAAAGGAATTGAATTGAAGTGAACTGAATAGCAAACCAAATGCACCTTGAGAGTCTGCGGTGTCGTATATCCTGCACGTGTTTTGCTGAATGTCTCATTTGCTAAACGCAGAAAAATGCATCAAGGATGAAGGAGAAGAGCTTTTTAGTTGTGAAAACCGCAAGGTGAGCGAGACAAAAACACTTGTGGATGAGAATGGAAATGGGTCAGGACACATATAGACACTCTCTGCTTCTGCTGGGTTCCCTCTCGCTGTTACTATGGTAACATACCCTATCTCCCTACCTGCCTACCTGCCTGCCTTCAGCGCACAAACTACACACCCTTAGCAGCCGTGCTACAGGTTTTGCACCTGAACGCACCGGTGCCGCTCGTGTTCGGAGGAACCCTGAACACCGTTTCCTTATCCTGTTTCACAGCAGAGCGTGAAAACGTGAAGTTGTAGCACGCGTTTGATGTCGCTGCTTAACAATCACACTCGTCTGTTTTGTTGTTTTTTTTGGGGTTTTTTTGGGGACTGAAAACAGGCGCCAACGGGATGAATGTTTGTGAAATTTTGAAAGGCAGGAGGAAGAGTTTGATTGTGATTTTAACAAAAAAAAGGAGCTTGCAGGCGATTGAGAAGCAATCATGAGACAGATGAAGAGCTAAAAATAGAGCAGAACAGCGGTAAGACTGCAAATAAACCACTGTAGTCTGCGGGTTCAACTGCTCAGTAAAACTCGGTAAGTGAAGACTCCTGCTATCTGACTCTGACCAGATTCCAGCTTGTTGTGTTAGTACAAACTAACTGGACTGTGAACACTGGGAAGTGTGTCCCCTACACAATTGTTTTCCAAATATGGATGAAATGTACCCCGGATGCCGGAGCAGCAACTTCTATGGTAGAATCTCATTAGCATCGTAATAGCTTCCAGGCTCATTTGCATTTTGCCGTGAGTGATTTTTTTTTCTCTCCCTCTCTCTCCTCTTCACTGCTGGATGGAATAATATAAAATAAAAAAAAGAAGAAGTAAAACTTTGAAGCACCACATTTTATTTCATTATTTAAGTTAAACAAATTGTAATTGAAAAGCACTTTTCAATTATGCTATTTCCTCACACCGGTGACAAATGAGTCTTACAGTCGTGTCAAGCAATTATGGGAAGACACACAAAACTACAAACTAATATTTGCACACAGGGATGACGAATTAGTGTAAATAGATTAATACAGCAGGTAGAGGCTTTTAGTTCTATTTCAGAAAGAGCCCGTGTGTGCAAAGGTGGAGTTTAAAAATCATATTTGCGCCAATATCCTGAACTCTGGGGGTGAAGCGTGCCGCCAAACACAGACAAAGATGCTGAAGGGAATGTCGGAGACAACACAGAGCTGGTAAAATGAGATCCTGCCAAGTTCAGATAAAAAGGCAAACTACATATTTAAAGTGATTGACCAGGCTTTTGTGGATCCTGCTGCCCTTTCGACAAGGTGGCAACACGTCCTTGTGTTGCACACGAGGACACAAACACACAGCGCAGCTTGTTAGACATCCACACTCTGCTTTTCTTATGCTGAATTTTTGCAGCTCAGCGAGCAAGGGGTTAATATTTCCAACCAGTTCTGCCTCCGACACACACACACACATTCATGCACGCAAACACACACACACACACACACACGCGCTCATATCCCCACAACCCATCACCCCTGATCACACTCAGACTCGTGCACACTCCCACCCACACACACATGCACACACAAACCCATAATTCCCAACACCACCTCCCCCTCTCCCTCCTCACCCACCGCCTCCTCCTGCCTCCCTGGGCTCACTTCCCCCCCCCCCACCTCCTCCTCCTCCATTCTCCATCTCCCCCCCCCCCCCCCCCTCCTTCCTCCATCTCCTCCCTCCTCCTCCACCACCACCACCACCGCGGCCCCCCCTCAGGTCAGTTAATAAGCGAGCCTGAGCCTGTGCCTGTGCCTCAGCTTGGCTGTCTGGAGGACATGCAGAGCAGTGTCTCCTGGGAATTGGCTCATGCAGAATGCTGCTCCGCCGAGAGAATGGAATTTTACCCTCGCTAGGGCTCCCAGCCGCACCGCGCAGCAGGAAACCTGACAGACACGCAAGCACGCCAGCACGTGCTGCAAATCAGCACACACACACCCTCACACACACACACACACACACACACACACACACATAGATAAACATAGTGGTCCCAAGAGTGTGTTTCCTGAGACATCTCCCCGTCCCTTTAAGTAAAGTGACCACTACCTTCTAAAAAAAACACTTATTTTCCCCCTGAATCATCAAGAAGCCATCATTAACTTAATGGCGACGCAGTCTTCGAGGACACACGGTTGCAGACGCCGGCGTTACACTCAGATGTAAACACCACGCGGTTACGAACGCGGGGACATCAGTGGGTACAGAGCCGCTAATGAGTCGCCCCGTAGATTGGGAAACAGTGGCTTTTTTTACACTTCTGTCTCAACTTCAAGTCTTGCGAAAGTCACCCCCTCCTCACCCCCCCCTTCCTCCTCCTCCTCCTCCTCTTTCATTCCTCCTAAAACCCACAGCTCCATCTATCGGCGTCCCTGTGCTACATTGTTAAAGCCTGTAGGCGGTGGGGAGTAAACTCTGAGGAAAAGATTCTGTAATCACCTTTTCACTAGTTCATGTGTCGTGGATATTAAGTGGCTGCAAACAGAGAGCAGTTACAAACATGTTTGTAGTGTTAAAAAAAAGGTACAGTGGCACAGCAGCGACAAAGAAATAAATGTCTTCTCGCTGTGACCTTTAACCCTTAATTAGCTTTTTCGTAAATCACAATCTTTTTCTGCGATTTAAAATGTCTCTAAATGTGACCCATTTGGTTTTGGAGACGGTGTATTTTGGGGACAAATTGACAAGAGGTCTGATGAATCATGTTGTCCAGCAAGGCTGAGTATGATTCATGCCTCCAACAGGGTTGTATTTACGCAGGAAAAAACAATGCCCACTGCATCGAGCCTGCGCATGTACACGACATGCACTCACACGGGGGGAAATGTGTTTTTTTTTGTTTTCGCTGATGTGTTTTTCAAATTCTACATATACATTAATCACAGTTATGGAAGGTGGAGAGAGAGAGCTCGGTGTTTGGGATTATATTTCTCTCTGGTTGATGAGATTTAGCTGAGCAAAGCGAGGGATAAGACCCAATCCTGTTTTCTGTGGTCGCGGCATGTGTGCCGAGTCTGGACGAGATCTCCAGTGGGAGAGATCCCACCACCTTCATGCGTAGATTACCACTGTTCCAATGGGATTAACAATCACACAGATTGTAAACCGGTGCCGCTGCAGGATTGAAATGTTCACAGACAAGGCTCTGTCCTGCTTCCTTCGCTGAACGTGGGAGAGCTTGGCTTTCAGGCATCTTTGGATAAGAGGCAGTGTGGTTTGGACGTAATCGTAAACATGACAATTCTTACTTTTCTCTCCCCGCCGCTTGACTCAACAAGGAAATATAATCCAGAAAACTAACATTCACACATGGAGGTGATGTGAGGTGTAATGTGTAAACACACACCCTAATTGTGAATGAGATTTTTTTTTTTTTTTTTTTTTTTCAAACTAAATGTTATTCTCCACCCCCAAATACACCATGACAGTGGTGGAAATGGTGGAGCAAAAAAAGAAAAGCCATGTGGAGACACACACACACACACACACACACACACACACACACACACACACACACACACACACACACACACACACACACACACACACACACACACACGAGCGCCTCTCCATGAAATGCAGCATTTACACCATGAAAACGTTTCAAATAACAACACTGACACTCAACATATAAAATATTTCTGCCCTTTTTGCATTGTAAATATTCTCCGTCTGCAACATTTGTCAGGTATAGCACACGGAGGTTACCGATATAATTATTTTTTCTTCCCTCTCGTGGAGCACCTCCTGTGGAACAAATAAAGAAGAAGCCCAGCCCGTCTCAGCTCTGGCTGTTTGTAGTGCAGCAAGCCGAGGCAGCAGCGCTCTCTTTGGGATTTAGCCTTTCAAAAGTCCTCGTCAGATTTGCAGCGCAGACGTACTTCTGCTGGCTGCCGCCCCCACATCTCTGCCCCCCCCCCTCCCTTCCCTCCCACCCGAACTCCACCACATCTCCCCATCCCTCTAACCACCACCACCACCATCACCACCCCTCCCCCCCCCTCCCCCCCCACCATCAACCTCCTTCCCCTCTCCTCTCGCTGCTCACTCTGCTGCAGATGTTTTGGATATGTTTTCTTAGTGAGGAAGCTGCGCCAACTGCCAAGTGCCGACAAAATGCCCCTCGGTCGCTGGCGGCGGCGGCGGCGGTGGTGCCGGCCAACGGTTGGTGAACATTCCTCAGACAGAGTGAGGTTGTGCAGAGGTTAGCGCCAGTTTGCACAAAGCAGGATCCCATTTACCCAACCTGCAAGCGTTGAAGTCAAGAGAATCGTTTTAGGATTTAAGTGATTAGAAAGAGCAGCAGAATACAAAAGAAATGGGCCCGTCTCTGTGTCCGGTTGCCGTGCTTGGACACACAGCGCTCCAGTGTTTGTGGGTTTTGCACCACAATGTGGCAAACATTTGCTGAAGGGATTTCAGGTTCAGTTTGGGTTTTGGCCGGACCAGCCAGCTCATTAGCTTGCCTGCTCTGTGGCATGGCATCACAACCCTTCAGGTGCGAAACCTTTTTCACCAGACACACAAAATGAGAAAATATGGGAGACACCTCCCAGTGTTCCCATTCCACACAACACATCTCCAAGTGTTGATTGTTCAGTGACAATTATTCTGTTGATTATGCACTTATAGAGGCTGTAGAAAACTATCTGAAAGTGTTGAATTAACTGTGATGGGGATGGAATTACACAAACACTGCTGCAGGTGGTTGGAAACGCTGACAATATTGTTGTTTTGATGTTTTCATTTCAGCAGCTGATTAGAATCAAGTCAGAATACAATACGTTTTGTCTGTTATTGGCACCATAATAGTGTTGACAGGTTTGTTATCTTCACTATTATATTAATGCTCCTTTATCCAAAGCTTGTTCTGTCATCAAAACCAATCACCATCTGGTATCAGTCGAGCTGTAAAAAAAAAAACAGCAACACAACAACAAATTAAAAAAAAAACACATTTTGAGCAAAATCAAACCTAAAAAGTTTAACGTGAGAGGTGGTTTGAGAAAATCGCCGTGTTCCATTTCAACATACTAAGAACATATAACAAGTACAGCCAGAAGGATGGGAACTGGTCAAGATGTGGAAGAGGGGAAACAGGCAATTAGTGTCGATCATCTCGGCCAATAAAGAACTGGAGTTTCCAATATTTTACTCGGTCATGACACATCCTGCTGTTTCACAATGAGACACCTTCTGTCTGTCATATGTGTGCTAATCAACACATTTGTCAATTAAAATCTGTATCAATCACATTTCAGTCAAGAAACATCTGCACCCTTCATACCTTATGATTCATGTTCTGGTTACTTAGACACATCTGTATCTTTCTCGGATCAACAGATGATTTTATCCAACATGATTTTCCTAATCAACATGTATTATATATTTTCATGCATCGATACACATCTGAGTTGATCAATAATCGCGTGTCTAACATGCCGGTTTATCGATAGACGTTTTGTTTGCCGCGTCTTTAACCAACAACCGTTTCCTGCGGAGGACGAGGCTGATGGGAGACCAAACTTGATGTTCAGCAGAGAAAGAAAGAAAAATAGCTGGCTGTGCTGCTACCATCCCCCATCTCGTAGGCATGGCAGCAGCCTCGCACACAAGCGCCTGCGCACACGCACGCACGCACACACACACACACACACATATACAGGCTTACTCATGGACACACCTACACACAAATACACACAAATACAAAGCACACATACATAAACACACTCGCAAACACACACACACACACACACACACACAGCTGATCTCGCTCTGCTACCTGATGTGAGGCAGAGAGAATTTTCCAGAAACCAAACACAATGAATCTTGCTCTGCTATTCATACAAAACAGGAAACCACGCTGCAATAGTCCTAATTCAAATGAAATCCACGCGTGTACTTAAAGCTGCTGCTATTAAGTCTCAAGGATCAATTTGAAACCGCTGGAGAAAGACGAAGAAAACAGAGAGAGTCAGAGGGGAGGGAAAAGTTTATGGTATGGCTTCAGTGCTGAATATATAAAGTGTTTTAAAGAGCCAGACTGGAGCGGTGTTTGAAGGCAGAGAGCAGCTGTGGTGGTCTGTGGTGGTCCCGCTGAACCTCCCTGCACCCCTCATAGTACAGCTCACACAGCAGCTCAGGGCTGAATTGTTGCACAAGGTTATATATATATATTTTTTTTTAATTTAAATTTGATGAGATTTTTTATTTCAAAGATGTTTTTAAGCTTTTGAAGTCATTCAGATATTTCTTTTCGATAGGATGGTGCAGCTATATTGATGCTGTGAGGCAGATTTAGTATGAAGATCAGTCTGGGCTTTGTTCAGCCCGTGTGTTCTGCTGCTGGAGCACTGCACTGACTTCTGAGGGATTCTGACTTTGCACAAGGGATGGCACTATATCGGATTTTTTTTAAATCTCGGATCGCGATAAAAAAAAAAACACTTGCAATAAGTTGATCGTGGTGAATCTCCATCATCGAGATAATGGGTGAGTGAAAAATAGAGCCTGAACTGAAAAATACAGGAATTATCATTAAAGAAATAACAAATACATAGTTCTTTGTACAATGTTTACTATCTATTCTTTTACTATTTATTCCTGATTTATGATTACCTTATTTAAGATAATTAGATTTTTTTCACCCAAAAAAACACTTGTTTCTTGACTAACTGTAAGTTAAAGTGATTCCAGTATGTTTTAGTGCCATTTTATGAGATTTAAACATTTTTTAGTGATTATCGGGATAATTAGGAATCTGTATTATGACCAGCATAATCATGAAATGAAATTTTCATATCGTCCCATGCCGACTTTACAATTAACATTATTTTGCAGTTTAATATTGTTCACCCATAAGCTTTGTTCGTAATGACACAGTTTGCACTTGTGATGTTCATTACTGTTACTTCTCTTTATGCAGCTTATATTACTGAAAGCTATGGGGACACATGGTTTTACTTTAGATTCACTTTCTTGATGATAAAAACTTTCTTTTGCCGAGTTCTGCGTGTAAATATCTTTTCTGTGTACCTTTCTCTACTGAGTGTGTGGGTTTCCTCCAGGTGCTTTAGATTCCTCCCACAGTCTAAAAACATGCAGGTCAGGTGAACTCCAATATGTAAAAGCCTCTAAATTAGCCACAGGCTTGTGTGTGTCGATGTAGTATCTAGGTATAATAATGAAGAAGGGCATTGTAGGGCATTGTAGAAGGGCCTAAAAAGAGATTTTATTTTTGATACTTTGCTTGATATTTTGCAGAAAATACTTTTTTTGTACCTTTTGAATGCAGGATATTACTTGTCATTAAGTATTTTTGCATACATCCTTGTTACTTTTGCTTAAGTTAATGATCTGAATACTTCTTCCACTACTGTGTGCACATAAATAATGTACAGCGTAGGAAGTATTTATGTGAATATGATGTAATATGATGCACTAAAGCTAAGACATGTCAAAATAAATTGTACCTGACGTCCACTGTGGTTCACTATGGCCATGTTTCAGACTGTTTAACTGGACGCACATGTCCACAGCTTCATTTATTACCAGTGGTCACCGTGCCAGGTCCAGCCAGTGTCCTTGTATCAACCAGAATGATTTTTTTGTTTTAGGCTTTGTCTAATTGGCATCATCCCAAAGAAAATCAATAGTGCTTCAAAATGACATTGCTGGACTGGGTGCTGTCTCCAGGCCTGCTGATTATTGGACTTTGCATCGCGTTGAGTCGGTTTGCTGCGCTGTGGTCTTACCAGCAGCCAGGTGTAACATGGGAATGGCTATTTGTTTGAATAGAAGCCCAAAGCTTCTGGGAACTTCAATCCAAATCAATGCTCAGACCAGGGCACCACATGCATTGATTCCCCTCAAAAAAGGAGCCTTCTTATTTTCCCGACTTCGATCATCTCATAGTTTTCGCCCAAAAACTAAAATCTGCCAAAAAAAAGAAAAAGGTGGAGAACTCAGAGGTTTGTCTTTTAAAGACTGTGGGAGGTAAGAGGGGGGAAGGGGGGAGGAGGGTGAGGAGAGGTGTCGTCTAATGAGCTTTAAAGAAGGGGTACAGCCACGTTAGAATGAGAGGAAACAGACCTCCCACCAAATATGAATACCAGAAAGATGCAAATGTACTCAACAGTGAATTTGTAATTCTGAATATGTTCAGAAACAAAAGGCTCTGGAAAACAGAGGGAGTGAAAGTGAACTGCTCCCCTCTGCTTCTCAAAAAAAAAAAAAAAAAAAAACAGAGACAGGGAGAAGGAGAGGATGAGGGAGAGAGAGGAAGATGGAGAGGGAGGGGTATGAAAAAAAGAGGCAGAGAGAGAAGGAGGGAGGGAGGGAGGGAAAAAAAATCCTGGGCCCTGTTTCTTCTGTATTTTCTTTCTTTTTTTTTTTTTTTTTAAAGCAATGGCATCCTGTGTTCTTGGATGTGTCGTTGCCATGGCAACTGTAACTTGGTGACCTCGTTATTTCTGCCTAATCCCGCGCTGAAATTATGGTTGCTCCACCCTTTTGCCTGGCTGCCCCGATAACACAATCATTGCAAATGAGGCAGGGGAATGGAGAAGAAGAAGAAGAAGACGACGACGACGACGACGACGACGACGACGACGACGACGACGACGACGAAGACGAAGAAGAAGAAGAAGAAGAAGAAGAAGAAGAAGAAGAAGAAGAAGAAGAAGAAGAAGAAGAAGAAATACATTTTGGCATTTTTCTTTTTAACCAAATCGCCACGGGCTGTAATATATCACATACAACATACACTTACTGCCACTACTATCTGCTATAAGTGTTGTGCAGAATCCTTGCAACAGCCGATGACGAGTGATTCAAATAAAGCACTTAGCAATAATCGGCCGTGAGTGGTTGATAAACCGTATTGATTTCACATCAGTCGTGAGTTTATTACTCTAGAATCGGTGCCAAGTCAACAAAAAGGCTGCCGCTCACAAAGTTTGGAGACTGTACACTGTAAACGAAGACCAGGCAAAACTAAATCTACTGTACTACACACACACACACACACGCACAGCAGCACATAAACACCTGAATTATTGATTTCAGTGTTTGATTAGATTTACCTATTGGATGAGGCACAATAAGCTCTCTGAAAAATTGATGGATTTTGTGAGATAAACATGCAAACTAATAAGAAATCCTCAGTCATGCCTGTTCAATAATTCACCACATTTGCATATTATTATTGGCATATCTCATTACTCCGGACCAAGACACATACTTATATATTCCAAAATTGTATTAGTTGGGTATTCTGTTGCATTAATTAACATGAATAATGAAGGACGAGAGCGCCTTTAAAGCTGCGAATCAAAGAAATCCCTCATTTAGGAACACAAGAGAAAAATGTCTTTGTGTGGTCAAACAGGCCACAGAGTCCTGAACAACTGAATTATCTGAAGTAGCTACTGCAGCAATGACTGAAAGATACTGCAGTGGAGCAATGCAGTGCAATGAATGAGTTCAACATTATCTGCATCTCATTCATTGAAGAGATCTCTAATCACTCGTAAAACTTTGATTCCAGATATAAACTCCAGATATATTTAAATAAAGACGAGTCCAAGACATCTCAACTTATGTTTTGACATAATCATATCAAACAGAAATGTTAAAGATATGCATATCTTGTTTTGCATCATATTTTGACAACTGAAAGTAAGATGTTATTAGCCAATATGAACTGTAAGTATTACATCTTGAACTGGAGTTATGAGTGTTTAAAGGTAAAGCAGAGAAATCTTTAAAGTCACGTTTACAACATCTATGAAAAAAGACAAACATGTTATTTTGGGGGAAACTCCTTTTGTCTCTTTTATAGTTGGAATGGATTCACACTGTAGTTATCATTCTGACTAATCAAAGTGTCGTCAAAGACGTGAACCCAATATTGACATCACATGGTGACCTGCTGCTGTTTCCACTTTATTCAGACCGACCTGACTCGGTGGTCCGTTTTGCAACAAAGGCAGTAAATATCAAGTGACAGCTCAATCTAAAACCTTCAAACATTAAGTCCCCCACCTGAATCTGGAGATGATGAATTCCTACAACATGTCTTGGATAATCATTGATGACATGCATTCATTCATTCACCTCCTCGAAAAAAATCAATTACGATCAGATTCTCTGCAGTCAAAACCAACAAAAGACATTTTTCACGGCAGGCATTTTGACTTTGTCGTAGTCAGAGAAGCACAGGTGTGTTTAACGGCATTAGATGTTACACCCTTTGACAAAGCCAACGATGGCTGCATTCCACTTCGGGGCGGTCCCGGTGTGGTGCATGCCGGCTCAGCACTTAATGGAACTGAGCCTTTTATACGACGACGCGTCAAAATGTCTGCTGTGAAGAAAGATCCATTGCAAAGGCTTGCATCAGGTCACACAGCACAGATCGTGAGTCAAACTTCCATGTCGGGTGTCTGACAATGACATCTTGATCTCCTTATTTGTAAATATGTAGAAGCGAAGCAGGCTGTTCTAGTCCAGCATTCATAGCTATACCTATGAAAAAGAATGCGCTGTAATTCATGAAATAACACGAGATGTATGTAATCCAAATAACCAAACGCCCACACAGGGTGGGCGGGAAGATGGGTGGATGGTTTAAACAGGAAACAGACTGTCACGTGTGAAACGAGAAGCCAACGTTGATTTATTTGTCACGTAACTTGCGTACTTCAGTAACCTCACTTCCGTACTTATTTTAACCCTTGCGACCATCTTTATCCTAAACCTAACTGAGTCCTTTCTTTGCCGAAACCTGAGCGAGTTGTTTCCTGTGAAGACAGAAGTTTATTTTGAAAAGACCGTACGCATGTAACGAAAAACAAGGAGTAACTTTTTCTCTCAAGCGAACCGTTGTACGAGGATACGGTTTTGATATATTTGATTGAAACTAAAGAGGAGATACCTTCAATTTGAGTTTCAACCAGTGATATTTCGTATATTACTCTTAAATATCAAGGTAACCAGACGGCAGATGTGTGAATATTTTGTCAACAAAGGTTTAGCATTAGCTGCCGTCTTTTAAAAGCCACGATAATTTGATGTAAATCTATGCTCTTCAATAATTAATAAGATTAGACATGTATGTTTTTAAAATGTTGGATCTCACATTCACATGTTGGAAACAGTATTTATAGTGAAAGAGAAACATGAGGAGGACTTAAGATGATTTGGAACCCCCCCCCCCCTCACTTTCCAGCTCCCACCCACCCTCCCCCTTTATTTTACTGAACTTAGACCCGTATGTAAATGAGAAACAGATGTTTTGGAGGTGGGGGGGGGGGGGGGGGTCTTTCTACAAAAACCTTAGGCTTAGAAAAACCAGAAAATCCCCTAACTTGGATCTTTTGCTCCTGCTTCTCCCTTTGGAAGTCCACAGAGGCATAAACAGAGACAGAGACTCTGACAGACAGACGTACTGTACATGTGGACAGATGTGTGTGTGTGTGTGTGTGTGTGTGTGTGTGTGTGTGTGTGTGTGTGTGTGCTCTTAATCTGCTTTAAGAGAGACAACTGCACAACTCCCAAGAGGCTTATATTGGTCAGATCCTGTTGCTTGTATGGAAACTCTCAATTCGGTCACATCGTTCGTCCAGTTTATAATAATACAACCCCCGACACACGTACACACACACACATATCTACACACATCTACACACACACATCTACACACACATCTACACACACCCCCACCACCACTGACCTGGATTTGACTGGCTGCAGCCTGCGGTATCCGCCCACATCGACTTCGCCGGTCCTGCTGGCTGGTTCGGCTGAGAGGGAAACAAGTTTTGTTTTTGCTAATATACTTTTATAAATGTTGTTTTAATGGACGATGAGCCACTAAAACCACCAGCTAGTAGCAGAAGCAGTAACACAAGTGGCAGCGGTAGAAATCACATTAGAAGTAACAGCAGTGATGGGAGTAGGAGTGATAGCGGCAGCTGTTTCAACTGGATTTTAATGACTATATCGCAATATGTAGTTTGGATCTGCTTCATATAGCAACGCCATTTAAATTCTGCTGAGAATGAGGCCTTGTGTGAACTATATCTGGGAAAACTTTAAAGTTGAACATAGATATCTACAGTCTGTGTCTTATAACCAACAAATCACCAAATGAATACTCACCAGGAGTTCAGTTTGTAATCTGGCACACGGTGACAGTAGTACTAGTAGTGGTAGTAGTTGTAGCAGTAGATGTAGTAGTAGTAGCAGTGGGGGTATGAGTACTTCCATCCTTTACCTGGTAAAAGTAAAAATACATTACATTACAATACAATAAAAAAGGTTAAAAGGTACATGTATTTAGTATTATCAGCTACAATTAGTGAAAGCATCAAAAGTACCCGTATTGCAGCATTCTCCCTTCTTCATGTTGTATTATCTATATTGTGTGATTGTTTTATTTTTGTTTTAATGTGTAAGCATAGTGTAATTGTGTCAGCTGGTCAGGGTGGAGCTAATTGTAACTACTTGATATGTTGTTGTGCACTGTAATCTATAAAGATGCATCAAAATTTGTCGGATGATCAAATGTTTTCTGTGTAACGTCTCAAAAAGTAACTTGTTTCTCCAGCTGTCAGATAGATAAGTACAATATTTTATATGTAATTGAGAAGAGGTACTTTGCTATAGTTTACTTTCCACCACTAAGTCGCAGCAGTAGCTGTAGTCGTAGTATTAATCAGCCTAGAAATACAGGAGTTAGAAGCAGCGGGAGTACTCGTAATAATGGTCGTGGTGTATTTTTTCTTAGTGACGGCAGTTCTGATCCATCCATCCATCGCAGTATGTAAATGCAAATCTAATAAATGCTAATGCAGAATGTTCATATCAGCATATTGAATATATGCATACTTTTTTGCATATAATGCATTTTTACACTATTTTCAGAATCACTGATGAGGAGAAAAATGCTTATATTCCGGTTGTCATGCATGTATTTTTTGATTAAGTGTTATATAGCATGCTCATTGGTGCATAAATAACCTTTTAAAGTTTTTTATAAACCCCAAATCTACAACTGGGTGACTTTTTTCCTGTGTAGTAACACTAACAGTTCATTTCAGGTTATTCAGGGTGGGTGTGTGTGTGTGTGTGTGTGAGTGTGTGTGTGACAGCGAGAGGAGGGATGTAGAGGTGCATGTTGACACCAGCATCTCAGGGGAAATGTTGCAGACATCAAAACGTCGTTTCCCCTCTTTAGCATACAGTGAGGATGTCCCTAAACATTACTGACGTGTATCATGTAGCAACACATTATCTCCCGCCTCTCCGTCTCCAAACGATTTTCCAACAACCAGGAACAAGAACCTGTTGGATACATTGCTCCCAGAAGTGACAGATGTGATTAGATGGGTCACATGTAATGGCGGCTCTCCTCACCCTCCTCACCCTCCTCAGGCCTAATGAGGAGGTTATTACCTGTAATGGCAGCCTGCCTTCATCCTCGCTGATGCTGCAGGTTGTCATTGCTAAGTCCAGTTTGCCCAGAGGCATTTACAACTAATTTACATTTTTAACTAAGAGCAACAGTACATTTCAATCCCTAGATCGGCAATATTTAAAGCAACCGACAACAGAACGTGCAACATCAGTTGTGTTGGACACACCAGAGCTGCTCAGAAAGGAACGCTTGTTTGGAAACAAGAGCTGAGAGAGAAAACACAGAGAAGTGGAGTCCCTAAACCCCGAGGCCCCAGACTTGCTCTACCTCACTCACCGCCAGTCCAAAAAACCCAAATATATTAAAATTGAAATGCTATAAAACAGAGTAGAGCAGCAAATCCTCATATTTTAGAAGCTGGATCCAGCAAATGATGGACTTATCATTTCAACGCATCTTATAAAACACACTCAAGGCATAACCAGAGAGTTCCTTTGACATAAACACATTTAAGATGCTGTATCTGATGTGATGGGGGGGGGGGGGGGGGGGCGTGGCTCATGAGGAAGAGCGGTTTGTTCATTAATTGCAGGGTCGGTGGTTTGATCACTGCCGTCTCTCGCCCGCCTGTCAAAGAGTCCTTGAGCAAGACACCGAGCCCCGAATTACTTCCGATAACCGGGCCAGCGCCTTGACAACTCTGCGCCTCATTAGTGTGTGTGTGAATGTGTGTGTGTGTGTGTGTGCGTGTGTGTGCATGGCCGAATCAACGTAAAGCACTCTGGGTAAATAAGATATGTAAATATAAATGCTGTCATATACTTATGATTTAGAATTACAGCTTTTAAGGATTGTTTTTTTGTAGGATGGATCTGAGATCACTTTGCAGTGATGCTGAATGAAAGGAGGGAAAAAAGCAATAAGCTTGTGTAAAGATACTGCTATGCTTAAAAGTGCTACATGACAATTAAAACGTGCACAACATGTGCTCATGCACAGATTTGCAATATTCTCTTCACTCTGTGCAGAACATTTTGTCTTTTGTGCTCAAATGCTAAAAGAGCTGCAGTAAGACACCATCGCGGCGGTCTCTGTCACCCCGTGTCCCTCTGAGTGGACAGTAAATCATGTCAAAATGTGACTCACAGCAGTGCATGTGTGCTGTGTACCAGCTCAGACAGAAAACAGTAATATATGTAGTAGAGGTTTGACAGAAAGTGCGTGCGTTGCTGCGTGTTGCTGTCAGCCTGTCGTTACTGTCACAGTGACGTTCCTGACAGGCCAGACAAAAAAAAACAACACGTTCCCACGTAACTTCAGCGTAATCACAACTCGAGACACTCCAAAGGCGTCGAAGCCTCTGTTGTTCCCGCCTGTGTGTGAGAGAGAGATTAAATTCTGTGTTTCAGCAACAAGGTTCGTCAAAGTCCTCGCTCTTTTTTTTTTTTTGGAGGATTTTTCTTTTTTTTGTCGTCGTTGCAGTTTTTCCTTTTCAGTTGACTAATTTCAGGGATTTCATTCTAATGTGCATTGAAAGACTATCGGGAGGGCAGGCCTTCATCATTTATTTATTGACATGGATTTTTCAAACAGTGGCTCACCTCTCACTGAGCAGATGCTGAGGACCAGCTCCAGGATGCCCTGATCTGAAAAGACACTGGACCTGGTGTTGTCTACTCGAGACAAACAAAGTCTCCGTCCACCTTGATTGCTGCTCTGTGACTTACTGGCACGACGGCCGTTTAATTAAATCAAAAACGTATCGCTCAATTTTTAATTACGCTCCCATACACCTCAGGTTGACTTATGACTTAGTGCCATCTAGAGACCACGGTGGGTACGACACTGAGATAGGAGAAAGCAACATTAGTCTTCATTATGTGCGGAGCAGCTTATTATGGCTGTTTGAGTACACTGGGTGACCTTACATTTCTTTGTGCCTTAATGGAAAGAGATTAATGGTTAAAAGGGCAAATACAGTATATCAATATAATAAATAATAATAAAACTTACATTTCCACCTGGATTGGAATTGTTGCTCTGAGTTCTGTAGAAACATTTCAGGACGTGTTGTGGCTTTTTACGAGTGTAGCTACTGCTCAGGGAACACTTTTAAAGTCCTCTTCCACTCACGTGTTCTGCTTATTGTTACTTCATTTGAATGTTTTCTCTGTCCCACAGTTTCGCCGTGGTAAAAAAAAAAAACACATTTGTATATTCATTGATTCCGGATTTTTCAGTGAAGTAGGCGTGAAGTAGAGGCTGTAACTGTATTTTTAAAGAGAGAATTAAACTTTTTGGGAAGAAAATCTTATCAGATACATATTATTCCAAACAAAGCTTTAAAACATGCCAGCAGGGTATCTCCAAGTAAAAGTAGCAATACAACAGTGCACAAATACTCAAAAGTCCTGCACTCAAAGACTCGCTGAAGTAAATCTAAGATATATTTTCAGCAAAACAAATGTTTCCTTTTTCAAATTTTCATTTAATGCAATTCTGTTCATCTTGTTCTTCCTACCTTTCCTGTACAGGCGTTAGTTTAGTTTAGAATGTGTTTTTATATCCATCATATCTTTTGTCACAGCTTCTACTTTTACAATGCAATAAGTAAATGAAAAGTATCAAAACTAAAAGTTGGCAGGTGAACAACAATTGTGATTGCATTGTTATTACAGTATTGGATTCTTGTTACCGATGCATTCATGTGGAAGTGTCACTTGGAGTGAGTAATGGTGTGTATTTGTAAAATCAGAAGTAAGCAAAATACAGTTAAAGTATCAAAAGTATGTCAAGAATACACTTTACAGATGTTCTAATTATTAACAGTTATATTGGGAAGTTATTACTGATGCATTAACCTATAAGCAGCCTTTTAATTGTGTGTTTGGTCAATATGAAACCAATTTGAACTACTTGATGTACTACTAGGTGGGTTATCTACTGCAGGGAATACTATTTTAGTAGCTGAACACATTTTTTGTTTAAACCATATTAACCATTGCATGTCAGTATACAATATTTCCCTCAGACATGTAGTGCATTAGAAATATAAAGTAACATAAACTGGAAGCAATTATAAAGTACAAGTACCTCAAAATGATACAGTGCAGTACTTGAGTTAATCGACATGGTCTTTGCAGCAATAGGTTAAAGGTAGTATCTGCTGCAGCATCAGCACATGAATGAGACTCCTAACAACACCTTGATCAGACCTCGGGATCCTCCGTGACCCGGTCTCTGAACTGTTGCCGTCTGATCCTTGTTCCTACTTTGTTGTCTTCGATCCTCGGCTACAAAAACAGCCTCGGCTATGAGACCAGGGCAGTCAGGAAGCCGAGAGGCGGTTCCTGGGTTTTGGGTGACTTACTCTCACGCAACACATGTGGCGGCTGGTCCTCGGGAGGCAGAGGGGTCCTCCCTGCAGGTCAGGTTACCCAGAGCAGCCAAGGGCTAACCACTACCATCTGGCCTCACCTTCCATGTTCACTCCCGCTCCAGGTCCCAATGGCTTCCACATGGCGGCCCGCCAGCTCAGACATCAACTCTGCAACACACAAACACACACATTCACGGAGGGGATGCACACACCAGGTACACACATGCAGATAATATATATATATGTGCACACATCTATCTGCACATATGTGAACATCCAAGGAATTGAAAAAGTGGTTTGTTTATATCGCAATTAGTAAAAATGTAGTTTACAACTTTACAGAAAAATAGATCAGAATCGATATGAAAATGTGCTCAAAGTTCAAAATATAAAGTTGTAGGATCAAGTTAAAGCCATAAAAAAAGTAAATAATTTAAATTAGTTTTTAATATATGCATTCATTTGGCTACATAAAATAGATGAAAACATAAACATGCACTATGCTCACAAGTAAGTATGAACCCACTACAGATGCACATGCGCAAACTGAATTCGCTGGGGGGGGGGGGTTTAATCAGGAAATTCACCTCCAGGGGCTTCATGTAAGCAGGACTGGACGCTTCACGCGATGAATCACGGAGACAGCCGGTGCTTGGAAGCCTCAGTCCACTGTCCATAAACCTAATGCTATCACAGCGGTCTGTGTGCGATGTAATCTATTATATTGTTTTATCTGCAGCATGTGAGGAAAAACAACAACAAAACACTACTTTTACAGAATCCAACACAGATAACGGTTTGGTGTGTTTAGAGTTGGCACAAACATCATAGCCCGATTCATATCACATCTTATTCATAGAAACATGTATAAATATATTCCTCTGTCAACACTTAATAACAAAATGAAACAAGAATGTTAAACCTTTCTTTATCAAATGTTCAGATTTATGCTATGGAAGTTTTAATGGTCATAGCTATTATGTAGAAGTTTTATTTTACCCATGAATCTGTAGTGTCTCCCCTTAATATAATTGTTTAGAAGCAGCTCTTATTGAATCGGAGCAGTAGAGTGTCGAGTGCTGAGGGGAGAGGACGACGTGCTGGAAGCTCATGAGCTGGTTCGACCTCAAATTAGCAGCAGTTCCCCCTTATTTCACACTAGGTGGGTTACTGACACCAAAACCCTTTTAAAAAGTACAGAATAGAACACCACTAGGCCAACTGTCACTGGTAATAAGTCCAGTAGTAGCCGAAGACTTTACAAAGCTAGAGGAGCAGTACAGCCACTGTGCCATTGGAGGCAAACTTCATCTGTTTTAGGTGCTGAAAAGAGACACAACTCCTCCATTTATTTTATATAATGAAGCGTTGAGATCAGTGAGATAAAAACAGTAGACACACGTGTGACTGGCTTAATTAAAAATGGGGAAAAAGGAAAGACTACAGGAGCCAATCTCCCTCATTATAATACAATACACAGGACAACGTAGTCTAACATAACAGAAGAAAAACTAAAGAGGGGGGGGGGGTACTCTACGCTTTGGATCCTTCATCTTCTTTCGACTGATCATGCATTTTATTCTTCCATTTATCTGACCTTTATTTAACCACGATGGTTAAACGGATGGATGGGTTCGTTTCTAAGAGTGTCACGGTCGAATATGATTCATAAATCACGAGCTCAGCGCAAGAGAACAGTTGATCACCTTCGCTCAGGTGAAAGATGATCATCTGCCCGAGATGAAGAACAAGTTATACATTCAGTGTGTATCTACCAACAGTTAAAGCTGCTGCTGAACATGTTCGTTCATCAGTTCAGTTAATTTATTGTTGGCCACTTTAGAGGGAGAAAAAGGAGCACATGTATAATAAAACACTATAAATGACTACTTGAATGTATTGTACAGGTTTGTAGCAGAGGTGGGACCCAGACATCGTTTTCCGAATCACTTGTGAGGCTCAAGTCTTTGCACTCAAGTCCCAAGTTCTAAAGTTTGAGTTTTAAGCCTTAAACAAGTCGTAACATGCTCTTAAACACATTTAAGGCCATTTGAACTGCATTGTAATGATATATAACAATAGCCTTAATGTAAGTTGATTCAGGAAGTTAATTGATTTTTGAATAACATACTTTTTAATCTTTGGGCTTGTGAGGGTATCAAGTATCCACTCCAAGTGAAGTCACGTCGAGTCATTGACGTTAAAGTCCAAGTCGAGTCTCGAGTCGTCAAATTTGTGACTGAAGTCCAAGTCATGTGACTTGAGTCCACACCTCTGTAGTGAAGTGACAGGTGCGCTATAGATGAACGACATCTGCGAATCATTTCCGGGCAGCTGACCATCTTTAGATGCATTGTGATACAACAATGCAAACCCTTGAGCTGTATGGCAATATTAGATGAAATGTCGTCAAGTATCTTTTTCTGTTGGAACACTTTTAGTCTTTGAAAAGATGGATTAAAAAAACGTATGTTTAGGTATTTTATGGCTTCATCAGTGTTTTTAGTAGATACATTACAGGACATGAGGGGAAAGAATGGCGACATGCAAAAAAAGGTCACCAAGAGAATCTGAACAACCACTTCTTAACGACTCCCACCTGGTTATTTTAATATTTCCTTGAATATTATCCATATTATGAAGTATATTGTGATAGAAGACCCAGCTGCACTGTCCCATTACACTGTATAGCTCTGCTGACCTTATGTGACTCCGCTCCTTGTTTACCAGAGGGAGACAACAGACCTTTACATCACATCAGTCGTCCTTCATTTAAATACTCTCCATCAAAATAAGAAGCGTGCTGCTGCTGCTGCTGCTGCTGCTGCTGCCCCTTTGGAAGAGGAGCACCGCGGACAAATTCCCTTTTAGCACACGGCTGCACCTGTGACATGCAAATCATTTGCTTCTCATAGATTTACACTGCACAAAACAATCGCATCTGTGGCACCGGGTGACAGCTTATCTGCCCCAGCTGAAACGGGAACAACATGCTCCGTCTCAGCGGTAATCTTTGATCAGCTGAAACGCTTTCTGTGATAAACATTGACTCGATCCCCGTGGGCAATCACTCGAGTGCCGGCATCACGGGGGGTAATGTATGCATAGACGTGTTGCATTCGCCTCGGGCCCTCACACACAGACACAAACACACACATGCGTGTG
Source organism: Lycodopsis pacificus (assembly GCA_028022725.1). Classification (NCBI taxonomy): domain Eukaryota; kingdom Metazoa; phylum Chordata; class Actinopteri; order Perciformes; family Zoarcidae; genus Lycodopsis; species Lycodopsis pacificus. The sequence continues at coordinate 5,943,723 of CM051689.1, forward strand.
CACACACAGTGAGATGAATTACTACGCCACCTAGAATAAATACATATCAGCTGCAGTGAGCGGGGGCGCTTTGCTCCTTCCTATTAATCCTCAGCATGGTGATTTATTGCAGTGTGCCTGTCAACAGCCATATAGTCCCCTGGAACTGTGGCCGGCCGGGAGAAATGGAGGAGTTTATCAAGACTAAAGGCCCGGCAGCTGCCCTGTAGTCCATTGATGTGCTCCACGCTGAAGGCGATTGTGTACGTGTTGGCTGGGCAACAACGGAACGGGAGTGCAAACATAAATCGACTCGTCGTAATACAATTTTTAAATTGATGCCGCACCAGATGTAGAGATTTGCGCGTGTCACTGTGGAAGGCCTGGATGCTCAGCATCAGGGATATTCTGTAAGTTATTTTTAAACAGTGGCTGCATGGCAGAGCAACGTTCAGCTGCGAGTGTTAACTCAGCCGTCTGATGAACGCAGCTTCCCCCTGAAAAACAGACTGGCAGAAGAGCGGTGGGGGGGGGGGGGGGGGGGGACCTCTTATTAGAGAGCACCATCTAGTGGGTGTTCATATACTACAGTGTTCAAAAGAAAATACTTTTTTGCAATATTTTTCTTATTACCATAAATTAATTGATCCTTTTTGTGAATATGAAGCTAAAACCTGATTATTACCTTATTTATCATACCATAGAGCTCCTTCGTTGTACAAACACCAGCTGAATCTATTTAGCTCTTTTAAAACTGTACACACACGTGAATTGAGAACTACTGAGACGAACACTCTGTTGGTTTCGTGGGATTTGGTGACAATTACAAAACAGAGAATATCAGCAGCATTTGATTCCAACTTTCCAATTCCACCCCCCAAAAAAATATGCGACTGTTGAGTGATGCAGTACTTTGTCAACTATTCTTTACCCACTTTCAGATGGTTTTACATTTATCGACTCTCCGATTGACAAAACAATCCATTCAGTAGCAGTTTTGGAGCTTTCAATGATCGTCAGTTACAGAACAGCTACTAAATGAACATTGGAGGTTTTGTTTTTGTCAACTGTCATTTCAAAATGTCAAGAATGAACCTTGATGTTACAGGTCAACGAACTGTATCACTCCCCCTCGGTTACCTTGAAAGAAAACCTTGTTTCTCTAGCAGGCATCCACGGTGAACTAAGAATTAAAACACGGAGAAAAGTCTTCAATTAAAGTTAAAAGGATGCCGCCTTTAACGACAGCAAAGCTACAGAAAAACATCCGTTTACACACTCCCACACAACTCGCGCTGAATAATCCAAGTCTCATTCATCCAGTCATGTGCTCTCTACTTCCCGAACACAAGCATCTTCACTAAAACCTTCTAAAACTCAAAGAAAATAAAGAGTCTTGACATGTGCAAAGTTCAGGTTTCAGTGAAGATGCGTGCGAGCACGAAGTGTGCGTGACACAAACAACGTTTTCTTCAAATATTCACGGTAACGTGCGGTGAGTAATGCATATACAAACAGTACATTTGTGGGCGACATATTCCTTTCAGCAAACATGAAGGAAAAGCCCTCCAGTGCTCAGAAAACTAATACATTTGCTGTGAATACAATGAACTGCATCGTGAATATGATTTCTTGCATGTTTCGTCATTATAAGCTCCAGAACGGCTACTAAATGGACCTCGAGTTGAGATTATTTTCTCAACGTCTGTTTCCAAAGTCAAGAATGAACTTTGAACATCAAAATGGATCCTTGGTTTTGACTCATTTTATTGTGAATTTCACACAGTTACAATACACGACTTAGAAAACCCACAAGAGGAGGAGAGCACCGCGGACAACAAGGACACTTTGACTTCACGGCTACAAACATAAAATAAGGCCACTTCACCTTCAACCTTATTGTCCGTTTGAGGGAAGAAGACAGCGGCTTTTTCTTCGACTTCGAGGTGTCCGCAGTGGAAGTGGACTTTCAGGGACGATACTAAAAAAAAAACCAAAAGGTCTACAGATCTCACGTCACAATGGACTGACGACGTTGTGTGTTGGATTTCAAAGACTGAAGCTGATGTAGGTATGAAGTAGCTGATATGCATTTTGGAGGAAGTTAAGACAAGATAATTAATTTTCAGTAATTGTCTCTCTTGGATCAGGACTGCGTGAAAGCGGTCACTGATTAGAAGCTACATGAACATTTTTATACGAATTGTTTCTCATTTAACTCATTCGACTTCACTGATCTTTGAAAGAATACCTCAAATTTTGAAGTTTGAAGAGTGTCCGTACCATCACCGTGTATAAAACACAGTTTAGACTGTCACAGCTAGATGGCGCTCTGAGGCTGCATTTGCAATAAAAGCTCCTCCTCCCCCCTCCCCCCTCCAAAACGAATCCATCTAAGCGTCTCCTCTCCACCTTCTTATTTTATCCAGTCCCTCTCCGTTACCATCTCTCTTCTTCACCTCCACACCCTTAAACCCTCTTCCTCATATCCTCCTCCTCCCTCTACCACTCTATCTCTGGGCTTCTCCATCACCTTATCTCTCTCCGCCTCCATCTCTCCATCTCAACCCCCATCACCGTCTCCACTCCTCCCCTCTGTCCTCTACGGCGCGACCACAGCCTGGGTTTCCCCTCCGGAGGTCAGCAGCTGCATTAAGCTTCCTGAAGCCGGCCGGTTCTCTCCCGCGGCCCAGTTGAAGAACATTCTGGAGCAAAACAAATGAAATACAGACATTACTCAGGAAGCAATCAAAACCCAATATGTTCACTTGTTTCGTTGCATTTCTGGTATTATTTTCAGACCATCACTGCAAATTTCTAAATTCAATCTTTGCAATTTAAATGCAGCACCTTCTCATACAGAACTGTAGTGTCATCTCCTACTATACTTTTACAGTATTTATATATTTTCTGAATATTTTTGAAACAATGGGGAGTGCGTCAAGAAACTCTGTTGGTAATGTTGAAGTAGAAACCAGGTGCTCTTCAAGGACGGGGCAAGTAGTCAAGAAGAAAAGGAAGAACAATGACTGTCCAGTAAGAAAGAAGTTCTTGGTATTAATAAGCAGTCTGGAAAAGTTAAAAACCTTTATTAAATCATGGATATCCAACGCGGTTCGACTTAACAAGTCTTCATCGGGGTATGAAGCGTCATGAGGACAGGTGTTCAACTTTAAAAACAAAATGTGAACGCAAACAAGTACTGAAACTGACTCGCGCGTGTCAACGCTAAAAAACAGAAAAATATATTAAATCAAAAATTACATGTGAAAAAACCGAAAGTATGTGCTAATAAAAGCTATAAGACAAAAAAAATGCCAAAAAGGGTAATGTGAAGCAAATTAATAAATTAAAGGACAAAAATAATAAGTGAACAATAAGAAAACCTTATTGAGCCCCACACTGTGGAAATACTCATAAGGGATCACCCTAAAAAGCTGTTTGTCCAAAGAGTAGTTACGATTAAAATGGCTTTTTTAAAACTTAAAATAAATTTAAAAAACACGTAAAAAAAGTCAATAAAATGCATTATTGCATTAATGCATTATTTTCAACATGTTGGTTCACTTCCGTAAGATTTATTAAGGATTAGGCATTCATTTAGGCAAAGTTCTTGTGCATATTGCTGCACATTTAACCATCAATTAAACACCAACTTTGGCTTATTTTTGTAGATGAAAAAAAATAAACATGTTTCAACTTCAAACAAGATATTGAGAAAAGTGTGCTCACTGTTTAGTGGATAGACGGTAACTTTAAGTGACAAATGACACATTGACAGCCTGGATCCTCCACATCTATTGGACGTTAAATAACAAATCTGACAATCTGTTTCCATAGGAAGGAGGAATACTAGAAAGGACAGTTGTGTACAGGTCTGATGAATGATGTTTGTCATGTGAAAGCCAGAAAGATGAGTACAGCAGATAGGAATAGGGACAATGAAGAACCGGGTGCCACATCCCTTAATTTCCTGCCACACAGATCGTTTCTATTTCTGTCCTCAGACCCTCATCGGTTTCCTCAGGGATTATCAAACTGGATCACATCCCCTCTAATCTCTCCTGGCCTACGCAGAGCGTAAACACAAACTTCCGTCTCAATGTATTCATTGAGGAGAGTTCTCGTGCTCTCAAAACGCTGTTTCCTTTGTGCTAATTACTGGAATTAATTAAAGAACGTAATTGCTCATTAATCAAAACCCTCTTCCCCCACGGACATTGTTGTTTTGGAAAGTTTTAGAACCGTTGAAAAGACGGACGAATAAACAAATGCAAAAGAAAAAGAGGTCCAGAGAGAATCCAGTGGTCATAGTTTGTAAAGGGGCTGAATAATACTCAAAAATGAGGCTACATTTTCACTGGAAGAGTTATATTCACAGGAGTCTCTTGACCTCTCACCTCAAGATATGTGCCTGGAAAGTCTCCCCTTTACAGACATGCTCACTTAATGCTAATCCCATGCAGTTTAAGGAAATAAACATGCATTTCTGCATACTGGGGTCCCTAAACAGTCTCAGAATTGCATAAATCAGATTGGACTAGAAAGCTGAGACTCTTGTGGATCCAATGAGACCATTAGTATTCATGTGTGAGGATGTTGGTCCACATAGCAGCCATTTCACATACTGAGACCATTTTTTTAGCAAGAGCTTAATCACTGTAGTTCCCCAACATGACAAACAACTGTACTGTCAAGTAAATTGTTTTAAATATAGCAGGAGGATTCAATATTTGATGTAAAGTATGTGGATTAAATAAGTAAGAGAATACATGTCGTAAATAATACACTTCGCAGACAGAAAAATGGATGAGCTCCAGTGATGAGCAAGCAAGAAAAACTGTGCCATCAATCATAAGACAGACCAGCGTAGATCCATTTGCACATCTTGTGGTGAAACGCCATATTTCAAATCTCAAGTCTTTTTTTTTTAATAATAAATTTGACATGAATACGTGACCAGACATGAGCCTGGGTCTATTTACACCACAAAGAAGACCCGTTTCATTTGATGAAGGTTTGATAACACTGTAATCAATTTAAATGGAAAGAAATAGCTATAAATAGCTATTGTACTTCGTATTCTGTGCTCATATGCAGTTCCTTCTTGAGCACAACTTGCTTAACATTACGTCAGGTATTGCCAATAACGTTAAGGGAGGTTGATGGCTGGAAATTGTTTCTCTGATCTGAAGCATCAAACAGCTAAATGTGATGTTCAGGGTGTCGGAGAGTCTCTAAGAATCAAAGAGCGTTTTGGCAGCCTCGACAGGACAGCATGTAAAACAGACATGTTTCAGTGTCGGACACGTGGAGAAGACAGTCGTACACCAGCTGAACAAATCGTGTACAGAGAACGGAAAATACGGCACACACGACACACTCAGAGTAACATTTAAGCATGAATCAAATGTTCTTGTTGCCGTTTATAGGCACAGACACGATGTTTCAGTGTGTGTTAAACAAAAACAAATAAATTATAAAAACCGAACCTCGCAGATTCATATTATAAGTGCACTGCAGGGTGGAATTGTCCTAAATGCAAAAGTCTATACAAAGCATTGGGTGGTGTTTTTAGGATGCATGAACGTTTTCTCAATGTGACTCTCGAGCAGATAAACATTTGTTGAAGTTATATTGATGGAGACAGATGTTACAGAGCTGCCTACAGCCTGCAAATAACAGGAGGAGTCATTATCCGCTTCAGCACTCACTCTGCGATGTACTCCAGCGGTGTCCAGGAACCGAAGTCCGCGTCAGGCATGAACTTCCTGTTCATCGGCGTATCCAAGGTAACCCTGTCAAATTAAGCCAGATGACAATCAGGGAGTGAGCGGCAGAGAGAGACACACAGAGCGAGCGAGAGAGAGACAGAGAGAGAGAGAGAGAGACACAGAGCGAGAGAGAGACACACAGAGCGAGCGAGAGAGAGACAGACAGACAGACAGAGCGAGAGAGAGACAGACAGAGACAGAGAGACAGACAAACAGAGAGAGAGAGAGAGAGAGAGAGACAGAGACAGAGAGACACACAGAGGGAGCGAGAGAGAGAGCGAGAGCGAGAGAGAGAGATACAGACAGAGAGAGAGAGATACAGACAGAGCGAGAGAGATACAGACAGAGCGAGAGAGATACAGACAGAGAGAGAGAGATACAGACAGAGAGAGAGAGATACAGACAGAGAGAGAGAGATACAGACAGAGAGAGAGATACAGACAGAGACAGAGAGATACAGACAGAGACAGAGAGATACAGACAGAGACAGAGAGACAGACAAACAGAGAGACAGACAAACAGAGAGAGAGAGAGAGAGAGAGTGAGAGAGCGAGAGAGCGAGATAGAGAGCGAGAGAGCGAGATACAGACAGAGAGAGAGAGATACAGACAGAGAGAGAGAGATACAGACAGAGAGAGAGAGATACAGACAGAGAGAGAGAGATACAGACAGAGAGAGAGAGATACAGACAGAGAGAGAGAGATACAGAGAGAGAGAGAGATACAGACAGAGAGAGAGAGATACAGAGACACAGAGCGAGCGAGAGAGAGACAGAGAGACACAGATCGAGAGAGAGACAGACAGAGAGAGACAGAGAGACAGACAAACAGAGAGAGACAGAGAGACAGAGAGACACAGATCGAGAGAGAGACAGACAGAGAGAGACAGAGACAGACAAACAGAGAGAGACAGAGAGACACAGATCGAGAGAGAGACAGACAGAGAGAGACAGAGACAGACAGAGACACAGAGCGAGAGAGAGAGAGACAGACAGAGAGCGAGAGAGACAGACAGAGACAGAGAGCGAGAGAGAGAGAGACAGACAGAGAGAGACAGAGAGCGAGAGAGACAGACAGAGACACACAGAGAGCGAGAGCGACAGAGACAGAGAGAGAGAGAAAGAGAGAGAGAGAGAGAGAGAGAGAAAGCTGGCAGTCTGCAGCACCTCCACACATACAGACCACAAACAGAGCACAGGGTTCGGAAAGAAAAAGGATTTGCATCATGTTTGTGTTTTGTTATCATATTCATGACTTCACATTTCACGGAGCAATTCAACACATCACGCTTTTCTTGTCATCTTTTGTGTAACCATGCCGACATTGACATGCAGTACTTCTGTGCAATAGCTTATAAACAACAAGGCGTCCTGACCCAGGAGTACTGCAGTGTTTCGTTTTTGGTGGGAGGGATTGTCAAGGCTATATACAAATATACATTTCTTTGCAGGAATATCCCTCATGCACAAATGCTATATAGTGCTGGTAAATGATGGAGCAGCAGGAGTAGGGGGTTGTCTCTCACAGAAATGCAAGTCATGGCGCTAATGCTGAACAGATGTGACAGCATGCTGGAGAGAAACCACAACCAGAGAGAGAAAATCCATTTCTAGCATCTCACGATGACGATGCACAAACAAATCTTTTAAATTAGATAAAGATGCAATGATGCAAACGCCTGTGTGTGCGCCATTCATCTAAACCAGATCATGTGCACAACCACAGACCCACTGGGTGACGTCGGCAGCCTCATCCATCTTTTACTCCTGCAGCTTATCTTCAGCCTCCCACTTCCTGCAGCCATCGGACATGACAAACAGTTGTGAGGCACGCGTCATTTAACGGCACAGTAGCTTTCGTCTTCGCTTCTTTTACCGGCTTCTTGCAGCGTCGGTGTATTTAAAGATGCGTAGTGCAACAAGGACGAATAAAATGGAAGAGAAAAAAACCAAGGTTGTCTGGTGAAGCTTTAAACGTTCTCGTCGGGTCAGTTATTCATCATTTTAGCGTGAGCCCAAGGCCTACGTTCTTTAACTGCAATGACCGATTAATCGACGAGTCCTTACAGCTCAAACGCCCTCACATTTCTCTTCCATCCTCCTCAGAAGCAGGTGGAAATCAAAGCTTCACAACCTTTTTGAGATTTAAAGAAAACGTGTGGTTAGTTATTCTCTCCATCGAGAAGACAATCTTACCAACAGTAAGCAAAATGAGTGAGACTTGCTGTGCGTTCCAATGCCAATACTACCATACTATCTAGCATGCCAGAGAATAAGTATGACCCAATACATAGAATATTAAATGCAGAATGCCAAAAATTACCATCTGGTCGTATTTTGCAGTTGAAGCTATTTGATAGACACATTTGGTGGACGATTAATATTAAAAGCCTCCCACCTGTGATTCCCACATCAAGTGAGTCCACAGCATTTCCCTGCAGTACTTACGGTAGTATGGCCACAGCAGCGGCCCCCGCCGGCATCCCACTGTTCTTTGCTGCGAGACTCTGACACAGCTGGTGCACGGCAGCTTTGGCCATGCCGTAGCCCACCATGCCTGGAGGGTGCAGATGGAAGATTTATTTTAATGTCCTCGGGGGAAAACTCAGTTTGCAGAGGCATACATAGACCACATCAACGGCATGACGCACTGTGCCCGGGAGTGGACGGCATTGGTTTAGTGGGGAGAGGTCAAGTGGAAGGAAATTGGGAGAATCTCCCGTAGGAACAGCTTGAGACCTTTAAAAATGAAGTCGTAGCCATGTGTGTTTGTGCTCTGACAGAGAAACTAATCACATTCAATTCACTACACGCACTACATATGAAACATCTCCAACCGCTTCTTCTCTTCTCTGTCGTTTGACTTTGAAACCGGATGAAGTTATCGGAATGTTTTGTAGCTTCAGCATCTGGAAACAGTAAGTGTGCCTCTACCCCCCCCAAAATCTAACAAGCTTTCTGAAGAACGCAAAGCATCTGCCCACCCGACTAAACCAACCTCATGACCAATGAGAACGAGGGGTGGCGACATGGCTTTTATTACAAGCTTTTTGTTTTTTCACCAAGAGAAAAATCACAAAAACAAAAAGGAGGCACGAGTTACAGACGCAGCAGTCCAAAGACTGAAGTCAACACTCCTGTTGTTTTTCTGTGAAGCGTTGTAAGGCAAGGCAAGGCAAGTTTATTTGTATGGCACATTTCAACAACAAGGTAATTCAAAGTGCTTCACATAAAACCATTAAAAGCATCAAAACATAAGTCAAAAGAAAAGGAGATTTAAAAACAATTAAGAACATTCATTAAAACACAGTGTAAGACAGTTTCATAGTAAAATGCAGAAATGCAGGAAATTGATTACCAGTATGGAAGACATTTAAAACATGACTCTCCGTGTTTCTGCCGCATTAATTCAATTTTTGCCACCCATGTTCTTCTGGTGTGGACGTCGACGCTGACGCTATCTTAGTACAATGCAATCGTCACTGCAAAGTTGAGGTTCTTTATGCCTTAGGAAAACTTCACAAAACCTTTGACGTTTCTTTTATCCTTAGGTCAAATGTAAATAACGTGTTGCGACGGGTGTGTTTACCGAGTCAAATATCGGCTAGCTAACGTTAGCTGTGCCATTTGATTCAGTCAGCGATGCAACAGTTCCACCCGGAGCTTAGCAGGTGTAAACATGTCTGTGTGGTTCCACCCGTTTTAATTCAGTAAATCTTAGGAAACACTTAACTCGGTTAAGATTGAATTTGGGAAACAGCCGGAGCGACGAGCTCCAGGAAGAAGATTAAATGGGGAATTGGATCAGAAGAAGCTCGAATGTGAGAGCCTAAACAAAAGGACTTCTGCCAAATTATACTTCAGAGTCCCGGGCTGGCACTACAGGCAGAAGACAAGTGTCTTCATAGCAAAGACTATTCTGAATCCTGCACCACTCGTGTTTCACAGGCTCAACTACCGTGTGCTAGAATGAAAACTGGACTTCTGTGTGGAAGACAACGGGCAACAAGCTGCTTGCATAGAATACATACGATCGTTCGCTGTGCATCCAAACACTGAAAGCTATCTTTTGCATATTTTAGATAATCAGATTATGGACAAAAGTCACGTGGAGAGCACAGAAAAGACCCCCGTCCGTCTGACCCTCGACCTCCGTTTCAAACCCGAAATCAAAAGGTTAGGATTATTAAAAAGCCCTGCACGAGGTCCGACAACCCACTTCTGGGCTTTTAAGTTGGCGTTGGAATTTCAAAATGTAATCAATGATTGATTCAGAGCAGCAACGATGTTTTTGTTCACTTGGGCAGAACATTTTGATCAATCACAAAATGATCTTGCATTTTCACCCTTTCAGTTGCCGACGTGACACTCGGCTGGTTATCCCCCAACACCTGTGAATAATATTCACAACATTTAACGGGCTAGTGATTCTTGAACCTTTAATTCACAACAACCTTCAAAGTCAATTAATTATCCGAATCTGCTTTTCTTGTTTCCGCCGCGCAGATTATCTGGATTTTTGGTCTACGCTCATTAACTTCTCTCTCACTTTGTTTGGTCAAAGCACACAGAAGAAAGGAAGTACCTCTCAGCGGTGTTTGTTATATTTCCTTACATGTGGCTCTTGATGTTGACTCGTGTTTAATTAGACCAGACAGATAGGTTTTTTTTTTTTTTTTTATATACGAGAACTTTCACAGTTTTCTTGTATTTAAAAATACACCTAATACCTAAAGAAATGGCCTCTGCAGAGGAGCTGCAGGCTCCCAGTAAATACAACCTCAGTTAAAAGAAAACAATAGATCAGGATCCCCAAAGTGCATCAGTGCAGTTAACGCAGGCTGTCCACGTGGATACTGTGTGTGGAACTGCTGAGTCATCTTCATAAGCCAGCAGCCAATGAGATTGTGGGCTTTGTGCTGAATCGGGGCTTTGTATCGCCGTGGAGTTGGATCTCCGCCCATCACGTGGTTAGCTTGGATAGAGAGGGAGACTGCACATCACATGGCACCACACCAAATCCTCTCTGGACGCCACCAGAGGCCGGCTGGTGTCACATGAACAATGGTCTACTATAGAGAGGCAGGGTAACACCACCCTGGCACATATTAATGTAAAATGCAATGTAATCATTTGTTTTATACTCTGTATATTTGTGAAAACCATGGATTAAGTCCCACCCTGGGACTTGATGTCCGAAAACAATACGTACGGTAGTCACCATCGAAAGACAAATCATTTTAATTCCACACATGGAGTGTTTTTTTTTTATTTTAAAAGATAATTTTGCACGTTGCATGTTGTCAATTCCAGAGCCGGTCTGGTTTCTGTGGCTGTTTTCTTTTATGGCGTCACGGATTTGGGTGTGTCTGTTTCAACACTGCCTCCCGACAAGAAGCTGGATCAACAAAGCGGCGCGTTTGATGCTCAGATCTACACAACATGACTTAGAATTACCAGTAAGACCGTTCTCTGCAGAGATCCAGGCTTAAGGCATCTTAAGTAGAACTCGTGCTTTCTAGTGATGCACAAGTTTAGTTTTTCAATAAGGCTGCAACTAATGATTATTTTTACTGTCATTTAATCTGCCTGTTATTTTCTCAATAGTCTGAAATGTCAAAAGGAATAGTCGTCTTTTGTTTGTTTCCGTCTGTCGTCCTTAGCTGCTTTAATGAACCCTAATCAGTCGCATTTTAGTCATTCAGCCGGTCTTGTGTAGAGTAAAATAAGAGAGCAGGCCGGGCTTGAGTTACATGCTCAAGGACACTAACGGCGTAAAGGGTTGCACACGGACAGACTGCCGCTTCCACAGAGCTCATCGGCTATTGTATCTTTCTTTCCCTTCTGGTTTTGATTCTCGGATCCATTTTATTGACACCTTTTCCTCTCACTGTTGTGAGCTGCATGAGAATCCCCCGCGTCTCTGATCAGGATGTCAATTCCCCGGTCAAAGCCCTGCAGCGCTTTCCATTACCTGCTTTATTTGAATCGACAGGTTGGACAACAGAGCTATGTGCACAATCGAGTCTCCGATACATCAAAGTCTGCCTGCAACCCTGACGTGACAGGCGGCCAAACCAGGTCATCGTGATGAGAACGGTAAACACAAGTGTGTGGTGTGTGTGTGTGTGTGTGTGTGTGTGTGTGTTCCTTACCTCCAGTGCCCGACAGGGCAGCTTTGGCACCGGCCAAAGTCAACAGTCCACCTGGTTTTAGGTGCAGAGCGGCGAGGTGGCCGGAGATAGTGGAGGTCCACACGCTCTGCTTCCACATCAGATCTGTGTTTTTGTACAAATCTAAGAGAGACGGGGAACTTTTTTTTAAATTTGCTGGTTTGTCATTTATCAAACATGCTTTTAAAGATGCATCATCTTATTTAGCTTCGGGCACAGACAGCCACATGAGAAGATCGATACCACTCGTGTGTCTGTCTGTTGTAAATATAAAGCTACAGCAGTTGGTTGGCTTAGCTTAGCTTAGCACAAAGAGTGGGTACAGCTAGCCTGGCTCTGTACAACAGCAACAAAATCTGCATCAGCGCCTCTAGAGCTCATGAATCAACACATTATACATATAATTTGCTTAATCCGTAGAAAAATCTAAATGGGGTTTGTATCAGATTATTTCTCGGCTTGGATCAGAATCGCACAAAGAAGAAATGTAAGTTTTACACTTCAACAGATTCAACAAACACGATATGTGATATTCAGTGAGCTTTAAAGGTGCTACTAGGTGGACTTGGTTACCTTTGGGCTGAGCCATGCTAGCTGTTCCAACTGTTTCCAGTCTTTATGCTAAGCTAAGCTAAACGTCCGCTTCTTAATTACCGTACAGTTTATTTAGGCTGAGTTTAATTTTGTGCATGAATGGCTGCAGGAGACAAGTAGCTGATGATTAATGTGACAGCAAACAAAAAAAGGTTGAAATCTCACCTTTGGAACTACAGCTTCCTCCCGCCCATCCTCCTGCCACGCACAAGATGGCATCCACTTTCTCCTCCCCGAGTAACTTGGCCACATCTGTCGTCACCTGCACAAAACGAGCAATAACTACCAACACCTTTTCATAAAGCTGAAATAAAAACACCAGCTGGAAATGTTTAACACACATTCTGCGCTGCGTTCAGGAAGGGAATTGGAGAAAAAAAACATTCACAGCAGGGGATGAATGAGTGATGATTACAGAGAGTTCATTTATAACAGTTATTGCAAAAAAGAAAATTGCAAGGACGTTCAATCATAAGGTGACAAAGACATGCATGGGGTATGTTCCAGAATTTTACAAAAATCATGTAAACTAGCTAAATAAAAACACAAATATATGTTAATACAATGAGAATATTAATAAATAATAAATGAACTACTGTATTTTAGATTTGTAGATGCATTGTCCAGGTTGTTGTCCCCGCTTTAACTGGATAAACCGGATACAAAATAAACTATTACAAGCCTCCAAATACATAAACTTGTATTGATTTATAAAATATAAAAATATAAAATATATCCAGTAATGTAAGATGTAAAAAAACAGCCAAACCAACAATATCTTGTTGAAAAATAATATATAGTTGTTAGATTCACGAACTTTTCTCCCTTCTTTTCAAATGTGACTTGAACGCAGCATTAGCATACAGTTGAGCAAAACCGATTAATCTAATTATAGATAATAGATATATAATTCATGATGCATACTGTCACGTGCAGCTCACCTGTCCTGCCTGCTCGGTGAAAGATTCACTCAACTTCACGACCACGTTCTCGTTCGCCTCCTCGTTTGCAGCCATGTCGATGCAAGCGACCCACTGTCAAACGTCACGAATAAAGAAACTACAGTCAGCGTGTCGTTCAGCGTTGTGTTAGCATTTAGCGATAGCATTGACTCCCACTCACCCATCCTTTGGATTTGAAGTGCTGGACACACGTTGCGCCCAGAGCTCCTCTTCCTCCGTAAACGATCACCCGGTTCCCAGCCATGTTTACGCGCTTGGTGAGTTGTGTGCAGCAGCGAGAGAGAGAGAGAGAGAGAGAAAGAGAGGAAGAGCTTCAGCTGAGCTCAGAGGGAGGAGGGGGGCGTTTCTCTCCGGTCAGGTCTAATGCTGCATTCATGGACGAACGGGAAAAAACATGATTACAAGAGGGCACCCTTGCATTTCAGACACAAGAAGGAGTAGGAATCTCGCCTAAACAGATTTACTAATCTTGAAACCTATTTTTTGTCACACTAAACTGGAGTAGAGTTCACAGAATCAATGTTTATCTGACTAATCTGCTACACTTGAAAATAAATGCCAGAATAATCTGAGCTGCTCTAACTGCAAATGAAGAATCCCAACAAGTAAACGTGGTTATCAATACTCTGAATTAAATATACGGCCAACAAAAGAGCATTAACTCAATTGTATTAGATGTATTAATATGGAGCTAAATCCAGGTCAAACGTTTTGATCATTTGAAAAAAGAAATCGAACCTGAAAGTTCAAGTTGTGGTCTTGAACATTGAAAAATACAGCAATGTATTCAAAATGAAAATAAGTGAATGAAAAGGGTTGAATATAATTTTGATTCAGTTCTGGAATTTTTTTGAATACATTTTTTATTTTTATTTTTCAGTTTCATACATATTTTGATATTTAAGTTGTTATATTTTTCAGTTTCAGATTATATATTTTCAGATTCAAATCTTTTTTTCACTTTCAGAGCGTTTTTTTCAGTTCAGACTTTTGACCCTGATCTAGCGTGGGGGGGGGGGGGGGGGGGGGGGCGTGTCATCAACTGAGAGGGGCGTGTCATCATGAGTGACAGCATAACAAAAGAAGGCTGAGGACCGTCCTCAACCACGTTGCCTTCAGGTAACGTGGGCACCGCGAGAATTATGATTCAACACTTTCTATACACCATATTCACGTGATTGGAAGTAAAAAGAAATTACGCTGGTGACAAAGTTCTGTTCAGCAAGTTGTTTTAGCCTCTACTTTGCACGAATCACAGTAAAAGAGCAATAAACTATGCCATAGTGATATATGGCATACCGCCCTGCTAGCTAATGTTAAACTGGGGTGGGTGAGCGGCTATGCTAACGAATTTCATTCCACAATGAATTTATAAATTCAAAAAAATATATTTTCAAAAAGACATTATGAAAAACATATGTATGTGCCCTGCATTAGTTTACTCCTGACAGAAGTGCTCACCTAAAGGTTTACTCCCTCTTGTGGCCAAATGGGTCAATAACGCTTGTCTTCGTTAGCATAGCCGCTGTCCCAGATATGTTTGGTCTGAGACCCTGAATGTTTACAACTTTTGGCTCCTCCCCTGTGCAGCAAGTACTCCCAATCAAAGTGAAGTCTCAAGCTTTTCATCCACTCTGACTTTATATCCATCCCACCCCCCCCCAGGACTGTCCCTTTCAAGATTCTTTACCATCTGTCTTTCATCGGCTGGCCGCTACAGGGCCATTCAAACCCCGGGCAATACATTCTCTGCAGTTTCATCACCACGAGTGACACCTTCCATTGATTAGTGCAGTTTTAAATAAAGGCACTTCACATTGATGTAAAATCCAATAAGGGTATAAAATAGTCCTGCTCATTGATTTGCAGCATCACTCACAATAACCTAATATATAAAGGGATATTAAAGGGATATCTTACACAGAATGCAAAATCTATGACTGGTTAACGCTAGTTTATACTTATTGTCTCACATGATAAATATTTGCCAAACATATTTTGATCTGCTTACAATCACACAAATATGCCTTTGTCAACTCCCATTGTTTCTCTGTTTTCATTTTTATGTGTGTCCGTATGGAGAAGCAGCATGTGGCAGCGACTTCTTTTGCAACATTTAACAAAAATGTGAAAAAGTTGTTGCTCTGTGTCTTTATTTACCCTTCATAATAACAGCTCTTGTTTTGATTTAACAATATTATAATTAATTAATAAACAATATTTCTGTAGTAGCTTACTAAAACTAATTACTGAGGGAGATGTTTTGTGATGCTCCTGTGAGACAGCATGCAGGAATAATATATTACAAGATCATTTGACAAAGGCCTGTGTGCCGCATTTGAATAACAACAATATTCTTGTTATTCAAATGCTTGTTATTCAAATGCTGAATAAAAGCCTGAGCTTGAACCCCTGAAGACATTAACCTTCAGCTAGAACAGGGGTGTCAAACTCATTTTCACTCGGGGGCCACATCAGCATCACGGTCGCCCTCAAAGGGCCGGTTGTAAATGTAAGACGGTGTAAATGTAAAATGTAAAATGTAAAATGACGTGGAGTACCGTAGAGTACTCCTAACATATTTAGTTTAGTTTCCCGGGATATCTGTGACTTCCACAACACGTACTTCCAGTTGTGTGATTTCTCCTCCGCCATTGTTTCCTGTTTCCTGTTGCAAAATGCATTCTGGGATATTTGGCTGTCCCAAGTACAGACAAGTCACCTCCGATGCATCCCCGGTAAAATGGGCGGAGCCACATCCGGGCATGAGGACCGTGCTTGGCTCGATGTGAACTTTGAATTGGAACAGTACTTGGGCTGAGACTGATGACGTTTCACAAGTCCACGAGTTTACAAGTACAGAGAAGTACGCATGTTGAGAAAGGTACGATTACTTGTTGGAAATCCTCTTTATGGGTTGCTGCATCTCCTGTCCACCTGTTGTGATCATTTTAATGTCGGCACACAGACAACATGCTATCTCATCACTTCGACTTTCTATCTCATAATTTCGACCATGGGGATATTTTTATTTTCACATCTAACTTTTAATGTTTGCTGGCAGATTCGCGGGCCACATAAAATGACGTGGCGGGCCGGATCCGGCCCGCGGGCCGGATGTTTGACACCCCTGAGCTAGAACCTCTACAGGTATGGACATGTGTTACGGGATAGTGTAGCAGTGATAAGCAGAAGGTCTTGCTAATTTATGAGTCACTTGTTGCAGCTCACTGTGGTGAAATAAGTACGAGCATCAGATCTCACAACTGGGTGAATTAGAACGAAAACCAGAAGGGCACTCAAGAGAGCACAGACCTGCAGCAAGGCCATGTCCTTCCCTCGCAATGTTAATGAAAATATGATGAATGGAAAATAATTCTTGAATCTGCCCCGTGATTCGTCTCATGCTCCAAAATGTAAGAGGTTCATCCTTGGCCCATGCTACATCCTTTCATTACGTTTAATTAAAATCAGGCCAGTAGTTCCTTTGTGCTCCTGCTGACAAACAGACAAACAATCACAGACTCGTGTGAGACATCCAATGAGAGTTGCTCACTTGTTGGAGGTTGACTATCTGTGTGTTTGCCTCTTAGCGGGTGACATCTCTCATGTCAGCCTCTGCCATCAGTGCACGAATGTGCCTCTGCCATCAGTGCACGAACTGTTGATATATATTCAAGTCCATATTCTTCTTTACGGTTTTGTCTTTGAGAAGGAACATAGAGTTCAGATGAGACGAATGAATGTGTGGCGGTGTTTTATCTCAACCATTTAGTATTCAAACAGTGAGCACCAGGTGCTGCTACAAGACTGTGTTGCTGATGACGCAGCACTGAGCTACAGCGTCCCATTATTTGTGCTGCTGTTCCATACATGCTGTTTGCCAACGCAGCGTGCCAACGAGACATCCCCAACTCTCATGAATAATACAGCAAGATGGCCTCGGCTCCCCCGCCACTGAAGCCCCCGATCTGTCACACTCACTGGATATGACACACACTCCTGCTAAGGGGAATAAATGCTTGGTTTGTCTAGTTTGACATCCACACACTCACACATGTCCAGTGTGAGAGAGACAAATACACTTTATTTTTTCAGTGCTGTAAACAAAAGTATTATATGAAACACACACACACACACACACACACACACACACACACATGCACATGCATTTTTCTTTTAGAGTGTGAGTTGAGGAGGCAGATGTATGAGAGATGGAAGTCAGTGAGCCTGACCGAGCTCGCTTCTCTTGGAGAGCTGGGTGATGTACGGAGGAACGCACCATAATTATGTCCCGCTGTCTGCTTCAGACCTTGGAGAGACATCCTGCAGGTTTCTGACAGTCGACAAACACAAAATTATAAGTACATCGCAGCAATCGGTGCCAGGTCGAGTATCTGTCAGCAGCTCAGCATCTCACAGCGCGACGGCACACAGTAATGACTACGGCGGCGGCGGCGGCGGCGGCTGGTGTACAAGTACCGGTTTGAGTGGAGGCGGCCACTCGGAGATACGATGACCCGATTGAAAGGTTGCTGGTTGGAAAGCAGGACCAGGAGCTGGAGAAACCCGGAGACCAGTGCTCCCAAGCTGGTTAGCATGGCAACGTCTTCCCACAAGCTGAAGGGGCTCATTGGTTTCTGTCTGAACTTCAGGTTTTTCTTTTGTCAAGTTTTTAAATGTTGTTGCAGATTGTTCTAACCTTTAATTGAATTGTGGGTTGGAGACAGAGTCTTGCAATTTTAGATGTAACATTATTGTCACCTGACGAATACAAATGAAATCAGTGAGTACAGGATATGTCCATCTCAGGTTTGGCCCTCATAAATCCAGTGAAGAAAACCTGCACTTAAGACTGAATACTGAAGAAGAACAAATGCCCAGTTTAACCTTTCAACAACATTATCAAAGACGCTCAAATTTTACACATTAACTTGCTAATGTCATGTCATTTTCTAACATTATTCCACTTGGCTGGCTTGTTTTAACCTTCCTCACCTTACCCGTAACCATGATGAGTGCTCCTTTACCCTCACGGTCTTTGTCATTACTCTGCCGTGCTCTTTATTTTGTTGTGTAATGCTGATTATGTGCATTCATCTCGGTTATGCAGCACTTTCTTTTTTTCCGGAATGACCCATGAAAACAAATAATCACAGTTCTGTTTGTAAGTGATCAAGCATTGTGATCTTTCATAAAGGTATTCCCCGTATCTTTGAGCACACTGTTGTCTTCAGAGGGGATTTATACTGTGTATAAATTCTGTAGCTGTACGAATAAAGCCATTACTCATACATTTGAATGCATACATTACTCACTGATTACTCCATTCACGACAAGGACTGGAGCTTAAACATTGAGATTGCTCTCCCTCAAACTGTTTCGTAAGGAAAGGTCAGGTTGTCTTTTGTTTAAGAGATAACGTTTTCCTTTTATAATATAGAAATGTAGCTTAACAATTGCGATGGATTGGTGCTAATGTAGGTTAAATGTTTGACAGATGTATTGCAAACACACGTAAAGATGGAGCTTGTACATGCTGCTAGTAGAAACATGAACAGACTCAGATGTAGGACATTGTGTACTTGCTGTTGATTTGGCTAGAAAATATTCAATAGCAAGAACACAACAGAGAGAAACTACTCTGAGCTGAATAGCACATTCACCAGCTAGAGTTACGGTGCTTTCTGTCAAAATGTGATTTCCCAAAAGAACTTAAAAAAGGGGACAGTGTGCACAGCCAAATCCAGCAGGATGCTCTCTATTCAATGTAATGGATTCTATGCTCGGCACGGAGGAGTAAAATGCACAACGACTGCACTTCATCAATGTGCAGAAGTCATTCACCATCAAGTCACTTCGTCACCACTCTGCAGAGTTATGGTACCTCACTGATACTCTTCTGAAGTCTGATTGATCAGCTTTGAAGAAAAGGTAATCCGGCCTCTCTGACTTTGTGATCGCAGCTGTTATGAAGATTTAGATTACAAATGGATCACAAATCAAAAGAAAACATCAACCTGTCTGTGTCTGAAGTCCACCAGAACAACTTCAAATGCTCTTTTACATGTTTTCTACAAGTCTGTGAACCTCTACTGGTGGGAAGGAGGACATCACTCCAGAGGATATTTGATGATGGTGGAGGGGAAAACAAACACACTGGTTCAAAATCCCATAATGTTTTAGATCTGGTGACTATGAAAGGTCAAAGATCATGCTATATCACTCATAGCATTATCATACCCGGTGATACTCATTGAGTCAGTTATTGATGTAGCATGTATCTACAACAAACAACACAAGTGCTTCACAATTCAAGACAAACACAAGGCGTGAAACACAGTCAAAATAGAAGAAGAGTGATACCTTTAAGAGATGAAAAATGAATCAATGTCCACAGAGTTGAGAGTTTTAAAAATAAAAAGTCACGTCAAAGGCACAGCGACCTTTAGTTACAAACCTGGATTGAGGAACATCAACATGCCCTAAAGGTTTTCTACTGACCGTTCAGAGCACTAAAAGTGATCCTGAAATAGATTCTGAATATGAATTTGAGATGATGGTAGTGAGTCAAAATAAATCATGTTAGTGATAGAGCAGCACTTTCAATAAACAGGTAGAAAACAAAGTTACAGTATATCTAGAGAAAAAATGTTTGATCACTGGACAAAGGTGATCACTTGCAATGTTTTGTGTTCATCAAACCTTCCTTTTGAGCAGACCAGTGGACCCAAAGTAAACCAGCAGATGCAACACACAAGTACGAACACATGTTAGTTTTTAGTTTGTGTCCCGTCTCCGTCTTTCCTGTTAAATGCCGACAGACGACGTCCCATAGGGAAAAGAAAGGAGCGCGCGGGTTGATCTGAAGGATTTAATTGAAGAAACATATCAACGCTGCTGTGTCCTCGTCGGAGAAAGAGACAAAATGGCAAACACATATAGTCAACATACATCCCGGTTGAACAGGATTTCAAATCTATTGGATCGTGGATCCTAAAGTGGGAGTTGCCATAGGACACTGACTTTGGCAACTCCCACTTTTGGATCCACTGTCCTATCGATTTAAAATCTGGTTGAACCAATTATCCAATGAGAATCGCTCACTTGTTGTAGGTTGACTATCTGTGTGTTTGCCTCTTAGTCTTCCTCCTCTTTGACTCAGATGAAGACACAGCAGTGTTGAGACGTTTAGTGTGTTTGCACATTTAAAAACACTGTAAGTCAGTCGTGTGCTCCAGGCCGTTCTTTTCCCTTCGACGTTTCCTGTTCGGAAGCTATACAGGAAACTCAGTTTAACTGTAGGTACAACATGTTTGTCACATATTTGTTTCTTTTTACTGAGCAGTCCTTTCCCACTCAGTGCATTCAATGAGCCAAAATCAATCTCGTGCTCTGAAATAATTAAGTTTCAACACTACGTCTTGTAAACAATAGCAGATCCTTTTTGATCTACAATTCACTGCATTTGCTTCCTGTCATTTCCTGTTGTTGTTGTTAAAACCTTGTAAAAATCAGTTAGCTTCGGCCTCCTTCTTTACCGCTCGCGAATGTTGTTGTTTTGGTCTCCAGCTGTGACAGCCAGCGCCGTCCAGCCAAATAGTTTGGACTGATTTCCTTCAATCTTGCCAGAGGACGCACTGTAGCTCCATCCCCTCCCCCGGGGTCTCTCTCTCGTGGACTTTGATGCTTTTGAGACATAAATCCTGGACAGCTTTTTCCGCTCATCCCCGAGCTGTGTCAAGCACCACTTTGTTGCCGTTTCAATTCTTCGTTTCATTGTGGCAGCTTCCAAAATGGGCGCTTGGAGAGTTTTCGGCCTGGTGCGAGTTTGTTGATTGCAGCGCTTTATGACTTGTAAATGTGTTTGGTGGCTGAGTGGCATGGAGTGGTTTGTTAATGGGAGCTTATCAAAGCAGTGGGCAGCAGGGGAGGAAAGAGACAGATAACAGGCGCAAGATAGAGAAGGAGCTGGATGGTTCCACTGCTGAGATACACACTCAGTTGTTTATTAGGACCATATAGCTACGACTAATACAGATCCAGTAAATCCGACATGCATGAAGGTTGTAATGTTCATTTTTTGCTTTGCTGTGTGATGATTTTGGTGGCTGTAGTTTGTGGTGTGTACTGCATTGTACTGAGAGATCAATTTATATCAGTAAGGGGAGGCTGAATTACAGAAACACAACTCTGTTTAATGCAATGCCGTTTAACGGCCCCACAAACTGCAAATCATGATTTAAAGGGGAGTAAAAATTGATTTAATTTTCCGCCTCATTCATCTTCATCTACACTTGTATCTTCAATATATAGCGGCAACATACCACATCTTGTTAATAATAACCTTTCTTGAATAAGCAATAAATTAGATTTCTTTATGTGACTGAACCTGACCTGCACTGACTGGAGAACTTTCCTCTTCAGCTTGCATTCCTTTGGTTGAGGATTTAGCACTTAGCACATTCGCTGTAGGTTTGAGTGCATGATCATCCTGCAGGGAAAATACTAAAAAAAACCTCCTTTTGTTTTCCTCGGCCAACACTAGATGTCCCCATGAGCATTTGATAGAACTGAACCCGCTCAGCCTGTGCCATAGCACCCTTCAGATGTTCGTGCATGGGCCTGTTTTCCTCTTCAAGCGCATATCATGTAGATGCAAGTGTGCAGACATCGCTAACGGGACGTAGAATACTAAGCGCCCAGGCTAAACGCAGGGCATTACATGGTGATGCGTCCCAGTGGCCTGTGGAGAAAGCATGAGCTCTGAAAACAGAAAACTGGTGTATTGTGGGGTCAGGTGATCAAAACAGAGAGGATTAGATGGGGAAGCTTCAGGGGTGTAACGTCTCGGATCTCACAGCAGCTCGCCCTAAAGTGGATTATGAAAGTGATATTGTTGTCCGATGTTTACGGGAGGGCGAGAGATGGGAGGAAAAAGAATCTGCTGGTAGACAGAGGACTGATGTAGACTAAACGTATAGCTCGCCCGGAGTAAGACTTCAGATCACTGTGGAGAAGAAATAAAAGTGTATCGTGGCAGGTGGAAGGAAGAGCTGCGAAGAGAGGTTTCACAGGAGGGCGAAGTTGTGATGAGAGAGAGATTGGAGGTGAAATCCCAGGGAATCACCGGCAGCTGTGCAGGTGCTCATTGAAGTCTCACTTTCATGGATGTGAGGAAACAATCAAAATGGAGTTGGGGAAGAATCGAGAGCGGGATTGATACATCTGTGCCAGGGACTTTGGGTTTAAAGATGGAGAAGGACTGGGAAGTAGAGTGCACCAGCAGATGTTCCCTTTTGTTGCTGTAGTTGAAATTAATTAAGCCCCCCCTCCCCCAAAACAAAAATCACAACAGTCTCCTCTTCTGCCCACCTGAATCTTCTGATTAACTTGTTTTGAAACACGAGATCGCCACATTTCAAGTTTCAGCAGGGGAGACAAGCTTTTATGAGCATATTCATCATTCCTCATGTGTTTTCTCTTCACTTTTCAACACTATTTCTTGGTTGATGAGGCTCATTTAATTTGTAATGATTAAGTGATGAAACCGAGGCTTATTTTAATTAAAGTTTGTAGAAGGATAAACAAAAAATGTGCTAGTGGAGTGATTTTACACATCAGCGGCGGCCACTGAGACGTAGCACAGTGTGTTCAGAGGAGGTGTTATGAGAAAAGTTTTCTGAGGCATAGTTCAGTCAACATCGAGCAACGCTGAAAGCAAGAAATGTCACCGTATTATTGCATTCTTCTTACTTCTCCACATAGAATCGATTTACTTGGAAAGAAGCAGCATGACTTTTGTGTGTGCAGTTTTTTCAAACCCTTGGTAGAAACACATTATATGGCTGTTTAGTGTGTTCTGTAAGAAAAGATGGAAAGCATATTATCAGACCTTGTTTGCTGTAAAAGCCACAAGCTACAGCACGGAAATAAAATGAATTCCACCAAGCCAAAGATACAAAGGGAACTTATCTTGCAAAGGTTTTTTCCGACTGACAAAACAAGATTTCGCATTTTTTTTGATGTTCTGTTCACAGTCAGAAACGGTAAAAAGATAACACCCTGGATTCTGACTGAGGTTTGACATTTGGAGACAAATATCACCAGAAATCAGCTTTGTTGATTCCGTTGTGCTGCATTCTGCAGTTTCAGACTCAAACTCAGAGACGCTGCAACAATGGTTAGAAATGAAATGACAACTAGAGTTAGAGTTTAGAATAAGTTGTAACACACCCACCATAGCAAGTAGTATTTCAGAGTATTTCAGTGTTTATAGCTCGTCCAGCTGTCCCAATGCAGCCACTAAAATCAATGAAGACTTCTTTAAGGGAATCTATAAAAATCTGCAACACGTGCATTGGATTGACTCAATTTAATCTGTATTTATTAAGCATTTACGTACAAAGATAAGTGCTGCTAATTTGATTCAGAAGATGTTTGATCATTACTTAATGATGAAAAAGGGGTGAGATATTCATCACGGATACTCCAGCGGTAACACTATTGCTCTATTCATGTGTAATTACACTAATCCTCTCTTTCCATAGAGGATATCTCAGTAGATTTATCTGTGACTATCTGTTTGAATCAACCGAATCAAACTGTGCTGATTCGCAATAAAATCAAAGTACGGCTGATTATCCTTTTGTATATATTAAAAACAAAATTGATGTTTCTGAGTCAACTCGGACGACAACGATCATTATTTATGCCATAACAAGTCACAACTTATTTCAAAAACAAGCAGTGATTAACAATGTTTGCTTTACTTACTATGTACAGTAAAGATAAAACAAGATGAGCAGCACCGATATGTTTTTGTAAAGACACCAGTAAGGCCGTAACGATTCAAGATGTTGAGTTCCATAATACTCCTTCGGTGTCAAATTTAGAACAATACTAATAACATCAATATCACGCTTTACACTCAGAAACTCAGCCGCAGGCAAATCCCAAAAGCTGCACGTGACAAACGAGCCAGTGTTCATTCACATCACTCACCGCTTCACGAGGCACATTTCTGCTTGTTCAGTACGAGGCTGCTGCTTCACTGTGTCCTGTCCAACTCTTTGCAGTTTCTCCAGGTTGTTCCACTGCTCAGTGTGTTCATCACCTATTTGGACGACCCAACTGCATAAACGTCACATGCAATGATGGACAAAGAGAAGAACATTTCTTGAGTTTTGAAGATCATTTCTAGAGATGTAAACAATGTTGTTGCCTGTCAGAGAGAAAGTAGACGTGAATGTAACACTGTCAATCATTTCTTTTGTGTTGAAAGAGTTGCTTGTAAGTATTTAAATCCAGACAATTTTGCCGTCAATTTATTTATTATTGTCTCTATTATTTCACTTCATTTTTCGTGGAGACTTGGCACAACTCCTCCTCTACAGGGTTTATATTGTAATGACAGATGGGATATATTATATATCGACATACAGGCGAAACATGTTCCGTAGACACAACCTCCGATCACGCGGACAAATCAGTGACAACATTCCTAGAAAGTGTTTGGACTCTCATCTTAATGTGAGCTCAGACACATTTTCAACCAGATTACTTTGTGAGCATTTTTAAAAACAGGATATCTCTGAATACTTGTACAATGTCCTGACACTGAATGACTGCTGTATGCTATATATCTGTTTTTAAGTCTTTTGTCTCAATGTGTGATGTTTTTTTGTTTGACGTTGTCATGCTTTTGTTTTTTTTATTTTTTTTATACATATCTTAAGAGGAAATTCTAGTTGTACGACCTTTTTACAGTTGAAATGTTGCATAAATCTAATTTGGGACCAGGTAGTATTCCAGCACAGAAAACTGCACACACAGCACGTACAGGGCAATGAACTGAAAGCCAGTAGAAGCAACGTTTTGCCCATGGGCTTCATGGTTATTCCACTCATAGATAGCCAGGTTTCATCCAAAGAGCAAGTCTGCATTTTTGGACAGAAATGGTGAATAAAAACGTCATTATCTGATGACAGTGTTGGATCGTACAATTAACATACAAAGTACCTAGAACCTTGAAGTACTTGAGTAAATTACTTTAGTTACATGCCACCAGTCCCCGATGATGCAGTCTTGGTCCATATCTCCAGAAGTATTTCTGTCAGATTGGTGGGTACGAACGTCTTCACAACACAAAGCGATGACGTCACTGAAGTTAGAAACATCACTGTGTCTCAAGGTACCAACTAATAATGTCATTTAAACATATTAACCTCTTTATTGCACCGATCACACATCAAAAGCAACGTAAAACCTGTTGAAAATCTTGCAGACCTCCAGTTTTTAACTCGTCAACTTGCTGCAGTGATGTGGAAGTGTACTCCAGGGTGTGTCGGTACGGCGTGACATCACTGTTACAGGTGTAGCGAGGAGCAGAGAGGAGTCCTCACGTCGGTTGCTTGTTGCCTTTGGTCTAATCCTCACCTCCCCTGCAGCAAAAGAAAAGGTACATAGGCTGTACAGCAAAGAGCTGCCATGTTCGCTTGCTCTGCATAATGAGATGTGATCACAATATGGACAGAATGCTGACATGCATATAAATCACAGATGTAAGGGCAAAGGCGTGATTGGATTGTTCATTAGCCTCGTGGGAAATCCAAATTCATTGCACTGCATGGAGAAAATCAGGTCTCAAAGGAGCTGTAATTAACATTCATAGCATTAATATAACATCAAACCACTATTTTCTATGTAAAGAGTAATGTCTACCTGAGCAGAGAATGAAGTGTGTGTTGTAGTCTGAGCTTCTCCTTGCTTAGTTGACATAGCCGGCCGGTTGCTTGTGGTTTTAGTGCTTGTGAGCAGTGAGCGTGTCTCACTGGGTAGCTTATGGCCGCCGCTCTGCTGTTTATGTTGATTTTAGAGATTTGCTGCATTTATGTTGTTACATTTGCCTCATGCCTTCATATATTTTGGTAGGATTTTAGGTTGCATACAATCTTCTATAGGTTTATACTCTTAATACATCGTCTATGCTCTATCCAAACACACTCCACTTACTATAGGAACACGTGATCATGCCAAATGTTAACGGGATCTATGAGATTGCATTCAAGTGGCCTGAACATGTCTTTTACTGTTTGTGTCTCATGCGGTTGTGTAGACATATTTAAATCTGTGACTACTTTGTTCGTCTCTCCATTCATAGATAACGCTTGTCCAGTTGCAATGCAAGACTTACCATTTCCACAAAGTTGTCTTGAAGCTCTCACTTTTTCTTCCTAGCAGTATATCTCATTCCTAGACCAGCTTCAAATCTGGACCGTGTCTTTTTATGTCAAGGAAATGTTTCATGTGTTTCATCCTGCTCAGTCCGATTTCATTCCACATCCTTTGGGAAACAATGCTTCGCTAAGAAGCACTTCAAAAGACTACAACACTCAGTTGCAGCGGCTACAAAAACACTTTTGATCAACGATGATCCACTTTTTTTTCGATCTGTGTCCTCTGAGGAAAACGTTTGGCAACATTATTTGAGCTGAGACGTTCAGAAAACACTTAAATGTTTGTGCAATCATAAGGATGTTAAATGTGCCAGAATAATCATGTTAATTACTTAACTGTCTGCTTCTTTGCCTTTATAGCATATCTTCCTAATTAGAATAAATAGTCAATTCTGTTGAGCACAGATTCAGTTCTCCATGAATCCTGGACTGCCGCCGCTGGCAGGATGAGTGTGGCAAACACTGTCCACCAATAGAAGTGGAGTGGGCCTGGACGCAGCATGGGGGCATGTCCTACTCGGAGGGCTGTTTGGGTTTCTAGCTTGTGATTAGAGCGAATGTGGACTCTGACCTCAGTCAGACACAAAAGCTTTCACTCAAAGTGCCGTGACTATTGCATTATGAATGCACCCGCAGAGTATTCCATCAGGACTGACTCAGCAAAGACTTCCACTCGCTTTTCAAAGTATCACTCTGTGCATAAATGCCGGGAGCTGGAAACAGTCGTGAGCGAGTCCTGCTGAAAGCATTCGAGAGCAGTAAAACACACGTTTTTTTAAAGGTGGCATTACTGTTCGTTGTTTTTACTACGTTAATATTTTGTAAATGCACCAATGGTCAACACTAAAGTATCGTGTCGATATCGAGGTATTTGGTAAAAAATTGACATCAATTCGCCTTCTTCCTCTACATTATAATGTGACTGTCTGAAGCTCGTTATTCAGCCAACGCTTCTGAAAGCTCTTTGTGCAGGAAAAAAAAACAACATTTAATGTGCCAGCTAAAATATGCATTAAGCAATAACTCAATAAATATTCTGATTCATCAATTAATAATCTAAAAGTCTCTCTTCAGTATTCAGGCAGAAAATGAAGATTTGTTTGAGAAATACATGTTGCAGCTACCAGTGAAAAGAAGAAATGAGAGGGCTCATTAGATGGGGAAACACTTGATCACAGCAGTCATTTCATCTTTCAGTAGACTAGAATGGGGTAACAATAAGTGGGAACAGAACATGATAAACATCTGTGTAAATGCTGAAAACAAGAAAACTATTATTAATATTGTTTTAATTGTGGTGAAAACCGGGTCAATGTGGTGGAGTCAATGTTGAAAACTGGGACATTTGAGTGTTTTACAGATATTTATCAGGACTTGGGACACCAGCTTGAAATCGTGACATCCCGCTGAACCTAGAAGGTCTGGTTAGAGCAGCTTATACAGAGGGTAGCCCGCTACAACGGTCGCAATGGCAACGGTACGCAGAAAGATGGCCGCCGCTCTTACCATACTGTTCCGTTGATTTGAATGGGTATATCCGTTCTACCCCATTCTATTCCTATGACTAGAGCCCATTATAATGACCACTGGAGCTTTGACCAGTGAAAGTTTAGCATGCATAAATTACTTCTGATTATTTAAAAAAAATCGAATGCCCAAGACCAATCTGTTGATTGACAAATAATTTCATCATCTTCACATACCTAAGGATCTGCTAACCAAAAAACCTGCTAAACCATAATCCACTCCCTGTGACTTATCATTATACGTTTGTAGCTATAGCCATCTTTTTTTTTCAAACATTGGAAATCTCATTCTACCAACGGAGCTCTTAAAGTCTTTTCGTCAGCTCCCAGAGAGCGCATGCAGGGGTGGTTCTCCAGCACAACTGCTGCATTAATTCACAGAGGTGAAATGGAAAGTCTCAGCTCTGGAAGACGGATCCAAACGAATGTCACTCTGTTCGAGTATAGAGGTCCGCAGAGTGGAGAGTGGGAGCCACATGCTTGGTCCTAATGCAGCAGTCGCAGCGAATGTGCACCGAGTTGACGTCGCAATCTGGAGCCGTGCACGCCGCCACCGAAGTTCAACCGATAATGGGATGTGAAACTGGTCACATATCACATCTGTGTGAGCAGGCTCCTGCTGACGCTCCCCTTACAATTTGTCACAATCTATTACAGTCTTCACCGCACACCGACACACACACACGCTGAATATGCTCACTGCCAATCTTTTCTGTAAAGGCACAAAAACATGAAAAAAATGACAGCTCACACGCACCAATTCATGCAAATAACTAAATTTGAACACACACACACACACACACACACACACACACACACACACACACACACACACACACACACACACACACACACACACACACACACACACAGAAGTGGACTTTCTACCACTCCACTGTGTGCAAACTTTCAAAACCAACACCCCCCCAAACTATTGTACTCTCAAACACGACAGCCAGCACACACAGACAAAATTAACTCCCAGCTTGAAAAACAAGATGCTACAACAAGCTGCAGAGACAAATTCCTTCCCCCCCCTCTTCTTTATTCAACGTGCAGCCCATTAATTGTCCGCGTGATAAATTACAGCCATCTCAGCAGCCCCCATGTGACATATACACTCGGGTTGTTTATAAGCACAGATGTGCCAATGTAATCTCTGGATTTGCAGGGAGAATGTCAAGGGAGAGCCCCCTCTTACTCGCCTTAATGAATCATGCTATAACTTAATTTTCAACGAGCAAAAACACATTGGGCATATGTGCTGACTGAGCGTGAGCGCGTGCATCATGTTTAATTATATGCATTGATGTGGCACTGGCTGTGTTACTTATGAGGCATGACGCTCATGACATGCTTTATCAGGATTTACATGAAAACATGTTTCTATGAGCTTGTGCTACGTTGTCATTATTGACTCTGCATTACACATCACAGCTATTAAATACATGCTATTCTATGACCAACACATTGGATGGAAGGTGGATGGGTCAAAGAAACGGTGATCTTTCAGCCTGGAGACCGCAGTTCATTCGTCATGTGAAACGAGAAGTCACATTGATGCTTTCATCACGTAACGTGCGTACTTCAGTAATCACACTTCCATAGTTATTTTAACCCAAACGACAATCTATTTCTAAACCTAACCAAGTAATTTCGTTGCCCAAACCTAATTTTTGTTTCCTGTGAAGACAGAGGTTTATTTTGAAAAGACCCTGTGCACGTAACGGGCAGCACTGTCATGTGTTGCTGGCTTACATACGAACCGTTGTGTGAGGATGCGTTGCTTAACTCGACTGGGATGACGAGTCACGTGACCACCGAGTGACAAGATTAGCGACTGATGTGACTCCAGTGGCTAAGGCCACTAACGACTCACGTCACCAAATGTCAAGATTTACTTCCAGTTGTGCCCGGGACATGAACAGTAGTCTCCTGGACTATAGGCCTGTGTTTGCTTGTGTGAACTATCTTACACTTTATACTAGGTCAGTTGCTCTGAGCGTGTAAAAAGAAGGCTGGTGTGTTTACATTACGTTAGGTGCAAGCTTGGTGCATCGCACGCAGGCTAACGGGTTGTCTTTGGCATCTTTTGTGTGTTAGAAAGGGTTCAGGAACACAATATGTAGTTGAAATGTTTACTGTGAGATGAGATAAACCTTTATTGACTCCCAGCATGAAATGATGTTGTTGGACAGAGAACAGATACATAGGGAAAGTAAAGTGAGAGGTAAAATAACAATAGAATAAATGTAGAACCTATACGAGAGCATTTAGACAGTAATGATATGAAGGTGGATGTAGGAAGAGGAAGACATGGGTTTGAAAGGGTCGGGGACAGGTGATGCCGGGGTGAAAGGCTTTTGTCTCCGCAGGTGAAATCATAGACGACAATAACGTTGCTTATCACAGCTTCGCAGACGACGTTCAGATTGACTTAGCTCTTTCACCAAGTGACTATGGTCCCTTGGTGAAAGAGCTTAGATCAAGTCAATAGCCGCATGCAATAAAATTTCCTTCAATTAAATAATGACGTGTCAGCTTTCTGTCTTGCTTCAGGTCATTTCAGGCTGTGGTTGTAGCACCCAAGAAGACTGTCCTCACCAGAAAACAACAGTTGGTTTTTGTTCAAATGCTTAAAATAACCTTTGTCTTCCTGACAAGTGACCTCTTATGGCAAATAGTGTCCGTCCTCTCCCACAAGCAAAAGAGGACGGAGGTTATTGGGCATACGAAGTGGCTGACTATCAATGCAGAACATGGTTTGCATCTTGCCTCTGTACTACATGTGACTAAGGACTTGTTTACCAGCTGAAAGTATCCTACTGCAACTGAATTTAGTCCTCTGCTCCTTCTGTCAAAATGCAGGTTAAATCCCTCAAAGGTGTTTGGTCCCTTGGTGAAGTTATTGTGTTTTTATTGACCATAAACACTTTTTTACAACCTGAACCAAGTCGCTTTAGTTGACAAAACTTGACCTTATGAGGTGCAAGATCAGAAGATGCTCATGTGAGTGACCCATACTGTAGAACGGTGACAAAAACAGTCAATTCACTTCTATTCAATTTATAATTTAGTCGAATTGAACGCTACTACAAGGAACTTTCATTTTGTTTTGATTTTATCAGAATCAGAATCAGAAACCGTTTATTGCCATCGTATGTTGAACATACAAGGAATTTGACATGACGGGAGGTGCGTAACATTTAACAACAATCAACAACGAGCAACAATGCAAAGTAGAAACAAATTTAATTTACAGAAAATATAAGATAAAGTGAAATATAAGATAAAGTGAAATATAAAATAAAGTGAAGTCGAGTGCCCATGTGGACGGAGGTGGTGTCATTTCTGAGCACCGGAGTCGCTTTCGAAAACCTCTCCCTTTACTGCAGCAGGGTCTGACACTCAGTCCTGGTTCTGTATGATTTCATCTGATTTTGCATAGAATCTGAGCCGGTGGCACTGATGACGAGCATTAAGAAGGTTCTATCGAGGCATCAGTGTGAATGCGAGAGTAATTTGGGGTTTTGCGGAATCATCCAACATTGACATTCTTGTCTCTTGATAGTCAGTTTTCACCCAAGTAGTACCGCCAGAAACCATTTTGTGTACGCGGGCTTTATGTTGTCATTAGAACGAATGTACGACAAAGGCTGGACACCTCTTCAACGTTTTACACTAATACATCCATTGTTTCAAACCCTGTTTATTCTAGTGTGGAGTCACAACTATCAGGTTACGGATTCGACTGAAACACTGATGAGTCAATAACTCATAATGACATGAATATGTCAGACATGGTTGCTTGTCTGAAAAGACGTTTGGCGGTCCGATCCCCGGCTCCTCCTGTCCGCATGTTGAGGTGAGCGGGACTCTGAACCCCAAGTTGCTCCCCGGGCGCTTTAGAGCAGCTCACCTCTCCTTAAGATCAGGATGGGTCACATTCAGGGGTGGAATTCCATTCAGCTGTGCTGTGTACCATTATAAAAAATAGTTGTTTAATAGTGTCGTGGCACACATTCGTAACAGAAACACAATACGCCAAGGGCAGCCTCCAGTGCAGTGCATAAATTGAGAGTCTTGAAGTTTTAATTGGAGACAGGAAAATTGATGTGAATGGAAACTAGGCAAAACAAAAGGCTAAACAGAAATAAATACATGAATAAATAATGATAAAATGCATAAATAGCTGCATTTGCAAATGAGACAAACACAACTTTTGATGCGCTGTAGATGTAGCACACATTCATGCATCATAAATAGTATCGACCTGATGCAAGTTATTTTAAGAGCAGTCATAGGGGCTACAAGTACTTGTCAAAATGAAAGATCTCTGTGTGCACAATGACTGTATGTTTAAACTGCTGGATGAATTGGATGTTTATAATTTGGCTTTGGGAGACGAGGAAGTTGTCTTTGTTTGCAATGTTATGTCATATGTAGAGTGTTGCTCTTTTCTTACAAAAAGTTAATTTAGTCAGTGATGGGATGCACAGAAAAGTACATTTTCGTGCATTAAGTGCGGCATACTTAAGTATTATTTTGAAGTACTACATTCCAGAAGGAAATAGTGAGATAGTGATATATGATATGAGTGTTCATTATCATTATTGACGCATTAACAATAAGCAGCATTTTAATGTTGTAGCTGGTCGAGGTGGAGCTGATTTTTACTTAATCTATAACAACACATATTTTATTTGATGATATTTTTGTGTGGAACATCTGAAACGGTCAATAGTATTACTACATGTCATATAAATAGTACAAAGTACAACATTTCCTCATGAAATGTTGTGGAGTTGAAGAAATTAACTAACTCAACAACTCGAGTAAATTAAATTGGTTACTTTCACTGACTCCTACTTAATAATATGAAAAAATATGTATTCTTATTTAAGGTTGATGTTCCTTTACATGGTCACCACAAAGATTTTGAATGAAATAAATATATGTAAGAGAATGTTGTTTGATTTTTAGCGGGCATCTTCCCCTCGTGATGATCACCTGGAGGTCATACAGCATAGTGAATAAAAAGAACATTTGTATTCACCACTCCGTCACTGGAGCACGCGCATCATGCATGCGTGTGCACGTGCAGTGAGTGTGTGGGGCAGCCTTAAAGAAACCCAACTCTTTCCCTTTTCCACCCCTCTTAGTCAAGGACAGTTTCGCTTCGCATTCCGCCTGTCAGTCTGCCCTCGTTGTGTTGCTTATACTGCCTACTACGGGATACTCGCGATTGGTTCATCCCGTCCCTCTCCTCCCTCCCTCCCGCGTGACTGTATGTAAATCCGGTCGGGACTCAGCCAGTAGGTGAGGTTGGGGCTGGCGGCTCCTGCCTCGGTGGCGCACACGAGACCCGAGAGCGGCCGAGGTGAGATCGCTGCACTGTCGGAGCTGTCCACTGCGCCGTAGTGCTGAACTCCACAGTCCCGCTGCTCTTCTTCCTCCGTCCTGCTCTGTCGGCTCTGCTGCACATTGGGGATATTTCGGGAAAGGATTAATTAACAACCTCCCCTTTGGCTGTTTGTAGGTGCAAACTTCTCCCGAGGACATCTCGCTCTCTTTCGCTCTCGCTCTCTCTACACACACACACACACACACACACACACATCGGGAATTACACTAACCGTGGATTTGACCGGAGCTCGAGATTATCACTAATAATAGTTTGTTGAGAAGTGTTGCTTCCTTCCGTTTGCCACTAATCTCGCTTGGATTATCTTCCTGGATGGTGTACGTCTGGACGCACAGGTAAAAAGAAAAATGTGTTTTTGTTTGTTGTGGAATCATTTTGTTAAAACCTATCCGACCACCGCTCCATCCCCGAAAAGTCCCTCTCTCTCTGTCTGACGCGCTATCAGGATGCAAGCTTAACCCTCATCATCGGTGAGGCGCCACAACTCTTGTCTAATAATCCACCAGGTCACTCTCTCCTCGACTCAGAGAGAAAAAAAAATAATATCTCCCGATCTGTCGCCTCAAGCGTTTACTGTTTCAATTGACTTGTCGCCAGGACCTGGAGGCTCAAATCAAGTGATATCAGGATATCTGAAGTTGAGATTACAGTTACTGTTATTCTGTCAGGAGCGCTGAAGCACAAACACGTCCCGTAACACAATCAATGTTTTTTTTGAAATGGCTGGAGACACGCCACAATGCCCAGAGCATTTAATTTATCCGCACACTTAGTGCGATATTTTTTTCCCCCTTGGCACGCTAATCCTTGAGTGACACCGTTAGCAGCAGAGGGATTATACTTTTGTTTTTCATCCTCAGTTTTGCGCCTGACTCATTTGGCAGTGTATTACAGGTTCCTGCGCCCGCCGGGGATGGTCCATTAATTGTGTTTATTGATGGTTTGCGAATGAAATCTGGGGTGTTGTTTTGAGGTTTTATCGCTGCGATGGTGCAGCAGATGGAGTAAGAGCTAACCTAAAGCCAGATTAAGTTCTGCCATCGATACGACTCCGATTTACAGGCTGAAATCCTTTGAAGAGGTCTCTGGTGGAGCCTCAGGACAAAAGATACAACAAATAGCCTACTATAAAGATAAAAACAACTAAACTAAAATGATTACCAAATAGATCTTTGTAAAAGATGGTAGAATGTAACTAAATAATTTACATTTACTAAAGTAGGTTGAGTTATTCACTGTTTCATATGTACTTTGACTCCATTACATTTAAAAAAGAATGTATTTGACACTTTACAAAACAAGTTATGCTTTGTGATTTATAGAAAATATGATGCGTTGTTATAAATGAAGCATCCCAGTGAATCAAATGTTTAGAATGAGCTTCACCTCGACAACAATGACAATTACACATTAATGATTGATTAATATAGTAGCATAATATAATAATATGATAGTGTGAAACTCACAGGGTTAATTATTCTGAATTCAATTATTTTACTTGAGTACATTTTTCAATACGGGACCTCTACTTGTACTTTTTGCCATGATTATTTAGGGCTTGCTGGAAATAAGCACCTATACTTTTATGAATTTGCATGCCGGGTGTTAGACTCCTGATTAGTGTGGTGACAATGTTATTGATATACAGTAATCTGTAAAAGGGACAAGACAAATTCCGAGCAGTCAGCATATTGTATTTCCTCCATCATTTTGACATTCTGCGTGATTTACCGGGCACACGGACACTAATGATGCCAGCACGTCTCTCTACTAATTGCAACAGTAATTGAAATTCCTGCAGAGGAAGTTTGAATGTTACATAAACCATGCACATTGAACGTTCAGCCAACTGTGAGCCTTAACAATCCAACTTCAACCCTTTTATTCCCACAATACATTCACTTTATCTGTGAAAGCTCTTTGAAACCACAAGATACAATCTATTTCCACTGGCACATTGGATGAATGAGCGGGTCTATTCTTCAAGGCTCCACTGACTAATTGAATCTCCATTCGAATTACGAACCAGCGACCAAGTATCATAGGCTATAAACTGTATATAGTGCAGAATAAAGCGTGAATACTTGACACATGTGCTAGTCTAGATAAAATATCATTCTGTTGAACGGGATATCGAAAGAGGGAAAAGACAATGCTATTTATTTATTTATTTTTATGAGCTTCCTGCACGGATATGCTACTGATTCACTCAGTTCACAGTTATCTTCAAACCCACAAGGACACCAACAAAGCCAAACAACAGCGTTTGCAATATTCTAACAGGAACCCCCCCCCCCCCACACCAATACCAGAAAAAGCTATTTTTCCCCCTTAGCTCAGATCCAATTAGACCATTTAACAACAGGTAGGCGATGGTGCCAGCTGAGCAGGTAGTGGTGTTAATGGAGCTGCTCTGCTTCCTCATTTCATTACAATGACTTTCTTCGAGCACCGCGGGGAGGCAAAGGCTTTTGAGTCGATATTTCTTTTCACTGGAAAGAAGAAAAATAATGCTCGGAAACTGATCAAAGCATTTCAGATTTGTGAGGAAAAGCACTTTGTGTGAAGGTATAATGGCAGCTGGTATTATTGAGGGGGGAGGGGGGGGGGGTGATTTGACAATGAAGCTGTAAGTTGAGGAGGACAATTGCTGAAAATGGCACCGTTTTACGATCTTCATGATAATCTCAGATGTCCCGGCAGATTCAAAAATCTTTACCAATAACACTCTGAGACGTTTTTACGGGGCTGTTTTAGAGAGCAAACTGGTTTTAAGAAGCACACTTTTCCCGATGTTACTTTTATGGCTTTCTGCACAGCTGTTAGGTACATCCGCAAATTCAGCAGCTCACTTTTCAATGCCGAGGCAGGTCCCAAAGGTTTTTCCATTCCACACCCCTATGATCATACACTAGTCCTTTTATGGCTACTGTACTGTCTATTTGAAGCTACCAGCGGTTTCTACTGGGTCGCTGAACAAACACGGGAGATGAAACAACTATACTGCAGCTCTACCAGCTTCCTCTGGGCTTCTTTGGGATCTATGAAATCCATTGTGTCAACATGTAAAGAACCATCATACCGCTACTGAAGTGAAATGTGAAGAAAGCATGATGGAATCAGGTGCCATACTGTGCAGGAATATAGTTTTATTTGGCTGTATCATTGCATTTAGCCAGTGAAAGGTACCGGAGGCCCCTGCAGATTGAGATTTACACACTTTTCACTTCAGAAAACTTTGATATTTAAAGAGTCAAACTTGGTATCATGCAAATGTTTTGGGTTTTATTTGCATATTTTAAGATAGCTGTTTTTAAAAAGTCTGCGTCCACTCCAATACGATTGAAGTAAATACACTGTCAGCAGTTTTTTATAGGAATTATTTCTTCTGTAGAAAGTAGTTACAAAAAAAACAGTTGTCTTGTCGAGTTTTTTAAAATTATCCACAGTAATGGGGATATTGTTCCTGAAAAGAGATCCTGCATGGATGTGTATCACTGGAGATGAGTCAGAAAATATTGTCCTTTGGAAAATACACTTATTGTTTTTGTGAGAGTCAGATGAGAAGATCAACACTACTCTCATGTTTGTGCCCAGAGCTGGACGGCGATTAGCCTAGTTTAAAACGGATAATCTGGCTCAATCCAAATTCCAAAAATACGTCTACCAGCTCTTCAAAAGCCCACTAGTTAATATGTTGTATCCACACACAGACAGAATGAGACTTAGTGTTTTTAGAGGAAGCTATGAAATGTAACAAGCAACACCTTGTCCGTCCACGCAGCACTTCTGTGTCGCCACTATTCGTCTGGCAACCTCGAGGAGATGACAGGACTCTGTGAAGTGAACACAGCTGTTCGCCAAAAGACGCTGTTGACTAAGACTAAGACAAAAAATAAGAAACGTTTTACATGCAGTAAAGTATGGAAACTGAGCGGTATCAATCCTTTACTCTGACTCAGGAGGAAAAAGAAAAAGCGTATATATCAAATTATTCCTTTTAATACTTCAAAAGGATCCATAGTTTGAATTCTGTCTTCGTTGAAAGAACTCACTTGAGTAGATTGTAGATGAATAGATTTTCTGGTTTCACCTTCACAACTTTTTAAATGCGCACATCAGTGATTTTTGTGGATCATGACTTTTTCCTTTCTGTAACCATCAGGCTTTCAATTTTGCAATTCAAAAGTCACATTTCACAAGGTCACACATAAAAACA
The DNA here is from genome assembly GCA_028022725.1 of Lycodopsis pacificus. Lineage (NCBI taxonomy): Eukaryota > Metazoa > Chordata > Actinopteri > Perciformes > Zoarcidae > Lycodopsis > Lycodopsis pacificus. The sequence continues at coordinate 5,981,611 of CM051689.1, forward strand.
ACCCAAACGAAAACATATTCAACGCTTGTGCTTGCTATGGAAATCAAAATTTCAAATGTGTGTCAAAATAGGTTTAGATACAACGACAGTAAACACGTTTCATCTCTCAGCAGCTCAAAACCCTAACCCACCTCAAGAATAACACTTCTAGCATTGCTCTCCCCTCTTCCCACTCAGAGCTAAGCTGCAACCGCCGCCAACTCCCATCTGCGTCTCTGTGTCTGTCTTTGTTGTTCCCCTCTCCGATATGTGGAGTCTTTATTGTGCAGTGGGCCCACACACATTGAGCCATCTTACCTCGCTGCCATGTTCAGGAGGCACTACCTCCTGACACTCTTGTGTCTCCTGGTAAGCAGGGGGTTCGTTTGATGAGGTAAAAACCTTTTTTTCCTTCATTGTTCTATTTATTTCCGATGTGCGAGCCAACCGTTGCTGAAAGCATGCAAAGAAAGAAACAGAAAACGTCGTTTGATCACATGTAGCAGTGACAGATGAGAGCGCTTAACAATATCATTTAGATTATATGTGCCTTTCTTTTATGATGTATGAAAAAGTCTGCTCTGTGCAGTGAAGTCAAACATTTTGCAATGGATTCCCCTTTTATTTCTCATTTTGCTTGGAAGATCAATCTCAGGCAACAGCATGAGGCTCCGTCGCCTGACTTTTCAAACGGCTCCAGACCTCTGATGCATGACCTCCACTCCACTCCACGTCTTGATTGAACTCCAAGTGGATTGTTAAATTGTTATTGTCATAACCCATTTCGTGCAGCACAGCAGAACAAGGCTTCCGTGGCTATACTTTCAAAGCCGAGGCCGGCGCGAAGCATCGAGACGACTCCTTCTCTCTGTCTCAGTGCTCTTTGGCAGATGGTCAGACCATAATAGAAGTTGCATAAACCTTAAGGGTCAGGGTCAACAGGCTCTAGGTTTATGCGCTAATCCTGTCAGTGTGCTGTGAGTGTGGCTTGAGGCCTTGTGAAATACGTCTCAGCAGGTGGGGTTAGTGGCGGTGCTGGTCTCTGAGATAACAATGCCATTGTTTGCCGTTTGTTGGAAGCGTGCGACACTTGGGGTGTCGGGTGTTGGTGGTCCGGCCATGCGTTGCATTTTAATGGCGTCTCAAGCCACAGTTCAGTGTTCACCGCCGCTGTGGCCAAGAGTTCCTCGCACAGTCCAGTCGATCAGATCAGTCCGATTGTGTAATGATTGTTCACAATGGGAGAGCCAATGTGCCTCTGCCAGGCCTTTTCCTGCAGAGTTGTAGCGACGACCTGCACCTCACGACATTTGAAATGGTCTATAAATTAAGCGGCTGTAAAAGAAAAGTCAAGGTCTTCCCTGCCGCGGCCTCGTATGTTCAGACTCCGGCGATCGTAAATGAATCAAATGTGGGCCGTATAACACACAAATCCTCGCTGTCGAACCTTTGTCACGCAGAACCTATAGGAGTCGCTGCACAAAACCTTCTGATGCGTGAAAGGAGTGTTAAATATTGTGGTTGTTGTGGTGCTCGCTCATATTAATTGTTAATAATTGTAGCTTTTTGGATGAATCCCAGGGTACAACCGGAGCTGATGGCACACAGTAGGCTGTTGATAATTCTCAGATGTCGTGCCAAGCGAGATGGAAATCCTGTGCGTGACAAAAGATATATTAGAATCACTTTTCAAAGCTGTGATAAATAATGTGCACTCTCTCTGAGGATGAATTAGTTTAAATTTCCATACAGTACAAACAGCCGGGGCTGGTCTCAGTGTGCTGTCTGGCATTTCTTAAGGACTGCCTGGCTGCATCAAAGATTAATTATATAGTCTGTGAGAATCTTAGAGCCTCTTTAAAAGGGCCAGCCAAAAACAAAGTCCCACAATTTCCCTGTTAAGTTTAAGTAGATTCTAGTGTTAGGAAAAGTTACTTTTATTCCCTTTAATTCGATTCAATCTACTTTCAAAACGTGCACTGCCAGTGTGTAGCTGGCTACTTTTTAAAGGCATTTTGATTCAAATTTCTAATAGAAACTGAACCAAAGGGAAATTAACAATGTCATTGACAAAAAAAAGTAAATTTAGCAGCTGTTCTTCGGCTTTCAATGTGATATGATCCTCTTCAGCTGTCAAGCTCTTTAAAGGAATAGTTTAATGTGAAGATCGGTACAACTCTCACGTCTCTGCAGTAAATATGAAGCTACCACTAGCAGCCGTTGGCACAACGAGTGGGAAAAAAGGTGGAAACAGCTGGCCTGAGGCGGATTTTGTTACCTTAGTTTGGACAGCGGCATGCAGCCAACATACCAAAACCAATGGCTTTGGAGATTCAACATTCATTCTTCACATTCTCAAAAAAACACATTTTCTCTGTACATCCTGAGAAAGGAAAAGGTGAAACGGCACATCCTGTTTGTGAGTTCAAAAAATAGTGTTTGAGTCCCTGCAGGATCGCTCAGCCGGTCTTAGTGCTCACTGACATCTCACCGTCCGTAACACAAAACATCCACAGTCCTGCTGAGAACAAAGCAAGCTGCTGAGTTAGAAACACATCAGAGGCTCATTAGCGTTCCAGTGATTGACCAGCTGAACCCCCGTTACCCTCACGGCTGTCTTAATGTCTTCGCTGCTGTAAATCCCCCCCCTCACCTCCTCTCATCGTGTGCACCGGTCCGACATGGTGGTTCCAACAGAAGTCCTTTCATATCCCATCTACAGCACCCCTGGCCACGCGGGACTCAAGGAGGGAATATACCTGCCTTGTTTTCTGCCGTTGAATTCTGGTGAAGCTCCACCTTTCTGAGTGTTGAGGGTCATTGAAATTCCACGTTTGATTTCAGAAGTTCCTCTGCCTGGATTTGGACCGCCTGCCAGGATTTAGAGCAGATTAACTTTGAAAGTGATTTCGCTCTCGGCTTCTGCAGTTGCTACCGGGGCAGAAAAATAACAGTTTCTCATCCACTATTTCCATCCTCACATTAACTGAATATTCTTAACGTGCAAAAGAGAATTGTGGTGTGAAAAGAGATGATTGACAGTCAAGTAGGCATAAATATAGAGGAGACCCAGCCCTCTATGCTATCTAATGACCCACACAACACAATAAACACACTCCCTGGATGCATTTGTGACGTTCCTCATTCAGCGGTAAAATGTAACTGTGGTGTACGAGGGGATTTAGTGGGGAGGCAAAACACGCCAAGTTCAAAGCTCAGTGTAATCACATTTTATGCGTTCGGATAGATATCTGAACGAAAGAGATAACAGCCTCATAAAAAGGATGGGGGATAATGAATTATGTCATCACAACATGCAGCCAACACATTTACACAAGGGCCTATCTCCTTCTTTATCTGCTATCTGGTGGCACTGGGATGCGCTGCTGTTATCCGCTTGGCATTTGGAGCTGTGCGTCCTGTCTAATGAGTCGGGGATATCGGAGCGGCGCTCTCCTAAAGGGTTCAGAAGCTGAGTTGTAGACGGCAAGTTGCTCCTTTGAAGTCCAGTGAAAGTGAGGGCTCACAAATCCTCACAAATTAATTATGTGTGGCAGTGGAGTCGGGCTTGTAAACGTACCATAGGGACTGAGGTGTGATTGATACGAGCGGTTTTGAATGATGAGACGAGTTTCTCTGAAACTCCTTTTTGCTGGTTTTCGACATAGTTAAAGGACCGTGCTGGTGTTTTTCCACGTTTTAGCAAATCAACCGCAAGGCATGCATCGTTATAGTTAACAATGACACACTTGGAAACAGAAGAACCACTTTTTTAACATGAAAGTAAGCTTCTAGGTGTTAGTGCGGTGACACAGGTGTGATTCTTCACTCACATCCCACCAGTCACGAAATTGTAGATTTTTTCCCCCTGATGACTTTATGGACTTCTTGTCCATGTTGGCATCACCCTGATTCACAAGTCATGCTGTCTGAAAATGAAAGCTGCAAGGGTGATCATTTGTCTATAAAGCCTGCGATGTCTATTGTAAACTTCTACTCATGCAGACGAGGTTCACAGAGCATGAAAGCAAACACCGTGCTTCACCACACACAGTCACAGCTGAGAGCTGCCCTGGATAACCACAGGTTTTATCAGCTAGCCACTGAGCAGCCCCACTGGAGCAGTTTGTGTGTTAAGTGCACCTCGACAGCAGGTAACGAGGTAGCAGCGAGTCAGTCACGCTCGGATTTATGCTTTCTTGTTTTGGAAGTTTCTCGGATCAAACTGGCTGATTGTTGACTTTCTCATGTAACGGCTTCCCTTCAAACACTTGAACTTAGTACCGTAACTTGGAACGTGGTTTGATGGTGGAGCACCTCATTGCTAGTTTTAAAGAAAAGTTTTGTTATCAATAGAAAAACTTAGATTAGTTGAACTCCTCTGCTTCACAACGCCACACAGAGTTATTAATAACAACTACATGTTATATATATACACAGATGAATACTAATTCATTAAGCTAACTCAATAATTAGGTTAATGAATTGGACCATTAGCATAACTGGTCATACTGAATACATCATGGTGATTATGGAGGGATGTTAGGCAGCTCGAGTGACACTTCTTTGGACGTGATCCAGAATATTTGAGAGATGATTAAGGCTGCGCCAGGTTTAGGCCCCGGCTTTTACAAGGCCTGTTCGGATTTGGCTCAACTATATGGACTCAATTTAAGCTCCAGAAAGAAATCCCCCTTTCTGAAAATTGCTCCTCAGATGAAAAGAAAGAAGGCAAAGCGGAAGGTTTTAAAGAGGGGCTCTTTTCAACTATTTCCTCATGCCGTAGCCACTATTGCTCATTATTTCTGCTATCAATAGCACAAACCAGGATGAAGCTATTTCATCCATTTGAACAGAAGGCCGCTGTTCAAGAGGCGTCTTCAAGGTGAGCTTGCGTTAGTTAATCTGTCATGAAAATACTGATTTCTTTCTTTCTGAAGTTAAAAGTAAAGCAAATCAAAAGGACCAGATTATAACTTCACAGGTGTTTCATTGATGCCAACTTAAGCGCCAATATCTTTGCTCTATACATCAGAGGGGACTCCTTAATAATTAAAACAGACTGGAGCATAAAGCTAAAGGTCACATATCAGTCCGTCTGTGTAGAGACATGAGCTAAAATATGTTTCACGTAAACGTGTCCTCCAAATATGGAGATCACAGGCAATTTAGAGGCTGCACACAAAGCAGAATCCACGTTCGCTGTCAGCAGATACAGCTGGCTGCACAGCTGGGCGTCTGCAGAGGAAGCGCTCTCGTAGCAAAAAGACGCGGCACATGCTCTCACCAAAACATCTGTCGCCGTGTCATTTGAGATGAATGGCCCGTGATTACACAATGATGGTCTTTGTGAGGACGAGGCCTCGAATTCTGGGTGCATCACAAGATTGTTCATGTTGTTCACATTTTTCTAAGACAAAGAAGTGATGATGAGATGAGTCATGTGAGAATTTGAAATGAATGAAAATAGAACTTCCTTCTGGTTCGGTTAAGTTAAAGAGCTGAGGCGCCTCCTCAAGCTGAAACCAGGAACTAACTCAGGGACTCAAAAGTTCTTGTGTTTGCGTTGCCTCAGAATATCAAGAATGGCGAGGAGGCAATTTAGTTGCACGTAGGTTAAAAGGGAGTTTGAACTCACAAGAAAGCCAAGGCAAAACGAAAAAACTCGACTTTCTACTCTGTTATGTTCATTTTATAATTAAAGTTGGGGAAGTCAATTATTTCATTTTAACTTACACATGAATAACAACAAAATAAATTCCCTCTACAGACAAACCATGTTCGCTTGCAGTCTGAATGAGTTCTGTACACAAGTTGTAACAACAACTACGAACTCCACCTGTCCTGCAGCAACTACGATCCAGCAACCAAAAGGTTGCTACGAACAAAATCCTTTCCATGACTTTTTATATTGTTCAAAGAAAACGTTTTACTCTGGATTGACAATTGATACCACAGGATTGTGACTCAGAGAATATCCTATTTGTGACAGATTTCAGGATCATTTGTGTCTCTAAGCACCTGGTTTATAGAAGACGTTTTATTTTCTGTCGAGAAATCCTCTGGCACACGGGAATTAATGCATTTTATGTTTCCAGCTGCTGCAACAGCTTGGAATAAACGGAGGGGCTGGCTAGTGATCATGTGCAGCGATAGTCACCATCAATAGACGCAAGCAGAACTTAAAACTTTATTGACAAAAGTCGTGTCAGATGTGACATTATTGGCCAGAAAATGTAATGGCGCAGAGCAGTGCCAAAATCCTACAACAATGATTACGTAGCTCCCAAGTTGTTGCCAAAAAACAAAGAAGGCAGATCAGCAGTGTTCTTATACTTTAATGCACAGTTGTAAAACACCAAAACAAGAATTATATTGTTATGTCCTTTACCATATCACTGTAAAAATGCATTTAATATATAGGTGCAAAAATCTCTACCTTCTCGGATTAACGGCTTTTCTTGTGCGGTTGACCAGTTTGTAGTTTCACAGTAGATATTTGGGGTTGAGCGCTTGGCCCAGGGGAGAAACTCAGCAGTATTTTCTGTAGGGAAAGATTTTTGCCCCTTTACTTCAAACGCCCGTTTCTTTGAGGTTATATGGGCTTCATATAAGATTACAACCTTACATTCACCAGCCAGCGTTTCTAACCTCTGGCCAAGTGCTGCCCCTTTTTATGAAGCCACTTTGCCATTTATTAACTGACTCACTGGCTGCAAGTCTTGCAGAAAGAAAATGGAGTATGGTCTGTTCCGAGTGAGTTTTTTTACTCCTCCAGAACCACCGGAACACTGGAGTGAAAGGCGTTTTTGTTTTCGCCTTATGCAAAACACTCTCAGCAAATCCTTTTCAAACCTCGAGTGTTTCATTTTCATGCATATCGCGAACGTCTGGACTACAGAGGCGGCTGATGCTTCATCGACGCACCAAAATGATGGCAAAGCAGCCGCAGTAGTATGTAAGGAAAAGCGATTCCTAGACACCATGCAGGGACATAACATGGGTACTATTGAAGATACTAATTTAGGCATGTATTACATTCAAAGTCATCCCTTTGTTCCTTTGTTGGATGGAACTGCTCTTTCTGAGAGATTGGCACAGCAATTTTTTGCATTTGTACGGGAGGAACAAGGACCAAACGGACGCGCTGCCCTCGGGGGAAGTCTGTCGCCTGTGGTTTTGGACGTGCTTTGAACTTGAAGGAGTCCTTTATCAGGGCACGGTGCTGCCGGGGATGTACGAGTAGGAGAAGTGCCACGATAACTCATGCCAAATAAGACATGCTGCAGCAGCAAACACACATAGCACACGCTCCAGTGTTCTCCAGATATCTCTGAGACAAGCTGTACTGCTCCCACCGAATTGATCTGTACATAGAAATACCGCTGAGCGTGCTTAAAGAGATCTGCCCACAGGAGGTCAGGAATGTGTCAGTGGAAGCATATGGCGAGAGAGAGGCGAGCAGAGCCGTTTATCTGCTGACTTCAAGTTCCGCTCCAGTGACCTCGCTCACAATTTGAATAATTTCAAACAAGCGTCTCTCGGAAAGCATTGGCTTACTGAGCAAACTGGGAGAACCAGTGCATCCCTGCTTGAGTTGAAAAAGGCCCGTGTGCCACAACAGCAATGCAACTTCCCAGATGTGCAGGTGGGCTTCATTTAATGGGCCTGGAGATGATTTTTGGAGCTTTGAAACGGTTAGATATGGAAAAAACACAATCAGATTCAAGTGCACACAACAGGAAACTACTTTGCCAAATTTGGAAATGGGCTGTGTTTGTCACTATGTTTTTGAAATGTATATTGTCGTCGAGGGCCAAAGCACAAAACCTCCTATCTGCAGAATTTTCTGATTGCCGGATTTCATTTTGGATGATGAGAACAAAGAAGGCTGTTCATATATTCAGTCTGTTTTAAAATAATCCCGCCCTTTATTGAAACTTAATTTAGAGCATCATTTTGGAGAACCTCTTCCAACTTGCACCAAAAGATGGAAAGATTGCAAAGATCCTATCTGCAAAATGATTCAGGCATTTTTCAGATAGGAGGTTTTGCTCTTCGGCCATCGATATATATGTTTACGCGACAACTGCGCCACTGCGCTGTGAAACACATTATTTCCAATGGCTTGCATGGCGCCACAAAGGCTTTTTTGCAGCATCTAGCAAAGCGTGGGTGTGGGATGTGCGCTGAACCCAGAAGAACCCGAGAGCGCAGCACCAACATGCGTCCTGTGCGAAAGGCGCTTCAGGGCTATTTGCACTGTTAGCTGCAAGGTTGAGAGCCATTGAGAGGCAATAGAAATGATTACAATATTTAAAAAATCTTAGACTCACTCATAGACAATAGATGATGAAAGTTGCATGTATTTCAGATGGAAAGTTGTCTGTTGCAATCCAGACAGAAAATAAACACACTTTGCGTTATCGAGGTAAAAGCTGAATGTAATGCCTTGGCTTTCTCTTTTCTTCATTTTATCCTCTTGTAGAATTGTTCAAAATTCTCAATTGGTCATGGCAAGTGAACAACATATTGTCTATTGTCCGGCTACTGTGGAAGTGTTGAGCAAGGCACTTAAGCGTTGATATACACAGTATGTCTGACTGTACTGGACCCGCTCCCTAATGTAATTCTGCAGGACCGGCTGACTTTGAAGCAGGGAGATTGCAGAAAAACCTCATGCATGCTCAGCAAAGTGGATAAATAACACTGAATGGAGAAAAAAGGAGAGATTTTTGTCCTGCTTTGACACTTTGCATTTCATATGATAGAAAGAAAATAGGATATACTGCCAAAGTGCTACAAAACAAGTTGCTGCCACAGGAATATGATGAGTGAAGCCTTTAAATGTCATTTCAACGCTTGACAGGTTTTAAAACAGTTTGCAAAAGAAAGCATAGACACAATTCAGAATAATACACTTTGAAATGTGTCCATCTTGCAGAACAGGCTTTGGTTTTTAAATCATCCGCAAGGGAAGCTCAAAGCATTGCTCATTGTCTCTCTATATCTGTCATCGGTTTGTCTTGTGGCAGCATGAGAAACGGGAATAAGATAAGCTAATGTGGCAGAAGCATGACCTTGTGTATCTTATAAACGGGGTATTGAGAACTTTAAATATGTGACACCCAGACTCACAACATCAAGTCTCATGCTTTGTGTTGAGAGTGTTTTAGCGCCGTGTTTGGCCATGGTCGGTTTAAAGAGCATGCATGTCTTTTTCAGCACTCTTCCTTCATTCACAGAGGATTAGTGCACTCACACTTGCTGTGCAGTAGAACCGCAGTGCACTATTCTGATTGAACAACTCATTGGAAAGCTTCATAAAGCAGTACACGGAGTATTTCAACTTCATAAATCACGAAGGGCGATGTCTGTAAACTACAGTCAAGCCCCTGGGACAGCCCCCCCCCCCCCCCACCACATAAGATTGCAACCCAAGTTATTTTTTCATTCATCTTATCTTTGTTTTTATTTCCTGTAAGTAAAATATAACAAGGAACTAGTGGTGGCTTGTGGAACTGATTGACTCTTTGGTAGTCAACCATTTGAACTATGATGAGTAGATATTGCTTCATTTTAGGATACAGTTTGAATTTTACTCTTTGACTCTGAACTCTCCTGTGTGTACTAAGGTCAACCCACCAGACATCAGAATTTTGTCAAACTCTGTGTGGATTCAACACTTTTGTGACCAGGTGTGCTTTACATCAAAATATTAAGGATTCATTGTAATGTCTTGTGAAGAGTGAGATTGTCATTGCTAGTTTGGAGATTTGAACCTGTAATTATTGCTGACACCTACAGTATTTCATGATATTGGATTATAGGATTTTAGAATTAATCTGAATCAGGCCTTTTTCTTTCAGTTTACTGAGAAATAAGTAAAATCTTTTGTTGTTGTGACAACTTTGCGGACTACATGGTAGCTAGCAGTGCAAAGCAGATGCTCGAGGGAAGCGTTGGCTGTTGTTGCTATAAACTCAACCACAGGGGTTGAAATATCTTAACTTGTAAGTTGTTTTATTGTTCACAATATGTTCTCCGTCTTGTTTAGAAATCATGAACTCAACTGAGGCTCATACAGTGCTGTTTAGAAAACAGAACAAACACAGTGTTCCCAGTAGACTATCAGCCATATTCAGAATTGAGAATTAGTTTAATTATATTTGAGACGAACTGACTATAATTAGAAAGCTGTAAATTGGAGAGGTATCAGCAAAAGGTCAGAATTACTCTAAGCTGACAATAATCACGTAGGAGAAGCGTATTCTTTAATTAAGGCTCTGTAGGGGAAAATAAAATGTATAGCGCGTTTTAATTATGTATTCCTGTTTTCCAGACTTATGACTTACCAAACATGCATGACAGCTGATAATAAATGACACAGTGTGCATGTATTCAGACCCAGTTAATTCCCAGCATGTTGCAGTCAGGTGATATGTAGACGTAGTATCTGTAAGATTGGGCTTCATAGACATTTCTGTTGTTATGCTCGCCCAGTGCGTTGACAGGCAAAAACCCGCTGAATGAGACAGATGGGGTGGGGGGGTTGGAGGAGAGCGGCTGTGAGCTTGTCAAGACATGATGCATTGTGTACGTAGTGGGAAATGGGTATTCTTCATTTGAAAGTCAATGCCAAAGCTTAGACGTGCTCCAGGGAATTTAAAACCTCGAGCCAAAGTTATGGTGACACTCCCTGGGGAAGTCCACACAAAACTTCCAGACTGTTTCTGTCTCCACTGCTTTCAAGGCGGATAAATAAGACTTGGACTACTCAAACATGGACCCTCTTACTCTCACACACAGTGACTTGTACTGTATGGCCTGTACACTTATATGACATGCACATACTAGAGCTGTCATTTACATTAAGAACCAATTTCCATAAAAGATATCTCATATTTTCCAACATTAATTTATTTAGCTTTTAGGCTTTTATTGGGTGAACTTTCACTTTGAATAACATAACTGAATGAGTAATACAATTAGTTTCCAGTTCATTATGTACACCTATATGCAGTCTAATCATAGAAATAGAATGTGAGTAGAACGGACATTGAACTTTTTCCACATTTGACCAGTACAAAAGAAAATGGCGATTGTCGTTTGTTGTTATGGTGACAACACACGTCAGTGGGGCCGTAAAGTGTTCTCTAGCTAGGCTGGCTAGTTAGCTACGTAGCTTGTCATTTTCCAGAACAGCTGGAACCAATAGACCCAGCGCTGCTGCTGAACAGCAGCCTGCTGTCCGTCTCGTTTTTCTGTAACCAGTGTAGCGTTAAATGTAGCGTTAACGCATAGTGGACTTAGCAAGCTAGCTAACTAGATAGCTGCAAGTTAGCATATTGAGTCCACCATGTTTTAATGCTACACTGGTTACAGAAAATAATAAAAACAAAGTCAAACAAAGCAATGTGCTTTCCTACGCTGTGACAAGTGTGCGGTTGAAGAATTAAATTTGCTGCTAGTTTTTGTCATTCCCGCAAAACCTCACCTCAGTGAGTCCAGGACTTGCTGGAAGTTGGTATAGTTTGTATGGATGTTGGCCCGCTACGATGGTAGCAATGCGAAAAGCTACACTAAAAAAATCCCACCTCCACCTTCAAGGTTATACTCCAGTTTTTGTTCGAACATTTTAGAGAGATGTTGATTAAATGTTAGTCTAATAATTCACTGTTGCCTCATTTCCATCTGTGTAATTTGTCATTGTGGCAGAAAGCTCTATTAACAGTGATGGTGCACAAAATGAAAAGAAAAATAGACCCAATGACAAGGAAATTAACTGGCCACAAAAACTGAAAACGAATTCTGGTGTGCAACAGGAATAATTTAATTTTGCATTATTCAATTACACAAAAAATACTTCTGCTCTCTTTTAATAGAGGAAAGCATAGTTTGCGGTTTAGGAACTGAACTCTGAGCTCCAAGTAAGGTTAATAATGAGTCGGTAGTTGAAAGAAGTACAACTGTAAAGTTATTTGTATTTGTTGAAGTTGTGACTGATCATAAAGAGCTAAATGTCTGCAAAGAGCTGCACTTTTATGACGCACTTAAACTTCTTAAAACTGTTCATATGTCTCTGACACAGCAGCCTGCAAAAGTTAGTCCATTAATAACCCATTTAACACTGGGACGCCCCAAATAAGTTGATTGATTGTGCTAGCAGATATGGTAATCCACCTAGTGTGGCTAAAAGACTGTGTTAGCAGAGAAGTGGAGCAGCAGCAGCTGCAGGCAGGGGTCCTACCTGGATCTGGAGAGTTTAGAAATGCATAGAGAATGAATGTGGTCACATTAAAGAGGCAATAAGTAAGATTTTTAGTGGCCCGTAGCGTAAAACGACCATTATGTCTGCAGGGGGTTGCTAAGGCGATTTACAGCGTTTTAACAATTACTTTGCCAGGTTCAGAGATCTTTTGAATTTCTCGACTCGTACTTTGGAATTAAAACTCCCTGCCCACTGGATTATCAAGGCCCGTTCAATGCCCCCTTCCTACTCGACAGACAGAGAAAGGAGTGAGGGAATGGTTGACGAGGCATTTAATTTACAAAGGCTAATGGCTTTGTTCTGAAGGAAAATCAGCTGAAGACCAGGGCTTAAAGCAGCATCATTATGCTGGCTAGTTGCATAGAACTTGTGCATACATTTCTTTGTAGATATTCCCTTTAAATATTTGTTCCAATTAGCTGCTTTATTTGTCTTGGTTGCGAAAATATGACTTTAATGTTTCTGTAAATGAAACGGGGTGAGGTGGATGGATGGGTACAGAAGCTGGTTTAATTCTACCGATTTTTTAAAATGTCAATGTTTTTAGGTTAAGCAAAACTCTGGAATATGGGCGTTGAATATGGCAGACAATTGTATGCACACCCAAGCTGTTGATGTTTGTTCTTCTAATTGAACATTTATATTGTCATCAGCATGAAACATATTCTGCGCCCAGTTTTTCCATATCTGTTCAACAAAAAACAAATATAAAAGGCTGGAGTTTCAAAGCACCAAATGTGTAGGGACTCTGCAGGCAGCTCGGAAAGGCAATAAAAGTCACAAAAATAAAGTTTCGGCGTTCCCTCTTCGTCCGGCACATCACAGCGTCAAGTTGCTCTGCCGGCACCACCTCCTGACCTCCGTTGAATAGCACGTGGGCCCGCGGAGCTGCCGCAACAAGTGCCGTTGTTGTCTGACCCAGTGTCACTCCAGAAGAACCAAGAAGCGGGGTCACCATCCTGCTGTCAGTCATCTCCTCCGCTGGAGGCTGATGAGCAGGCGCTGGTGGCTTGACACGGCTCAGACAGTGCAGCTCAGTGTTTGGGCGTGAAAATGCACAAGTCAAGTCGAGTCTAATTTATTTATAAAGCGCTTCTAACAAAGGGGATTTTTGCGACGTGATGCACAAAGAACTGAAGGCATAAATGCAGAGCGACGGCGAGGGATGCAAAATAAGAAGGAGCAAACACATTGCAGATTTGAACATAAAGCTTGTGTGCATGTGTATTTGTGTATGTGCGAGTGTTACACCGATCTGCATTTTTACTTTTTTGGACATCGCTGTTTCTGGGACACACACATTTTCACAGGGCATGTTTGTTTTCTTCACACAAACAGCGTTTTGTTTCATTCATGTTGTGCAAAGGTCAAACTCGTTTTTTCACATGGCACAATGAATTATTGAAAACAGTTATATCGGAGGGGGAAAGTGAATATCCTCGCTCTGTTAAATAAATATATTTGGGCTGCAGCTCCGTGAGGGTGTGAGGAAACTGTTTAAGACGTAATCTCACCGCTTCATCACAGTTGCTTGACTTAGACACTCAGACTAATTAATCCAAAGCCCTCACTTTAATTGCCTTAATATATTGGCTCTTTGTCTTCTTTATCTTGATTTTCTCATGACGTCTATTTCCCCTTAATTGATTCAAAAGGAGATCTAATCTCCACGCAGAGTGCGGGCATATATTGATAGCTTTAGTTTAAACCAACGACAGTTTTGCGTTTCCCATTGTCTACACTAATTACTGCAGACTTGATGTATTGTCTTGGCCAAACGGCATCGAACCTCCAGAGGTTTGGAGAAGAGCACTCACCTTTCTCGTTTGGTTTTTGACAGGAAAAGACCAATGAAGACAGCCGGATGGTGGTCGGCGGCAATTTTACTGTTGGGCCTCGCCGTGCTCGGCGCAGACGGGACACCCAACAGGGAGGGACTCAGGTCGCCGCTCTATCGACCAGTCGTGAGATTCCGACACAAGGTATTGATCGCCGCCCTTTTTCATTGGCCGTCCATATCGAGAGGCCTATGTGCTTTTGCCAAGTATGAAAGTAATTAGAGTGGCGCTTTTCTTCTTCTGTCAGATGACTCTCCTGTGGTTGTTGTCTTTATTCTGCCCACTGAAAAACACTGAATCATTATCCCTCCCTCTGTGCCAGGGGACTGTCTTTTCAAAGACAACATCGGATTAATCCGAGGCTCAGCTGAGCATCGATGAAAATGAGCTTTGAGTGAAGTGCGGAAGTTTGCATTTCATTTTAGCTCAGCGTTTAAGGTAAAAGATACAATTGAATGCTTATTGGCAGCGATACAGGGCACATCTGCTGCTTTTATTAGTCGCTTAGGCTGCATCTCAAGGAACAAGTTACATTTCCCCCCCTCTAAACTTGTAGCATTGTGTGGATCAATTAGCGTCAGACTGGGATAGAAAATGACTGTTTTGGCAGACGGGGACTTCAGGGGACATCAAAGTGTTTTGTCAAGAGGCATTAGTGGGATTGTTGTCCTTCAGTACACATTTCCCATAAGCCTCCTTTTCAATTGTTGTTCACTAGTAAACACTGTCATCTTCAGACTAAATATTGCATTTAGAATGTGTTCCAGCCAGCTTTAGTCACGTCTGCTTGGGAATGAAAAGCAAAGACAGTGGTAGTGAAGGGTGAGTGGGCTGAGAGCGAGATGGAGAGGGATACGGAGGAAACAGATGGGTAGGAGCGTCGCTGGACCGTATCGGAGTCAAGCGAGGAGCCGGGAGCGATGGGAAGCTGTTGAATCTACACAGTGGTCAAACACATTTTGACCTTTATAACAATATTTATATAGAGAGATGCTTTCCAAACACGTAGACCCCACAGATCAGCGATGTGAGAGGTCTGCTTCTTTCCATCCACAGCCACTCTGGAAATAGTGTGTGTAAAGGAAGTGAAGAGATATAAACTTCAATACCCAAAGAATCCTGTAATATGATCTCGGTAAACTGCAGAGATAGCACTTCTGCCAGACTGGGATGCTTTACACCAAAGGGAAGAGAGAGCGACAAACTGCCTGGACGGTCTTTAAAGGGCCAGATCACTGTTTTTCTACAGTTCATTTTGACTTGTGTCCCCTTCTATTAGCCTGGTTTGGAACCAGAATAATTGAAGTAATGTACAAGTAGCGGGAAGTTGACGAGAAGCTACAAAAATGATGTATGTGCTTTTCCACTCGAATGAAATGAATGTGCCTACCACTGTGATTACATCGCAGAGGAATGTCATTACAGCATCTGCATACCATTGCAATCCATCCTGTGAGAGGACAGAGGTAAACTCCGCTCATCTATCCTCTGTCACACGACGGCTGTGGAAATTTACAGCGGTTTGCTGAAAAATGGCCACATTGCCCAAAATACGTCATCAGCCCTTTTGTTGCTTCACAGAGTCTTCACCGCTGCCTGTCGGCTGGGTTGCTGAGAAGCTCGGGTCATCCACTTGTC
Organism: Lycodopsis pacificus; assembly: GCA_028022725.1. NCBI lineage: Eukaryota > Metazoa > Chordata > Actinopteri > Perciformes > Zoarcidae > Lycodopsis > Lycodopsis pacificus. The sequence continues at coordinate 5,997,337 of CM051689.1, forward strand.
AATACAGTTAAATGAGCAACATTAAACAACAATTGTTTTTCAAATTAGATATCCACAGATTGTAGAAAAACAACGGCAACATCTCGAGTTACAAAATGACAAATTATGAATTTCTTTAAAATGTAGTTTGCATCACATTTCTTTATTAAATTCCTCTGAATTTTACCAGTAATGGAATGTGATATTACAAACAAAATATTTTTTCTAAATGACATAATTCATTGAGTGCATTTTCCACATCTGCACAAAATGTGCCGATGGTCCTTTGAGCCCACTGCCACGAGCTGTGATCCGCCAGTGGCCGTGCTAATGCGATGCCTTTTCCCTCTCTTTGAAGGACAGCGCTTGACAAGGTTAACGGGATCGTACACGACCTTTTATAAGCTTTCCTCACAAAGACTTCAATCACGAGGAGGCACTCGGCCATAAACAGCTGGTCACATGGTCCACCCGTAATTCCCATGGTATTGTTTCAGAAATTCACTGTGAAATCCTCCGCATGGGGGTCGGGAAGAGGACACAGATCTCGGCCACCAGAATCCCGTCCTAATGATAATTCATCGTTTTGGGAATACCACTTTAAAAGTTACTGCTCTGTTCTATTACATTGAGATTTTATTTCATACAGTCGAGGTCTTTCACGACGAGTTTCACTGTAAGAGTGATGGAGAGACTGGCTGTGTAATAGCAGCGGCTATAGACTTGCTCCGCACGAGGGACAAAAGCAATTTCTGTGAGTTTGTCCCTCTGACGTCAAGCTGTTATGTCAGGACAAACAAAATGGAGGCAAGGGCAACTGTGTGAAGAGCCCCATCCATCCAGCACTGGCTTGGCCACATGGCAAATCTAGATTAACAGGGGATGAGAGAGCTAGAGAGAGAGAGAGAGAGAGAATGAGAGGGAGGGGGCCGGGCAAATGAGATTGAGATAAAGAGACATGGAATGGGAGAAATAACAAGAATACATCGTAAAATTCACAAGAGCTTAATGTACAGTAGCTGCAATAGACAATGTTTGGCTCAAATGTGACTGTCAGCATTACTTCCACCCTCCTCCTCCTCCTCCTCCTCCTCCTCCTCCTCAGCTGGTCAGTGTTAGCCCCAAGCCTTGTCAGTCATCTTGATGAGCTGTCTACTTTCAAATGGCAGCCAGCCGGAGGCTGAGGTAACCAGCTTCTGTAAAGTCTCCACAGGGGCTGATGAAGCAGACGCCGAATGGAGCCAATCTGCTGCAACAATAACAAGATGTCCATGCTGGTGTCAAACTGTTATGAAGTCTTTTCTGCTGCTTATTTTATGCTCTTCATTGTCTGGTTACTTTTTGATTCTTGTTGTTAATATGCAGACTTTTTTTGGGTCAATGAAAGGGTCGCTTTCAACGCACAACTCCTATTGGATACATGTGCTGGATGAAAAACAGCATGCAAAGTAAAATGGGACGTTGTCTGCAGATTTATATTTCAACGTGTGCTCATACAACGGTTCGTATGATATCTTGCAAAAAGTATCTCGTCTTTTTTGTGTGTGTTTCCCCTATGAAAGTCATTAACACGGACAAATCTCCGCTCGTTACATGCAAACAAATAAACGTCTGTCTTCACAGGAAACTACTTAGTTAGGTTTAGGCAACAAAATTACTTCTGAAAAAAAACCTACCTTACGCCAGTTACTGTACACGACAAATAAGTCATCGTTGATTTCTCGTTTCACATCGGGGAACGAACAGCTGTCTCCTGGCTGAAAGAACCGCTGGTTGTTGGACCCATCTACCTCTCTCCTCCCCCCCTTCCCCGTCTGTGCTTTTGCGGTTTTTATACTTCTTTATATCCGTTAATTACCTGGATAATATTTGACATAATTTCGTGTGATATCTACGATTTACGGAGCATTATTTCTCGTAGGTATAGCTACGAATGCCTGAAGACTTAAAAACTCTGCCATTCTCTGTGTAAGGATTTTTAAACCAATGTAACCTTTTTTTAATGATTGTGAAGTAAACGGCAGCATAACTGTGTTCACGTTACAAAGTAATCTACTTGGAACCTGCTTGTCCATGTCTTTGGTTTTCCAATTTTTGGTCCAGAGCCCTCTGCATCAGCACCTGTCACATTGAAATGAAATGAGGGAGCTGTGTAGTTTTCCCACCATCTATCGGTCTGAACATACAGATAGATTCAGCCTCGCTGATCGGCCGTCTTACTGTAAATTCAACTCTCTTGTCATACAGGCACGTTGCAATTTGCAGTTATATGTTTCAAGTTGAATTGGACTTGGAGGTGGATGGTGTGGAGGAGTGAGGGATGTGGGATCTGAAGCAGGAGAAGGAGAGGAAAAGGAGGAGGGGAGTGGCGGGAGGGCGGGGGGTGAGAGATAAAGCAAGAGAGAGATGTGGGCGGTCAGCCAGCCAGCTGTGACAGGGTCAGATGAACCTCAGGTTGTTCAGCTGGGTGCTTCATGGTCCCCAGAGTCTCGGGGCAGCAGAGACAGGCCCGCCAGTGGCCCTGGGGAAATCACTCTCTTCAAACAAATGAAGTGTGAACGCTGTCTGCCATATGCAAATAGGCCCCGTTTGACATCTTGCCTACCTGTAGCGCAATTCTGAATGTCACCTCCTCCAGAGGGACGAGGGATACGAAGAATGTCAGGGAGCCACAGGTGCTTTTTGTGATTACTAGGAAACAATATTTTGTAAAAAACCTCGAAAGATGATCATTATCTGGTCATGATGTTTAACTTGGTTGTCTTCTAAGTTTCATAATATCATTTCAACTTATTTTTTAAGCTTATGGTAAAGCCGGGGAAGTATAGTGTCTTTTCACCTGGAGGGATGTCTCCGGACATTAATGTCATTCGATGGTAAATAGCTGTGACTGGTTTGCCTCTGAATATGAAGGGGGTCATTCCAAACATATACGACTGCTATTCATCTTTTTTTAATCATTTTAGTGCTGAAACGGAAGGTTGATTAATTGACGAAACTATTTATCAAACAATCTGCTGCAATCTATTACCTGCTGAAGTAATCTATCAATCAAAAATGAGGCAAAACCTTCAAATGTCAATCTTCTCAAATGTAGGACTTTGGTGATTTTCTCTTTTCTACATTGTGCAAAATGAGAAGACAATCAATCAATCCATCTATTTAAAAGGTAATTGAGAGATAAACCAATTAGAGAATTGTCGCAACTAGAGCTGAACTATATCGGAAATTAATCAAATTGTGTTTAAAAAACAAAGTTTTTCGACCAATATTGAGATTGTAATTCAGTATATAATTAAAAAGAAAAGTTCTGTATCATTCATGATACACAAGTATTAAACCATTCTATATTATGACCAACACAACATTGGCTACAGTCAACATATAAACTGCTTCCATATAAGCTTTGTCTACGTGATGCAATGACATGAATAGATTCATTGACTAGAATAACATATATATATATATATATATATATATATATATATAAATACATTTTTTGAGTCAGATCTCTTGGATACTTATATGTAATAATAATTACATATATTATTATCCATACATGTCTTAAACACTTTAAATTCATTGCATTCTAAACTAATTGACTTTGACTCAAATCAAGCATGTTTAAATAAGAAAATACTGTTCCTTGCAAACCCAGGGTTTAATAAGTAATCTGCTATTTTCAGTAAGCAGTCACAGACCACTGTTCATTACTGACCGTAGACCTGTTGCATAATGCATCTTCTCTAGAACACCGCCGTGCTCGAGTTTGAATGCTCTGTACAAGAACAAGAAAGATGAGCTATGCAGATTTCACTGTAGAGAAATCAAATATGAATGCCTCTTTCTTTCTTCAGTATTCATGGTTTTGTGGAGAGCAGCTACTCAGAATAATAGTCCAGATAACGGCGTTTTCTACAACCGGCATCAATATGCATGCTCCAAAATGCAGCTGATTTTATAGTGCACCTATTGAAGTGGTCATGGTTATTTGCTCTTCTTTATGTGCTTCTACACTGTGATTTCCATTATTTCTGTCTTTCTTTGGTCAAACACAGTTTCGGTGAGCTGTGGGTGAGAAAAAAAAAATTGAACTGCAAATTTGTTCAAGTGGTGCAAGAAGCCTCAGAAGGCATAGAAGAAGAAAGTGAAAAGGATGAGTTTGATAGCAGACCCTAAAGGAAACATGTTTGAGTTCCATGGAGTGCTATAAGATATAGGAGTGGGGAATAATGTAAAATAAAAAATATATATAATTTGCAGGAGAAAAGGTTGCATACAAAATAATGAAATAAACTGAAAATATCCTAGAATATGTGAGAAATGCTGCCTTTCACTGAACCTTGAAAAAAAGACCAGTTGAAAGGATCATCATTGTGCATGTAAATGAGGCAAATTACCACTTACGGTAAAGGCATGTTAATATCTAACTTGTCAGTGCATCATTAGTCTCCATTCAAACAGACGACACTACGTTGAGTCAGACAAGTTATTGCTCTCAGAGTGAAAGCCTTTGACTCTAATGTCATGCCAGCGCTGACATATGATCTCCGTTGAACACCGACTGTTCTAAATAGTCTATAAAATACAATTTCTGTGGTAGAATCGGCAACGATTTCACTACCTCAGCTCAATGGAAACATGTTGTTGATGCAGTGATCTTGTCTTTTATCTTAACTCTGATCTCTTCTCCTCTTTTCTTTCTGCTCTTGTTCCTGCAGGATGGGATCCCTGATAGCTTGAGGATAAAGGGTGAGTTTCCGTCTCTCATTTCCTCCTCTTCCTAACTCTCCTAATGCAATTTACAGAACCAACGTTGTACATCATGTACGTTCGCCGTATTGGGCTGTTGTGTGATGGAGGCCACGGCATGACTCAAGCACATCTGCTAGTATCCTTTGGACTACCCATGTTTTAAATGATTCAAATGAGAGATCGGACCTCAACAATGTTTTATACATTCGTGTCTACCTTCTCTTCCCACAGCATTTTTTGTATCAGTTTTGCAGCAGTGTATTTGCCAGATATATAGTATATTTCAGTTAATAATAATGATTTTATTCATATAGCACCTTTAAAAACAAAGTTCACAGAGTGCTTTGACAGGCAAAGCAAAGCCAAAGCATGACACACATTATAACAACTGAAAGCCGAACAGTGGGCCAAACAAAAGCAAGACAAACTTTGCAAAATTTAAACACTGATCAAACAGTAAAACAAAACAAATCGATGCAACTAATACAAATACAAGAATAAAGAGAGAAAAAGCAAATAAATGCAGTAAAAAGACGGCATCACATAAGTGATGATAGTGGTTTTGTGCAATATACTTCTGTGTGTAAAGTCTAAAATAAGGTTTTGTGCTTTGGATCTTTGTAAATGTATATTAATATCTCAGTAATTAGTCAATTTATGGTAGTAGTAGGTCGTTTTTGTTATACTGTGTACACTAATATTTTCCTCAGTACAAGCTATGTGTTAAGAGTTACATTAACATTTTAACCGATAAAAATGAATCAGAACGATTACTTGACTTCAATTTTCTCAGGACACTCTTTGAATTCACTACTTACAGGGTTACAGGATACAGACAGTTACAGGGTAACAGCATTACAGGGCAGCATTTATTCACCAGTCTGAACTTACACGTACAGCTATACAGATATAACGTTACTGTTAACTTCATATTCACCGTCAGTCACACACTCATACACACACACACAGGGTCTCTCTCCCTTTTGGCACTGAGTTATTCCTTAAAGTAGTATAACACATTATAGTTAAAATCTAGTTAACATCTTAAACATACATAATTCCCCGTTGCTTAGGCCCGGCGGGGAGTCAATTTAGGGGCTTGTACACTGGCGGAAACCCTGAATTAATTATTGTTTTAGCTATAATTTACATCTACAGTGAAAATCTCCCTTCATACTAGTTCTCAAAATCTAAAAAAAGTGTTTTATTCCAAGCTCCCAAATATGTGAAGTGTTTGACTTTTCTTTATTTTAAATCATTGTAAAGTTGAATATCATTTTTTGACAAATTTAAAGTTATTTCAAAATGTCACCTTGGAAAACAACTGTGATGTTGTTATTATTCTAAACAATTTATTACTTTAAAACGTAATCAATAGATAGATTAACCCTTGTGTTGTCCTCCCGACTGCCATACACTTGTTGTCCTCTGGGGTCAAAAATGACCACCTGGTTTGACTGTTTTTAAAGCATATAGTATAAATTGTCAATCAATTCTGTTTTACACCTTTAGTCTTACTTCAGTCCAACACATTACCACAAATGTTTCTCTTCATTTTGGAATTTAGGGCCAATAGACCTTGTTTACATAAAAGTAGACCCTGTTTTTGAGTGAAAATACAATGAAACAATGAATTATTTTGACTTTATATAATTTTTTACTATTTGACTGATCACAGAGAGGTACTTATCAAAGTTTAGTGAGGATGCTGTCCTTGAATCATTTGAATTTTTCTAATGGCAGCACATAATAACACCTGTTGTCCTCTGGGGTCAAAAATGACCCCAGGACAACACAAGGGTTAATCATTAATGGACATGACCATTAGCTGCAGCTGTAGCTGGCACCATTATCCCCAACCAGCTTCATCTACCGGTGTGGTCCAAAGCAGGTGTGGACGCATTCATGCGCCATGGTCCTCTTGCTGTTTGACAGGTGCATCTCATCTGTCACCCTGTCACCTTTCTAATGTCTTCCCTGTCTCCTCCAAACAAGAGTCAATGTCAGGCAAAAGGTGATCTTTCTGTCCGACTCGTCTGCCACTAAGTGTCTGAAAGGGCCGCTAAATGGACGTCTCCCCATTTTTCTTCACCAGGGAAGGTCGAAGCAGTAATTGTAGAGGGTGCATTACCATAAAGGGCGGCCCCAGTTGTCTGCCGTGATTCACTTTAATGCGCTACGTAAGCCGAGAGGGGAGATCTCACTTTGGCCAGATTTCAGCAAACTCATTTCCAGCCCAGACAACGAGAAGGCAAGCGAACGGTTGAGAAAACCATAAATAATTCAAGCATCACCCCCGTACATTGGAGGCTTCTCATTATTACGCAACTGAGGTCAATTTCGCGTTAAAACGTCGATTTTACAAGCTGTGTCACCATCTAACTTTGGAATGGACATCTAGCAAGCCAAACTGAGGGGAGACACGGGAGAGAAAAGTTGCAAAAGCATCCCCGGTGGAGAAAAGGTAGAGGTTTAATTTGTGTTTTAGAACTCGAGCAGCGTACATTTGTTATGTTCTGTCTGTAACATAAAGCAACACCACAAGTCTCATGTCTTTTGCTCCCTTAAGATCAAAACCAGTTCGACCAGATAGTCTGTTTTATTTGGGTGGTGTATTTCCTCTCGGTCTTGTTCTGTACTCAAACACACATAATTGAATGTGTTCAATTGTCTGAGACTGTAATATTCCTTGGCCTGTGATGGACCGGCAACCTGGCCGATATTATACTCTCACATTTAATGTGGATGAGAAAACAAAAAAATAATTACAGATCGGGGGAACGCAGCGCCCTATAAACTCGAACTGAATGTCAGAGCGGAGGAGACAAAGACAGACAAATGCCAGCCGTTTTCCAGGATGCTCTGTAATTGGAGTCCCAGAACGAGCGTGCGCCACGCTAACCGGGCTTGTTATGCAGGCTGCAGCAAGACCGTGGGCCGCTGGTGAAATGCAATTTTACGGAACAAATAGACTGATTTAGCCATAAATATCTGATGGAGATAATCTTGCCTTCCTCATTACATGTAAATAATATCAGCGACGGCAACACTGCTATGAAGGATGACCTGTGCTGGTATGGTGTGCAAACAAGAGACTCTGCCGTTATTGCTGGTGTTTACAGACCATATTCAGTGTAGCAAAGCCCTGTTATTTCAACAAATGACACGTTTGTTTATGTTCTGCCTATATCAGGTTAAAGACGCTAAAATCTTTAACATTTATGAATCTTGAGTTTTGGTAGTAAGCAATGCACGGGAACTTGGCTTGGGTTTCGAGGAGTTGTAGCATTTATTCACCGATAAATAAACTGTACACACACTGCTACGTTCACAGCTATAACTAATTTCATACTCGTCGTCACACACACACACACACACTCTTTGTCTCTCTAGCAGACACTCGCTGACGTTATGTCGGGCTTTCAATACACTAGCGGAAACCTTACAGAGTATGGTAGACACCAATGTTCTTGTCGTCATGTTGATGTACAGGGATATTGGGTGCGGTTGTCTCAGAGTAGTTTAAAAAGTACGAGTACATGAGCACAGTATTGGACACGATTCCCAATACTGCTATGTGATTTTGTTGATATTTTGAATTCACCGATAATTCTTGGTGAGCCAGAAGTTAATTTTAATACTGGAGGAATCCAGCATTTTAATCAAGATTTTCATAACTGGAGGACATGCATGAACACGCAAAGGTCCATTGGGTAACCGGTGCAGACTTCTTCATGTATATAAGGCCACTGAAGAAAGATTTCCCCCGCGGACAGACTGCGATATCAGTCTCAAATAACAATCAAACTCCCTCGACTTTCCCCAACAATAATATGGTACAGCCTTTCAGGTCTGAACTCCGCAGAAGCGCAAACATCTTGTTTTGTTGCCTAGCACCAATGTTTATGTTTCTGTAATCTATGCCGCCTTCCATTCTTTCATTTACTGACATAATATATCAATTTGTATGCATAACAGCTGCCTCACCCCCACCAGACCCAAGCCTGTAGCCGAGCCACATTTGAATAATTCAGATGCTGCAAACACCAAGCTCTAAATTGTATATTAATTCTAAAATTACACACCACCCCCTGGGCCCGGGTTACACTTTTAATAACTCATCACAGAGCGCTGAATGCTGCGTTGCACTGCACTTTTTCTCACACCGAATTATTGGAAGACTCCTCGTTGTTACATCTAGCCTTTCACTATTTTGCTACAATTAAATTTGCAATGGCTTTCATACGGTAAGTCTTGATCAAGTAACTGTGGTTTCGCAGCGTGAGCAGTCTTTTTTTTCTGGGCGTGGAGAGAAGTCGTTTTTTAAAGAGAGGCTGTGGGACTGCACTGCACCATATGCGAGCGCCATTGACAGACTTAGATGAGTTGCAGAGTAAAAAAAAGAAAGAAAAAAAAAAAGCCGATAGGATTTTCCTTTTGAACTCCCACAGGAGTTCTCTTGCTAATTTTACAGGCCACTTATGCTCCTTGACCCACTAAGCCATAAGAGGACAGTTGTGTCTGGCCTAAATACTGTACAGTACAACTCTGTGACCTCCTGCGGGCAGAAAGCCGGCTATACCGTTCATGGTCACACTGCACTTCAGAGAGCTTTAGGCGGTGCTTTCACTGCAGGTCTTCACGCTCAGTTTTAAATTATTGCTCATATTTTCTGTAGATGACGGTTCAAATCCTTGGCTGTATAGCTCTTAAATGATCTGATCGCAATATGACCTGACAGCAATGTCAAAAACTAAAGATTAACATCACAATAGATTTGGTTGTTAACTCAACTTTCTCCAATTCTCTTTTTTTGGGATACATATTTTTATTGAAGGACTGATACAATACCGGTTCCATAATGCATTACATTACCCTCCATTTGAAAAATAAATTTAAAAAGGATTACCCTCACCCACCGTCCCTGAACGCACCTTGGTAGCTGAAGTGTTCACAATGCAGCATTTCACATTTTAGCAGCAGCACACCTCCAAGGCAACAGCCCACACATTTCTACAACATGTTAAATGGTCTAGCATACACTGAGTAGCATTGCATCAGCCTTCCTGTGAGGTAATCAATAAAGCAAGTCTGCAAATGCCTTCATCCAGTGGGTAGTTCTCTAAGACTCCATAAGTGTGACAAGAAAGGTTTCCATTTCAAGTCTGCATCTGGATGAACTGACCCTTTGATATACCAGATACAACTGAGAGCTATATTCCTTCTATCCTGTGGATGGTTTGACTAACGCAGCTGTCACTACCAACATTGATAATGTCTCCATTCAATTTATTTTCGCTGGTGTTGTGCATGCTGGTTTTAACGGTTTAGCACATCTTGACCAAAAGCCACGTTTCCATCAAGAATCTCTTGGTAATTTTAGTCAAGGAACTAAAAGGTTCCTTCAGTCCATTGTTTGCGTTTCTATAGCGGTCTAAAAAACCTGCGAAGACAAAAGGGGCAAATTAGTGCCCTGATGGATGAAAAAGCAACATGACATGGGACAAGGGCATTTACTGTAATTACAATTTAAAATGGGGCACTTCAGAAATGGAGACTTCTGTCAATCAATTTATTTGTCACATGAAACTGTACAAGGTAACGTTACAACCCCAGTGAAATGCAAACCCGTCAGCTCCTTCAATTAGTAAATTAACGTTAACGTTATTCACCACAAAGCACATGCCTCCTCTCGCTCTCCTAGAGTCCTCTGTTCTGTCAGATCGATATATAGAAAAGAGTCACGGTCGAATGGCGTTGTTCGATATTCTGGGATTTAGCCAAGTTTCACGGCCAGCACAGTTCCTGATGTTCTGTTGGAAGCTGATGCATGCACTGAGGTCATCCAATTGTTTTTTTCTCACTGCGGCGGCATTTCCTGCATAGTATTTACTGATGCACGTGGGATGTAATTAATAAAATGCAGAGGAGGAAAATGAAACTAACTGCGTCTGTCTCCACAGTTAATCATCTGTTATTCGTCTGATAATTATTTGTTAGCGCTTTAGGTCCAGGGGACCTAATTTAGACCCTCGTGCCTGCAGTTGGAACACAATGGTTTCCTCCAAAGCCTCATAGTCTGTGAGGAAAGGTGCTACGGTCGAAGAGGCTACAATCATTAATAATGTTATACTTGTGCGTTTTCTTCTATGACAAGTCAAAATACACCTGTCAACTGAATTAACTATCCCAATCTTCTCTGGCTTTTATGTGTTCACCCAAAGCTCAGTGTGCATCCTACATTTTTTTGATTTTTTAATAGTGTGATGAAGTCCAGCATAGTTCTCCGTTGTACCTGCTCGTTAACTGCACTTCCCTGGTGTCCCAGGTGAAAGTCAGTTCCTAATTAAATGTAAACCAGCAGGAATCTGCATCCTCTGAACCACGGTTTAGTACTCTATCAAATATTTCCTGCCTGGGCACAGACTTTAATGAACTAATCGTTCAAATGGTGTTTCTTTAAATGCCAATTAAATTGGATAGCTCCGCTGCGCTCATCCCAGGATACACATTTTCAACGGGAAGTTAGCTGTTTGACTGCCTTCGCTCTCTAGTTTGAAGTCAAAAATCCTTTTCAGCATCGGAAGAGCGCATCCACTTGAGTAATTTGGAACTGCTGTACTGAAAATGAATGGAAGAGTGATTTCCTGGACTTGATATTTGGTGTCTTTGAAAACCGAAAGAGCTTCAGACTTCAGTCCTGTTGTCAGTTCTGATGAAGGAAATTCACTGTTTTCTCCATAAAACCAAAAACCTTCTGAGCTACATCATTTATATTTAGTCAACCGACTAATTCCCACTTGTCTGTCTCCTGGAGATGGTTACTAATGCTAGTAAACATTGACTGATGGACTGTCCTAGGCCTTTTATGAGCCTTAGCGTAATATACTGTTCTGGCATGCAATTTATTTTCAGCTCTTTGAATGCTTAATGAACTCGCAAAAAAAAACGTTAAACTGCTTATTCGAAAATAATAACACGCACAAGGATAAAAAAAGAGAGTGATGGGTGTCATGACGATCATCAGTGCTGCCAAAGGAAGCATGACGTGCTGCACACTTAGCAAGATCAACAGTATTACCACCAACAGTCCTCTTCAGCGTATAAATGACTCCCAGGATGTTGATACCCATATTTTTTGGCAAACCATATTCCGAATATGTAGAATTAAATGGAGTGAGACAAATCTAATTGAGATTCATCAATACTTCTTCGTGATCTGCCCGAACCCGTGGTACTTACACTGGATAATGATGAAGGCTTGGCAATGGCAGTGCTTTTTTCCCCCCTCTGAAGGTCAACACAGTAATCATAAGAAGGAACATTAATGTATCTTGAAGGACAGTTTCTGTTCTCAGCCAAAATTTAATTTATTGTATTTTTTTTTTTAAATCCGAACGGCAGGACCGCATCAGTGTCCAAACACGAAATACCTCAGTGAGAGATGCACTTAGTGTTCACATAGAGATATTTCATTTTATTATACTCTACATTCTGTCCAAAATTAAAGTGACTTCTCTGTTTTGCAGCTTACAAAACAAGTAAAAACAAAATCTTAAAGAATTCTCCAAAGACCTTATCCGACTTTTCCCAGGAGCTTGACATAAATCGCCTCACAGCGGTGACGACAGCTTTAATATCTAAAACGGCTTTTTGTGGTAAATTTAAGAAGCATGAACATACCATATGAGTTAGAACAGCCAAGGCCGTAGTGTTTCTAACACACTCAGATTCAAGATTGCCTTGCAAAGCTGCTTTATTTGTTGCACTGTTTGCATGTAGAGCGACATAAAGAGATGATTTGACTGACAGTAGACTTTTGTCTCGTTGTGTGGTTTGGTTCTCAGCATGGGTTTAGCTCATCGCTGCAGTTGTGGGAGAAAAATAAATAAACAAAACTGCAATTTTTGTTTTCTTCATGTTCTTTCTTGTGCTGAAATCATAGCTGGTCTTTTAAGTGTTTCATCAATGAAAAAGAAATGTATTTTCCTTTTGTGTTTTTGTCAGACAGGAGCATTATGTGCTATTATCTTTTTACTATTCAGTTCATGTCCTGTTTTTTGGGGACTCTGGATTTTCTTCTCTATTGTCCCCGATTGAGTTTAAACTGTATAACCCTCTGAGGCCATATAACAAAAGCCTTGAGCTGTTTAACCTACGGCAGAGATAAAGAACCATATGAAGTTCATCGAAAAAAGATAAAAATAATCCCTCCTAATTGATTCGGGGCTAAGTGGAGAGCAGGGTCGTCCTTCAATCAGAGGATCGGCGGTTCGATCCCCGGCTCCGCTGGTCGCATGTCGATGTGTCCTTGAGCAAAACACTCTCCCCCAGAATTGCTCGCGTAGCTGTGCCTATGTTGTGTGAATGTGATAGTTTGATGGGCAGGTGGCGTGGTAAAGCATGGTCATATCCATCAGTTAGTGAACGGGTGAATGATGACAAGTAGGGTGAAAGCGCTTCGAGTGGTCGGAAAGACTAGAAAAGCGCAATACAAGTACAGTCCATTCACCATTACCATTGATTGCTGGTTCTTATTCATAAGTCTTGATCTTATGGTGTAAATTATTAGTTGTTTAGGACCACCTGTCAAAACAAAAAAACACAACAGAAAATATTTGTGTGGTCAAATATTGTCAACAGAACCGGACTGGAGTCCGTAAAGACGCAGCCTTTCTACTGTGAAAATGATTCTGCTCATTTGTTAACCTTCATACACTTCAGCATCACTTTGAACCTGGAGAGAACTCTTAATGCTTTCGACGAGAGCATTTAGCATTGAAGGTTGCAATTACTTTGAGGGGAGAGATTACATTTCAAACTAAACCTGTTCATTGTGTAATCAAATATGCCTTTGCTTAGATTTTCCTTTGTGTGTTCCCATTAGCATTCCTCAACAAAATGTCATCCTAAAGCTGGTCTGCATCATTGCTGCAAATGTACTTTACATTAAACTGACACTTAACTGAACTTAATCTGTGGAAAAAGACAAGTTGTTGCACATCCAACATTATATTGTATTCGTAATTGTGTCGTAATTCTGATTTGAGAGGAAAATCAAAGAGCTACATCCTCCAAATCCTCCACGCTAACCTAAATCCTTAAATTCATTATTCTTTAAAATCTCCTTACTTCTGTGAGAGATTACTCATTTATTAATTACCAATGTTTAATTAAAAATAACGATACATTAACACACATTCATCAGAGGAAGCATAAACATGGGAGAAGAGAAACTACCTGGTTTTCTGCTGTTTGCCAACCAACCAGACAGCTCACTGTAAAGTGAAGCAGTAATGGGAGAAGCGTGGGGTGCTTACAATTAGTCGTCAATCTCTGAAAAATGGGGTTGTTGGGGGAAACGCTCTCGGTGCTGCATCCCGATGTGGACAGAAGGAGAGGAGCCGGGCCCACGTTCAGTCATCGGGCGAGGGAATGAAACGGGACGGAAAGTTGCCAAGTGGCTGCCAGGTGCTCTCATATCCACTCTCTAGCACGTGCACTCAGCCACGGACCAGCACACACACACACACACACACACACACTGTAAGAGGGTGGAAGTAACACAGTTCTTTTGGTCTTGTTACTGCAATTGAATACATGTCGTTTCCTATTTTTTTATCATGACTGAAGCATTTGTACATCACATCTATTAAAGTTATATAACCTCGACAGTATAGGTCTTCTTTACAAAACAATTGAATACACATAACAACAATAAATATTGTAGCATCTGCTGAGGCACATTTATGTGTTGAATTTACTATCTCTTTTAACAGTGTATTGTAAAATCTGAAAAGAGAAAGTAACAAGCAACCCAATAAAAGCAGGTGCACATCAGAGTGATTGATGATTGTAGATTTATTTTTTCCATTGGCTGATATCTCGGCCACATTGTGTCCGAGAGCTTAAGTAATACAAAATAACATCTAGCTCAGTGGATGTTCAGAATTATTGTGTGAAAAATAGGAATTGTATTTTACATGCTAACAATGGGATAGGGTAGAGAGATTAGAGCTGATACATATATCTTTAAAACTAAATGGGATACAGCATTAGTACCAGCGTTGGGTTCGTCTGGATGTTCATCCAAATCCAGTATTGAATCAGTTCATCAAGATTTGAAATCCGTTCAGTCCCTAATCTAATCTAATCTAAAATAGAAGTTGTCTCTGTCTGTATGTATGTCTACGGGACACACATCCGTTCTGAACGGGCACGTTTGGAACTGGCACAGCTTTAGAGTTAAATTAAATTAGGTTTAGCTTTCAGCATTTGTAAGAAAGTAAACGTACAAATAACTCAGAGGTTCAATTAGCACCACATTTTGTTTGCTAAGAAGGCAGAAACGCAACAGTGATGAGAGGCAGCCTAATAAACTTCACAACTGATAGACACAATCTGCAGCATATATGTGCCGCAGTTGCCAATCAAATGAGCAATTAATATCACAACTGCTGTAGTAAATAACCTGTCATGAACAAATGTAAAACAGGTTACCCCAATCTCCCAGCAACAGACTTCAGTCTGACTGGTTTTAAACAGTCTATAGACCTGATCTACACGATGGAGTGATGTGTTGTTGACTGGAGCTAACGTTAGCCAAGCTGCTGGAAACAGATGCTCAGAACATTTGTCCCGATATTGTAGAACGCACATGTAGTTAGAGTTTCAGCCTAGCGTTATTCGTGAAGAGCTTCCGTTCAAGATGCTAGTTCGGCGTAAGCGTGACCCCTCAGGAAGCTAAGCTGCACAGCTGCTGGGCTTTGGCAGTGTTACTGTATACCAGGGTAAGGCTGAAACATTTCCTCAAGTAACTCGATTATACAAATCATCGATGCAAATTCTTTAATCCCCTTCTACTCGTCCACACCGGGTTTGTGTTGGCGCTAATCAACGATAGGCCGACTGAAGGTGGACACAAGGGCTGTCACAAGCAATCCCAAAACACCTATTGGCATTGGTTTGTAGGTATTATTGTGTATTGCTTATGGACAGCATGCACCTGAAGGAGAGAAACAGAGCGAGGCAGACACACTCATTTATGGCATCACAACTGATAAAATGATAGACTTCATTTTATTTGTAATGGTGGATGTAGCTTCTGTAATGGGGTTTTTCAATATTGTCCTAAATACACACCATCTGCTTTCTATGATACTGTATTGATGGGATGTATTGCACGCTTTGGGGTTATTTTGTGTTTAGTCTTCTTCCAGCTACCAAAGCAGTATATATATATATATATATATATATATATATATATATATATATATATATATATATATATATATATATATATATATATATATATATATATAGGTATTTTATTCACTTGCCAGTCTGCCACCACTACCGCATATCATCTCCATTCAGCACGGACATGTCGGTACCAAGTAACGCTACACAATGTGCTCTCCGGAGAGAGAGAAAGCGAGCGTGTATTACGATGAATATGAAGTTTATGGTAGCTGTGAATGTAGCAGTTCAGTGTAGAGTATGAGCTAGAGCGGGTGAATAAATGCAACTCCTCAAGATCCAAGCCAAATGTATGTCTTGCTTGCCATCTGTTGATTTAATTGAAAGTGTAAGTTTTCCACGTCTTCAGTTTAGGCTCACTTAAGGTGGACACGATGTCCTACATTAGTCTTTGCTAATTTAAAAAAAGAAGAAGATACAAGTAAACAATTGGTATTTTGCCAACCAGGAGTCACAGAAACAAGACTGTAAGGTCAACTCACTACTTCTTTTCTGAGCCATCTCTCATGGTCTTCATCTGCAAATTGAAGCAAAGTTTGCTCAGTTATTATGGATTGGTCTCAGTTGTCATCACATGACCTTAACATGGGAAGATGATGTTTAGGCCGATGTTTAGGGAAGATGATGTTGAGGCCGAAAAGAACGCATTACTGTTGGCAGGAGGCAATATTAATGTTCTAAATTTAGTACCTTCAGATAATGCTTCTCCCTCTTGGATCAGTGTGAAAAGTGAATTTGTTCCGATTCAAATTTGTAATAAAATAAATGATAAAAACGTCCTTAATGATTGGTTGGGTACTTTTAATGGTAACGGTGTAGTTCACGGTCATGGTTATTAATATATTCTTGAACCATTGATAAGCCGGAGAACGTTCCGCATGCAGTATATAGTTTATTTGTATTTACAGTGTGTCCTTCCTACTCTGCAAAGTAGTTTGTGATGAATGTGTCAGACAGCTTTTTATGAATAAATTGGACGTGACTTGATTTGGTTGTTGTGTTAGATTTGTCGAACACCCAGCAAAGTCTATTTGTGTGCCGTCAGTCGCGTTTCTAGAGAGCTACAAGATGGATGTTCAGTTGTAAACACCTTGCTATCTGCCTCCTTTACCTGAACTGAAAATGTCCATGTCGTTTTTAGAAATGTAATACATTACCCCCTCGCTGTATTTCAATTGTAGTGATAATTCGGGGCACACGGGAGTATTTTGTGCTGCTACTCCTGTCGACACGTTGCAACTTTGACCTTTGCACTTTTTAACTGTGGCATGTTTTACTGTTCAGGAGGAAATTGCATTTCACTGTTTAGTCATCTTGTGTAAGAAGTAAATGTGTGAAAATGTGAATGCAAAGACCTTTCCTTCATTTTCAGTTAGTAAGCAGAGATGCAGGGTGAGCTGGCAAGGTTTCAGATCAGCAGGTTTGAAGAGCTCAGATTTCATTAAAAAAAGGAAGAGGCCTTCTCTTTTATTAATTAGGTGCCCTCTGTTTGGTACAGTTCATTTATCAGACAAAACAAAAATGACAAAAGGAAGGGCCACATCGATTAAAAGCAAAACGCTATCCGATCCAATCATGCTACAGTATGAAACTATAGGCTAAAATAACATACATGCACCTACAGTCACATGTTTAGTTACTATTCACTAGAGAAGTGTGCACTTGCTAAATATAAGACATACCATGACACATTTTCTCATGACTTTCCCCGTGCTTTGCATTTGAGAGGAAGGACTATGGGACGGACTCATTGAGGTGGAAGGGAAGTCATCAATGTTTTAAACATAGTGGGTTACTTTGCTCCAAAGGGTTGAAAAAGCTCTTATGCCTCAAATAGCTTCTCATAAAATGTTCACGAGTTCTTTATGCCACCAGGAGCAAAAGTGTTTCCCGGTGCTGCAATTAGCATATTAGGAGGGAAGGAGAGGAGGTGCATTTCAGCAGGTGATAACACAACACCTCCGTACCGTTGCTGATGGATACAAGGTCTTTTAACAGGTCTACTCCTTGAAGACAGAGATCTTTGACTTGGTGTGCCTAAGGATAACGCAGCTACAACTCGCTGCTTTTCTGACTTGTAATGCCGCAACAATTTTTAATCATGAAAGGATCTTTGCCAAGAATACGTACGGTAAAGTTGCTGCATACATCTCCATATTTCAAAACGGTGGAGCTTTCTAAATTGACAGCTGAATATATGTGAAAGTGCTAGTTATGCTCATTTACACTTGCATACATGACAATTTCCATTAGACACGGAGCTGCACAGTTTCAAACCTGGTGGTGGTGGCACATTTTGATTTAACCCTCGAGTAGCATCTCAAAGTAAAATGTGGAAGTCAGAAAAATGGCTCTCAAGTTTAATTTTAATACAGGATGAATCATTTGGCAGTGTAGTTGTTTCTGGGCACAACCTTGAATCGATCATTGAACAAAACAAAATGAATCATTTTCAAATATTTTCCAAAGAAAAATGTAAGAAACATTTTTCGCCTGCTATGTAGTACAGACACCAATTTGAGTTATCTTAAATATTAAGCAAAGAATCTCTATCTGTGTGTGTATGTGTGTGTGTGTCCTTTGCATATCTCAAGATCCTTTCATCCGATCTACTGCACACTTGGTGGGTGTATTGCTGGGGACCCAAGGACGTGCAGTGTTGAAGTTGTTGCAAATAGGATATGTGACATGTTCAATGTTAATAAACTTTGAATAAAAACGTGAACAGAGCTTCAGGGCTCTGCACAGTGCTCATTGACAGCAGTAAGGCCGTCCTCGACCAAAGAAATTCTTAGTCGACTTAACTCTACGATTTTGTCGGATAATCGATTAGTGGATTCATACGACAGATCTCTACAATTGAGTTTTAATAAGTGATTTAGCATAAGAAAATGACTAATCCACTGAAGAAATCTTCGTCGACTAAGACCAAAATGATCGATTCGTCAACGTATCGACTAAAATGTGGCAGCCCTTAACGGCAGTTCAATTTTGCTGCTGGATGCTGGATATACTACAAACAAACTCTTCTTCACTTCCCTGATGTCAACGATCAATGAACGGTTCATCGAGAACACTGCAAACAGCATTTAGGGGGGCCAAGCAATCGGCTCGCTCCAAACGGACACGTGTCGTGAACAGCCACAAGCTCCGAACAGGCAACGCTGACAACGCTGCAAGCAGCGATACAGGAGTCCAACAATCCGCTCATTCTGATGCCGATTATAGAAGCGCCCCTCATATGCATTGCACTAGTAACCTCATTTACTCATTGTCTGGTTATTCAAAAGACATTTTGAAGGCTACAGGTCTACTGAAGTTCCTCTCGGTAGAACTTGTTCCCTTATTGCAAGTCTAAGATGAAATCTACAAGGTTGTGCATGAATAACAACTCAAGCTGGGTGAAAATGAATCAGGCTTCAAGACATTTAATTGCATTCGCCATTAATATGTCACAAATAATAAATTCACGGTCAACAAATATGCAACATTCGGGAGCTTGCTGTTTCTGAGACTCTGCTAATGGTCACGGTTTATTTCAGTCACTGTGGGAGAAAACCCGACGTGACGGCAGATCATATGCATACATTCAACTTTTTCTTTGCATGACAAAGGCTTTGCTAAAAATGCACTTAACTGCTGCTGTAGATGCTTGTGTATTCCAGTGTTCGCAGCTCTGCACACGGCCCTTATGTACCTGCTCAACGTCTGCTGTGACTTTCAAAGAAGTTAAACGAGCCATGTGTCAGCCGGTGTACGGGAATGTGACATTGTTTGTGTGCCATGTAAAGTTTTAGCATTGTTTTAGTCGTTGTATTTTTCTGATTTGCATCCCCTTGTACTCGTTCAAGGGCCTTGTGGGCCATCTTAACTCGGTGCGCCGAGTGAGCTTTGAGCTCCCGCCTGCTGTTTACCACAGTCTGGTCTCTCCCTCAGGACTCTGAGCTGCTGTAATGGAAAACATCAGATGTGTACCAGGCGAAAACTTCTTAGTTTAGGAAGAGAAGAGGAAAAAGCCCCGCCGGAAATAGGACCTTCAGTATAGCTTGTTGAAAAAGAGATGCACGTCCAAGAGTGAATGTGCTTCAAAACATTGGGGCATTGCTAAAGTGGGGCGGCTGTAGTTTGGTGGCCTACTGTCTGCATGTTGAAACGTCCTTGAGTGAGACACTTGAACCCCAAGTTTCTCTCCAGGCGTTTTAGAGCAACCCACTGCTAACAGGGGTCGGCTACTTAGGATGTGTTGGTCACATGTCATGTATTTCCTTTTAAGTGACTTTGGATTTAAAGTGCTGTTGTTATTCGTGGTTTTGAGCATTTAGATGCAGCATGAGCGCAAGAGATGTCAGAGGGCAGCTTGAATGGTTTTACAAAGAGTTTCCACTATAATGCTTTTTGTCTTTTGCTGTGATGGCAAGGCTTCATCTGCAATGGCATCTGATTGTGCCTACAGACCGTCCATGACTCCATCAAGTTTGAGTTGACCGATTCGGCAGCGTGACATGCAACAGCGGTTTCTTGATTAAAAATAGTGTACGAGCCAATGAGCGCCTTGGGGGCACTAACACTTAGCCAATCTGCACTATGGGCGGGACTAATGCCACCGTCTAGCCATTGTCAACGGTTGTCAGCTGTGCGCTTGAACCGAGGAGTAATAATCAATCGAAGAGGCAATGTCAGACTGAAGATGGAAACATAACGGGTCAGATCACTCTGAATATTAATGAATGCACACAGAAGGAGTCACAAAGGTATTTTGTAATACACCTTGATGTTGCCTACATGCTCTGACTAAATGTTGACATTTATGACTTCAATGATTATATTTGAATGTTAGTGAGTCATGTGAAGCATGCCGTTATTTTACTATCTTATATTCGTTTTAGATAATAAATGATCATGGTAGGTCATCTCTTTAATTCCCCAAAAAATCTTTTCTTCCTTAAAACAAAATATGAATTGTGTTTACGTAAGCTCGTCCCAGCCAATTTAAACCAATAACATGGTGACATCTACCCATCCATCAATCGATCTTCAACTTTTAGTGGCAAGTGAGGTGTGTGTGAGCCACCGTCCTCTCTACCACCGTATCGGACTACATTCTAAGCTCCCACCTTTTAGCGGTCCAATCGAATGCGAACGATTCGATTTCCAATCCTTCTTGTTAATGTTCGCTGCTCAAATATTGCGTTTCTTTGGAAAATACGTCCCAGAACTGAAGCTAAAGACGCTCTAGCTTCTGTTTCACTGAGACTTTAATCTTCTGTTGCTTTGTTGGATCAGCGGCAGTCTGGATGAAAACTCATTTTAACTTTACCAACAGTTTCCAATTTCTTAATGGGTAAAAATGAACTTCCTGTTGTGTGCAGCAGAACCCAACAGCCTTCACAGCCTACATCGTATCTCATGTACCATATCGTATTAAGACAGATAATACTGTGATATCTCATCGTGTTTGTCTCTCCTGTCTTGCACCAAAATAAGCAGAGCCGTAGCAGAAACAAATCCACCCCCATCATGATTTATGCTCCTGATAGGCGTTTACAAGTGCACAGTTCCAGCTCAAAATTCACACAACATCCTTCGGGTTGTCATTCACCACTGAGCAGCGTGTATTTCCTCAATGCTCTGAAAAAGCAATAGGCCATCAATAAACGATTGGCTGTGCACAACTCCTCATTTGTCTCCGATGTCAGCTGATGACCAGACTGTTGGATGTGCATACTGATAACAAATGACTGCGCCCTTCGCTGACCCTGCTGGTGGCAGAGGATGCCTGGCTGTGCGACGCAAATTCACTGAATAATCATTATGCCGGGCCACCGCAGGGATTTAATAAACTAGCAAATTGACTGGCTCCAATCAGGTCACAGTGTACGCGCTTGTATCTCGCCTAAACCCTCTGTGACGGCTCGATGATAACGCAGGACTGTGTGTGGGGTGATGTCCGGGATGCGAATGAGGCTTAACACTTTTAAGTTGGTGTGTTAACCACATCGTCCAACTGCTGAAGCTCAGATGTAAACACATTTCAATTGAAAGCCACAAAGCTCTCAAAACTGACATTTCAGGATTTAGTTTAACCTCATTTCTCAGATGGTATTCTTCATCTCTCATGATTGAATTAACTTTGACTTGACAACAAATAAAGACTGCATATATGTGGCTTTTAGCTACTTACACGATTATACAAGGAAATGGTGCAAATGCAACAACGGTTTCCTTTTTGGAATTTGTGTTTTAATGCAAACGCCGATACTAACTTCACAATGTTCGATGCGTCTGAGCTAAGATGCAAAGCGATTTATCGAATGCATTGTTAAAACCATTTGCTTAGTCTGTGGACGCCGGGTGCTCATTTTGCCTTTCCTTTGAGTTTATATATCTGCCCGTTCTGCTCAAAGCCAAATGCTTCATAGATTGTAATTAATGCAGTGAAGCACCACTCTCTAGTCAATATTTATTGGTCGGTGAGACAGTGTGCGCAATGTGAAAGTAGAGTTTGTGGATTGCCAGTCTGTATGCGCCTCGGTTCAGTGATTTTTCTTCCTTCCATGACAGTTTTACAGTTCAGTTACACTCTCTTATCGGGACTAAGTGCAGTGCAACCCTGCGTTCTATGAATTAAGGTCATGTGCAACCAATTTGCATTGCTAATATGTTTGGAAGCAACCTTCTCTGTTAACGTATTGTTGTGTTGTGCCGGTCTGTACTACAGTGAAGACCGCAATCAATCCCCAACTATAAAGTGCTTTGACTTGTCTAAATATAACCATAAAAACACTAAAGGAGTGGATATGGGAGGAAAAACAAATGAAAAGCATTACAGTTGAATATTGACAAATATTTCAATATGAATGCTAAGCGGATACAGTTTTTATGAGCTTTCCTTCTTTACGTCGGCGGAAATAAAAATGCAGCCGGCTTTGTTTTCAAAATGAAGCCATTATTTTAATATTCAGCATAATTCATGTAGCTGGATAGGCTTAGGTAAGTCATACAAGTTATAGCTGAGGGTTAAGATTAAGCTCATGGTTAAAGATTCATCAAATGTATAGCAGCATTAATCCAATGTGGCCTGAAGGTTGCAGAAATATGACAAAACCTTCTGATAAATAGCAGCCACCGTAGTACTAGCCCCTAACGTTTTATGGCTAACATATTAGCAAACAGTTGCTTAATTAGACGTTAAGCAAAGCAACATTATCATTCCATCCGGTGTTATGTTTCTGACCTGCTGAATATAAACCCAGCTCTGTTTTTGTCTCCACCACCCCAGGAGAAAAACTGATCTGGGTTTGGCTAAATTTGTTCTTCTTCAACAACTAGCAGGTAGCATAGCATAGATTTTTAGCTTGACACAGGGGAAACTGTGCATGTCATGTCAAATAAATGAGCTTGAATCAAGGCTAAGATCTTTAGATTTTTTTTAATCTAGTTTGTGCAGGTCATCTTGGGGACACTTTGGATGCTACAGAGTGATCAGAGTTCAAAAACCTTTAAAAAATTAAAACTTCACTTTTCTTTGCAGGTGTTAGGCATTGAAGCCACAATAGTTCAGAACAAAGTTATGTCAGAGCTGTCATTCATCAATCCTGTGCTGGAGTGAGTCGTGGTTCGTATGTGAGGATGAGTGTTCCGGCATTTTAGCTTTCAATGTAGCCATTAACATGCTCCACTTGTCCTGTGAAGAGAAAAAGAAAGGCTTAGATATTTGTATTACCGTGGCATTTCTTTGAAGGATAGCTACACTTATTACATAGATCTAGTGACCTTTTCACAGATAGAATAAGCTGTGGACAAATAAAGTTCTGTGTCTCTTACATTCATAACTTTGCGCAGCAGTGCAGCATTGAGAGGCACTCGCTCTGATGGTTGTTGAGTTTCTTTAATTCTTTATTTTCTCTGCTCATCATACCCGTCCGCCGGCCCTTGAGGACCATCGCAAAGGGCAATCTAAGAGTGAGCAAGCTGCTATTAGAGAGCCGATATATTTGATGTGGTTCATGGGTTTCTGCACAGACTGATCTGTGGCTTGTCAAGACGTATTGGTGTTCATATAGGTTGAAATGGCAGACCACAACAGAATCATGTCCTCAAAGAAAATAACTCTAATCCTTTATTGAGATAAATGTTGTTCTCATAAAGCCTTTTGTAAATGAAGGCATCCTCACGATCCTGCGGTATTTCCTAGTTGTCGGCTTTTTTAATTATGTACTATTTCTTCAAATAACTGCTGCTAAAGAAAGACATACAAGCTGCAATGTTCTCCCCAGCCTGCAAAAGCCAAGCCGTTCCCCCTTTAGTCATTCACTGTGGAGCGTTAATTCACATGAAGCCACACTCACATAAAGGTGAGGTAAACTGTGGGACACTGTGACGCTGGCCACTGTAAACACACTCTATGCCATCAAAGTAGCTGTGAGTTCGATCGAAGGCTTTGCACTGGAGATTTCCTCAGACTCTTGGGTTTTTAAGGTCTGGAGGGTTAAAATAAAACTTGATTTTATGCAAACGACTTTCAAAATATCCTTTAGATTTTGTAGATCCTCTTATAACCTCTGCGTTTTATCTGCTGGACCCATGGATTATGAACCACTGCTCTACGCGATAGCTCAATGAATACTGTGTATATATCTTCATATTTACACACACACACACACACACACACACACACACACACACACACACACAACACATGCATAAAACATCCAGCATACTTTAAAGAATAAGACATTTAATGTCATCACGTCCTACTCTAGGATATCGTGATGGATATTTTCCTCTGCTTTCTGATGTTTTATGGATCAGATGATTGATCGAGTAAAATAACACGCAGATGGGACGCTCCTGTAGCTCGCCTTGTAGAGCGGGCACACCATGTAGACGGACTTCTTACTGCAGCGGAGTTTGAATCTGACCCACAGGCCTTTGCTGCATCTTGTTCCCTCTCTCTCGCCCCCTTTCCTGTCCTTCTCCAGCTGAGGTATAATAAAGGCAAAACGCATTAATAATTGTAATGGAAATATTTGTTAGTAGCAGCGATGTATTGTCTCGTTCTTATTTTCACATCACTAAATGTTCCATGAAACCTTAATGAACTTTGAAAAAGACAGCGAAAGGCAAATGTAATAAGGTTGTATTATAATTCACAATGAGTTAAAACATGTTCATGATGTTTCTTCTGTTTTACTGGTATGTGTGCTTCCATTAAGTGGTGCTGTTGCCCGCCTGTCAGAAGTTTAAGAAGTTCACTCTCCTCACCACTAACTGATTCAGCCCTTAAAATGACAAAGCCTCCATGACAATGTAGATCTGAAGAGGGTTTCCCAGTCGGAAGGGGAAAGCCTACTCGCATACACGGAGCATATTTCTCTCTTAATATGAAGTAATTTGATTAAAATGTACATTTATTTGACATCTTTGCAGACTTGGGTTGAAGTAAACAGACTTTGAACCACTCTCAATGTGGGTGTTATGGATTTATAACATTTTGTGACTTTAGAAAAACATCCTGTATCAACGGGGATTCCCTGTGAGGGTTGACTGAAAGAGCCTTAATGAGATCCAACCTGTAACAAGAGCTTTAACTCAGACCTTCCATCTGTTCTGGTACACATCGATCACAGGTTGTGGATCGGTCAATGATGTACCTTTTTTTTCTTTCTGTGTTTTCCCGCAGCTTTTATGGGACACAATGGCAATCCAAGTCCATGCGAACACAAGTACTGCGGCTTGGGGCGTCACTGTGTGGCCAACCACGAGACTGGCCAAGGGGAGTGTAAGTGCTTGGATCACTGTAAGCCGCACTATAAACCCGTGTGTGGTTCAGATGGGAAGCTGTACCAAAACCATTGTGAGCTCCACCGGGCCTCCTGTCTCAAAGGACACAAGATTACCATCATGCACAGTGAGGAGTGCTTCTACAAAGGTAAGAGCTCGTGTGACCTTTCTCGAACGGTGTGTGCGCTCCAGTGAATGCTGTATGTCTACCACCGTGCCCTTTGCAATGCATGCGAGTTTCCTTTTGGCCCTGTAACCTGTGGGGTTTAATCGGGTTTGCCTCCTGCTATGACAGGCACTTAAATGTTTAGATAAACGACAACATTTGATGCACCCACAGTATGGACATTTGAAGCTAGTTTCTGCAAAAGAAACGTGTGTGTTTGCTGAAAAGTGTTTCTGATTTGGACAACTTCACCATTCGAAGGTGGTTCATTTTTAGTGCAATGAAGGAAAATAACCTATACAACATACTGTATAGAAGGTCAGGGACACTTTCATCTAAACTCATGCAGTTTTACTGTAGGTACCTCCATGGTACACATATGCTTATACCTGTGTTAAGTGTCATGTCGGACCCATTCTGTGACCCAGGACTGAATCTAGGTTATTTATGGGATTGGGAAATTAAAGACTTTTTCAACATGGAAGAAGAGGAATAACTGAAACATCTGTGAGCGAGAGACAGTCTGGGAAGTTACCATCAGCCAAATGTTGGCTGCTGAGCCGGTTTACTCCACCGGCCTCTTTGGCAGTAAACCAGCCATCATTAGGGAGTGCCCTTCTAATCTTCTGCTCCTTGGTTGGTAAAATAGTCTCCATGTTGGCTTACAGGCTTAAAATGTTCTTACCCCAGATCTAAATGGCTCCTTGAAAAGATGTCACTCCAATGAAGATAAATAATAATTTCACCCACAAACAGTGGCTAGAATAAACAACCATCGCTTTGGTGTGTTTTGTAGAGTTTGCTCATTTTGCAGAAATTACACCCGCTGGCTCTGCTATTGAGCAGCATTTGTTGAATTTACTTTGGGGAATATGGACTTATGGGAATAGATTGCCATTTTGGGGAAATACAACGGTCATCTTAGCTTAGCATAAAGACTGGGGAAACAGGGAAACAGCTAGCCTGGCTAAGTTTAAAGATGAAACAACTGCCTACCAGTATCTCTACAGCTCCCTAATTAGGCAGATGCTAGTACACCAGCTGAGACCCCAGGAAGTTACTATCAGCAGCCAAGAAATAGTCCGACACATGCTCCCCTGTGAAGCAGAGAATCCTCATTTTTACTTTAATGTTTTTGTACAGATTGAACAAACCAGGTAGAAGATGTTAATGAGGGACATTTTAGTTAGTGTTTGGTATCCCCCTTTTCCACAAAAGCTTTACCAGAAAGCAATATTCTTATAATATGACAGCAGGTGTAAAATAAAATCAAACCCATATTTTCCATCTCCTGAAAACTGTAATGCACAGTGTCATAACAACGCATCATGTTTGTTTGTAGAACTGTACTCGGTAAGAGGATCCACTCTAGCAAATGCATTTTTAATCAAAAGATAAAATAATTATTTCGAAAATCAATGTAGGAGTATTATTTAGGGAAAAACATGAAAAGCAGCATCTGAATTAAGGTGTTATCTCTAATGTTCTCTGTAGATGCATATATTACTGCATATTACAGTCCATTATATAACATAAGAGCACATGCCATTGTACCTTAACATCTTACACATAATTAAAGACATTGTTGAACCAATGACATGAAATGTTGGCATATACAGTGGTGTATAACATTGCATAGTGAACACAACATAAAGATCAGAACGCTCAATCGGAAAGCCGTCATATTGTGATATTGTGAAACGCCCAGCTTGGTTCGGAGGAGGGAGCAGGTGGTTGTGCTGTCGTGTTCATATTTCCCCAGAGAAGGTTGACTGCTCCCTACCATTGATTGTATAAACACACCAATTATTCTTAGTCCCTGGAAACAAGGCGACTCTCTCTTTGGTAACGCTAGACATTAGTGAAGTAAGAGCTCCTGACACGCCGCACCTTTGTTCTATTCAGAGCAAACGGGAATTGTTGCAAACTCACAGGCAGCATATTCATAATATTCATGAGCGATTGACTGAGTTTCCGCGTTGATTCGACAGGGTTTCTCAGCTCACTTGTTTACTTTGAAAAGTAACTTCATACGAGACTGGGAACCACTTTGGATCTATATACTGTTTCTGATAAAACTCTCTTGTGGTCTTCCTTACTGAGGGTTTTTGGGGGCAAAATCCTCGGTTTGTGAAGCCAAAAACAAAACGAACAGCACATCCGTCTCACCACATACACGCATTCTGGCACTACTAAAATATTCAATTTAGAGATGAACAAAGCCTCACAGCAGGAAAGGAAAATATGTGCAAGCTTTTACAGCAATTCCCTGCAAGAGCCAACACGTACAAACCGTCTTTAAACAGCAGCATCATGATTTGTCATACATTAAGAGCAGCCTAGATAAGCCTCTGATAACAATCAAAGCATCTGTTTCATCCCAATCACAGAAAAAATGCATTCAGATCAGTGATACATCCCTGGTTGGTGTCCGTGTCCGTGCCCTGTCCTGCACACCCAACCAGCATCTATCCGCAATGCAGAGTGGGATATTTGACCAATGTCAGGCGATCAATATCAGCTCAACAGGAGCCAAAGGAAGCAATAATTTCAAAAAAAAACACAAGCCCCCCCCCCCCATCACCTCCCTCGCTTGGTCCAGACGTTCTTTCTTTTTACAGTGACGGATATTTAATCAATTTCTCATTGCATGAGAGCGCCAGGGAGAGGACACAGGACACCATTAGTGATCTCTGCTAAAGGCATTGTTCTCTTCTCGACACTTTCAAATATTAAAAAAATGGAAATGGAAATTATAGAAAACGTTTTCAGTTGTAAATCTTTACACAGGAAAACGGAGGGATTGCCTGGATATTGCACAGCCGCGGCCGATCTGTTCTTTGTTTCAAAGGGAACAAAAAGGAACCGTGGCAATCAGAGGAAATAGATAATTGAGCAAATGTAATAGAGCTTTCAACTAAATCTAGATGTGATTATGATTCAGGGGTTATTATTGGGTAAAATGAAATCTGCCCTCAGTGGCATGTTAAATGTGTCCTTTTTGTCCTCCAGGTAATGGGTTCAATATGGAGATACATTCTCATTATCGCAGCATAAAAAATAACTTCCCTCAGTTCAATATTAGTTATTACCATAATGGTGGTTATGTTTGGGTCCAATTTGTGCCTCTGTTAGTTTGTTAGTTAACCGAATATCCACTTAACCGATTTCAGTTAGATTTGGTGGAAGGTCATGCCACTGGACAGGAAGCAGTGATTACTTCGTAACCACGCTAGGGGCTGACCCAAGAGATGGCAATGTCAGTCGCTTGGTCGGTTCACAGCAACTAGTGGATGAATTGCCTTGAAATTTAGTGTAGATGCTCACGGGGGCGACCGTGGCTTACTGGGTGGAGAGGGTTGTCCGCCAACCGAAAGGTCACCGGTTCGAGCCTCGGCTGCACCGTGTCCTGTGTCGAAGTGTCCCTGAGCAAGACACTGAACCCCTAACTGCTCCCCGGGTGCCTGTCATTGGCAGCCCACTGCTCCCTATATACATACCCATCCCTGTATATATATACAGGGATGGTAATTTCCCCACTGTGGAACTAATAAAGGAATGTTTCTTCTAACATTTTAGTGTTTTAATGTAAAAAAAGCATAATTGCTAAATTTGCGTTTCAAATAATCAGGTTTTAGTTATATATGAGCTTATATTTGATGCACATTTGTTTCCTTCCAACATTACAATCTTCCTTGTAGTTCTTTTGAATCCCATCCGCGCTATGTTCACACCTCCTTTCAGAAGTGGAGATTTTTCCCCCAAAACTTATTGCGACTTCCTCCCTTAAATGAATATGCAGTGAGGAGAAAGTGCAGCCTGCAAACACTCGCACAAATGATAAGCAAACTGTGACTCTAGCCGGGTTTGTTTGATAAATACAGCACATGTTTTGTTTGGGGTGGAATGCATCAAGTTTGCATCTGAAAACAGGTGCAAAAACCTGAATAAATCTCCCCCTCTCGGTAGTTGATTGGCTGAATGTACGGCACGGAAAGCTTGTCATTACAGCAGCATACAGTCTTCCCCTTGTCCAGTATATTACACTGGTTGTAATCTTTGACTGTAGGCTGTTAAATTTGGTACACACTGCCATAAACGAACTGTCAATGCCAGATGGATGACATGCTGGTTACACTAATGCTCTGCTGACTGCAATAAATTGCCTCATACTTTCACTGCTGTTAGATAGAAGCTAATAAAATGGCGATCAGCTGGTCACAGGAGATGTATTTCCATCATTTATCAGCTACTTTCAAACCACATCCAGTGGCCAAACAATCAGTGCAAACCTAATTTTAATTATGGACGTGCAGGTCATCTTATTTTAGACCCGTATGTGTTCAGCAGATCTAAAATCATCCACAGCACGACTGCTGATTAAACACTGAACCTCCTCCAATGCAAATATTCAGAAAACAAATGTGTAAGTCGTATGCCAAAGCACATTTCACAAACATTAGTGTGTTTATTGTGGATTTCTTGGGCATGTTATTCCTAGCAATATCACATTTTGAAAGTAGAGCGATCAGTGATTTTGAAGTGCCTTGAGTTCAGTCTCTTAAAAAGAAGCTGTGAAATTGTACCATTATCTCCTGTGTTCAAATGTGTCAGTGATGTCTTAATGAGACCAAATATCATACAAGTGCAGAGTATCTCACGATCCCTGACAAGATTCATATTAATTTGATGGACAGACAATTAGTCCCCTGGGCAAGCTTAAACCCACAGCCGGAGGAAATGATTGCTTTTGAGCTGACATCCGTATGCAAAGACGCTGCACCATTACTGGTTCTGGCCCCAGCTGGATGGGTGTACGGTATGTTGGCAATGGACAGGCCTTGTCAGCCATACCTTCTCTGTGCTTCATATCAGTTTTTGGAAGACAGGATAAAAAAGGACAGCCATGTGTTGACTGGAGCTTCTCATTAGCACCGGGGGAGAGCATATGACCCACCATTTACACCTCGCACTGCATGGCAACTTTACCAGGATCGGATCTGATTGAAAATTAAGTGGTGCAGAAAAGCCTGTCCAATCTGCGGAGGGAAATGTGTGCATGAAGGCGAGCAATCTCTGCAATAGGCAATTGCCACGAGCGGAGACAATCAGGGCTAAGGTTGCGGCACATCAAGCAAGTGGTTTCAGTGCATTCAGCACATCCAATTACCTGGGCGATCATACATTTAGAAAACCTTCAGACGTTTGGCTCCAAATCAAACCTTCTGTGCCAGAGCTTCTCAATTTTTAATTTACTACTTACTGTGTGGTTGCACTGCATCATTTACTTTACTATTACATCACGACGTTTTACATGGGATGTGTTTCTACATTGAGATGAGCAGTTGGTGTTGGATTACATCACACCTGTAAGAAGTGAAACGGCCGCGCAGACTTCAGGCAGTCACGTAAAACATTGATTCAGACATTTTAGGGGTACCAAAACCAAAATAAGAAAGCTCAAAGGAGAAACAAACATATACACAAAGTTATGCAGAGGTTGACATATCACAATTTTGTTTGAGTCCCACAGTTTTTAGTTTGTACTGAAATGGTAATTTAGACTGTTAAATGTCTAAAATGTAAAACATTTGAAGTAAGCACTCTGCCTTTAAGAGAATAGTGCCAAGCTTAACACAGCTGACGGCATGGGTAGTGCAATAATGTATACTTTTTAATCACATTTATGGTTTCAATCAGGAAAGGGTTGCTGAGTGTACATTAGAATTACTGCCAAAATATGATTAATGAGTAACAACCTGGAATAGCACTTTCATAATTACAAAGCCAATGCAACAGCTTCACCGCCTATAGTGTGATAATGATCTCACCTGCATCCTTGCAGCTCATGTCTGTGCCTTTGGCCAGAATAATTATTCTTTTCCATTATCTTCCGGATGAATCTGTTGATTTTTAGAATATCAGAAAATAGTGCAGGCTACCATCTTCAGATTGTTCTTGTTATCGGACTAACAGTCCAAAACAAAAAATATACTTAATTTATCATCATTGAAACTAAGAAAACCTGCAAATCTAAACATTTGAGACGAGAAAACAAAGGATTGACTGAAATGACGACTCCATTAGCAAAATTGTTTTTGATTCATTTTGTGTTTGACTCATGAAATCAACAAATTGCTTTAGCTCTAATTTGCATTACATGAATCTGCATTGCGGGGTTCAAACACTTCGCTAGCTGCTGGTTAAATATCGGGGAAATACAATGTGTATATGAAAGGCTCTATATATTGTTCCTACTTCTGTTTGTGACAGACATGGTTAAGTGGTGCAGTTAAACCCTCAACGAAGTGAAGGCAAATGAGAGTGAAAAGTGCGGTGATATGATTTGATGGACATAAAGAGAGAGAGAGGGTGAGTTTGGCATTTGGGGGTGAAAAACTACTCGGAGGGAAACAATTTCTGTTTTCGCTTAATCATTGAGAGGGAAGAATCAACAGAGGGTTGACATTGATGGAGGCTTGTCCTTCACTTTCCCTCTGTCACCGGGTGCCATTTTTATTTAGTCTCCTGTAATTATACTTTGGATGATGTAGAAAAAAAGAGTTGTTTCGGGCGTCTGCTTGTATATCATTTTGGTTATCAAGGTGGCATTTAAAAAACATTATTTTTATTATATTAGATATCAGGGAGCTTTTTTTGCAGGGGTATACATTTAATGATCAGTTTATGGTGAAACTGTATGTATGTGATGTAGTTTTCTATTATAGGTCCGTTTCTTTCTGCAAAACACAAACTAACAACTTCAAAAGTTACTTTTTTGAGAGCTTTTCATTCTTACTCTACTATTGTTATGTTGCCACTGTCCAGCACAGTTACATTTGAAATTGTACAACAAACCGGGCACATATATGCCACACAGCAATAACGGACATCTGTAAACTAGGCTGTGTCTATAAAAGTAGAGCTTTTTGAACTACGCTGCGTTTGTTGTCGGCTGCCTCCCTGGCATCTCAGCGGAGCAAACTCTTTGTGGGCGACTCCCCTGGGCTCTGCCAGGAAAAAACATGCTCATGAAGCATCACAGCATCCGGCCTCCAGAGACCCTCTACCTTAGCGATGCGTCCCTGTCTTTCCCCACCGGAGGCATTCCAGGGAGATCAGCTTGTGTACAGTGAAGGGCTTCTGAACCTCCTGTGCCTTCTTGCTTTCTTTTAATGACTCTCTGGTGCCGTTAATGCCGCGACCCCTGTGCGAGACCTGGCATTGTCATCGACAGCAGCGCCAAAGAACAAGCTCCTCATTAAAACCTAGACCTGTGGATCGTTAAGTTTGCAAGGGCGTCCAAACCGTTGTCAGCTGCAGGGTCTCGGTGCCGGTCGACTCTGATGTCGGTGTCCTTGATCATCGTGATCTGCTTTGTTGATTTGCTCCAAAATGAGATTCACCGATTGATTTATCTGAGACCAACACGAAAATATCTTCAAAGTATTTCTCATTCTGACACATTATTATGAGTTTTGGACATTATGTCTCAAGGCTGTGGCAACGGGCTAAATGTTTGTGTTACATTCAGCCAGCACTCAGGGCAGAGGAGATGAATGTTCCAGTTCAATCTATCCAGATGATGTGCTCATCTGCTGTGTGTCAGATCAGTTGATGCAGGATCAGATTGGTTTTTTTTGTAACTTAGAAGAGCCACACACACACACACACACAGAGGCACTAGGCAAGGCAAGGCAAGGCAAGTTTATTTGTACAGCACATTTCAACAACAAGGTAATTCAAAGTGCTTCACATAAAACCATTAAAAGCATCACAACATAAGGCAAAAGAAAAGGATTTAAAAACAATTAAGAACATTCATTAAAACATAAAAAACAGTGTAAGAAATAAAATGCAGTAGTAAAATGCAGAAATGCAGGAAATTGATTAATATATTAATTGAATGTGGTTCAATTAAAGGCAGCAGCAAACAGAAAAACAAATCTACAGAGGCTGTGCAACTGTCTTTGCTGTGTGTAACTTGACATCATAGCATGCTTATATGATAGCATATCTTTTTGGGTGTTTGTTTCTCTGAAGGTGGATTTGTGTCAACAGCCTTTAAAGTTGTTCCGATACTAGAAGGATAAATGCCTCCGATACAGCCTAAACGAGTATCGGCAGATATGTTAATCGTTGCACTGATCCTGTGTCAAGTTACCATTTAATTTATCCGCTCATTTACACTCCACAAGAACAACAATTACGAGTGTTGATGATGGTTGTAGCCAACGAGTGAGCCATTGTCATCCTTGTTGGGACTTGGATTGTTATTACCGAAGGAATTGCTATTTATTCCGAGGTAAATTTTGTTTTATATTACTGTTGCAGTACTTTTTTACATCGTTACTGTACTATTATTTGTCTAAATTGTGGCTGCAATTTGTCTTTAACGCACTGGCATGAGATCGGTTCTCTGTGTCGGCCGATGCACAAATTCAGACTTCAGAATCTGTGTCAAAGAGAAGAAAAAGACAAAATAAGGACAAACAAGCCCTCAGCTGTCTGATGACAGAGCAACATATCCCTGAAACTCCGTGGCTTGCAGTGCCATCATTGGGCCATTTTCAATGGCCAGTAAGAAAATGTTGAGATGAAAAAGAGAATCGACAAAAACAAGGCCTAAAAAACCTTTTTATTCAGGAAAGCCTTTCTGACCTAAATCACTGTCAGTTATTTCTTTTGTGTCTCTGTTCATTCACTGGTTTTTATTTTATTTTATTATAGTTTATTTATTTTTTTATTTTTTTTAACTACGGTATGTTTTAACTATGCTTTTTACTATGTACTGGCTCTGTGGCACTCTGAGATTTTTTTTTAAATGAAAAGTGCGTTATAAATAAAATACATTATTATTATTATTATTAAGGCCAGGTCCATGACAATGAAATGACTCACTCAGCCATACTTTAATAGGAGACACTGAAAATATCTATTGTCTGGAGCAATGACACACTGAGCAATCATATGTCTCGTTCTGGGGGACGAATCAATGATTCACAGCGCCTGCTTATTTGAAAACTTTGAGTAATAGAACACAGCCTTTCATAATCAGCGCTGTGGCATTACAATGGAACTAAGATGTTGTCCCTTTTTTTCCCATTGATTTTTTTCCTCCTTTTTTCTATGACACGGCCATCTGCTAATCATAGTCATATCACTGAATACATGGTAGCAATAGCCTCCCTTATTATAGCTGGATGAAGACAGACGCAGTAGAGAAACCGTGTAGATGTATGACATAGCTGCAGGGAGGGGCACAGGCCAATTTGTTGGTAACTGATATGGTCAGGGAAATATCAGAGCACAATGGTGTCATCGCTCTTTGTGTCTTGCCTTGCAGGAATAGCTCTTCTATTGCAGCAGTCTGGGGAAGGAAAGTGAACGACCAATAACACCGATTGAATTAGGAGGAGAACTGGAAAATATGATGAGGGTGAGATGTTATGTCACGGCGAATCAAAACTCCACACCTGGTCACATTTGAAAATCTGTGACCCCGTTGTTTTCCGAGTAAAGGCACTTACCACATAATGTTATGTCTTGCTTGTGTTATTGATCAAAAGGCAAGATGTGACTGAAACCTGCAATCATGGGCTGAGCTGCACGACATACATGTGGCTGTACTGTACAGCAGGGTTTCAAAGGGAAAACGAGAAGGAAAAGTCACTGCAGATGGCGAGGACATTTAACATTTACTGAAGGACACGGCCTGGAGCCGCCTTGTGCTGTATGATAAGGATGAGCAGCTACAGTGGTCTAATTTTAAAGGCTGCGTGTTGAGTTTGTTTATTTATTCACCACCCCGACCCCCGTCAAAGTGACAAAACACTGAACCCCCAACATGTCAGCTATATTATCTAGTAAGTCATTGGTTAGTAATTGGTAATATGTTTATATGGCAGCTCCTGTCATAAGTGGGGTTTTGTTACAAGCTGATGCCTTCAGTAGCAACAGTAAATTACAGCTTCCTTTGCTGCTCACCTTCTTTATGTTGAAGGCCTGTTGCCTAAAAGCATATTGAATTTACAAAAGCATGATCCAAATGTAAACGCAAAGGCCATCCACCAGAATTCAAAACGCAGAGTTGGAACCTGCTGTCACTCCAGAATTGACAGGCAGCTCCTTTAATACCGGGTGTCTGGTTGGCCAGTGGTTTACACTGTCACATAACAGCAAGAAGGACCTGAGTCTGAACCGGCTGGGCCCTGTGGAGTCTGAATGTTCTCCGAGTGTTTGTGGAAGTTTCTTCTCACGGTCTAAAGTCTTGCAGTTTAGGTAAATTGGGAACCCATTACACTTCTTACATTTGCGAGGTATTTGCAAAAGACATGTTCTTTTAAGGACTGTTTACATTCTGCAACTGTTTCATGAATTGTAATTTCTTATCAGATATATTGTATATTTTTAGGGGGGCCAAGCTCCAAGCTGTTTTTTGGGGGGTTCAGAGGGTTAGAGCCTTTAGTGAATGCATGATGATATTAAAATGTTTTAATTCAAAAGGCCCTATATAAAGACCCAGTAATGCACAAAAACAAAGAAAATCTTAAAAGATACCGTGATAGAGATTTTTGGTCATACCGCCCAGCACTAGTGGACTGAAATAGAAGATCAGACAGAGAAAGAAGAGGAAGAGATAGCAAGAAAGGAGGCTTTGTTCACTTCTCAAATCTGATCCCACTGGAGTTGATTACATAGAGCTAACTCCTTCAGTGTCTTGTTAATAACATGATGGAGGACAGTGACCCAGGGGCTGAACACACCTAGGCAGCGATATCAAATCAACTCACTGCCGCAGGTCTATATTTGGGCTATACAGTAGCACCCACAGAAATATTGTTTTTTTTTCCACAGATGGGACATGCAGGTAGACAGACCCCTTCAAATGCAGAGATGGGGCATAAATGATGTCACTAGTTGATTTAAGGTCTTAATATGTTAGAACCTCAGAGGACAAGCCAAGGGATATGAAAAGAGTCTGACGTCATACATCTCATTGCTCTTGCTCCTAACAAAAGAAACAAAAATGTGACATTCTAGGTTTAAACTGTGTATAATGGCTCACAGTGTGAGTCGTTCAGCTAACTAGTCCACAGTGAATGTGAACTTCTGTGATAGGCCTCCCATTTGAAGCCTTTACTCTACTTTTTTCACATTTCGAGAAAATAATTTATTAAAAAACTGTAACCCAAAAAGAGATTTTTTTCCTTCTGGTTATACTTGATGTTAGGGCCGTCCTCGACCAAAGTTTAAAAGAAAAGCAATCTTATAAGCAACTGCTGCCAAAACGACCGATCAGTCGACACATCGACTAAGAAGGGGCAGTTCTACTGTACTCTACCAAGCACACTTTTTGAACAAGTTAGCTAAGCAGAGTTTACTGACTCCACAAACTTCTAACCAGCGTGGACAAGACTTCTACAGTTTCATGACAACCGAGCAAACTCCAACTACTGATGAAGACCCTACGATGTGGTTGAAAGCACGAGAAGAGTAAGTGGAATTTATAGTGAGAATAATTTGTCAACCCGAGAGAGTTCATTATTCATATTGGATAATAATTGGCTCTGCTGACCTGCAGTGTTGACTCATATACTGTAGTGTTCTCCTGACCTGACCCTACCTTTGACCCAACTAGCTCCTTTGCCTCTGCATTTCAATGTGTTTACTTCAACCAACGCGTTGATTTGATCCCCAGAGCAGCTCAGCCCTCTGAGACATGTTTGTACCGCCATAAGCCTGCTGTGTGCTAAAGTCATACAAGAATCCATCCAGATTTATGTAGTGGCTGGTATTGTATTAGACACTAATGGACACAAAAGCACACCCACAGTATCCTACTCAGAGTATAAAGCAGATCCTTACACTGACCGGCAGTAAAACTTATTATCGCAATCCCTCCTGAGTCCTGCTTTCCATCCCACAGTGGGGTCAGCATTCGGTTAAAGGACTCTATTATCATCCATTTAGCCATTCGAGTCATAGCTGGGAACCATAAAGAGTTGAATTCTCATAGATCTGCAGCCCCAGATATGGCGTTCTCTACAGCCTTTATTGATCGGGTCATAAAGGACTCAGCTTCACAAACAGGGACGGAAACAAGACTGTTTTGTCACAACATTCGCCTGCCACTACTTTAGCACCCACATATATCTCCAAATCTCTTATTACTTTGAAACATGTTCATTAATCTTGGTTATTTGTCGAAGTGCATTTTGATCACCTTGACCATCAGTAGGGGGGAGTAAACGAGTCCAGGTCGGCTGGATTGTAAAGCATTTGCCAGAACATTTTTCTTGCTGATGGTTTTGTCAGGAATTGGAATGTTGTTCTGATGTATGGAGTAATCTGCCGTATTGGCAGCCTGCTCAGTCATTTCAGCTCTTGACAGACTCACATTCACACTGATAGAAGCTGTGAGAAGAAACGGTGCCTCAACTTAAATCAAAGAGGAGGCTTTATGTGCACGGCACTGTATGTGCTGAACATTTAACGGCTGCCATTTCCCAATTGGAAGAGACTCAGAAAGGCTATAATATTTCAAAGACATCAGAGGAATTTTAGAAGTTCGATCAATACTGTTGAACGAGGTTAGACTTTTACTGCTTTATTACTAAACATTTAGCTAGTCATGTCAGGTTTTTAGGGATTAAATCATAGCTCATAAAAAGCACAAAGCGTAAATATATGAAGACCAATCATCTGCCATACATTTTAGGCTAACGATGAAACTCCATTCAAGGTCCATTTACTTGCTTGTTCTGGAGTTGTCGACCATATCAAAGGGTCATAACCACCAGATGCAGTATGCTCAGAAGAACAGAAAGTCTTGACTGTAATCAATATTCATGGACAACATTTTACAAGCACTGTGTGTGTTAAGGCAGTAAACATGCACACCGTTACACCAGCAGAGTTACAGAAGTCACATCTGTTTGACTCGCTGTCCGTGTTGATAGAATAAAACTGAACAGCATGAAACATCACAACTTATTTTGCCATTTTATTTGGGGAATTTTTGCAAAAAATGACCCACAGCACGCCAGTAGGCCAACAGTTTTGGAAAGGCAGCAAGCACAGACCTGCAGATCTGTGCTGGACACAAACAAACAGACACAATAAAAGATTTAGAAGCAATTTATGAGAAAACTACAGCGATACTCGCCACTCAGAGGACAATGGTGCGTTCAGGTGCTCCTCAGATGGTCCCTTTTCCAGAGTTGGGAAGTCGTTGACGTCCTGTTTGTTCACAAGCTTTAATTTGTAATGTGGAAACAACATGGACACTACAAAGAAGATGTGTTGGATTGTACTGCTTATTAAACAACATGGTAGCTGTTTTTAAGTTGTTGTTCCGACTTGACGCGGCGTTCTATGAATTTTCCAAGTCTGGAATCATTTTTGCGATGATTCTGAAACTACATGAATGCAGCACAAATTGCCCTATCTCGCAATGTTAATGAAAGTGAAGAACACTGTAATGCGTGCACAAACACAAACCGAGCCGAAAATAAAAGCCCCCTTTGCGGAGTTAACTGTGTGTTTTCGTGTTGGAAACGCGATCGTGACGGGTTGTTGTTGGTGGGGTTTTGGCAGGCAGCTGCTGTCCCCTCTTCCCGGTAGACCTAATGCATACTGGCACTAAATCAGGCAGCTGTTTTCAATGAAACATCTCCAACAACTCACTGTACACTACCAGCTCATCGTGCAAAAAACAGCTAAACATTAAATCTCAAATCTCAAGCACAGAAGATAACATTTGCTCATTGTTTCGAGCAGACTTTCGTCCTCAGGCCAATTAAAAACATGACCTTTAACTTGTATTTTTCCCTTTTCTTCCTCAATAAGAGATCCATTGCTCACTTGATTGCACTGTCCAGCACCTGAAAACCAAATACATTTGTCCCGTCATGGGTGGGATGGGTTGTGCTATACATAGAATGAAGTCAACACTTTGATATTAGAAAACGCCCACAGTGCTGCAACACAGCCAACCCTCTCCTCCCCACACTCTCTTCTTCTCTCCATCTCTGTATAGTGGCTTACTCACAAAAGACACTGCTGTAAGCAAAGTTGGCATCTATTGTTCACATTTATTTCTCCAAATTGTTCAAAGGCTTGATATTTAGGATGGAGAAAGTGGGTGGAAACAAAGGAATGGGAGAAGACAGAGACACTTTTCACAGGAAAAGGGATTTTAACTAATACTTACATATATATATTTCATGCTCAAAGGACCATTGAGGATGCATCGTCATATTCAATGGTGTGGAGATATAAAGCAATGCTTGCAAACTAAATAGCTAACAATAAAAACGGCAATCTTGTGCAGACCGATAAAATGGTTTTGGAGCCCATTCACTTGAAATACAGGTGGCCAATTCATCAAGATTCTGAAGTGTTTTCAAGGGTTTGTAAAAGGTTTAGAGGACAGAACAAAATGTGGAGTAACTACATTTTTAACAATTATTAAAAAATTAATAAAAAAGATAAAAAAGTTAAATCCACTGTCAAGGTCCTCCAGTAAAACATTCAAACCCCAGGCTGTGTTTCTTTGAAACTGTGCAAATGTGTTACAAAAGGCTGCAGGAGGAAACACACTGTGCATATATTTACCTGACTAAGCTTTATATAGTTAGTCCTAGACTTTTTTCCGTGTATTCTTTTTTTTAACCGTGGCAGTAATTACTATTATCTTTGTCACAAATTCGTCTTGTGAGCATCAATGGAAGTATTCTCCACTGGCAAACACCTATTCAGCACAACAGGGGAGGAGGGGGGGGGGGGGGCATCAAACATGTTTAATTGGCTAATTTGTCATATGATTGTTTGGGATCCGTGGCCCAGTCCTCTACACCTGCCTCTGATAGAATAATTGGCCATTTTAAGCACATAATGAACATGAATATAGAATGCTTTGAAGCCAAGCAGAAGCTACAAGTAAACCCATCGATCAAAGACACCACTTCCTGTGTGAAAACCCTTCGGGGGTTTTAGCGGCGTCTACATCGGATTGCACTCAACAGAAAATGACACATTACCAATAAGTTTTAACCTATAAATAGATTTGCCGCTTCTGCAGGTGTAGCGTAGCGGTGAAATCTTTATCGTGAACAAATAATTAAAAGATATTTTCAGATTCTCCTTTGATAGTCCGACTGTATAGTGTGGTTCAAAAGTATTTACTTCAAACACGTCTTTCATGTTCGAGTTTTAATATCAAAGCCAAGCTCGTTGTCCTTCACATCAATACGGCACAACGTTGTCATGCAATATTTAGAATTTGCTTAAAGCGTCTCTTGACTGCAGACAGTTGAACTTCGTGTTTGGTTAGAAGAAGTAGTGTTTATTTTATATTCACCCAATTGATTGACGCTAATTCATTCAGTTAGTTCAATAAAACACACACCATGTTTGTTTTTGTCTCGTATGCTCAATCTCTTGCCAATATCCATGTAACAGTTTATCTTACAGTTCTACCTGACGTAGACATCCCACTTTAGCTTGGACTGTATATTTATGAAGCTTGTGTGGGACTTTGTTTTGTGCTCGATGCTTCTAAAAATGGTGGTAATGGATAACAGAGTCGATTATCTTCCATTAAGTGAGTTTATCCTGAGTTTATCCTGAGTTTATCCTAAGATATGCTTGGAATTAAGACTCGAAACAAACTTCCGCTGTCTCACACACAATAAAGCAAAGCGGAATTGCCCAAAGAATCTTGTTTTTTTCAGCACAGTGCAAAGCAGCTGGTGCTAATTGTTCTTATAAATACGGTAAACAAAGCCTCAAGTGCATTGACTGTGTACTACTGAGGAACCGTACAGATAATACTGAATACACTGAATGAAATCGAAATATTTTCATGGGAACCCCTCAAGGGTTTCTTCTTTGCTAAGAATAAACCCTTTAATACATATTTATTTTTAGATACACATGGAGAGATGGGGCTACTGGGACAAAAGCTAATCAAAACAGTATAACCGTAACCGGATAATCATTTTCATAACACAGTGTTCATTCATCCCCAGCCTATGGAGCCCCACCTCATATCTTTTGAATCAATGAGCCAAATGTAAAAGAGCTACATTGTCTGTTAGCAAATATACTCCGTGTGTGTGTGTGTGTGTGTGTGTGTGTGTGTGTGAGCGCTGTGGACAGCGATCACAGCCCCCCCTCTTGCCTCCTTGTGGATCCGGGTCCGTGTTATTAATGTGCTATGAAGGGAAACTAGATGTTGACGGTGACTTTTTAAGCAAGTTGGTTATCAATAAATCATTTCACAACAATAATAACAGCAATATAATGCATTAATGCGAGAACAAGTCAAATATTGCCTTTATATTGGCAAAGGCATTGGGCTATTGGCGATAGTTTTGAACATCGTCGATACCCGAGACCCTCGTCTATCGGCACAACCGTGAAAGAGCTAATAACATAGTAGTGTAGTGGTGTGATTTAATCAGGATGCTTTTTGTTTTAAGTAGACGTGGCAATTAAACACAAATTATTTACAAGCCTCAAAGCGCTGGTTGCTAAGTTTCCTGAACTCCCTGAACAATTGCTGCAGGTGTTATCACTCTGTCATCGAATAAACACTCCTCCATAAGATCGCCATCTGCAACTGGAACACCTCCAACAAAGGGAGAAAGGAAGTACACACACACACACACACACACACACACACACACACACACACACAACAGACAAAAAAGGGTATACGAACACAAGGAAAACAAAAGACGAAGAAAAGAGGCATTTAAGCGAGATGAGATTAAAATCACATTAGAGGAACTACTGGCAGTGAAGCCAATCATTATTCTTAGATTCAAGGGAAGGGCATGTTGAGGGATGAAGTTACAGTATAGAATGACATCAGTAATGTGAAGTAGAGTGCTACGTATCTCTTCATCACAGTGCTGCGCTTACTGAAATGAGTGTTTACTTAATAAGCTGGGTGCCTCACTTTGGAAGTGGATATTCTTTCCTAAGCTTTTGAAAAAAAAAAAAACGATATCCAATATCAGTATTGGTGCATCTCTCGTTGATGGTTGATGTTACCTTTACATCACCTTTACATAACCGAGGAGGAGGAAGGAGGAGGAAGAGGAGAACGACAGACTACTCTTTAACATCTTGGTGTTACACTAGAGATACAACAACGAGGGAGCTGATTTGCATTACTTCCCCCCCATTTTACTTCTCTAATTTATTCAGAGTAAAGTATGCAGTGCTATACATGTATCGCACTTTGTAGTGGAAACTTACAAATGATCCATTTTATCTCTTTTCCACAGACAGCGTTGGTGGCTGTGATGACACTATTGGAATTGGAAAAAGAAGGTGTCTCTGCTTCTTGAGATGCTCTCAACCTTTTATGTTAGCGGCAGCCTTTAATAAATGATTCTCTCTGATGTCGTTTTAATGTGCATATTGCAACATAAAAAAAAACGTA
The DNA here is from genome assembly GCA_028022725.1 of Lycodopsis pacificus. NCBI lineage: Eukaryota > Metazoa > Chordata > Actinopteri > Perciformes > Zoarcidae > Lycodopsis > Lycodopsis pacificus. The sequence goes on from CM051689.1 coordinate 6,040,737, forward strand.
ACAAATATATAAGTTAGATATGACAACAACTGTCTTTTCTAAACTAAATATTGTAAGATAGTTGCTTCCTGTCATACGCAGCCTTGGGCAAATGCCTCCTCAACCTTTGCTGTTTCCCTGGCGCTATTGACGGCCTTGATCCGGTACACCCACGCATTTTGTGCTGTGGTGACGGATATTGTGAGCATTAGCAACAATGCCAAAAATGTTTGCCATTCAATGGCATTAAAAATGAATATGATCGTTAACAACACATCACATTAACCATGGACAGGATCCAACAGAGTTCAAACTAAAGCTCACTCGAGGGGAACTGGTCCAGTTTTGCTGTAGTGTTTAGTAGCAGAAGGCACGGAGGCTGAGCTTCTTTTAAAAGGGGGATTTGGAGGCTCCAAAACACCTCTGGAGGCGTCTGTCAGAGCTCAGTGAAGAAGATGAGGGTGGGAGGGGTGAATTGGATGGGTGGGAAGGGGTTGGAGTAAAATCTCCTGGATGATAATGATCCCCTTCAAGGTGAGAAGGGAGGGAGGTAATACATCAAAGATTAAGACATGAGGAACAGCAGCAGTCCCTCAGCAAGATGGGAGGGAGAGAATTACACTTGCATCCGAGGAGGAAACGGTAGCGACAGAGACTGGGTGAAGGGAGGGAATCTGTCCTGAGCTGTTACCAAACACGTCACACTCAAACAAAGTAAAGTTACCAAAAAAAAACAAGATTGTCCTCAAAAGAACAATGGCAGTATTTGTTGATTTTTCAAACACGGACACGGACCTTTGTTTACATGTTCCTGATAAGGGACCTCTTGTTGTGTTTAGGTCAGAGGACTTGTTTGTTTTCACCCTGTCATTAGATGATGTGCATGGATTCACAAGTTATCAATCACTGGTACATCCATAATCTGGAAATGAGAGGAAATCTGTTGCTAAAGTTTGTCTTTGACTTTTTTTTTTAATATTCAGCCACTCGCCAAATGCTGCAAATCTGTTTCAGTTTGTTTCACGTTGGTCAACTCCAGCAGCCATTTTGACATGTGACTTATTCACATTAGAGACCTAAATAGCAGGCGAGAGTGTCGTTTGTAGTACATTCATGGCGACCAGGTACAGCATTAAAAAAAGTACACAGTGTCAGCCGCACATTACACAAAACACATGTTAATATAAGCAACTACATCACCATGACAACACAGTCCATCTACAGATGAGGATCCTGCGATATGATTGAAAGATCCAGAGCAGCTTAATGGATCTTGTGATAAGCTTGTTTTCTCAGCTGATGTTACTAAGGTCAAGAACATAGATGCACAGCTCTTCAGCATGGCATTCAGAGACTAAAAGTTTTCTTCTGAACTCTGCAATAACAGCAGAAGTCGGTTCTCTGTGCCCGAGGTCTGCTGTGAGTTTTTTTTCCTTTCGTATCATCCTGGACAGAGCGGCTGCGAGGAGTTTGCAGCCTCCATTTTAGACTCAGTCAGGTGTTGCGGCAGTGACACCTCTAGTTGCTCTTAAAGATTGCAATCAGTGACCTCTGATTTGGGTAACCCAGTTGTCACACTATGCTGTCTTGATGTATCGTGAGCCGTGGCAGTATCCAGGGCCCCAGAGAAGGAGATGGAAAAGCTGGAGGAGGTGGTTTGGGGGTGGGGGTGGGGGAGCTCCGTGGAGCAAATATGGGACAGTTTCAGCAGAGTGGACTCCGGCTATTCCGCTGAGCCACCTTTTCTTTATATAAATAAAACAGCAGTGCTTTTAAAAGGGGCAGGCGGAGGAGGCAGGGGGTAGCGGGCTCAGCCAGGGTTATGGCCTCAGTGAACACTGGACAGGATGGAGGAGGTTTGCCTTTTTTTCTCACCGACTTTTCAACCCGTTCTCACTGCCAGCGCGCCGGGTAACGCGGCTTGGTCAGTGCTCCGGTGCACTACATCAACCGCTGCTCTTTTAATAAACCTAAGTGATTGTGTTGCCTAAAATAAAATCTTCCTGTGGTGATGGAAGGTTATTCTGAAAAGACGCTGTGCATGTAACAAGCGAAACGCCTTTGCTGACACTGACGCCAGACGTCGGTAGAGCGTCCTAGTTTGAAGCTTAGCGCCACAGTTTGCGGGGTTTTTTTACCTTTTTTGTCAGTTTCTTTCCTCACAAAGTAACTCGTGATTCCCACCTGGATTTACAGTGATTGTTTACACTGAAGTTGTTTTTCTCTGTTGCTTGGAACAGCGTGCATTCAAGTTTGTGGATTCCTGGTGCACAGTGGTGCTCTGCTCAGAATACTCTCCTGCACGCTGATGTCATGTTCATTTCATTTCTCCCACATCTGAAAAACTTTTATAAAACAACAGATTCTTTGGAATATATCTATCCATCCATTATATCTGAACTTTTTGGATTGGCCTTCATGGCGTCTTCGTACTATAATAATTCTTATAAAAGGTGTTGGATCTCTGCCCTCTGCAAATGGACCCTGGATCTTACAGTTGTTCTATTCTGGCCCTCTCTGTGTCGGCCCTTTTCTAATGGTTGCAGGGATTTCATTAACTAAAGAGGAAGAAGTCTTTTTGCATTTTAGAGCAGGATGACAGATACTTGCCAGGGTCACCTGCTTAATTATAGCTCAGTACCGGCCGCTGTACTGACGTTTCTGCTGCAATCGCAATATACCTCTATTTTAAGTAAATTAAATGTGTCTAATTAAAAATGTGTCTCATTAAATGTGTCTACAGGTTAGAGTTTGTATGAACATAATGAATTTATTTTAACACCTACATTATTTCAAAATAGCGGTGCATTTCTTCAAATGATTTAATTTGAAGCTTGTTGACAGAATCTAACACCTTGTGTACACTAAACATGTAGAGGAAGTTGCACGTTAGCAGCTCTTCATTAAGAACACATATGACTATTTAAAGTAAACTTCAGATAACTTCAGGTGTCAGTTATGCACTTAAAGCAAGTCAAATGCAAAGGTCGTTATTTGCAGGCGAGACAGCTGAAACTGTATTTTAATTCACATGCATGTTTTCCATCAGATGCCAGGTTATGCAAGAAGTGGCTCAAGCCGCTGGCCTCAACGAGAGAAGAGGTCTCGTACCGTTGATTCCTTTAAACTCTAAACTCACAGAGTTCTATGCCGTTCTATGTCGTCGTACGTCCATCAATCCGTACGTACCGTTGTCATGAACACGATAATCCAGGAATGCCTTGAAGGAATTCTTTCATATCTGGCACAAACGTCCATCCCCTTTCCGTGAACGCAATATATCGGCCTCGAGTGTAGGGTTGGGCGATATTTAAAATCCCCTACTGACGATATTGCTTTAACAAATAGAACGATAATTAAACTGAAGATAGAGACGCACATATAGATACAAACATCTGAAGACTGGAGATGCATATGTTGCGATACCCACAAGTGGCTGCTGTATAAGCACTATTTACCCAAGGCCGTGCTGAGATCAATATATCACATTTTTGACCGACATGGCTCTAAACTGCAACTTGGTTGGCAGAGGCATACCACCACAAGGTGCTACATTTGACTTGTTGTTTTCAGTCCCAACCAACGTTGCCTCAAGTTGTGTGCTCCCTCAAAAGGCTCGATGCAACTCTAGTTTTTTTTCACACTCTTTTACACTACTCCCCAAGGCTTGCAAACGGACATTGATATCTTAACTCAGTGGAGTTTCCCTTTCAAATGAAATGCTGTTCTGTCAACACGCTAATTCAGAGACCTTTTCTTTGCCAAATCAAGGACTTCCAAAGCATTCTCTGAGCTTCAAACGGCTGAAAAACAGAGTCAAACCTGATTTAAACTAAAGAAATAAACAAGTATACCAATAAAAGTGAGAGTTGGCAACAATGGCCGTAGCTTTGCATTTTAATAGCAAATCTCTCTGCTCGCAGCAGAGCAGCCTGCTGCTGCTATGTTGCTCTGTTTGACAAATAGCTTCAATCAAATAAAAGATTTGCCCTCAATCGATACAGCGCACATGAGTCCTCTCACTCTGACGTGTACTTCCATCCAGGTGGGCACTTGACCTCCACGTTATGTGAAGAGTTCAAGGCAATGAATAAGAGGCTATGGCTTCGCTTGGTGGAACCTGGCCAGCCACTTGCCACATATGGAGCCTATGTGACCAGGGACATTTGTCTCAAGCGAGGTCACTGAGCAGCTGAAGCCAAACGACCAGTCTGTGTCCTTGTGTCCATGTGCTGTTACGAAACAGTGTTAAAAAAAAATAATGCCGCCGACCATTAAAATACCACCACATTTTGACTAAAAGGCACGTTGACAGATTAACAGCCACTATGAACAGATACTATTCCAAAGTACAGTGAGCGTGATGGTGAAATATTGAGTGTATAAAAGCTCCTGTGAGTGCATTAAAAAGTTTCACAGCCTGACTCTTTGCCACCCAATTTTGTTATATCAGCTGCTTTCTACAGAACCTTTTGCCCCTGGAAAATGTCATGCGTTTCATTCATGAATAATGTTGACAAAAGCAGCATTGTAAAAAAGCGTTCCGGGGGGGGGGGGTCTTACAGTTGATGCTTCTATTACAACGCTGCTACCTCTCCTTGAACAGTGTTTACTCAGCTTGTAATTGGATGTTGCCTAAAAGGGCCGTGTTGTCATTAGTATGTGTGAGAATACTTCGGAAGACTCTGAAAGGAAATGTCTAAAATTGCACGGGGACACAAATACACAAATTTGTGACTGTCCATGATTGAATGAAAATCAACCTAGCGTCATTATTACCATGGGGAAAACCACCATGAAAAACAAAAATTTCAATTTCAGCCAATTTTCTCGAGGTTGAAGGATTCTTGCTCTTTGGAGAGCAGCTTGTAGTGAATCCATATGAAAACTAACAGATGCAGGAAACACACTTATTTAAGGATTTATCTTTCACACCTTGACATGCACGAGGCAAACACCTAAAGTTAGCAACTGCCACATGTTCTGCTTTCTTTCACAGTTGAAATAACAAACATGCAAACCATCCGTTGCAGAAGTTTCATTCAAACATATGCACTCAATATTAAAAAGGGTGTTTCATTCATGCAGTTAATACCTTTTATTGAATGTGACAGTAAAGAGATGACAGAAAAAGGAAAGAGAGGGACGGGAGGCAGGGAAGGAAGTCCGTTGTGGTTTACGGCCAACGTCTTCAAAGGCCACAACCATCAGCATTTAAAGACGGCCTTAGTTTGTCAAAACATTTGCATGGATTATGTTATATAGACTAAGCAGGCAGGTTGCGTTGCAATGTGTCCCACATAGCTCAAAAACAACTCGGGTGGATGAGACTGGCTATACAACCCTAGGCTGGGTTTTACAAGACCGAGAATCACATCTGTTCATCTTGATTGGGCTGAAAAATACAACAGAGTCCTTGTAGAGAGCTGTAACCAGTTCCCTAAAGGCCTCTTTTGACTAAGGTTGGTTCAGTTAATTTGAGAGAGATTATTGTAGCCATTGTCTAATTAATGCTGACTATTCCCTGTGTAGACTGTTTGGATACTTGGGGATGGGGAGACTGTAAGTACATTGTGTGTGCAAAGCAGTTTGTGTACACTTGTGTGTGCCCGTGCATGTGCCAGTGCGTGCTGCTTTGACGTCGCTGACCTTCATATCCCCTGGTTATGCCAGCAGCCATTTATCTTTTATTCATTCTGCCATTTGTGACCAAGGCAGCTTCTCTGGCGCGGACGCTTGTCAAAACAGAGCCTGTCCCATGATACGCAGCATGCTGCAGTCTGGATGGCCTGCGCTCCAACAGCCGATGCAGTTTCAACGGCAAGAATTTAGCTCGCTGGTTGCATTCACCAGCCTCTCTCACGGCTTCAGCTGCCAAAACTAATTTTGTAATTCAATAGATCCTCCTGTTGGTAAGCTATCTGCAGTGACTAGTAGAGAAGACGAGCTCACCAACCACCTCTGTTGTTGTTCACACTCGCTAGTTTGATGAAGCTTCATGGAGCATGCAGCAGCTCCAACATCTGTCAACAACGCAGTTTGTCTCTTACCGACGAGCTTACCTGCTAAAGCAGACGGAAGCGTTGTTGCTGAGCTCCTGCTCTCCACGTGGCTATGTGAGCTCTCAATTATTTAGTTTTCCAAGTTATTAGAAAAGAAAGCGTTGCAAGAAGAGGTTTCCGCTTCGGATCACATTTCTACAGCCCAGAAACAGCCGAGACATTGTAAAAACACAAGATAGGAAGGAAAAACCAAAACCCAATGTATTGATGAAGTTTGACGGTTTTGTTATGGCTGATCTCCTCCACACACACATTTGCAATCATCATGTCTCTCCACTCATTTATTCAGGTGTTTCTTTCATTCATTTATTCATGTATCTTCTATTTTGTTTGTTATCTGTAGCTGAAAGATTTGAGGAAGTTTTTTTCCAGTCTTCCTCGAGAAAATTGGATTTGTTCATGCAGAACTAAGAAGCTCACGAGATCACCTCTAATCAGTTCAATTTACAGTCAGGTATTTTGTTTACACTAATTCTTTGTCTGTATATATAGAATATAAGAAGATCCACAAATGTTTCCTCTATTTCTTGGGCTTCAAACCAAAGAAAGGCTGTTGCATCTCACACCTTTCTCAGCCACAATACTAAATACTTCAATGCCAGGCAATGCAGATTACACCTTTGGACTTCCCAAGGTCCCACAGAATTGAGATGAAAATGGCTCGATTGTCGGTAAATCAATGGGCTTCCACTGAGACAGAGTGTTAGGAGAGCTTCTCTCAGCATCCTGTGCCCCAGCGATGGTTGGCGTCAGGATTAAGCATCTCATTCAAATGCTCACTGATTGCTCAAGTTGTTTCGCTGAAGGAATGCTGGAAGAAAACAACACGAGAAACAAGATCCTACACATCAGCTAATGGCATTGGTCTCCTGGGTGATTCTGATTCTGCTGAACTAGTCACGAGCTCTCAGCCAGCAGCACCCTGGTTCTACCGAGTGGAGATCTCATTAATAGTCTCACGAAATCATTCCCGCCCGATCATTTCCAACAAAAGACGCAGAAGACGCCATGCGCGGCGGCTATTGTTCCATATTCGTCCTGAGTAGGTATGCACAGTGTGGCAGCGATACCTCCTCCCTCCCCTGAGATTTGAAAAGCGTCACGGTGAACAACAAAGTTTTCCTTGTGGGTTGGTTGACATCCGCTAATATAACTGTTATTAGAGGAGGAACCCTTGAGAATATGACATGTGTCAACCATGTAGTTCTAGTCATTATTTTCTCTGCCCTGCTGAACCGTTCATGTAGTTGACTTCTTTCATCTGCAGCCTTTGATGGCGGATTGTAGATACGACACCATCGTGTTGTGTGCAGCTGTCAGGGTTAGCTCTTGTGTTATGGATTTTCTCGTCACTTTCTTCGCGGTGACGGGGCTGCTGCACGACTGACACTGTTCGTGCTCCCCTCGGGGAAAGTAACCCTTAGCATTTCTTCTTGTGATTTAAAACAATCATGGACATGCTCAGATTTTGGGTTTTGATAAATATGAACATTATTGTTTAATAACGTGAGTCTTCAGGGAAATTGTAGTTTTTCAAAAGGTACTAATTGGCTGACATTTGAAACATGGCATCCAATTTTAAAGATTACAAGTTCAAAACTTTTAATCATGCTTGTTTCAGCACCTGGGAGTCATTTGGGTATTTATTAAATATCTGTTTGTAGACGACCCGTTAACATTTAAATAATTTTGTAATCCAAACAAAACAAAAACAAACAGTAGTGATTGACACAAGTTTATTAGAAATGTGCTCTCCCTCTCCTAACCCCTCTGCCTCTCCATTTATCTTTCTCTCCCAGATGATAACTGCAGACTGACTGACTACCGACGGCTGAAAACCAAGATTTTGGATTTGCATGACAAACGATACATGGGGTCTAACATCCACGGGGCCCACAAGGATAACATGGCTGTCAGGAAGCAACTGGTTGATATGATGTTCAGGCGCTTCGATGCAGACAACAACGGTCAAATAGATGCCAGCGAGCTCTCACAGGTAAGGATCCTGATCCAGAGATGAACTTTGATACGCAATTATAGATCTGCTTTTGAAAATAACAACAGAAATGTCATAGATGTAAATTGCAACAACTAACATTGATGTTAAGAGAATAAGATATACATATATATATATATATATTTAAATATAATTTTTGCACCACCCTTCAAGTCTGTTCAAACCACAGTCGGTTTTATTTAGAAAATGCAATCCAGCTCAATTAACTTGTATAGCCCAATATCACAAATCCCAAATTTGCCTCAGAAACGCTTTACGACATGTACAACATACGACATCCTTTATTTCCACTTTAATGGGGTGAAAAAAGGAAGAAACCTCAGGGAGAGCATCAGAAGAGGGACAGAAGTGCAATAGATGTCAAGTGTGCAGAATGAACAACATCGTCGATCTATATGAAATAAATGATTCATGTGATGAGGGTAGTTATAGCAGTAGTAGCACTAATAATAGCAGGATCATAATTAATAACAGCAGCAGTGGATATAATAGAATGACAATGGTAATGAAAGCAGTAATAGAAATGTGACTAATAATCGTAGCAGCAGTGGATGTCAGGCAGCACCACGGCAGCAGAAAACAGAGGCTACAAATGAACAAACACCACCTGTGTGCTGAGGTGTTTAAACTCTGACACTTTGATCGCTTCCATACAAGTAACTGTGTCAATTTTACTCGTCTTACCCTTCTCTCTGGTAGCTGTGCTGCGTGGCTTTAGGTACATCTTTTGAAAAGCAATGTGGGTCAAAGGAGCCTTGTGCTCATGGGAGACTGCAGCCTTTGACCAGCGCTGCCAAGAGGGATGGTTGTAAAAAGAAGCAGTTTTTGTGAGACTGCTACAAGGAAGGAAGATATTATGTGCATAACAAAGCCTCCCAGTACCTGACGACTGATTTTAAATAGAGTATTTCAATTATTGAAAGGGTAAGCAACCTGCGGTGGTTTTCAGAAACATGAAAGCAGTTGCTATTCTCAGGTCAGTTTCCTGCTGATCCAGTATCCCATCTGCACTTGTGTCACCTTGGCTGTCTTTGTCAGTGCCCCTTCGCCCAACGGGGGAGGTCTCATTAGATTCATCTGAATATATTTTAGTGTTTTTGAGCTCAAAGCCTCCAAATAACACCTCAAAAATAGTGATTTTCTTTGCCATATTTTCACGTCATTTACATAGTTTTACATGTTTTTACATGATTTACCCGGTGCCCAGTTCGAGCATGAGCGACGTCAATGTTTAGTGAGTAAAATGCACGGTCAACAAACCATGTTGCGCTGTGTTTTATGGAACAATATTGCCAGCATGCTCTGAATGTGAATTTGAATATGCCCTTTAAAGCTATTGGATATTACTTTGGATTTTCAAACCTCTTGGTGATGCCATTTATTCTACTTGAGGCCAAGCTGTACCACTCCACCGCTCTGTTTGAATTACACAAGCTAGTCAGTAATACTTCACATCCAGATGGAGAAGCTCTTTTGTGGAGTTCCTCAAGGGCTGCTTTTGGCCCTCATCCCCTTTTATCCCAGAAAAAGATGTGAATGTTGGCAGATGTCACACACTATCAGCCACATATGCTCAGAGAAAAGAAGAGAAGTGAGGATTTCTGGAATAGTCAGAAATTAAAATAATAGTGGATTGCAGGTGGTCTGTTTGGGATTTTCAACTAAATCCAAAGGTGTTTTTTTGTTTTTGTTTTTATGCATAAATACATTTATGGCCTCCTCTGACTTTCCGGTACGCATACCTGTGTGAGATTACAGCACACCTTTTTATTTACACACATCTATAGCCTGAAAGCGTTGAGAAAAGTTTTGAGCTCCTGCATACTTTCACCTCGTATCAACATTGCTGCATAATCGATTATTGCACGATAAATATCAGAGTGAAATAGCTTCATCAATCTGACAAATTATTTAATAAACGGAAGCAGTTGTGGGTTAACAGTGCCTCAACACACGGGCACCTGAATGTAATTATGGATTAGGTGTTAAATGAGTTGCTATGTTCTCACTGAATGTAATTTCAAAGTAATTAATAGCTCGACGGGACACAGTTTTATTTTCGCTCCAAAGTATGTGAGTTTGAAATATCATACACAATATATATATAAAAGTTCAGATTCACATGGATTTCATTATCAAGGTAATCTGCATGTCATTAACCTCAATGGCTTGGACTGCAGAATTTTGCCTTATTGACAAAAGGTGAACGTAAAAGAAGACAAGGGATTTACGCAAATTAAATTGTGGAGTGAACAAGCCCTCAGAAGGAGCATTGCACAAGCACATCACACCTTTATCAGCAGTTGAAAGTACCAAACCATGGCTGCCACCCTCGTGCCCTGAGGCGCCCTTTGTAATTGGAGTGTTTTCTGATCTCGTTTGAAAGTGTAGGATGGAAATGCCTCACCCTGGCTTACTTGACTTGACAGAGTGTACACATGAAGAGGCACCCGGAGCAATTGTTCCTGCCCCTTTTGTCTTGGGTGCCCTTTTGAAATGGCAAATCAAAACTTTCCTTTTTTTTCTTGCATTGCCCATAGCTCTTTAATTCGACTAAAGACACAATGCCTGACATTGTACCTTAGAAAACAAAAGGTTTGAGAACAGGTCACCCTCTGCTCACACTTTGAGAATAAGACTGGAGCAAGTTAAATCTTCGTCTTCACCAAAATAAGTATAATCAATGTGCAAATCTTTGAAAATGCACGAGAGTAGACCCTTCAACATCCTCTTACTAATGCGTGGGCTTTTAGCAAATTCATGTCGAGGTTTGACGCAGGTTTAATTCGGTATCTTAATGTGTCTGCAGGAAGATGAAAAGAAAAGTTGGTTAAGGAGGAGACAAACATAACTTTAAAACATTGTTAATGGAAAAAGTGTGTTGAATGTGATGGTAAAGACAAATATGGAGTGAAAAAAAGACAAACGCGTGTCTTAGAGGTTGACCAGACTAAAACTAAACTTAGTATCCTAGTACTGTGTTCAACTACATACGTTCACATGTGGCTATAATACATGTAACACACCTGCAGTGCTACCAAAAGAGGTCAAGTGTAATGACCGGAATAGTCTGTAAATTAAAGTTTGATTTGAAACAGGCAGAAGCTGCATTCTCAATAAACAGTACAGCTGGTTATATCATCAATGTATCACTTCATTTAGCTCACAGAGGTCTGCTGAGGACGCCCGTGGTCCTCTTTAATGGGGTTGAACAGTCAGTACAGGACAAGTGACTGCAAATATTTAAAGTAACCAAAAGTATGTGCGTGGGAGCAATGTCATGTCAGAAAATGTTTAAGAAACAGAGTTAACGCCTGAAAGCAAAGAACTCCAACACCACTTACAAATCTCTCAAAGGACATTACTCCAAGTCAACGCAAGCAAGAAAGGAGTAAAGAGGCGAGCATATCTTTGAATTTCAATACCTGTTGAACTGAAGAATCTGCATAGCATTTTGAGGTTATTACAAGATCAATTTCTGTTTGGTTTCGATCAAATAAATTACTTCAGAAAATACTTTAAAGATGGAAACATTTGCCAGATGCGATCAAATGATTCAATATCCCAAAGACTCAAGCAGCTGCTTTCTTCTGTACGCTACAGTTACTTGTGACTTGTTGTGTATCTAGGATACACTAAGGATATGCCATTACTGGTGACTCCTAAATTTTTTGGGGCAAGTCATCCGGGAAAGGGAAGAGCAGTGATCCGATGGACGAGGCACGATGTATAAAAGCGTCCCTCGTGATCAGCGTTTTGACAGCTGATCTGCTGTGATGGATGTTTCACTGCCAGGCACATGTAGAAGGGGATGAGTAGGACCATGCTTTAGCAGCCTGGTGATCAAATCTGCACCGTGTTTGGGACCTTGTCTCCATCCATTGTGACAAATCTTCAGTTTGGCTACAATAAACTGACAGCTAATACTGTGTGAGTTCAGTCAACTTATAACCGATTTTATGTCCAAACTTTTATCAGTGTGTTGAGTGAGTACACACAGTGAGTACATTCACTTGAGTGCTGTTCTTTGGTATACTTTTGAGATATTTAAGGCTCCACAGAATATCATTTACTTTATACATTTGAAGCTTCTATTGAGGTTTTCAAATTAATTTCAAATGTCTTTCATCGTATTTCATCAGCCTAAAAACAAAGAAATCCGCTGAGAAAATCTTCAATTTGAATAAAGTGATGAATCGGATTGAATAATTTAGTCTTTTTTATGAAATCAACTTTCTTTGATGAATATAACTCGTGCCTCCCTTTGTGTGCGGCAAGCAGGAAAGCAAACAGTTTTTGGACTGCAGTGAAAATGTTGTTTTCAAAAAGTCAAACGCCAACAAATCTGGATTGAAGCAGAATATTTCATTACGCAAAAACATGTTGTCCATTTCTTTTTCAATACATTTTGAGTATTGAACTTTATTACGCTCTGGAGTCATTAGAAATGTTTGATATTGTATTACTATCAGATATTTGGACTGTAGACAAATTAAATTCAAAGATTTGAGGATCATTTTTGTTATTATGCAACACGGGGTTGATCCCGGGCGACATTGTTGTATTTTCCAATCACACCTACGAGCACTGCCCACTGACTTTAACTGAACATCAATGCAATCTCCTCGAAGGTCATCAAGCAAGAAGGCCTGTCCAAGGACATCTCCGAGTGCACACTGTTTGACCTGCTGAAGTACAACGACGTCGATGACGACGAGCACCTGACAAAAGACGAGTTTTACACAGCCTTGGGTGAGTCCAACGTTTTGTTAGTAACATCTTTTGTGCCATTGCAAAACGTTTTCTAAGTTGGAAGGATTAGGCAGCATCTGGCCTTTTCTGTGCCCACATTTTCCATTTCCATTGTGTCAGAAAACATGGATCAGATGTGGCAGAACTGAAATTCTCACTTGCCTATTCTCAGTCGGTGCATGTAATATTGCCTGAGGTGTTTATTGCATGCGTTGAAGTTCATTGCTCCCGTCATATTAGTCCATAAACAATGTGACGAATCATCTTTCACCATATAAATCACCCGGACAGCAATGCAATAATCGTGATTAAACTGTAACACGAAGGGGAACTATACCGTGGAAACAACAGAAATCTCTTCAATATGTGTTCATTTTAAACCTTAATTCCCTTCATATTCTTCTCCTACTCACTTTGAAGCTTTCACCATCTCTTAGTGGTGCAAAGTACCAGATTGACCGACCTACTTTCACCCCTGATTGTGTTTACATTTGAAATCAATCACCTGTGTTTCCTTGGAAACAGGGCTCATTATAAAGTTACAATCTTGATAAATTCATACAGAGTATGTCACATAGTGTTTAAAACCTCACAAATGGATTCCTTACTTTGAACTCCAGATTGTTGGCAACTGTAATGTCGGTCTTGTTGTTTGGCTCTCTTGGGTAGACGGATAAAGGCGCTCAACATGCAGTTGGTGCCAAAGGAAGCAGGTCATGACTAATGCGAGACGGTAGTTCAAACCAAACCCCCCCCCCCCCCCCTTATTATAATATGACAGGTTCTCTGCTACGTCTGAGTCACCCCAAAACATGTGGACCAGTTCCTCCCTTTCCTTTGTTTCCTCCTCATGCTCTCTTTCCCGCTTCCTCTCCGTCTGACATTTTCAGTCGGCTCAATATCCTCTGACGGAATACATTCTGACATTTGGCTGGCTTGACGCATTTAGCAGTGGGAGAGAATTCGCAATCAACCTTCAGCTCATCAGCGCTTTGTATTTGAAGCATTTCTTCGAGCAGACAAAGTCACGGGAGAAAGTGAATCATCTTGTCTGGTGTTCGACACATCGTACGTGAATGTGTGGGAGCAAACCCCTTCGGGCAAATCCTGAAGATAAAGTAACCCCAGCCAATCTGCGGAGAGCTGCATTTCCTTGAAGAGTTAAGTTCTTCTAGCTCCCAAATACTTCCTCTTCATTTTTCTGTTCTTTTTTTTTTTTGCATGCTTTCAGCTCCTCATGAGGAAATGGGATATTTAATGAGTTTATTTCAACCTGTCTTACTCCTCCTCACTTATACATCTTCTTTCCATTTCCATAAAGTATTACTCAAAAAGATTCAATGAAGCACTAATGTACTCGAGTGTCTTTGTCAACAACTCAGTATCACTCAAAAATCCCATGCACACTACCGGAGCACTCGAAGCCATTTCGCCTCCGTTCACTCAACTCTGATTTGGAGCGTTTTACATACTTGGAGGTCAATGCGGTTCTCAGTCGGTGCCTTCTTCACTGCAATCATCGTTCATCCTACTTCACTCTGCTACATGCTTTGCTGCTTCAAAGACAGAGGGAAAAACAGGTCACAAATTCACCTTCTCAAGAGAGTTACATACATTCATTCATTCATCAACCGAGGGAGATAACACAGTCATGATGCGATGGAGATGAAGCCTTAAAAAAAGGACAGAGACCTGGAGTTGTCAAAACATTGTCACTCGTTGTGCGGCCCTAAGAAAAAAGATCTGAGCCAGACACGCAAACCAAGATACTCATCATCATACTGGGGTTCAGCATCTATGCTCAACAACATGCGATTTAAACGTATCACCAGATCACAGTGTGGCGTTATGCATCCTGCCCTAATGCCAAGAATACCGACTAACATCTGGAAGATTCACGTTTGGAAATAAAGGCTAATAGGGAAAGCATTAGCTGTTATTATGTTATTGAATTCAGTGGAAAACACCAGTCAATCACTGTAACTGAGCGTGGCCAATCTATTTTATTTCTCTTATTATATTATTATTATAAAACAGTGATATAAGGTAACAGACAGTTAGAGCTACATCTTTCTTTGTTCTTTTGTTGTTGTATGAGAGACCCGGTGCACAGCTGCTCACATCATCTCTGTGTCGTCGATGATGACTTGAGTCGTAACCTCGAACATGTCGATGTCGGTTTAGCAGTGCAGCGGAGCAGCATGGACAGAAATCCGTGGATTGATTTGTCCCCGTAGACCACGGTCAAGGTGCCTGTGGCAGAAATGCATTGCAAAGTTATAATTGTTCAGTTCATTGCCAGCATAATCCGTGAGTGGCAGCTATAAAAAAAAAAAATCAATGCAAATACCTTAAGCGCCGTCGTAAACTGAGCGCCGTCATAAAGTAAACCAGTTGATCCAGTGCGTCCAGAACTACGGTGCGGCTTGGAAGTGAACAGCAATAAATGCAGAATGACTCCCCATGAAAACAGCAGCTGTCTTCACTACTCTTCTAATAAGGACCTTTTGCACACCTTTGTGGAATATTCAAAGCGGGCCAACGTTGTTGGTCATGACAGAAGATAAGACTTTAATGGCCATGCATTATTCATTCCTCCTTTGCATAGACTAGAAGGGGGTTCAAGAATCAATTTGCTTCAGCTAGCAGTGAGGCAACTGTCTGGCAGAAGTGATGTCTTTTAATTAGATGATGTTACAGATATGAATGATGCCTGCCACGCCACTGATAGTCGGCCCCTTGTCATCGTTGAATAATTTGGTGAATGATGGCTTAGTGCATCATGGGTAAACAGATAAGGTGTCATCGATCATAAAATGTCATTAACTTTTGGTGGGAGAGTGTCACGATACATCGGGGCATTGTTTGTCAGACATTAACATCAGCTATATACAGTACACAGAAAGTACGAGAGGAAACCTTGAACATACTTTACTCAAGCATGTACAAAGAGTTTTTCATAAATAATTAATAAAAAGCAGTTTGTTTAAGTCTGAAACCTTAGAAGAAGAGAATATTACTCTATATGTGAGGGATGAAAGAGAAGTGCAGCAATAGTCCATAAGCACGTAGGAATAAGTGATACAGGTGCACTGAAAAAACATATTTCCATGTGTTTACATGTGCTCCTTTCCCTCTTTATTATGGAGCTGTGCGCTCTGGCAAAACATGATAGTCGAAAACACTTTTGTGCACCCGGTGCTGGGAGGAAGGTCTGCCATCTGCAGCAGACCAGTCACTGTTTGTGGTCACTGAAAAATAAACTGAGAAAAAGGTCACGCTCACAATTTACCAGAAGCAATATCTCAAGCCGACTGTGAAAAAGGAACCTGGAACGTTGTACTCGGACGGATGTTTAGGTTGCCATTAAGTACATTTTATTTCATCTACCATATCCAGGCACTGTCACAAATAGTCGAGAGGTTGGATTGGTTTGGGTAGCAGTCAGGCGGAAGGTTAGGAAAGCTGCTCCATTGTGCCAATGTCCTTTTTAAGCCCTTTGAGAAGTTGGCTGGACAATTACAGGGTGCTCTGCCTGTGCATCATGCAGATTAAATGTTATTAGTTTGGGTACACCTACTCAATGCATTGTCTAAGCCTCTAGACGCACTGCTTCACGGACAACAATGAACATGAATGTGCAAAGTGTTTGGAAAGAATCCTCTGTCTGAATGCTCCCTCAGGCTAGTGTGTTGGCTTGAATCCAAACCGCAATCAGAAACTGTTCTTATGTGCAGAGCGGACTTGCAGCGCACCTTGTTTTTTTTTTTAACAAACATGTAAATGCCTCATCCCATAGAGAAGCTACATTTCAACACGACAGCGATCACATTTTCTGTCTGTGTTAATGTAGCTCACTTTTATGACTCCAGTACTTGCCCTCATTCTAGCTCGTCTGTCAACGACATGAAGTTTATTTATTCAGTGCGTTATTCATCTGATTCACAGTAACGACCTTAACTGTCCTATCAAGTAGAGTGGTAATGCTATTTGTGCTGCACTGTGGAACGTATATCAGCCTTGCTCGTTGTGTCTTGGGTGCTAAGATATTGATCTGAACCATGACACCTCTTGACAGAACACACAGCCTGGAGATGCAGCTCTTTGATTTCTGCTGCGGCTGGAAGCCTTGGAGTGCCCGTGAGATTCCTTGACGGACTGATGGGAAACTGTGAGGAAGACTGTAATGCCATTCATAATGTTGATGTGCTGAGTTGAAGGTGGGGACTGTCAGTGTTTTTTAAGGACAATACTAGTATACGCTCCTTACGTCTGGATCTGGGATAATCCTTCATGTCCATCCGTCTTTACTCAACATACAAGGGGTTTAGTAACAGAACACAGAAGTCACGGTTCGGTTCATACCAACTAACAGCAGGGCAAGAATACGCACAATACAACCAAACTGCTGAAACTCTGAGAGCTGGTCGACGTAAAACTGCTCTCCGCCATATGTGTGTTAGTTTCACTGTACCTCTGGGCTATTCGGTCCATTTGCACTTTGATAGTGTGTTTACTGGAACAAATCCAATGTGGCAGAAATGAGGAAAAACAACCCGCACCTTCAACTCGTCCTCCTCGTTTTCAGGAGGCTGCAGCAACCCAAATCCCATCAGCACAAACCCTTGTGTCCGGAGTCCCAGTGGGCTGGTGTAACGTCTGTAACGGCAGCAACAGAAAGTTTGGGGAGACGGGCCGGTCCTCCGGGTTCAGACCCCTGGTGCTTGGGTTTGCACTGGTTTAATTCTCAAGCTAACTGCTAACTTTGGGTAGCCAAGTCTCCCGGAGCTGACTCTTGCTCTACTCCTGGCAAAGCAGCCTCCTGGCATTTTCTCCTTTCTGCCACTTTGGATTTATAATAATCCAATAAGCATGCACGGACCATGGAGGGATTATTGACAAGCCCACGGGGCAGCTCATTTTTTCTGGACTGTGGACTGACTGGCGCTACAGAGACTCATTATCGCCTCTCGAGAGACACATTATATTGTAGGAAATATGGGCTGGCGCCTGTCGGGTAGCATGTGAAATTCAGTAGATATGTCTGCAACATCGTTGACATGATGTCAGGACCATAACTTCTTCGCATTCTGTCGATAATGTTAGTTTGTTTTTTGAATGGTTTGAACTAAAAGTCTGACCTGATCTCACACATTGCACCTTTAAAGCAGAATTGTGGTCTTGGTCAAAGTTGGGGGAAGATTGCTGTCATTGGTAAAGGAAACTGTTGCTGGTTATGGTTATGGTTAGCATTAGCGATTGCCATGTTGATATGCTAATATGGGTTTCATTCGGGGGACATATCAATTGTTCAACAGTTATGATTTTCTCCTCACTTTTCTGCACTTTTTGGTGTATTTTTTTGTTTCATTCTGTTCTGTTAACTCATATTCCTTCTCATTGTCTTTTGCTTTAATCCTGTGTGTTTCCAAGTCTGGGGTAATCCCTATATTTGCAGAAAGTTTGCCAAGTTCGAAAATGAGTTGACTTACGCTCCCTACTTCTGTGAAGATTATAATTAGACATCCAAACCAACAGCCGGGCCTCCTTAAGGGAAGGCTCCTTCCATTAAGGCAAACTCTGCTGTTATTCAGCACACACGGCACAGCGACAATTAATGGATACTCAGGCTTTTACTTGTCAAAACCCCTGCTGAGCATTCCATTCACAGGCTGCGAGAAGTGGTGTTAAAATGGTTTCATAATTCATGGTTCAATTTCCAGCATGCGACTTCCCTATCCCCAGAACGTGTTCGAGAGATTTAAAAAGGAGTTGGATTTCTTTTCTAATTCGTGATCCTCGACTGAAGGACGAGGGACAATTTGCTCAACAATTCTCGAGGGAGGGTTGTTCTTGTGACACTAAAGGGAAGGGATTGTCTGTTTTCAACAATTACATGTTTACTCAAAAACACATGCAGACAGAGCTGTGAATGTGTTTGTTTGGAATGGAACGAATTATACCATTACTATTGTTGAAGAGAGCTGAGTTGAGTATAGCTTCTAAATTGTTCTGGATAAAATGGATCAACATAAGCAAACGGTGTTTACGATAACGGATTCTAACATCTCATGCTTTAATGAAAATAAATGACAAAGCACAAAGAATCAGGCAAACTCAACCATTAGCATTAATAAATAGGGGTCTTTGGTCACTGATAGGATGTAGTTATGTACTATATAAGGTAAACTGTCATTGTTGGCCGTGAAGTGTAGAAAGCAAATAAATCCAGTTAAACGTTTTATATATCCAGTCGCTTTAAAGTGCAACTTCACCCTCAGGCCTGAGCGTAAATCCACCTCCTGGATCATTTAAAAAAATGCTAAAAAAGTGTTCAAGGGGAAACCATGCACACTTCCATTTGACGAAAACATCAACGCAGCGTCAACAAACCTGGGAGAGGAGAGGAGGGAGGTCATACTAGAGGGTGTTAACATTCATGACGTAGATTAGTCCCAAACGGTCCACTCTATCTCAGAATTGGCCTTGCAAGATTAGGGTAGATTTAAAATCTTCGATAGCGTTTTGAGCCATTTTAAACCATGAAATGCCAATTTATAATGTTGGTAAGATCTCTCAATATTAACACCAGCATTGGTGTGTTTCATCAAAGTACAGTCAAGTTTAAAGCTCATAAAACAAGTTTAAGTGTGCCGTTACTTTAAACACCATTGTGCAGAAGGACAATTCCTCATCTTTATAGTAAGTGATGTGGGTTTTTTTATAAGCAGCAACAACAGTTACAGTACTACATCTGAAAGATAGACACAATAAATGATGAAAATGTAACTGCCTGTACTAAGAATGGCTTTGACAGAAGAATATATCTGAACAAAGGGCAGTTCACAACAGCAGCCTTCCCAACAATCCCCAGAGCAGGGCATTACTGTGCACTCTGCACTTTTTAAAGCTCCAAGTCTATTTTAATGTTGCTGGCGGGCTTTATGAAGTGCAGGAATGGGAACTCAATTCCATATTCGACTACTTGCATTAAATAATTGTAGAATACCCGCAAAAAAAGACAAAATATTCAGATGACGCAATAATTCAATTATTTGGTCGGTCAAAAAAAAACTGTTGCTGGTTTACTTTGTCCCCCTCTTGGCCCGTAAAGCTCAACAGTTAATTCAATCGTAATGAATGATTCTGGTTCTTAAGAATGGTTCTTATGGAGATACAAAGCCAAGGTGAACGTATACGTATCATGCAAAAGACTATTTTCATGCCTCCCATCTGTTCAAATTTCGTGAATGGGACATTTTAGGAACGCCTGGAGGTAATTTCTTCAAATTTGGCACAAACGTCCGCTCGGTCTTGAGGACGAACTGATAGGAATTTGGCTGTCAAATGTCAGTATGACCTCACAAAACACGTTTTTGGCCATGCCTCAAGGATTCACATGTGATGACATTTTGGCAGACAGACGTAAGCCGCAACTTGACTGGTCGGGGCGGTAATTCTAGTTGAATGAATTCCAGATGTTACAGGTAAAGACAGTTCGTCCTGCTGCTGAGAAGGCAGCTTGTTCTCAGGACGGTGACACCATTACACTGGTCTTTGAGGATCCAATGAATGAACGCTTCAGTCGCGCTCACGCTCCGCTGACAAGTCTGGTTTTAATTCATTCGAGGAAATCGCTCAGAATATATTTTTAGTGCCTCTGACTGGAAGACTGAGAGAGGTTCAATTGGCTTTCTGGCTGTCAGGATTGTTTAGAGGTTCAGTATAAACAGATGGCTGCGTTCCTCCTCTTTCCTCAACGTTTACCATCTCCTGCCATTCCGTCGAAGGTGTTGGCATCCACTATTTGCAGCCGCGCAGCTATCCGGGTGTGCTGTGATGCTGATGTAAAACAAGTAGAACGCACAGACAGAAGGATGGAAGCGCACTGCACTGTAACGGGGTGAAGTTAATTGATGCATATGTATCCTGCCGACAAACACGCAAACAGGTTTCTGATGTTGCTCGGAATGGCAAAAGAACAGGCGTTAATCAACTTTAAATCCTTAATAATAAAAAAATGAAATGTGATATACGGTAGTTTACGGCCATGCAGCCGTATGTTTGTGAAATGTGATGGAACAATTAAATCACAGCCTCTCTTATGCTAAAGTTTAAGTGCTATATGATTTACTTATTGCAGTACGATAAAGGGATTTTTCATTAGTTGTTTTCCACAAGGTAGCTGTGATAAAATTAATCCAATTAGAGCTCCTCTCAGGCTCTGTTGCATACTAATGCTGCTCGTCCCTCAGGATCTCTCCCAACAGCTGCTTTGGAAACAGACTTGAGGCAGATCATCCAGAGGTAATGCACTCACTAAGGCCATTTGTAAATGTTTAACAGCCATCTTGATGTGTATAATTTTTGTGGGAGGAGAGAGGACGGGGGTTATAATTATCCTCTCACCCTTGAATATATAAAGATGTTATAACAATAATACTGCAAAAACAGAATCATTTCCAGATGCAGAAGGATGAGACTGCGATGCTGATAGAAACTAGTGGCCACTGTAGCTGTGCCAAGGGTATTTTTCTTGGACTGGGACTGTTCAGAGCATTATAAATAATCTCATTTAAGTCGAAAAGCTCGGAATCCACATCAAAGGTAGTTCCTCCCTCAAAATGACGCCAGCGTTCTTTGACCTGAAGTTGAGCTGCAGAGTTTTCCATGTATACAAACAAGAATGTATTTACATTGATTCAGAGGACGACTGTCTCAGAGGATGTGGACTAACGTTAAAGATGCTAAGAAGATCTTAATTACAATAACAAGCGTCTAATGATTACATCGGTCATAATCTTCCTGTCTTGGTTTCTCATTGTGCACAAGTAATAAAGCACATGATGCACAAGAAAAGGGTTGGTTAGATTGATGTTTTTAAAAAGGCACTTTACAGAAAAACAATAACCATAAAACACAGACAAATGAAATGAGACTTTAGAAACCCAAAATAGTTTGGCATATTCCTGTTGTTTCTTACTCTTTTACTGGTTGTGTAATCTATTGTACCTCATAACTATATTATTGCCATGTATGAAGTTCACTATTATCATCAAGTCACAAGTTCAGTGCAGCACTCAAACAGAAAGCTCCTGCTTTTAAATTCAATTCCACAGCCCTGTTGTAACGATCTAATAGTTAATTAATGTTCAAAGTGAGCCAACATTATGCATTCACAGCAGGTGGATATAGAAGGTGGATATTGTGCACATCCAACACCATCTTGGGGAAGATGCAAGACAAAAGCAGTATACGAAGCCATTTGCATTTCCCTCCCTTCGTTTCTTCACTCAACATCACATGCGGGTTATATGTTTTTGCTCTGCTAAACTGAGCTCAGAAGAAATACAACTTGTAATGGTGCAAAGGCTTTGTCGCTCCTTGTCTTTATGGGTGTAGATCACCTGATTATTGTTGCTGTTGTTGCCTTATGGTGCTGCAGGGATCCAGTTTGTTTACTAGTACGACAAGTGGCAGCATTTCAACATTAAAAGCAGAAGTAAGTTCCTTCCTTGGTTTGACAAAGGGGGAGTTTGTGTGTTTCAACGTTGAAACTGTCAAACATTCAAGTCCACTGAGTCCCTCATCTTCGGTATCAAAAACAAACACTCCACTGTTCTTGTTTTGGGAAAGAGTTTGCACAAATCAACCATCCAAGATCAGAGAATGTTCACATGCAGTGTGCATTCTGTTTTTGGTGTGTTTTTCTTTCTCTTTCCCCTTTGAGTCTTTGCGTATGGGCTATGAATACTCTGCGTCAGGGAAAATACTTTTATCTCCGCTTCAAAACGTCAAACTCAAAAGCAATTGAGGGTACAGAACCTTTCAGCCTTGGTAATATGGAACATCATTGAGCGGGAGAGAGAGGGAGTGTGTCGGGGGAATGAGAGACTTGGTGAAGATAGACAGAGACAGAGCATGATAGAGGATGGAGCGAGGGGGTTGGCTTAGAAGCTAGTGCAATTTGTCTTCATGCAGCCGGCCCCTCGCAGCATCCTGCAGGCCCGGGCTATTTTCCCTGACAAGCTTGTTGCCTCCAGTGCAAAAGGTGATTTACCTCTCGCCGCGGCACTGACCAACATCCCATTCTGGGAGCAGAGCAGAGTAAATCAAACGTCTGGACTTCGCCGTTAATCACTAATTAGAGGTTGGACGGTGAAGGTTGATCCTTCCCTGGGGGCTGAGTCCCTCAAGCCTCAAATCAGACAAAAAAAAAAGGAGCGGCCAAGGCCACTCCCTCCTCTGATAAATCTTTCACAGAGGAGGTGCAGGACTCAAAGTGTTTGAGGCGGCTCCAGCAGCCCAGACTCCCATCTCTCCGAGGAGTTTCTCATTCTGGTCGGATTCCAGCCCTCTCTTCCCTCTTCCCTCCCCTCCTTCCTCCATCCACCAGCGAAAGCTATGATGGAGCCTGTCTAGCGTTCTCTCTGCCCACTTTCTTCCTTAAATTCTCCCTTTAGCTTCACACATTTATATCCCCCCTGGGGGATCAGCGGCAAATCGAGTTTGTTGCTCGCAGCGTATACCACAAGCATTAAGATACAAGGGGGCTGTAATTGAATGGTTAGGGAGGACATTATTGAAGGAGGTTTTTGTCAGCGTATCCACCCACCACCTCCTCAACATCACGGAGAGCTCCAAGTGGCTGAATGGGGTTGATCGGCTGGCTATGGCGCTATCAGTGTCAGAGGAGGAGGTGGGGGAGGATCTCGGATGAACCATGCATGACTGATGGAAGATCCATTTTTCTTAATTTTTTACTTTCTGCATCAGAGTGGATTGAATGGGTTATACTTTCCCTGTTCTTATTTTCCTATTTATGGATGTCTTTGGGGTCATCATAGTTTTTTGTTTGCTGTCTTAGATTTGCGTATGTTTACTTTGGCTGTTTTTACACTGAGCCCAGCGTATTCTTACAGCATTTAGCCTCACAAGATGAGCCGTTTTGAAGAAGCCCTGTAGTTTTCTTTGGCGTTACTGCTTGTAGCAGATGTACTAATCAATATATCAAAATATGTAATGATAATCAATAACACAATTATGAATCATAAACTCATGAATTAGTGTAAAAAGGTGAAGTTGAGTGATGGCACTTATCTTGAAACTGAGCAGTAGTCTCTCTCCAGTGTCACTCTGCCCTAACTGCAGTACTTTTCAGGTGCTGTAGTACATAAGTAAATAAGTTTCTTGTTCTCATAAGTTCGCTGCATTTTTCTCTCAGTTGTTGACTGAAACCAGGCATCCGGCCTCTGCCCTGTAAAAGAGCAGTCATTCAATAAACTGGCCCAAATGGTCGGGATGGGTCCTTAATTGTTTTTGTACTCCGTGTTTTATTCTCGGCCGTGTCGGTGTAAATTGAGGGTTTGCCACTCAGCACCATTAGTGCCCTGGAGGTCATCTAAACAGTGTCTGTAAGAACTTCATCAGTTGAAGGCTAAAGATTATTTTTCATCATTATTTTCACATTTCAGCGCAGCATGGCTCCTTAAAATGTGTTCATTTCTTTCCAGTAATTTATTTTCCCTCTGTCCATGCTGGCTCTCGTATCGCTCCTGCCGTCGTGTCTTTATTACAGACAAACAGCTTTTAACTGATCAAACGCGTTCCATCAAATGATCTCTGTCACATTATGATGTCCACAGGGGAAACGCTTCAGTCGCTTCATGAAGTTGGTTATTTCTTTTCATGTTCCATTTAAACCGCTCCTTTCATATGCAAGTAACGGGTTATGTTCGTGACAAGAGAAATTTCCCATCAGAGCAGGCCATCACAAAATATTGTTATCATCTATTGAAAGAGATTGACTAATGAATGAATACGCTCGTGTTTGCTTTTTGGAAAAGAAATACCAATTGGCTCATTAGTTAATGTTTGAACCTGCTTTCTAATTGGTTTTGTGTGCGCGTGCGGATGTGTGTGTAATTTGTGATAATGTAGTGAACACAGTGAATTTCTTCCAAATTCTACAGTTAAAAACTAAATAAATGACCTAGAAACCATCTCGCCAAATCAAACCATGGTCGCACTTCAAGTTGGCTGGTAAAGATCACATACACATACATCATTCACAGCTGCTTGGTATTGCAAGATGGCAGTGGGCACCGCAACCAGGACATCTGTAATATATGATACAGTCTGATGCAACGGCACAGCAATATACACAAACTTCATGGAGCTGATGATGTTCAATTTTTGTCAACTCTGTCACACAGGTGTTGGCTCAACAGTGGATTAGTATTTGAGGTCAAAATTTGGGACTGTTAATAATATATATATATATATATATATATATATATATATATATATATATATATATATATATATATATATATATATATATATATATATATATATATAATTACATTGTACTGTAGGGTTTTTTTTTATCCCCAAAGCAGTGAGGAAAGTTAAGCAGAAACGTTTTCTATTGTTTTGCAAAGCTGTTTCTGTAATTTGACTCTCTGGGTACACACAATAACAGTAACATCTCATAATGTAAAATAGCAGCCTGGGTAAAAGTGATGTTCATCTGATGTTCACTGGGTTCATCTTTTGAACCCAGTGAACCCAAAACTTGTAATATTTCCCGCAGGAAGAACACAATTGATCACAGTTTACAGTTATCTATTAATAGAAAGTCAGGAGAAGAAATGGGAAGTACGAAAAAGAGAAAATGCTCATTCGTTTTTTAATTGTGGTTTTCTTTAATCAGTTTATTTAATCAAATCACACCGATTTTAGATTTTTTTTTATCACAACACCGGGACAAAGTGTAGTCTCACAAAGATCAAATCCCCATTAATGGTACACTCATCTAAAGTTTCTCCTCCACTAAGAAGAAATGGCTGTTATTAATCCTGTGAAGTTGATGAAATCCTGGCAGAGATTTGGCCGGGTTTTCGCAGGGTTTCATTGGGCCAAATGAGAGATTAGAAGTCTTAACTTGGAGCTTCCCACTGAAAAGAGGTCTGAGTTGTCTCACGGCTCCGGGCTGATTGGCCTGGATCTAACAGGCTAGCCAAGTTCACAGTTCAAAGACACAACAAGTGGACCAAAAGCCGCAAATGACCGAGAAGGTTAAAAAGCGCTCGGAGGCCGCTTGTACAGGGCCAGCGGAGTCGCGCTGTAATTGAAGGCGCTCTCGTCCTGATTCTCTGGACTGCGGCAAGTGAACACTGTCTGCTGGACCTGCTCTTTCATTAGGTTTTGTATTTCATGGCCTTCGGAGCAGAATAAATTGAGTCTCTGTTTCCTTTTGCTCTTTTGTTCATTCCCCAAAAGAAAGATTAAAAAGCAGCGTCACATAATACCACCACAGAATGGATGAGTGTACGCTGTCTCATTAACGAGCCATGCTGACCGCTCACCAACCCACCCTGGCTTTTCTTAATGGCAGCATTTTCTCTCAGTTATGAGCAGAAATGAACCGCAGATCCCACAACTTCACCAGAAACATGTTTCAACACCTTTTCGGTATTGCAGGAATACTTAATTGAGCAAAGCTCCGCCTCTCGTCGAGGTCTAGGGCTGTGTTTCCATGGGGAGCCTCTCTGGCAGCACAGTTTTTTTTTTTTTTTTCTTTCTGCATGACACGTTCATCAGAAGGGATGCACTCCTGGGATTTTACCACAATGTAGAGAGCCTAGCTTTATTTTAAACCAACTTCTAGTTACATAGCAGCGAGCTTCGGGTGAGGTTTCATCAGACCAGCAGCCGCTGTGCCTCCCAAGAGTGGCTGTTCTGTAGCATTAGCTAAAAGAAGAAGTGCATAGTGGTGAACACAGGGTCCTCAGAGATACAGATAGAGAAAGTAGAATTTACATTATGGTATCAGTAATCTGACTGACATTGTGTTATTATTTTTTTCCTCTCGCCGACAGATGTGTACCTGCTCACTCTCCCAGATGACCAGAAAGTAAGCGTCACCACAGTCACCGTCGGCCAGAGCGCCGTGTTGACGTGTGCCATCGCAGGGGAGCGGAGGCCTCCGATACTGTGGAAGAGAAACAATCAATATCTGAACTCCTTGAACCTGGAAGACATCAACGTAAGAGCCGGCGTCACTCTCTCTCTGACTGTATAGTTCACAGGTGGATAAATGGGTGCAGAAGTAGGATAGGTAGTGGAACAAAGGACACATTAATAGATAGATGGTAGAGGTGCGCTGCATGTGTTGGAGCCATTCCACTATAAATACCATGGTATTTATAGTGGAATGGCTCCAACACATGCGGCACACAGGTGTGATTATGGTGTTTTCACGGTGTGAAGCATCATCACTTCTTAACGACTGATATAGAGCAAGAGCTGCAAATTAGAAATAATTTCACCCCGTATTTCTTCATCGTGATATTTTTACTTTATCTTTTTGGCAGTGGCTGGGATTGTCAGCACGTTTCATTTGGCGGTTGGCGCTGGCTTTGTGTTTGTAGGTCTGACAGTAATCCAGGATGTCGGTTTGTGCTCATGGTGTCTGTGTTTCGAGACTGCTGGGAGGGACAGGGATTTCACACAAAGACAGGAGATGAAGGGGGACACCAAAGGGGTTCAGCCCTCGAGGAAGAACCTACTTTTACAACTCGCTGAAAGTCTCTGTGTGTGTGTGTGTGTGTGTGTGGGTGTGTGTTAATCGGCATGCACAGCCCCCTGTGTCACTTCTATCCACATCAAAGGGAGCACTGATACTTATGTGGCGAGGTACAGACAAGCCAGACCTCCTTCGCCCTACCCTTTGCCTCTCTGTGTGTCAGGGCGGACCAAGATGAGTGTGATTCTGCTGTGCATAATTAAGTCAACAGTGTCGCAGTAGATAAAGGGAGACCCAGCGAAGCCACTAATGTATCATTAAATGTTGATGACCCTTAAAATGAGGAAGAGGCGGCCAGCTGTCGCCAGTCATCCTTGGCACCATCGACTGGCTCTAAACTAGCGCGCGGGTTCTAGTTGTTGGTGATGTGTGAGCGGCGTCAACGCCATTTTTAGGCAGCTTTCCCACCGTTTGCCTTTTAATGTCATTTTCTATAATATATCGGGACTGCTTTTAAGCAATTCATGACCAGAAAAGATCTATGCAAGGGCAGGGTGTAAGAAAAAGAAAGAAATGTCAAGCCAGATTATTTCTTGAAAACGCTTCTGAATATGTTTCGGAGGATTTATAGGAGCGAAGAGAAACAGAGGTGCGAGGTCTTGCAAGGTGAGCGACGCAGGCTTTGATCTGTCTTGCATTTATTTTTATTTTTTTAACAAGAACTCTTTGCAGTTCTTTCTCTTTTTTTTTGAAGATTCAATAGAGCTTCTGTCTCATGTCCTGATTTTGCCTGAAGACACATCGCGGAGTTCAGTGTCCCGACCAGATGTGGTCTTTGTCTGCGCTTCACACGCAGTCATCAGCTCCCCGGTGACTAATATCAGATCTTGCACAGGTGTATTCTCAATTCAAATGTCAGCTCAGGGATGAAAGCTTCTGCTGCCAAATGCTGTTCAGTATATTCAGTGTAGCCAAAAAGCCAATAGCTGGAATAGTGAAAGCATGAAATGACCTATTACCTTTTCAAATTGTAGAACATTGCTGTCATTTTACATCAAAAGTTTTTTTATATATTTCTTTCCTCCTGTACTGAGAGAGTGGAAAGAAGAACAAGCTGTGGTGGTAATCAATCAAAGCTTAGCCTTTTGTGGTTTGCAACCATCATACTGCCGGAGACGTCAACGTTTGATTTCAGTCCACAAAACCTTGAGTTTTCTATCGCTTGAGTTATTTATTGGAGATCCAACAGAGAAGAAAGGAGGATGCCACGAACACTTTGCATTTTAATTAACCCCAAACCACTTTGGTACCCTCGGGATCCTTACATTGCCTTTATTTATTGTCGTTGCATAAAATTACGCTTCCTCTGTCTCCATGGTGCATGCAGAGCGCTGTGTTGATGCCAGTTCAGCTTCATGAAGTGAGTCTGCGTTAAACTACTGCCAGGACTAATCTGTCTCCTCAGACTGAGAGAGCGCGCTGTATTTTGACCCTCGGAGGTGTGCCATTGTCAGATTCATTTTTTTTTGTTGGTATCCAACAAAGCCTGAGTTTAAAACCTCTGCAAGTGCACAGATTCTCTCCAAAACATGGAACTCCACCAGTGAGTGAATCGGCATGTGTCTGTGGTGGCTCATCAGAAAACTGTGTGCAAGCCACCACCGCACCAAGAGAAAGCACCAACAGAACATTAGCAGCACACCATCGCCGGCTTAATCCAGTTTTATTTTTGGCTCTCGGACTTCCAGTCAATCATTGTTGGCCCTTCCAGAGAGGAGAATGGATTTTGTCTGCACCTGTTATCCACAGACTAATTCTAAATTGCCTTGCAGACCATTCCTGCATAATTGCAGGCTGTTAATATTTGTGAGCATCCACTGCCAGCCTTAATTAGAGTCATATTCCTGTGAGTACACATGCAGTTTATGCGGTCTAATCCTGCAGGCCTTCCCAGTTTAGAATTAGGTTATTTGAAAAATGTTGTCGACTGACTGAGTCGCACATTAATCCCAGTGGTGCGCTTGTATCCCGGGGTTCAATAGAGCTTCTCTACATTTTGACAAAGCAGCTTACTGTAATTCCATGAAGTTGACAGTTGCTGGCTATTGCATCATCATCCAAGGCTGTCAGTATTTCAATCCTCCCTGAGTGGCAGAGCCAAAGACATAGTCACGTTGTGTCGTGTGTGTGTGTGTGTGTGTGTGCCTTCATGTTTGTGTTTGGGGACGCCGTTTCTGTGGTGGAACTACTTCGGAAGAACTTTGATATTTTGTAAGTCTTTAAAAGTTTGTAAATCCAACAAAGTGCATTTTGTAGAAAGAATTTGAAGTTTGTTTCAAGCTTACTTTTAGCGGGATTATATATCCAACTTCTATCAAGAAGGTTTTTGCTGTTGTTGAATCGTCTGAACCACACACATGCACTTATCCTTACTCGTTAGACATCATATGAATCATTCCGGACCATAACACCAGCAGTGCTGTCACCTGTTTTAAAATCTATTTGCTGTGCTTTTATTGAACTTAACTTCTTAATGTTTGACCTCTGTTTTACTCCCCAACAGATCCCGTCCCAGGTAGGGTGTTTTTTTTGTCTCAACTAACTGACATTGCTTCACTCTTTTCTTTTTTTTTTCCATTCACAAAAAGCCCACAAAGCTACTGAGGCGCCTACAGCAGATCCATGATGCTGTTTTCAGAAATGCACATCAAATAAGTTGAACATTATGGTTTTTTTTTTCCAGCAACTGCACCATTCTCATCCAAAACAAATACGGTGAAATCGAAAGATAACGGATGAGGCTGGCGATATATATTTGTGTATTTCTGTTACTGTCAACAAATCCTGTGAAAAAGCCAAAGCCAACCACTTGTTTGTCCATCTCTCAGTGATTTGACTTCCCCAGCTGGTCTGTGGCTCTTAGTCTCAAGCACTCGTCTGCACTTTCAAAACCTGAAACCTTCAAATACAGGTGGCACCAAATTCAAATGAATTAAAAAAAGGCTTAATAATCTCCCAAACAGGTGGGCAAAATAGACAGCAGTGGCTTCGCTCATACTAACGAAGGAACACGCCACCCAGTGCAGCAGTGTAGCTCATTTATGTCAACAGAATTGTCTTTGTGATCGAAAAAAAAGAAATTCAACAGCAACACCTCTTTCCAGAAACTGCCCTCATTACTCTGAGTGCTAAGTAAACACTATCAACAAGTTTTGCTGGAGGTTTCTTTGGTGAAAAGTGATTCCAGCAGAAACTGTTGACAGTGAGGGCCGTGGATGATGCATGCGGAGTAATGGGAACATTGTTTCTCGGAGAACACATGCTGCTGAATCTTTCTTAAATGTCGTTTCTCAAAGCGCCGAGCACCATGAATACGATTGCGCTCAACTTCATTATATTGAGGTGGAGGCTGAAATGTTAGCATTCTAAATATCAAAACATTGGCTCACAAATCTGAAACGATCGGTGTCGTTAAACACCAGAACAAGTGAGAAAATTCGATATTTTTCTTTTTGTAATTTGAGTGAACCTGCACTTAAATGTCAAACTACCAGCCATTTTTTAGTGGCGTTGCCTCAATACACTTTTATTCTGTAAATTCTGTATTCGGTAAATATGTTGCTCTCGCTCTCACACCTCAGGGTATTGTCAGTCAACTGATTGTGTTCCTCTCACAAAGTTTCATGAGGCCAACTTCTCCAGAGGCCGATTTCTGAAACGCCTCGTCACTCGTAGAGGTTATCCGACGAGGTGGCTTTTTATTGTCCTTTCAGAGGGCGACATGACACTGACAGCTTTATTAATTACAGTTTCTTGAGGGCCATGGCCTATTTGTAAATCCACCTCTACCCGCCCTTGTCACCCTTCTCTCTGAGTCGTGGAGCACCGGCCTGCTTTGCCTGCAGAGAGCTGAGCGCTGGGTGCTGCCGATAGCTGAGGTGAGGGTGGCGAGATGAGGTGCAGGAATCATGTCGACAGCCTCCGCCGCGGCTCGTTCCACCCCTCTGAGTTTCATTTCTCCCTCCCATTCATTTTTCATTTAAGAAGGTGACACAATATGCTCTCAGCCCAAGGGGCCAAAACGCACCATCGATTTCCCCTCATATTGTGAAGCTCTGATGCTTCACTCAGCTGGAGCCGTTACCGGGCTCGTGAGTTAGACCGGAGCGCACCGGGACGAACTGATAAACACACCGGCGTGCCTGTAAACGCCGTGGCTGACTCTCCTCGCTTGTCTGCAGACATCCAAGGAGAAGCTAAATGCAACGATGTAGACAGCCAGCAGAGATGTGATCAGCATGTTAAAAGCTATTTCATTAGAAAAAGGCACCTTTCTTGGTTTGAACTCTTCTGAAAGAAGCCCATTAATTATTTCAGAGTCTTTTCATGAAATGAATGCTGTGTTCAGCTGTGAGCCACGAGGAGCATGGGGGCAGACTTTTAGACATTCTTAAGAGCAAAGTTCACTCCACTGAAAGATATCTGCATGTTTTTTTAATGCGCGGCAGCAATCGGGGACGAACACGTTTCAGCACTTGGCCTTCGTTGGGTTGGTGGGCACTGAAGAAGACTCTAACGAAGGCTGTTGGAGCACGTTCATTTCTGAAAAAGCCGCGGTGCATTGGAAAGAGGTGAAAACGTTTTATTGTGGACACAGGCAGAGATTTTGCTCGTACGTTATCCCTGACGATGTATAATCACTTGATTTAGTTCATGCGTTATCTTTGAGAATTTATGAAAAAACACTTTTTCTTAGCAATATATTACATATATTATATGTGTATATGGTTTTACATCAGTAAATTCTATTTCCGTGAACACTTCAATATCTCCGTGAGCAATTCAGATTTGACATTACCAACAATCCAAAGCACAATAAACATCTTTAAACAGGGATGGGATTGGTCACAATGAAGCGACAACAACTTCAGACATCTCTTGAATAAATTTAAGTCGGAGCAAATTTTATAAATAGCTTTTAATCTTAAGTTTGTGAGTAGGAATACAATATATACATTTTTCCTTTTAGGGCTATAGAGGTTAACAGAACAGGAAAGGTTGATTCCACAGTAACACTCTACATATAATCCCAAAACTAATTATGATGACTTTCCATTGCCAAGACGGCGTTTTGCTGCAGTGTGATCTTAAAACTGTGGCACATATTTACACTTTGCCAAACAAATTCATCACACTGGCGCACCGTCAATGGGCTCATTAGCTTTGGGGGCTTCTGTCTGTGCTCCAGCTGAATAACTAATTCTTCTGTTTGCTCTCTTTTCTTGTCCAGCACCATTTTTTTTGTGTTCAGTTGCTTAATCCTTGTGCCTTAATAGGGAGACGTTTTTGGCTTTTCATTTTCATATTTTTGATCGTGTTGGCTGTGTTACTGCCTACGGCAGACATTTTGGTAAAGCTGTGAGGGGAAATTCAACCTCAGCTCGTATAACAAGTCCATAATAAACTGTGCAGCCAAAATATGGACACTCAAATCGTTCCCATTAAAACCACAATGCTTGATCCCACGCCCATTACATCACAAAATGATGCATTCAATTATATCAGGCTTTCAGAGGCATCGCTGCCCATTATCTCTTGTATTTGATGAAATCTATCAAAATCAATGTTGTTGCTAATCATTGACACATTCTGTATTATTATTATATATTTTCAGACTGAAAATAAATGATGCAAAATAATGCCTGCAAATATTTCACCCTCAATTATGCCTCATTTTAAGCTTAATTTGAACGGGTGAGTTATGAGTTATAGTTAGACATTTCTGTTGGAGTTTCTTTTCTTTTTTTATCTGACACTTTGTTATTGTTGCTAATCATTGAAATGTATCCCGTGAAAAAATCCCCTCCGGCATGAACAAAAAATAATTACATTTTGGTGTTGTTTTTCCTCATAAAACATACAAAACAAAAAGGTTATGATCTGGTATGAAGTGGAAAATAATAATACTTTTATTGTAGTTTTTTGAGACATAGTTTTGTCCTCTAAGGACATAAGAGCAACTTTTTCAATGTGAGGCACAAGGGTTAATAATCACAACACAGCATGAACACATCATGTTTTAGTTGGCTCTTCATTAGTTCACAAATGGTAACTGAAGTGCAACACGTTTTGTGTACTTGGGGACTTGCATGTTGACGTTTTACATGAGTGATGGCAGTTATCCTGATTGACTGTATGTCGGCGGCGCTGTATTGCCCTGTTTTTGTTGTGTAATTTATATGCTAATCAATTATAGCCTCAGTCCTTTTTCATCAGATCACTTTCCTCTGATTGGAAAAAATGACACGTACCAGAAAACAATTTTTCTTAACTGTGACTTTGACTTTTTCCCTCATTCGTTTTTTCTGTGGCACCAAAGTGGCTTTAACGTCTGACTTAGATTGATGGACATTGCTCTAAAATGTGTCCTTTTGAACGATTGTAAAAATTCTCATTGCCTGCGCTGTGGAACGTGTTTATCTTGTCATCTGCACACTGCAGGCTTGTCGCATTCGTATTGAAGCCGTTCGTTTCCAGCCTCAAATGCCTCCTGACATCACTGTTGCAAAGAGACCGCCAGTTCTTTCTGTGAGTCATGAAGACCCTTTTTTCCTCTCCTCTTTCTCTCGCTGGTAGGACTTTGGAGATGACGGCTCACTGTACATCACCAAGGTGACCACGACCCACATGGGCAACTACACCTGTCACGCCGACGGCTACGAGAAACTTTTTCAGACCCACACTCTTCAAGTGAACGGTAAGAGACCAACACAGAGATTGAACGCACTTTTTTGTTCATGAATTCACCATTTGTTCAGTGCAAACCACTGACGATCAACTCTCTTCACTGCATTGTTTTGTCTATTACAACATATGTGCTCGGTAAATGACTTGTCCTTTGTTTAAAGGGAAAAAAAATCAGAAACCACAAATGTACTTTTTGGTTTCATCCCCTTGCTTTGCATTCGTTTGATGGAATACCGCTCTGCTATCCGTCTCTGTAGATGGAGACCATGTTTAGATACAGCCAATCCAATCGTGCATGAAGCAGAAACGTCAGCGTTCTGTCGTTGGCAGAGCAGACGGTTGCACTGAGCCAGACAGCAGCCTGCTACAAAACACTCTGAACTTTGAACAGCCATATTAGCTTTCCTGCTAAAGTCTCTTGTCTTATCTGATTTACAAACAGGAAGACAACATGTCTCTCAATCCCGACGGCGTAACACGCTGACTACCAGCTTTGCTGTTCACCAAACAAGACCCAGACAAGACCCTTCAGCCGAAAAAGAGCATTTCAGAGATTTTCCTACAGACCATCAGCCTGTGGCTACCAGCCATATGGCTCGCAGATGGGAGATTTAGATTCTTGCTCAACTTAAAGACGGCTAGTTTTGCTTTTGTACTTTGTTGTGCTGGCGAAGTGGTATGGTATGGTGGTATCGTAGTCTCTTGTCCTTGGTCAAAGGGATTTGTTCAAACAGCTCTTATCTTTGAGAGAAGTCTTGAAGTCAAACAGATTTGCCTCAATGTGACATCATTTTACTTCGATTTTCTGTTTATTAAGTGTGACTCGCACTCTTGTTCTTTGTCTGATGGCTCAAGCTTTGAACACAGTTCTGCTTCCAAATGAATCATAGTTGGTGGTTCCTGTCATTTTAAACACATCACTACCTGTACATTCATACATGTTTAAAATAGGAAGCATCTCCTGGCGCTATACGGACGCAGCAAATTAGAGTCAGTGAAAAAAAACATATTGTGTTATTATTCCTGGGACACAAAGGTCCTTTCCTAAAGGGTCCCTCCCCAGCAGTACTTCAAAGCAGAGTGTCTCTGTGAGCAGCTGTGGATGGCACTCCTTATTAATGAAGACACGAGGATGCACAGGGAGCAGTCCTGCCATGAGCTGGTTTGGTGTCTTTTAAGCCACTTCTACAAAAGCATAATATCCCACAAAACAATACTATAAAATCAAACGCATTATTATATGACAAGTGTTTGTCAGGAACTCAATTATTGTTACATACCGCATGCGTACTTGCTTTTCAGGGTGTATTGTGAAGGTACGGGTACTCCAGTGTCCTGGCACGGGTAATACTGCTGGAATAATTAGTTGTTGGGTCTCGGGGATTTAATTACCACTGAGCCGTATGGCTGTACCAGCTTCTAACAGACAATAACTTACAAATACAGGACGGGGGGCCTTTAACCTAACCTGAGATCCAGGTGAGTTTGGCTAGCTTTCCGCCATCGCTCCACTCCTTCCCGGCCGCGCCTCACACCCGACTGCCAGCTCGCAGAATACTTCACAGCGAGGGTTATCAGTCATTGTCCATCTCCGTTTCTAAAAGAAAACAGTTGTGTTGGCAGCGGCACGCCACTCTCCTCTGCTCTCACTCACTCTTCACTTGGCGTCTGCCCTCTGGCGGGCTCATATTACGTAAGACCTGCCATCTTAGGACTGACAACCAATCAGAAATAACAAATAACAATCTCTGACAGTGACACCGGCAGCCGTGTCTGTCAATATGTATTCCGTCTCAGTCAACCAATAGTAACAGTGTTATCTTGATGCAACTTGTTTTTGGAAACAGAGAAGTCATTGCACTGGCTCTGTCCCGCTGCCTTATTTCCTGCAAATTACTCTACCAGAGTAAAAACTGCAGCTCAATATTTATTTGTCACCCACATTGGACCCACAACATCTCATCTGTTTCACTGAAGGCCTGTACTTTAAGTTAGTCTTGATGCCTGTTATCTGAGAAGTGTTTTGTTTTCCACTTCCTGCTAATGAATTCGAGCTAGTCGTCGGTGTGGTGAACCTGTGTGGAGAGGGCAAAGGTGTATTGAGGGTTGGGTTTGTGTGAATGAGCCTGTTTTCTGGTCCTAATGAGTTGAATGTGAATAAACCGCATCGTGTCGATGTCGATAGCTCCCCATCTTCATTACAGTTCATTATCATTCCTCCAAGAGATTACCCCGAGGTTAATTGCAATGATCTACAGGTCTTATTAAACCGAGTATTGTGTTTACATAAACAGGGCGAATCCCATGAGACATGTGACTTTTGGTCGTAATTGATGACGAAACTTCCAGATGACCTTTTCTACCGCAGACTTTTCTACATTTCAAATTCACAGTCTGGGTGAAGTCTCCAAGGACTACTGACAATTTCTAAAACTCAATTAAGAAACGGCTGAAAGAGTAATTCTGGGAAACTGGATTCGGAGTGCTGTCCATCACTGGGAGGCCACAGGAGGATGACAAGAGATGGAATATTCTGAGTTTCATTCAGAAGAGGAGATGGACTTGAGACTGGAGATTCTTTTAGGGAAACTTTTCATTTCCCTGAGAGATTTCTCTACTGTACGCTTGTGAATGGAGGATCATTCAGCAGTTTTGGGCTTTCTTTCTCTCTCACACACACACACACACACACACACACACACACACACACACACACACACACACACACACACACACTGACTCATCGAAATGTCCCTCGTGGATTCCACACATGCACTTTGTACATTGTCTGTGAGCTTTTATTGTCAGTCAGCCTCCTTGTATTGTCTGCCTCTTGTTGATGAAGACGCTGCAATGCTTTCTGCGTTTTGCACTATTATCCTTGAGATGTACATTTTGTTCATTATCGGCGGTATGCTTCGTCTGCTCTTGTTTTGTTTGTTTAATCTATAGCCCTTTCTTTGTTGCGGTGACCCCACTTTACCCACAGGAATCAATAAAGTTGCAGCTAATTTGTAGTGTGGCTGCAAAGTTTGTCCACTCTCCCAACCACTTTAGCAGAAAACAAATTGTTTTTTGGGGGGTAAATTAATGAAAGTCGCGGTTGAGTCGTCAAATACACCAACCGCTTCTGCTGCTGCAAAAGTACATTTATTTTTCAAAGGAAGCTGCATTCATTTTGAAAACATAATTTGAAATGTAAATATTTCTGATGGGTAAAACGCAAGAATATTGGTCCTAATGCTTGCGTCTGCCTGGCAGCATCATCTTTCAAAAGGTAGCTCAAGCTGTTTGCAGACAGTAATGATGCATAACACATACATTACTGATGCGGTGTTCATGTGCAGTTATTTGTCATTGTCATTCATTATTGCCCTCTCACTGTTTTTGAGAATGATCTATACCCTTCTGAGATGTACCACCTTATCCTGGTGGGGGGGGGGGGGGGGGTTGTGTGCCTCTGTAATCCTGGCAGTAATATTGTTGGGGTTAACAGTAAGACGTGATGCGCCCGGCGCCCGTGCCTTTACCCATGGGGCCTTGCTGGGAGGTGAAGTGAGAATGCCCAGCATGTAAGCCTGCAAAGTTAGCTATAAGTGGCAGGATGTGGTGTGCTGATCCCTTGCTGTAAATCTGTCCCTCAGGACCTGAGATGCCATATTTCTAGTGGGAAGAGGTCAAAGTCAGAGGTGGAGCCGTACTGAGTAGATCTGCAGTTATTGAGCTCACCTTGACGCACAGCAGAGAACCAGAATCTCCAGAGTCTCGTTTCCCAGAGTTGCTGAGCTGTTGTTGGAATACTTGCATGTTGGCATCCTGGAACCTTCACGGTTTTGTGAGGGAAGGTTGGGAAACAACAAAGTAACAGACAGAGAAACTCTAAAACGGACTCATCTTTTCAGTAATTATCACGCAAAAATGCCAAATATTTTGTGGTTCCAACTTCTCAAATGCGACTCATGATGTTCAATGAAAAACTTTGTGCTTGTAATCTGAGCCGCAGACATAGAACGTTAGACATGGAGCTTCCAAGTGCGCACCACTTGGAACGATGAACTAAAGCTGTCCTTGATCGAAAAACAAACATTTGTTTTATATCCGTTATGAAGGAAATCATTTTTATGCAGCAAAAATGTTTCGACATGCCAATTGACTCTTGATTTTCAGAGGATTCTTGTTGATGATTGAGCATCACTTCTTTCAAGAAAAAGACCATATGGTGTATATATATATATATATATATATATATATGCAATCTATTTCTCATCATTCTTTTAAGAAACATGTTCCCTGAATAAGAAATAAAATAAAATGCCCAACATAGAGAAGAAAATGAGTGCACTCTGAAGATGACTCCTCCTTCGTGGTAGAAATAAAAAGCATGCAAACATCGTGGTACTCCTTGGGGATCCATTATGCTTCTTAATTTTTTGTCCCAGATCTTTTTTTAGAACAGCTCCAGCAGTTTCTGCTTTATAGTTTTACCCTTGAAAAGTACTCTTTCACCGGCTACGTGTTTCATTACTCCCACGTGTCTCTAAGAGGCACGAAGCTCAGGTGGGACAGCAATCACAACCGGGAGAGGAGGCTTTCTTCACGGCGTGAGCACATTTGTCACGGTGTGTGTGTGTGTACAGTGTGTGTGTGTGTGTACAGTCATGTGATAGAGAGGGGACAGGATCATGTGTGTTATTTTAAGTACGTGTTGGTCACGGTTACCTGGTCAGTTCTCGCAAATCCAATGGTTACGGCCGCCACGTTTGTCAGCAAACAGGCTCGTGTTGAATTTGATTAAAGAGTTGGAACAGCTCGTTGGAAATCTCCCAGTACTGTGGTGTTGAAGTAGTCTCCTGCCATGGTGTTTGTGTGCGAGTCTGCACGCCTGCTCATCTTCCTGAGCAGCCATGGCCGATGGGAGCCTTGCTGAGTGATTGACGACTGGCTGGGGAGCTTTATGATGGAGCTGTCAGCCCTGCTGTGTCGCGTTCTCCTGGCAGTGGCTCTCCTGACTCTCAGAAACGCATCAGAATGCAACTTCTCTCACATCTTGTCTGAATCGAGTTTTGACTCGCCACTTTCCCGACTGTCCAGGGGAAAGGAAACGGTGATTTGCACGCAGGAGTTGAGTTTACATATGCATGAGTTGAGTTTACATATGCACACATGGTGGAGTGCGTAAGTGATGTATTTTCAAAAGGCAGAGAACACACTTTTTTTTCGGTTTGAGGGAAAAGTAGAGCGTCGTGGTTCTGTGTAGCTAATAAGGCTGCTGGGGACCCGGTGGAAGATGCAGATTTACTGTGAGAGAAGCAGGAACATTTATTTATGTCTTCAAGCAGAACACTGGATGCTACCGAAGCTTTTTTAAATGCTTTCAATCATTTCATCAATGCTTTCATTTGACCATTTAATGCCATTGAATATCAATATATAAAAGCAGAGTCACGTCAAAGAGGGAGGGATCTCTCTTCAGTCGCTCCCTGTGATGTTTCATCTTTTTTTCCTGTTTAGGGGTTTCTCTTGGGGGAGTTCTTCCTATGCGATGCACAGATCTAACGACAGAGGGTGGTGTACAGATTGTAAAGAGTCCTGAGGCTGATTTGTGATTCGTGATATTGGGCTGTACCGTGTAAGTAAAATTGAACTGAATTGAAAGAAAGCCAGAAGCATATTTGTAGTTTCAAGCCTTCGGTGCTGCTGTAAAACCATCATTAGCAGCAGGTAGGGGTGTCGAGCTAACACCGGTTTCACCTGCTGATTACTCAGTCGCTACAGCAGCTATGATGATGTCACAAGGCCTGAACTGTAATAATGAACACTGGGACCAATCGACACCGAAAACAAATATATATATATATATATATATAGATATATATATATATATATATATATATATATAGATATATATAGATTTCATTTAACTTGTATTCATTTTGTAGTTCAAGTAAAACAGTTAGTTGATTGCTGTGAGTAGGAAACTTCTTATTCTAAACTAACAACTATCTCAATCCCCCGGACATCAGCCACATTTGTTATGAACTTAATTATATACATGAAGTATAACTTTTTATCATTCTTGATTTAACATTATAATTTGCAGTCATCCAAATAATTCCAAATGTTTTCCTTTCCTTTTAAATAGATGGCTTTTCATACACTTGGCTCTCTGACTCCCCCCCCCCCCCGTAGAGATGGGTATGGTATAGATATGCTAAGATAATACAATGCAAACAGTGGTGTCACATCCCTTTTAGAGCTCCAGGGCTGAAGAATGAAGTGAGAAATGATGATGAGCTCCATTGTTAAACAGTACTC
Source organism: Lycodopsis pacificus (assembly GCA_028022725.1). NCBI lineage: Eukaryota > Metazoa > Chordata > Actinopteri > Perciformes > Zoarcidae > Lycodopsis > Lycodopsis pacificus. Next base: position 6,081,139 of record CM051689.1, read on the forward strand.
ATCAAAGGCAGAAATGCAGCACTTAGTGGAGATAACATTTTTTCGTTGATGTTTATCAAAAGTGATATTCTCATCCCGCAAAGAAATACTTTGCTCTCACACCGTGTGCTCAGGTCCCGTATTGTACCTTTACGAACTCAATTTAAACACCACTCTATTTACTCAACACGTTTAGAAGAAGAAGAAACCATTTTTATTGTCATATACATACACACATACACATTAAACCCTTTCAGAAGCAACAATCACCACAAGGTCAAGGTTTCCAACTTGGACGAGAAGCACTTTAATGTTGCAGAAAGTATGATCGTTTACAGTTCCCACGGCCTGATAATCAGACGTCTGCATCCTGACAAAACTCATTATCAGTTGACAGGAAAGCTGCAGCAGTTTTCACAACAATCAAAACATTTTCTGATTTAAGAGTTGTTATCTCTGGAAGTCCACTGACAACAGGTTACAGGTGCATCTCATTCACAGTTTTTGATTTTTTTTTTTTTTTACCACTCTAGCTTAGTTTATCTCTGATGGGAAACAACCACCAATAGACACAGCAACACGCGTATTTGAATGGCTGAACAACCCTGAAACCATGCTGGCTTTAGTCCACATACTGTACTTTCTGTGCCTGCGTTCCCAAAATACAAACCAAATTGCAAAGAACATGTATATTTGTTCCCTTCATATTCATTTAGTCCATATTCCTATCATTTATTTGCTTTTTAATAACACAGACACTTTTGAATAAAATAATTTGGTCTGCTGACCCAATATGCTCACTTTTCATACAAATATTTAAACAATGTTTCAATCTTCACCAATGCAATGATGCCGTGCCGAACTGCGTGGAAACCTCACTTGGATGTCTGAGGAAACTAGGCTGGGTTACCGAAGTTTTGGCAGGCTGCGTGCCCCTCCCACCGCAGATGTTTTGTTGAATTAGGTCCATGAAAGTCCTACAGAGGACCCAGTTGCAACTTCTGCTCTGCCTCAGCCAACCTCTGTGTACCAATACCACAGCACTGATTACACCTGCACTTACATACCGTGTAATTACGACCCTCCACACACTGCACCTGCTCTCTCGCTGTGACCCGTCTGACTCCTGCAGTGGTGTCGGCAGCTCCGATTGGACGTATTCAGCGCAAAGCGCCAACCAGTTCCATCTTCTCAAAGATCGCCAGCAATTTACCCCAAAAAGGGTGCGTGAGATGAGATGAGATGTGAGCTCAGTGCCATGCTATCTATTTTCTATCAGCCTCAATGGCATCAAAGGTATTTCTATTTACTGTATTGGCTCTAACAAAAGACCATCCTGATGATAAGATCACTGCCCTGTCTCCCATTTTCAGCACCTCTTTCTAGATTGATTCTGAAGGTTAAAAAAACACAGAATCACACAATATATATAACATTTAAATGTAGTTATTAAACATGACAACCTGCATCCTGCAGGTGTTTCTAATTCAATTGTTACCATCTTAAAGAGAATGAGGATTAGTGTGTGAAACCATTGAAGAGCCTCTAGGAAGCAGCTGGTTGAGTTACATTCGGATAATTTTTCTGTTTTTCCTTCACACTATTCACCACCTTCCTCTTCTACAGAGAAAAACGGTAATGACATCTACGTATGTCAAGTTCTCAAATGTAAGATGGCCCTGTTTTTATTGAAAAGCAGTTTTCTTGGAGAAATATTATGTTCAATTCAGATCGATTGTGCTCGAATCACCGAGCATTCAGCAGAAATAATGCATTTGAATCTGCATTGCTTTTACTGTGTGCGAGTGCTGACGCCTTTGCTCAAAGTGAAGTGTCGAAGCTATTACTGTAACCACTGTGGCAGCAAGACAGTTTTTTCTTGAACTAAAAGTCCCGTGGATCTATTTTGCTTTAATTCCAACAGCTAATTAATGCAGCTTTGTGCCTTAGAGGTTTTTATTAATGAGGTGCTGAAGGGAGTCCGGTCGATCCACGCTCGCACGATACGACTGTTGATTAGTAGGTTGTTGTGGATGTGGGCCAGCAACATAGGTTCATGCTGTGAGTGCCAAGACCCCCAAATCCCCCCCCCCCCCCCACCAACCCCTGCAACACACAAACACATGATGATTTGAATTGATTTTGATCTCATTCTGCTTGTTCAATAAGACGTTTCTCATGATCTCTTATCTGAAACTATTCTTGATATTAGATCATCTTAAATACTGCTAATATCTTTATATTAGCCATGAATGTACAATACTATGATTAACTCAATTTATTCAAAACTCAGCGTAACTTACTTGTTACAACTTCAGCCTGAGAAAAAGGAAGTGTTGAGCATTGCCTGGCCTTCATAATGAGCACATTTACATACACGCTAGTATCCTAGTAATGATCACATTTGGGATATTAAGTTGACATTTTGAGTTTGAGTGTACTAGAAAAGAAATTCCTCAAACTTCCCGTTATTTATTCTTCCTTTTAACAACAGTTAAAACCCCCAAAGTATTAACTTAACTGTCATTTAATACAAAGGAGAGCAGCATATCTCATATTTTAGAAGCTTGGTTTGGAAAACTAAATTGATTAATCAATGAATCAATTATCAAGACAGTTTATTTTCTCGGGATCGACTAATCAACTTGATTAATTGTCTCAGCTCTAATCTTCTGTATTCCCAGTTGTGTTGATGATATTCTCAGAAGTCATCATCATGTTTTTGTTTTACTTACCCACGACCACTTAACTTGCAAAGTTACCATTATTTTCCAAAAACCTGATTTATTACGAGCATGCACACTCAGCCAAAAGGACACATGCTGTATAGACGGCAGGATCTAATCCTTGTAGGTGAAAATGCAAAAATCAAATCACAGAATTTACATAATGCTTTCATAGTCTATACCTTTTGGAAATACTGAGATTGCTGCTCTTTATTGTGTGAGCGTTCAGGAATGTAAGATGCAGCTTTACAGTCAAGCAATCCTCACACACACAAAGCAATTTCAACAGCCGCGGCTGTCACAAGGTGATTTACAGTGAACGCTCGACACATAAAGGGATAAAAAGAAGGATAATAAAAGCAGATAGAGAAGAGGAGCTGCACACACACACGCATGAGAGAGAGCGTTTGCAAGCTTGTATAGGCATCTGTGAGGATATTAAGTGTGAGTAATAATCTTTACTCAAAAGATCGTACAAAACAATTGTCTCCGTGGGCTCTATCCAGTCAACCTTGTTACCGCTGAGGGCCGTCGCAGTAACTGTGACTGTGATTGGTAAAGTAACCGGAGTGTCGTAGGAGCCCCTCGGTGGCCCTCTCTGGATGGCGTGCTGGCAGCGAGTTCGACGGGAGCCTCAAAGCCCGGGAGTGCCGTGGTTACCAGATGGCCGTGGCAACAATCTTCAGTCATTTCACTCACCTGGCTGAGTAAAGACTCCCTCTAACCCGTGAGCGCCCGCAGGAAATAGTCTCCACAGCACGTCTGCCTCTTCTGCTTCTGCCAAAGACGCTCATGTCTCTGAAGTCTGTTTCAGGAAGGAGAAGGGAAAAAAAAGGAGGACACCGATTTGGGCCACAGAGGCAACGAGGGACTGCTCAAAACAAGATGGCAAGATAGAAGGAAAAAAGAAGTGATGTCCCTACTTAAACCGCTGCCAGGTTGTCGTCTTATATGTGACAGGCTGTTGTGGAATGACTCACGCCGCCCTTTCGTGGTCGCTCTGTAAACAGTTCATTGCCACAGTCCAAGTTTCAGTCAGCATTTCTCCTCCGAGATACTACTGTCCTTCTTGAAAGGTTTCGTCATTGTCATGGTACTCGGAGAAGGCGTCTTTCTTTAAAGGATTATTCAAATTCACTCTTTTGATATTTTCCATGTTTTGTGGTGCAAGACTCTGAACAATTTAGCCACCGGGTGTAGAGCAAAACTTGTGGCATATTCTCAGCCACTGCATAAATTCATATTGTTAATGTATTTGTGTGTTTTATTGATTCATGTTGATTTATGCCTCTTGGAAGTACATGTAGGATAGTTTGTTTTGTTTGTTTTTGCTCCAGGGTAAGGTAAAGAAGGGTAAGGAAGTGAAACTCCGGCGTGACGGTGCCACAATGTGCAGAAATGTGTGAAGTCAGCTTTTGGAAGAGTTTGCAGTAGACAGCGGCATTCAGTTTGTGCCTTTTCTTCCTTCACACATTTTCTTTTCTTTGCATCCATCCCGTCATTCCCTTCCTGACAAAAGGTAACATAAAATCGATGGCTACCGAGCAAAATCAATAACGTCCGAACAGAGATTCTCTCCCTTATTTATCTATCTGCTTCGCGGAGCGCGGTAACCTTATCTAAAGGCATTCTGCAATGCTAATGCCAAACCATAAGTTCAGGACTTGGCATCTTCTCCAAAACTTCTCGTTCAATCAGGTCGCCTCACTCCTCAAGTGGTACTTAAGTAAACAACATCGTGGGATGCACAGCATTTATTGATCTCACGTCTCCCTCTCCTCTTTTCATCCATATTCCAGTTCCTCCCGTCATCCGAGTTTACCCAGAGAGCCAAGCCAGGGAGCCGGGCGTCACTGCCAGCCTGCGCTGCCATGCTGAGGGCATCCCCAGCCCGCAGCTGGCCTGGCTGAAGAACGGCATGGACATCACAACCAAGCTGTCCAAACAGCTCACCCTGCAAGGTAACGAGTCAAGAGTTCACTGCTCGCTGCATTTACACTTGTTGCTTTGTTTTTATTCCCACTGCTGCTGGTAAATGCTACTAGCACTATAAAATGTAAGGTGAGATGACTATTGCTATCCTTACTGATAATAATATTTAACTTTATTGTGAGGAAATAGGGCAGTTCAATCTGAAATGTATGTTTCAAAGAAATATCTGGTATTTTTAACAAAAACAAACGCTATACGCTATTTAGCCGGTTGATATGAGATGTCATTGGTTATTCTGTCCATTTTCAGTTTAAAGATGTGAAATTCAGGTCATCAAGAGATTCATAATGTCGATATAGCATTTTTAAATGTTTGGCCACAGTATCAAATATTATGTTTGAAATGCTTTATCGTTCTTTCAATTAACAGCAAAGCCAAATGCTTTTCCTTCGAGGTTGCACACAAAAGCTTTTATCATACCCCAGCGTTCACAGAAACACGGCAAGTGGCAGACATGCGCCACGTTCTCACTTTGAACTCCTACCTTTTTGAATTCTCCCCAAAACAAACCTCTCACCTTCCTTCCCAACATATTAGAGAGGATGGCAGCACGGAAGTCTCCTTTTATCTTTGTCTTTTTCTGTCTGTTCTCCCTCTCTGTTGCTGCTGAAAGCTAATGGAAGCGAGGTGCACATCAGTAACGTGCACTTTGAAGACACCGGCGCCTACACTTGCATCGCCAAAAATGATGCCGGCGTAGACGAGGACATCTCTTCGCTATTTGTGGAAGACTCCGCGCGCAAAACTTGTATGTATAAGTCATGATGTTCGTCTGTTTTTTATCCCAAGGGATAATGGAGTCATGCAAATGGAGCTCTTAATAATTCATCCCTTCAGTTCTTAATAGTTTATATGCTGTGATGCAGTGATAGAGATAGAAATAATGCTGATACTATCTGTACTTTCCTCATGTCCTGGTTTGGACGCGGGAACAATTGTTCACGCAACCCTCGATCCACTCAGGAAAACATTTTGGTCTCTCACATTTCATCCCCTCCATGCTGGTGTACAGTAGTGCTGCCACTATTTGTTATTAGTGCTGAAACGATAGGTTGATTAATTAATAAGGGCCGGCAGAAAATTTTAAATTCACTGTTTCTGATCTCTCAAATATGAAGATTTGCAGCTTTTTTTCTTTTCCTTCCTTGTATACCTTTTTGCTTTGGCCTGTTACTCATCAACATGGCAAATTATGAAGGGTATTTCATCCCTAAACAATTAGGTGATTAATCCTACAAATAATCTTCAGATTAATCGATGACGAGAAGAATCATTCGCTGCAGCCGTAACGTAATGTTCAGTTAAATCATTTTTTTGGTCTATAAAATTGTAAAACAGTGAAAATACCGATCAAATGTCTGAGGTACCGGTCATCTTCAGAATGCTTATTGTCTTACAAAAACAGTACAAAACCCCCAAAAATGATGCATACAATAATACAAAGCACAGAAGAAGTGCTAATCCGCCTCTTTGACAGATGAAACCAGTGCATGTTTGGCACTCCTGCTTAATAAATTACAAATGTTTTATTCTAAAAAATATCGTCAGATGTTCTTCTGTCAGTTGATGTAAACATTGCTCAACATCAGCATCTCCACTGTTTCCTCTCTCTCACTCTACATCAGTGATGTTTGTCACGCGTGCAGCATCAATTGATTAAGGTGGTATTTGGCATTGTCAATATGTAACCGTGTAACATTAGGGCTGTGACACGAGTAACCTTCTTATTCAAATTTGGAGGCATTTTTTCTCCGGCACAAACAATCTCCCCTTGTATCCTGCCCCCATGAATAGAGCACGGTAATTAACGTTGACCTTCTCTGAAATGTCAGAATCTGTCTTTGGGGTTCAAGACCAGTTGTTAGTGTGTCGCTCTTTCCTTTGGGTAATTAGGGATCCCAAACAGCACACGTATCAACTTTGCAGTCAAGTCACACATTTTGAGTGTGTACACTGCCTCTCCTACACCCAATGTGCTTAGATGTCATCTCCGCGGTGCGGCGCTTCCTCCACCGAGTCCATCGCGCATCAGAGGATCACGCTCGCCGAGGTCGGAAGTCACCCGTGTGCTTTGAAGCTTTTTGAAGCTGTACCTCCGGCCAAAATGGTGCTGGGAGACGGTTACTGCAGACCCTTTTTGGTGTGCGCGACCTCAGAGGATAAGAGTTCAAAGGGATGTCAGCAGACAGACAGACGTGGCTGCACTTTTACATTACGAAAGGTAGAGAGAGAAAAAAAACAACAAGATTTTACTACACTGTCGTAGTCTGGCATGAAAATCTGACTGACTGCATACATGACCCACTGTAGCTTTCCTACACGAATGCCACCTTTATTCAGGAACTATACGTGAGCAAATGGAAGGCGACTTTCTATCTTCCCTGGATCGTCTGTCTCCGTGAGCCTGAGGCTTATGTCAGCTCACACCGCCTGCAGCCCTCAACCTGTGAAACCTGTGAAACCTGTGAAACCTGTGAAACCTTTACCTCTGCTCCTGGAAAACACTCCCTCACGAGTGTTTTGGTTCAAAAGGGAGTCTTGACATGTCATTTTTGTAGCCTTAAAAATGTTTTGCTCAGTACAGCATTTTTAAATGACCCTACCTTATCTTGATAACAACTTTAGCTTAATTATTTTTAAATATTTCCACTATGTGCACAAAAAATCCTGAAGAATAAATCTGGTGTTATTGACAACAACAAATAGCACGAAAGGACCAAAAAACAACTTTTCTTTAATCTGTTATTCTGACAAAGATATTCAATTTACAAAGTTATAGAAGAAGCAAACGCAGCTAATCCTTACTCTACGGAACCAGACATTTGTGACACTTCTGCTCGATGAAAGTCTGATTATGAATGTCTCTTGTTCTCAGGTCTGAAGCTCATCAAGATGACCTGAAAAAATAAAGTTTATTAATAACTACAGTGCCCATGTTACATAATACATAAAAGTGTGACTCACTGATGTGAGAGAGGAACAAGCTACATGAGGCTTTGCCGTGTGATTAATGAACAGTAATTAAGGTCAGTTCCTCGTTGCTTTTAATCTTTTCATGGGCTGTGTTGACAGTAAGAAGACGTACAAATGGCCTTATCCTTAAAGGTGATTGAAACAGAAGTGCAAACACAAGAAATATTGGACTCTCAGAATCCTTTGGTGGTAATACACAAAACTGTCTAATCTGGAAAAACTTTATTGCGCAGTTAAAATAACGTGAATAACTTTTAAAAACATGACCATTGCAGAGATCGCCATTAAGACGGCTCTTTAATTACCTTTTAAATAAACCTCTTCTACACTGTGTTGGCCCATCATGTCCCTGTTACTTAATTCGAGCTTGATATCCGTTGTTTCTCTTTGTCGCTACAGTTTGTCTTTGTGTAGTTTATGTTCGCTTTGTTTCTCAGAAGAAACAAAACCAGACGTGTTTCATTTATTCAACCAGCTCTGTCTTCTTCATATGGAAATCACAAGAAGTCTGGGATAAAGGAGAGATAGAAAGAGGATTGTTCAGCTTTACAAGTGTAATTATTTCAATAGTAACAAAAGGTCCAGTCGAGAAGTTTCTAACGTAACTGCCAACAACTGTGTGTGTGTGTGTGTGTGTGTGTGGGGGAACAGAGAGAGGTGTGAAAACAAGTAGTAAACTGTTTAATTAATTCTGCCCATTCAGAGTCTAAAGGCCAGTTTATTTATGAAGCACATTTCATGTACTACGGCAATTCAAAGTGCTTTACATAAAGCATAGACAAGAATAAACACACAGAACAAATACAACAGAAAACCAAGACAATTCATGAACACATTTATAGAAATATAAAGTGTTTAAAAAGTTTTAAGCGTCTAAAAAACTGCTCATACTTGTCTTTTTCAACATGTGAAACAGCTGGACATCAATGATTGTGAGTGAAAAACTCGATCAAATGAACTTCAGATGTATGAAGGTGCAAAAAAAAAAAAGATCAGACGAATCGGAGTGGTAAAGAGAGAAACATTTGAGTGCAGTCTTGTATATAACTGAGCAACTTGTCGTATAAGAAGGTGAAACAAACAAACAAACACAAAACACATTAAATCTGTGAGAGGGCTGCAGGTGTGATGTTTGACCCCGTCTTGTCATTTGCATTGTCTTGGCTTTTGATTAGCCACTGGAGATGGACAGATGTTTTTATTAGGTTCTCCAATAAATGGGCGACTGGGTGATATTTTCGAGGAAAGCTGCCGGCCGCCGTCACTACGCCAGCGTGTCAGGCCAGAACGGAGGTACGAGGAGTCTGAGCTGCTCACACTTTGTTTTGTGAGGTTCAGGGTCAACAAAATAAACTTCATTAAGCACAAAAAGTGTCTTTAAGCAATGCAGCTGTTTTCGCGTTCCTGTTCAACAAACAGCTGGCATTACAAACATATTAATAACAGAAGACACTCGTGGATTGACAGCTTGTTAGTGCAAACAGATGATCTTTCAGTGAATGTTGAGAGCGTACAAGGCTCTTCATTTACAGGAGCTGGAGTATAGATGTGTTACTTTAGCAGCACATTCCCTCTCAGCAATTTCCACAGACACCCTGCTCTGCTTCACATATTCTCTGAATCTCACACTTCAATTATGTCTGCAGATTGCTCCAGACACAGTGTAGTTATGTTCTTTTCACAGATTCAGACATTTGCATTCTGTTATTAAAAAAAGAAAATTATTCCAATGATTAATGCTAATTTATTCCACATATTTTAAAAGGTGAAGATTCACAAGTTTAAAATCTCTCGAACAAACACTTTACAAGGTTATTTTACTGACATGCAACAAATGCATTAACATAATAAGAAACATGTTACTAAGCTCAATGCAGCCAGATGAAGAGAAAGCAAAGCATGCTCGAGCTCACCATTACATGCAATACATACAATACAAATAATAAATACAGATAAAACAAAAACAATAAAATAACAAACAAAAAAATAACAAAAACAAGACAGAAAATCATGACACACATTTGTTTGGTAGCATAGAATTTCATTATGTATCCCTGGATGGAATACCGAGTGAACGTTTGTTTTTCTGTACGTTGTTCTTCGTCGAGGTAACCTGACCTTAAAAACAGGATGAGGAGGAAGATTGATTCGGCTGTAGGTCACCGTTTCATTAATCTCTGTCCGTTTGCTGCGAGCACCGTCTCCATCAGGTTTTCCAGTAACAACAGTTGTTGGAAAATCTTTACGCATGCTTTTAGGTAAAGTAAGCATGGAACCTTCCATCGAGAGCTACTGAGTGTGTTGCTATTCCCATCTTCACTTGGTCAGTTTCCTGCTTATACCTTCCTGGAAACGGTGTCTATGACGGGGCAGCGTTAATAACCTGCATTTGTAAAACATCAGTGAAGAAGCAGATGCTAATGCAACTTCACATTAGAATTAACTTGTGTGTAGGTTTTGCCTTTCACTGACGGAGCCAACATTAGCGCTTCGGCAAGCGGCTCAGACTTCACCTGTTCTGGATATCATCCTGCTGTCTCACTTCCAAACACAGTGTTTCACTTGGTGTGTTTCCTTATGGGCTTAAAGGGGAAATTCACCACCGTTTATGTAATTGTTCGTGCTGTATTTATAAGTGCTCATGCTGCAAAATCCGTTGTTCTTTCTGAATCCAGCGGCTTAATGTGACGTGACAGTGATATAATTGAATGCAAGGAGGAAGGCTGCTATTTCAGCATGTATTTTTCTGGGTACCCAGAAGGTGCACCATTGATGTTTAAAGAGAATTGAATACAGCGTTGGAGGCTCAGTTGCACATGAAGCAAAAAAAGTAGGACTTCCAGGTATAACAGATGAAATAGATCTTCCAGGGATCTTCTGCATCATCACAAATAACAAGCACACTCGCGCTTCTTTAAACCTCAGCGCCAAGCCCTCAGCCTCCTTCTCTGGCTCATTCACATGAACAGAGGAAGGAAACAAAACTCTGGATCCGGCTTTTAGTGCATTTTATAACTTTTACAACCTAATAATTTAAAAAGTTACTGTGAGGGACTTTTAACTTTTTATGAAACGTCTCAGTTTAATGACTCTATGTGACCTGCATAACTAAATGAGCCAATCAGAGAGGAGATTGGCTGCTTCGACTAAATGCTTGTCATCAGATTCTGTGCAGAGTCGGATGAAATCATGAAGGTTCAGTAGAAAGTCTTTCACCTCAACCTGGGGATTTTTACTATCATTATCCCACAAGTTTTGCAATAAGTATTCCATGTTCACAAGTACTGACTTTAATCGTCTGCAAATGGGTGGCATTTGTCTTTAAGTTCAGGAAACCTTCTACCAAGATTTCCTTCTCTGATCCCACGGACATAGAGATGCTGCTGGGCATGTGGTGGCGCCAGCCTGCCCTGAATCCAATACCACTGATATGAAACAGACGCAGATTCAAATAACACATTGAGATTATATTTGGAAATGTGTTAGAATTCTGACTGTGTGGAAAGTAATGATCTCATTCTGTGGACTCATTGTGTTTATGACCCGCCCCAGGCTCCTCAGTCAGGCGGCTGAATGAGAGACGGAGCCGAATAACATAACTAAGCCAGTTGTCAAAGGGCTGAATAAGGTATTAAGCAGGAGATGAACTGAAAAATATGATCTGATGAGCGAGGCGTGAATGATCTTTTTTAGATGAATTCTCCGCCGAGGAACTCGAAGGTTAAAACCTTCTCTTCACAGGCGCTAAAGTGAATTGTTTTTCTCTGAAATGTACCCAAGCACTTCGTTGTTTGGGAGAAACCTGAGCAGTCAGTCGCTACTCTGAGATCTCTTTAACAGAGTTTGTCACCAGCAGGCAGAGCGTCATCCGTCTCTGACAGCCTGCCGCTAAACTGGCATAAATATCTGCCCTTTCACAATGTGCCAATTATTTCTGCAGCGTCAGGGGATCAGAACGAGCGTTTGTTGCTTCGATCTCCCCCAATTCATGTCTCTACACTTCATGCCTCATACGAGGGACTTTCAGAGTACTGTGTAGTGTAGCTGCCAAATGAAGAAATAATTATTGTAGAATTAGTCTTGCTGTTATTGCGACCTCACAATACAGGTTCAGAGGAGTGCATCATCCTTTTTAGTGCCCCTCTTCTATTTCTAAATTCTCTGTTATTGTGTTTGTGCAGGACTTATCTCAGTATGCATTCATTCTATTCTTATCATGTATGTTATGTACTGAGCAAAATGAGTAGTTTGTATGTTGCCTCGGATTAAAATTTCACCTTGTGGCTATTTTCTTCTTGATTGGTTCTCATTAAGAAAATAATTGGCGTAGAGGACACAACATGGCAGCAGCACTAACATTCTATCTGCGCTCTAACAATTACCACAGAACCCGCGCAAATAATTAAGATTTTAATGAGATTCGGGGAAGTTTGCAGTGCTAATATTGTTAATTAATGACCACATTACATTAGACGCTGACACATTATAACGGGCCAACAGTCGCCTGTCAAGCTAAGGTTAATGCAACTTTGTAAATTCATTTTATTATTAGATACATACATATAAAAAGTGGTAACAAAAGCTGGGAGACAAAAAATAATGAGGTTCTGTTCCAGCTCTCTAAGAAGCAGCTGGCGGGAATATTTCATTACACCAGTCTACTTTATCGCCAATAAATACCTGCTTACTAAGCATGTTTTTATGGACAGTGAAACTACCATTCAGGTTAATCTACCCTCCGTCATAGCCAGTGTTGTGCATAAGGTGCATACGTAACGTGATATACAGAGTGTAGACTTGTGCGGTAATGAGCTTCATTGGAGGAGTTAGCTTCATAACCTACTCATGACTCCCAGTATCTACTCTTTACTTTACTCCTCCTTCTGTTTTTCTTTACTGGAAGCTTTATGACTCACTGTAGAGGCCCATAAGTAATGTGTGACCTTTACATAGCTCAGCAGGAACAGAGAGTCTTGACAACTCTAGTGGGCTGAAAAGCACTGCACTGTAAAACATCTCTCGGTCACGAGTCAGTTACTGAATCGTTCTTATTATGGGGTGAGATTACATCACAGCTTTAAATAAAAAAAAAATAAAAAAGTTATTTTGAGGAATCTTAATTGTAATTTTATTTCTTCCTAAATCCAGATCTGATTGTTTTGACTTCTTGTGTCAAGTTAATGAGACTAATTTCTAATTATTTCAGCCTACTGGCAGCATTTTCTCAAACCTAATGACTTGTTCAGACATATTGCCATCATTGCATCTTTTCAACCTTTTACTGTTTCTATTTTACAGACTCTGTACTCTCTTCTGTGTTCTTTATACTTTACCATATTATATCTTCCACACACTCCCCTGACTTCACTCTCTACAGTGTTTCCAAACCATTTTTGACGTTTAATTAACAGTTGGTAGGCTTTTGTTCCAATCAAACCCGGCACTATTTTAATTCAGGCAGAGTGGAAGATCTAATCAGTGAAATCCGCTGGTGAAGTGATTGGTTGGAACGAAACGCTGCGATCTCCCGGGCCTTCGATGGCACACGGATAAGAACCACCGCTCCACACCAAAGTCTGCACAAAGCTCTTTTATTCTGCAACGGTCCGCCACGCTGTCTGCTCCGCAGCCTCTGAATAGAGAAGATCAGCTCGTGCCAAAATAGCGCACATGTTTCCAGCAGTGGTGTCCCTCCATCATCACAGTGGGCTTTCACACAGAGTTGGATACGCTGTCAGCGACAAGGAGCTCTAACCAGACAGTGACGCTATCCACAGTGTCAGCAGCCCTCTGCCTGGCGACTGAGTCTCACGCTGAAGGCTTTGTGAAATTAATATTGTGAATCTAGTGGAAAGTTTTAAACCCTTGTTACAACATGCCAGTTTATGAATATTTCCGATGCTGCGTTCTGTAAAAGACTGATACTAATGATAAGACTGCTGATCTATTTAAGTAGTAATCAATGCAAAACATAGAGAGCAGAGAGGACAAAGCAAGAAGACAAAAACAACCTAAAAAGACTGTAAAATGAATCAATTACAGTGATTTATTTTACATTTGATGAAACTGTTTGGAAAACGGAACTTACAAACAGGTTGTATCGATTTAGTTCTCCTAACTTTACAAACCATTATAAATTGGTTAGAACGCAGGTGTTTATGTGATGAAATGGTAGAAACCTGGATTTTATTCATCACTGCAAGTGGTTGATATTCATTCCACAGCTAAATATTTACCTCCGAGTGTCTCCCAGTGCAGTTTTGGTGAGCTCAGACGCTTCAATGTTTAAAACTCTCCAGTAACTTGTATTTTTTTTAAACTCTCATAGAGTCCAAGGAATCAAGTCTTTTGAATACTTTCCCTCTGCAGGAGATGATGCAGCCTTCAGTTCTCCACAGGCTTCCAGCTCTAATTCTACTGCAGTCATCAGTCTTGTTATTTTAAAAGCTTTCTTATTCTACCTGACTGTAAGTACTGCCGGTGACTTGCTGTTGAAGTTAGCCCTCAATCTGTAAGTGCCCTCAAATATATGCAGTTGGTAAAAAAAAAGAAAAACAAAATCTTTGAAAAGCACTTTGAATTAGACATGAAATATTTCAAAATGACCCTTCGATCCTCCTCCTGGACTGTATAAACCATCTTTCTTTTCAATTTGAAAATCACCCAAGAGAACTATATCCTGCAATTTTACTTACCTTCTGAGAATTACAATTTCATGAGCTTCTATTTAACCCCTAAAACTCACGGTGCTTCAGTTCAAGTTGAAACAAAAGAAAGCAATCACAATGTGTCATGTCTCTGAATTAGCTAAGTTTTCTGCTCTTCATTTGTAAAGTATTTATTCAGACATTTTCTGAAAAGATAAGGTTGGTGGTCCTATTTTTTATTCTCTACAAATCATATGAATAGACTAAAACCAACAGAAAGTTGATGCTACCAACAAGTAGTGGAGCCAAAGCCTGTTATATCTCAATGCTGTTACTCTGTGCCAAAGAGCTCCATTGCTGTCCAAACATATTAAAAACATGGGCGACATGCCCTTTCAAAAGTCTCCAACAACTGTACGATTTACTCCAGTTTAAATGTTTCCTAAGAATGACAGAGCCCAGATGTTTCAGGCAATAACTGAGCCTTTTAGAAAAAAATGAAATGTGTGACCTGTATACCTGTGTAAAGATGTATGTCTTCAGTAAATGGCTTTTAGCTGAGAGCCACAGACAGGGAGGTAAAACAAACAGTAGTAGTCTCTCAGAAAAATATGGTGTAACCAGCTTAATCCTTAAGGTTCTGAAAACCTTTTCATATCAAAATATGTTTGAAAGTATTTCTCAAGAACATTAAATATTCATGACCAAAATAAAAGTTAATCTTTGTGAAAAAAAACATCCTTGGGTATCATCTATTCAAGAGGCTGACACTCAAGAACTCACCTGTACTGGAACTCTTCTAACTTTTGGCCTGCTTACCCACACCCACTCCCGTGACCACATCACCCCTGTTCTCCAGAACCTCCACTGGCTCCCCGTCCCACAACGGATCCACTACAAGATCCTTCTCCTCACTCACAAGGCCCTCCACAATCAGGCCCCCTCCTACCTCACCGACCTGCTTCACCACCACACTCCATCCCGCCGGCTCCGCTCCGCTGATGCCAACCCCCTGTCCCTTCCACTCAGGACCAAGCACCGGACTTGGGGCGACAGAGCCTTCTCCATATCTGCCCCCTCCCTCTGGAACTCTCTCCCCAAAACCATCAGAGATTGCAATGATCTTTCCACATTCAAATCCCAAATCAAAACCCACCTGTTCAAAACTGCTTTTAATGTGTGATTATTGTGTACTTTGTTTTTAGTGTATTGTTTTTATATATGATGATTTTAATGTAA
Source organism: Lycodopsis pacificus (assembly GCA_028022725.1). NCBI lineage: Eukaryota > Metazoa > Chordata > Actinopteri > Perciformes > Zoarcidae > Lycodopsis > Lycodopsis pacificus. Next base: position 6,096,695 of record CM051689.1, read on the forward strand.
AGTGTCTTTGAGTCTCAAGAAAAGCGCTATATAAATAAAATGTATTATTATTATTATTAAAGATGATGTGGTAGTTTAGCTCCCCATTGCTCAGAGTACGAAGCTAATTAAGAACATTTCAGGGCCTTTAAGAAAGTCAGTCAAGTAACTGATTCTAATTAGAAAAACAAAAGTTGGACAAAGTTGTTTTTTTTAATCGAGACATTTGAGGTAGTGGATTTGTAAAGAAAAGGCAAACGTATTCAAGAAAAGGGAACATTTATTAAGAGAGCAAAATTGAAGATGGTGTTAGACACGTCATTGATAAACACACATTTCTGCTGATCTTACGGTTTACAGGCTCTGGCTAAGACCCAAAGCAGGGGGTCCTGAGGCATCTTAATCCAGGCCTATAGATGTACTGTAAGTGAGTGTTGGCAGGTGCATCTGAAGACTTTTTGGCATAGCTGCAGTACTGGATGTGAGGTGTATACCTGCTGTGCATGCTATCAGTCTCTGCACTGAGAGGATATCTGTTTGTATCCATGCAGATGAAGAAAAGATTTGATTTTTGATTTTTGCTTAAATCAAAAGGAAAGCAGAATTTAAAACATATGCAGTCAAAGTTTCCAAGACGGGATAATCTCTGGAAAGAGCAGTGAAACGAGGCACACCGGAGGCAGTCGTCTACTGCTGACCCAATTACTCTGCTGATATTATGCATCCGCCGTCTACTGCCACGCCACTATGGTGAACACCACGGGCTGCTTGCCCTACTGTCGCAGCTCTTGTAAACAAACAAATTGAATTCATGTAGCCTTGCTGACGGGAAGGAACTGCGGAGTCCGGGGCGGCTGGCGAGCCTGGCGAGCGGTTCCCAATGTCTGGAGCCCGCTGGAAACACAGTTATTACGGCCAGAAAGAGTGAACTCACCGCCTACAGTGGCAGCCAGCTTGTTTTGTTATATGGATGATGAAGTTGATGTATGGGCAGCCACAGTCTTTCTGCCAAGTGATGAATAGCATCAATACTGTGGACTATTGGAAAAGACCGAGGCACACAAGATCTCATCTCGAACTCCTCTTTTCCATTTTCTCCCTTTTCCATTTTTGGCACATCTCAAATAAATGGTATTGTTTTGCTTGATATTTTGCCCATCCTTCCTTCCTTACTTCTTTGTCCATCTATCTATAGACCCCACACCTTTTGTGCAACCTTTAATGAGCTAAAAGGTATGCAAGGGTGCACAGGAACACCTTGACAAAGCACTTTTGAAAGATTAAGGCTGAGTAACGGCACCGTGGTGTCTAGTTGGCTTTGTCTCTACCCTTTTCTCTTTCCCCCGCATCTGTCCACCCAAGCAAGAGGCTGCGGGAATGAGCATTTGCAATAGAGGCGAGATTAGAATCGGATGTGAATTGGGCTGCAGATTGGTTTGTCGGCTGAAAATGCCTGAAAGTGGAAGATGGGGTGGAAGCAGAGGGAAGACCGGGGGACAGATGAACAATGAGAGAGAAGGTCACAGTTAAGAAGCCAGTGTGAGGGGGAAATGCTGCTGGTGTGGTGGGAGATAAGAATGATTGAGTAGCAGAATTTGAATGGAAAATAACTTTTTTAATGGCTCTAAAATGTTCTCCTTACCACATCACGCTTTAGTCATGTAATTTTAAGTAATTGCACTTTCCTCTCAGAGTGCCCATCGGCTGCTTTGAAAGCCACCAGCTGGTCTGCGTTTTAGGCCGGCCATTAAAGCACTCTGGGTGTCGCGTGGCTTTTGTTCGTCATTTCACATCATTAGTCACCTCTTAAGTGAATTTAATGAGAAATGACCTGTTTTTGTTTGCCACTGAAGGAAGGAGCACACTAATCCCTCCTCATGACGTATGGTAATCATCTGAGCTTAGAACCTGGGGCCCACTCATGGGTGTCTAAGGCGGCTTATCCATACAGCTCATATTGATGGATGACGATCTGATGTCTCAGGTTTCGTTTTTCAAACTTATTTCACGCATCTCCACATACTCGGGTATGCAGCAGCCAAAACCCATAAACTGTTTTACAGTCCTCCATTTTCCAGTGTTTGGTATCAAATGATTTCCTTGCAGAGGGCTCTATCGATTGTTTGTGGCACGAGGTGTCAGAGCCACAGTTTCCATAAAAGTTTCATGCAGCCTGCTTTCCTCTTCCCCTCAATAGGAGTTAGTGTTTGGGTGTTAGCACTCACGAAGGTCTCCCATTGATTCTTGCATTGATTTTTAACCGCACTTTCCTCTCTTTTTTTCCCCCTCACAGTGGCAAACATTTTGTGGCGGGAAGAAGGTACGTCTAGCCTGCTTCTGATTCACTATAGCGTTCATTAAACCGAGTTAATTGAATTTTTGTAATAGGGTTACTGAACTGTGATGAGAGGGATTAAATGATTTGATGCTTTGAAAGTAGATAACAATGTTGTCGGCCAATTTCCGTTGCAAATGTTCACACTGTGCAGTCTCATAATCTATTTTATTTATACATGCACTTTGTGTTTAACGGGGCTGTTTGTGCTTTCTTTCCAGGTCTCGGCATTGGCAACATGTTCTACGTGTTTTATGAAGACGGTATTAAAGTCATTCAGCCTGTGGCGTGTGAGATACAGAGACACATTAAGCCCAGCGAGAAGCTGCTGGCTCTGCAGGTGAGCAGTCACGCAAAAGACGCAATCAGCTTGTGACTCACGTTGTACGATTCATTCCGAGGCGAAGTCATGGACTGTTCAGTCGGTGTGTTTTGGTTTGGTTAAATCCTAATTTCTTCAAATGAATGCTAATGTTGCTCCGTGTCTGCTGGATTTGTTACTAAGCAACTGTTTGCCAACAGGTATGAGGTGGTGATAATATGTCAATTCTGTGTTCAGAGATTGTAATAATGAAAAGTTGAATGCCTATTCAAGTCTCAGAACTTGAACACTATCTAGGTCGGAAACAAACATTATTTTTACTTTCCTGTAATGCCTGAAATGATTCCTGAAGACTTTGACCCTCCGGTTATCTTTGCAAATTCCTTCTTACCTTCTCTAAAGAATCTGTGCGCGAACACGGACGCATCCTTCTCGTCCAGGAAACGTTTTTGATTTGTGCCTGCCGAGGACTTGAGACTTGCGTTGAATTGTCGCTTTAAAATCTCAATTTTATCACATTAGAAAACCTCTTAAAGGAACCAGACAATGCAATAAAAAAGAAGTGTAAACGGGAACAGGCATAAATCAACAAACTCCACCAAGAAGCAATAACAAACTAAAACATTCATGATGTCAATGTTTTTAAAGTGAACTGGTGTGAGGAAACAGCTAAGTGTTGGCGGGATAATGTGTCACTCGTGTGATTTATTATTCGCTGGCCTAGACAAGCGTCCTGTTGCCTGGCCTACTAGTAACAGCGACTGAAATCAATCACAAGCAGTCAATAGTTTCCACAGGGATTTAACTTGGGTTCGGTGTCATGCCCAAGAAACGGCTTTGATGTTGCACTTGTGAATTTAGAGGACGCAGCCTCCAACGCCATGCCACCGCCTCAGATAAGAGTGCACACACAGATATGTGCTTGTTTATCTGCTGTAGAGCACCTGCGTGAGCTCGCTTTCTTGTCAAATAAGCAGACAAAGAATTGTACATTTTCAGCAATGCAGAGAAGTTGGAATGATTTTGACAAGAATGGGTCATTCGGGTGAGTAAGACATTATATAGGCACCATTTAACACGTAGAATAGCAAATAATGTTTGTTCACTTTTGAATGAAATGAATGTTTTTTGATATTTTCAGATTTTTAAGTTAAATTAAATGTTCCTTTATGGATTGGGAAAAATGCTATTTTTCTTGTTTGGTGACAATTGGAGATACTGTATTATTGAACAGTGACAAGGAATATGTAGAACTTAGAGAAAACTATGTTTTAGTAACGAGCCATTATCAAATGCAGGGCTGTATGCAATTATAAAAAAAATTTAATTTCAATTTAAAAAAAGAAAAAGTTGAGCTGAAAAGTTGTGTTTTAGCTTTTAGTGAGGTGCAGCCCTCCTTCACAGCGAAAAGCCATAATATTATGCACAACATTGACACATCACGCTGTGAGGTTGTTATTGTGTGATCAAGCAGTTACCGATTTACACATCCAGAAGACACAGGGCAACATTAGCATTCATTTTGAGTCTTGATTATGTTCGCTTTATGATTCTAATGTTCAATCTCCTTTCAACACTTTTAGTTTTGTCGTCCTCACTCACTCCTGAGGGAGGTGTCTGGCTGTACAGAGGGTTCAGCGGATCATTTTTTTTGCTGAAAACAGCTGCTTGCTGCTGCTGATCAGCTGTCAGATTGAACCAAAACTTTAAAGTTGTGGAACCAAAGATTATGACCTGAAAGAAGCTCAAATGCTCTGCGGATTGGACGTAGTAAATGCTTCTGCTGTTATTCTGAAACTATTGATTGGTCCAGCTCTAAAGATAGTCAAACATTTTCTTCAGGCTGTTCCTGCTACTGCTACAGAAAATGATGCCCAGTGGACACGGGGGCCACCTTTACGGTGGCGCACCTGTTAATTTACAGTCGCAGGCAGACGGTTTCACCTCCCGGAGGACTCTTTACACTCAGCCCCCCCCCCCCCTCCTGAAACACCGTTTATCACTGAAACCTTCAAGCATCAAAATATTCAAAGTGTGCTGCTGACAGAAACCTGTTCGATTTACTTGTGTCCTCAACTGGACGCTTTCCTCTGAGCTGCTTTTCATTCAGGGGCCTCCCATGCTTATTGGATGGCTGTTATACATAAAGTGGTGCCATGAATGACCAACAATCAGCCAAGCGTTCCTCTGAGAGGTGTGTTTGTAGGATATCCATCACTGCGAGTGCTGCAATGCCACTTCCAGTGCTGTCGTGGGGGATTGCTGTGTGAACACATGAGGCCGCTTCCAGCATTCTCACCTTTTCTCCATCGCATAGGTGCATTGATTGATTTGTTCATGGTAATCTTGCAGCGAAGTCATTATCCTTAACTACCAGAGTGTTTTACTGTGATACACACTAGTCGTGGGAAAACACTGTGATGTCCAATTGTACTGAAGTCAGTCCTCGAAGTATCTTTGTTTTCCTTCCCTCTGCAGTCGGGAAGAAGCTGAGAGGGAGCGTCCACGTTTTTTCTCGCTGCCAAAGCATTGTGTCGAGTCCCGTTGTGTTGTTCAATGGTTCTTTCACAATGGGAAGGATTTGGCGGTTACATTTGAAGTTGGTCCCGCCTTCCCAGCTTAACAAGGGTTCCCGCCATTAGGTGAAAGCCAATGCCAGATTCCGTGTAGTTTTGGAACGAGCTTTGTCCACTTGGCGTTTCTCTTCACCATATTTATGTTTCTTTTCAGCTCGGTGGCCGCCGTTTTTGCAGGTTCCTCTTGGATGCGTGCTTAACACCTGGCACCTGGTCGTTTTATTGGGGTCGACGGCCAGAAACGTCGCAAACACAGCAAAATACGAAAATACTAGCATAGTGCAGGGTCTATGCAGATACAGACACCGCCACACACTAGTAGTGGCGGTGTCATCGTGCCTCATTGTGCCTTCAAACATAGGGAGTGGGTATGTTTAGGTACCATATATTTACTTTGTATGTAAAAAAAGCAACATCACTCACACACAATCATTTTTATGTTCATTATGAGCAATAAAAAAAAACAGGAGAAGCTTGAACATCAACTATTTTCAATGTTGTCTTGATGTATACTCAAAAAGAGTCTCTCCTTTCTTCACTTCACTCTGACCAGAACCACATCCGGAGCTCTTAAGTGTTCCCTGTGCTCCCCGTTTACTGTAAACAGAAGGGGAAACTACTCTGGAAAATCTGTTTTAAACTAATCTGCACCTTTTTGGGAAAAAAAAAAAAACTGTGTTGAATTGAGTTATCTACCATTTAAAAATATTCTAAAATCAACATCCCGTCATACTTTTAGTTCATAGCAGTTTGGATTGAGACCTCAGAGAACCACCTTAAAAGTATAAAAACGAGTTGCTCCTCTGAAGCTCCTCTTTGACTCTTTGGTTGATGCCGTTTCACTGTTTTCCTCCCCACCGATGATGTTGTGTCGCAAATATGTTAGCACTACAAATCATCCAGTGGCTTAATAACTGGGGAATATCATAACCATCATTGTTTTAATAAGCATGGCTCTTTAGATGCCATCGCCCACATTCGCAAGTGAAAAGAGTGGATGTCCTTTGAAGACATATTTAGTTCAAAAGGCACAGTACAGTATTGTATTGTATTGTTCCAGGTGTGGTTCCAGTATAATGTCCTAAATGCAGTAAGGATTTGAGTGAATATATGCAACATACACTGTGGTGTATGTGTAGTGAAAGCGTTTCCATAATGATGGGGAAAAAAACATATCTGCATTATTTAGAAGCTGTCAGTTTCGACATAAATCACATACATGCTCTGCACCCACACACACACAGACATATGCAATACACACACATTGAGGATTACAGCCGCCTCCGTTCACACCCTCAGCTGTGCATCAGATGTTCGATTTCTCACCTCTTCAAGGTGCAATAAGAAGGTATTTAAAGCCAAGTGGCACAAAGTGACTGCAGGGGTTACACAGAGTTCAATACCAATGACTCAGCCATTACTTCACCAAGTGCAGGGTTCTCTGGCTTTTAAAAACTGCATTTCCCAACCTGTTTGAGTTCAAACACACTGGCAGATGGTGTTACAACTGGACACTGAAAGACGTTACAGCTACAAAGAATTTGAAACCTTGTTGTGAAGCCAAAAACGCCAAAGCGCTGTCATTGTTTCAGCATTCTGCATCAAACAACCTCTCTGCTATGTGATTGTTTTATGTCTTCCCACATTAACCTGCTTATCCACAGATGAAATACAGAGGACGGGATGAGTTTGGGGCTGAAATAGAGAGGAGTTAAATTCTCTCAGTGATGCTGCTGCTCTCCTTGATCCCTGAATGAGTTCAATGAAGTTCATGCACTACCTAATGCCCTTCTAACTGAGAGAAGTTGGCCTGTGGGACGGCACCTGTCACGGATTGACTCTGCAGTTGTAAATATGGGAGAAAGAGTTCATCCCTCCATGCCGGAGACCTTCATTCATCCTCGCTGGCCAGCGGCTCTCTAAATTGTCCCACAGAGTCTGGAACAGATGACTGGGCAGAGCCTCGAGGCTTTGAGGGCCTGGGGGGGGGAGGTGGGAGGGGAGGCAAGCTCCAGAGACAGAAGGCCGGTTAAAGTTCCCGTTGGCCAGGAAGGCGAGAGCTGACGGAAAGCTGAACAGCCGCAGATCGTCTGCAGGCTTTGTGCTGTGGATTATGTATGGACAAATGGGAGCGATTACAGAGATCTTTCAGGACCTTGCAAAGCTTATTTATCTAAGTTGCCAAGATAACACGACTCGCATCAGCACAGGAGATAAGACCGCAAGTAGTAAACCACACAGAATAACGACTGAATGGAGATAATTGTTTTTTAATGAGGCCTAGTTCACTGTGATATGAAAAACCAGTAGTTGACCGGCAATGTGTGTGTGTGTGTGTGTGCTTTTGTTTCCTTCCAGGAGGAGGTGTGCCCCACCTCGCCAGGAGAAGAGGTTCAGAGGTGTGTGTGGTCATCGGCGGTCAACATCAAGGACAAGTTCATTTATGCGACGCAGCCAACCTTGGATCGAGTGCTCATAGTTGACATCCAGTCTCAGAAGGCTGTCCAGGTAGATTTCAGGATAAATTGGAAAAACCAGGTTCATGTCAATTTTGTCAACAACATTACAACAATGTGTGGGAGGAGTTGACGATTTTACACAGAAAAGGGGAACAAATGAAAAGAATCTTTCCTGTTTTGTAGAATTGTAATCTGTGCCAAGAAACCTCAAGGGTGCAGGAGGCGAGTGTATTTTTCTCTTTTTCCTTCTCCAAATGAACCCACGGTAAATCGTTACTGTATAAGGCTGTTTTCTGTGATTGATTTTGTCGAATGAAGGACACGTTTTTTCATTAAATCGTCCACTTCGAGTTTGACACAATACATCATCCCTCAGCCGAAAACTAAATCATTCAAGAGCGTCGGACGACGTCCTCCAACTTTCACCCAAAGTGCGTGTGGAACTTTATCCTTTTTGGGGAACAGCTTGAGCATCAGATATGCATGCACTTAAAATATTCTACTTGAGTATTCATTTAGTAGGATACTAATACACAAGAGTGATTGCTGTGGTGTGCTGCTATTGGCCCTGGTGAGCTTCATACGTTCTGCAGGGGGCTGGATGCAAGACAAGGAAGGTGCTTGATTCCGAAGGACACTTCATTATATTAGTACATATAATTGTGGATGCACACAAGGATGTAAACTGAAATGTTCTTATAGCTGACCAGAGGCTCATTCAGCTACGCACAGCTAATAGATTTCACAGTGTTGTTAAACCCACTGCCTCTCTGCTCTAATACTTCTCCTCGTGCTTACATTTTATATATATATATATATATATGTATATACACACACACACACACACTGTCTCTAAGGAGGGGGTGCCTCGAAAACATCACTTCTTTGTAAAATATGTACTTTACCTGTACTTCATAGCATGTCTGTCAGCCACTCAAGGATTGAAGAATGATTTATTGTCAATATGCAACACAGCATTGCATAACAAAATTGAGTTTTAACTCATTTGCAACGCTCGAAAAAACAACACAAAAACAGTCGTGCATCCCAGTATGTTTTTATTTGAACCAGGAGGAATGTAAACTGCAGCAACACAAACGACAGCAAAATGAGGTGGGCAGATAACATGGTCAGCATCTTAACATTAGACATTTGACATCAGGGAAACACTGCCTGTCAAATGTGACTATGTGTAAGCACCAAGCATTAGTAATGTAAACACACAGTCCGCCTCCTCGGAATCCTGTTCTCTGCCCGTCAAATGCATATTGATCCTGGATTTTCACGCTGGAGCCAGGTCTCCCTAAAGATGTAGCCTGAAGTCTTATTTCATCCGCGGGATCCGATAGCCGGTTCCATTTTAGATCTGGTTCATGGTTGTCAAAATTCTAGCAATCTTAGCAAAGGGCAACGTCGGAAAGATTCAGCACAATTCTAGTTTGTATCCTGCTAGTTCTACATCAGGGCCTCCAGTATTTTTGATCAAGTGTGATAAATAAGGTGTCACAGTGAGCAGGCTTACACCTGTTATTCTACTGTGTCAGGTACATTAAATTAACATTTCATATCTGCTGCTGCTCATCTCAGTTATTCAGGTTGCAGCTATAGGTTGTGCATGCTAAACAGGCTGCTACTCCTTCTCAGCCAACAACAGCTGCTCTGTTCTTCTCGCACTGACGGACTGAAACGCTGCTTTTCCAGCTTTCAGATCCTTCTTTCTTCACCTTTAGTTCCCCTGCTAACCCCCCGGCCCGAACCTTTTCATACCTGCTGCTACAGTCGAGACCTACACTTAACTGCCACAATGACAAGGGGACCAAGTAGCCTCGAGACCCACCTCGTCACGGAAACTGTAACCTGGCAACCCCCTCGTAGATATTGTAACATGGCAACTGCAGGTTTCCTCATTGATGGTCTAAGATACAATCCCCCAAACACTCTGCAGTGCACTCTTGCAGCTCCGTTTATTTTCCTGAGGGAATTGTATTTTTCCCGAGGCAGACACAGGAAGTAGCACATCTCCTCCATGACATCATTCAGCACATTTCTTGTGAGCAGCGTTGAGTTAAATCGGTGTCGGTGGGTTTCTGGGTGTGCCCGGCTAATCCAGGGTTGCTCCGATTGCTGCAGATGTTTGTGTAGCCGTGATGGCTGTTTCCAGCTTGCGTGCCTCTCGGGGACCTGCCAGGAAGCAGTCTGCTTTCCCAGAGACTGTCACAAGCTCATTATTCAGTCGCTGGGCGGTTTCGATTCATTGTATTATATCAGCAGTTGTTAATTAAGCACCTGAACCCACATCTCGTCTCGCACAGCAGGAGGGACGCAAATTCTGGTTTTCCAGTTACAGGTCTCGCTGTTATTGAGTTAATAATAGGATTGACGTACGCAAAGTTATAACAACGAGCAAATTGCATTTGGAAATTTGTAACCAATTAAATGCTCGGTGAAGACTTTTTAATGAGCAGATTGTATTTTTAAAACCAAATTAATAACATGGATACTTGTTAAAGGAGCTGCGGTGTTTCCCGCTCTTCATCTGTGACAGATCCGCTCTTGGCGCTCGAGTATTGGCTGACATATTGGCTGAGGATTCTTGATAATCTTCCTCAGCCAGAGAGAAGTTGTTAGTCGAGAGAAAAAGAACAACGCGAGCACCTGTTTCCTCCGATGACTACACGCTCGGAGATAAGTTAAGATTCAACAGATATTCTCAGTTTATGTGCAATATATAACCCCTCTCTGGAGCCGTTTGCTCTCTGTGATACAATATATATTTTGCCTCGGTAAACAACACTATTAGAGCTGCATAGCAAAACAAATAATAGAGCTGCAGTCAAAGGGGATTGTGGGAATATGATTGCTTTTTCTTGCTGCTGTTCAGGCTGCAGCGGCTGCTTTTGCGCTCTTCTCCCCTGTGCTTTCCCTTTGAGCTGGCTGTCTATCCTCACTCAGGTGGACATAATGCACGAGGAGCACTTTTCTGTCACATGTGACTCATCTATTGTTCTGACTTGGAATATCGCCGCTGTGTGTCAAGGAAACGGATAAAGACTGAAAGCAATTACTCCAGCGTGGTGAAGCAATTGTGTCTGTCACCACTTGATTTGAAATGCAGCTCAACACCAAAAACATCTTATACCTAAAAAGCACACCTCCACTCTCGGCCTTGTTAAAAGAAGACTCGCTCCTGTCAACCCCTGATGCAGGAAAACTTTTCAGAAGCACATCAAAGAAGGATCGCTTCAAAAGCAAAGTCTAGATTGCCTTGAATTGTTATTCTGTGGCCCTGCTGTCTTTAAAGGCTCCGTTTGGTTTGATTGTGATGTGTCGCCCCCCTTCCAGACTGTCAGCACCGACCCTTATCCTGTGAAGCTGCACTATGACAAATCCCACGACCAGGTGTGGCTGCTCAGCTGGGGAGACATGGAGAGGAGCCTCCCTACGCTCCAGGTGAGGCCACAAAGTTGTTTGTAACACTCAAAATGCGATTCATTCCTTTGCAGAGTTTTTCCTCGTGAAGTGGTTATGAGACATTTAGCATCGTCAGGATTCAATCTAAGTTCAGCAAAAGGGCCAGTATGTGCGTTTGTGTCGTGTCAAATGATTGATCATTCTGCGCTGTATACTGCTTGATTGATAGAATGCCTGTCACAACCTCACTGAGGCCAAAGTGATGTCTTCAAATTGCTCATTTTTCCCGACCAACGGTTGAAAAGCAGACAATAGTCACATTTAAGAAGCTTGCACCAGCAAATGTTTTGACATGTTTGCTTGTAAAGTTGTCATCGACTACTTGTTGCAATTTTGGATTAGATTATTGTAAATATCTAAACATTCCATATTAGGTCCTAGTGCTGATTACAATAAATACCATTTGTGAAGTGTTTTCATTTCGGCTTTAATATCAACTTAGAGCATCAGATACTGCATAGGTCTGTCAACAATATTTAATATATTGTAAACAACCTTATAATCACCATCTTGGCGGGGCATTGCAGTTAATGAAATGTCCTGCTGTTCCGTGTTTTTCCAATATGACGTGAATGTGGCATTAATCACCGTTGCCTCTCTGGGATAATAAACTGTTGATTTGTTGGCGTTGCTTGATGAGGGGTGATTAATAGTGTCAGTATGTGGACGCTGACATATCTTCAATTGTTTTGGCTCAGAACTCCAGCAGATTGGAAAAGAAAACAAAGACTCTGAGGATAAAATGCTGATTTGTCGTGTCCATTGTCTGATTGATATATCTTTTAAAAAGTTTTAACAAAAATGTATCAGCCAATAACAAACAATTACTTAATTATTGTATATGTACTCAGCTGTTCCTGAATTATCACAAACACATTTGAGTTTTTATGTCCGTCAATTTCATGTTGACATGTACTCTAACATGGATACGATATAAATTCTCATTAAAGAGCCAACATTACAATAACCGTGACACCTGGAGCCGACTACAACAGAGTACATGGCAAACGTAGTATCTTGTACTTTTCCATCAGTACAAATGAATCATATTATACTACATGAGTCCATGATTGCTTTACTGAGGTGAATTTGTGCTGTGGAAACGGACATTCTACAGAATTAACAAGACATCAAATCAACATGGAGGACGTTTTGAGTTTGCATTAACTTGGATCAGGGAAAATTAGCAATGAAGGCCTCATTCTGTTTGTCACTGAGGTAAATACAGGAAATTTACGGAATATCTGCAATAAACTAATATCAACATGACTCATCTATTGGTGTGGCTCTAGTCACATCCATGTGAGCTGAACAGTGAGGGGATTTCTTTTTTCATTGTTTCAATCCTCTTATTCTCACCTGATATGGATGTAAAAACCATCAAATATTTACAGTTTTAGTTTGATTTCAGACCCATAGAAGAGGGAAAAAATGAGTCACCGTCCAAATGCTAACACCGTATGTCACCATGACACAGACTTGAAGATCATGCTACAAATATAATCATTGTAATGAAATGGTAATTTATTTTTAGTACTTTTGTCTCTTAGAATCGTCTTGATTCAGCTCGAGGGTTGATTGGTTTCACTTGGAAATCTTGCACATAAATCGCCTGCAACGGAATTCATAATGCGGGGTTTGGTCTCTTGCAATTGGCTTTGTGCATTGTGGCAGAATCAAAGCAAACCCCGCCTACACACAAGCACATGTCTGCCCACTTCCATGCATGCACGAGTATTATTTAGACGCCGGTGACAACGGCACACATCACCTCCCACTGTGAAGCTCCAGCAGTACGAGAAGAGGCTGAAGGCTTATGTTTCAGATCAACGCACCTAAGCATAAACAAACATGATAGCAACATGTTGAGTGATTCATTTGAGTTTATTTCACAGTTGTTATGAATTAAGACTGTTAAATTATTTGAAAAATAACACATCGATTACAAGTACTACCCCCTTTTGGTTGTAAGCTTCAAATACGTACTAGATACAGACTTAAAACGAGTAGAAACCAGCAGCACTGAGCTCATGTTTGACACCCAACTCCTTCTTCATTGGTGTTCACCAGGTGATCAATCAGGCCAGTGGACGAATCTCCCACCATACCGTTCACACACAGCCGATCGGCAGACGCTTCGACAGGGTGGACGACTTCTACATTCCCGCCTCCAGCCTCATCATTAACCACATCAGGTGCGTCCAGTGTGATCCAAGAACGCTCCCAATGCAAATTACAGTCGCCCCATTGGCATTTCATTCACTTTTTCTCCTGAGGCTCAATACTGCAATAATGATTTGGATGTGTGTGCTTGTGTGATAATGGAGCCTTTTTGGAGAAAGGCCCAGTGGTCATCGGCGCTGCAGAGGAGACAGTGGCTGATCACCCGAAGTTCTAAAAATAAACCATCGTCAAGTCAGCTGTGGAATTAACTTTTTATACCTGAGTCTGTCAACCCAAAAGATACTTAACAATAACTGGCATTATGCCAGTAAGGATGGGAAATGCAAATACTGATCACATGGCAGTCTTTAAGGAACGAACAACCTTTTCCCCCCAAATAGACGCAGCAGGGTTGGCCGAGTTAGCTAAACAAGGTTCAAGGGCGGTCTGGACGATATGGCCACAAATGTCATCACGATATGTTTCTTTTAGTAATGATCAACGCCGATGATCATCACGATAACTATATATTTATGAACAACGCATTAATTACGGGGGAGACCGTGAAAACTGAAATATTGTGTTGACGTCACATCTGCATCTATTCAGTAAGGATAAAACATATACACGATACATATACATCACCATAGTGGCATGGCATAAAATACAAATAGTGTGGTATATTTGTGATTATTTGTGGTTTATAATATACAATTATTCATTATCAGAACAGGTGATCTGTCCACTGTATACCACACTTCTTGTTGGCCATCTCACTGCTGCATGCCTCTTTTGAGCATGCACCGCCCGAGCCGCCTAACTCGAGGTTAGCCCTATATGCTAAGGTTAGCCCTATGCTAAGGTTAGCCCGATGCTAACTAGAACGAGGATACAATTATTCAATCGTGCAGCTGCAGCCAACATTTTTGCTCTCAGACGTTAGTGTGATTAGAGAGGCAAGCTGCTCTCGGAGGGAACTCTAGTATCGGCACGTAGAGGGGCAGTTCAAAAGTCACAACAACCTAAAATGTATAGGACTGTTGTGGATGAATGAGGTCATATGTCCGATCTTTTGTCAACAGAGTTAATGAGACTAATTATGTTTTTTCCATTAATTATTTAGTCCAGAAAATGTCAGAAAAAAAGTGACACAGCAAAAGCAGCAAATCCTCACATTGGACTAGTTAGAACCAGAACCGACTTAAACAGTCGTTACGCTCTACACGAGAGCGTCCCAAACAACACACACATTGATTTTACACATTGATTTTACCAGCTACGTTTCGAAAACAAGGGCAGGCAGTGTAATTATATTGCTAAGCACCCAGAATGGTAAGTAAACGCAGCCTTAATGCAGCTGGACCTCATTTAAAATGCTGTGCAGGTTTGCGTGTGCTCTCTCTTTAAACCTATACACACGGCCAAGCTGAACTTTAAGAAAGCTATAATGTTTATAGCTGCTGACATTCTCTCTTCAATAATATCGGAGGCAAATCAGAAAGAAAACGATTCAATCACAACTCCTGCCTCCTCGCAAGCGCTGCTTTAATGCCAGAGTCTTTGTGGCGAATAGTCACAGAGGCTGGTTCTTCTCAAATATCAGTAATCATTTAAGTCATTAGCACACCTGGTCTCGGACGACTTATTTATTACTGCTAATGTGTTTTCAAGATACAATTAGTAATGTGCATTGAGGTATGTGTCCAGAGGGGCGCAGTTGGCACCACACCTCCTCCCTCACATTTGAGTTCATCATCAACCAATCACAGACACGCTGCTGTGGTTTTTCATGAGTCACGAGCGGTCGTCACACTCGGGCTTAACTTGGACAGAGAAAAGCTGGTCCCAAACACTCGGCTAATGTCACGGAGAGGCCAGGAACAAGGAGGAGGTCTGGAGTATTTCAGGATGTTAACGGCCCCCTGGTGTGGAGGAGTAAGCAGTCCAGTGTGTGTGTGTGTGTGTGTGTGTGTGTTGTGGGTGGGGTGGTGGGTTTGCTGGCACTGCTGTAATTAGATCCACTGAGACCTGCAGAAAAGATTGCAGGAAAGTGTGTTCCCCGTGTTTGAAATCTGCCATCTTTACCAAGTAGTTGCTCATCATTTTTGATGCTCTTCAAAACAAGCTTACTGTATGTAACTTTAGTTGCCAGGTTGTCCTGTTATGAATATTGCCAACGTGGCTATAATGGGATTGTATCGTTAGGGACGCAACTAGCGATTTTTATGCCAATTATAACAGATTATTGTGCCAAATATTCTCAATTAATTGTTCAGTCTATAAGAAGCTAGAATCATACATCTTTTTACTTCAGTAATCTTGTTGTAGCGCTAATCTTCATTATCAATTAGACGATTTGTTTAGTCAGCAAATATGGAAAAATGTCTGTCGGAAGTTCCGAAAGCTCAAAGGGAGCTCCTCATATTGCTTGTTGTATCTAACCCACTGTCCAAATCCCTAAAATAGTCATTTTATTGATTAAAGAACATTTTATCCAATCAAATATTCCATTAAAGCAGTCCTGATTATTTATTTGCATTATTGCCCACAATTGATTAATATAATAACTGATATTACAGGGTTACAAATCAGAGTATACAACATACAAAAGTTACGAATAGTTGACACATTTATCTAGATTTACTTGTCGTCCTAAAATAAATAATACGAAATGTAATTTTGCAGAGTGAAGGGAAAGGTTGGTGGTGAATTGGATTCCATCATATTTACAAGTGTTTCTAATATTTTGTCCAGCTCCCTTAATTCCTGATGTGCTTCGCTACTTTTAGCTGTAAAGCAGATGCAGGTAGAACATTGAGCCGCAGTCGGCTCTCCAAGTACAGTAGTTTTGTTACGAACTCATAATTCAACCTCGTTAACAGCAGAGTGAAGTAGTCTTCTGTATATCTGTTCGGAGAATATCTCAGTATACAGTTGAAGCACTTGAGATCTATATGTGCATGAATGTTATTTCTTTAATCGGACAGCTGTTTATATTGCAGGACGGTGTCAATTAACTGCTGCCTTGTGGCTCAGATTTATTTCTTTATCTTGTACACAGACAGACACATTTGTCTGCCGGCTAGAACGCAGCATTGATCAGTCGATTTAGCAACATGAGCAGTGTGCAAACTGCCGACATATGTTCAGCAACTTCCGGGGATTGTTTAATGACTGGGGGATTCCCTCAGCAGCTTCCATAAAGCAAGCAGGAACTTCTGGGGGCCGTCATTCATTAAAAGCATCGACCTACAGTCAGGCAGCTCTGCAAGTCAGCAGAAAAAGCTGTTATTTCTCATTTGTACCCACATCTACTGCACCGTGCAGCTCAGGCTGCCCGCACCTATTTTTCGCACAGACTGCCTTTTGGCAAAACAAGCCGAGCGAGTTGATTCCATGTTTTTGCGCTGGAGGATGGCTGAACAGGAATTGCTGTGTTATGGATATCTTTTTACCGCGCAGCGTTCATTGTTCTCTGTACATGAATGTTGCCCTCAGGAGCTTTAACTGAACTGCAGAGCAAAGTGTTGAGACCCAGTCATTTCTTTAACTGCAAATATTGACATGAAGATAAGCGGATAAAATGTGAAGTAGCTTTGGTTAAACATAACCCTGTTGTGCAGAACCAGGGAGAATCTTTAATGCACTCATCATTGGTACAAACGACAAACAGCAGCTGTCAGTTTGGCTGAGAGCAATGTGAGTCTGCCAATAACACAACCCAGCTGTGTTCACATCAGAGCAAGGCCAAACAATGTTTGATTATTAATTCATCATACATGATTTTATTTATTTTCAAAGACAATACTCTTTTAAATGCACCAATGACCTTAAGCTTCCAGGCATGTTTCTGCACAGCCAGAACTACACCTTCTATGCTCACACCGAGCGTGAAACCAAAACCCTGATCTGTTTTCTCCATTGATGGTTCCAATAAATACTTATTACTCTCAGGCAACAGAACAGAGAAAGGCAGCGATGGCTTTACGCAATCCATCTTTGAACCAAAGGCAAGGCGGCAAAAAGGGAAACTGGGAAGATGGCAGGGAGGACGCAGACAACAAAATGTGAAATACCACTCCTATAATGTTAGATCAAGTGCACTACAGTTTATAGCAGGTCTTTTGACTGCAGCCATGTGGGATGTCAGAACACAGAACTACTCAAACTGAAAGAAAATCAACCACAATTTCTGACATCCTGCAGCTACTAAACATCAAACAACAACCAATCTGGAGCACTTCTAAAAAAACTAATCTTCAAAAAGTCTGGAACCACCAATCTATGTTGAATATTGGGCTTATTCTGAACAATATCTGCCTGGCATTACATACATGTTAAACATTATTTTCTGTAAACTCTCTTCTCTGTACAAACAAACAAAAACAAAGCCTCTTGCCTGGAGCCAGTGGTCCGAACAAATTCTGAATAATGATCCCCCCACCACAGCAATGACAGTGGCCTCCGTGGCTTTCAAACAGCCATTTTCTGTCCTCAGATACAGGCAGCTTGCTGTTAAAATGGCATGATAGATGATAAACGACGGCAAGATTCAATAGCCTGTCAGCATCGATCAGCTGCTATTCACATTTAATTGAGGCCTGTCAGCTCCTTGCATAGTCCCCCTCTACTTGTTCAGCTGTTAAAATGTAATGTTCCATGAACATTCTCTTTGGGTTTTTATAGAATAGTTTTTTCACTGATCCATGCCCACATCTAAAACTGCTGTAATTCTATTCGGGCGAAGTGTAGATGATGCTAGGCTGCCAATATGAAGATGGTCAGGTACCAGAATTTGGCTGTTGAAGTGGTTAAATGCATCTCTCAGCAATAATTACATTTTTTCTCTTGAACATTTCTTCAAAAATTATTCCACTCCAACCATTACCATAATTACCCAGTACAAATCAATTTCTTATTTCAAGCTGATGCATCTTGATTGTGCTTGGATTGTGCTGCTTTACTTTACTTTGCGTTACCACTTGCTGCTTCAGAATTATTGAGCATACAAAAAGAATCACCACACGTTACTGGCACATTTGTGACTTAAAATTACAAAAATATCGATTTTCAGACACAAAGCATGATTAAATTGCTTTTTAAAATTAAGATTTCTTGCTGTCTAAATTTGTAAAGAAGGGTGGAGTGTTTGTTATCAACTTGTTTTTTTTTATTTTGGCTGTCGGGTTCAGCCAGCTGTTCTGGTTTACTAACTGTTACTTTGAGAGACTACAGCCACTAATCTGCTAACATGCTGATGTTAAACAGGTATAACCATTTTCACCATCTTAATTTCGCATGTTTAGCATGCTAAGTAGCACTGAACAGAGTACATCTTAAGCGGATGGGATGGAGGTAGTGCAGGTACTTGGTCATGAACTTAAGTATTGGACAAGTTAAAACTCTGAACTAAAGGTGGTGCTAGATGAGTTAAGGAACCACCAAAGTTACAATCCCATTTAGACATTTCATCAAAAACATGAAACTCCCTCATGCTGGCGCAGAGCAGAAGTCAGAGGATCACCAAAGTCATAAGATACATCACCTGAGAACCATCAGTGTCTAACGGAAAGTATGCATCACTCCATCTCATGATATATTTCACTGGATAAGTAAAAATGTGAACTTGCTGGTGGCACGAGATTACAGTTGAGTCATTACCAAACAATCGGCTTCCTTCTCTGAGAAACGTGAACATCTGCCCAAACTTTCACGTCAATCCATCCAGTAGTTTTTAAGATATTTCAGTCCGGACCAAGGTGGAGACCAACCAATTGACATCGCCATCTATAGAGCGACGCCACTGACGTGACTAAACATCTGTCATGATTTCAGGTTTACAAGAAGACAAAATGTGTTTTTGATAAAAGCATTTGGTTTGTTTTTCTATTTTCTACAGATTTGGCCTCATCCTTCACCGAAATGAGCCTGTCCTCTACAAGATCGACCTGGAGACGACATCGTATGTGAAAAACATCAGCTTACGGGAGTACAACTGCATCCCCAAGTCTGTAACCTACACCCATCTAGGCGGCTACTACTTTGTCAACTGCAGGCCTGACTCCACTGGCGCCACGCAGCCACAGCTCATCCTGGACAGTGTAACAGATAGTGTGATCGGCCAAAACCGTGACGTCACCGGCACTCCATACGTGTCTCCAGACGGCCACTACTTGGTCACAGTTGACGATGGCGACGGCCTGATGAGGATCCAGATGATTTCAGAGCGGGGAGAAATCCAGGAGCCCTTTGACATCCACACTAACCTCCACCTGTCTGATCTGGCCTTCCAGCGCTCCTTCACGGAGGTCCACCAGTACAACGTGTTCGGCAGCTCCGGCCGTCAAACAGACGCTCTGTTTGTGGAGCTGCGCACCGGCAAAGTGAAGATGATCAAGAGCTTGAAAGAGGCCACCAAGTCATTTGAGTGGCCATGGAGCAGTAGGAACAGGGTAATGGCGGGCAGCGGACTGTTCGGACAGTACCTCATGACCCCGTCCAGAGAGTCCCTCTTCATCCTGGACGGAAGGCTCAACAAGCTCAATTGTGAGATTACCGATGTCCTCAAAGGCAACGTGGTGGTGTGGGTTGGGGAGTCTTAGGTTGTAACATCGAGACCCTGTGAGCTTTCTTTTCCTCAACGGTGCTGTTGCACTGAATTCTGTTGCAAAGTTTTTAATTTTGTGGGAACGTGATAATGAATACCACAGATTCAGAAACCAAATTGACCATTTGTAAGTCCATTGGATGAGGGACTGTCATCCAAAAAAATACAATATACAAGTGAGGGAGTAATTGGTTGATATTGTCTGAAAGCCAAGTTTAAATCTCTTTTTCCCCCACTGGGTGATTCATGTTTATATCTACATAAAGTTGCTTGCTGGTAATCTTTTTCAGGAAAATTGGTATGAATCCGTTAATATGTGCAACTTTGCATACTTATTCACAATTGGTTGTATTCAGTGTGTGAGAATGCTGTAGATAATCTCTGAACAAAACTAATACTTAAGTTATTTGGCAGAAATCGATATAAATATATATATACACTGTACATGTCCAGAATTAACCCTTTAAATTTAAGTTTACCCACCCCAAACCTTTTCCTGTGCCTTCAAGGAAAGTTCCCCTCCACCAGAGGAATTAGCATACTTATTCCCAGTGTGAGTGCAGATTACACCTCCTCCTTTGACCCCCACATTTGTGGTGAGCGTGGTTCCTCACAAATCTACTGCTGCCGTCTATCCGTTGGTCCAACGCGGCCGATTCAGTCTAATTAAAATGATCCCTTGCTGTGATCCAATCCTCTTTGAAGTGGAGATTGAGAGACTGAGTGTTTCATTCTGCTCGGTAACCTTTGATCCAAAATCATAAAGAGGGTTTGGACAGTTTTGAATGATATCTATATTGTTTTTCCTTTTTAGTCCAAAGCAGAGAAATGAAAGTCGGTGACAATGTTAGATACATTGTACCAGCTTTATACACTACACATTGAGAAATTTGAAGTATTTCAAAATGTTCCTTAGCAATGAGTCAACAGAGCACTTGTGTTTGAAGAAAATCTTGACTTTAATATCTCTGGACCAAAAAAAAAGATATGGAAAGCATCTTAGAGTGTAATAGAGTGAACTACTGAACACATGCATTGTCTGCTCTGTTTGACTGCACGTTTCAAATGGATGTTTTTAATGTGAAGTAATGATGAGCTTGCACACTGGGGAGTGTGGTAATTGTATTGTGTAGAGGGTCTTTGAGGCTTTGAATATGGCAAACACCTCTTTCTGAAGGCTGCTGCAGACAGTAGACAAGTAGCTGGCAAGTCAATGATCAGTTCCCTAGCTGGACACATTTCTATGCATTTTCACACTAGCACTCTGACTCTGTAAATCAAAACTGTATCTCAAATTTAGTAAGGACTTTTGATCTGTACAGATTATATAAAGTCATTCCGTCTTTCCTCTTAAATCTTACTCATATATATATATATATATATATATATATATATATGTTGATTTTACTTTTTTTTCTCTCCCCGGTCACATTTTTTTCCAACCTTAAAATCCAAGTGTACTGATGATAATGACCTCTGATCTTTTCTCTCTATGTTCTGTACAAAGCGGCTGACTGTGACTCAATTAGTTTCCCATTCAATGTACAGATTCACGCAGGTCCAGTTCATAATCATTGCACTCCTTTTTAAGATATGAAAACAAAACACACAGTTGTCATTATCAACATCTTGTACCCCGAGCACATTGTGATCAATGCTTTCACCTCCACATAGCCATGTCTTGTATGTTCCTTCATGTGATTGTTATTTATATAGAGAAAACACGCTTGTCATTTTACCCAACAATAAAAACTAGACTAAGAAAAACAAGTGTGATATTGTCTATTTCCTCATTAAAAGACCCTTTATTCTGTAGATGCAGGCACACAGACAAATCATGCATTTGCAAGTTTCCTTTAGGAGTTACAGCAGCCTGTTGCCAATTACTATGCTACAAGAGATGCTACATGAGTTATTGGAGTTATTTATTTTGCAGAATTCAAACAACAAAATTTTAAATAATCAAACATAACAGAAATAAATGAATATCACAGTACAGGAAGAGACAGAAAGTCAACTTGGCTTATTTGAAGCCTCCACCTATATAATATTAAAACTTTACAAAATATAATATGCATAAGACATTACATTACAACAAAACAAAGAAACAAGGTCAACACTCTGTTGTCCCTCTGGGTATATTTATCTTACAGAGAATTATGCATTATAATGCATGATTAGCAAACAAAGAAAATAAGATTGTGGGACTTAAAGGTCTGTGAATTGAAAGAAAACATGTCTAAAATACCAGGAAAGTAGGGAAGTATACGCCTAAGGAACTTGTCAGGTTATGTCAAATATGTTAAGAAAATGTATCTCTTTGTTTTTAAAGGAAAAGATGATACTCTGGCCATTTTCAGAAAATGTGAATGACATGAACATTATTCAACATATGAGTACCAGAAGGCTCAATGGAAAAGATCAATCACTATTAAAAATAAACTTCCTCGTATAAATATATAAAGATGAAAAACAAATATAAATGGTGCAAAAGAAAGCAAGGATGATTAGAGTTACATCCCTGTTCAGTTGGTCCAGGGAAGGAGTAGGGACTAACATAAACAACCCAAATGAAAAACAAATAGCTCGTGTACCAAACAATATTTATTTGTCTCACATAATTCGGAGTGAGATTGGGAGAGGATGGGACAGGTGTGGTCGTGCCAAACAATTGAAACAAAGATAACAGAACTTGGCCTAACTAACTAATCTCTGAAATCAAACAAACAAAATGGCGTCTCTAGCTTATCCAAATATGCTTGACCAAAACCCAAATACAGATGAGGCAGCGACCAATAAGCCTAGTGTATCTAGACACAGCAATCTACTACGTGGGTGCCAACGTACAGAGTACCCCAGACTCATGTACTGCCCGCAACCTCTTGCTACAAACACGAACACGTTTAGCTATCAGCATTGACAGGAAACCATAGAACACCAGCCCCCGCTGAACTCCTGAGGCCCCGACCTTATCCGTTGCTCTCCCTCTGACGATTGGCTAGCCTGCCGCTGGTGCCACCCACCGATCAGGACGACCGGCCCCCACAGGTGGAACCCAATCAACTGATTGCCAGGATAGAAGACTGAGGGGGAGAGAAAAAAAGGAAGGGCAGGAGGGGAGAAAACACAACACGTAACAATTACAATAAAAGCAAGTCATTTATATTCTCATTAAAATAATGCATAAATATATATCAATGTATAGTATGTCGAAATAAGTCAGAGTATAGTTTGTAGAAAATAGTGAAAAAACTCATAGAATATGTCGAAAAAACTCATATGTATAGTATCACGATAAAAGTCACAAAAAAGTTACGACATACTGTATAAAAATTCTTACTGTAGTATGTCAAAAAAAGTTTAAAAACTAATTTGATAGTATAGTATCTCAACAGAAGTCTGAGTATATTTTGTGGAAAAAAGTTGAAAAGGTCAAAGTATAGGATGTGGTAAAAGCCATCGTATAGCATGTCAACGAGTCAAAAAGTAAAGTCATAACAAAGTCATAGTATTGTATGTAAAATAAGTCAAATACAGTAGTACATTCCTGTAGTGCATTTTTTTTATAATTTGTATGATAAGGAAAGCAGCAACAGCAACAAAAACTAATCTCTGGGCAGACAATATGGCCGACATCTTCACATTAAAAATCAAACAAAAAGTATAGTATGTCAAAAAAAAAATAAAGAATAGTCAGTCATAAAATGTCAACTGCAACTACCAGGAGATGACCAAGATACACTCACGCTGTCGTGTGGCGAGTCCATGTCAGGGCCTCGCTGGTGTGAACCCTGTTGACCCTCTCCATCGTATTCCCGTTGATGGAGATGGGGGCGTGTCCTTCTACCTGCTATGGAAAATATACAACAATAAGTCATGAAAAAAGTCATAAGACATGTTATGAGAAAATGTGTAATGTAGTATGTCATAAAACATTTAATAGCATAGTATGTCTGAAAAAAAGTATTTTAAAAGTCATCAAAAGTCAACTGCAATACGAGGAGGTGATCAGGATATTGTTGTCAAGAAATCACAAAAAAAGTAATAGTATAGTATTTAATAAACATGTCACAGTATACTATGTCACAAAAACACATAAATGTAATAGTATAGTATTTAATAAACATGTCATAGTATACTATGTCACAAAAACACATAAATGTAATAGTATAGTATTTAATAAACATGTCACAGTATACTATGTCACAAAAACGCATATAAATGTAATAGTATAGTATTTAATAAACATGTCATAGTATACTATGTCACAAAAACACATAAATGTAATAGTATAGTATTTAATAAACATGTCATAGTATACTATGGCACAAAAACGCATATAAATGTAAAAGTATAGTATTTAAACATGTCATAGTATACTATGGCACAAAAACGCATAAATGTAATAGTATAGTATTTAAACATGTCATAGTATACTATGGCACAAAAACGCATAAATGTAATAGTATAGTATTTAAACATGTCATAGTATACTATGGCACAAAAACGCATATAAATGTAATACGGTAGTATAGTTTGTCACAAAGACTAGTAGAATACTGTCACAAACAGTGTCTAAGTATAGTGTGTCACAAAAATGTCATAGTATAATATATCACAAGAAAGTAATACAAATGTCACAGTATGGTATGTCAAAGAGAAGTCATTGAATAGTCATCAGACGTATGTTATAAAAACGTAATAGCATAGTATGTCATAAAAAGGTCACAGTATCATATGTCACAAAAAAGTGTCATACTATAGTACATTTTGAAAATGATCAGGATAATATCAGGCAAATATTTTGGACGGGATAATTGTGACATGACATTTTCATATCGTCCTATTGCTAGAACCTACACAATTATTTAGTCAACACAAACTTTTGCATACTACCTCTTTGGACCAATTTACGAAAAAAGTATTTGAGTATTTTCCGTGGCCATGCCCTTACACTACATCTGTCTTCTTTGGTAGAAACAATGTTTTTGTAATTTATAATTCATTTATTGTTTTCTGACCCAAATAAAAGGTGCCTACTTTTTTTTTCTTTGATATATTTTTAAATCAGCTCACCTTTAAAAATATGTGAGACATCTACTCTACACTCCTTTCATCATAGCACAGCAGTTTTTGTATCAACTTGACATCCTTGTAAGACAAATTCAGTGTATCATCAATGAAATGTAATTTTTCTTCTCAAGGATATTTGTGCAGCGAAGATTTCTCTGCTGAAAACAACATGTTTGTGTAACACCGCAGCTAATACTTTCAGGCAGTGTGTTATTCCGCCTCTGGGCTTACTCATCTTTGAAATGGCTGCAGGTTGTGTCAGGTGTTTTGGATAAAAGGATCCTCCAAACTGTACAAGGCTGTATACTTATCTTTGAAATCCATGTGGAGAGGTACTTCCACTGACAATGGAAACCCACTGCTCTTACCCACATTTATGACAAAGGAGAACATGTTATCCCTGCTACACAGCCTTCGCACTTTTGCACATACAAAACCTCAATTGAATAAAAGAACTGAAGTATTATGAAAAAAACTCACTTCAAGTATCAGTAAGTAAAAGTACTGAACTGAGTGCCGAATAGACCCTTTCAGAGATTTTATTCTACACATTAGTGGATTATTATTCACTCATGAGATTGGTTGTGTCTGTGCGTCCGTGAGTGAGTGGGTGTGCACCTCTGTGTCTGTGCATAATATTTTGGTTGCCCAATTATGGTTGCATGCTGAAGGACCATTTCCATTGTTCACTTTATAGCATGATCATGTGTTTCATCATAATCTGATTAACAAGGCACCAGAAACATGTAAGGCAATAAAAAGTAGAATATTTCCCTCTAAAATGTAGGGGAATAAAAGAAAAGAAGAAGTTTAGCAGTATAAATTGAATGGACACCCTTTTATACTGCTGTATAAATGTGTGTACATGATGTGTACATGAAAGCCTATGACGACACTTCTGTGGCTGATGACGTGCCTTTCGTTGTTCCCCAAAGATCAACAGAGGCTGAGCGTCGGTGCAAAAGTGTGCCGCCCGTTCTCATGATCACCATGTCCCGCTGCGCTCCTGATAAACGCTCCCTGATGCATTCCTCCCCCCACCGCTTCCAATTTATATTCATCTCCAAGTCACACAGGCTGGTGGTTTATATTAATATTCTTCCTTACAGAAGCTCCGTTAATAAAACAGTCATGTGAATAGAAACGAGGTCCCGGCAGTTCCTTAATTATCTATCGTCAGTCCTTTATCTTCTCCCGGTCTCGTGGGGGGGGGGGCCTCGGACCCCACCCCAGCACACACTTGCCTCCATCAGGGGAACATAGCCCCACACCACACTCTGTATTATTCCATTCATAAGGTGGGAAGCATAATCACGCCGCTGGCTCCTTAATCATGTTGCCGGGGCCTGCCGACGGTGCAACCTCTCTGCTCCATCCATACTCAGGCGTCTGATGACTGATTGAGGCCGCTGGTGGTGCTGCACTTTGTGCCGGTTGTAGGTCCTCATCCTGCCACTCTCCCTCTCGGCCTCAAGAATAATCAGTGGTAACTTCTGTGTGCATGGCTGCGGATGGAAACAGTTGGAAAAAAGACTTTCAGGGGCAGAGACCGCCCTCAACTGCAAAATGGTCTTTCATGAAAACATAGAAAGGGTTTTATTACACAAAAAACATGCACTTTGGATAAATTACAGGAAGTCTAAATTTTTCTCTTGGTGATTCATTTCTCTGTTCAAGATGTCAGAAAAGAGTGTAAAAATATCCATTGGAACGCGAACCAACAATCCAAAACACCAAGATATTAAATTTACAATAATATATAAGATAGCAAAAGTAATGATTCAAAGAAAACAATATTATAACCTTATTAAATTTACAATAATATATAAGATAACAATAGTACACAACAGGCTAACATTAACATGCCGACAGTAACGATGCTAACGTGCTAATGTGAAGCAAGTTTAATGTTTAACTTTATTACATTTTTCAAAATTGAGAAATGTTCTTTTCCAAGATGGATTCATTATTCCAGAGCAGAAAAACCGAAAACTCTCACTGTCTGTTTTGCATCTCGCCTGGACCTTCATTTTGGCTTCCTTCAGCAGCTGCATAGACTGTATATAACAAGTGGTCATGATGACGTCACCCGATGGTTCATGGGCTTCGGTTTTGAAGCCTTGAGGCCGACATTTTGGTCGTGCCGTCCGGTTTCGTTGCAACCAGAAGTGACAGGAGACGCGAAATACAACATTTTTAGGCAACCAAAATGTTACAATTAACTTTCATGAACTGAAAACACATTGTGAAAGGGTTAAAAGTTCTAAGATGAAAACACGGAAAACTCTCAGACAGGACGCCGTGATAGCAACCTGTCAATCACAAGGTAGCCCCGCCCCAAAGCATACTCTGCTTTATTGTCTATTTTCACATTTTACTCTACATGGACCATAATTTACATCATGCTGCATTGAAGACTTGAGACCATAAATATACTACGATGTTTACTGGGGTAATACATTATTTTTTTCATGGACTTCTATACAAGCACTTATTTTTGCAACGGGAGGAGTCGCCCCCTACTGGCTGTTAGAAAGAATACAAGTTTGAGGCACTTCCGCCTTGTCTTCACTTGTCAGACCCGGAGGTTGCCGCCTGAATAGTTGGGAGTTTCAGAGGTTTTTGCTTATTAAGTCTGAGTTTAGCAGTCCGTCAGGGAGTTCAAGGCTCTCGATGCCTGTCTGTGCAAATAACATACGTTTTTAAAGGTCATTTAGCAAATCTTTCCCCTTTACTGGGTAAAACTGACTGGAGATGCTTGATAATAATATGATCATTTATAATAATTAAAAAAATATATATTTGTCTTGGAATTTTTCATATGCAAAGTCATGGACATATGGAGATGGCAGCAGCCCAGAATGTGGATTAAGGTGCAGACAGCAGACGCCTCGTCCCCTTTAGTTGTCATGCTGAGCCGGTTGTCGTGACATTGAGGCGCCTGTGGACTCTCAGCAGTGACGGGGGGGACGCAGGCAGAATCCTGTCATCCAGACACAGCCCACTGATCCCGTCCTGATAGCGGCCAGGTTGACCATGACAGGAGCAACCACCTCCACTTAGCATGCACCTTGTCTGTCCTTTTGCTGTTCAGTGTGCTGCGAAAAGGCAGCAGAGGGAGTGCTCCTCAAGGTTGACCCGAGAGGGCAAGTTAAGTTGGAAAAAACGTCTCAAAGTTAAACTCAGAGGTCTTCCCCGGCTGTTTTTACACCTTTCCTGACACGTTTGTCAGAATAGGGAGTATAACATCAGTGCTGTCAGACCAGAAATTCCCAGCGCTGTGTTTATGTGTCATGCTGTAGTGGTTTCAGCACTTTTAAGCACACAGGTTTTTATTCTCAATCATATGATTCAACCTGAGCCCTGTGAGATCAAATAACTGTATCTATCTAACTATCCACAACTAACACACTCTGACTGTTTGCTCTTCCATACACCAGAAAGTCAAATAAAATCCTTTATTTTGTGTCTTTATCAACGGATTCAGCCCGTTCACATCTCGTCAACATGTTATTTGTTGACGGATGCTACAGCATCATGGAACACATGTGACTGGTACATCACCAACACTGTACATTGCACATTAGAGCTGCAACAATTAGTGTTGTTTTGTATTGTAATGTTTTTATGGGTCAAAAGGCCAAACCAAAACATCTTCACAGCCAGTGCCTCAGTCTCAGAGCAAAATGAACATTTCATGCTGTCCATTAATTGGTTCCAGCTAAATGTGAATATTTTTCTCGTTTTCATTCTCTGATAAAAATACGTAATATATTTGTGTTTTGGACTGATGGATAATTAATAATAAAATATAAAATATAAAATATAAAATAAAAGGTATTTGCAGCCCTTTTTTTACATGACTGGATGGATGTAAGGCAATATTTAGCTATTTTTAAAACACATTTATGCACAAGCTTTCCAAAATAACCTGTTAAGAGGCTTGGTATCGATCCTCAATGTGTCACTGACTGCCATTGAGCTTCTTCGTTTGACAGAATAAGGGTTTTCTTATTCCCTAAAATGAGTAATCTCCCAAAAAATTGTAACTGCACAGGAAGCCAGAAATCCTTTTGTCACTGGTATCAAAGAGTGTTGATCCCTCGGCCTAATGACAATAATAATAATTGAATGTATTATAGTTGATCAATTAATTAATCAACCAATTGTTTCAGCTCTGATGTGTTGGAGTACAAGGGTAGCAATATGAATTTGAAGCTCATTTTACTTTAAAAATGTAACAGTGTCTCTACACAAACCATATGTATTCTTTCAGTACATCTTCAGGGTTCGGCCAGAGACAGACCACAGACATTTAAGATCCAGAACAACCTCAAATCAAAACTGTAATTTCCTCTTGCATAACGTCTGTCCTGACTCCTTTGAACAGTCAGAAAGTTAGCCCTGCAGTTCCATCTCAAATTTGACCCAAACAGGGGTGTGTTCAGGATCTTGAGCCTACAGAAGCATGTAAAGCGTGAAATGATAATCACATTTCTGTAAGCAAGCTCTGCAGCATATTCAAAAGCCAAATGACTGCCACGCGCTTCTGTATCTCATCGCTGCAGACTTCTGCACTACACTGGCAGTGATATCCAGCTGGGATGTTTGTGGGAAATAAGTTTGATGTCTGTTAGCTGTTGGTACACTTCTCAGAATCAGTTTGATTTGTTTGCTTGGATGTTTTGAGGCGATTTCTTTGATGTTAGAATTTCGGGGGAAGTGCAACTCTTTTGTTCGTTCAGCCACGGAGGATTATTGACGCTCATGCTAATTGTCAAACTCGTAAGTTTTATTCTACAAACACAAAGATGTTGCAGGAAAAACACCTTGCTTCCTGTTAATTAGCACATTTCTAGACACGCGTTGACAGCTTAACTGAAAATGTTCACACTCTTTGTGTAAGAAAAGATTAACCAAAATGATCTTGAAGCGGCTATATCATCGGTCTGGTGGCAAGGGGCTGTATTTCTGGGGCAAGACTTCCTTTGTCTGCGTGCTGCTCGTTGTTTACAGTCTGATAAGCAACATGGGATACGAGACGGGAGTTGGAGTTGAGAGAAGACCTGACCAGATTGATTTGAACAAAAAGCCAGAATACAAGCCAATTTCAAACCAATAAAAAGCTAAATCTGTGTTAGATGATAGCCAGTGGGTTCCCAGATTGCCTTGCAGCTATAGAGTTGTTCTCATACCGACATCGTAAATGCCTCCATTATAGAGGAAATCACTGAATTGCTAACAAGGCATTGGAATTTAAATTATATTACAAGCTAATTTTAGGGTCTGCCCACACATATCATACCAATTAAATAACGTGGCATCATCCCTCAGTAGCAAAAAGGCAGGCCCTGTGGAGAACACCAATGAAGGAGGGCTCTATGTTATATAAAACATGAAGAGTATATAAAGATGTATTGGCAAAAATGACTTCATAAATATCTGAATGAACTGCCCTGTATCAATTATGTATAAAGCATCCATCATCCATCCGTCCATCTGGACACAACAGTTTTCCGACCACACAGTGTGGCGTTGGAGAAAACATCCAGCAGAGTGAAATGTCAGACGCGCTGCTCCATGTTCTGTTTCAAGCCTTCCTCATTTCCATGCAGGCAGTAAAAAACCTCTGAAATGTGTTCACCGCTTCACAAATCATGGAAGGTCTCCATCTTTAGATGTCTCTCTCCACTAGAGCAGGAGGCCATCTTTACACCCAGGCCCCGGCGAAGTGGGCCGTTGGCCAGCCGGTCGTCATTAGGAGAATTTACTTCTCGATGCCTGCCGCTGCCGAGCGGAGGACCAGATGTGATGCCCGTCTCCTGGGTTTGCCGAACACAGCGAGACGCATCCTGCACCGGGGGAAACCATTCTAGAGAGCAGCTCTATCACTGTCAGGAGGAAACATCGCACGGCTCTCTCCAGCTTGACGGCTCTGAGCCAAAGAGCCAGCTGTTGAGAGAGGAAGTCGGAGTGCACAGAGAAGAAGAAGGCCTGTGGTTTCCCATGCCGAGAGGGACTCCTCCAATAAAAAGTAAAGCTCTACAGCGAAGAGACTGGAGTGAATGAGGACATTCACGTGAATTCACCTTTGTTGTACCTGCGACACTGTTTATGTTTTGCAAATCACTTTAAACTGCATTTTATGTATGAAAGGAGCTATATAAGAATGAATGAATGAATGAAAATTATTTATAGAGCGCTTTTCACAGACATGACATCACAAAGTGCTTAACAGCAGAAATTTAAAAACATAAAAAACCACAATGTGACCCTCGGGTCAATAAATTACATACACAGAATAGAATAAAATAAAATAAAAAATAATGTTCATTCCTAATACTTTTGTTCTGTAAATGGTTGTTTTGTCCTGATATGTTTTACAAAAGAGATACAGTAAGAATTTGTGCAGTATAAACTGTACACTCAAGTAAAATAGAACGATGTAACAATAACAACTTAATAATATGAGCACATTATTGAGTAACTTGAGAAAACCAGCGCTAGATTTTTTTAAATCATCAAAGAAAGCATGACAAGAAGAAAGTCTGCCCAATGAAATGATTGGACGAGCGTATTACAGTCCTGCGACAGCCACAGATACCAGAGATTTACATTTTTCATTTTGTCGGAGCATTTGTTAATGATTGCCGTCAGGATGTGATGAGAATTTCAACAAAAATATCAAAATGTTCCCTATTAAATATTCGTTGTATGTACAATTGTTGTGTTGTACTTCCTGCTGTCTGTACACCTCGGATAACTATATTTTGAAAGCAACTTGGGAAGCATTTACAGAGTTGAATTGGAGTCGTGACTTTACTTTGTTATTTCCCTTCCAGCCATATATCTATTAACTGATAGAGTGCATGTTAATCAGTAGCAATTCCAATCATGTGGCTATTCTTGACAGTTGAATAGAGAGAACTGTGACAGTTCATGTGACAGTTCATGTTATATTGTTCTGTCTTTATCTTTTTCTTCGACATGAGCTTATCTTTTCCCCAAATACCAGATCATTGTGTCGTGATCTTGGTATGAAATTGTGTTTGTCTGATTCTCAAGATTTCAATGGAGGCCTGGTTATCATCAATTATCAGCAGAAATGAGACAATCACAAAAGAAAGACTGGTCAGCAACACTACATGTTATTATACTTTAATTCGAAGAAGAAATCTATTCCGCCCACTCCTTGTATGCATCGAGGGAATGGAAACAAATGTCATGTTGCTTCTCAAAAAGAAGAGGTCGGCCTCTCTAACCAGGTGAGGTCAACTCATATTCATGCAGTATTTTCTTATAAATCTATTCATAAACAGCACCTGGAGTCTCAGTGTGGCTCTATTGTATGAAATGTCGTGACTGGATGTAAACATCTTCTAGATCTGGGCAGGAAGCCAGTCCTGGATACAAATCATGTTGCAGCAGAAGGAACATTTTTCAGTAATGTAATAAAGAAAATAATATCACTTTTCTTGAGTTGACAACTGATGCTTTCACAAAATATAAACACAATGAGATTTTTGATGAATAATAATCAGCAATGTGGATAGAGAGACAAAGTGAGTAAATAATAAAACAGTCTGGCAAGTTCAGAGAATGACATCACTTTACTGTAATGCGATCTTACAAACCAGAAAAAGACAACACTTGTGCCGTGTTACAAATATCCAAAATGTAAGACGATATCTAGTCTCTGGTCACAATATCAGCTTAATGTTGATGCATTGCCCGGCCCTGTCTGATAAAACATAAAAAGTGAATAATACATGTGGCCCCAGTGGCAAATGTACCTCTCCTGGCTGCCATTCACAATCTACCTGCCAGTGACAGCCGATGAAATAACATCCAGATTAAGGATGTCACATCAATATTAAACAAATAAAGAGAATGCTAGCCCAGGCGCGATGCTGCTGAAACTAAAGCAACATGTCATAATTTGGTGTCATAAAGCTTGTTCATACACGGCTTGCCTCTGTCTGCCCTCGGGGATCCTGCCTGCAGCTGCATGCGCCGCCGTTTGTCACAGAAATTTAAACTAAATCCATTTTGTCATCTCACACACACACACACACACACACTAGCCTTTTAATGCATGTCACTTGCTTGAGAAATTATAAATAACTTTGTCCATCACACGAACACATTTTGCTGAAACGCCGCTGCCTTTTCTGTGACACTTGACTTGTTAAATCATCAGTCATTCCTACTGATCCCTCTCAGCGCCCAGGCCTGATATAATCACATTCAGCCAGCCGTGGAAAATATCCAAGTACATTCACTCAAGTATGTACTCCCGTGCAATTTTGAGGTATTTTTACTTTACTTGAGTATTTAAATTTTATGCTAGTTCTACTCCTCTACATTCCAGAGAGAAATATAGTTTGCTTCATTCCACTACATGCATCTGACAATTTAAGTAACTTTACAGATTAAGATTATACAAATAAAAGATGTGATCAATTTATAAAATATTATACTCTGGTATTGATTGAACCACAAAAACAATATAAAGTACTCCACCTCCACCAGCTGTAACATTTTACATTCATACATTGTGCTTATACTTAAGTAAAATATTGAATGTAGGACTTTTACTCATAACAGAGTAGTTTTACAGAGCGATACGGCTACTTTAAGTTATGAGTACTTCTCACATTTAGCAGACCACAATTGGGAATCAACTCTGTGCCACATGCAGCATTTCGTGAATTATCATGTTTAACTGTGCTTATCATAACCATCACAAATATAGCATTTCCTTATTATATAATCTTGTTGCTACTCTTTGCAATAAAAATATTTCTGCTTTAAACAAAATGTGACAAAGAGGTTTGCAGTATCCATTCTTCACTCCGACCCACCCAACCAACTGTTACTTTAAATCACATAATATCAAGTTCAGTAATATCATAGAGCCCATTCTCAATCAAGCCAACATGTGCTCTGCAGATTTACAGACACATATTTAACTTGAAATATACAAGGAACATAATAAATACACTAATATGTTAAAAGTATGTATTTCATTAAATGTAGCTTATATTTAAGGTGTGACAAACAAACAAACAAACAAAAAAAAGAAGAAGTTTGCAGGCATTTAAATGGGACCCGTGAGCCTGCAGTTGCTGTGGGGAGGCATGACTAACATGCACTTTCTTGTCTTGTATATCAGGCATGAGAGGGCCACATCACACATATATGATGTTTGGAAAACACACAATACCAAAAACAATACCTATCCCTCATAAACCAGCAACCAGACTCTGTCCATTTGTCCAGCAGTGTTCAGCCTGATTTGAGTTTCGTTGGTCGGCTCAGATTCAGTCAGGCTGTTGAGGGTTGAGGCGTACCAGCTGTGTTCATCATGTCAAACCTCCCCATCGCTGGCTTTGACAGTCAGCTCCTGAAAAACAACCTCGAGGGCTGAAAAGCATGTTGTGTCGACAACCTGCAACCATGAGTTGTCATGTCATTAGCTGTCATAACTGCATATTCAGTTTTTTTCAACATTGGTGAGTGTGATAATTATTGATTTTTTTGTTCTGTGCTTCTCCTTATGTTTGAAAACGTATTATTTAATGAGGTGAAATCAAAACAAACACAATAAATGAACAATGACATGATAAACCTTGCAGCACTGGCTTTAGGATCCACTGCTCCAGATATATTTTGCTGCTTACAGCATCCGTATAGAAACCGGTTTTATTTCTCAGACACAATACGTGAAAGAAGAGAAAGATGGAAAGTTGACACTTCTCTTCTGCACACCACGAGAACTTTGTCAAAACAGTGCACATGTCGTCCCTGAGTTTCCCTTTCGGGCCACTGACACACCCTTCGTGTTGGCTTCAGGTAAAGGCTTTTACATATTGTGCTCACAGTGACATGACATTATTCTTCTACTCCCTTAAGGTGAAGGGTCACCACCGTTACAGGCCGTGAGAACAGAGCTGCAACCTATTGTGCAATAAAGTAGAGTAATTGAGTCTGTTGGGCATTCCAATCTGCAGGAAAGGTTGATTTACGTCAGATGTTTCACTGATGTTTGACACTGCAACAAGGTTTTAATCTTCTTTCTCAGCCGCCCCCCCCCCCGACCGATGTAATAGTTCTTACCCTGGAAGAGAGTAGGGCTACTTTATAGGGTGCTCAATATAACTTTGTTTTTGTTTTGGCGACAGGGGAAAAAAAAAAAACACGAGTATAAACAGTTATTCCCTCCAGGAGAATGTGTGCAGGTGAGTTGGAGGCAATTCAAATGCAATGGAGCAAGCAAGCTTATATTTCCAAAAATAATATAGAGCCAACCAATACTTGCAGCATATCTCAGCAGCCTGTCTGCTCGCAACCCACCGCACTCCCCTCGCTTGGGATTTCACCGTTTTTCTTGGGAATATATTAAACACAGAAGTACCTTTCAGTAGGCTGCACGCTCATCATTTATTTTTGCAAAAAGTCCTTCAGTGCTGCCCACAAAGAACTTGAGGAAATTATCTGGTGACCAGTTCTTAAGGCCTTTGCAATTGTGTAGAGCTGTGTGGGAATGTTGAGGCGTGAAACTATAGATTGGATCAATGCAACAAAAAAAAGAAAGATGTCTTTTAGGTTATATAATTGGGTGCATGTTTGTTTATGCGTCTGTCTGAGAGTGTGCCTGCATGGGTTATGAGAGCAGTGGGTATTAGGGTTTTATATTCCATTTCTTTGGCTGCTTCCTGAGTTTTTTCATAAGTTAACACGCTCACAATGTTGAAATGCTGATGTTTAGCAGGTGTAATGTTTGCCATGTTCACTATCTTAGCTTAGCATACTAGTATGCTAACATGTGCTAATTAGCACTAAACACAAAGTAGAGCTGATGCTTAAAAAACGTGAAAAAACGTGAAAAAATGTGAAAAAAGTACTATTCAGACATTAGCATTGATGTTTGTCCCAAACATCCTCTGGGAACCATGAATGCCCGTTCAGTTTATTACATATGACATTTTGTGACAACTCATCTTGTATATGTTGAGAACTTTTACAGAATAAGCGAAAAATGTTAAAATCAGGGGAAACCAAAGCAAATAGGATTAATCTTTTTTGGATACAAGAGGAAAAAAGGGTGAATCTCCATGTTTGTAATCCCTCAGGAGGAGCCTCACCAATTTAGATTAAAACAACAAATGATGATTCGAAGTGTTATGATCAGCACAAAAATCAAGTTTGAGCCCGACACAGATATGAGTAGCTTTAATTCTTCTTTACAAGCAACTGTACTTGTTTTCTGCATACCTTGTATTGTTGTTCTTGTTTGCCATCACAAGTAGTCAGGCGGAGAAGCCATTATATTATATTGCATGTATTTCTATTTTAATTACTTTGAACTAGGTTATTATGGAAATATGAAGTTGGTGCATTTCTTACCGACATTGCTGTGCCCATCATGGGAAGTAGTTCACTAGAAATGGGTTTGATCAAAAACTTTAGGCTGCAGACACCGAGTTATATTTGATGGTCAAAGAGAAAATGTATAGCGTTCCTGAAATCACACATTTATACTGTGACAGCCGGACGTAGCCTGTCAGCCGAACAACGTGACTTCATTTTGCTCTTAATGAGTGAAGGGATGTCGAAGGCCTGAACCGGAAACAAAGCGATGCAGTTCATTATGTTGTGCAAAAAAAAAAACGATACGCTCGTCTCTTTCCGTCACAATGGGAACTGTTTCCTTTGTTGCCTCTGAATCACTTCCTGGCTTGGCATGTCCATGGGGAGCCTTCAAGACTTGTTGCTCTGTTTGTCCCATTCATTTGCATGTTCCCGCTGCAGAGCTGCATTTATTTATTACACAGAGAGCCCATTTACAGAGATAATGAGAGAGACCAAAAGCAAGTAAAACTCCCCCATTACACAGTTTAACACTATATACAAGAAAAGCAAATCCTGCATGACAAACATTTCTTTCTCCTCCGTATGTTCCTCCCTCAGGAGAGATAATAATTCAACAGCACTAGAAGCCTTAATTGGTCACTGGAGGGCAGAGTTGTGGATTAATGAGGGCATGTAAAGAGATCAGTCCAAATTAAACTTATATTTCAAGCATCCTTGAAACATAAACATCCTAAAACATAATAAAAAAACATCCTAAAAGCTACAGCCCCAGATATTGTTCCGAAAAAAAAGAAAAAAAAAGGTTGGTTGCACAATATTCAACTCTCCATGACAGCAGCATGGCAGAAATTACAGTCTGTAAGCCGGAGCAAATTGTGTAGCTGTATGGTTTTTTGCAGTAATCTAATAAATACCTTCAACATGACAGCATCACTGCAGGCCTAAACATCTCAGCTCTCCCCGTTTCCAGTACCTGACACGGGCAATTGGGTGTGTGTTGTAACAACATTCTTTATGACGCATCTTTCCTGCATCACTCACAGCAGATACAGGAGTTCACACAAAGCTGTAGTGTGTCCCAATCATCTGGTTACAAGCAGACAACACAGCTTGATTCATGCAAACAATTATTTGAGGCAGCCGAGCTCAAAACACAGCAAGTGAGTTATAAAGTGTTTTAACAACGGCTACATCATTCTAATAACTCTGCTTCTCTTTACAGATGTTTGTGTTTTCAGCGCAGTCAACCGTTCAATTCATATTTGACCGCAAACAAAACACACACAAAGGGGGGCGTGTGTTTGAATTAATATTCACTTGTGTGTTGTTAAATGTATTATGCTCAAAGATCAAGAGAGAAACAGTAAACAAAGCATAGAAAAGGTTTTGTAATCTTATAAATCGTATTCTGAATGTGTAGTCATTTGCCCAACCGTCTCCTCGTCCTGTTTTATTGTTTGAGTTTCGTGAGCGTATTGTTTGACAAAATATCATTTCAGGTTTTCTTAGAGTAAATATATCAGAGAGAATTTTTTTATTTTTGGGAGTTTTTCTTTTACTGTGTGTTGTGAATATCCAATGGATTAAATATTTATTGTTATTACGATGAATGTTTTCTGTACAGAGGCTATTGTGCATTTCTCAGCGCATTACTTCACTGCTTTTAAAAGTCAGTCTTGTATATTTTTGCTGGATTCTAGCTGGTCTGTATTCTGCAGTTTTAAAGTTATTATCACTTTTACTTGTATGAAGTGTACTCACTTCTTTTTGAACTGCTGATATTGCATATTTTGCTCTTTTTGGGGGATTTGTTGACATCATTAAGTTCAATCAGGAGAGACATGTGAATTAAGTAACAATAATTTCTTGTCATAAGAGATGATATGTGATAATAACGATTTCACAGGAAGTCTTTGGTGCTTAGACTCCAAAGGGAGATTTGTAATCAAGGGTTTTTCTGCCCTGAGCGGCAGCAAATTAAATCTCCCCATGGAGTCCAGACACTGGTGGTGGCTGATGAGTCTGCTCAGACTGGCAGGCTGAGAAGATGATTAAGATTATTAATCTTGGAAGACCGGGCGATGAAGAAGAGATGGAGGAGCGAGCCTATAACAGCAGCACGGCCGCACTAAAGGCAGCGAGAGAATCTCATTTAACAAGAGACGGCAGCAGCGAGATGATAGAATAACGATGCGGATGAGTCACTGTGCTTTTGGATGGAAGAGACCAGCCGATATCACGAATGACAGCTTCAAACAATGACGGCAGGAAATAATTAGTGAGTGTATGCGTGAGAACAGTGAATGGCGGGATATATGCAAAATAAAACTACAGGTCTAAGCATGCAAAACAAAGTTGTTGAATGCACTTATGATAGAGCTTCATTGAATTATCCTTAAATTGTTTTGGACACGTTTTCGCCGGGAGAATCATGCGACTGCTCGTGTGTGTGAGTCAGTGAGTGTGCATCTATGTGTCTGTCCACGGCTAATCTCGAATTCTGCAGTAGCAAACTGCATAATATTTTGGATGCCCAGTTATTGCTGCATGCTTAAGGACCTCATGTGGTTGCGAGGACTCACAAGTCCTCAAAAGACCTTTTATCACCTGTTTCATACTGCCACATGCTGACTCCCGTCTTACTAGCCTCGGCCGGTATGGGCCACTAGTGGTGCATAGCAGATCCCCAGTTGCTACGCTACAGCAAGAGACAATGCCCAGTTTTATTGTATTGGACAGTGTGTTTTGATATCAGCTATCAGCTAACAGCTAACGGAACTACACACACAGCTGACTGCATGCATACATTTTCACAGAGATCACTTTTCCACTCTTATGTCCAAAAAAAATCGAATTGGTTCTTTTCACAAAGTCATAAATGGAATAAAAAATCTCAACAACTACAGATGGACACGGTCAATCACTGTGGATGACATTTTCATACCAATCTGAACCGTTGAGGTGTGAAGAAGGTTCGGGGTGGGATTATATTGACTTTGGTGTTTTTCCCCCCCAGCACTAAGAAAGGACCATTTTATCATTCTTGGAACACAATAATGCCGCAAATGTGAGATGTACAATAATAAAAAAACAACTTCTTCCAGTGAGGAGAATAGCAGCCGAATGGGTTGCTGTGAATGAAGAAAAAAACATATCAGGATATGGAAATCACTTCACCTATGAACATTCATACAAGATCCTGGAGAAGTGTCTTAGTATTCACAGACCTTCGCAATCATTCCGATAATCTCAGTGGACTGGCATGCCTCCAGAGGAGTGCTTGTAGACACCAACCGAATTCATCCCAGAGTGCTGCAAAACTGCTGGCAGCATGAAGTGAAAAAAACTTGACTGGGCAGTTTTCTTTTCTTTTTTTTTGTGCATTTATCTAGACTTCTTCGCTTCATTGAACTAACATGAAGTGTGCAGCTTGTGGTAGAAATGGCCTCACTCAGCCTGAATGTAAAGCAGGGCTTTGCCAACTTGTTCTCTTGACACCTTGCAGTGTACTGAGGCGCGAGCTTCTGCTGCGATGGTGGCTCTCTCCATTTCCTCAGTCAATTTCATTCACTGAGTCACAGACATTTGCATGCAAATAATCTATACCGCTCACATACAATAACAGACGAGCAATTACGAGAGTATTTGTTTGAGACTTTAACCTATGGACTGATAAAGCAGCAGAAAATGAGCGAGGAAAGAAAGGGGAGTGGCTACCTTGTGATTGACATGGTCATGGTCATTGTTGTCTATTCTGGGAGTTGTACGTGTTTTTGTTTTACAACTTTTACCTTTTTCCACAGTGGGTTTTCAGGTCATTAAAGTTGGTGTTAAAGTAACATTTTGGTTGCCTAAAAATGTGTTGTTCAGCGTTTGGTTGTGCTTGGGCCACCCTCTCGTGATACTTCTGGATGCAAAAAAACAAGAAGGCCACCGCCAAAAACCAAGATGGTGACAGACAAAATACTAAACTTTCGGCTTCAAAACCACAGTTCACAGACAATTGGTTGAAGTCACGGTCACTACGTCCACTACTTTTATACAGTCTATGGGTGCTACGCATGTCAAGCTCTTCGTTCTTGCACATCGCATATGCAGTTTACAGTTACAACGGCTGCAGAACTTGAAATTCTTAGTCATTTTTAAAACATTGGCTCCTTGTTTTAAACAAAAGCGGGCTTCTGATTGTTGGCAGTCAAGAGAACGGACTCTTCTTGCAGCTAGCAGACTAATTACACTTTGGCTGACATTTTAATGTTGAAGACTTACTCATACATTAGAATTATGACACATTATAAAGTGCTAGATAACATGGGGCTAAAGCTGCATACATCCAGCAAAAAACAGTTGTTGTATTGCAGCATTGTTCTTGTAATGCAGTGCAGCATTAGTATTATAGACCTAGTGTCATGGTATCAGGAAAAATGTAAGATAAGACTATTACTTTGTTCCAACATAACCCTATTTCTTGCTAAGAATATTATTTCTATTTTTACTTTTAAGATTTACTTTTCAAGAAAATAGGCTTCTAGGATTAACAAATACCCACACATCCATAACAGAATACCGAAATAGATAACATTCAACTATAATGTGGGATAATGTTGACTGGACATGCTGGAATATAAACTTATCCAACAAACAGCAGGACAAAGCTGCAAATGTTAAACCCGGTTAGCAGCCAGGATTGGCTTAAACACCACAGTGGGGTGAATGTGCAGAGAATGTGCTCGTCGTGAAAAGGCTTCATCTTTTTGTGTGTAACTCACAACATAATGCAGTTAGTCAATGATCTCTTGGCCTTGGAAATGATGCACTGCTATTAATATAAGGTAGTGAGATAGTTAGCCGAACTTGAAAACGATAGCAGCTTAAGTTGAAGCAACAGTATAACTTGAAACACCTTACCAAGTGTTACTGTAGTTTCAGACAGTGAGGAATGGCATCATTTCATAATTCAGTGTTTGTTTCAAACCAGACGTGAAGTAACAAATATTTTCATTCTTGCAAAATGTAGATCAAGATGAACATCTAAATTAATATGATTTATTCTGAAAAAGAAATGCTTTTGTGTATTCTTTTTCAGACCACATGCGAGGGTGTGCTGAAAATTGCATTAGTTTTGCAGACAAAAAGACGTTTTGGTGATCCTCTTTGTTATTGTAAGATGTGCCAGCTTTGAAGAGCGACGCAGAGTCACACACTGAGCTGTCGAGAACATGCCTAATTACTCTTGCATAGCAATACTGAAAATGTTGTTTTGCCCATTCCTTCTTTCAGATGTTTTTTACTGGCACTTAAAACCATGCTGTAGAAAGATAAACAACACCAACAGTCTCATGGGTTCTTTCCCTTTGTGTTTGTCGTCGCTTACAAAGAACCTTTATCACACCTTCCTCACAATTTCTCTCCGCTCGCCCAAAGCGAAAAGAGAGAAGTGAGTCTTTTACTCAGTCGGACATTAATAGCTCTGCTTCATACAGTACCTATTCATATGTGAGATTGGCTACTAAGAATGCCAAGGAGATGAATAAGGAAAAGGAGAAATATGCACGATTTAAGAATACCAAATGAGTGACTAAGAGGTTGCAACAATGACAGATCTGTTGGCCCCCCGGCTGCTGAGTCCTTTTTTTTTTTTTAAAGATGCTATCAAGGAACAAAGATGGATTGGTAATCATGCATATATCACCATTAAAAAAAAAAAAAGGAGTTCCACACAAGAGAGCCTCGCAAGAACAGTTGCAGCCATATTAATAAGTTCGGGAGAATATTACATTTCCTGAACGATATTTGCGGAATTAATTGAATTTGTGGTTTATGAATTAAAGAGGAGCCATGTAAATTACAATCCTCAATTCACTTGACAACTCGGGCATGAAATCCGTTTTCATCTTTTTTTCTTTAACTCTCTCATTTCTGAAGGTAGCACCTGATCATGTCCCCGAGCAACTGGATCTGACTATCAGATGAAATGGAGCCAAAGGACAGAAGAGGACGGTCGACATTCATTCATGAACAGACAACTGCAGGAACTCAGACCAACACAAACTGATAAGCTGGACAGTACGCAAAT
Organism: Lycodopsis pacificus; assembly: GCA_028022725.1. Classification (NCBI taxonomy): domain Eukaryota; kingdom Metazoa; phylum Chordata; class Actinopteri; order Perciformes; family Zoarcidae; genus Lycodopsis; species Lycodopsis pacificus. The sequence goes on from CM051689.1 coordinate 6,139,132, forward strand.
CATCCAAACCCTCTAGAAAATATGTAAGCAAACATGGAGACTTGCTTAATTCAAATCATCATTGTGAATATAACAAGCTCTCAATCACTCACTCAGTCCTCTCAATTGTCGGACTCAATAGGTATTAGCTTGGTGCTCTCCATCGCCGGGATGGAAAAAGATGGAATCGAGTCCCTCCCACACCTGCCTGGATGAATGCACTTTTCTGTCACTGGTCTTTGCGTCCAACTCTTAACTGAAAGACATGCTGGCTGCTCTGGAAACTGTGAAAAGTCCCCTAAATGAGGCAATAAATAGGCCATGTAATTACAGACTCATGCATGCTTTATTTTATATGTGCAATGAAGAAGATTGAAAAGGGGTTCATGAGGAATTTTAAGAGGTTGAGTTAGAGGACACTAACTATAAACTGCTTTACATGGAAAAATGTCAGGAATAGCAATTTGTTAAAACACTTACAGCCTATGTGGAAACACTGAAAACAAAAGAATTCAAAACGTTTTTACGCATGCCTGAAGCATAAAAGTTGTTGTTACACTAAAACCCAATGCGACAAACTGCAATAGATAAAAACGAACAAATCATGTATGAAGCATGGGACTTAAACGTCACTCAAACTTCCACTGAAGAGACATCATATGTGCTCGGAGCGATGAGGAAACTGCAACGTTCCTTGAATTATTCATGAAACAAACAACATTTTCCACATTTTGTTGTGTTTGAGCTTCAACTGACGCTTTTTAAATCTTGTTGCCTCTTCTTCTGCACTGGTTAATGGCACCCAACTGGAGATATCACCGCCAATTTATCTCAATGTCTCCTAATATTCTCAGAGCAGAAGTGGAAGGAAACATATTAATTAGTATTTTCTTTCCTGGATTTTTGGAATTTGTGCTTGTAACTGATGTGAATGTTTCTCCAACCTTAACCACATAGATTGAGTTGTCTAAACGTTACCAGACCTTGACCATAGAGGTAGCAGATAAAAAACAACCTCATACGAGTTGTTTTCATGCATTTGGGAAGAAACTGACAAGCAGCCGATTTAGTCTTTCAGGACTTATTGATTAATTGGTGCAGCTGGTTACTGGGTTCAGCTGGTTCTCAGTGGATGTGTTCCAACCAAACCTCTTGAGCTCACAGTAGCTGAACTCCAAAAAAAAAAAACTCCACATCTGAGTCTGATTGTGGGAACATCAATCGGTTGTTGACACATGGCAGTGGAACAAGTAAAGTTTATGCAAAGAGATTAGATAATTAAACATAATTATGGTGCATAATTGGTGTGTCAGCTGCAGATGCTATCATGAATCTCCATCGTAAACATAAAACAAATTCCAGGAGTATATGTAGTCTGTGCTTTCAAGATCTAATTATATATATATATATATTGTTTGTCGTCCTAATCACCAGTCACCATCCCCGCTTCTAAAAGCAGACACGTACAGGATTGGGTTTGGTGCAGCTTCTTTGCTAAATAAATTACGGTTTAAGCCTGAAAATGACTTTTTATTACAACTTCCCCTTGTTGTTTTGTTTGATACATAAGTGCTGGAAAGTGATTGATTTTCAGTGTCATGGTGCTTAAATTGCCAGGGACTACAAAATACAATAAATTATAATTTGCACATCTTTTTCCCTCGGCAAAGTTAGCTGTAATAAAAAAAAGTATATAACTGTATTAAGAAATTTAAAAAAAAAATCAGCTTTTTCCTAACCGATAGATTTTCTCTTTTCGTATCATTTAAAGCCCATTTGAATATAATAAGCCCAAAAGAATGCAGTTAATGATGGTGTGTAGCAAACAAAAATGAGCTGTATCAAATCTGATTTACATACTTTCCAGTATACATTCAGTCAAATTTGTGGAAATTCAGTAACAAGCAAGGATATTTCATTGAAATAACTCTGGAGGATTGGTGGCATCTTTGTTTTTATCATTACCATCTAACCAAAAATAAATCAGCGGAAGTCAGCTCTCTGTGAAGCCCATTACTCATCATAAAAAAGACAAAGTGAACTTTGTTTCCTTTTTTCTCAAGATAGTTTCTGCTCTTTTTTGAGTTCCTCTAACTTTCTTTTGTGTCTGCAGCTGATGATAATGTCTCGCGTGTGAAGGATACGGAGTTTATTTAAAGTTGTGGTACATGCATGTTGTTTTTTTTGCCAGATGGGGAAGCGGAGGAGAGTGAATCTGATGGCTGCACGTCTGTTTTTCAACCGGCCGATCTGACCTCCGCTCCATCACTGAAACTCGTTACACACAGTGGAGGAGACCGTGACTGATCAACCTCCACTGAGTCCATCAATTCTGCAAGCAGATTCAATTAAAAAATTAATTTGTCTGAGGGACTTTACATAAATGTGTAATGATACTGTGTTATTCATGAAACATCACTGTCTATGACCTTATCATTTATAAATAGAAAGTGTCACAGAATCTCTCTCTCCTGTGTAAATCAATTATTTCTTGCATTTCTGATGCTTGTGTAGGTGCAATTTTTTGAAAGAGTAAAGTTATGCTACAAAGATACAGAGTCCATGAGAGACTCCTTTAAAAGGGTTGTGAATATAATCATGTCACTGCTGACAGGCATATATACTGCAGGGAAATACTCCGTGTCCGTGACACGATGGGGGTGATAATCAGAGCGGGATATTAATTATTTGGATCCAACAGTCAAAAAGTCGGCTGGATACATCGAATCTACCGGCTGCAATTTAACGAAACATGAAATTTGCAAATATGACAATGCTGTAAAACTGTAATGTACTGAGACATAATTGTATGGCGCCCAATTGTTTGCTAAATTCTTGACAATTCATAATCACCTAACTTTCTTTTTTGCTTGTCATCCCTTTCCTTGGCAGAGGGTGCACGTCTGTGAAGAGCAGCGGTGGAAGAAGAACTCGGATCCTTTACTTAAAGGTCCTGTGTGTAGGACCTGGTGGCATCTAGCTGTGAGTTTGTAGATTGCAACCAACTAAAACTTCCCCTGTGTGTCAAGCGTGTAGGAAAACTATGATGGATGGCGCGAAAATGCAAAAGGCCCAAGAGCTAGTGTTTGGTTTGTCCGTTCTGGGCTACTGTAGAAACATGGCAACTACGTTTAGAGGATATGAACGGCTCATTCAAACGTAACGAAACCACGATGGCTGTTCGGTGATTATACCCTAATGAGGAAATTGTGGTTAATTACAATACTTGTTTTTCGTTTAACTGGTTAAGATGGATCTTTCCCTCCTTGGACTGATCCATTAGGGTATATTTTAGAGGTTTGGTTGAATAAAAATACACTATATTGCAAGAAAAGTACGAAGATTAGAGAAATGTGTAAAAAAATAACACATATGCCAGCTGCACTCACAACCGGTAGGGTGAAACCACTTTCCAAATAGGAAAACTCTGCACACAGCCATTCAGCCATTCATCAGAAGTTGTCAGTTTAAGCTTTCATCATGCATTTTGTAACGCGCTCTGTTGACAATGATGCAGAAGTCATGAAGGAATGTCGATTTGACGATCCCACTGAGAGACTGTCAATTCGACTGGAGCTTCTCTGACTGATCATTTTAATTTCATGCCTGTGGAATGAAATCTGACTACAAAGTTGAGCAAAGGGCCGTGTGAAATGCATCACTGGCAGAATAATCTAATAATATCAGGATGAAAATGATGACCTGCCTCTTTCTTCATCGCCGCTCTAGATGTCCCTCGCCCTAAGTCGAGATGAATCTCCGCATCCCAGAACCTCCCACAGTTTGTCTCAGCTGCTCGAGCAGCTCACGGGTCCAGGAGTGGATTTGGCAGCGTTACAATAGCGGGGCAGACATCCAACATTCTCCTCTCCTCCTGTAGCTCCTCCTCTCCTCCTTTCACTTGTACTGTCCTGTCCTCCCACCTCCTACTCACTCCCCCCCTACATTCCACCTCCTTCTGTCTTCTTTAGTCTTTCCTTTAGGGAGCCACTGATCCAACTTATTTATCTCCAGATACCGATATCTTAACTCAGAGTATCTTCTGATACAAATCCAGAGCTTTCTATGCCAAATTTAAAGACAGTATTCTTCACTTTGTGAAACTAATTTGAACGACTTTTTATGTAATAATGCCAGAGATTGATGTGGTGCTAAAAACTGAATGTAGATGATTGCGGAAACACTGATTATTAATCTCATGAACAAAGAAACTGTATCGGATCGGACACACCACCGGACACACCACCACCAACAGAAGGTCGGTATTAGAGCTCATTAAGGCTGAAGGATATATCGATGTGTCAACTAGTCTGATAAGCAATTTATCAAAAAAATGTGCGTTTGTTTTTGTCTGGCAGATAAAACAAGACCTTGAAGATGTCCCATGAGGAGCATTTCTCACTGTCCTTTCACTGTTCAGACTAAAAAACGAATCAAATTAACGTAAAAAAAACTATCAACAGATTATTGGACGATGAACGGTGACGGTCAGCATATTGGATCAGTGCATCCCTGGTTCCCTTTGTTTCTTCTTAAATCCAGCCATCTCTCCCTGTCAGCATATTCCCGACTTTCTTCTCTACTTTTCTCTCATTATCCCATTTCTGTTGCCCCCTCTTCTTCTCTGCTGTAATTACTATCCCTGTCAGCCAAACCCATCATACGTTAACCGCTGCATGTAAGAGCTGGCCCACAGAAAACCCTAAAATCAGATTTCAACTGGCAATTTGCAGCTTTTTGGTCGGATGATGATTAATGGTTGCTCATCCTGCAACTGGAGACGGCCCTCTACTCCTACGGTTTTTAAATGAATTCATTGCCCCTGGTTCAATGTATTGTGTTTTCAGTGAAAGTCTTTGGAAAACAAAAGGAAAAACTAATTATTAATGCAGCCTGTCTTTACCACTTCACACAATGCCTTGTTGATGGTTTACGGGGTTTACATGCTGCTTTAACAACATTAACGAGAGCCGGCTTTGTTAAAAGCTTGCCTGTCTGTTAATCAGGACTTAATTACAAAATAAAACCACCACCCACAAAGTGTGACACCTCCCTTTTGTAAAAGACGGGTTGCCTGGGTATTTTCTTGTTCTTGGTTCTCCTCAGCAAATTGGATTTCTTTCAGGATTTTTGCTCATTTAGCCGTTCTCCGGGGAGCCCGAGGATCTGGAAGCCAGCACAGTAAGTTCACTTTCTCTCAGCTTTGAAGCTTGTGACGATGTATCTGCCATGCAGGTGAATAGGACAGAGAAGAAAGATGAGGTGAAGAGAAAGGAGGCATTATGATCCCGCTGCCCTGGAACCTCTGGCTCCTCCTTTTGTCTCTTCTCTGTGGAGCATCTGGCAGAGCTAATCTTTCCCGGGCTCCACTTCCATATTTTTCTCCGTCTTTCTCTCTCTCAGTTTCTGTCAGGCTCCGACAGAAACCGAGCTGGCAGACAAATCCAGTCGAGCGGAACACCATGTTCAGATGTAAGACTATTCGTTTAAGCAGGAACAAGTCGGAGGAAATAGTCTCTCCTTTTCTGCTTCTTTGGTCAATTTCGTTTGGGGGGGGGGTGAACAGAATAGCAGCATCAGGGTAATGGACAAAGATGTTGACCTGAGAGATAAATGATTTATGCTGGCTTGAAACGCAAATACATCGACTAAAATCTGTTATTTTAGGAAGTCAATACATCACAATTTCAAGCAGGGATAGATACATTATTCCCGAAAGTAGATGAAAGGAAGCTCATTTTTAGTATTCAGAGAGAGTCACTGGTTTGTCTTATGATGCTCTGCCCCTTGAATCAACTTTGAGTCGGATGGAAATGTTGCAGATGATTAGTGACACACGCGACTCATCTGTATTTAAAAAGGCGGCATATCATCAACCATGTGCTGCCCGGTGGCCGAGAGCGCAATCACGGCTGGATATTGGTTCACATTCAGGTTGGACACCTCATCACAAACTTGATAGGACCCTGTCAGGTAACTGGAGCTGTAATTTTGCACTCCAGTGATTTCAGAAAAGCACTTTGATATAAATGTTTCGAAGCTGAAACAGACAGCTTATCTGATCAGCAGGCGCCTTTTATGATAAATTACGAACACGGTAAGGTCAAAGTAATGGGACCACCCAAATGTCAACATTAAGACTCCGCTGAGAGACGGATGGGACTTCTATTCTAGAGTGGCTTCATTTCCCGGTAATTCATCTGCCCTCGGGGAGCTGGATTAATTGTAGTAATTTCTTATGCAACACATTGTGCTGAATACTCTCCTTCTGGGATGCAGCTCCTTCACGTGGCGACAGCTCCACTGTGATTATCAAGCAGTTGGGGGAGAACAAAAGAAAGAGGGAAAATGGGTTCATCAATTTGCTGATTACATTTTGTGGAAGGTGTTATCCGAAAAAAACGAAAGTATAAATATTTCAGCAAATAAAGCTCAACTGAAAATATTTAATTCTTGTCATCCATGAATCAGGTTTGTGTAACTGTGCACTTTAAACAAAGGGTGTGCACCATTCAGCATTTCACAATTTGATTAAAAATCGATTCTCGATTCAAATTGAATTCTAAATTCAGGAGATAGGAGTGCTAATTGTAAAATCTACAATAGTCCGCTGTGCGCAATAAAGGCGGTGTGCTAAATTATGGTATGAAAGCAGAGTAAGGTGTGCACAAGTTTAGGGATTTGTTTATGAAATGATTTTATATACGATCATATTTGCGCCTTGAGTGGTTGGAAAACTAGAACGATTTTAAAAATTGATGATGTGATATTGCAAATCGATTCAGAATCTTAGAAGATAACAATCTTGATTCTTACATGAATACATTTTTGCCCACCCCTACTTTAAATTAGAGGGTTAAATGAGAAATTAGACTGGAAGCCATTTCTGTTTTGAGAACAATTGACCCTTCGCTAAATCCCGCCTCTCATACTCAGACTGGCCAATCATAGCGTAGCATCAACCAGTTCCAACCAGGGTCCAAGAACTACACAGCTGAGTTCCATAGACTCTCATGCAATTGTTTTAGATTTTCATAATTTTTCGGTTTTGTGAAGCTAGTCGTGGTCAAACGTTGTGTAATAGTGATACTCGTTACCCGGACAGGTTGGAAGGAGGTGTACGTTTCGGAAACGTTACATTTCAAAGTAAAAACTTGTGAAACTAACATTAGCAGAGTGCGTTAGCACATCGTCAACTAGCTAATCAGAATGAGATTTTGTAAATTTGAATTTTTTATTAAAAAGATGACTCTAAAGTTTTGTACACATAGCATCTACTGTGGTATATCGATCAAATGAGAGATCAACGTGTTGCATATAAGGAAACTAGAGACAGGCTCCGCTCTGACGAAAGGCAAGAGGGCTGAAAACGTTTGGTGATTAAAGCAGCATGGTGTACTGCAGGAGTTTTAATTTGGATGGACTTGCACTGAACTCACACTGGTCTGCACCCCGCTGTGTGCGCTCTCACAGTGCACAGAATAAAATTACATGTTCACTTTCAACACCTTAATGCGTTCAGAACTGGAGGAGACCAGTGTTGCAAGACCACACCTTATATATTCAGTTAGGGATGAAAAAAAAAAGAATTAAGAGTCTAAACTAAGCAGACACAACGGGGTGGTGCTGGTAGAACCGGATGTTGGTTGGCACAGCTTATTTCAAACGAGGCCTCTGCCATGAACGTCATAACATACAACTACATTTATTCATTTTTTTTGCCTCTGACTCCCTTTGTTATCGGTTTATATATTGACTGAATTTTACAGGAATAAAACGGTATCGGACGGTTTAAAACACACATTGTCAGTCTTTCAGCATTTGAGCTCTACAGTTTGCCAGTTGCCATATTTATTCCACATATTTCACCTCGCATACTTGAAAAAGTATCGGGGCTTGCAATTTCAACAAATCATTGTAATTTGATCTAATGATAGTGTTTTTCCTCCAATCACCAGCAGTGTAATCAAGCAATTGGCGAGACGCTGAGCACAGCTGCCTCTCATCAATGACAGTTCTTCTGGCTCTCAGTTTTTGACGCAAAAATGAACATACAACACAGTGCTCTATTGTTTTCACGGAAGATGCCACAAAATTATTTTTATTTTTATGTTTTAACAATAATCACAGGAAAACTAAAATCATGTAATTTTGTCCCCCGTCGCCTTCTCAACTGCATTTTTTCTTTTCTTTGCAGCACATTTACACAACAACTGGACAACTGGCTGGGAGCGAGCATGTTAGCTGTTGTACGATTGAGTCAGTGACCTTCCAGTCATAATACAGCCCATCCAGCCAACTTCACAGATGAGATCGTCTCCGTCAATCCACTGATTTCCATCAGACCGTTGCAATGTGAACGTTGAACGTGAGCTTGAGTCCGATGATTCAGATGCAAATGTCTATTGAGATTGGAGGTCAGACCTGGCACAGGCTAAGTATTCACAGCACTGCCTCAGCGGGAAAGCAAATGCTAACTGCACAGAGGAGGCTTACATACTTCCTCCAAAATTACAGGCAGGTCTCTCCCTCCATGTTTCCAGGACAATTCAGACGCTTTATCTCGCCTAAGGCTCAGAGGAGACTCCGGCTGACACGTTCCAGCTGCTTCTCTGCACTCGCTGCAGACAAAATAACAAACTGCCAACAAACGGAGATGCGCGAAGGGATGCATACTGTGCCCTTAAGGATTTATGCCCTGGTCTCTTTGAAGTGATGCTGCAGTCTCTGTAATTGTCTGGCCTTTGTGGACTAATTGCTTGTCTGCTGCACCATGGCATACTGCTATTGCTGAAAGGAGGACTCACTTAGAAAAAAATAAAGGGGGTGCTGGTTTGAAATAGAGACATCACGGACGGCGTTGTGTACCTGAGAAAAGCCGATTAAACATATAGTACTACACCAAGCAAATTAATGTCACACTGTCAAGCAGCATGGAATTCTGACCAACTACTACTACCGTTACTACTACGAACACTGCTTTTAGTAGCGCAACAATAACTGCTGCTACAAATATTATTAGTGTTACAGAATTCCGGCCACATGGAACAACTAGCAGACATATGTCTTAAAGAGAGATACAATCACCTGCATTATTACAGCAATAAAACACAAAAAAACAAGTTCCAACAACAGCAGAATGAACTCTTCACAAGACATTTAAATTCTGAATCAATATTCGAAGGCTGTAGAAGAGTCTAAAGCAAGTATTTCTGCACAGTTGTTTACTTTGTAAAGTTACTGTGCAGATAAAATGGTCCAAAATGTACAAAACAATCGTCCCTGCACTGTTGACTGCATTAGCACTCATGGCTTGTTCGAGCCAACTCCGCAAAATGGCAAGAGCTTGATCGGACCATATATGACACGTCACATTATTCCCAACACACTTTCTTCTATCTGTCAAATGCCGACTGTCGACACTACAGCCTGTGACTTTTGTGATAAGGTTGCCATGACATTTTCCAGATGGCGGCTGAAAAATGTCGAAAACAAAACGCTGGTTAAATGGATTCCATCCTTTGCTGCGGGTTTGACGCCGTCTTATCGACAGGCTAATTCCCCGAAGGACTAGGATGTGCCAGGGGAGGAGACTAATGGAACAAAGGGAGAGGTGTATCCCCTCGACACCCTATCCGAGTCTAAACTCGCCTGCTTATGAACTGCGGCGCTGCCCAGCTCCGACGGCATCGCTCTATCTTTTGCTTTGTATCGCTTGCCACCTTGGGGCTGGGTTGAAAGGTCAACTCCACATCAGATTTGTCTTTATGATGTTTTAAAAACCCAACATTATTCTCTCTCCACCTCGACCATTGTGTGAGAAAGATAAGGATTTTTTTTGCTGGTGAGAAAGTGCACCGAGGCGCAGCATGTAGAGCCGGACTGACAATGACACATGACAATGACTGCTCTTTTGGAGCTCAGACTCCCGGTGAGATTGGATCCACAGTGGCAACACAGCAGTATAAATAACTCCAGCAGTGGATTAGAGGGCGGGAGCTCATAACAAGCTGTTCATACCATTTAGACCGAGGCAACCAAACAAAGGCAGCAAGTGACATGTCTAGCAGCTATTGCACCGTTGGCATACAGGACTTCTCAGGCAACATGCTCAACTCCCCAGATGAGTAGTTGAGATGTCGAGCAACACAACAGGTATATCAGGTAAAACCAAAAAAAGGACGGATTTCTTCCTCTTCCCATCTGTCGGTCTTCTCAGATACAGTACGTCTTCAATTCAACATCACACTAATGAACAGAAGATGTAAAGACCAGCTGGTCTTTACATCTTCTGTTCAGTGAGACCTCTTGGCAGCGGGAGCACTTTTAGCGCGTCATCGATGACGCAACAGGGTGTGGCGTCTGCTGAGCTGTTCTTTGGTGAAATGAACATCGCTGCAGTTGTCATCAAGGCTGACCAAGAAAAGCCAATCTAGAGCATGAGAACATGAAACAACTGGGGCTGACAACGGCATAATCAACACCAAGGCCGTCGAGAAGATTCCCAAACCTACTGACGTTTGATTCACTGAAAAAGAAAAGCGGTAAATCTAAGTCTAATGTTCAATCCCAGCAGATATTCTAAATTGACATTATACTTTGCTCAATGGTTACTGGTGCTTGAGCTGAATTGCAAATGCTCTTTTAAAATCACAAAATTGCCTTCAACTCAACAGAAATTGCTACAAAGCTTTTTCCTTGTGAATTTGGACAATTAAACAAAAAAACTTTAGACACCAATTTTGTGGCCACTGCTTCAAGCAGATAAAGGTATCTGTCCATCATACTCTTAGACTTCTCTTCCGTTGCTTTTTCATTTTCAGTATGTCAGTGATTATAATTACAATGTCTTTTAACTTAATGACTTTTGCCACGAACAATCCCTTTGGGATATTCCCTTTGTATTTGATATTCAAATTATGCTCGAGCTGATGATACAATTACTGTAATGTGAAGCTCGGTAAAGCATAAGCAGCCTATGACGACATAAGTTTTATTTTTAAGACGTTGCTTAAAACATCAAGCAACACGAGTGTCTGTGTGATGGGATGAAAAGTGTAGCCTGCTGGAAGATATTCTCTCAACATGGTGGAGCTGATGAGGACGTCTTTGTGTGGAAGAGACAAAGACGTCCTGCAGGACACGGCGGTGTGCGGAAACATCAAAGCGCTGAGGATCAGGTAATCGAAATCAATAGCTTTCCTGAGAGAGAAATGTGCCGGAGAGAGAGAGAGACATATAGAGCCGGAGACGGATAAAGATCCAACATAGAGGTTTATAAAGTGTTTTCATAAGTGCATGTGTATGTGGATGCATGAACAATTTGTTGCCTACATTACTACAGTGACACACTGTCCGGAAAACACTGTTTGTATAATTGTATCTTCCCAAAAACACATATTACAATTAAGCTCATCAATATTTCAGCAAACCTGGAGGGATGCAACATTTGGTAAACATTTCCACGAAAAAAGGAGACTACAAGTAAACAAGTAGAACTTTTAGAAACGTCTTCTCTAACAAAGAACCTTTTACTTCATAAATCTTTATTTTCTGTTTACACCGTTTTCAACCATCACTGGCGGAGAGGGAGAAAGTTTCAATGTATGGAAGACCTCTCCTTCCTGGGTGTTGCCTTTGATGTGTGACTGACTGATCATTAAATACCTCGTTAGCCTCCAGAGAACGGCCGATTGCCGACCTCTCTGAGATGCTCGAGCCGACAGTGCAGAGAACAGGAGAAACCTGTCTCTGCCTTTTCTCACCATGAACATTTCAAACAACTTATTCTAACTGACAATGAAACAGGATATTTGGATGCTGCACACATTTCATCCAGGACTCAATTTAGTACCAAGGTAAACAAATATACAATATGTTTGAGTTGCTGCAGTTCTATTGTTGGCATTTTGTGGAGCTCAGTAAAAAGGTGAGTTCTTCCACATGAATGGTTAACTGGCACCGCTTAATTAATGTGTCCATCTCCAGCTTCCTTCTTCACAAAGGACACATTGTATAAAGCAGGAGACCGGCCGTGTTAGTCACTTAACTGGGTTGTTGCTGCATTTAGCACGCATGAATGCTTCAGTAACGGTAACCCTCGCTACGTTTCAGATTAAGTTACCCACATCTTCCTGCAAACTTAAGTTTCCATGCGCACCCATAGATAGAGCATGCGCACCCATAGATAGAGCATGCGCACCCATAGATAGAGCATGCGCACCCATAGATAGAGCATGCGCACTAGCGTTTCTTTAAACCCCGCCTCCCAGTCCTCGGTCCAGCCTTCTTCTCGGGCTCATACACATGAAAGGAGGAAGGAAAATAGTTATTTTTTTTACAACTTTTGTAAAGTGTTCGTACTGGAAAGTTTATTCACCTCGAGTTACAGACTTCTCTCTCCCAATGTAGGTCTATGGGAAAAGGTATTTTTGGGCCCACCGGCAACACGTGATGGACGCAGAAGTTGTAATTCCACTGTTTGCAGACGAGTTAAAACAGAAATATATTGATTGCCGTAAACAAAGTATGTTGGTGTGTAAATCATCAATGTTACAAATGATTAATTTTCATTCTCTGTGTTCAATTATTATTCATATATTATTGTAGTGGTACTGTGTGATATGTTTTTGTGTTTCTTCTCTATTTCTAATTCAACAAAACACCTTTAAAATAATTAATTAAAAAAAAAGAAAACCATGAGAACTATGAGGCCGCTCTATTCGGGTTATTAACGTTCCTCAGGTAAACATACAGTAAAATACAGATGGCCATTGCATTTGCCACTTTCACTTGTTGCAACATGTGCCTGCAATATATATTGGATTTGGAAAACAAGTGTTTTTTTCCCCCTGTACTGCATTTTTACAGTATCGTGATTATGATGGGCTGTCACACAACAGCAGCAGACCCCTAACCTTGGCGGTGTCAGGTCGGTGCTCCATCTATTGAGCCACACATGTAATAAAACCCTTAATCCTGTCAGTGTTAGTGCATCTCTCTGCCCAATGAGCCTCAAGAGGACATGGGATACCCGAGCCTGGAAGCACTGAAACATCTCGGTGAGCAGGGTGAGATGTAGCAGAAAGTAAAGAAACAAAGTGAAATCCAAGGACAAGAAACACAATTGAAATACAAGGCAAAACGTTCTTGTACTAAACACCAAGAGGGAAAATCTCTCTCACAGTTTGATGACTTTGGAGCAGAGACGAGGTGAACTTGTGGTTTAAATATACTGTGCTGTAATTAGAAAGTCACGGGTTAAACCCATCAGCGGCAAACACATCCATTGACAGCCATTTGTCCTGTTAAAATGTCTTAACTACTCTCTCGTTTGTTACACTTTGCATGCACAAAGCACCCTGGCTATCGGCCATTCTCGAGCTAAGGTCTAATGTGGATTTAAGCTATTTAAAAAGAATCTCTCACTCTGATTAAGTATCCCAGAATAGCTCAGCATAATATTGCATAAGCCTGTCACCTGTACCCTCTATAGTTCACTAAGTAAGATGGCTTTCAATACCAAAAGAAATAATTACCCCAAGAGCAATCTTCTCTAAATAACCAGACAATTAGGCGTGTTAATGCAGATTCAAAAATGAGCACTCTACCAAATGCTGGGATATTTGCCTTTGGATGAATCAATAAGGGTCACCCATCGCACGCTGTAGCTCTGAGACCATAACGCTTTAATCCCATGGTGGTACACGGTCTCTGGACTTCGCCTGTTGTTCCCGCTGAATAACCATTTCTGACCACATGCCAATTAAATCAAAGCAAGATGACAAATGAGTCAAACTGGCTCATAAATTGTCTGTTATTCGTTCGCTCTGCACAGAGCCACAGCGTCTACTCTCTGGCATATTTTTATGTAAATTGTTTTGGCAGATGCTTTTTTTTTCCCTTGGCATTCATTTCTAAGTTCACCAAGCCGAGCCAGAATGTCAAGTTATGTACATGGCAAGAGGCAGTTTTATTTCCAATGTTGACATCAATAATGTTGTCTAAGGAATAGAGTGTTGAGACAGCACAGGAAATACATTAGCTTGAGCCAGACAGTTTCGGAAAATATTATTGTTGAGTTTGAGCTTATCAACGTTATTCTCATTAGGGCTGGTGTTTGGTGTTTTGGTTTAAATATTACAATATAACTAAAAGGTTGCCTTTACAGTAAAGTGATGGTATTTTGGAATCTTTTACGTCTACCTGAAAGTGAAATGAACAATGAATGCATCGATGTGAAGGTATGTGGAGAATAATAGTGTGATATTTGGTTTTATGAAGATGGCTCAGAAAGCAGCTAAGATGATTTTCATTATTTGTTGATTTATTAAAAAATTGTAATCAATCAATCCATTGTTTAGTGTACAAGATGTCAAAAAATGAAAAGAAAGTAAAAATCTCAGAGCTATAAAACTGATTTGAGGGTAAAGGTTTGCTCACTGTAACCAACAAATATTAAACCCAATTGCTTTACTTACAATTCTAAAAAAAACATTTATTTTCAAACTTGTTTTTCTGTCGATTGACAATGACTGACTGACTGTTTCATTGACTAATCATTTGATGACACTGATCACTCTAGTCCAGTCTTTCCTGGCCCACATGTGGCACATTTGCTTTGCCAAAGCACAGCAATAATCTGCTGACTTTGCTCTCTGACCACTATACCTGAACATTTACATAATGGTGTGTGGCTGTCTGAGATGTCACTGCTATGACACGCTGCCACTCATTCTGTCTTTCTTATTTGTCACACCAGAATACAAGTGTAGACTGTCAGGCCATCGCTTCAGCAAGTCTTTTTCTTCTGCTTTGCAGTTTGTTCTTCCTCCTTTAAATGCATTTCTTCTATTAAGATAATTCAAATGCATAACATTTGGCCTCTACATCTCCGTAACCATTTGTGCACAAACAACATTTGAACATTCCTGTGACTGAAAGAAGAAAACCTGTGTGCAGCTCAGAGTTTAGGTGGTTATGCAATTGTTATGCAATCAACCCACATGGTCATAAATGAAGCCTCAGGAAGTCTTTGCCTTTCAGAATTTATAGCTCAAACTAGTTACTGTTAGTTCAAGTCAGCTGAATAATCATTTCAAAAGGTCTATAAGAATATTCATATATTAATTATAATAGTTTGGAACAAAGCATCCAACAAATGACTCACATTGTGTGTATTATGTGTATTATTGTGTGTTTTTGATCATTACAGTAGCATCTCTATGGAGCAATGTTTTTACAAGTAGGTCCTCATTTTGTTGGTATTGTGCAGGTACATGATGGTGCACATGCATGCACGCAAACACATGGACGTCACGATTCATAAATTGCAGTCTGTTTCAAGGGTGCTTCAAGGAATAGCAATGCAGTGGAAAAATACAGGGAAGAAGAAGACTGCAAGCTTGTATTCAAGGACGTAAATAAGATGATTTAAAATACTTTATACTCAAACATTTGCTTTGAAAATGTTTAATGAAAAGGAAATTAATGTTTTTTAGACCTCACGGATACAAAAAAGGCATTTGGGTGAATGGATTCAACTGTTTAAGGAGGTTACCACCTCACACCTCAGTGCTCTGTCATTTATTAAGGATTCCTCCCGTTTGATTACTCCTCCTTCCCTCACTAACAGCTACCGATGTATATTTATTTTCAAGGAAAGACTATTCTGCCATCAGTGATGATATTGATGGCAATTTCACCATTCTGCAGAGCAACTCAGAATAATGTCAACAAAAGCAATACTATGATGCCTTTTAGTCAATAGGCCTTCAAGAAATGAGCAATCAACTTTCAGTTGTTAAGAAGTGGCAAATCTTTATTGATGGCTTTCACTCTCACATTTATTTTCCCGTTTATTGGATTGTTCCAAACTGAACACAGCCAAACTCAAACATGAATTTATTACATGAATTGATCATGTACACTAAACCATTCCCTACTGAATAAAAGTACAGGAAATTCATCCACTAAGGTACCAGTGCAACGTATTCTCATACAACGGTTCGTATGATGTCCTATGAAAAGTTACTCGTTAGACCTACGTGGTTTTGTTGCCTATATGTAACTGCGGCCGTTTCACTGGCTGTGGGGAAAGAGAGACAATGGAGGCCGAGGGGACGCCGAGATTTAGAGGCCTTTTGAATGGTTATAAAACTGAAGGCAACAAAACGAACCGTGTAATATTTTGGACTAATTGCAGCTGGTTGAACACTGGGGTTTGTGGTTTTTAAAGCATTCGATTAATTTGGCCAGCGAGCATGTAGCCTAAAGCCAGAGCAGCGCTTTGTTTTTCCAGCGACTGTAACCTTTAGTTCATACGAGCCTGCCAACACTCGTTTCTGCAGGAAGTATACTGTGGTCGCGGTCATTAGTGTGTATGATGACCCCGACTTTATTTTTGATAACAACAACAGAAAAAAAAACAGCCAAAAATACATCGTTAAAGGTTCAACACAACTTGTTCCCTGTGAGGGCTATAGGAACACTTTCACACTCAGATCCCTCCCTGACCTCATCAACCTGCCCCAACACCATCATTCGTCAATGTAGTCATTAAAAGTAATGGCCTCTGCAGAGCTGCTTCATGATTTAATGGCCATCACTCCTCACTCAGAACTTGGTTAAAGGTATTGTTTACAGATGAAGAAAAAGACTGTCAGGCTAATGAATTTTTTACACTAACACCCCCCCCCTTACTTTTTGTGTTTGGAGTACCATGCAACACTGATATATGAATGCTGTCGCAGAGATAACGACACAAGGCTAAAAAGGACTTGCATATTGTTGTGGTAAGTTACTGCTGATGTGCAGATAAAATAAACATGAATTAGAATACAATTTATGAGCTCCAGAAGCACGTGTAACGGAAGCTGATACATCTATGGGACGCGAGGGCAAATTATTACCTGAAGCCACAGTGGAACCTGCACAGGTAACCCCTAAGACAAAATATCCGCCTACGCCATGTGGCTTAATGAGGCAAAACACCATTAGTATGGCGGGAAACACACCAATAAATGACTCAACCACTAGCGACTTCATTACCAGTAAACTGATTGAAGTGTCTATCGATAACTCAACGTTTCACGACCCTTTCCACTGCAGCGATATTGCCGTCTGCACAACACACATAACGATGTGGTAATATGTGAGAAGGCACTTGGAAATCCAATTAGTCCTGCGATTGCAATTTTGCAGCGTAGAATCTTTCTCCCGGAGATGTGCCACGTAAATGGGATTTTTGCATCCTGACGAGATGAGAGTGCGGTTCGGTCCTAATGACGCCGTAATGCTCAAGGTTACTAACCTGCTTATAGGGCAACGGGGAAATACAAAAGTCTGGAGACGCTTCTGAGAATATGAGTTGAGTTTATATTAGTCACTGATCATGTCATTATCTTTTTCATGAGACAGACGCGTTTTTTCTCCTCTGCATTTTTCAGCCGACCAGCCCAGAGTTTAGGATTTGCACCACAAAGGGCCGCTGTAAATGTACACGGGACATTTTCAGCCATGATCTAGCGAGTATGACAGACAAGGATCACAGCATACACTAATATGCTCCTCTCTGTGGAAGTCTGATTTACGAACCCTTTCATTCAAGTTTGCTCGACTTATTAACTCTTATTCGTTGATCACAACATACCTTTGCCCTTATAGTAATTATTTGGAGTCTTTAACAAAGCGTATCCCATCCATTGTGAGCTAACATTGTAAAAGTTAAACATTTCATGTCATGGTTCACTTTACCCGAGCAATGCAGCATTGTGTTTGAAGAGACGATGTAAACAAAAGACTAAAGTTAAACAGTATTTAGTGCTTATTTTTTGGCTCCAATACATTGCTGTGACGCTGGCTCCTCCTGCATTAATACCCAACTGTCTCAACAATGCCCAACACACATGTGCAACCATTGCTCCTCACCACAGTTGAATCAGAAACCATAAACCATGTTGGGATGCTCTGATAGATAACTTAGTAGCTGATTCTAGGAAAATGTCGAAGTCATTTCCAGATTTTTCACGACGTTTTACATTTTCCTCTCATTCTCCATGTTTTCAATGACTGTAAAAATGAGCTTGTATCCTGCCGATTGCTCATCAAAATGTTAATTTTACTGAAAAAGACACGCCGTCATTCCATTTGTGGTGTCTGTTTATTTTTGCCTGATGACAAACCTCACCTTTGTGTTGATGAGCAGCCAGTGAAGGAAATCAACACATGGAAAGACACCTTCTAACAAACTGTGCCACATCTCATTGTTATCGAACAAAGGAATGTGTGTCGTGGTTAACAAAGCACCGCCATTCCCTCCATAACTGCGGCAGGATAAGATGATTGGTTTGTAACCAGTGTGCGGCAATAACCATCAATTTCATGCAGCATTCCTATTATCACAAACTTTAACCTTATGTAAACAGAAATGTGACCTTATTCAGCGCAGTGTTTTGAGCAATGAATAAAGTTATCTTTCAGCCTGGTAAATGCCGTCATTTCAAACAGCAGTTCAAAGCCATCTGTTGTCACAGGCAATATTACTCTGTAATTGCCACTATCTAAAGTACAGGATTATTTTGAGGCCTACACAGGCAGGGGAATTACAATGATTATTTCTCTCTTGGCGTGTGATCCAGGAAAAACTGTATCCAAAGATGAGTACCGAGTCCCCCGTGTGCACCGCTCAGCGTGTTTCACCAGATAGCCAAGCAGATGGACGAGGCGCTGCGAGGATTAAATAAAGCCCCCGACATTAAAGTTCAGTTCAGTTCTATTTACTTGGGGTTCTTGGTCAACATGTTGATTCAAATGGAAAATGTCTTCCAAAGACCTAGTGTGGTACCATGACAAACCTTTTTTTCTGAATCACAACCTCATCTTCTACGTTTTTCACTTGCATTTCTTGTTTTTTTAAGACAAACACATATGAGCTGTTATAATTCAAGTTATCTCCTATGTTGTATCTTATATCTGAATCCTTGGTGTTTTAGTGTTCAGACCACAGGCTCAACGTTGGTGCATGTCAGCACAGACTGTTCAGTGTTGTGTACGTACTGGTAGCATATGCGCTGCCAGTCACTGTTGTTCATCACTAATTTCCGTGTAAGTCAAAGGAGGAAAGGTAGAGCCAGAAAACATTGATGAAGGACAGAGTAAATAGACTTCGACTTTCCAAGATGCCAGAAATCAGCCAACCGAAGCCTGACAGATACTTTATATTCACCTTGACCAACCCTTGACTTCTTGGATGCCTACAAGTTTTAGCTAGAAAAATCTTTGTTCTTAGCTTTCTGGCACAAGAATGAATGACAACACACAATAAATACATAAAACACAGGTGAAATAACATCCACGATCATTTGCAAGTCTTAAGAAATGATGCTTAATATCTCCAAATCTGGCAAAACCAACGTAGGTTATTATATGTTACGTTATGGGATAGTACGTCACATTTACGTATTGACACTCAGTGTATTCATCACTCACACAACCTGAAGCGAACGAAAGACAGATTAGGGGACGGCAGAAATTCAGGAGGGAAAAACACAGCACAGCTCAGTGTGAAGACGGCAATAAGCCAGAAACTAACTTGAACCGGCGTGAAATCAGACTGTTGTCAAACCTCTGTTGAACAGAGTGTGGCAAGCACTTCTGTCTACTCACTGCTACACATCTGGCATGTTACCCACACACTCCCTGCCAGATGTGCAAGTAAAAACCACAGGCCAACTGTAAGATGGGAGGAGGAGACGGTCAGAGGCTCGATCTCAATATCCACGACCTTCGCAGACTTTAATTACTGCATGCTCAGCATTCATTTTCGAGCGCAAGAGAGTGCA
This sequence comes from Lycodopsis pacificus, assembly GCA_028022725.1. Classification (NCBI taxonomy): domain Eukaryota; kingdom Metazoa; phylum Chordata; class Actinopteri; order Perciformes; family Zoarcidae; genus Lycodopsis; species Lycodopsis pacificus. Next base: position 6,158,952 of record CM051689.1, read on the forward strand.
AGGGCTTAAAATGCTGAATGACGAATCGAAGGACAAGCAGCTGTGTAGCGCTCGCTGGTGATGCTTCCGACTTCCTTCTTCATGCCAAATTTTTAATTGTACAACCAGACAACATGTGGCTTCTTTCCTGAAAGTCTAGGTGTGCACAATTTAGTATGCATTTGGGCCTCAAAAAGTCATCAAGCACTTGGCAACTTTATAGCTGCAGAGCCGAAAACCATGTCTCCTACAAACTACATCTTAAGTGTTATGTTCTTACGCAACATATAGAATGAATGCAGGTTGTAGCTCATATTGTAAAAGGTAAAAAGAATGGTGTGGAGGTCAAACATGTGAACGCTTTGTTTGACTCCTGTGAGAAGAAATGCATTCGAAAACATAGTTACCTGCACTGAACACCAGTTTGATTCTTATTAACCGAAACCAAACTCCATTCTTGAGTCACAGTCCCTACTTAATTCAATCACAGAGCAGAGCAGCAGACCCTGAAGCTCTTCGGGGGTGATGTAAGGAACAAAACAAATGTCATAGGCTAGCATGAAGAATGAAAATGCACGACTGAAACCGTGGCAAAATAAAAACCTCTCTGGTTTAGTCTGGAAGTCCGCTGGTGCATTTGATGCCTTAAATGCACCAGCGGACATACTGACTGGCAAAGACGGGTCTGGAGATGAGCTTTTAAAGGCCCGTTACTGGGAGAGTGATATGCATGTGTGTGTGTGTGTGTGCCCGAAAGAATGGCATCAAGCCACCAGAGAAAAACCCATCGAAACAGAACTAAAGGGGGGAGGGGGGGGGGGGGAGGGATACGCCGAAGCACAATTTATAGCCACGTCTTTCTGCTGTGTCACAAATAGAGTTTGTGGGTTACAACCAGGGAGAATCCGCACAATAGGGTTGTGTGTGTTCTGCCAGCACTTTCGGGGAAAAAAAAAATCAATGCAATTGTATATTGATGATTGAATACATTCAGTGGAATAGGAGACACAATGACTCCTGAAATGGGGTAGTATTTTCTCATCTGAGAGCAAAGATGAATAAATCTAATAATTTTAGGGAATTGATAGAAAGGACTCTGGGAACTAAATGTATTTATTGCTTTGCTATCATTTAATTGTGGGGTGCAGCGGTCTCCTAATACTATCGAATCATCATTCTTCAGCCCGCTCAGTGTCACAGTGGATATTTGCTGAGCTGCACTGGGAATACTCTGATACACAGAGTAGTGAACAGAGGTTTTTTTTTTTTTTCCCTCACTGTTTTAATGGAGCGTGTAATTCTGAAGCAGTTGTTCCAAAATGTGCATTGTTCAGAGATAAGACATTAATCATTTACTGGCACACAATACACTAATTTCATTATTCAATGATTTTCATTGAAAATATCGTTAAAATGAGATTAGGGGGGCCACCAAGTGTAGCTTGCCCACACTTGTTGTGAATGCTCGTATACTCTCCTAAACTAACCTTTTTTAATTATGCATGTTCCCAAAAATTTGACGGCAATACCGTGCACTGTTTGGCGCCCCATATCCCACCTTAAACACGTTTTGTTACAAGTAGTTTTAACGAGGATGATGAGGACGAGTTTAATGGTTCACCAAAGTTAAAATGACAAACATAATTCACTGCAATGGAAGATGTTATGTAATGAGCACACGCATTTGTTTCTGCCAAATGGCACCAAATCATAATCATCTTCTTGTCTTCACTTGCATGCACATAATGTAATCCCGTACACACACACACACACACACACACACACACACACACACACACACACACACACACACACACACACACACACACACACACACACACACAGAGAGAGAAAGCTCAGTGCCAGACATGTCTGAGAAACACCTGCAAAAGGCAGTTCCTTAATGTAAATAACAGCCTGCGAACATGAACCTTAATTAAAAAGCACCCTCTGGAGTAGTGTTCGTTCAGAAATTTATAACAGCTAATTTCCTATTCATGTTAACAAAATCACATTTTGCATCTCTATTACATTATCAAATACCAAATAATGCATACTATAAGAAATTACCTCCGTTTGTAAAGTGTTACTTTTAAGCACCAGCTAATTTCTCCAGCGCGTGGCTACACAGAGCGTCTCCGGACCAGAGGATGTTTTAACAAACAATTCCAGACATAAGCAGAGACTCAACTGAAGAACGCCAACTGCCAACCCTGTGCCAGCTTTTGCACTAATGCATCCACTAGATGTGTGGACACGCGGTTTCACAGGATAAGTGAAAACTTTGACCTGCTGGTGGCGCTAGAGGGAGAGTGAGGGGATCACCAAAGTCAGTGTTCATTATCCTCTGGGCCCAATGTATATGTCTACAAAATCCCATGCCAATCCATCCAATAGTTGTTGAGATGTTTCAGTCAGGAACAAAGTGGCGGACCAAAACACAGACTGACATGCTGCTGGCTAAAAACACGTCAATAAGACACACTGGGTGCCATGTTATCTCATTCATTCATTCACTATGAACAAAAGCACTGACAACTTCCCTCTGTTTGAGTAGCGTTTGCTAAAAACTACAGTGCCCAGCTTTTCAAAGGAATTATTTAGTCTTCTTCTGCAGTTTGACCGTTATACCGTTCTCTCTCTCTCCCCACGTTTATTGTCACACTCGCAACACTGACTGTCAAATAAAGGCAGAGAGGCGTGTGGCTATTGTGAGATTCACATCTGCAGTAGAAATAAATATACTTGGATATGAAAGCCGCAAACAGAGAATAACTAACACGTTATTGGTTTGTGCCTTTTCCTGGGATTTGTGAACATCAACAAAAATGCAGAATGCTGACAGCCGTATTCTTAAAATGTGATTGAAAGAAGTTTGTAGTGTGAGCCAGCTTCAATGTTTAGATTTTCTCTTTTTAAACAGGCAGACATTGGTTCGCCAAGAAGATTGGACCTCAAATGTATGTTTATAGATGTGTACTGACACTGTAAAAGTTCAGCTCAATGTCAATGCAGAGCGTCTTCATGTTATAAGTACATTAATGGTTCACTGTATTACTACTTAAAGTTACATTATAACTTGTATGTTGACAACATGCAGTTCAAACATAATGAAGTCATAAAGAAGACGGCATACTTCCTAAATTATTCGAGTGTACCGGTAAATCTAAAAAGTAGAGTGGATTAGAATGATTTTCGGCTGAAATAACTAGTCGATTGGAAATTAATCAGCAACTAATTTGAAAACCGATTAATCGCGTGAGTAAAAATGGTTCCTGTGAAATGATTTGCTGCTTTTCAATGTCTTCATGTGATGTTAGACTAAACAGCTTTGACCTTCAGGAGGTTCTAATTAGCATTTCCCCACATTTCTGACATTTGAGAGGCCAAACAATTAACTGATTAACAGAGAAAATAATTGGCAGATCAAATAATACTGAAAATAAACTGTTGGTTGCAGATCCAGGGGTGAACTCTTACTTGCACTGCAATATCATTTTCCATTTCTTCACGAGTCTTTGGTGTCTTTAATAGCAGGTGTGGGTTTAGCAAACACTTTTAGCGCAACACTCTTTTGGCACAGAAATGAACCGGTGTCCTGTGACTATTCGAGTGAGTCGGGGAAAGATGTGCTGTGTGTTTCACGATACATCCTTCAGGGCATGATCCTTCCGCAGCCGTGTCTCATCTGTTATTAATATGGAAAAGACATTCAAACACATTTTCTTGCCTTTTTCTCTCCAGTGAGCACACACCTTTGATATGGCTCTGTGGAAAGGGAGAAGATAATTGGTGTTGCCTTGCTAATCCTTCATAAGGGGCTTTTTTTTCTTTTAGACATCCTCTCTGTATGCGTGTTGTGGTGGGACTGTGCCAGCTGAGGTAATGAAATTAATTGCCGAATAGTTAGGATAAGTAAACTCAAAAAGGAATTCAACACATGTACACGTTATTGATACGAGTGTTGAGATATTTCTGGTTTTAATCCTCATGTTCCACTCTGTACTCCACATCCACTGGGAGTTTTTAACACCATGACATTCAGTGACATTTCCATCTTCTTAATTATGTGACAATGAGCAGGTGTTGGAATACATTTCAGACCATAAAAAACCTGCTGCCGCTTTTGCGTTGTAACATTTCACGGTTGGATCTTTGCTGTCCAGCTTCCTTCCTTCCAATGACTATTAAAAGAGTCTGCATTCATACGGAACAAGATTTTGGTATCGTAAGCTTTCTGGTTTACGTTTGTAATATTGTAGTATTGACCAATCGACCAGTCTTTGGTTGAATGCAGGTAAACAGTCCTTGTGAAGAGCAAAAGAGGCGGAGCCATAAACCGTATATAAGAAGTGGACGTAGTCGTCGCGACGTCACCCATTGGTTTGTGGACTGCGGTTTTAAAACCTCGGACACCCGGAATAACATATTTATAGCCCCTTGTTCTGAAATTGACTCCCTTCTGTTGCAAAAGTAAATAAAACAAATAATTATGTAAAAACGTGTGAATTTGTTATGTGCGGCATGAAAACAGGGCATCAACTTTTAGATTTTTCTTCTCATTCTTCTACCCACGAGTTTCTTGCCATCCATGCCTGTCAATCACACACTTGCATGCTCCCTTCAGTGACAGTCACAGTGTGATAGTGCACACTGTCAGCAAGTTGTCAGCCATCTCCTTCACTAAAGAAGAAGGAAAAGGGAAGCGGTGCCTGCAGTCTTCAGGGGTCTTTCCTAACCTTTTCCCAGGAAACTAGCAGCTCCTTTGGTAGAGAAGGTCTTTGATGCCGACTGCAGTCTTAGGAGAATGTCATCTCTAATTACCTCTGGAATCCATATCCACCCGCTCCATCCCCCCACACCTGCCACCTGCATGGACTCCCTGTGTTTGTCAGCTAAAATCCTGCCCTGCGAGTGTAAAGAGCTTTTAAATTTAAAATTTAGCACACCAGTCAGTCGTGGCGCTGCTTCTTAGCTTTAATGCACGTATAGGGTATAAACCTAACTGCGAGCAGGTTCATTTTACACTAAATGTGAAATAAACTGGGCATCTTTTAATTTGATATCAGTCAAATCTATTTTATTTATTGTAGCCTAACCTCACAAATCACTATATTTGCTAATCTGCACCCTATATGAAACACTCTGTCCTTAGAAACTCGATTTGAACAAGAAATAAACCTCTGGAAGAGCAACAGTGGACGGACATGCAATATAGTGTGTAAAGAGTATACATACATTATCAAATTACAACTTAAAAGGAAATATGCTGCCGTCTGACGCACCTGTTGAATAATTAAGTGTGCTGAAATTTGTTGTCATGATTTTGATGATTCAAGTAAATGAGTAAAATGAACTTTGTTACATTAGTGCCTGTCAGTTGGCGTTGCAATAATCTATATTTATTATTTGAACAAAGGTTTTCAGTGTTTCAGTGTCTTTCAGCTCATTGCTTTGGTAAAACATCTGTTATGGTTTAGTCTCACTTCTCTTATCAATGTCATTTTAAGCTGCAGCAGGCAGTGAAGAAGCTCTGATAACTTCACGTTATTACCGCACCAAAGTGCTTGAAAATGAATAAAAGCTCTTATGAGAGCTGCTCTTACGGGCATCCAGGCAGAACTTTGTTAAACTGAACTAACGGAATAAACACTCAAAAGTTTGAGTAAACTGCTCTGAATAGGAATGTTCCCAAAACTAATGGAGTCCAAATACACCTGTACTGTCAAGATATAAGGTGTGCGGAGTTGAGAGAATGACTGGATCTCATAGCTGACATTTAAATGAAAATACAATTTGTTCAGTTCCTGAGAAATATGCAGGAACTGAACGTCAGCGAAAGAAATGTCGTCCCCCTCCGTTTTCAATGAATCACTTTTGTTAAATTAAATATTGTTTCTGGTGATGAGCTACAACAGATGTGTGACAACTAATTGACATTTAATGAAAAGGATCATCTGAGGAGCCTTTCTTTATAATGAAATACAATCACGACAGGCTCACCTCTTGCCTCCCCACCGCCACAAAATCCAACTGTCATCAATCACTACAATGTAATAGAGTTTATATTGTTCTACATGTTTAAAAAAAAAGGTCCACACAACTTACGAATGAAGCATTTTGCTTTGTTCATATTTCAATCTCTCCCCCATCTTCATTTATGGAAGAAATGCGAAACTGTCATATAACCATCACGCTTCAGTGAAACGAAAAGAAGAAGAATTTATGGAACTTTATGAGAAGGGAGGTGGACGTGACAATCTCTCACTAATACCTCAATCTGTCAGTTGAATTTAATCCCCCATTAAATTGAGTAAGTGTGAATTGCCCTGCCATAGACCCCAACGGCTCATTGTTCGCAGCCAGTCTCATTAAATCTGTCAAATGCCCATTTCCGTGCACGGTTTCCTGCCCTCCTATATTAATGAGTAGCAGGAAGATTACAATAGCTTACAGTTATAGATGGTTGTGTGTATGGGGTGAAGGGATCCGTCCAAATAACTTGATCATTATGGCATGGAGGAAATATAACACTTGAGTTGTCCCCCCCTCCCTCTTTTTATGATTCTGCAGAACAGGAAATAAAACCAACAAACAGTAGACAGTAGATTGTGAGGCAGGACTGGACCTTGCTTCTGAATAACCATTTTTTTACTTTTAAAAATGTATTGCGAAATTGTATCATGACGGTATATGACCGTAATATGAAACAAAGGAATGAATGTTGTGTATTCAATTTAATTTGGTACTGGTTACAAGCAAATAGTTACAAAACTCATGTGTTTATTATTCAATAGTAAAATGCCCCGCTCAGTAGATATTTGGGATACAATTAATCACTTACCAAATTTAAATAATTAATATCAAAAATGGAAACATGTGTTTGGATCAATATTGACCTTGGAAATCCAGTATCAGTCAGGTTGTAATATATCAGCAAACAACTACACTGTAGAGATTGTAATCGCTGGCCCGCTGTTCTAACTCAACGGGAGATTTTTAAGAGTTTGGAGTTGTTCCTGTCCCACGCCAAGCATCACTCTTTGTATGAGGTTGAAAGTGTTTTTCATGGCTTTAGGGTCCAAATGTAAAGCGAATGACAACCCAAACAAGAGGCAAAGTGCTTGAAGACTCCATTGGTGATATGAAAAAGTACCTTCACTTGTTTTATAGGCCTAAGGCAGTTGATTTGCATTTAAAATAGGTTAAAGTAAGTAGTTAAAGTTAGGTTAACTAATTAGAATTCATAGTGTATTAACTATGTAAAGATATAGTGGAGTATGTCTGCCTGAGCAGAGACTAACATCACTCTCTGTCAGTGTGTTGTACAGCGAGCTTCTCTGTGCTTTGTTTAAGTAGCCCAGGTGACGGGGCGTGCTTTTAAGTGCATGCAAGTCATGCTGTTGTGCCCCTCTGGCTTACTAATGGCTGCCGATCTGCACCCGACCCACGAAACGGTGTCACAGATATGTAGCGCCCACCATCCAGTACCCCCCTCCCCAGGGTAAACACTGTCAGCTCTGTCAGGGCGTTGCCGTTGATTCTACCGCGTGCGCTGTTAGCACTATTACCTGCGAGCCGCCGAGCCAGCAGTCTCCATGTTGAGAGCCTTGTGGAGGCAATAGATATGCTCTGAAATTCGGATTACTTAATTAGCATATTTAACCCACTATATGCACAGTGCTCATCACCAAAAATATTTGACGTGAAATCACATAAATCAGGGGTTAATTAGCCATAAGTACAGCAGCAATCACTTCAGCTTTTTAAAAATACATCTACAATGAAACTGGCAACAGGATTAAAATAAAAGTAATTACTGTATAATCACGCAATTATACAACATGCCACTTTACAATAGCCATGGCTGTGGTGTTTACTGAGTCACAGTCTAGAAAGGTGCACTTTAGTCCTTAATTAGACAGCTAAAGACAGCAGGGTATAGTTCAAATTCTAAAAGAAAATCTTATTAAGGCTTCAGCTAAAGAAATGTAAATCCCAGTTATTAAAATAGCTGCCAAATTGGTTTTCGGTTGATAGACAAACTGATAATTTTAGCTCTTATTCTTGTTAATATCGGAATACAAATTTCAATCTCACTGTCCAACCCTACAATATAGTACTCGCAGAACTGACTTATATACAGAGCGTAACCTCCAAACTGTTACTGACCGCCATCCAAAGCGGCAGGTAGAGCAGATGCAGTTCATTCCCTCCATGCTCAGATGTGATGTTACACTTTTGTCATCTTCCATTACCTTTTATATGAAGTTAGTTACTGTAGTTGTCCTCTGTAAGTTTAGAGCAGTCACACAAAGTCTCCTCACTCGGAGTACAACCCCTCTGGGGCCACTGGCAAAGTAAAAGACTGCTGCTATTGGCTTCAACTTTATTTAAGCTGGACATTCAATTGCAAAAACCAGAGGGCATCAGTTGTCTTTCAAGCCATTAAAAAGACCAAATCACATCCCATTTTTTCCCTCCTCTCCATGCTCCATTAACTTTATACACTGCTCCCCGCCCAAGGAATCGTATCTTACGACCTTCTGCACAGTGTTCAGGATTTGCATTCTCACTGTAAACATGGGGAACGCTAATAAATATTCCTACAGCAGAGGATCCCCGACCAGACTTATTCAGTTGCTCCATAAAAGACATTTCTTCCTCCTGGTCGAATGCCACTTTCTTGGCGCAGTATCAATAAACACTGCTGGCCTTGTGGAGAGGGCAGAGTTACGGTTTATTTGTTGCCACGACAGATATGAGGTTTCACTCCCCTCCTTGAGCGAGTCATAAATCGAACGGACACAATAAGGTCGGAACTGGAGATCATTAGAGGATCTCCCCGAGCGCCAAATTTACCCGGGGAAATCTTCGTCTCTGAGGGAGACTTGGCCACAGTGAGCTTCTTCTTTTTTAGCTGAGGACCATTTGTACCCTGTTGCGGCTTGCAGGGGACTAATATCTCGTTCTTGGCACTGCTGCTTCCAGATTTTTATGAGGTATTCAGCCTGCGAAGGCAACATCCCGCTGAACCGACAATTACCTGCTAATGCACATTGGCTAATTTGGATCTGGGGAAGAGGGGAATTATGCAGCAATCAGCTCGAATCTAAAACCACGCTACAGTACGTGTGCAATATGATAGTACAGTATGGACGGCTAATGGCTTTTTATAACATTGGCAGCATATACAATATCATTTGGGGTTACAACTCTTTATTATAGCTGCAGAACAGATGCAGCGTGCATATGTGTGAATATCTTACAATATATTACAAAATGAAGCATTTACTGAATATTTGTTTCTCATATTTACAATACGATGGGATACAAATCTTTAAAAGCAGAATACTTATTTAATATGCACACACTTAGAACTAAATGCTCACCAGGTGTTCCTGTAGTTACTGCATTTACTGTAGCACACAGCAATGTAACAAAAATGTGGGAATGTATTTTCATTAAACTTACCGGGGGTATGGAACTGAAAAGAACTGTGCTGACAGACTATAGAGCAGGGGTGTCAAACTCATTTTCACTCTGGGGCCACATCAGCATCACGGTCGACCTCAAAGGGCCGGTTGTAAATGTAAGACGGTGTAAATGTAACGACTCCTAACATATTTAGTTTAGTTTCCCGGGATATCTGTGACTTCCACAACACGTACTAAGCAGAAATAGAGGTTATTTTTTCCATGGTTAATGGCGGACAGTTGAACGGCTTTCAGGGCGATAAGCCACGCCCCCTCACCGGCGCGTCCAGTGCGAATGAACACAAAATAGCCCCCGGCGAGACCGGCGGCGCAAATGGCTCATCTCATAATTTCAACCATGGGGATATTTTTATTTTCACATCTAACTTTTAATTTTTGTAAAAAAAAAAAAAAAAAGTAAAAAGTAAAAAAAAAGAAATCTTTTTTTTTTTTTTTTTTTGCCGGGGGATTCGCGGGCCACATAAAATGACGTGGCGGGCCGGATCCGGCCCGCGGGCCGTATGTTTGACACCCCTGCTATAGAGGATGCGTGCCGGTTTACAGCTTCAAAAGACATCACATTTGTGTTTTCTTCACCCTCGCAGTGGTCCTGGATGAAGCAATTATGTACGTCAAGAGCAACACAGATTCCTGTAATGCACCATAACAGATTAAGATGTGAGACAGATAAGGCGGTGTAATTACTCTTAACTTACGACACGTCGTACAGTTTGAAACCACTTCACGAGAGTCTCGGCTGACACTACTGACATTAGCCTTGAAGTCTACCTTTGTTACTATGTGGTCTAAGTTTTTACTATCTGGGCTTTGGACTCAGTAAAAGGCAATTATTTTTGGGAAAGAAAGAGAGTTAGAGGCACAATTAAGAGAACCTGTATTTCACCTGTTCCTACAGAGTGCATTCGGGTTGTTTTTAAGCCTTAATGTTGCTCGGCTAGCAAGTTTCTTTATGTCTGTAAAGCTGGTGTGAAAGCTGATAATCAAACTCTGTGGGCCGAACAACCGGACCAAGACCGCTTGAAAAGGAGAGCGTCGGTCCGCAGCCAAGTGGACCTAAAATCATAAAAACCACAAATATCAAATCCATCTACGGATTGTGAACTGTTCAAGAAGCAATTTTATAAGGATTCTGTATATGCCATGTACATATTTATGTGAATCTTGCAATAAAGAATGCGTGCAAGCATGTGAATCATGGGAATGTTCCCCGATCATTCAGACATGCTGTGCTTGTATCCTACCCACGTTGGCAGTTCATTAAATCCATTAAACAGGGCGTGACATTGTGATCTCAAAACATCCCACATTAATCCAATACACCTCACAGACCACTGCTCTACAAGATTCCTCTATTTAGCTCTGTCTCGACCTGCAAAACATGCAGTTGATTTACAGTCTAATAATACTAATAATGCTCATAATCAGTTATTGAGCAGTTTGTGACACCAGGGAACGTAAACATAGACATTAGAAGCTTTTAAGTGCTGCATGAGCTGTTGTCAGCGACAGCCCCATGTGCCTCCTGATGCAGGATGACAAGCGCCATTTTACAATCAACGTGTTACCCGTCAGTCTGTATAACGTCACTTTAACTCCTCTTGGTTCTTTTGTCAAAAAAAAAAAAAAAAAAAGGTCAGCGTGAACATGAACCGGACCAGAATGAAATGAAAGGTGACACAGGAAAAGGTCTGCACACTGCTAAACGACAGAGGAAATCCTCCTGGTGGCTTCAAGTACCCGATGCAATGTGACTGATCGACAAGCTGAAGACTATCTTCCCCTTGGATTTGTGTCTCAGGGAAACTGGATCGAAAGGGTTTTGTACCATCAAAAAGTCATTTTCCGAAAACAGGATGGTCGTTTTGTATTCAGAACAGCACAGCTCCTTTGTGTGATGCACACTGCACTGTTTAAAACGTGATGTTCTGTGCCAAGACAGAGAATGTGAGAGTGTTAAGACAAACAATTCAAGTAACTAAATGTATAGTTATGTACTAACGATAACGATGTACTAACGATATACTAACTAACGATGTACTAACTACTTAACATGGGATCAAAAACATTCATGGTTAATGAGGTTGTATTCTTGCTGGTCTGTCTTGAAGCACTTTAGTGCGTTTGAAAATTGCAGAGAGCAGAATAAGCGTTTAAATGGGTCAGAAAATGGGTTTTGAAATGTCAACGACCGGCTAAGTAACTTTTGAGTCAATGCTATTGATCAACAGCCCTTATCAGTCCTCGCAGTTTTGTTATGATGGTTGTTTCTGCTATGGCGCAATGAACTAAATCAAACTTGTTACCCTTTGAATAATTGATTGAAGTATAGCTGTGGGAAGTTTTCACAGTCAACTCTCCTGGTGTTTCCACGCAAGCCAATAAACGGAGCTTTGGCTTGTGATACAAGACGACAATAAAAACAAATCATACCTCAATTAAAAAGGACTATTATCAATAAGAAGAAGTTGCTGCATTAAAACCAAATCGGGGAGTGGAACGCTGCTCGGTACGTGGCAGGAAATGTACTGAGTGAATGCAAAATATTCACGTAATCTTATCATTGCGACACATTTTGTCATGTGGCAATACTTGTATCTGTTGGGGGGAGGTGAGTGTTTCTAGATATTGTGAATAAACCTTTTTGAATCAACTTTTTTCTCTGGAAAAGTTTATTATATATATATATATATATATATATATATATATATATATATATATATATATATATATATATATATATATATATATATATATATATATATATATATATATTTTAATACCCTTGTTATGGTTCACATGATAGCAGGCAGACTACATTCGAGAAGATTTGTACAAACTTCGTTTTCTATCACTTAATGATAGAAAACGAAGTTTTAGGTTCAAAAGCAACGTGAAAAAATATGCTAATTAAAGACTCGTAAAATTCCATTAAAACACAAACAAGTCTATGAATAGATACGAGCAGGTGTGCAAAACTGCATTACAAAGTAGTGACAGTCTGTTCGCCCTTGTTTAAAACGGATATTGCGTTGGGACATGAAAGAGCTTTTGTAAGTTCTCTTTTTGGTCAGAAAGGCTCTGAAGTTTGTGCCTGATGGGAGCAGCTGGATGGAGTGTTGAAGGCAGTGAATTACATACACATTCTGCATTTTGTTTTTCAGCTTTTTGATGAAAAAGATCCATAAATTAAATTTTACATAGAACCAAAACTATGCGCTAAACGAGGCTAAAAACACCTGCAGAGTTGGGGATTGTATAATACAATGAGTGCACATTGCATATTACATGCAGTGTTTCTTTTAAAGATTTGTTTTAAGATTCTGGTCCCAAAATTAGTTTAATTTTATTCCAACCATGACATTTTTCACCCTTTTTAAAATTAGAATTTTTGCCCTTAGGCAGACGATGTGCACTGGCTGTTGGCTTAGGTTAACACAGTTTATTACCTTCAGGCGAATTCCTTTCTCACAGCGGACAATTTGTCTTGACAATCACAGGTGTAACTGACACCTTTAATAGTGGCGGCATCCCATTCACTGTAGATGTGCTTGTGTCACGGCCTTGGTGTCATTAGTGCTAGCTGGCATGTTCCCTAAATGGAACAGATTTATGTTATTCTTTAACATCTGTCCTCTTCCACATTCCAAAAAAATTTGACAAATGCTTGTTTCTTAAAAATACATTTCTCACGTAATAGCTGTTTGTTGTTACTTCTGTGTTTTCAGAATCATGGTTTGTACTCAAAACGACCGCATGGGATCAGACTGTACTGTACAGAAGCTGTACTTCTAAACTGCAATAACGTTAAGCACCGTAATTACAGTCCTCAAAAGCACTGACTCCTGCTTTGAACTGTGTCCCACTCTAACAAACATTCACTTGACCCAGTGGAGAATTTCCGTTCAGCAGACATTAACAGCTCCGCAGAGCGCGGAGCATACATTTTAATTGAGTAATTTTTCTTTGTCAGAATATGCATACACAAGGACAAGCGTTCCCAGGGTGCATAGCCTCGACGTCAAGACACCAGCATCACTTGAGTTGAAAGTTGAACCAGATACAGTGTTTGGGTTAATGTGGGGCGCTTTGGGGGGGGGGGGCAGATTACTGGGTGGATCTGTTTAACCGGAGACTCAACCAGTATTTCTTTTTTGAAGACGATATCCTCTTCTGAGGATGCAAGGAGAAAACACAACCATGTCTTCCTTAAATCCCCCCCCCCCTGCAAAAAAAAACCCCTCTATTACTTTTTGAAAGAATGTCAGATGATGCAAGTGAAGACCAATGCAATGAAATTATCCCTGACATCACTCATTCCACCAGCATCCAAATAAACCTGAGAACAGATCATGACGACATCTCTTTGATCTTCAATTAGCAGAGCTGATCTGGGCAGTACTATGAATCCTAATATATATATATATATATATATATATATATATATATATATATATATATATATATATATATATATATATATATATATATATATATATATATATATATATATATATATATATATATATATACATATATATATATATATATATATATATACATACACACACACACACACACACACACACAGAAATAAGAGGAGAATGAACAACTTCCATTGTTCACGCTCATAGATTGTAACGGCAGCTGAAGTGGCTCAAGCAGAGGCTCGCTGCGTAATGTTAGTTGGCTTTTCAGAATACTAACTGCTCACTTCTAATAGGTTTGCTGTGTCACATATGGCCCACAGTAATAAGCTGGTGGCAGGTAGTTAACACTGATTGATAAAAGACCTTTTAGAGGGCGCAGCACACTCAACACTCTGCAAGTGTTTTATTGCCTTTTGTGTCCAGGGCGAAGGGAGACTGGAGAGCGACTGAAAAGAGATGTGACATTAGCAAATGCCGAGCTGGGGTTTTAATCCATGCAACAAAACATGGTGTGAAGGGACAACAGAATAGCTATTAGCCTTTGCAGGCGCTCTGGAAATCACACTCTCCGTTTGGAGAGCCGTTTGTCGATTGTGTGGTTAATGTTGCCGTTAGCAACTGTTTGACAAATTCAAACCTTGTACCTGATGTTGGGCAAGTTTAAGAGCAACTGAGTGGAGCTCACGTAATTATTATTATTGCATTGTTTCAACACAAGTCAGTGTATATTTCTATTTAATCTCTTGCTTAATGCCGTTTGGTTTAACAGCAACAACTGAAATACGGTCTGCAATATGCTCTGTTTAGAGAGCCGTACACTTTAGCTCTCCCCACAGTCCATCTATTTCCGATATTATTTGGAATCACAGATAAAATCAGTGCCAAAGCAGTTTGAACACAGCCAAACGAGGAAGAGGATGCTACCGCTAAATCAATGGACAGCGCTTTACTGCTTCAACATATGGGAGTTTGGGAGTTAAATCTCGCTCGGTTCCTGATTGAATTTTACAGCCAGAGCCTTCAGGAGACCGCTGAATGGTAATTACCTCAATGTAGGAACAACCGGAGTGGAAAGAAGTGCTAAAAAAGGGAATGAGAATGAATAGCAGCGGGCCAATCCTTGGGTGAAACCCATCTGCTTTGAAATGTGGCAAGTTTGAAAAAGGGAAGCGATAAAAGGACAAAACTGCAACAGAAGACACACTGTGGCTTTGGTTCTTAATGAGGTTTAGAGTCTTTGCAGGGCAGCAAGCTTCACTTTTTTCAATAACAGTTCGCAGTGGCTGGGACGTTTGCAATTTCCCCACCAAATTCAACTGTCTCATTAGCCAACTACGACTGTACACAGCTGGATCTTTGAATGACGACATGTGACCTGCTAAAATGGCTGCAGGTCACATGGACCGACGGTATCAGACTTTAGCACACACGCTTCAGAGCCCCTTTCACACAGAGACGGCATAATATCGCCGCGGAGAAGATCCACCGTTACATCGGCTGTACTTTTTCATACTGAACCGAAAAACGGCGGCATGGGGCGCTTCTGAGCTCCTGGACATTGGTTGTCTCCCCGATGCCATTCTCGTTTGCTGTAGGTTAGCTGCTAACTGCTGCTTTAGTCGCCCAAATCACACGTCGTCAAAAAACGTCTGTCCCTTTCCACACAGACGTCGGCTCTGTGACTTCCGCCACTGCCGGCTCTGCCTCCCCATTGTGCCGCCGCACCTTTAATTCCGAACAGGCTGTGTGAAAGGGGCTTATATGATTTACAGAATGCGTCGAGCAAACTAATTCTCAGTGGCTTAAGGACTTTCCTTGGAGATGAGTGTCTATGATGGACGGGGGTGTATTGTGAGGCACAGCAGTGAATAAAAAAAATGTAATCTGATAGAAATTAAGATCCATCAAAAGTGTTAAGCCTCGTTTTTAGCACACAACCAGTTTAGGTGATTAAAGACAAGTTTGGCTTTTTCTGTTGGATAAAAGCTCCACAAGCTTCCACCACTGTGTGGATGTTTACATGACAACATACTTTATAGAGCAACCATTTTGATATTTCGTATTTGCTGGTTTCAAAAATATTGGGAGTTGCTGTTTCTCCTCGTCACATATGAAACAAACTTAACATATTTGGGCTTTTGGACTTGCTGGTCAGACAAAAGCAATCTGAAGATCACCTCGGGTCCTGGGAAATTGTGAATTTTTCACTATTTTTTGATGTCACCAAATTCCCATTTTTGTTTGGCTGCTACACAATGATGCAAATAATAACAAAATGAAAGGGGTAAAATGTGAATAATATCAATATTTTGCATTAAATATGAATTACTAAAATAATGTTTTCAGTTTCTCTGTTTCAAACTTACAAGTAAAAGCTCTTCTGTACACTGTTAATAAAAACAAATAAAGCTTTTTCTAAAGTTACATATTGTTTGAGGAGTGTAATTAAAGTAAGTAAAGCCGTCATGCAGGCTAGCACAGTTGACATTATTGCACACGTGAATAAAATAAATGGACCAATTTAGAAATGAAACTGCCAATTTAAAGCCGTCGGAAATGTCAGCATGTGTTTGGATGTTATCCAGCGTTTACCGAGAGCTGTTAATGCAGGTTGATGTGTTTTGATTTGCGTGGAGGCAGCTGAGTCTTATGTTTCTCAGAGATTAAGGCTCCATTTAAAGCTTATAAATCAATGATAAAGAAGGTTATTAACTAAAACTTCAGCAACATGTGGCAGGAACTCAAACCCATGGGCAACGGCAAATAAACACTTAAAGTAACAACAGGAACAATGCCTTGGTTTCTCCATGGAGGTGCAGGGAGAAAATAAGGCTGCAGCTGACATTTTGTCATTAGCGATTCGTCTTCTGACTGATTTCTCAAGTAATCGTTTTGTCTGAAAGGAGTAAAAAGTTCCCGTTGTAACTTCTTACAGCCTAATGTGACGAATTTAGATCGTTTGTTTTAGCTGAACAACAGTCGAAAACCAAATGACAGTAAATATATTCAGTTTACGATTATAAATGACAAAAAACACTATAATTGGGCATCCTTGCTTGAAATAATTGACAAATGATTAATTGATTACTGATTTTTGGTTTGAGAAACTTAATTTTAGCTCTAAATAAAATTGTTGATGAAAACAAACTGTTGAATTCAGGCACAATCAATACAAAGTGAAGTATAAAGTAAAACAAACAAGTAAAACAGGTGCACAGTCTGCTGGCGTCGGCTCCTGCTCTGTACCGACTAGTAGACAAAGAGTTCCACTTCACAAAAAACGTAAACGTAATATAAAATGGTTTACACTGTTTGTGTGCAAGGTACAGCTGAAAATAAGGAGCTTCATTACAGTGATGAAGATCGAGGACACATCTAACCACATCTACAGTGCACTCTAGGATTTGGGCGGTGACACATTTATCATTGCTTTTGCCCTGTATGTTGGATTTTAAATGAAACAATGAGGTTAAAATGCTGACTTTACAGTTTAGGGGAGTTTGAGGTTGTTCTTGTTGTCACAGAATAAGTCAGCACTTAGAACTCAGAGTAATTGTTCAACCTCAAAAGAAATAAGGTGGAGGAAAAAAAGCCAGACTGAAAAAAAAGCTTCAGTGCCCCAAATGAGTCACTTAATCAATTTGTGTATGGACAATCGGCTTCTGCTTTAGCGAGTTCATTTAGCTAGCAAATCTGCATATGGTTCCACCTTTTTGTAAATGTGAGGATTAAGCTAAACGTCTTCATCCGTTTCTGAAGCATACGAGACACCACCACCAGTACGGACTATTTTCTGAATTTCCAAAGACAAAACTATTTATTGATCGGTCATAACAGTTAGCTGATGCAGCGCAATTGAATCAGGCAGGCAGACGGGGGAACCGGGGAACAGGACAAGACAACCGGGCGGGTAGAACACAATGATCTGGCAGCGGGCGACTGAGAGGCAGGGGTTTAAATAGTGACTAGAACAGGTGAGGAGAGTTGTGCTGATGAGGGAGTGCTTGATTAGTGATCAGGGGCAGGTGAAGGGAGTTAGACTTATCATAAAATTCCATGATTCGTGGAAATCATAGGGATAGCCAGACCTGGCTGAAAGGCAGCACACTGGTTCTGGTGCCGATGAGTGGATCTGTGGAGACTTACACACTCAAATGCACGTATGTCCGAACACCAAATTACTATTCTGCACTTCCTTCTGCGCTTTTCCCCTCCAGAGAAGGATCTGACTCATGGCTTTCTCTCTACCTGCAGCGAGGCGATTGTTAGCTATTCATCTGCTCTCAATTGGAGTTGCCGGCGTATTGAGCTCTCGCTGATGATTGTTATGCTGACGGGACCATCGACCCCCTTTGCATCCAGACGGGCTACGACTGCTACTACTCTGTTTGATCGCGGCGTGAACGCTGACTCGACAGGGAAGGTCAGGATCTGGCTGAACATATAAAAGGGTGCAAAAGCATTCCCAAAACAACTCTCTGGACATGCATATTCTACATAAACAGCACGCACTTCTGTCATGAGGTTTTCAAATATCTGCTCTGTCGAGATTTCACCAAAAGCCAAGAAGGAAATGTAATTACATAAGCAGCATTACCAATTACACAGCATACTTGCAAGTATGCAAGTATGCTGTGGATTTGATTTACTCCTATTATACACTACCAATAACATTGTACTGCTCTGGCCCTCGTTTTCATATGTACTGTATAGTACATTGTATTGTTCAAACTATCTTAGATAAACCATGATATTGTTAATAATTGAACTGGAAGTGTATAAGTCTGCTCTGTTTGGAAAGCCTGGAAAACCAGGTTTGAGAGACTTCTCCAGTATTTCACAGTATGTTTGTCCGCAATTCAGAAATGCTGCTTATTGACACGAAGCTCCGAAAATATGTGTGAGAAAAAGCAGTCCTCTATTTATTTGTGGACTTTCTACGGCATTGCTTGAAAATATTTATGTGACATTCTGGATCTGCATGACTGAGTCATAAAAAAACAAAAACCTGAACACATTGCACCTCAGCGATGTGGCGACTGGTGCTGTTTTTTTGTGAATGATGGACATACAGTGATGTGTGTGTGTGTGTGTGTGTTGTTTTTTCTATGTGATGTACGCTTTGTGTGATCTTCCTGTTTGACATTTCGTAACTTTTTATATGAATCTGTGCTCTGTAATAAAGTACATTTTATACACAAGTTTTGTTCTTCCAGCTGTCACAAGTTGTGAGGTGGTGTTCGTTTGGCTGCCTGTCAGTTGAGAGGTACTAAAGTTGTATTGCATCTCATACACCGACTTATTTCTACTATGATCACAATCAAAAGCAATAGTCTGCAAGAGAGGACAAGAGCAGTTTTTATTGTTTTATTTTTATTTTATTTTATTTTTTTATTCTGTGTATGTAATTTATTGACCCTAGGGTCACATTGTGGTTTTTTTATGCTTTTAAATTTCTGCTGTTATGCACTTTGTGATGTCATGTCTATGAAAAGCGCTCTATAAATAAATTGCATTCATTCATTCATTCGGTGCAGGTGCTGGAGAGGCTGCTATTGGATTTATAGGATTAAGTTCAACACATTGGTCTGCATTATCTAAGGAACACTGTAAGGTAGCAAATATGAATAACGTACAACAAAAGATGACGTTTAATAAAGTGTTGAAGTTTGTGTAAGATAGACGTTTTATTAAACAGTTATAACAAAGAGAAGACAGCAGTGAGGGACATTCTGCTATCAAACTCTTTGCTATGAGGCCTTGAAAAGAACCGACGATGAGTCGAGAGAATAAAAAGGAATTCCAACAATGAGATTTCAGGTTCTTAGAGGCGAGGTCTTCTCACATCGCATTATTAATCTCAAGGTTCTTAAATGTGGCCATAGCCTGCATGTAAAGAACTGCTCGTCTGTAATTACTTCACAATAGAGGATATAACGTGCCTCCACAGTCACAGGGAATATGAGTGGTCCCCAATCTGCAATTTTCCCATGATCCTTATCTTTATTAGCTCATTATTTCCAGTGAAGCCAGCAGTGGCTGCTGATCTGTGGCATTTATCCGGGTGAGCAGAAACAGCCAATTAGTGAGTGCTTATCTGATCACAGATATGGAGGTGCAATAGGAATGAAATAGCAGCGAAGTCTGCAGCTAAACTTGGTTTTTTAAATTACATGACTAATATACTGTATATATGGTTAAAATATTAGAAAGTAGAGCTGAATGCTGACTCTATGCTTAAAGTGTATTCAACATGCAAATATTACAATTAATCATTCAAGTCTGCAAGTTCAACACCATTAAAAATTCCCTGTGCGTCAAACTCACTCAGACTAATCTGATCCCCACAGCACAATGGAAACATTATTTTCCTCACTTTCAGAGGCGCATATCAATTTGTTTAAAAGATGCGGCCGGCGTAGTGAGATAGATGGCCCTGCAGTGAAGTTTTGGACTGGTGCTGCGACTACGCCGAGCATGTCATTCATTTCAAATGCAAGGGAGTAGATCAGGGGGGGGGCTTCCACAGAGAAACAACAGCCTCTGCAGCTGAAAGGAGGACAGACTTGATCGCCAGTCAGTTTTCACTGTCTCCATTGTTGAAAGTCGTTGCTCAGACATCGCTGTGTTGACTAGAAGGATTAGCTACACCACCATGCAGGGCACCAAGCTCTGACATCGTTCTCTCTCCTCTGAAAACACATGATGAGAATTTCATATTAATTTAAAATGCAAACAACTTCACTCTGCAGATTCATCGAGGAACCATATTCACACCCGCCTCATTTAACAAATCTGACACACATTCTAAACACCTGACTGCACGATACTCGTGAACAGCTCGCTCATCTGTACCGCTGCTCATCAGACAAACATCTTGTACTGGTTTTACTCTGATAGAACTTCATCAACCTGAATAACAGCAATCATATTTTCCCAACAGCTCCTTATAGAGAGTGGCTCATCCAGACCACTCTGCCCGTACTGGCTACTGGGCCAGTACGATTGGTCAAGGCCCCCTTAAAGAAAACGTCGCCTCCTTGCTGCAGGTCCTCTAGATGAGTGATGTTTAAATCTGACTGGGTTGTTGAGAGTCATGCACTACTTTATCAGTGTCTTGTGTTTCATCTTTTAACAACTCTCCCCTACTAGCTGCAAAGATTAAATATTCCATCCACGTCACACACACACACACACACACACACACACACACACATTATTTATTCTTACCAATCAATGTTGTCCGCTCTGCTTCCAGCATGGACCGGGTTGGGATTCAGTAACCTCACACACGTTTTACTCTCCAGTCTCGGTTACAGCGTGTTGGATCTTGGCCATTTGTGGGACCCATCCTAAACTATGTGAACGGCAGCTCCTCCTTCGACACAATATACGTGGTGTACATGATGTTGTGTCATCTTGTCTCGCAAGGCCTCATCAACCCTTTGCAGTCTGTTAATTACTGGAGGAGCAGGTGCTTCAGGGCCTCTGGATTTTGGAGCTATTGTGCAGTGATGATGCCTTTTGCTGTTATCGCGAGCCTCTAGGATGCTGTTCCAATGTACCAGGAGTAAGATCATCAACATGGGTATTAATGAAGCCTTTATCGGCATAAGGAGCACAGGAAATGACAGCTAAGGCATTTGATACTGACAGGTAAGTGATAACATTTAGGTTCTTGTTGGCTGAAAAGAGACGTTTCTTGATATAAAAACCATCATTCAACTGATAAGCCCCAAAATAATTTCATGGTAATTGATTTTTATTTCAACTTACATGTCTGCTTTTGTCGGGAGCTCTCTGCGGGTAAAACAAAACATTGTGTCCTTCTGGTCAGAGCGGACCCAAGATACATTTTGGTGCTAACTGAAGGAATTTCCTTTGCCGTTCTGCTTCGTAGCCCTGCAGTGCTGGAGTTTCATCCTCCGTTTGTTTCCATTTAATTTAATTGCCAGTTTTGCCCGGAACTTGGCCAGTTTTAGGTGATTGGAGGAACACTTTAAGACGCTTGCCTGTTATTCCATTGAGATCATTTGAGATGAAAGCTGCCACACAGTCAGGAACACAGCCTCTGATTGGTCGACAGACTCAACCCGAGGCATCGTGTAAGCCTAGTGGATTGCTCACAACAACAATAACGCGTTTTCAACACAGAAACATGGGTAACGATTACATTTATTTTTCATTTAAGGAATCGGACAACTGCACAAGACCTTCACGTGCGCAGTTTACCTGCCGCTGGCAAGTTGGCAAACATTAACATCAAGGCCTCCTGGTGGGACTGCCCCCCCCCAAACATTGATGACTCGACTCATCAGTCGAGAATTCCCCAGAGTCAACTTGCATTTCGTCAGTTGAACCACTGCACTCTGTACACAGGGCAATGCAGGATGATGGCATGACGGCTGTGAACACAACCTCCTCTACTGCTGTCAACATCACCAGAACATCAGCAGCACGATGTCTCGGCTGCCTTTACAGACGAGGTTTACAATGTTTTTTCCATTTTTCTCCCTCTTTAAGCTGAGCATTCAAAGCTGTAAAATTAAGCACCAAATATCATTCATACATTTTTGAGATGGTCAGTTGTTTGTATTTGGTTGGTTATTATATAGTCAATGACCATGAACCTAAATATGAATCTCTCTCTTTAGTATTGTTAGGGTGGAAGTGATATGAAGAGATTGTTTTGCTTTCTTTTTTGCCGCCCTAAATGCTGTTTTTATTTATCTGCATACTTTAAATACCCATACCAACCCCTCCAATAGTTGACTGTTGTACCGCCATGTGTGACTTTGTATACAGCTCTGAAAGGAACCACCTGCTTGACAAAGAAGAAGAGTAGATGTGACAGGGACTTGCATTTCAATTTTAGTCAAAATGTTATAGTTTCCATGAGAATAATGGAAATGCCAGGAGCTCTTCTGGAAGCAAGAAGGGCTGTTTAAACACGCTTAATCACTGGGAGATAACGGTTACTGACTCAGAAACGGTCAAATTAAACACAAAAAGAACAAGCAAAGTTCCACTTTTAACTGGCACATCATTCATTATAGTCCACCTGCCAACCAAAAGAACCGTCAACAATGTAATAAATTGGCTGCTAACTTCCAGTCTTATGTTTGAAGTGCTGCTGTTTAAGTGCTTTGGAGCCTCTGGTCTAAACTGTGAGAAAATAGAAAAAAAAGGTACAGAAACCACTTAAATGCTGAACAATAATGAGTTTATTCAGGCTCAACGTCAGATAATACCAGCTGCTAAAGCTGTGTAGCCTCATGTGGCTTATTACAGGCTACATCCTGACAACACGATGACAACCTGGGCAAATTAATAACCCAGCAGAATAGATTTTGAACAACCTGTACAGACCAGTTCTAATCTTCTGTTTTTATGCCCAAAGGAGCAAAGCAACATGTGCCGATTCTGCTAATACCACGATTCAGGAGTATTCGTTGACCAGCTGATGACCAGTGGCTTACTCTGCAGTTACCTCTCTTTGCGTTCAAAGATGAATTCAATAACTAATGTTACACGATTCGATTATTGGTTGGGGTTTTGCTTATTGGCAGTTTGAATCATTTTCCTTTATTGACAGCTCCACTTGGCAAGCGTGTAATTATGCGTTTCCTTATTTGCTCAGTAGTTCTTGTTTTGATGGCATTACATTTTAGATTGAAAGTAAAGTAAATACAGATCTTTTTTTCTGTTGCATTTCTACTTCTACTTTCTTCACTGCTGATTTATGACCCCTCATCAAATTGGTACCTTCAAGTTATCCGTAACTAATTGGTACTTACTTACTGATAAGCAATTAATGTCTCAGAGGCTTCTGCCTTATTTTATTCTATTTTAGCCAGACCAAGACAACCAGGACTCACTGCACAGTATCACTATATTTTTAGTAGGGCTGAGAGTGCTTACTGTAAATTCCCCGACTGTCTTAATGAGTAGCGTGTGCACATTTAGATGCCTCGTAAAGCCGGTGATGGGTATCTTCAGGACTTCTTTTTTGGGCAATCTCTTGGTACCGGAATAATTGGTACCTCAAGAGCAAACCCTCTGTCAAAAATCAAATGCGGCCTTCATTTTTACAAGGCAGAGATTATGATTCACTCTGTAAAAATGATTTGGCATTCATGGCACTAAATGTTGTGCAGCGAGTAAAGCAGGTTTCCTTGACACTCGTCTTTGAGGGATTTTTAGCCCGAACTGGCCACAGGGCCAAATCAATACAATCAAACATGCATGCAATGAGTTGATTTTGATGAGCCGGTTGTCTAAAGTTTAAATCCTCTGATCCTAGAAAATCCTTCACAGGAGCCAATACCTTTTGGACTGTGGTTACACTTGGCTTCTCAATCATTTATAAAAACACAACCAGACTGGCAAGAACCTGCTATTTTCCACCAACAGATGTTGATGGTTGACCCAGGAGAGGCACTATGGATCAGCCCCAGTCCACCTGCATGCCCATCTATTCACCCTGCACACTATATCAAACATTACTTATTCCATTTAGACAAAACTTCCCCAAAACTTGTCGGATAAACGTGTATATTCATTCCATTCCAATATTTGCAGTTGCTCCAAATGGCCAAAGAGAGGCGTTTAGTGTAGGACGCCGTCGATCACACTGCTCAGTTATCAACTCAAAGCTGAAATCTGTAACATTGTGTACTGGGTGCATTGACCGTGGCTTTACTGCAGCTGTTGTGTCTCATTGATCTGGGTTGTGTTTGAGTGGAATAACTTTCAGAGTACAACATTATTTAATACTTTATTTCATCACTTTTGACATTTCCAGCTGGTATAAAAGGCAATCACAAGTGAAGCTCTGGATACGATGTCATCTTTGTTGCACTTTAGACGTCATTAAAATGAGCTCATCAACACTGTGTAGAAATCAATGGCATTTTTACACCATGATTGTTTTGTTGTTACTGACTTGCTTCATCGGGCAAGGGAGTGAAGTGTTCGCTGTTGCCAAATCAGTGGTTTTTTTCACATCTGATGGTGCCCAGAGTGATCAATAAATTCTCGTGGGAGACTTTGTGTCCCTGTGTGTTTGGCATCAGTTTGACACGTCTTATTTCTGGCACATCTGGGGAACTGGCAGCAGTGTTGCAGCGCCCAGACACAGCCAACGGATTATCGTAAACACATCTCTGAGCCAGAACAGCCACACAACAGCATAGAGCACATAGATGGGTGTATTTGCAGTGGATTGATGGGGATCAATGGGTACTAAAAACACAGACATGCACCGTGCATATATGTGTGTTTACACTCACTCAGTGCGTGTCATTTGTCAAACTTTCAAACAAGCAATTGGGATCATAAATCTTATCAGGGTTACCTTTGTCATAAAAAAAAAAAACTGGGTGGGTGCTACGCAATACATCTTTTAGGAATTTCTAATGCAAATATTCCCAGATTTCAGCCTCTAAAAATTGAAGAATTAAAGCCTTCACCTTGGGCTCTGGTAAGCATCAAAATGATCTGAATGAAATGACGAAAAAGATCGTTTGTTGCTATTTAGTGAGTCTACTCGTCTAATGTGACCGCTCACGATGCGTCGAGTTTCAGTGGAGTCAACCAGATGGCGCGGGTGTCAAGTTCTTCACAGGTCCGAAGTCTGGACCTGATCCAAAACACAACATGCAAGAATTATTTTACCAAAAAAAAAAAAGAGAGACTCCGTCAGACATCAACATGCCACGGTGTGCCACCAATTAACCAGTATTGGCGGTTGAAACTAATTGCAACACATGCCATTTTAACTTCACTTCACAATTAATATGAACAGAACTGACAGCTTGTCCACTCGGATTGACTCTCGTATTTTTTTTGACATTTTGACACACGGACCTGAGACCTGCAGCTTATTATAACCAGACCAAGCCCTTCACAATCAGACTGAATTAATTTGGGTCTCACGTACTACAGTAACAACCGAGTCGACCTGCGAAGATTTCTACTGAGCAATAGCATAGTAACAAAGAAAACCATGCTAATAGTGTAGTAATAGAGTGACAATGAACAGCATCCTGCTGGAAGAGTAAGATGCTTTGAGTCGTGTTCATAAAGTACTGGTTGTGTGAACATAAACACAGAATGTGTTCTCATGTACAGATGTGTCTGGTATAAAAGAGCAACCCTAATAATAATAATACTGGACAAGGAATACGAAGGAGGATTTATGTTTATGAACAGGAATCATGGTGCACTTGGAGAAGAAGCACCAAATATAAATACAAAGTTTAAAGAAGGAAACTAAATTGTAATCTTTAACTGAGCAGATGACAACAGTGGAAGTCTCGTTTGCATGCAAATCCCTTTGGTCACTTCCTAACCTTCTCATAGTGCACACTGCCAGCCTAGAAGGAAGGAGTGTACAGCGGGCATGTCCTGTGAGGATTATGTCCATGTTAAGTGGGTCCCCAGGAGCCTTGGAAAGTCCCCGGGCAATGATTGCTTCAGCGAGACAGTGGAATGAGTTACAGCTTCCACTGACCAGAGGCGACAGCATAAAATCAACACAACTGCAGCTGTACTCTCTTTTTGATGGCAATCACCCCAAACCCTTCATCACACACACACACTTTGCCCACATACCGTCTAGCCTGCGGCTGTTTAGACGGCGGGGCAGTGGGTCCAGAATCGTATTACTTAAGAGGAGCGCTGAGCAGCTGGCAGACTCTCGAATTCACAAAATCTCAATATCTGTTGTTTCTTCAGAGTGTCACACGGGGCAGAGATGACTTTAATACCAGCCGCTGCTGAATACATAATATTCTGGGGGGAGGAAACCACAGTTACTGCTTCGCTGCAGTTAAATTGGAGTGAATGAAACATATTTCTACCTTTTGTTACTAATTACAGCTATTTTCTGCACATACAATGAAGTTTGAATGATCGCTTTTCAACACCTGGAACCTGCTGGCCAGACAGTCTCTCCTCTTCTTCATGCCATTATGCACCTCCAAAGACATGAATGTTATTTCCAGGAAAAACTGGTCTGCACATGTCGTTGAGCCACTTTCATCTTGAATTATTGTGACTGTGGGCTGTGGGAATATCAACATCGTCCTACTTATATCACACTTTACCATCTCTTGTGCTCCTGCCTGCACGCGCCGCTTACACATGGAGAAGAATACAAGGTTTAGAAACACCTTGGTGCCCATTTGTACACAGAGCCACACCTGCACTGGTGGTCATAACAATATATATCGGGTCGCGTATTCTAACCAGAGTAATCAGTTTGGCTTGCTAGAAATATAACTGCAGGTGACACAAATCATATTGCCATATTCAGAATGATGGTGTTTGTGAAAAAAAAACTGTGAAAGCGAGTTGATTTATATGGATTAAAGCTGACGGAAGTCTCTTACTGCCATCTCTGGATGGAAGAGTCGAGCCTGCTTCTATCCTGACTACAGCCATCAGTGATGCTGGAGCTTTGCTGCACCTGCAGCCACTGCAGTAGTGACATCTGCCTGCATGTTCCCCTTTAAATGATATCGTAGCGTTTTTTTCGAAATGGTCAAGTGATTGAGATCGCAACATTACATATTCAAAAGCTATCAAAAACACAAACTCAGTTATGAGATAAATTGCTGGAAGCAGGCAGTCCCATGAGGAGCTCGTTTTGGAAAACAGCTACTACCAAAAGTTTACCATTTTCTTATTTTTGGTGTTCTTACTTCTGTTAATTAGCAAAACACTGACAGCATGACATGCGAAGACCTTTCCGGCACAGCTCAAAGGGAATTCAACTGCTTTAAAAACATTAAGTTCTGTAAGAATAACAGCAACACATAAGAATGACAGAGCAAAACTTTCAGTGGCACCGCTTTAATGCCCAACATCATGAACTTTTGTCTTGTTCTCATGACTTGCTTTCTCCAGCTACACAAATAGCTAAATGTACATGTAGCAGGTTCAGACATTGGTGTACAAACAACGCAGCTTGAGGTAAAGTGAAAATACCCGACAAATGACAGAATGTCCCCATAAATGAACTCCTGGAACGCTCTGAACGTCACACTTTGACATCTCGTTTGAGTAGCAGAGTGACGTTCTGCTTTGCAGCTGACTGCAGTGATATGATCAGCTGTTTTAGCTGACTGATTCATTTTTGAAGACAAGAAAGTTTTAACACTGCTGTTTTCTTCTTCCAAAGATTACATTTTCTACTCACGGTGGAGGGACATATCAGGCCCGTCATTGACAGAAACCTCTTCATTCGTCCAGAGACTGGTCTCTCACCGGCTGACCTCTATGAATGAAACATTTTGTTCCAAACATTTAACAGAAATCCCATCTACTCCTCATGTTTCTGATTGATTCAAAGCATTTCTAAAACAAATGTGTGCCTTTTCAGGAATAAAACCCTTCATGTTGTAATCACAACTGCCAATGTAAACAAAGCTTGATTTATGGTTTCAATACTTTAACCCCAATACACCGAATGTTCCTCGAAATCATTTCGAGTGTGCTTGAGACTAAATAACAGTCTGCGACCCTGCTGTAGTCGAGTTGCTGCTTGGCCAGAAACAAAACAGAGCTTGCAGCTGAAAAAAGGCTTTAAGCCACACATGGCTAGTGTGATGAATCTCAGTGTTCGCTTACCGTGTTGCTTTCAAATGAGACTACGAGGCTTTAATTCGATGAAGTGAAGGGGAAATTATTCTGAAGCGACGTGCTCCATGAACTAATAACAATCCTATCAGCCACAACTCTACCTTATGTTCAGTGCTGATTGTGGATGTTCCTAACGACTAACTTCCCCGACGTTTAATGGAATTTTTAACTTCGTGTACAAGTTTAAAAGTAGGAAAACACTCAGAAAACAGTCAAAGTTTAGTACAATTTCATTTATGAGATTAAACATTGTGTACAAGAGCCATTTCAAATAGCTGATCACATTTTTCCAACAGCCATAATCACCATATGCATCAATATGTCCCCACTGTCCGCTCCGCTCATCCAGCATCACAAACCTGACGTGTGGTGTAATATTTGATGAAGCGCCAGCAGGACTGTGGTCTGGAGCCATGGTTTGGCATTGCTTATACGATTAGCATATAGCAAGTTGTATTACCTTCCACTTTATTTTTCTCTAACTCTCTCAAACACACACACACACACACACACACACACACACACACACACACACACACACACACACACACACACACACACACCAAGCGGCGCTCAGCCCTCTATTTGCAGTCATCGGTCCAAAAGTCAAAATTTAGTGAAGAGATTTAATCATTTACAAACTTCACATGATTTTATCTAACAAAATATTCTGCTTCAAGTCATATTTGTTGGGGTTCAGCCTTTCCGAAACAATATTTGGACTGTGGTCCTGCACACACAAAACTATTTTTTTGGATGATAACGTCATAAAATATGACAGACACTCAAAGCTTAATTCGAAACCATTAAATAAAAGCTTCAAATGCATGAAAAAATACATTTGAAAGAGCCCCCGATCTGCTGCTGTCTAACTATCTGGAGTCTATTGTGCCACATGAGCCCAAAACTGTTACAGGGGCATTTGTAGAGTTTCCAGATAAAAATATAAAAGAATAAGTAAAGTGTGTCATAAGCACTAAAAACATCAAATGCATGTTGATTTGTTGACTCGTAAAACATAAAGCACCACTCAAATCATTAAAATCAGCAAAATGTAAAAGAAAAAACAATCCAGCCCATTAAATTCCCGACGAAAAGCAGTTTTGCACTCGGGCTTCCTCTCTCCTCTTACAATTCTGAAGCCACGTTCACGTCTACGCTTCATTCCACACACAAGCGAGTTGAATTTTTAAGGAATTATCAGAACAGACTGCCTTACCTGTGCGCATGGAGAGTGGCAAGAAATCATTTAAATGTGCAGAGTTTGACAGACACCTTGTGCTTGGATGGGTGTGAGATAATTAATTCTTCTTTTCAACTTGGTGTCTCCGGGATAACAATCTCAGTAATGATCCCAGGAAGTCTGACGTGCATGTATGAAAGCTAAATGAGACCAAATAAGGAATTCATTAAAATAATTTAAAAAACAATGGGAATGTCTCAAATAAGACTCTGCACATGCAAGTCCTGCAGATTAGTTTGTTTAAAGGAAGGTCTGTTTAATCTATTTTTAAACAGTAAATCCATAAAACAAAAAGTTGAATTAAAATACATTATTTTCTGACATAAACCACTATAATGAAGCTTCATTTATAACTGAAATCTCTGTCGGACTACAGAGTTGATATCCCCGTCTGGGTATTGAAACTCAATACTATGTTTCAAGGATTCTCTATTTGCCAATACAACCCACTTAAAGACCAGAACCAACAATGCATCAGCCCATTACTTACTGAGGACATCCATCTTTAAAACACAAGTATAGGTTCAATTATTTCTAGAAACAAAGCAGGGCACTGTAGTTTTGTAGAAAATGTTCATCAAATAAGAGTGAAAACTGCATCTGTTGGGGACTATTGTATTTTAAATTGTGGATGGTAGATGTGAGATGTATTTAAAATGAACTTCAGCGGCAGTGGTCATTGTAGAAGTTATGCTTTCTGGTGAAAGTTTTGGTGCTTTAACGTATTTTTAATAGTTACCAAATGTTGGCAATGGTTGTCAGGTAATATTGTGTCCTTGTAGAATATTTGATTGCACTTTGGTGCAGCTTGAAACAGAAAGATATAAACAAAAGATGCTTCCTTGCTGCCAAATACATTTTAAATATCTTATCAAAACAGTAAAAAACAAAAAAAAGTCTGTATTTTACATCATTTGATTTATTGTCTTTATTGTATTTCATCATTATTGTTTTACTGCATTCCTGTTATGAAGCACTTTGTAACATTAAGAAAATAATAAATAAAGATGAATTGATCATTGTTAACAACAACTGCAATGATAATATATTTTATGATAATTGTAGAAAACAACCTTTAACAACTTTCTTGACCCGCTTTTAAAAATAAGATTGGAATCAAATATGAGGCATAGAGGCACACACACACACACACACACACACACACAGCAGCTGAAACAGCAGCTTAAAAAGACAGCTGAGAGGGAAAAGAATAAACTTGTCTGCAACCGAAGGCCGATACCAGATCCAGCCTGTGCGTACACTTATTTTCTATTAATGAAAGATATCCAGAGAAATAGTGTGAATGTACCATCTTGACATTGTGAAGATAATAGCAACCACAAAAGACAGTGGCCACATGCACCCTTTCATTTAACCACTTCACTTGTGCACGGCTCCATCGTTTTCATATGTTTGCTCACACATACTCATGTAGCTGCGGTTGCTACAGCTGTGTAGCTCATAAGATATAAGTGGTAATGAGTAAGGTCAGGCTCGGCAGTCGTGTTGTTTCGTCATCTTCTTGATCGGGTTGTAAATCAACTTAATGGGGTTCACTTTTGCAAGTATCAGCTAACCTTGCAGCCAGTCCTACAGCCATCATATTAAAACACAAGTTGTGAGGCACATTCAGAGGGTGATCAGCTCTTCTCAGCAGCAGATTTATGTGTCAACATTGCTCCTTACTGAAGCAAATGAACAGAGAGGAGCAGAAAACAACAGAGCTCCTGCTGTGACGCCGGCTTAGTGACAGAATGACTGCAGGTAAACAATTTACTAATAAGGCAGAATTATGCAGAGGGGATTGCCATGATGCTGAGATAGGCACTAGTGGCCACCCCGAGTGAGAGAATGACGCACAAATACTGACCAAGTTGAGGCCTGCACGGCAAAGTCCATTACTGGATGGATTACCATGAATGGAGGGTTGCTGAATTGGTGAGCCAAGGCGAGGGATGGAAACCGATCGACACCGATTAAAGGATCGATCTGATTCTTTCTCAATTGTTGATGAATAGTTGGAGGAAAAAGACTCGGCCTGCATACAGGTAAGGCTGCAGAATGACTTTTTTCAAATAATCTTAAACGTCACGAAATCTGTGTAAACCGTCCAAAAGTCAAAATGTTATCCTTTCACTTTGCTATTGTCATCTAGTGTGGAGTGGTTACTTGTAAAAAACACACATTACAAAATAAATGACTGCATTTGTATTTAAATATTTGCTCTGAAGTTTTGCATCAGTAGTTTTAGTTGATGTATTATGAGCTTCTTAGAGCAAGTGTTTGGAAGTTAAACAGGTTATTCCCTCGATAATTATTGTATATTCATCTCCTTTAAACAACTGTATTATGTAAATAATACAGTTCATTTATACATATGAGTATTTAAGTTTCTCACCAAAAACAGAATTTTACAAGATTCAATTTGTACTTTTGTTTGTCGCTCGTCTTCTAAGTGGGCAAGCGAATGCTTTCATGAGCGTAGCACTATGGTGATGCAAGCCGTTATGATTTATGATCATAACTCTTATTAGATTCATACATGTGACCTTTGAGGCATTGGAGAAGTTAACATGGCACCGAAACCATTTCTAAGATCGAGAAAAGTTTGAGAAATTATAAAATAATGAGAAACCTACAAGATGAAAATGTCTTTCAACACAATTGTAGGCAAATTGTTTTGCCCGACATTACCATATGCAAATACATCTTACTGTATGAAGCATCTTACTGTATAAAGCATGCAAATGTTTTCTGCCCTCAGAGCATTAAAAGGTCTGAGCTTGTACTGAAAAATAAAGTATTCTTATGCAAGTCTTCCAACTTTTTGTTCCTTATAGCACAGTAAGCAGAGTTAGCCTGACCCTGACATCCATGCATTTCTGAAAGAATGTGTGAGAGGATAATACTCAGTGCAACCGATGCATTCAGCCAACCCACTGGGAAAGAAAACACCAGCCAAATTAAAGAAACAAAAAAAATGCTGACCACCTGCCACTATGTCCAGCGGGTAAAAAAACAATACTAACCTTCTTCCCTAAATTGTTACGTAGAGGAGGGGATTTGAAAGGAAACAAGGTCACAAGGAAAGAGTAAGCTGGGTGTTTGGAAGATGGAGATGTGGGGACCAGATGGTGGCTACATGGTTTTATGATTATGTTCCTGTCTTAGTACAGACTGCCCACGCAGAGACAGGTGGGATTCTGCTGGGAAAGAAGGACCCCGAAGGATTTAGTCTAAAAGTAAAAGGTGTTTTTGTGGTTAGGATGCATATAACAGTTCTATCTAAAAAATAAAATAATAAAAGTACTTAGCTGGTGGTCTTCCTAATCTCCCGACCTGCAGTAAGTACATGTCACACTCTACCGTTTCATTTTTAGCATGAATTTTTATCGCAACTGCATCCACAAATTAGTGGTAATTGGATTGTTAGCATGCACTTGTTAGGGCACAGGAAGGCAAAGAGGGACACACAGTGCATCGCAGTCCTTGAGTCCTTTGTGGAAGGTGGCAGGTGGTCAACAACAGCTGGCTCCCCATGCTGCTCTGCTCCGGTCACAACTGTCCCGATCCAAAAACTCCCAGCTGCCCAGTCGGTATGCTTGGCCACCAGGCTTGCATAACCTGCCTGTCTCCCTCTGACTGTTCTGCTAAAATTCACTAATTTGGGTTTTGTCCTGTTTCTGTGCGTCCTTTTAACTCTCGGATTCTTGATTTTGTTTGACCTCATTTCATTTTTGTTCACACTCCCAAACACAAGACGTGGGTTGGAGAAAGAATGAGAAAAGGTAACTGTACTCAGTACTTTTGTGGGAACACTTAGTTGACATTCCACACACCACAGAGCAGTCCAACCAGGCCAGAACAAATGATGTGTCTGAGACCGAATGGATTGATCAGTAGCTCATTACACAGACGGGAGCTGCGTCTGCTGGTCATGTTTTGGATGAGAGGCAGCTTTTGGCCACGGCAGTCCCGGCGTTTTCTGCGCCGCAGGCGGCATCGTGTGAAGACATTCCTTGAAGGCATCCTCCAAGGCATTTGAGAAGTGCATCCAATTCCCACCTTATTACTGCCACACAACAAGATCACTCAACATCTGACTCCAGGTCCTGCAGCCAGCTGCATAATGTTACCGCACCTGTCTGATCAACCGCCTCTACTGTGGAAATATTCCCCCTGTTCACCTCACAAGCAGAGCCCACAGTTGATGCAGTGATCTGCTCATTTGTTGTGTCACAGCACTGGGGAGCTGGGCAGCAGTCACTTTGTACCAACCAGCCAAAAGCACTTACCGGTACACTTCATAATTGTCCTTCAAATTCAAGAGTATTTATTTATTTATTTATTCAGCACTTCATTGTAGTTGAAGGCGCATAAATGAATGTTCAACTAAAAGAGAACTTTTCCAAAAGGGACCCAAGAACAGTTCGACCTAATCTGAATAGGTCCGGTGATAATTACGCTGGATTTCAAAATGCAGTCGACCCAAACTCGTCCAAATAGGGATTGAAGGATAGTTTATTGTCATTATGCAAGTAGCTTATTTGCTACACAATAAAAACATGACAAAACAAAAGCTGTTTTTGACTATATATATATATATATATATATATATATATATATATATTTATTTATATATATATATATTTATTAGGAGGAATGTAAACAATGTTGCCTCCACAAAAACAGTATACTAGTAGATAAGTTTCAGTTCTCCTTGAGAAATATTCTAAATATAGCGTTTTAGGTGGCTAACATGTGTTATGCTGCTGCCCCCATCCACAGCAGTATTGCTTTGCTCTCATAGCCCTACTCCTGTCTGTTTCTCCAAACTAAGGGAGAAACTAAACTCTTCACCATCTACTGTAAACAATACGCCGACGT
The DNA here is from genome assembly GCA_028022725.1 of Lycodopsis pacificus. Classification (NCBI taxonomy): domain Eukaryota; kingdom Metazoa; phylum Chordata; class Actinopteri; order Perciformes; family Zoarcidae; genus Lycodopsis; species Lycodopsis pacificus. The sequence continues at coordinate 6,193,631 of CM051689.1, forward strand.
CAGATAAACGCCTCGCACAACGCCACGTCAAAAGATGAAACTATCCCTTTAAAAGAACAGGTTTAAGCTGATATTACCCAACATGTTGTTTTGTTTACTATAACAGGAGTTGGTGTTGTCCAAATGTAAAGAGGTGTTGCTTGGGAATATTGAATTTCTGGCATTTAACGCTACACTTAGAAATACATCCAAAGTAAAACAGACGGGTTGAAACAGGTTGTTAAATGATACAAACATAGATCACTTGTCAGCAGAAACCTTTAGAGGATGAAGTCCTGCTTCCTGATGTTGGGAAACAAAAAGTATTTCTATTTCTTACAGATTCAGAGCAGCTTCCTCCTCGGCTTCTTCAATTAAAAGTCACTTTCAGTCTCTTTTACTAGACGTGTCTCTGCTAAGGTATTGCTGGGATGTTCCTTCCAGTTCCCTGGCTGTTTTTAAAGGCTTTAAAAAGACTGGCGGTGTCAAACCAGGTCAAACACGCCGATCAACATCTCTCAATCAAACCAAGCTTATTTTTATTACTTTGCCCTGCTGCATAATTCTCAACACTGTCAAGGCCAGACACTACTGCCTCCTGTTTAGTCCATCCTCACAGAGGGTGCAGTGCAGAGAATATAAATTAATACGATACGACATATAATACAAGATGAATATTGATCGTCATGAATCATTTTACAAACATATGATGCAGTCCACTAACAAAGATGTCTGACTTATCATCAGACTTCTGGTTGCAGCAGCTTAATGGAAACAAACAATTCCAAAATACTTGAGCCATTTATTCATTTAAAGTGACATTTGTTACGTTACACATGAAGCAAGCATAGAGGACTTCAGAAGATACAAGTAAAGAGAGGTGAAGATAAAATATAGCAGGAGTTACATCCATATATCCATGCAGTTTAACTCCAAGCCCCCCCTAATGCTGCACACACACCGGTCGCGTTTTTTGATTGACGTGCGTCGAGATTACATACAAAGTCTATGCACAGATGCGATGAGACTGGCGCGCCGCGATTTTTAGTCTCATCGCGTCTGTGCATAGACTTTGTATGTAAACTCGACGCGCGTCAATCAAAAAACGCGACCGGTGTGTGCGCAGCATAAGAGTCGGAGCTCCTTATCTCTAAGGCTCAGCCCAGCCACCAACGAAGGAAGCTAAATATGGCTGCTTGTATCTGCAATTTCGTTATTTCTGTTATAACCCAAAGCAAGGTTTACCATAGATTAGGGTTGGTAGATACACAGGTAAATCGAGAGCTTTACCCCCTGGCAGATGTCCAGTACAACACCTGCATCACTGCGGACGCTACACTGAACTGCCTTTCACTCTCACGCGCTATCTTACCCTCACTCATGAAGAAGACCCGGAGATACTCACTCCCAACCACTCAATCCACCATTTTACAGCAGAGAACCATGGCTTCAGACTCGGAGGTTCTGACTCTCGCCCCAAACGCTTCACAAATCGGCTGAAAAACGTCCCAGTGATTGTTAAACTACGGTCTGATGGAGCCAATAGAACCACATCATCTGCAAAGAGTGGAAACCCAATACTGAGGTCCCTGAACCGGACACTCTCCTCCCCCCGGTTGCAAGAATGAATGTAATATTTCCACTTCATACCACCATAGACAATATGACTGATATAGGAAAATGAGGAAAACTGTTTTGCTGCCACATTCCATGTCCAATTTTCACATCCACTTATATTTTTAAGTTCTCACTTAGATCCGTCTTATTCAAACAACAACAGCTGCAAGTTGCATAACTGAGACGCTCAAAACACCAATCATTTTTATAAAGACCCTACAAGCGGCCCTCTTCAAACTGTCTCCATCGCCTGTTAGAATGTAGTCGCCTGGGTTTGAACCTTCATTTGCGCCACTCATCGATTATAAAAAGGTTGCTTCACTAATGAGCGAAGGTCAGCCCCTCTCCATCCATCACTGTCTTCCTCGCCATTCTTTCTTTCCTGTGAGTTCCTATTCCCTTCAGCATCCCTCCCATTGTCTGGCAGGCAGCAGAATTTGGTGCGAGAGGAGGACATGTCAATGTTATCAGCATGCAACAGGCGACAGGTTTGAGGGAGACCGTTACTTTCAGCTGCTAATTACCCACACTCCTCATCGGGTGGACCCCCGATCGCCACTTTGCAAAACAAACCCTCAAGCTGTGGGCGGCCATTTTACATGATGGAAGCAAGGCCTGTTTTGTCTTTTTATGTGACACTTTTAATGCTGGAAATTATTAATGTTATGGTGATCATTAGCATGGGGGCATCTAGCCCATTGGTATTTCCAAGTAAAATGAACATGTGCTGCATTACACATGGATTACAGACCAGAATACATGTATGCTTGACTTCTGAGACCACTAATGATATCGATAACTGAGAACTTTAAATTATTAACAATATATTGGTTGGTATTCTTTTTTTTTCACAATTTCACCAATCCATAACATGTTTTTTAACAAACATGAAGTGAGGGGAACATTTTACAGTTTAAAAACAAACTTGTCAGTACTACAGTGGAAGAAATACAATAAAGTAATGTAACAGCAACACTATTACAAACATGTTGCCGTGGCCCTTTGGCTCTGCCATGGCCGATAGGTTTATCAATATTTTACCTATTTCTTCCATGTACGGTTCACAGCCAAATCAAAAGTGAGAATGGCAGTATATTGACACCAAACAAGCAACATTACAATGACTTCAATGTCTATATTTGTAAGACATGTCACAGTATTAAAAATTTTTTGAAACAATTTCTGTCAATAACAAGGATTGTTTGTTGGAAACATTAAGGAAAATGCAAGTATGCAACACAATATATGACATGAGTCTAGTTATTTTAGAGATTTCATTGCTGAAATGTTAAATATTTTACTTTACCTATATTTCACAGATTCCATTAAATGTTTTCAAGAGGCAATCCGTTTGATATTTACTGCACCAGAGCACAAACTGACTGTAATATAGCTGAAGGGGGTTGCTGATCAATACCAATAACTCTTACTTCACCACATGTGATTTCACTTTCTGACCCAGGCTGCATTTTTCAAAACAAAAGCTCTCTGCTCACCGGAAAATTAAAGGGATGCTTCACAATAACTGTCAATTACAGGCCACAATAACGCATACACAGACGGTATGCGGGGACGTTTTGTCAATGTGATTCCTGGTTAGCAAAAGAAGTTGATTAAAATAGTAGATCACTTAATGCCCCTCTGAAGATGTAATGTACTCAGTGTTCCTTTTCAAATTAGAATTAAATAGAATACACCAACACAAGCACATAAAACCTAATAAGCCCATATAACTGTAATTCCAAGGACTTTTAATTTTAAGGAATAACGCGTGTCATTGATCTCATTGCTAATTTAGCAGACATATCGGACCGGCCAGACCATTATCGGATACCACGGTTCAGTTTCCCGTCATCAGTTCAGATTTATTCACAGCTTGAAATGCCATTAAATCGACAACTGATACACATGAATGTCGCTCAAAAGCCACACCTCCAAGAGTCCGGATCAATTGCATTTTAATCGATATGGTGAACGGAAACAAATGACTTTGCTTTAGAATGGATGTAGCTGTTAAGTTGTATTCTGTAGTAAGTGTTTAAAACAGCAAACAGTTATCAGAGTTACTTTTAACTGTGATTAGAAATGGTTTCGTTGATTCTGCCACGAAGCGGAGCCGCTGCAGTAAATTAGGCTTCATAGTCAAACAGGGAGTCGAACTAAGACCAAGTCTAACTTAGACACTTGATTGAGTTTGCCAACTTGTTTAATGTGGGCACATTTGATATTAGAAGAAATCTACCAGCATCACGTTTCTTCAACAAATGAGAACGCTGAAGGCTCACTCTTGATTACTGCAGTCTCAGTAGCATCTGTGGTGTTTGTGCATTTATAGTTGTTTCAAGGTCCCTTGCTGCATTTGAGGTAAATTTCTCCATATTTTTTTTTGTCTCTGTGGTGGGCTCTGCGAAGTAGGATAACACGTGTTTTACAGGTATTACATATTGTAATTGAGTCTACTTATTTTCTAAACAATGGATTTGTTTTCATTAAGTATCGAACACAATATTATAAATGTGTTGCTGCATGAAATAACCCGAGGAAGTTAATTGGTACAAATTAAAACTGGAGAAGGCGGCCCAATCTGGTGCAACGTGTTTACATAAACAGTGAAGCCATTAAATCTAAGATGAGCTGCTACAGCTCTTAGATTGCACTATGAGACAGGAACCTGCCAATGTAGTCGTTTCCCCGATATTCTACTGATGAAGCATGAGTGCTCTCCTCAATCCAGAGAAACAAACAAACTGGGGAAGGTGGGGGGGGTTCAGCTGGCCAGACTGAGGTAAATGCAAAGAAAACACTTCATAAGAACTAATGAGCTCTTATACACAGTCTGTTTCTGTGAAATGTAACTCCCTTATAATGGTCCCAGCTGACAGCAGCAGTAAAGACCAGATATGCAGTTTTACACATGCCTGCACCCACAGAGTGCGGTGCGGTGCGCTTTTCTATTATGTTTTCTACTGTGTTGGGCTCAGTAGGGGTATTCCATAATCACAATCATGCTGGAAAAGGTACAAAATCATATTTTGGATCGTCTGTGTCTCCAAGGGTGGTGGCAGGATTACATGCTGGCTTCTTCTACATGCTACCGTCGTAAACAAGCAGGAAGCGCGATCCCCCGCTATTACCGCCGACGCCCAAAAGGTTCAAATGCATTACCCTTTTTGGAGCAAGGCGATAAATAACGCTGAGCAGATGCTGGCTGCACTTCATTTCTTCACACAACAATGATGTGTAACAAGTCTGTTGAGTTGCGGGCTGTATGGGCTGTGACTAAGTTTTAAAAATTGGTTCAGAATAGGCTGAAAATGGCTGAAAAAATATGGAGTGAAATCGATCTCAAAATGGCCACAGATGTGTATTACATGATCTACAAATGAAAAATAAGATGTGTGCATAATTCGAGGTAGTCATAAATGTGTGTTCTATTATCCAAACAAATACCAAGCAATTTAAAAAAAATGTATGAGAGTTTTACAAATGAACACTTAATCTGAATAAATACAGTATTCATATTTTTCGTGCATATTTTTAACCTCAACTTCACAGATCTGATAATGATGACCTTTGAAAAGCTTCCTGTGAATACAGTTATCTAAGAATACGTGTGACATTCTGTTAGAAGTCAAGTTCAATATCGTGGGGGAGTGGGGACATTTGACGTTTCGCAACAACGGGCTGAGGAGGCCAATGTGGTATCAGCAGCAGAGCAAGTCCACCACCTAGCAGGCTTATTTAACCATAGAGTGTCATTCATAGGATACTGGATACTGCATTTGTGAATAGTTGGTAAATGTATGTGTTCTAATCGGGGGGTAACGAGCTATTCTGTCCATTTAAAAAAGTATTTCCCACTGAAACTACACACCATTTCAGCAAAAGCCAAGATGTCCCAGTTATGAGCTGGAGACCCTGAAAATAGTCTCAAAATAAAAACGGTGCGGACAGATTTAACAATCTATAATTAAATACAACAGAATGTCACAAGAACCATTTTGAGATAAATTTCACTCCCTAAAAAAATGCTTTTATTGTAATCCACTTCAGCTCAATTTATTTTAGTAGTTTAAACTTGTGCTACAGATCGCAAAAACTAATTTTACCATTCCACTTAGGGACGAGAGCTGCATTCCTTTCTGCTATCATGCCTTTGCGATAATGATAAATAACGTTGTGTTTAGGTATTAAGTCTAATACTTAGGCTCAACTAATAACTATTTTTGGTGTTAAAAAAGGTGCACAAATCCATTTATTATACGAACAACGGCTCAGACAATTTGTAATTTGAGAGAGAAAGAGACAGGTTCCCAGCTTTACAAAAGAAAATAAGCTTCTTTCTACAACGCACAGCTGTTTTCAGCCAAAGAAAGCTCTGATGAAGCCATTGCACATACCGGCCCAGCAGCAAAGAGCAGACAGAAACCATTAGCAACTCGACAGTGAACACAGTGGAGCATTTGGCAGCTAAAGAGCCCACGGCCGACCAACCAGCCAGACCTGCCGCACCAAACGCCACCGATCTGTCCCAGTGAGGAGAGCCGAGATGGAAGCTAAGCTGCAGCTAGGACCTGAGGTCACTCCACTACCCAGCCTACTGCGGGCCGTCTGACATAAAAACAAGATGGATGAAAGCAGCAGGAGGTCGGCGACTGTTGAGCCCACGTCTTCACCGAGACCTGGATCCATCGTTCATCCAGGATCAAGCTGCGCTTGACGGGCGGACAGCAGGACAGAGAGCAGCACTCCGGTGGGACCAGAGCAGGTGGACATGATGCTTGGAGCTCAAACACAGTCAAAGTTGAAGGACAATGTTTTCCTCATCTTCAATTGTTAATGTGAAGATGTCGGCCATATTATCTGCCCGGAGAAACTCAGAAGTCCCAATGAAGAAGTCAGTGCTTTGGCACGATGGTGTATTTACTTTAGAGGCCAGTGTAACGTTGTAGATTTAGATGTTGAGTCAGTTTTACAAAGCCACTGGCTGTGACGAGCTGCCCTCCAACATGGCTGCCAGGCAGCCGGCTCACAGCGGCTCCTTTGCACATAAACTCATGACAGTTAGCCGGAGGCCATTCAGTCAAGCTACTTAAAAGTCAGTCCCCGTTAGGGGGACTTGACTTCATGAATCAAACACTGAAAAATTGAAAAAGGTCAGAACAGCAGAAGCTAAAACAATAATTGTACCATCCCCTCTCTTCATGGCCATAATAGCAGGCAACGGTGTTGTACCCTTCAAAACACACAATCTATAAACCCCCTGTGGATGCAGCTGGTGCTCAGGTTTAAAATCGAGCGTTTCTGACATTCCAGAGCCACATTACTGCGATGTGTTGCATCTCTGGTTAGTGTCGTTGAGGTGGGGGGGGTTAGCGAAGCGGCAGACGGTGCTACTGGTAATTTAGACTCTGATTAGGGGCACACATTAAATACCATGCTGAGCCTTGAAACCAAATGTTAGGACACAGTCAAGGACCTATGCTCTCTCAGAGGCTCCGCTACCACCATTAGGAGCTACAACATTCCTTCGTTTAGTGTTCACAGACTGACCTTGAGTTGCAAAAACCAACAGATGCCAAATGCTTTTCAATTTACAATTCATCAGTTTGGAATCCAGCCAGTCTTCTGGATTTGATATGTTCGCTGCAGTCTTTTTCTCAGGTTAGAGCTACAACAGTCATCCAAGCCGGCTGAAGTGCTTCAGACGGGTTGTTTTCTATCCATTCCATTATTCGATAAGGAATTTGAGTCACGTCACTTCTGTCAATACAGCCCATTTAAACAGCTGCATCACATTAATGAGTGAGGCTGGAGTAGAATCATGCTCCTCGCGTCAATGGATTTATTGACGCAGTAAAGAGGCATATGAGAACAATTTAAGGAGAATTGTCATTTGCTTTTCCTGCGGATGTAAATACAGTAAACACTTTGTTTTCTCAACTCAAATATACAATCCTTCATTTGGATGAGAAACATGAAAGTTAGTAAAACAAAACTTGTAAAGCTTTTCTGTGACAGAAAGAGTACGCCCAATCTCTGCTAATGAGCAAAATGTGATTGGCACTTCATGCTGGATCCAAGTCAGAGCTGATTATTAAATATTAGACCCCAATGCCACAAACTAAGACACAGTCCAACAAGCAGCCCACCCACTCAGCAAACACTATGCTGCTGATATTAGACACGTCTACAAGACTAAGGATCAAATGCAAAATGATTTAATGGATTCATTTTATAATATGTGCACATGGCAATATCAGTGTGGTGAGGTGTTTGCTTACAGGCCCTGCACACCCTCACAGGTGTTTTGACTTTTGATAATTGGTTAATCGTTCGAGTCGTTTTCGAGCAAACATACCAAACACGAACAATTGAAGATTTTGGGGTATTGAAGAGTTGATCGGACAAAACTGTCATCTGAAGACGTCCCCCCTGTTTTGTTTTAGGACATTTTACAGACAAAATAATGAACTGATTCACGAATCAATACAACCATTAATTGCTGCCCTATTTTTTTTATACAAAATCATTTAAAATTAGGTTTTGATCTGAGAAGGAACGCAAACGCTGATCCCAGCGGTCAAGATCAAACCCTGCTGCATAATGAACACAGTCCCCAAGAGCTGAAACTATTAATGGATTGACAGAACATTATTGTTGGAATGCTGTTAAGCATTGGTGGACTATTACAAATATCACTACTACTACTACTTATTCTAATGCTACTAATACTTCTACTACTAATAATACTTCTACTTCAACTACAACTTCTACTACTATTACTACAAATATCATTACTTCTGAAATGTGTTTAAGCTACAGAAATTGTTCAAATATCAAAATGTTCAGCTCTTTCGGGAGAGGGGTGCTTTGACTTTTCATTTTTGTAATCTTTAAACTTTTTGAATGAAGCTTTTTACAATTTTCTTTTGAATGGGATCTCTATGGAGAAAATCTTCAAATCCTGTTATACTTCAACTTTCAAAGCCTTCTTCTTCCTCATACTTTCAGCTACAGACACCATAGTTAGACATTTCAACGAGAAGGTTTTTCAGCAGTGCAGTTTAAATGCTTTCGGGCTTCAACATTTTTCAGACAGTCTCCCATTTCTTAATTTTCTGCAATTTTTTCACAATTAATTTCAGCTTTCAGCATTCCAACGCATTTTCAGCAGGAAATGCATTTTCTAGTTTAAATATTTTCTTCAGCATAAACATTCATTCGTTCCAGATTCTCAAAAAGTGTGAATATGCAGCTTTTCTTTGTGTAACAATATTGCACATTGAATACCTTTTGGGTTTGGAATTATTTTTCTGAAGACGGAGCTCTAGGAAACTGTGATGGGCATTCGTTTTTATTTACCGGTTTCTGGAATTGTAATGAGAAAACGATGAACCAGTAACCTAATCAGCAGCTCAACTGATAATGTAAATAATCAATAGTTGCAGCTCTACAACACACCCTGAATGTAAATTGTGTGCAGCAGAATATAAACGTAACTCGAAGCAGAGACAACAGGGAGGGTTTTTTTTTTTTTTTTGGTGACTCGGGAGGAATGTGGCACGACTAACATGATTGCCTGTTACTGTTATTACTGCACATTTCCACCTCAACTCACCCAAAACATGAGGAAATGCTCCATCCTGACATGGTGTTCGTGTGCAGCCTTGTTGATTTGGTTCTCTTACCATAACAAATGAAACAAGACCTTGTAAAATAAGTTGAATTCTTCAGTACCAGTTCTATACCGGAGGTTATCTAAATGCGTCTGTGTTATTTTGTGTGATTACTGACTATGTCGTGTATTAATATGGAAAAAAAAGACTGCAGCTCCATAAACAGTTGCAGCCATGTTTAATAATGTTTTCCTCATTATGCTAAGAGCTGCGGGGTGTTCGCTGCTTCAGCAGCCAACGTAATGCCATTTTAACTTCCAAATGTTTAATCTTCTTTTCCTCTAAATTTGGAGAATGCTTGGGAGGACTGCAGGAACAGATCCGGTGGAGTTTCACCTGTTATTGGTCATGATTGCAGCACAACCTCGCTTCAAAGCCTGGGTTCTTCCATGGGGCGCAATGAGGAGCAGCAATAACCACCTTCCCCTTCCCTTTATCCCTCTGAATAGTCCGGTTGCTACATGCCAATTCATTTTACAGATTTGAGTGACGAAGCCGTTCATTTAAACTACTCTTGTTCTGATCCATTCTTCAGACTTAGTGGAACCTCAGGCCTTTCAGATGTGAGGATAAATGGGAACAGTAGGCAAAGGTACCGAATTAAGTGTTGCTAGGGGACATACAGGATTCATGTTTTTCATCTTTCCTTCCTTTCTGTCATTCTACTTAATCTAATGATGCAGAGTTGTATTATTACAGGCCAAGTTAAACTCCTCTTTAACATCTCACAACCTCACATCAGAGAATGTGACGTAACTAATGCTGATGATCATGCTGCAAATGTGAAATTATCTGAATTTGGCTTAATGTTGTGTGAAAGCGGCCGTCTCGATGCTAATGGATCAAGATAACTCAAGTGGACAACATTCAGATGCACACGTCGACTCAGAGATTTGGTGGGCAGCTGGTGAAAATAACACGAGGCAGGACGCAGGAATACTAATACCAGGCAGCTGATTGGCTCCTCTCCAGAGGGAGCAGAGGGGAAATGGGTGGGATGTGGCCTAGGTGCTGCCATCAGCCTTCCACTTCCCCCTGCTGTATGACTGGTCACATGACAGCTGTGTGGAAGAGCCACATGAGCAGATAAACAGGACTCGGTTTGAGGCACGTCAGGAGAGTAAAAACGCGGTTTGGGACATTTGGAAACATGGAAGCTAACCTCAATCTTTGACAATGATTTTCACTCTCAACATGCAATCACTGCTTGGTTTCCAGTTTGCTGAAACAATAATGCCTCCCATCTAGAGGACTCGCTATACTGCGGTGGGTATATGTGCTACACTGCTCACAGACTAAATCTGCCATTTTAATGGTCTGTTCATTAGTTACGATTCCTCCTGGGCCCGAGAAACATAAAACATGAAAGGAAACAGCAAGAAAGCATAAAATGAGAAAGTATAGACTATAGAGGGTATATGCATTGAATTATACTCAGCCGACAATTTCTGTATTACCATCACGGGCAGTAAAATTAATCAGAAACTGACTTCACAAGACCCACTAAAGAAGCAGCGAACTTACTGAATTAATGATTAAAATACACAGTCTGTGTATAACCAAAGACAATTATACATATAATAGCATATATAACAATTAACAGGTCTCAACATGCAGCCTTTTTTTTTTAGATTCGATTATGTGCATTCAAATTAAAGCTGGAGGTTAAAAGGCTCTTGTTTTCACTGCCCCTTGGAGCCTTACTTCATTGGAGCCTTTTCTTTTATAGGTTTCTGACTTTAGACTGTGCATCAACAGCGCACCAGGCATACAGGAGGTGGAAATATGCAGAATGCAAACCAAAGCAAGACACAAATGTGTTTTAAGAGACGTGTGAAGCCATGACCCAAGTTCATACGAAACACTGCTTTAGACTATTCTGTGTAGTGAATGTCTACTTTAGATCACGACTATCGTACCCACTCGTGTCGTTCAGTCGCATAACATGGAACAGGTTCTACGGATACAGAATATTTCCAGGTAAATCATATTAAATGCGGAACCTAATGACTTCTATTGTGTGGAATCTGCTACTGTACTTCTACGCTGTATAATCTAGTGAATGAAGATGGACCAATCTAAACCCAGCAATCAACCTCATGCTCAGCAGGATAAGTCACATCAGCTATGCAGCAGATAATTAATAACTTATCCATTTAAAAAAATGATAAAATATTCATGACTTGATGGAACACGATAAGCAGATGGCCATCAGAACACGGGAGCATCAGCAGGAAACCAACAGCGGCTCGGAATTTTAGATATGTAATTATGATATGCAGAATAAATAGTAATGCAAAGTGTCACACTGCTTTGAGTGCTCTGTAATATCACGCTGATATGAACTGTGTTATGAAAATGTGAACATGACTACCAATGCTGCATGTGACACTGATTTCCAGGAAGCAAATATTATATAGAAATATTTGTATGAATGTGCAAGACAATAGTCGTGTTTGTATCTAAAAGGCAATAAACAGCACAATAATAACCTCAAAACAATGGTCATGTCCTATATAAAGTCAATCAAGCGTGAGTGCCTTATTAATTTCCACTATGTAAACAAACGGCATGAGAGCATCATGATGCACCTGCAGAGCGACCACCGAGGAGCTTAGCCACGACAAAGTAGGCAAATTCATAATTAATATCAATGCAAACATGCACAAATAGCAAAAGCTGCAGCATCCAAACAGAAGCGAACAGCTGGAAGACGCCGATATATTGACAAAAAAATAATAGCCAGCAGCTTCATAACGGCACACAAACATCAGCCAGGATGTCAGCTGACAATAATTAACAAAAACAATCATTACTTAGCTTTGATGACGTGTGGCATTGATCTCTGGTGTCTCATTGGAGGAGAGGAGGCAGTGGTCCAAATGGTGCAGACAGCAGGACAGGACACACCAGGTTTAATTAAAGTGCACATGTGAGGAACTCCAGCAGTCAAACATCCATAATGAGAGGGAGGCAGTGCATCTCAAACAGGATTATTTCCTCCACAAGACATCCTCAGGTGACATGGCTGCTGCTAGCAGGTGGAGTAACGTAGCAGTAAAGTCAAACAGCAGCATGGCAGTACAAAGAAACAGTTTTACTGTAAATGGAGATATTTGTTCCACTTAACTTGCACACTTCCTTTGGCTGGGTTCGTCTGCAGAAATAAGATAAGTTAGCTAACTGAAGATACAGCACGATAAATGTGCAAGTGGCTAAATACAAAGACTTCTCTGACGGGAAACTTGAGTGGAGTGGCTGCTTGTAGTGGAGGGCAGAGGGCGGTGGTCAGAAGCTAACCGGCTGCAGGTGCAGCTAGTTAGGCTAACGATGAGCCCTGTGGTGGGCCATCATGCTGCAGTTAATACACAGAAACAGAGAGCCTTTACTCCACAAGTCAGAGGCAAATATTGTACTTTGCACTCCACTTCCGATGACTAACAAAAGATATGAGCAATGAATAAATTCTGATGATTATTATTGTTAGATAAAATAATATTTGATCAGCTGCAACAAGAGATGCTTGTGCACTAATGCTTTTGTAATTACATACATTACATAAATACATACATTATTCTGAAATGGTCCATTATGCATATTGAGAAATTCTCCTTTTGGCACTTTGAATGTATTTTGATGGTAACGTAGTTAAACCTTTGAATGCAATTATTTTAAGCAGAGTATTTCTATAAAGTGGCATTGCTGCTTTTACTTAAAATATCTTTTTTTTTTGTTTTGTTCATTGGGGCACACAAATCAGAGGTAGTGACATGCGAATAGACAGGAACGGGAAGATAGACGAAACCATACAGACCAAACAAAATAGATTGTTATTATGAATATACAAACAAGTTGTTTCTAAGAGTGTTAGAGCAGGGCACACATGTGTATTTGTATGAGTTTGTGTATATTTCTAACTGATAAAGAAGAGAGAGAAGAGAGGGAGAACTGAGCACATAATAATAATCTTGAATAAACATTACCGTAGTAATAATTATAACGATAAGTATCCGAATCCACTGGAGTCGGTCCAGTATCTCACACAATCCCTTGTTTTTGCACTTTTTGCATGTTTCTGTTGGTATTAAACAAACATGATTTACATGTTGTTATTAAGAGAACCTTAGAGGTGCTGGCAGGCAGATTTTAATACCTGATAGTGCCAGCTAGCTGTTTCCCCCTGTGTGCAGACTAACCAGCTGCTGCCTGTAGCCTAATATTCACTCTCACCTTACTCTCTGCAAGAAAATAAATTAGTGATTGTTCCAAAACATTTTTTAGATTTATCTCCTTGTTTATATGTCGAGGCTTCACGGGGCCTTTTGGAACACCAACACGGTGAAGAGTTTTGCTGTTATTACACAACAAGAGCGCTCGGTCCTGCACCTTGTGATGCTGAAGCAGAGGATGGAGATGGTCTGTAGCTCTCAGCCCACCACAGAGGGGGTGGGAGATGTTGCTGAAGATGGAGTTGACTTTAGTCCTCAGCCTCCCCTCTGCTGCTGCCTCCAGGCTGTCCAGAGCTTTTTTACACCAGTTTGTTTATCCTGGCCCGCCTCCCCCGCTGCGGTGCTGCCTCCCAAGCCCACAGCACGGTGTACACATCGGAGGCATGCTCACACACAGGGGCCTGCTGCAAGGAGAGGATTTAAGAATGCCAGTCAAGCGATAGAAAGAGATGTGCAGTGATGTTCTTAATTATCCGTCCACATGTCCAGAAGCTTCCGTCGGAATGAAACAGGATTTTGTCGGAAATGTGTCTCAACAGCAATACATGACCAAAATATGATTATGGTAGAATTATGCACATAGTGCTGCACAGGTTGTATTGACTGTTTAAACTGCCAGGGGCCAGTGTAAGATATTCAGTAAACTATACATGCTGGTCTACAGGTATTTTCCTCCAAAAATAAATATGTATATTTCAACTCGCTGCGCATAACAAAGCAGCTGCAGCCCGTCTGACCTTTTAAGCAGACTTTTACGGCATCTATTGTGCGACGTGTCGACACTTTTTTTGAAATTAATCTGCATTATATATGTTTTATAAGTGTAAATAATTCAGATGTGCTCTGTCGCTGCACACTGTTAATGATGAATTATTGACCATCTGTACCAGAAGCTTTTTGAAGTATAAAATTGGTGCATAATGAGAATGTGGTTTGGAGGCAGTTTAGGCTCCACATCACTCTCGCATGTTGAATATTGATTATGCAAAGCCTTTTAAATGACATCACAGCTCAAATCAGCTCGGCAGGACTCCTCAGGTTTAAGCTGGACTTGACTCAAAGATGATCTGCTGTGTTTACTGTGCAGTGCATGTTTTTATAGCATACGGAGTCATATGAATGAACCGGTGGTATCACAGGTAACGACAACAGCATCACCAAAGTATCAGGTGGGGACATCCTTTAAAAGTGGGTCATACGTGTTTCAATTATCAACCTAAATATTTTTTATGTGATGTCATTCATAATTTTACTCATTAGCTGGTACCGGTACATCCATTTGTCCCCAGCCCACTGCTTTTCCACCTCACAGGACAGATAATAAGCCTGTAATTAAACCTGGCTGCAATGGGGTTTTTTTTGGTGTCCACAGAGAGAAACAGAAATAGTAGCAGAACAAATGGCCGCTTTATGTCGCGCAGAAAAAAGCCTCGGATTAATACTGCCGGTTGTATTAAGAAGCAGTGACAGCAAGGCCTCAGTAATATCCCTCTATGTGGACCAAACTCGCTTTCTAAGCACTGGCTGACATGAAAGAGCGCTCTGATGTTCTCACCTGTGAGTTTGCCTTTTGTTCGTCCGGATCTATGTGTTCGGGTGCATCCAGTAATGCATTTTAGACCTGGGCTCTGGGTGAATCAGATCGTGAAAAGAAAAAAAAACGATTGTACTGTACCTCCATCTATCTATGTGTTTGATTTTCTCAAATATATTTATTTATAAAGTATATTTGTTACCCTTTGCTATGAAGCGTCGAGCGAAAAACCTGTTTTTTATCTGATTTTGATTATTGTCATAAACACCTGCAGTATTATTTATTCGAACACTTCACTCAGAATGTAATAACAATTGAACAATAATGCTGAAATACTCCAAAACCCAAAGATATTCCATTTAGAATGGCATAAAACAGAGAAAAGCAGTAAATCCTCACATTTGAGTTTGACAAACAACTTAAATACCTAATTGATTATTGCGTACGGTATATCTCATTAGCTCTATCGTGAGCCGCTTGCCAGAAGGCCGACACAGTGTTGAGGTGAGCTGACCCGTCTGTGGCCCTTCAAACCCGGTTCGGCCTAACAGCCAATTAGCGGTTCAGAAGGGAGGTGACTGTCAGCTCATTGTTTTGATGACTGTCACAGCAGCTGGATTATACGGGACCTCGGCCTGGGGGAGAAACACTGGATTCCATATGTTGTGGCATCTATCAGGGCTTCTGCCACCAATCAGGCACAGACAGCAAGAGACTGATATTGACTCGAATGACTTGATTTTTTAGGATTAGGTGTCGAGCTCTGCGCTGACTTCAGTGCTGTTGACCAAAAGGTAACTGTGACTGTAACATATTGTAAGGGAGGGAGAAACACTTATAATTTTAACAGCCAATTTTTTTTGGAAGGTGTAATGGACTATAACAAGATTAAGTGAACCGGCTGTTTGTTTCAATCGAACATTCTGTTTCTATAGCTGGCACAGTTCCAAGGCAGTTAAACCGACGTCGTAACAATCCACCGTTTTTGTTCGACGTGTGACAAAAGCAAATATTTGCGAGCATCTTTTATCTACTGCCCAAATGTCCCAGTTGGACCATTATCTGTGTACCCCTTTAATTACAGCTGTTTTCCGATGGTTGCTTTGTGATTTAGCAGTCGTATATCATCGTATCAGTTTGCTGCCACCAAGCTATTCAGCGCTGTCCGAGGCTAATGCGACACTAATTCTTAGTAACTGTTAATCAGTGGCGGGTAAGCTGTTGATGTATTTGTTGTTCTTTTCAATTTACTCTCGTGGACTCTTCTGTACTGTGTTCCCCAAATGCAGCATTTTAGGATTTTTGCCGAGTGTCAGATTGAAGATCAATGCCACTCTTGTGTTTGTAAGGTAAATATGAGGCTACAGCGCAGCAGCCGGTTAGCTTAGCTTAGCTTAGCATGAAGACAATAGCAACGGGGAAACAGCTAGCCTGGCTCGTCCAAAAGTAGCAAAATCGGCCTAGCACCTAAAGCTCACTAATCTGATTTAATATTTGTAGAAAATACATAAATTCACTGCATAGCTGTGCATCTATTGTACCTAAAGGCAGAAGAACTGCTCCCAGTAGGCCCATTGCCTTCGACATGAGTAATAGTAGCAGCACTATACAGGAATGTATTGCTGAGCTCATATTGGAAAATAAAAGGATGTTAATTCAAATCTGCAACTACAAACAGGGACCAAGCAATCACTGATACCACCAAGTAGCTTAATACTGTTCCATCACCTGAATCAGGCAGTTCAGGGCTCATTAAGTTAAAGGACATATGAATATTTATGATGATTTATGACTGATTGCCCGTTCCACTACCTTCCTTGACAATGGCTGTTCAGCCAATGACAGGAGCCAAATATTAATCCGATTCAAAACACTTGAACTCTGAATACCATAATACCTTCGCAATCTGACATTCACACCAAGGTGGAACTCTTAGTGAACGGCTATTTCGTTACAAAAACAAAAGTGGACAACAGTAGTTTCATGCACTCAGAAAACTTCATATCAGACATAAATCCAACACAAATCATGCTTTCCATATCCCTCCTTTGAAATGGCTGGCTGGTGTAAATGTCACTGTGGATTATCTCTGAAGTTATTAATAAATTAAACAGCTTTGCTTACACTGCAGTCACATTTCTCGGAGGAGATTAATGGAACTTTAATGACACCCATGGAGAAATCGGATATTACGACAGTAACAGTTTCTACAATGATCCATGGGTACCATTGTGATATTCATATATTTGAATGCTTTATAAGTCTCATTAAACTATGTTTTGTATTTTTAAACAACACCCCTCGGTAGGTTGAGACCTTTAAATCACAATCTAACACACTCAGCCATTGCAGGTCATTGGAAAGGGAGTGCCAGCCTCTTCCCCTCCGCATGCCAACGAGCTTATTGTAAGTCAGGTTTGTAAGTGAATCCATGGCTGTTCCCTTAAAAGAACCATTTGAATTCAGAGCATCTAAAAGCATGGCTCTCAGCTATATTTACAGCTTGGATAGCGCTCAAATAAGATCCTTCAGGGCTGATGAAAAGGAGCAGAACACAGCATGTGAAACACACAAGGGAATGAGTCACTTATTACATGCTTCCTACACATTTTCAATCGCAAAAAAATGAATGTATGTTTCCAGTGTTTGATTTTTGGACTGAATGTGAAGCTTTTGTTGGTGACTGTACGGATACATTGAACATGTGACGTGGCTGATTTCTGCTTCTCCTTTTAGAACTGTTTATTAATGATAATAATAAATATTATATTATTATTATTATCAATTTTTTCACAATCAGTCATTAGAGCAATAGTTCACATGTTGCCAAACACACTTATTTGCTTTTTGCAAAAGGTTAGATGACGATTGATGCAATACCGCCAGGAAACAGCAGGTTAGCTTAGCTTAGCACAAAAACTGGAAACAGCTAGCCTGTTTTTAGGACTAAGCAGTCCTAAAAATAGTGCGGTACAAAACCCAGTTGAAGCACAACTGTCGTTTTTACAATTTGTTTTTTGTATGGATAATGCAATACAAGGTGTTGGTGCGTGAGCTTTAGAGGAGCTACGATGATATTGTGGTACCTTCGGACAGATCTAGTTAGCTGTTTTCTGCCGTTTCCAATCGTAGTGCTATGCTAAGCTAACAGATTGCTAGCTGTGCTAAAAACGAAGTGTAAAAACATCACGTTGTGGTTTTAAACTGTGTACAGGACTATTTCTTGATTGACAGACTAGCTGTTTCATCATTCCTTCATGCTAACCTAAGCTAACCGTCTCCTGGTGGTAGCTTCATGTTTACTGTTCAGATATAGGAGTGATATTCACTTTCCTGCTAGAAATTAGCTGAGAAGATGAATAAATACCATTAAACAAATGTCAAACTGTTACTTAAACAATATTTCTAATTCTTCCCCTAATATCTTGGCCTGTGAACACAGAACTCTTGTCTCTGATTTTTCCAGGCGCTGGAGTGGATGTTTTCCCGCTCTGAGATCTCGTCTGCGTGCCCAATGCATGACAAGAGAGTCACCACCACATGAGACGGCAGGTGTGCAAGTCACTTCTCGGAGGCAACATGGAGCAGGAAGGCACAGATGTACTCATGGCGCTATAGTGCGGCATTGCGAGAGACACTGGGAGCAGTGGGAGGGCCTCTGCTGAAGGATGTGCAGATATACAACACATCCAAAGAGAGACGGAGACGTTTGCAGAAAGACAGAGTCCTGTGCGGCTGGTTTTGTGTTCCCTGTTCATAGGGAGGCTCCCCACTTCTTATCTCTGCACGTGCGCAGGTGCTCTGTCAGAGGCAGACCCTCGCTATCTGCTAATCTACCGGCTGGGAGTCGAGGAGCCGGAGCAGCAGCAGAGTGGAGGAAACAGCAGCACTCACAGCAGAACTGAAGAAAAACGATTCCTCTGTCACGAATAATAACAGATCCCAAATACTTTGGAGACGCTTATCTTTAAAAATAAATAAAGAATCTGTTGCTGGTTTGTAGTATAAATTTTGTTTTTAAAGTGTCATAAGATATCAAAATGTATTGCTGCAGCTCAAAATGTGAGGTTTGTATACAGTGCCAATTGCTTCTTGAACATGTGTTATTGGAAGGTGGGAGCGTGAAAAGCTAAAAAGGACAGAATCTCTATGAAGAAATGAGCTTTTATCCAATTGGGGAAAATGTGTCATGGTGTCACCTCACACCGAGAGCAGACATATTTCAAAGATAGCTGTGTAATAGACATCGTTTCCAATATAAAATACCTGAGACAATCATAAAATGTAATAATCCCGGGTAGGCACCTGCGGTAAATAAAGAACTCCATGCTGACATTACATTACAGGCTCTCTAAAAGAGTGCGCGGTAGTAAAACAGCATCAATCCCTTAATGAACCATGGTGACTGTGGAGCATTTTTCACAACCAAAACAACTAAATCTGCTCCCCAAGCCCCAACCCACGCTGGATTTTACAGCACGTTGTGCAGGAAAAGCACCTGGACCGAGGAGCGTGCAGCTTTTATTAAACTTTCTTTTTCTCAATTCTTTGCCTCGGACAGCTTTTAACTGACTCGTCTGCTCGGGCCCGTGCAGCCCCGTGGAGTCCACACACAGGCCGGAGAGCGCTGTGACATCTCCACTCCTCTCAGCTCTAGTGCTGCTGCCTTCATCCAATTTACCATGAAAGGAATCCAGACAGTCCCATAATATGACCCACGGCTGCCCCGATTGAACACGGTTGACAGCTTCACACGCACAACCAGCCGGCTATCTGCAGAGGACCATTGGCTGCCTGCTACCCCTTGATAAGACACCATTGCCCGGGGAAAAGGGTGGACAAGTCCATCTGGCGGCATTTCATAGGGAAGAGTGCCCCCTGGTGCCTCCGAGGGCGCAGCACAGTTTCAGAGCCAAGTGAGTCGTAAACGCGTCGCCTGTAACTGTAATCAGGGGGTGTTTTTACTGTCGGACACAGATTACAGCAGCGTTTCCTCTCATTTCATGCAGCCGCTGTGCTTTGGCTTTTTTTTTTATGTTGTTTCTGTTCCACATCCTTCCCCGCGTCAGTCACAGTTATCTTTGTAATGCAGGCGACGGCAGTGAGAATTTTCCCTTTTTTTTTTCTTCAGATGCTTTATCTCAATGAAAACATGATTTGTCAGCGTTAGGGCTGTGCCTTCATTTGTTTTAAGGGGAGATTTAAATATATGAAACTGTTTTAGTGTCGCTTTTTTTTCTTGCAGCGTTGACAATATATAATAAACCCATTGCAATAACGTCCCATGTTTCTGACTGCATGTAAGAAACCTAAAATAAATGGGTAGTTTGCGGTTGTATGAAAATATATTTTACAAAAAAAAATGTGCAGAGATAACCGTTCACAGAACATTTGGTCTCCTGTCCCTCTCGGAAGAGACAAAAGACACACTTAAGCAACATGTGTTTTCTTCTACAGGGTCTGTAACACAAACAGTAAGAGCTTTGGTAAAAACAGCAAACCAAATGGACACGCTTTATAGTCCCATGAGGTAAACGCTGCTGCAGAGGTTTCTCCTCTTCCCCTTGAAATGAACAACGTGCTAGGGGGCAACAGCAGCAGCCCTTTGGCTGTTTGTCATTTGTGGCATGGGCGCGTTTCCAAAGATACTGCATTTTGGCACACATTTCCAGCACCTTAAATCCCGAAAATATTCTTATCTCCCAAATCCTCCCTCTTCTCTCTCTCTCCGTGTGAGAGACTGAGACTAGATACAGAAATAGAGCAAGAGACAGTGAAACAGATTGTTACCTTATATTTACCAGGCTGAAAGTTTGTTTGTGTGTGTGGGCAGCTCCCGATTTCTCATGGTCAGTGTGTATCTTATTTTTTTTTTTTTGGGAAAGTGTGACAAATTGGGGCCCTCGGCTCTGTGATAAGAGGCGACCCGGACCGTCTGCCTTGCATTATTCACGAGGAGTGAGAGCGCCGACACGGTGTCTGCTACCACAACAAAGCTCCAGAATGTCAAACTGTACGAGCGAACACATTTACCATCTTCTCCCACACTGATGAACGGGGACCGAAGGCATTATGGCGACAACTAATGCCAACATTAACAGATTGGATTAAGATGTTGTTCCTCTTTTAGAGAGAGTGGCTTTACAACGAGTTCACTCGCCTTTTATTTCTTTTTTTTTGAATGACATGATCATTTTTGAGTATGGGAAGAGCAATTACAGATCAATAAACACAATGTATTTTAATTATAATTTAAGTATTTTCAAAACTATGAAATATACTGTAAAAGTCATTGAAGTAGTTCAACGGCTGGTTATTATTTGCAGTGAGACAGCGCCCCCTTGTGGTCTGAAAGTACACTTTTGTTTTTAGCAAAGCACAATAAAGGCACTTCATTTTATTATCTCAATCTGCCTTGTTTTGTTGCCAGGGGTGACTCTTGTCATTTTGAAATATTTTTCTTATCCAATGGTATAAGTTGACATTTTTCTTCATTATGTTTTATTCATAGCATATTAATCTTCCTTTATGTCATTAGAAATATGAAGTTAATCTTAGCAACTACAGTAAAAAAAAAATAAGAAAAATGGGCACAAATGAAAAGTCTTTCTTGCAGGATAAATAACAATATGTATCCCCCAAACACCAATGCCAACCAAGGTAATCAATTGTGTTATTATGGGTATGTGGTGCACAGTGAGTTGGATATATTGAATTGTATTATTAAATGAAACCGCTAATGTGAGAAACAAAATAAATCAGGAACAAAATGAGTGTTGGGACTTGCGCTAGCTTCAAAGTTCGAGAAGGAAACACAAAACAAGTAAATAAAAGCAAGGAGAGACTTTAATATCTCTTTTTTATTAATTCTGACACACTGTGGTCAGATAGAAAAGTATGAGAGTTACACTTTTCAAGTTGCTTCCATGACTTGTGCAAACACTAGACGGTATCTGGGGAAAAATCCTGAAGGGGGAAAAAAAAAGAAACTAACAATTGGAAAAGAAAGACATCGAAATGCAGAAGAAATGAATAAGTGCATTTAAACCTATGTGTTGATTCTTTATGCAGTATTTATTGATTCCCAGCTTCATATAAACTGGATGTTGAGGCATAAACATAGTACATTTGAACAAAAATATAACCAATATTTACAATTATTGTATTAAAAATACAAAAACAACTGATACATACTCCACCAATTGTCTTTTTGAAAGACATACAGGTCGCAGTAGTACAAGAAAGAATGAAGAAAAGAAGGTCATCACCAGCTAAATGTACATTTCTCACTGACATCACACATCAAACGGGGTAGCAGTTCTACCTACTACACTTATCTTTACGCTTGTACATTTTTGTGCAACTTTTTGTTTTTCGAAATAGGACACGGCCCGCTAATATGCACATTATCTTCAGAGTTGAATGAAAGTGAATGATGCACCACTGTATTACAAACAAATCATCAACAATCTATCTGCAGCCATTACAAAACAAAAAAAAAAAAAAAAAAAAAAAATCACAACAACAAAAAAGAAACTCAGGAATTCATTAGTGTATAGTCACAGACCACAGTGGAAAACTCTGCACTCATCTTTTTCTCAGTCTGTAGTTTCCAAGACTGATCAATGTGATCAGTGCGACTCAGTGATAGAAGAAAACAAAAAAGGTACTTTTCACAATTGGATTTCTAATCGTTCTGATTGGCAGCCTCGGGGGGAAAAAAAAAAAAAAAAAAAAAAAAAAAAAAAAAAAAGGTTTTCTTCATACGTCAACTTCCCCACCGGAGTCAAACAAAAACAAAAATATATATTTCAGTCTTCCATTGATGGCAAGATATAGTGGAAAACCGGACGCAGGCGTTCGCGATATACATACAGCATCCACTGAGCTGATGTCTGTAACAGGTGAGAAGAGTCTCTGAGGATGAATCTGTGAGCACAAAACACCCGAAGGGGAGGACGAGGTGCGGCGTCGCTCTGTGCTGTGCAGACCAAAGATCTGCGCCGTGGTGGTCACAGCGAGACAGACGATGCCACGCGAAAAAAACAGGGAGAAAAAGCTCAGCTTCATCTTGTACGGAGTCTTAAAAGATTTTAAAAAGCGTCCCGGGGGGGGGGGGGTATCTTGAATAAGGCATTTCACTCCACTATTGCTTGATTCAAGACTTGTGCTCTTGAAACAAGGTGATTCGCGATGGGAACAGCCATGCAAAGAAATGTATGCAATCATGGCATCGTAAGGCGCTTTGGACATTCAAAAAAAAACATGAAATAAAAGAAGCCAAATCTGAATGTGTGTTTATCTTGAAGGGGAATACGTGTGTTATAAGACTCTGTACAAGATCTTTTGTAAAGGTAGTTAAGAGGTACACTCACGATTTACACGTTGGCAGCTTTTGAAGGAAGCTGATGTTTGTCTGTGATCCCTTCGCACCGAAATAAAAAGGGACGAGGCAACTCCTCTCGTGTCAGCGAACGCTCGCTCACTGCTCACAGCTTGTACTTTACCCGACATTAGCTTGAAATTTGGGCAAAAAAAAAGCCTCGAGGGTTCGATTTTTCTCAACTGCAGCGGGCAGCTTAGCTTTAGTTAGCTCGTGTGCCTCTGATGCACTGCAGAGACCAACACGACGGGAGTCCAGCAGCTGTCAGCGGGCGGTCAACCACCTCTGTGCTTTTTGATATCGCCTACAGGCCAGTAACAAAATACGAGTCTCCCGTCGTAACAGCAAGCAACAGAATGAAGAAAAGACTTCGGTATAACCAGGCGAGCTCCGAGGTGGGATGACAGTAAGACATGGTTCACTCATACCCTGGTATCCAGGCCAAATGTCTGGTAACATCTAGGATTGTGCTGAAAGTGCTATTTTTCAGAAATGAATTGTGTTTTTGAGTGTATGTACTGGTACATAAAATGTACTTTTTGTGTGTGTGTGTGTGTGTAGGTATGTCAGTACACTGTGCATGTTGGTTCTCCCTACCGGGCTCTCCTCCTCGCTTTGATTTGAACCAACACTTGAAAAGCTCTCACATGTGAAACATGAGATAATACTGGATTCAGAGTTCGAAACGCTCGGCGACAGACGGGTTGTTTCAGTCCAGGCAGAGAAATGGGCTGACTTGGTTTCTCTCTCTCGGCCCACAGAGTGCAATCAGTCAGAGAACAACACACGAAAAAAAAATAAAAAATTAAAATAAATGAAATCTAGTGGGAAGTTGAAACTGTAAGAGTCAAGTCGACCGTTATTTCTCTCCGTCTTCAAACGATAGTCTGTTTTGATTTGTTCCGTTTAGTTTTTTTCAGGAAGTAGAAAATGAGAAAGTGCAGATGGAGCTCAACACGTCGTGATGCTGTTGTGGGTTTGGGGTTTTTTAAATGAGTGGGTGGGGGCCGCTCCCGTCTCTAACAGCAACATCTATGTGGTTCTGTGTGTATGTGGCCAGGTCGACCCCCCCCCCCCATCCCCCCGGCACCGGTTAGGTTTCTGTAGTCTTTTTATCCCCAAAGTGCCAGGCATTTTGTCACCGTCTTTTACCTTCTCTCCATCTCTTCTTCACAGTATGTTTTTTGCATGCAGGGTCATTCAACCCCCTATGATGCTTTAAGGCAGGGGAGGGAGACGAGCGGAGGAATCCACCAATCAGGAAGGAGAGCCAAGTGGAGGAGGCAGGCACGTACGTAACTGATGATGAGTCCATTGGTCGGTCTGTCGGTCAGTATCTTTAATCCTGCACACCCCAAAACCAGGGGGACTTCAAGTTACTGGAAAGGACGTCCACCGTTGTCCCTCAGACCGCTGACACCTGCTCATCCTCTGTGGAAAGACAAGACAGTGAGAGGTTACATTGAAGGTGGACGTGCAGAGTTCTCGAGACTAAATTCAGAACGGAGCGAAAAGTGTTCAGTGGAAGTTTAAAACTAAAAAGAGCAAAGCGTCAGTGTTTAGTGAGAAGGACAACCCGCCTGCCAAGTCAAGAACCATGACTCGTGGATACTTTACTGACAAATGTTTTCCTAGAGCGTGCCATCATTTTTTTAGGTCGATTCATGTCATTATGATAAAAAAATGAAATAATTTGCAGAGACTTGAACTTGACAGTAACAACGGACATTCTGTCATTTTCTTTCTTGGTATGTTATGGACACATTGTAACACAGGCTGTTTTGAACGTCCCCTTGTTTCATATAAAGATGCACCATCATCATATACATTTCCCTGGATGTCCACTGGATGCGGAGGAGTTGCATTTCAGGTGTGCAACCCCGTTGTCACAGTTCTGATGTCCATTATAAAAGGGCCAGTGTGTAGGGTGTGGTGCCATCTAGTGGTGAGGTCGTAGATTGCAACAAACTGAAACTTATAAATGTGATAAAAAGCGAAAATTGTCCATGTCAATAGAGCCCCCTAAATGCTACACACTGGCCCTTTAAGCACACTGGATGTATTCCATAGCGGCCAAATTTGCAATATAGTTTGGAGTTAAATGGTAGTTTTGTGGCTGTTTATTTTCTCAGTTTAATTACGGTGGACTACGGCATGTTTAAAAAGTGCTGCTACAAACACACAGAGTCATCCAGAGTCACTGTAGGCGAGTCGGGTGCGTGCTGGTGCAGGAGGATGGAGGTGCATGTTTTCAGGCATTGAGTTTGATTGCATGGGTGAGAGAGGATCTAACGGCACTGTGCCTGCTGGCGGATGCTACTCGGCACAGTGGGTGAGAGGGTGAGAGAGAAGAGCAGAATGTGTGGTGGCAGAGAAGTGGTGAGTTTCTGGTCCAACCAGGATGACTCATGCATGGTGACATATTGTGGGTTAAAGGTGAGGGTCCCGCTCCAAATGAACAATTCCCAGATCATAAATACAAAACGTCTGGATTTCTCTTTTGGATTAGGAACATTGAATTGTAATTTGAAGCGGGACCGAAGGAATGATCAGCCTCAGTCCAAAGTGTGTGTCCCTGTTCACATGCAGGTTCATTGGAGTGGAGGAGGGGGGGTGGGGGTGGGGGGGGGGGGGGCAACCTGATAAATTAGTTTTTACCTGCCTTGGGGAGAGGGGCCCTGCCTGTTAACCACACTCTCATGGTCTGGGAGTCTCAGGTGTATGCTGTGCCACTGGCTTTGGCTTCCTCAGAGCGATTAGTTTGGAAGACAAGGACTCACCCTCCTCTTCCTCCTCGGCCTCTTGCTCCTCGGCCGGCGAGCGCGTGCGGTGGAGGCCGCCCGCCCGCTGTTTGGCCGCCTGCTGGGCCTGGTGGGAGTCGGGCGACTGGGTGACCATGCGCGAGCGCTGCAGAGCCGTGGTGTAGTCTGGCGGCCGGCGGCCTGTGTGGCCGGCCACGGTCGCGGGAACAGGCGGGGCCGGGTGCTGCCCTTCAGCGAGGTCGGAGATGGTCAGGGCAGTGTAGCCGGGGGGAGTCGGGGGAGGCTCGCGGTAGCGGCTTTCTTTCCGCGCTGAAGGGACACAAAAGAAGTGAACGTTCAGAATACGGGAATACTGCGATTTCATTGTCCGCATTATAAAACCCGAGCCATTTATCTTAGCATAAAGACTGGAAACCGGTGGAAACAGCGAGCCTGGCTCTGTCCAAAGCTAACAAAACTGCCTACCAACAGGCTCCAAAGCCTACTAATGAACAAGTTATATCTTGTTTGTTTGATCTATTCAAAAACTAAAGTGCAACTATGAAATGTTGGGGATTTATGGGAGATTATACGCCTTCATGTTGTTTTTACACTGCGGTTTTTATAGTTTTTGCTGCCAGATTTCAGTTTCTTTCTCTTGTGATAACATTTTCCCGTAACAACTATAAATTCACTATATAAACTTCATCAATCATCAGATAAAGCAGCAGGACTTCGAGGTGCAGTCACTCACAAAGGATGCCTTTTCCCCCAGTGGTGATGGGAGATGGGGAGGGTCGGCCGAGGTGCTTGGCCTCCTCTGACCCGGTGGATGTGATGCTACTCGTTTCTGGGTCGGCGTTGACGTCCTTCCCTCCTCTCCTCTTGATGGTGCCGGTGTCTCCCTCGGAGTCCTCTCCCCAGTACGCAGCCGAGGATGAGGAGGAGCTGGCCGACGCCCAGCTGCCCCTGGCCTGGGCTGCCCACAGAGCAGCGTGTCCGCCCAATAAGGCCTCCTGTCCGCTGGGCGGGAGCCCCCCGACGCCGCCTCCCCCTCCGCCTCCACCGAAAGCCAGAGTCTCCCAGCTGCGCCCCTGCTGCATGGTCTGGATGTTGTCGTGGGAACCAGAGGAGCAGGAAGTCCAGGAGCCGCGGCCGCTGTCCGCAGCATCGAGGGAAACACGATCGCCCTGATCCTGAGTCAGCTCCTCTGAACTGGGCGAGGAGAGCACCGTAGGGCAGCCGGTGTAGATGCCCCGACAGTCCTGCATCGATGAATACGACCTATGATCCGACACAAACAAAGGTTTGCTCAAGTTTCAAGGTCACATAAATAACGGAGCTTCACCCCAAATGAAACTACTCCGTTTCCTACCCGAGGCTGTACTGGTCGGGGTCGGTGTTGGCTCTTCGCTCCAGCCGCTGTCCCCCGATGTGCGATTCCCCGACTCCCCCAGAGTGACGGAGCCTCCTCTCGTCCTGGGCCATGTCGAAAGAGGAGTTACTGACGAGGCTGGAGCGTGAGGAGATCTCACTGTGACCGGAGTCCGAGTACGCGTCTCCCATCCTGTTGTAACCTGGAGGAGACGGGAAGAAATGTTAAACTACAGAGGAAAGGAAGTGTTCAAACCTCAGTCCCATTGCTTTGCTTTTGTTGCAAACCTGAATTCAAATCCTTCAAGTCTTGGGGCATAAAAGCTTGACCCGACAAAGACAAGGATGAGAAAGCTCCTAACACGGCCCCCTACATGCTGCCTGGCTCCACACATCAAAATAACTTACGGTCGGTCAACGTCTTTTGACTCTCTTCATAAACCCTCTGTAATTCCCACATCTTATCTCAGTCAGTGTCTATGAACGAGGCATCGCACACAGACTGCAGGGATAATTGTAGAGTGCCCTTTGCGAGTAAGCCGACCAGCTCTTTAGGGATCAGTGCGTCGGATTCCGACTGAAACAGCAGTCTGCTTCAGCACGGCGCTGACGAGTGTGGAAACGCTTAGATAATGAGAGCGAAGGGAGTTAGAATATAGAGAAACCACTGGTGACGATTGCTGACACATGTCAGCACATACTTTCTAGTTATAGGCGAATGTCATCGTGGCATTTGCTGAAGCTCAGCTATAGAGTTGAATAGCAGCAACATAAATCACCTCAATCTTCTCCATAATTATGAGTCTGAAAATAATGTTTTTTTAGAAAGCTTTGACTATAAAGATGTGGGAAAAAAAAGATGCCGCAGGGAAGGGAACATAATAATTAAACACATTAACTCAAATTAAGACATATGCTAATACAGTGGGTCTTATTTTGGAGGAGAACGACTCGTACCCAACACGCTCGTCTGAAACATAATGCAATGCATGCTGGCAGCCACCAGGTGGCATTTGTGCCACACTGTGACAGAAGGAAGGAGCCTGAAGATGGTGTGGGAGGGAGGGAGGGAGGGAGGGAGCGAGGGAGGATTATTGGCTTACCCTTCTTGGGTGAGCTCTGTGGGGAGGTGGGAGGGGAGGAGAGCTGGGAGGAGGCGTTGGACACGGTGTCCTCTGGCTGCCGGCGGTGCCTTTCGTTCCCCTCCTCTGACAGAGACAGGATCTTCTTCAGAGAATGAGGGGAACTGGTGCCTGTGAACATTTACAAGACGATGTGCAGAATTAGCATGAGGAACAGTGCCATTCCCCCCCCCAGAAGGGGGCTGGGATGCTAAAATGCTTTTTTCTTTTTGTGATTTTTGCATTTGTTTGTCGGCAGACAGCCTCTAGGTGGCAGCACTGTCATAAAGAAGCTGGCTCTCCTATTGTCTGCAAATAACAGGATGAGGAAGAGAAACCAGTAATGGTGGCACGTAGAAGGACAAGTGAAGGGGGGCCTATTTCCACTCAATCCCTAACAACACTGTTATACATATTATGTACATCTTATTATAGGGACAATTGTAGCCACTATTATTAAAAATAAGAAGATTTTAGCTTCGATATGACGTGACGTCCCTCACAATAAAAAGTAGAGCAGAAACTCTTGTGGACTGTACAGTTCAGCTGCTGATAAGAAATTGCTGGAGATGCTTTACTAGAAACAGTTATACAAATACCTTTCTGGAATATACCATTACAAATACATAAAACTGATAAATGTACAACATGTACCTAAAAATAAGGGTTGTAGGTATACAATTGAATAAAATCTCATTATTCCATCATCTTAATCGTACCAAAAGGTGGCAGATCCTTGACTGGCACTTTCTTTCGGGATGGGTAAAGGGCCACAGCGGGGACCTGGAGGGCCTGGTTTCCTTTGGCCAACTGGCCCCTCTGTTGGCTGGCCGCTCTGGACACGACTGGGGAGGTGTCTGGTCGTTTCCCACCGGAATTCTTGGGCACTGAGTCGGGTGAGAGAGACAGATTTTAGTACGAGCATTCTTATTCACTGCCAAGGAGTCTTTCAGCGAGACTGAGTGGCTTGTGACTCCATTGGCCCCACGCAGTCTGTGTCTGCTGGGATTCTTGAAAACGTGTATGGTGACTAATTTCTAAACGAATGCCTCCATCTTTTATTTCTTCGTGTGTGTGTGCCAACTCGCGTCACAAACTCACATGTGCTGATGGAGGGTTCGCACTGCATCGAGAGCGTCTGCAGACTCTCCTCGTTGGTTTCCAGGACGAGGTTGGACAGGTACTGTTTGACCTTCCGGGCCATCTGCGCGTCCTCGTAAAGCTTCTTGGCGTTGAGGAAGGAGCTGCGTCGCACCCTCTTCTTGTGCCCGCCTGTCTGCGTGACGTCGAGCACTGCCGCATTGGCACTGCCCTGGCTGAGGGACCTGGTCGCGCACATGGACACAGAGAGGAAGGCAGACATGCAGACACGAACGCAGACGCAGACGCAGACGCAGACAAACACACGGAAAGAATAGAGGAAGAACTTATTAACATATAGCTTTAGTGTGCGCATGAGCCTTTATCCAAGTATAAATGTACAGGTGAAGCTACTGGTGTTTAAACTCGGACATGCAGAGAGCAGCTTTAGGAATTTCTCTCAACTCCAAAAACATTCCAGTCATTCCAGACAGCAGAGGGGGGCGACGGATGATGGCTGTAGTCAAACAACAGGCGAGTTCTAACAGTGTAGCACGGTCATAGTTTACATTGCTGTGGCTTGAGTCAGAGCTCGTAGTAGTGGTAGTAAAAGCTTTACTTGCACATGGTCTCAGTCAAACAGTTCACCAAAGAGTGTCAATGAGAAGTCACGTTTGTTTTCAATCAGTGGAAAGACATTTATTGACTTTCATTTCCAGTGTGGATGGTTGAAAATGTTGATTCCGAGAGACACCGACTATCGAAATGTACAATTTGTGTTGTGTATGTATCGCTACTCATTTTGTTCAACGTAAAAAATTTAACAATTCATGTAAGTACTACGTTCGTATGTTGTAATTATGACTTAGCACCTCGTATTCCAGAGATTAAGATCTCATAATTACGAGATACAGATCTTGCAATTGCAAGACGGCTCTTTCATAATTACAACACGCCCGAGTCATAATTATGAGACGCAGAATTTCTCACGACCAGAAAACTTTTCTTGACTGAAGTGAATTCAATGTGCTTCCATATGTTCCCCATTGAATGTCCCAGTAAATGTTTTATGCACAATGATCTCCCATTCGACCACAAGAATGTAAACCATGAGGAAAAAAATCCCAAATATTTGGCTGTTTGGAGGTTTGATATAAAGATAAGTCCTCAAAGAGAGGTAAAACTGAAGCTGCATGCATATTGTTAGGTACAACATGTCAAAAAAGGTCACATTTACTAATGTAAAGCTGTAATCCAACAGCAATAATATTCATTTGTTGCATGTTTAGCATATATGTATTTGTCTAATTGACGCTGTTAGCACAACAGCTTTCATGTAAAACAGTCCAGTGTGTTAGGGTTACGTGACCTTTGTTCCATTCAAAGCCCTTTGGTTAGGGGCAGGCAGTGTTAGTCGGAGGATTCAACTCAAACTGGTTAATGGGAACAAGATTTCAGAAAAGAATGAAAAGAAGCACGCAAATTGACGTAAAAAAAGGGCCGAGGTGCAGGAGGGCAAAAGGTTGTCGGGTCACCGGACTTACCCTAAACTTCTCCATTTCTTCTTCCTAGAGGGCGGGTGCCATGAACAGAGAAGCACGGAGGGCAAAAGGATGGATGAGTAGAGGGAGAAAGAGACAAAGCTTAGGACAGGAAAGACCACCAAGATCACCAAAAGAGAAGCAAATTCCACCCACGTGAAAGTCAGAGAGGAAATCAAATGGTAACACCACTACGAAGTGACATCATTAGACAAAGACACACTGTCACAGGAGCGCTGTGCACATCTGATGCCAACAATGTGTATCGGGAAACAGTTGCCAGAGGAAACGGTTGCCAGAGGGAACAGCTGCTCGAAAGAAAAGCGTGATGCGGAAATCTTCACGGAATCTATGTGAACCGGCTCACCCCGGCGGACCGGTCCTACAGAGAGAGAGATCCTTCTTAATCTGAAGACTTACCGGGTCCGGAACATGAGGGCCGGGTCCATGTTGACGGAGGCCATGCGGCCAACGTGGCGAATTTCTTTGGCAATCATCCTCAGCTTCTCAAAGTTCACCAGGCCGTCCACTTTAGAGTCATTGCCTGAGAAATAAGGGAAGGAAAGGGAACATCGATGACTCTCACATTACACAGCTGAAAAAACCAACTGCAGGAATGAACACCCGACACTACCCTTCAAAGCCACTACTATGAATGTGGTTCAAATGAAGTGAGGACCATGATCTGACATTTATGTTTGATATACCATATAAAAGGCTATTATGGCAAAATACCGTTTAATTTTTCAAGGAAACCGCATGTAAAGTTTGCAGTAACTACAAAAGTCAGCGAACAACAATGCAAGAAATGTATAATAATGACAAAGCTAGCTGGTGATAGCATTAGCTGAATCTGTATCCAACTTCATCATGTACAAAATACTAGCATCTTAGAGGAGGGATGTTTGTACATCATCATCTACCTTCATGGAGGAAGGTGAGGTCCTTCTTGATGACGGGGAACAGCGGGATGATCGGTGGCTGGAGGTTCTGATTGTTGAGGACATTCCTGTACTTGGCCATATTTCTGGAGGGGTCGAAGAGGTCCTGCAGGTCCCCGAACAGCTTCTCGTACTTGCTGGGTAGCTTCTCCCATGTTCCCCTCAGTCTGGAGACCGGAGCAAGGTTCAGACCGCTGTGAGAGGGAGGAGACGTATTAAACACGGGCGCGTGAAAACACTCCCAACGTATGCTTTCTAAACACAATGGCACAATTTGCTACACACATATATATAGTCATCTCCCCCCCATCTCACCTGATGATGGCGAACATGGAGTTAAAGTTCTTGCACTCGCGGCAGTGCAGGGCGATCTTGATGAAGTGCTTGACGGTCTTCATGCGTTTGATCTGGTTGGGCTCCTGCGTCACCTCCGACGCCACCCAGAAGGTCTCGTGGTTGATGGCCTCCTCGAAGCGCTTCAGGCTGGCCGAGCCCGTCTTGGAGCGCAGCTTGTACAGGTCGTCGATGTATTCGGTGGGCTCGATGGCGCAGAAAAGTTCGAAGGCCCGCATGGAGAGCTGAGTGGCAACCTCCACTGTGCTGAGCGGTATCAAAGAGATCTGGCCCTCTCGCAGGAGGTCCTGAGCGTCGTCATCCGAACATAGCGTCTCCGTCTCCATGTTGCTCTTTAGGTAGTATCTGAAGAAATGGGAGAATGACGATGGTTTAATCTTTTCTCAGAAGAGGATTTACTTATTTACTCTATTTGACATTATTCTAAATTGAATAAATGTTTTTTTTTGTCTAAACACGTAATTTAAAAACCTCACCTTGTTTTATTGCAAAATGTGATCGGCTTTTCTCACATTTTCTAGACTAAATGATCAATTGAGGTCAGTCGATAAACACAAATAATTGTTAATTGCAGCTCTAATTTATTTGTATTTGACCTTTATTAAACCAGGATTGTCTCGTTAAAGAAGCCCTGGCAAAAGTGTCATCAAAATTATGTTACAAAATCAACATTTTAAGGAATAAGAAAAGGAAAGAACACAATAATCCTGCCACTTAGCACATCTAATTTAAGCTGTAATTACCTGCCGCTCAGTTGAATCCTGTCGGCTAGTTTGGACAGCTGGTCTGGTAACCGCCTCTGCTTGATGACGCCCTCCGGAGTGACGGATACCTCACACAGAGAATAAGCCTCCGGTGCTGCCGTCAGGGCAAACTCCCTGATAGCCTGGGCCACCACCTCCTTAGCCGTTGTGTCCTTCCCGATCATGATGTACCGAGACTGCTGGTCTGCCTTGAAGACTCGTAATACCTGGTCCGACATATCTGGGGATGAACAGAACACACAAGTGAGCATTCATGTTTACTTATCGGTTCATGTAAATAAAATGCCAAGGATTTTGTTTCCCACGATGTATAAAGAACCATCTCCACCAAAGCATTTTGTTATCGTCACCCTCAGAGTTAATTTCCCATCATTCATTAGTTTGATCAGAAACACAACACCACCAATCATTTGACCCTCCATAATAAAGAATAATAAAAAATCAATAGCCCTCAGAAAACGTGAAGTTCAACAGTCACAAGCGTTAGCGTTCACAAGCATGAATGCAGATGAACTGAGAGTATGTTATGTGGACAAACTAAAGTACAGCAGCTGATTGATGCCTGTAAGTCCGACGTAGAGGCCGGCAGCATTGACAAAGACGCGACTGTGCCGGGAGAAGCACAAGCAACATGAACGAGAACATACTCACTCGGTATGACCAGGACTGGAGGAACACAAACAACATGTGATGCACAGGAGTTAATGGAGGTAGATTCCATATTTCTATCATTGTTCAGTTGATTGAGTCATACTGTTGAAGTAGCCGTCCCTTCAATATTACTGGTTGTATTCTCCCAGTGAGTCTTTACAGCAAAGGATTTACAGAATGGTGGATCAATAAGATACCTCGATCCGTGTGGTGTAAAAAAACCCTTATATTCATATTTTAAATACAAGAATATAATCTTTATTGTTGGATTGTATTTGCCAATGATGAGGTGAAAAAGAGGAAACGGTAATGATTTGTTACTACAAACGTCCCAGAGACACATTCTATCCAAACAGCAGCCGAGTACGCACCAGGCTGGTTGTTGAAGTCGAGGATGCGGTGGTGAGACTGCAGAAGGTCTGGGTTGGACGACGACAGGTTTCCGCTGACGGGCAGCGCTGGAACGATCTGTTTGGACTGCTTCATCCCCACGATGCTGTCGTCCTGCGATTGGCCCACGCAAACGTCACTATGGAGACAAGAGGGTAGCGCATGGGAGGGGTGAGACGGCAGTTCTGTCACCTAAAGGCAGGGGGCGACATCGGTGTTGGCAGGAGTTGGAAGCTGTGAACACCTCTGGGCCACAGACTATAGTCTGCAATAAATAAACCCACATTCTACACCTGATATTGTGTGATTGGAGCAATGTCAGCCTCACACTTGGGTTGGCGAAGAGGAATCTCAATCTGAAAGCTGTGTGCTGCAATGGCAACGGAATATCCAATCTCTATTGCAATACATTTAAAAATAATATGCACTGTCCTCATCAACCCCTCTTACAGGTTTTCCCTGCAGTATTTCACAGTATTTTTTTTAATCAGGAAGGTGATTTTTTAAAATCTTAATATAACTACACTGATAAAATAAGACGCATCAAAATCTGTCTGATTCAGCTGAGCAGCTGATTGATTATTTGATTGCATTGTTTGTTTGTTTTGCATGAATCAGAGTCAAGTCAAGGAAAAACTAAACTTTCTGAGCTTTTACAATTTGGGAAACAATCCGCCCCAATCAGTGTGAATCAGACGAGGATGTGTGGATCACGGCTTCCTCTCTGCACACAGCACAAGCTTTATCACAACCTGTTACACGGCAAACATAAACTGCACTTGACTCATTTGTCATCACATTTGTCTCTCTCTCATGCTTTCAGCATCCTTTAGATATAAAACAAACACTGACCCGCTACACTTCGGCAAATAAGCAGCTGTGTGCAGTTTACTGGCACCATCAAACATAATAACAGGGTACTAAAATCTCTAACATTTACCTCTCAGTGCAATTTACAAATGTCAGCGTGAAAAGATATCTTGCACCGCCTAACAATGAGGTAGAGTTATTTCCTGATAAAAGTGACAATCCAGACGTCATCAGGTCTTATTACTTGTATGGTTTAGGCGGCAGGATGCTGGTGAGCGTCTTGTCGAAGATCTTCTTCAGCTTGTTGCGTCCTCCCACCGAGTTGCTCTTTGCTTTCTTGCTGACCTTCTCCAGGCCCATCACCTGCTCCACATCCACCGCCAGGTCGGGGATGGAGTAGCGGCTCGCCTTCTTGATGTCTCCGATCTTTGGAAGGTGGGGCGCACCGTTCTTCCTGTCATGCTCCTCCTCGACGTCCACATCGTGGTCATGCTCTGGCCTGGTTAGCAGCTCTTTAAACACTAGGGGAAAAAAAAGGGAAATGTTCTTAGTATTATAACCTGGTTCAAATGATCGAGTCTGGCTATGACCGATTTCATACCCATTTTACAAACTTCTGACATGGCTGGTCTCATAAATATGATGGAACTTTACCTAAAAGGTTTGTTTTCACAGTTATGGACAAGTGGGTGTTGTTCTTCAGAATCTCATTGGCTTTGATGAGCTGGACATTCTCAAAGTTCTGCCCATTGACCTCCAAGATCTGCAGAAAGAAGACAGAAGAAATATATCAGGTGCTCTTTTACCCAACAGTCCAGAATACAGAACTCGTAACCCTCAAATAAAAACAAACCAAATCTAAAGTTATGCACGTGGATTATGCACTGGTGAGCAGCAAACGTCAAGTCAAACTGCAAGACCTTATTGGATCTGTGCAGTAAAGTGTAGCGCCTTGAACTAATGTAAATGTCACAGGTGATAATCTGTGAACTCCATATTTTATTCATTGAACAAAAGGTGCAATCATCCGGCATGTTACACATCATGACATTTAGTCCAACACAGCTTGGACACCGACGTGGTCCGTGTCACATTCAAATTGTCTGAACAGCTTGACCTCTGTATCTGGGCCGGGTATTTGCATTTTAACGCGACCTGCTAACCGATCTTTGCCGCTTCCTCTTTAGTGGAAGAGTGCAGCGTAAGTACAGGCCATCCTCTGCTGCTGTGAAGCCCACATGTCTGTTTTGGGATCAGCAGTGATTAGTGAGACGTTGCGTGGAGTTTACGACTTCGGGGCTACCGCTAATGGCTCGATGACAAAACAAATGGGACTAATACTAACGCTCTGAAATGACAGCTCCTGAGCAAGGCTATGAGAGAGTGAATGCTTCCAAGGATGCCAGCTTCTCCCGCTTCCTTTTCGGGAAACAGCTGCAGGGGATGTTTGGAGTCAAGAGGGCTTAACTGGCATCCAGACACTCTCGAGATGGTTTCAAGGATTAAGGGACTTTGCTTAAAACCCGGAGGACTGCAGAGTGTGAAAACGGTTGAGAAGTCTAGTTGTGAGAAGAAAGCCAACACAGGGTGCCCGCAGCTACTGGCAAGTTCAATTTAAGACTGTAAAAAAATAACCTTTAATGCTATTTAGAGCAAAATGTAAAACCAATTTCACAACAAGAACGAACTTCCAACACAAGAAAAAAAGATCAATTGTGCTGGTCTGTGTGACAAAAGTGATTTTTACTCACAGTTGTAGCCTAAAGGCAAAAAAAAAAAACTTGTATAACTTGAAGGCCACGTGCAGCTGACTTTACAGTTTCCCTCCCTGCAGTTCCAGTTTAACACTTTCTTACACCGGAAGCAATGCGTGCTGTCTGTCAAATGAAAGGGAAGTCGTCTCACCTGATCTCCACGCTTAAGGCCGACTTCTGCCGCCTTGCTCCCAGGCTCCACGGCATCAAGAAAGATGCGGAAACCTTTCTCCTGCCCTCCGAGGAGGCTGAAGGCCAGTGGGGAGTCCCTGGACGGCTTGGTCAGCGTCACCAGCCGCGGCTTGGCTTTAGCAGCGCACGCTATGTTTAACAGTCTGAGGTGCCCACACATTTTCTGAAAAAAAAAAAAACAACAGATGTGAGTGCAGTAAGTGGCGAGCACAAAATATATTTGTGCATGAGAGTAATCCCTGTGCGGGTTTGCTTGACTTACTTCTTTTTCCAGATTGTTTTCAAACTCTTCCAGAAAGTGAGTCATGGCAGTGTCGCCTTCAAAGTCGTTGAAGTGATTGTTTACCCACAGCAAGACTACCCGTGTAACCTGCAGCAATCACACGATCAGCAGGGGTCAACATACAGTTAACTGGTTGACTCGTAGTGCATGTAGTTGGACATGTTTATGGGTTAACAGAAAACCTCTGCTTGGGTGTGTCCGAGTGCATAACTGAGTGTAACTGCAGTATAAAGTCTCGGTTTGAATTAGATACAGAAGTCCTATGTACACCCGTACCTTGTCCCTGAGACTGGGGTCGTGGAACCACTCCAAGAGCTTCTTGCCCACGACCATGGGGCTGGAGAGGAAGGTCCTGTAAGTCAACAGGAAGTCCTCGATGTAGGTGGGGTCCACCACTGAGTGTTCCTCCACCAGGTGCATGGTGAGGCGCTCCGGTGTGCCCTGGAGTGCAACATCATGGTGTTACTTGTTTGAAATAAC
This sequence comes from Lycodopsis pacificus, assembly GCA_028022725.1. Lineage (NCBI taxonomy): Eukaryota > Metazoa > Chordata > Actinopteri > Perciformes > Zoarcidae > Lycodopsis > Lycodopsis pacificus. The sequence goes on from CM051689.1 coordinate 6,231,528, forward strand.
CCTTAATGCAACACGATGGCTTTCAAAGATAGCTTTAAATATATAGCGGGGATTATTTGTGAATCGAGTCTCCTTTCGTCCAGATTCCAGATTCGTCGGTAAAACGTAATACGTGAATTTCAAACAGGTTTTTCTCAGTGTTTTGTCCTAAAAGAAATGTTTAACAGGTTGTTTTTATTTTTTTTTATTTTATTTATTTATTTTTTTAACCTCAACTTTGCAGTGACGATTGCATTGTACTAAGATAGCGTCGACGACCACACCAGAAGAACATGGGTGGAAAAAATTGAATTAATGCGGCAGAAACACGGAGAGTCATGTTTTAAATGTCTTCCATACTGGTAATCAATTTCCTGCATTTCTGCATTTTACTATGAAACTGTCTTACACTGTGTTTTAATGAATGTTCTTAATTGTTTTTAAATCTCCTTTTCTTTTGACTTATGTTTTGATGCTTTTAATGGTTTTATGTGAAGCACTTTGAATTACCTTGTTGTTGAAATGTGCTATACAAATAAACTTGCCTTGCCTTGCCTTTTCAGCCCTCAAAATGTTGTTTGGGGGTTTTAGGAAAATGTAAATTTGACTTGTCACCTTGATGACGATGTGTCCTTTCCTGGTGCCGGTGCGGTCCAGTTCGCGGTGCTCCTTCACCATAACGATCTCGCCTTCCTCCTCGACCTTCTGCATGTTCTTCTCCACCTGGTTGAGGATGCAGCAGTAGTCCTGCTGGGCTATGCACACAAACTGGACAAGACAAAGCAAGAGTTAGCAGCATTTTGACACAATATATTCATCCTACATGCTCAACAGTGTTGCAGTTATGTGTATTTTGAACATACGACATCATATTTCTGTTGCTAGATCGCCCTAATCCTCGACCTGTTGGAGAGATCATAGCAGATTGAATACGAAATCAATAAACTAATAACAGCTGGTTGGAAATAAACTCTGCATAGCAACTAAACTACCATCCTCACATCTTATATTATGAAAAAAACAGCTTCCCTTAATTAGGAGCCAAGTTTTACTCATTGCAGACACTGAGCTCAGCTCTTGACGATTAAAGGAGTGAAACCATTTCAGTGTCTTCACTGTTGAGTACTTTAGTCCCATTAAACACATCATGCTATTAATGTGAGCTTGCTCTTTACACGCTCTGGCCTATTCTCTTTCAAAATGGCCGTTTCCCACATTTAATTGAATGCTATTGCCCAAAAGGAACTTAGAACTTACTGTCTGCATGGAGTGGGTCACAGAGGATGTTAATATAATAGAATTCTAGGTTTTGTGTCCTGCTTTGACCCTTTAAACCCTCTGACTCTAACCCACACTGAGATGCAGATGCAATGGACCTGCTAACCCTAACCCAGTGACACTATGCACGAACATCTACGACCAAGATCCTACCTGACAGTCGTCCACCTTCGTCTTCATCACGCCCTTCATGTATTCCTTCTCCATGGTTGGTGACACCCCAAAACTGTTCCCCATGCACAGGATCTCTGCCCGGCCCTCGGGGTACGTCACCTCCACCGAACCGTTCAGGATCACCGACCACGAGTCCAGCTGGATCACACAACACGCGGAAACATCAGTTGGAAGAAACGAAACGTCGTGAAAAAGAAACAATAAAAACTTTAAAAAATCCTGATTGAGTTCAGTCTGGTAATATTCCCAACAGCTGGTGTCCCTTAATGAGTCAAAGTTAATCATCAAAAAGAAGCTACAAGGGGACTGCTGCACTAACAGATGGGTTTGTACTGTCCTCAGAGGGAGACAGCAACAGGGCATGATTATAAGAGCTGCAAAGCAAAACCAGAATATGAAGATGCAGTACAGTCAAAGTACTACATGCTTGACTGAAAAGGAAAAATAAAAATCTGATGTCTTATGCTTTTTGAGGAATTACATGAAAATAAGGATTTTTTTCAAGAATTTCTGAAAAACAGAGATTCACATATTTTACCCCGACAGCAACAATATACTCATTGAAGCCTGAATTATCTGTGACCGGACATTTACTGCGACCGCGCCTTCAAAGCAAGGTCTGCTCTCTATTATTTGAGTGCATCAGAGAGAAAAAAACAACCAAATTGTCTTCATTGAAACCAGAGCGAGAGAGAAGAAGCGATTCCTTCTCCAGCTGCCTAAGGGATCTTAGATAAGGCCGGGCAATACAGGTTATCCGCCATTCAGACTTAGTAGAGCAGAAAAAAAACATTAAATGGAAGACGAACGATTCACTGGCGTGAAGGGGTGAGACTATGGTTCAGTTCCTCGAGAGACACAGGCAAGATAAGGTCACAAGGCCGGGCTTGTGTCTGCATGAATTTGCACCAACACACACACACCTCCTCTCCATCGTTGAGAACGATGGTGCCGGCGCGTTCCACCACAGCGAAAACCATGACGGCGCAGAGTTCCCTCCTCACTGACATGGTCATGTTGGCAAACGCTGGCAGTTGATGCATGAACTCCAGTAATTGCTCTGCGAGAGAGACAGAGGAGAGACAGCGGAGGAAGTGCAGGAGGTTGAGAAGGAGGACATGCAGCGCTCTTGGCACGCCTGCGTCGCCCCCGGAGGGCTGGAGCATCAAAATGGATCATCAACACAGCCAACAGCCAACAGAGGAATCATTATCCGGACAACATAAAGCCAAATATCAATTCCATCGACATGAAGCTTTGAGGCGAGCCCAGAATAATTGCTGACACTTCACTCGATGACCTCTGAGTGAGTTTTTGCAGACGCTGAAACTCTGATCAAGTTTAAAAATGACCAATAAACTTTATGAATCATTGAGACGTAACTGAAAATTCAAGTAGATAATCAGGCTATTGCTAAATTACTATTGCTTTTTTTCTGTTGAATCAGAAATAAAAGCCCAAATCACTTATTGTTATAAGTTATTATGTTGTTAATTGACTGACAAACTATATTCAGTACTCATATATTCAGTTCAGGACAAAGACAATCAACAAATCACAACATTCTCAAAGCTGGAACTATCAGACGTTCGCTATTTCTGCGGACTAACGCAATGAATCAATTATTAAAATACCCATGACTCAGGATAATCCACAGATCTCACTGTGGGCACTTTTGTATTGAGACAACTTCTTCAGTACAAACTGTCACAGTGAGGTCTGCGGATCATGCAGAGCTACCAGGCATTGGTTGCTTTTTATTTTTCAAATGTTCATTTTCATTGTCTTACACTAAATTATTTTCACCTCCTTTTTACTGGGGTGGTGGCAGAGATTTAAAGCAGGATCTTTTAAAAATAGGGCACACCGAAACTAGTGCATGTGCAGAGCGAGTAAGTAAGAAAACATCTTATTTTGTTATTTCGGCGAATGGCTTTATTATTGGGTGTATTTGACTGGGTGTGTCAGGAAATGCTATACACATATAATCCAGGGTGCAAGACATTCTGCAGCACCCTCCACTGAGGTCCAAAGTGGGGAAATACCACCCCCGCCCCCCCTCTTTCTACCAACCAGCCCTCTCCCCTCCTCCTGGCTGGCCAGCAGCAGTCTGGCGGTTCTGGTTGACCTGTGCTTGGCATGGCAACAGCGTCGTGTGTGTGAAGCTGCAGAAGCACTGAAAGTTTAATGTGCAGGGAGAGGTGAGGCGAGCGGATGTGCCGAAGTGACCTAGAAAAGCCTGCCGGCAGAGGGAGGGGTGTACCGCGGGGGGGGGGGTGGCTGGCACTCACTCTCTACATCCAGTGCATCATCCTCCCCCAGTCCACATCTGTAGCTAAGTTCTTTTTTTTGCCTATCATTATCATTGGAGTTGAGTCATAGCCTTAAGGGATATGATACTGCAAGCCTGATGTGGCTTTTGGGAATTACTCGAAAGCCGACATTAATTGTGACCGATTCAAGTAAGAAAGGAATCGCACTGAATTCATCTGGAACTGGGACAGGGAGTACTGTCCCAGCCGGGAACAACACTGCTTGTGCTTCTTATGGATATCTTTGAAAAACACACCCTTCTCCAAACTGAGGATTGCACAGAAAATAGATATAGATATTTTTTTTAAGTAAACACTGCGCTGCAACATCAATATTCGCAAGCTGCACGGAGAAACAACCGCCGTTTGACACGGTTTGTTGTCGGGGCTCACCTATGTCATCGTCGGTTCTGTCCATGGGGTCCTTCTCCAGGCAGTCCCGCACGATGTCCCGGCTCATGAGGGGGTCGGACGCTCGCTCGATGTCCTCCTCATCGTCGTCCTCCTCGGAGTCGACGGCGGTCTCTGGCAAGCCGCTCAGGTCCATGTCACCCGGTTCGTTTTCTGTGGCCTGCGAAGAGGAAACAGACGAAGAGATGAGTCAGTTACCTGCGATCAAAGCTCAACAAGGTGTGTGTGTGTGTGTGTGTGGGGGGGGGGGGGGGGGTTGGTTTCTCCATCCAACACCAGAAGCTGGAGAACTACAGCACAAAACGTCAAAGTTCAGAGCTGCAGCGAGACTCTGCACCACCTACCTGAATGCTCATTACAAACAATGCTTTAGATCGTCAGCTAGATGTCTGCAAAGCGGATAAAATGATGGCAGCTGCTGACCAAGCCAGCCAGGGTAAAGAATCAGCAAAATAAGGATACAGAGGCGCACACACACACACTGCTGAAATCATTTTACAGTACAAACATCAGCTGGGACACATTTCCAACCAAAAGCAAAATAGAACAAGAGCCTCTGTGAAACCGTTGTGCAGATCAGACACTTTTAATGAAATGGATTAGAAGTATTCGGTATCGTACGAGTAAGAAAGGCGTCAACAACACTGCACACCAAACACTCGGCTGTGCATAGTAACAAGCTAATTAACTCCCAACTTTCCTCTCCCCCTCAGCAAACTCCACCGCCTGCCTCGAAGATCCCGTTCTTTGAAAGCATAAGATGAAATATGTGCGGGGATGAGGAAAATTAAGCGAGATGGGGAGCGAAAGTAATGCAATTACTCGTGCAGGAGCGAGTTCTTCTGCCATCATCAAAGGAAACATTTCTATAGATGACAGAAGGGCCATATTGCCTGGTTCGTGCTCACACAACATGAAACCCTCGCTCGGAATAAACCAAAGCAGTGTGGGAAACAAAAAGGACTCCAAAGCGTCACCCTGCTACATCACCAGTGTGAAAAACAACCCTTCTTACCGCAATCTGGTGCTCGGCCTCGAGCTTCTTAATGGAAAGAGAAGAAAAGGTTGCCTTCGCAAACTGTCCACAAAATCCCAGAGCCAGACGCATCTTCACCTCCCAGACTGTCTGCTTTCATGAGTCCCCGTGCCCAGGTCTCTCACAGAAACCCTGTGTCCTTTCCCCTCAAACGCCATGTGCAAAGCGCTCATCAATGATTTACGCCAGTGTCTGAGTGGCCATGTGGGGCGTCACCGGCGCACGCGCCCTGGTGGGCGGGGTCGAGGATCTGGTTGTGCGAGTGAGGCCTTCACAGATTGAGTGAGGAGCAGTGTACAATACAACCGCTGCAGTATATCATCTCTCAAAAACATAACAAATCAATAACATGAGTCAGTGCACTGAAATAACTCTGGTGGTAAAAGTGGCTGTGAAAAACACCGTCTTTACAGAGCACAATAGGGAAGGACTTCTCACACACATTTGAAGAGTATTCCCTGAGCACTCTTTGTCCTGAAACCTCGACAGTTGCATATTCATTGCCCATTTTCGACAGATGGACAGAGGACACGGTGGACAGGCTCACCGCACTTTTTATCTGCAGCAAACCGAATAAATCAGCAGAAGAGAAGTGAGGATGCATATCCCTTGGTAGATGCCACAGTGACGTGATTCTATTTCACACTTGACGCGCCACATGGACATAACCTGTTAAAAGCAGAGGGCCAGCACGCTGCATTTAAACACAGGTTGCCGGTGTGCCTTTGTTTATGTGCAAAGGCTCGTTCCCGTGTCATCCATGCATCACACATCCATTGATGTGCAGTAAGCGTTACAAGTCAGCGGGCAAGTCAGGTGTTGTTAATATTTCATCAGGGCTATTCTTGGATCAATGCTTTCAAAGTCCTTCTGGAGAACCGATGTCATGATTTATTCAGACACAAAACAGTGCGCCATGTTGCCGGTGACGTGAGAGTGATGTGGAGGCCGTGTTTAAACTGTTCGATGCTTCTCATCAACAAGCTGTGGCCCTTTAATGGTAAAATCTACCCCCCATATTTATTTGTACCATCAACTCCCTGTGGTCTCAGGTGTAAAGAACCAGGCCTCCCCTGACCCATTTATTCAGAAAACACCACCAGTGAAGACCACAAACATGGGCCGTGATCTACGACCACATTATTCATTCTGAAACCTGCAGGGTGCAACGTACGCTCACAAAGTAATCGTGCATGAAACAAACAGTCTGGGGAGTCGTGTCAGGTACCTGAGGGCAATGAAGCTGTAATCCTTTACATCATCGTCAACGCTTGTAGATTGTAATCTTGTGAGCAGAGTGGTCTAAAAGTCTAGAAAGAGCAGAAGCAGTTCAACCCCAAAGACTGAGAAAAGTAAGAGACGAACTAACTATCTCCTTTATATAGGTTCTGCTACCAACAGCAACCCCAACCAGTCTTTAGATCAATCAGAGAGGTTAGGAGATGATTAAGTCAAATTAAATTACAATATTTCTTTTTCAGGTCCCTAAAACGTGTTCAAAAACATATTTTCTTAATTTGAACTAACCACAACCCAAAGACATATTCGTGCAACCAGTGAAAAGCGGTCACAAGTAGAAACAAGCTGCATGGTTGTACTTGATCAGAAGCTGTTAGAAGTTCCTCCCGGTAAGTTAACTAAAGCTGAATGAAGCCAAAACTGAGACCTTTCAACTGCTTGTTCGGTTCAACAGTCCAAACCCCCAAAATATTCAATTCACTTACATAAAAGAGACAGAAAAACAGCAAATGCTTGAGCATTTTTGATCAACAAAAAGGACAAAATAAGTTATTCGGTCACATGGGACTGTGGAGGAGAGTGTGCAGACAAAAGAGCTCCCGTGCTAATCGTCCGAAAGGTAAAACAGATGTAGCACACATGTAAGTAGATCACCACCACAGAGCTGAGCCGAGAAGTGTGATCACATGTGACGTGAGAGAACGATTTAACCTGTCCGAGTATACATGTGTATATATATAGCGCTTAGAGACAGAGCAGCTGTTGCTGCAGATAGATTAAAAGATGTTAAGAGTTCCAGCAGAGGATTGAGAGCCCGAAGAAAGAAGAAGAAGAAGAGACAGTACAGCGTGTTTCAGAGAGGGAGAGACAGAGCCAGCAGACGGCTGCGAGAGCACGATCACAGACAGCAGAGCCTGTTCAACCTGCTCCAGCCAAACACACGCTCGCACAGGGCGAACACGCAATTACAAATCTGCATTCAAACAATATGATCTAATGCCTCTTGTGCGCACACACACACACACACACACACACACACACACAAACACAAGCCAAACAACACAAATCGATTCTGACTGATGCCCCCTGAGCGCAGTCACAAGCCCACTTACAAACACACAAATAGGCTCACAGCAGGTGACGGCACGGGGAGCCAATAGGGTGGGTGCTCTGTGTTTAGAGGATTAGTTGCCGGGTTTGGGGCCCGTCCACAGTCACGAGATTCTGTGTGTGCGTGTTCTTTTTCAGCTGAATCTTGTTGGAGGATATTTGAATTTCCTTTTCGTCCGCGTTACTTATTTAGTCGCACTCTGATAAATAAAAAGAGATCCGAGTGTACAGTTGCTCCCTGTCATATTGCGGCTCGTAAAGCTCCTTATCACACGAGGTTGAACATCCCGGCCTCCCTGGGAGTTCTGTACTCGTGCTTCGAGGCGATGCGAGGCGGCGCTGGAGTCAGGATGTAGGCTGGCCCACCTGCTCGCAGCCACCCGCCCGCCTGCTCGTCTCCCGTCGAGCAGGGACAGCGTCCTATTCGTGTCTCGCGGCCGCTCTGTCCGCCAAGCGCTTCCATTCACTCCCAGACGTTCTTGCACTGCTTAACGAGAGCAACCTGCGGTCCCGGAGGTGGATTTGTCATTTCACCAAGGAGGGTCTCACCCACTCAATACAAGCTGGGCTTCAGTTCTCTTACTTAATTCATCTGCACAGATTAGGTTAGAAACATTAACTGACAGTTTTCATTATACGATAGACTAGTTAACATGTCATGTTACTTTACACTAGAAGGTAAGCTTTCAAAAACACACAACATTTAAGTAAACTAAGCTAAACTGATATTTATTCTGCAGAACTGAGTGGCATTGACCTTCTAAACTAACTTGCAGCAAGAAATATTAAGAAAAACAAAACTAGCGGAAGGACGACGACCCAAGCTAGACCGTGTGAGGTTTAATCCCACATGACAGACCTCACGACTCCGTTCACAGTCAGTTAGTTACTTTATTCATCCCGCGAGGGGACATTTCACGTCCAGCTCACAAACTACCACACCTACTGCACTATCCAGGGGAGTCCAAACTGGGGATCCAGCGCCAACGGGTGGCGTCCTTACCTGATAAATGTCTGACAGGCTGCTGCTTCCAGAGTCGCTGGTGATACTACATCCTGAGTGGCTGGAGGAGACGTGGGTCACCTGTGGGTGCAAGCCGTCGGCCAGGTGAAGTCTGCTGAAGTCTGCGGGGAGCTGCACGTACACACACACACACACACACACACACACACACACAACATACACACAGATGGTCAGTATCAGCCAGCTCCGCCCGCCACCATTGGTCACTCGCGCTAACACTCATGCTGGCTGCCAGCCAAGTGGCGACACACTTAACGGCTTGCTGTCCTTCAGGTTGATCGAAGATGTCGTGTAAAGGCTTCTCTAACTTGGAAGTTACTGCACTTCTTTCTTTTCCTTATGTCCGTTTCCTTCTTTATCATTTCAAAGTGGACGCACGAGTCGTTTCCATGAAATGAACAGTGGCTGTTGTAGGAAAACATCTTGCAGGTGATTTATGTGCCGACTACAAAAGATCGCCCCGTTAATGGTAATTGGAAAGTAGCCGAAAACACTCTTCTCTTCGTGAATACTACGAGGCTTATCTTTGTCTTTATTCCACAACTGTGATTATACAACGTTAACGGAACAAAACATATTAATTAGTCCCACTGCAAGAGCTCCACTTCACACATCATTCATTGTCAAAGCAAAGAGGAAAAGGCAGAAAAACAGGGAGCAGTTAATTAAATCATCCGCTTCCATAGAATCAGACAAAAACATTTATCGAGTTTAACACACAATATAGTGCAATTGTACAAAAAGAGTACTCTAGTCCTCACCATCCTATGTGTCAGTTTAAGAGCAGACTAAACCAAAACGTCCAACTGACTGTATCTGAGAAGTGCTATAACGCCGATATCAGCAGTTAAACGCTAGCTGTGCTGGAACTTCTTTTTTTAGCTGCATAGATGAAGGAACTACCCTCATTAAAGCAGGCAACTCACATAACCTAAATGTACACCAGCCAGTGATGGGGGGGGGGGGGGCCATCTGAGTTATTCATAGTGTGTAAAGTAATGCTGTAATTAACCATATTGTAAATGAGCTAACCCACTTCTCTATGGAGACGACCCTGAGATGTAAAATACACGAGGAACGCCCTGCTGACTGATGAAGACGCGGATGATTAAAACAAGCACAGCGGCAGTGTTTGTGGTGTCTTTGAAGAGCATGCTGTGCTGTATCTATACGAGGCTATTAGAGCCGTTTGACATTTTATAAACAAAACAATCATCAATAAACTGAGAAAACAATCAGCGCGTTGATCAATCAGTACTGTACCTTGCATCAACGCTTTGCTTTCAATTTTCAATGTTTATCTACAGTTAGATATTTTAATGAAATTAGCAGAATATATTGGTACAGTAAATCTCTTTAACTAGCGATCTAAAGTCCTTTACATATTAACATGACGTCGATTTATAAACTGTAAATATTTTAGTTTACATAATATATAAAATGTCAGTTTGAATAACATTTTAAATGCGCACAATATATCGTGTTTTCAATGAAACCCTTCATATCGGACTAGAGAGCTACGGGGTTAAATATGAATTTAATCAAACGGCGTGAACTGGTTCATGGAGTCTATAGATAAATATTTCATAACCAAATGTTTTATTTACCAACATCTATCCGATACTCAGCAGGGAGGCTGCTCCGAGCCGCTTTAAACTCCACTTCTGGCTGCGGCAGATCATCAATATTAATCTTTTACACCTAAAATTCAAATATGGCCGATATAAGCTAGGTCATCTAAACATCTACAGAGAGAGAGTTTAACAGTGTTTTTACATGCTGGATGATTTCAGATGTTTATAGTAAACAAGAGTTGGGATTTTATTTATGCGTTTTAAATGTTTCTTCTTGACCGTACATTTTTTTTAACCCAGCTTTCATGGAAGGCCAGACTATGAACTTACATTTCAACTTTGCTCCAGTAAATCCTGACTGTGGGTGTGACACCGGACAGACGGTGCAGGCACTAGCCAGGCTTTTAGCTCTTCTCTGATGTGCAAAAAGTAAAATGGTCTCCGAGGAACAGGCTGTAAAGAACAACACTGCCTGGGATAGTTTTTTGGAAATCTGCCTCAGTGGCAGCAACACTATGAGGGCTCCACTTGGAGGACAAATGGAAGAGATTGGACAGAAATACGCATCATTTGCAAGTAAATGGGTTCGCGCCGTCATCTGCACTTGAACGTACTCTGAGAAAACGTCAGCGCCTCTGAAGCACTCGCCGGTTAATTAGTTTCGGAAACGCGAGGAAAGTGACAGAATTATCACTGTGGAATATTGGAAACTAGTTTTCGACGAAAGGGCTTCTCAATATTCATGATCTGCTCTGTGAGACAGAGACGCCCTAACAATCGAAGAGCTCGGTGGTGTTGTGGCACTGAATTGATTAAGCAGAAGGTGTGGGCAAGATGTTTGGAGACCTTTCTGAGCGGTTTGTGAGAGTAAAATGAGAAAATAAGACGTATCCATCCACAAGGCGCCTTTATGTGTCATGTGACAAGACACAGAGCCAGACAGTGCAGCTCCTGTGGCACCGAGGTGCGATTCGACTACACTGTGTCAAAGATTGCCATCACGTTCAATTATCTGGCTGGCTGCACGAACCAAAGTGGTCGACCGGAGGGCCAAGTCAGTCACAACCCCCCCCCCCCAGGCTAATATTTCCCTTCCCCTCGTCTGGTCGACTTCACTCCCAACGCCTCCAGCTGACTTCCACGTTGTTATTATTACTGGCTGGGCATTATTGTGTGGTGTGACGAATCCCTTTGTCCGTTTGTAGCTGCAGTGATGAAGCCTCATCCCATTTCCTCCTGATGACTTTTCGGGAGCAAAACAGATTATGGAGCAGAATGTCACTCTGATGCAATACAAACCCCCAGAAGTGGAGTTATGTTGGAGCTACGACCAGGACCATTTATATCTATTACAAGAGAGTTGTGGCTTTGAGGCTCATTCATTCTTGGATTTAGTGACAATTACAAAAATATGGACTATCACCAACCTTATTGTTTCAGAATATCGAAGAATAGCCTTTAAAAAAAAGAAATACTGTAGATAAAAACACTACTGCCCTATAGGAATCAAAGAAAAACTAAATTCCTAAATTATTAACATTTTCGTAACAGTTTTGTTGCACATTCAATGAATGGACATTAATTAAATAGTCTCAATATTGAGAGTACAGGACCGGTCATGTGGAGTTTGTCGATTTTGGCCTTCTAACCAGCCACTGGAGTGGTTTATATGTCAATAATAGTAATATACCCACTGGTTTCCACAACCAGCTAGAAAGGTCCCACCCCCTCCCAACAAGCCCCCCATAAGAGGGAGAGATAAAGGGAAGGCAGGACAGCGGGATAAAGGGAGCGGATAATACACACTTAATCCATTCTCTCCACTCATTTGGGTCATCTGTCTGTCGGCCAATAAGCCAGCGTCCGTTCAGTCTACAAGCATGTGGTCCATTGACCACTTCGGCCCAATGGCATGCAAGAGACTGGGCCAAGATGGATGCCAGCACAACAATACTGACACACGTCCTCATTATGCTTTTACAATCAGTGGCACGGCGAACAGCAATACATGCACAGTGCGTCGTTAACCCCGATCGATCCGCAGAGTGTGTACGGACACGCTATTATTTAAATCCAACGGTGATCTGCTCACGCAATCAGCCACAGCATGAAATCGTGATTATTCTCCTACCTTAACTCGGCATCTCTCTGCACTCCTTTGCTCGGAATTCAGTGCCCTCTCGCGAACAAATGAAGTGAGCTCTGCAAAACCACGAGCCGAAAATGGTTACAATCAGCTGTCACAGGAGGATTAAGCATCGCTCTCATGCTCGACCCACAACACTCAGCTCTGCCTACATGTGAGCAGATGTGGCGCTCCTTAAATTAAACTGTAGACCTAATGACCTAGATTGCTGGGTGGAAGCGCTGGCCGGCTCTCAATCTCTTTAGCGCCTTTACATGCTGGGGTTGAATCTGTGCCACTACACCAGGTGTCCAGTATTGTGGTTGGCCAGGCTCAGACATACAGCCCCTGTATGCTGCGCAAAGCATTAAGTGGTCTCAAAACACACCCTCATATTTCATCTGAAAGGAGCTAAATTGAAGTTGTTGGTTTAATAGGCTTAAATTATGGAGCAAAAACACAACATGATTTTTCTTTCTGGCTTCAAGCAGCTAAAAGGCACCTCTGCGCTCCTTTCAACATTTCACATGTGGTTTTAACTTTGTCTCCTTGTTAAAAAATGGAGAGCTGCCAATGTTTGAAGGCTAAAAGACAGCATGCCCATCCCAGAGCTTCCCCTGACCACTTCTCGCTTTCCTGAGCCTCGCGGATCAAGAGATTAAAACCCTTTCGGCGGGGTGTCCGATTAAATGGGGCCGATATGCTCTCTGGGCTTTCCCCTCCCTAGTTACAGCTCCACCAGTCAGCACCACACGAGACAGCGTTAAGACAAGGGGTGAGGACCACCTACAACGAGGAATACAGTCCAGTCCACTATATTGCTGTTACAATCATTGTTGTTCCAGGTGTCAATTATTGTAAAAAGTAGGCTTCTCCTGCCTAGTGAATGTTGGTGGATGTGCAACAAATCTCCAAAAACTATGTTTGTTTACACAGTTTTCATATTACTGCCAGTTGTTAACGAGGTTATAAGGACTATGGGTGACAAAATGTCAAGTAAATTCTAGAAACACATCATTATTCAGGCCCAGCAAGCCCAACACATATGGGCCCCATGTCTTTAGCACACAGGCTGTATTTCATTGAACTGTTCAAAGATAAGGAGACAGCATTCATGGTCAAGTAATCACCAAAAGATAAAACCATAAACATCCATAAAAAAAGTCATAAATCAACATGGATTGTAGCGTGACGGTGTGAGTCAATGTGTGCCTTGTTGCAGTAAAGATAAAATGCAGCTATGAGAGTGGAAATCACAGGTCTCCAGAGGAAAGACAAGCAGACGGGGAATTACACAGAGTGGCAGCCAATGGTCAGCTACGATGGTGATTACTGTAATAAGATCTGGTGGCTGTTATTGACTCTACCCATGCTGGGCTTCCTGCTGGGCTAAATTAATATTTACACTAGCCTCCATCTATATGCCGAGACCATAAGAAAACTAAAATGTAATGAAGGAGGAGGAGATAAAGAGAGAAAAGGTAAACAATCTAGAGATCCTCCCAAATGAATGAACACATGTTTACTCCTTTCTACACTGACTTCAGACGATGTAGCCAAACTTGCACAAGGAAGACAATCATAAAACAAGCCAAACTCATGTTTCTCTGTTTCATCTAATTGCCATTTGTGTTAACTTGCTGGCATGTCTGCTTGGTATTTCTAACTGGAGGTGTGTACGTATGCGTTGGGCTTTAATCATGTTTTGGCTGTTGAAACTATTCCACCCTGCCAATAACAACTGCTGAATTAGAATGACATGCTAATTGACAGAACTTGCCATTCCTTGTTAAAAGTCATAACTTCAAAACAAACATTTTAAAAAGGTATTTTAAGTGCGCAGAGAGAAGCTGCTATACTCACTTGGCCGAGTGCTTTTGTTAGATTCCTGGAAAACCAGTCAAATCAATGTTGAAAGATCTATTTCAATGTGGGTATTACTCAAGTGGCACAGCACATCATGAAGACTAAAGATTATTACAGTCATACTATACCAAAATACTGATAGTGCTCAAATCAAGGTATATCCGGCATCAACATACAATGGGGCACCAAATCACAGACTTTGAGGGTTGGCTTTGGCTACATATGGCACATAAAACACATCATAGATGTTATAAAATGCATCGCATCCTTTGTACAAATAAAAATAAGAGAGAGAGCGAAAGAGAGAAAGAGAAACAGAAAGAGAGAGAGAGAGTCTTGGTGTCATGTAAGGTTCCCTGCTGCACAAACTATGAGGAAGGAGGATGAGATATGTCATCAACAATGACACGTCCATGACCATTAGAGGAATATTAAGGTGACTTTTTTTCTCCCTCGGCATCTGAGCTCTGCGATCCAGGAACCGTCCATCAGTTTGATTTACAGTCCTGCCTCTCTGTGTCTATGCGTGTGTGTGTGTGTGTGTGTGTGTGTGTGTGTGTGTGTGTGTGGCCCCGACGTGTGAGTGATGCCAGCGGCGCTGACAGCCGATCTATCCGTCTACCGTTCAAGTGCAGATCAGCTCAGGCCTCCGAGTGTCTGCTGGAGCTGCCGGCTGCTTCCAGCACCACGGACAGCACCACCAGCTGCAGCGCTAAATGAACCAGGAGGGTCAAACTAGTACTTCAGCTGGTGAGGCAAAAAAATATAAATAACACTTACTACACCCAACAATATCAAGTGTATTCTTCTAATCACGTTCTGCTTTGAAGCATCTCTTTTTCAGCATCGCGTATGATAACGCTACGAGGGTTTAAGCAGCTCCTATGAGGTTAAGAGGTGGGGTAACTGAATTTAGGGCAGCTTCCTCTCTGCACACATGACATCACCTCGCATCAAACCACTCGGATTTATTTCTTCTTCTTCTCCTCTCCAATGCAAAAGACACCTGGCGTGCTTCATTTTATGGCCACATCTTAGGGACCTATAATCAAATATTGTCATCTCAGGGCGTCGTAAAACATAACGAGGGCAGAGACGTCGGTCGTTAAACACGCACATGTGGATGTGTGTGCGCCTCAAACCAAAGAAAAAAAAATATCACTATATCTGTACAAGCATCAATAAGTAGCCTATAATGTGTATTTAAATGATTATTAGCGACATATTGACCTGGAAGTTTCACTTCTTATGAACTATTTTTTAACCCGTTATTGTACGAGAACGGTCCAGGTCTATAAGATCAATATGGTTCTTAAAATTCAGGGCGCGTGTGTCTGCGCGCGTGAGTGACAGCAAGCACATGGCGGCCGTTTCTAGTACAACACACTGACACACATCGGAGGCTCGACACGGCAACGATCAGCCTTCATGGTTCCTTCCCGTGGAGGCTCGAGAGAAATCCGATGCACACCCATTATACGGCCGGTAATCATATCTATGGGTCATAAACGAGGGAGAGAGAGAGAGAGAGAGAGAGAAAAGAAGAAATATGGAGAGAAGACGTTGCACGTCGATATGCTACTTACCGGGGTTTTCTCTTGCTGGCTCGGGACTCCATTGCTCTCTGATGCTGCTAATGGTTTCATCATGAAAAAATGTTCACCGGGCTAAAATCTACCATCCCCGGACCTGCTCTATGCTACAGCACAGACCCCCATCCCCTCTCTCCCCTCCCCTCCCCTCGGCTGCACCGTCTCTCTGGCAGCAGGCGGCGGCTTGACAGTTTGGGGAGTATCCGCTGTCTCCTGGCCAGATTAGACTCTCCAACAACCAACACCAGCTTCTGCGTTTATTGCAGCCTCCCCGCTGCTTGCCACAGAAATATCTTAAAACCACAGAGGGGGAGGAGGAGGAAGAGAGGGAGGGAATATCCTTTTATCCAAGCGAAAACGAGCCCCTCTCTCTCTCTCTCTCCGCACACTTAACAATCACATCTCCAGTCGGAGACCAGCGGCGCACCGATAATAAAGCAGAAAACAGGAAAAAAGGAAAAAAAGATGAGAAAAATGGCTGACAACACTTCCACTCACGTTTGCGCTCTCCGCCTTCCCTCTCTCTCCCTCTCCCTCCCTCTCTCTCTCTCCCGCTCCCGAAAGCAAAATCTACACACACACAGGAAAGCACGCGCACACCCAAACGGCTTTATGCACCATTACATTATTTGAAGACCGAGACGCCTGCAGCCTCCGCCGAGGTACTGTACGTTAAAGCCAGCGGTTTGTTTGTAACGGGAGCAGGGGGATGTGTGTATGTGTGTCACGGGTGGAGGAGGGGAGGGGTGGTGCGGGGGAGTAAAGACCTCCTCCCTGCCAGACACTGATGCTGTAACAGCAGCCTTCATGGCTGTGCCCCTGTGGAGGGCTCACAACACCCCAAGATAGAAAGATGGAGAGAGGGCGGACGAGAAAAATGAAAGTGAGGAGGAGAGATGAGAGGGAGAGATGATGCGAGGCGCCACAAAGAGCAAAACCGTCGGGTGAGGAGGGAGCCGATGCACGGATGAGAGGTGGGAGGAAGAAAATAGAATTCAAGAAGGTGTATAGATAGGTAGATGGATGGCTGACAGAGGGATGAAGGGAACGGAGGGAGGAGAGGAGCACAGTGCGCGTAATGCCATTATCACGCTCACTTCGGCACAAGAGCCGGTTGGCATAGTAACGGAATGAAGGAAAGCCATTTCCTGGGCGGGGAGACAGACAGGGAGACAGAAAGGGAGACAGAGAGGGAGACAGCAGCACTTCCTCTTGAGAGAGCGAGAGAGAGAGAGTAAAAGAGGCAGACACACAGACAGAGGGAGGACAGGAGCATCGTTTCATTGGAAAAGAAAGGAGTAAAAGAGCTGAAAGATACATAAAACTATTCCAAGTGAAACACATGAGGCTGGCAGCGATGATGTCACTGTCACTCAGCTGGAATAGCCATGGCAACTGAGGACCAACTCCCCCCCCCTCACCCCCTCCAGGGCTTTCAGTTGCTGTGGCGACAGTAGCAGCAAGACAAGGCGAAATGGAGGAGGGAGGGTAGACGAGTGTGTGTGTGTGTGTGTGTGTGTGTGTGTGTGTGTGTGTGTGTGTGTGTGTGTGTGTGTGTGTGTGTGTGTGTGTGTAAAAGAGACAGTAGAAGTGGCAATAGACTTCCACTTCACCTTCTCTCAGCTGTAGTACAATGAGCAGCAGCGTCACCGACCAACAAACAAACAACATGCAAACACACCACTGCTTTGTGGGAGCAGGAGGGGAAAAATGCGTGTGTGTGTGTGTGTGTGTGCTCAGGTGGCTGGCCGTGCCTCTGGAGACTCTGGATATTTGATACATTGACGGTCCCATACATATATATGAAGGTCTCCTGACAGACTGAGATATGAGGACGGCACTTTAAATGACTGAAGGACATCACAGGGAACAATGGAGGGGTTTAAAGGCCAACCAAGACAATAAAAATGAGACGTGCTGCAGCTCATATCCACATTGCAAAAAAATATATATATTAATTCAGTTCACAACCAAGACACAAAGGACGTAATATTACCAACCAGAGCTGCCAAAATTTACACATTATAGCACGCTTCATCAAGAAGCAGCACGCCTTGTTTTCACGCTGTTTTTCTGACATGTTGATGCTGTCGATCATTTCCTGCCGTCTTGTTTTATTGGTGTTATTTTCTTGTCATTCGAGTTTGAAAACTAAAAGACAGAACAAGTCAATTAATTTTAGTACGATATAACTGTACGAAGCTGCAATACTTTGCTTATTAAGAAATATGAGTGACTAAACCATCATTTTAGCACTGAAACTACTACAACTATGAACCAAACCGGGTCAAACTTTTGCACAAAATTGTATCAACTCCCACAAATAACAATATATAAAATGAACAGCTAATCCAACAACCAATGAAGCATGTGACTCATTGTTGCTGCTGTACGCAGACCACAGAGGCTGGAGCTGTTTGTTATGCTAGGACAGACAATGCCTAGAAAGCAGCGTACCGCTTGTTGGTTTTGGAGCTGCTCCAGTCAGAGTAACTGGGAGCTGAGTGGGAGGAGGTGAGGGGGGAGGGAAGCTGAAGACCCGCTATGACATCACCTCTCTTGCCCTGAGCCATGATGTAATGTATCACAACAACAAAAAAAAAGGCTCAGGTGCTTTGCTGTGCAGCCCGGTCATTAGCATCTCCAACAATCACCGGAGGGGGGGGGGGGTCGTGTCTGGGGAATATCAGCCCTTCCTGCCCAACCCCCCTCCTCTTGCAGCGTTCTGGGAACAAGCAAGAAGCCCATTAATCATTTTTGTACTGACTAATCACAAGCTACATGTAAAAGGGAGAGAGGCAGCGGAGCATCGATCTTACAGGGTCGTGACAGTGACGTGAAAAACGCCACTTGAGAATAACATTAATGCACTCGTGCTCAATAGCAGTGTGTGCTAAATGTATGAGGTGGAAGAGGGTGGGCGGGGCCTCGGCTGCCATTTGTAAACAGTCTGTGAACCCTGGCTACTGCTGTTCAATGCATTTATGGGGTCGGCCATGTGATGGTGCGTTGCTTGCTGATGCGCAGCATTAGAGCCATAAAAACCTCATTACGCTGCTGGATGACAGAGTCACTATCTCGTCACACACACACACACACACACACACACACACACACACACACACACACACACACACACACACACACACACACACACACACACACACACACACACACACACACACACACACGGCAAAATCTGCAATCCATCTCCTTTCCTTCCTTAATTCAACTCTAATTCAACAGTATCAGGCAGCAGCTCATTCTGCTGATGATTTTCAGTCAATGTGACGTACAACCAGCACAAGATAAGATGCTTCTGCATTCAACTCATGACACAGCAGAGATAAAAACAGCCCTTCAGCATGATTTTATTGCTCACTTACAGTGATTCAACTTACAGTCAGACAGATACTCCCAAACAGCACCCTAAAAAAAACCCATAAACAAGCCAACAAACTCTCATCTCACATCTGGACCGCACCCAAAAGTCTGTGCACTGGGACTTTAATGTGCCTCTAACCCATACACTTATATCTCCAGAGAAAGAGACTAGACACGGGGTTAAATGATGCACTGGCGGAACTGGAGACATGCTTCTAAAGTAAAAATAACTAAATCATATCTCACCACCAAAAAAAGAGACTTGCAATGGGTGAGCCGGTCGTTTTGCTGAAGAAAACTCTCACACTCATCGACACACACGGGCTATTATAGGATCAAAGCAAACATACTCCGATTCATTGAACTGTGTCCATCCTTATTGACTGAACTTGTTTGTAAGCCGACAGCAGAGGAAACGCAGCGCTCCCGAGTGCCAGCTCTGTGCATTAATCCTTGAAGTCGCTCCCATTACGACGGCTCTAAATAGCATTGTTAGGACGAGAAAGACGATCTAATAAAAGGGACGACGATGTCATAGCTGCGGCAGCCCGGGGGATTATTTCATTTATCAAGCAGTTATCACCTGCACGCTGCTCTGAAAATAATTTGGCGGAAAGAAAAACGGGCAGCCAGACACGTTCAAGAGATTACACGTGCAGGTTCACAGAGGTGAAACATCCGCCATGCCCACCGCAATAGTGCATAAATCCGGAAAACAGCGAATGAAAAGAGAAGCTCTTGGAGAATAAGTGGCAAAGTAACATCGTTAGCAAGTGAGTGAGAAGTTGATCAGAAACTAGAGGTTTCCGGTTCAGGTTATAGACTCACTGTGGAAGGTAATGAACTGGAAGTCTAACTGTGGAATAATGTGCGGGGGCGTGAAGGAGTCACCTTTCAGTTTCTTGCCCAATGTTCCCCGCTTCTCTCCTTTCCACATCCGAAAGAAACGGAGACACAGGAAATCTGAGCTAAATGTTAACATCGGCAAAGACAACACTCACATGCTGATGTTTAGCAGGTACTACCTTCACCTGGTTCTTCACTTCAGCGTGTTAGCAACAACAATTAGCGCTAAACATAAAGTGCAGCTGAGGCTGATGGGAATGCCATTAGGGTTAAAGTAATTTGGTCATAAAAGTAAGTATCGGAGAAGTAATATGTTTTATCTGGTGATGGCCCAGCGTGGACAATGAAGAGAGCATCATTATTAGGATCTATCATGAAGGAGGCATGAATATATGTAGCAGATTTCAATTGGCAAAAGACATATTTCACTAAATAAAAACACTACAGGCCTTAGCAGAACGAAATGTTCATAACTTCTGAAGATAAATGGTCAAATGGAGACAATTTGGCATCACTGTATGATTTGCACCACCTTTCACAAACCACACAGGATGAAATCCATCACACAAGACGCAGTTTCCCCACAAACAGTCGTCTCAATGAACCAGAATGTAACGCCGTCGCAACACTTTCAGGGCGGGAGCTGTCACAGAAATATATCCACAAACTACTTGGCCAGCTAGCTTCAAACACACACAACCACGAGGGAATAGGGCAACACCAAGAAGTTAATGACGACTCGTTGACAAATAACTTGATGATAATCACAAAAAGTTAAGAGTGAAGACTGAATATTTCCTTCCACTAAGTGAAGATTTAAAGCTGGTTTTATAGTGTCATTTCATGGAAGGTGCTTCAAGTCGGATAAAAATGCGTCTGTGGGCAATAATGACTCTTGAGTTCACATGTATCCCAGTGCTAAACGTTTAAATACAACAATCTTGTACAAATGTTTAATAAAAGTCTATTTTTTATATATACATCTGTAAGTCAGACTGCTGTCAAACTGAACTAAAAACAGTCATATTCTCGTTTCTCTCAACATTAACATGTTTCCAGGAGACAGTGCACCCAACATGAAGCAAGACAGTTCTACTAATTCTATTTTTAGACTCATACAAAAGAGATTTTAACCCTGACTTAACCAAAGCAGCAGAATAAGAACCTTATGTATATCTCTTGCAGCATCCAGCGTTGTCGAACATGCTCAACACTGAGCAGCTCAAACTGATCTGCTTATGAGAGATTTTGATCTTATTTACGTGACACAAACATACAAAAAGTACTTTGATATCCTCGCCACATGCAGGCTCATTACCGTAGAAATAAATGTCATCTGTCAAAGCCTTTTGGAAACACTCGACTTTAAAAAAAGGTCTTTTGAATGTCAAAAGTGACATGAAAAGCAAATCAAATGTCAGTAAGCGTGTTCGATATCAGCGGCTGAGAAATGAACCGCAGCCAGTAGTAAATGAGAAGCTCGTTTTTGGACGAGGCACGATTTCGCTGTGTACGAACACTCCTGAAAATATCTGTTCCATTTCTGTCAATGTCTGATATTTGGCTATTAATAACTCTAAACACAGATTTAGCTTTTGGTGTCCGTGCTGGGAACGAGACGCTGAATTCAACAAAGAAAGACGCACTACAACTGAAAATAAAAATGTATATTCATTAGATAATAAAGAAAATACTTGACCTACGACCCCTCTTCTAAATCAGCCATCCTGGCCACGTTTGACAATCGAGTCATCTTTACTGTATTTACCGATTCAGCAATAATAAGATCTCGAGCTGAAACAATGAATCAATTTGTTGATGGACAGAAAGTTACGTATGTCAATCATTGATTTGTGGTTAGTCATTTTTTAAGCAAAATTCCAGCTGCTCAAATCAGAGTAAAGTGAATATCTTTGGGTTTTGGTCCGTTTGTCAGGCAAATCAAACAATTTGGATAATATCAGCTTGGATTTGAGAAACTTTGATTCTACCAAATGATCGATAGATTATTCTGACGGATTAATGAATAAAGAAATAACAGCTGCAGCCCCAAAAAGCTCCCCTGAATAACCTTCAACAAACACACAAAGAAAAAATAAAAGTGTACAATGAACCGTTTCTTCTTTCACCGCTGCGGTTGCTACACAATGTCTTTTCACAACCGAGGCTTTTGTATCTCCGCACAGCTGAAGCAGAGCAGGTTGTCACAAAGGACAGCTCTAAAAAAAAAAAAAAAAGGGAGCTCGGCTTTTCTGCGGCCGAGAGTGGCAGGTTTGTTCTCTCTGCAACCGCCATTTCTCAGCAGGTCTGAACTGCTCGACACCCCGAGCCCCGATCTTTGCAGCCTCTCCCTCGCCATCCACTCCTGCTCGGACACGGCAGGACTCCGCGATGAACTGCCGAGATACGACATGAACGGGGATTCTGTGTTTGCGTGCAGCAGAAACGGTCGATTCATCTTCAAACAGCTGTGTTATGCTCGGGTAAATGTCTTTCAGAGCCATCATAATCAAACACTTAGCACATTAACGGCACCATCAGCACATCATCTCCACGTTGGATGCAAGACCCAGCAGAACCGCACCCACACAGCAGGGATGGTAATAATCCAGAGCGTCGAAAGACAGTCAACACCATTATCAAGCACATCAGCAGAGAGGCACAGCGTTGGCGAAATGATGCCCCTCAATCAGCCTGATTGTTGCCATTATCTCGGTTTACAGGCCCATAAGCTGTACCAGAGAGATGTTTATCGCGTTGTTCTGTCACCACCCGGCGACGTGATGAAGTCCATTCTCAGCTTAAGCATGTTCATTCTTCAGATCAGAAACGGGATAATGTGTATGGAAGGAGAGGGAAGAGAGAGTTTTGAATCACGCTCGATTTTAAAAAGAATTCATTTCACGTTGCCGCGGGCATCGCGGTAACACAATTGCCTTCTCTCTTCGACTTCTGCAGCCTCGATGCCAGCGAATGGAAGGTATTTATTAAAGGGAGTCTACCAGAAGCTACAGATACGACGACAAATGAGAAACAGACGCAGATAAAACCACCAGCAGGAACACAAACACAGACAGCTAGCACACAAACAAACACACACACACACACACACAGTCACGTATAGAAAACACCAAACAACATTGTCGATAGATACGGTACCTGAGGTTTATTGCATTCCTGGAGCCAGGTTAAAGGAGAAAGCCATGGAAAGAAGCAGAGGAGATGAAAGTTATCAAACATTCCACTTGAGGATGTGAGGAACAGCAGGTGAAAGCTTCACCGCCTTGTGAAAAAATGCAGCGTTTTGCACCACACCGAGAGAAAAGTGTCCATGTTAGACAGAAGCCTAATACCATATATGCACAATAAGAATAAAACACTTTAATTAATCCCTTCCTATGGCAGGCATTCAACTCATTTCAATGTTGAACAAGCATCTTGAAACACGTTTCTTTCATTCTGACAACAATTATTCTGGCAACGCTTTTCCACTGTTCTGGGACTCGGCACATTAATGGGATTTCAAGGTGAAAATTCAACTTTCTCAGTGCTCTTATAGCCAAGGACAGGTAGGGAACATGCAGACACGTGCATTATTATTCTGGCTCGCCCACACATCCCTCCATTGAGCGTGCCTGCAGATTACAGAACAGATCAGTTTAACTTCCGGACCTCCTCATTACCACTGCAGGACATGTTTGACCTCTGAGCAGACAATAAGACTCCAATTATAAAGGTGCTATGTGTAATGGTTTTCAAAATCACTTTAACTTCTCTAAATTAGCATTGAAACCTTTGGCACGTCACGTCAAACACCATCGTGGTGCAGGAAGCTCTGAGCCTCTATCTCGTTCCTCTACCAGGAACCGTTAGAAAGTTAGTCCACGTGAAAAGAATCTCATGAAATGACGCTTGATTAAACGATCCTACGAGAGATTCTTCAAATCAATCATCCAAAGAAAATGCAACTTCAAAGTAAGGAAAATATTTGAATGAAAGCTCACACACACACACACACACACACACACACACACACACACACACACACACACACACACACACACACACACACAGCGAGCTATATTTAGCTGCTTGTGCTCACGCTAGCTTCAAAGGCAGGATGAGCGACCTCAATACTAAATATTAACGAATGAATAGCTCGATACTTTCAGAGATACACTTCTGCGATTGCTTGCCGACGGTTAGAAGAGGCGATCAATACCATGTTCAACTGGAGCCGGCAGCAGGTCAGTTTAGCGTAGCGCAAAGACTGGAATGAGAGGAAAGAGGTAGTCCGGCTCATCCTGCCTTTGAAGCTAGCAAGCAGCTAAATAATGCTTGCTCTGTGCTATGTGTGTAGCCTAAATATTGAACAGACACACATGAGTGGTATACAGTTTCTAATTCTTAAATTTTTTCTTAAATTGCAAATTACAAGCACAATAAACCCATAAATCCTAATAACAGGTAAGTTAAGATACAGCAGGTGTGAAGTTAATGCTAAGTGAAGCTGTGCTGTGAACCACATACAGGAGCATACATCTCTGAGGAGACCACCAACATGTCCATTCATTTATCATGATAACGTTGTCGTCTCAGGGTCTCCGATGCAAGCACCAAACTTTTTATGTTCAAAAACTCTCAAACATAAATACTTGTCAGAGACGAGGGGCTCGTCCTTATCTGGAATAACTCCACCTCCATATAGACCTGAAGGCAATTAATAAGTCGTCAGAAGAAGAGTGAGCAATGTCAAGGACACTCCAGCAGAGCGCACGGTTGCTGACGGACGCGTCGGCTGCTGCAGGGATTAAACCTGTGACCTTCTGATTACAGGGCGGCCTCGCCAACCACGAGGCCGCCCCGGCTGGAGGAAAAGAGTAAAAGGAGTATTGATTGGCCGACTCCGGCTGCTCGTGTAATTACAGAACAGCTGTTTGGAGCCTTTGACGCCCTACTGGCCACCGAGTAAACCCAGAGGAGGAATACTTCTCATCTGCTCAGAGAGTTTGGGGCGTCTGGGGCCGAAGGAGGAGAAGGCAGAGGAGAGGAGAAATTGGAAATTATCATAATTTGTTGTAGATAAAATCTGGAGTGTAGTGCTCAGTAAGCATGAGGCCACGATAGCGGCCGCATTAACATTCCATTTGAAACAGAGTGACGGCACAAAGACATTAAGTGACTGGCTGAGTGAGAGATCAGGGAGAACATCTGTGTGTGTGTGTGTGTGTGTGCGTGCGCACAAATGGCTGTTGATATTAGAGGACGAGATAGCGTGTTTGAGATAAAGTGCAAAATGGAGAGGGACTTAGAAATGGAGATTATGAGGGAGAATATAGAAACATCATGTGTGTGTGTGTGTGTGTGTGTGTGTGTGTACGACAGACCGAGAGAAGAGCGACAGAAAGAGTGACCCTAGAAATAACTGGTGTCCATTCTGAAGAAGAACACCCGCTGCTGTGAGCACACAGGAGACATGTGTTGAATCATAAACACTGTCCTCTTTCACTGCTCCGATTTATCCAGGACACATCTGCGGCAACAGAAATGTATTTTCATACAGCCAAATCCAGATGCAAACCCTTTTAGATGCCTGGGTCTTTGCTTCTCGTGGTGGCAAACTACACATGTAAGCTCAGAGTGACAGCTGTGTTCCCTTTCAGGCATTTCAGATGCGAGCCGTCAGTTAGATCGCTCAAGTGAAATGTGGCACAATATCTCCCATAACAAGAAGAAGAGCCTGAGAAGGTAGCTATGGGGATAAAACTGGACTGCTTATCAGAGCCGGGAGGTAAAAAAAAAAACACATAAAAGAGCACCATCTTACGTCATACCTTAAATCAAAAGATTTCAATGTTTAAAGGTAGGTGAGGTCTTTGACAATACATCTGACAGGCGCATTAGAAGTGAAGCCCAAACTGCCATCTTTTACCTTAGAAGTATTGCAAAGGTCAGTCTATTCCTGTCTTTGGAAGAAGCTGAAACACAAGAGGCCTGCGTTACCTAAATGCACGAGTAAAAAAAACAAGGGTTCAGGCACAACTTCTGCATTTGATCGCTGCCAACTTTGAGATCCACACAGCTCTGGTGTTTGATGTAGCTTTGCAGGCGGGTATTAGGAACGGAGACGCCATCTTCCTTCACCAGCGTTACAAAGATAGCGACGGAAAAATGGCCATAAAGCTGGTAACAACTAATAGAGTAGGCTACATCATTGATTCACCTCAGAGACTTCACATCCTTCCATCTCAGAACTACAACAAAAGCTTATGTTGAGGCTCTTCTGACTCTGAATCAGCCTCACAAGGGACGATTAAGGGAAGATTACAAAACTCATTTAATTGTGTTGCCCTCGCATGCTGGTTGACTCTCCGTCACTGTGTTGTTGGATTGTGAAGCACGCAGAATTGAAATTTCCAAAAATATCAAGACTGATAGATTGTAAACTTAACCAGCCAATGAAACTATATAACAAATACTATTCTACGCTTTTTCTCTCTCAGGTAATAGTAAAACAGATCCAAATGAAACCACTAATTAGCATGAATATTATACTTTTGGCCAGACTTGCAAATAATCCTCACTTCATCCAGATCATAGCGAGTAAGGGCCGGGGGGGTAACTGTGTGTTCCGCTGCTGGGTTACAATTACATTTTCGGGTATTACGCGGGCACTCTTTCAGAGCAACTCTCAATGACTGAGCACGTCCAGTTCAGCGTGTTGCTCAGGGACACTCGGCCCACTGCGGGGATCGAACCCGTGCCCTCGGAGTTACAGAACAATCTCTCACAGACGACGAAGGCTGCGCTGCTACTGGCGAGAGGCATTGGCTATTTCAGGATTCAATGCAACGCCGAGGACGGAGGCTGACATTGGCCCGTCACATCTCATCTCATCGCGCTCACAAAAGCAGAACGTAGCCGCCATGAAAGGTTTCAACAATAATGACAAACTAAGCTTTGAAACAGCGAACAATGTTGTTTCCTGAATGTCTTTATCTTCATTGCAGCATTGTTTAAGCAAAGAAAAGCAGCAAGTACAATGTGTTGCATTTTTATGGAATAAACTAGCCAACAAGAACGTTAAAATGCTACTTAAATGCATCAGAAATAACAAATATATAGTTATAAAGTCCTGACAGGGGCTGTAATGAGACTTTTAACTTGGACACATTTTGCAGATCGTACGGTCTCTGCCAGCATCTTCCTGTCTGTAACATGAATTAAGGTCAAATCCAGTGTTTGAGATGTGGCTTAAAACAACAAGAGCTGAAACAATTGATTGCTTAATCAATCAGCCGAAACTAAACACCCACGTTGATGAGGGATCATCAGTTTAAGTCGCTCATCAGTCACTAATGTGAGGATGTGCCGCTTCTTCTCTCTCTCTCTCACTTTCATTTTGTAGCGAAACAATAATCTTCCACAGCATGATCAACACTGAAAAGAATCATCTCGGCCCTAAATAAAACAGACTTGTCTACAGTATTTCTCACACTTGAAACCGTCAGATCAGCAGCTCCTCTGATGTTTTCCTACCTCGCCTCACATTCGCCTTCATAGGAGTGACTAAGCTGAATAAAAACCTTGCCTGCCAGAGAGATTTCCTTTCTTCAATCCCAAGTTTCTCCTCGGTGCATTTCTCCCCTCCTAAATACGCCTCGGGGTAGGAGGGAGGAAAATCGGAGCGCTGCCTGGCATTCTAAATGCCGGAGATTAGCTTGCTATGTCAGCTTAGCATCCGCCCAGATTCAGCCTCTCTGTCGCTCTGCTCCCCTCCACCCCTCTGTCAGCAGCAGCAGCAGCAGCGTACTGCACTCTTGTTAAGTTAGCTCCCTTCCCTCCCTACTGTACTTCTGAGTGCATTCGACCAGAGCCCATTTGGGACTGCTGGTTGCCATGGCACCCGCTCCATCCTTCCCACAGGAGCGGCGAAGAGTCGAGTGTGTGACGGGAGACGTCGGGCCGTGTGAAAGTTCAGTGCGGTCTTTTGAAACAAAAACACAGCGAGTCTAAATTTAGGAATTAGGGTGGGGCTGGAGGGAGGCTTGAGGGGGGGGGGGGGGTTTGATGCTTGCCGCATTTTCCCTTTTTTTCAGCGTGATTGTTTCACAGTGTTCCAAGAAGAACCGGGTGCACCGACAGAACCCCCGCGGGAACGCCGGGAATGAAGGGAATGCAGTGAAACGCCGTGTGTAAGAACTGCATGCTGGGTATTTGCGTCATTAGTGTGAAAATGCTGTGCTTCCTATTCCCAGGGAAAGAAAGCACAGAAGGGAGAGGACCTGGTGCAAACGCAACGGGCAGCCAACTCTTCCTCTGCTGGAGTCGAATGCTCTTCCACAAAGATGGTGCACTCTGATTGGCTGAGGCTTTGCACCGTCAGGGCACCAAACCACACTTCTGCTTTCATTTTTCATCGAAACAATCCCCCCCCCAAAAATACAAATATACTCCAATATGCTGAAACAGGATGAAATTAGGAGAAGTGCTGCATGAGAACGGTTTCATACACACATTAGCACTGGTGGATTTGTCTTTCAACACCAGCCCAACTGTTGAGTATGTAAATGAGGGTTTGTAAGAATAGAACAGCTGCGAGACTCATGAAAGTAGGAACCTGACTCAGAATGTTTTCCTTCTGCCAAACTCTCTTCCTCCTCCATGTCTCTCTCCGTGTGGATCTCATGACAATGATCACAAAATCACAATATACTCCATTCTCATCGACAACTGTCCTAAAACTGCCTGTAATTTCCAATCCAATCAAGACTGTGTTGAATCTCAGAATCTCCATCGATGGTGAGATAATGCAAAACCATTTGTTTCACAGATATCCTTTTTGTACATGACATTTTCAAGGGGATTTGGAGGGACACAACTTCTTCTGAACAGTGTCCCTTTGCCCACGTGAACCTCTGAAACAGGGCTGAAGATGACACCACTGATGGATGTTTTTCACATGTTTCATTGAAACGATCAAACACTCATTTCAAAGGTTGAATTCTCCAGGACACACTTTCTGTAAATCCAAAGAACTGCAGGACGATATGCACCTTGAATTTGCTTTGCAATATGCTGACATTTGTATCATTCAAGTGCAGAGACAACTTCAGAACAAGCAATGCATTGGTGAGGAGTGTGCTAAAAACATCAGAAGTCTTTTCTGACAACAATAAACACCACAAACAAGAAGAGGCACGTATAGCACAGATAAACTACAGTATAAAAGGATGCTCAAAGAACTACAGCTACTTTAATCCATCAAGGACGGGTGAAACAACATTTGAACACTACAGGGAGGAGAGCTCAGCCCACCCTGAGGAGACAAGGATGCCCTCTCCTCGGGAGACATCAAAACACAAGAACCTACAACCGAGGGAAAGCCGAGGCCAGCAAACAGAGAGAAACACACAGATGTGGTGTAACAGGGAACACACATGTTCAGCTACCATCTGAAACAAGACTGCACAACAGGTCCTGAAGAAGGAGCGAGACAGGCAATCAACAGCAACACGTAGCGCACGCACAGCGATCCAGCGCAGCGAGGGTGAACACAAAACTGCAGCGCAGGGTGCAACTCACCGTGTGGTATCCCCGGTCTATGGGCGGCTTCCCGGTGGGGTACGGATCCACGGTGTCGATGATGGTCTGCCTCTCCCCTTTCTGGTTGATCTTCCGAAAGCGCCGACGGGACTGTCTGTGCGAGGCTTGTCGCTGAAAGTACTCCTCATTTTCATCCATATAGTCCACCTGGAAACGATAGTGAGGGAGGGAGACGGAGAGAGGGGGGAGTGACCGTCTTCATCTTCATTCACGCCCAAAAGCACACAAAACACCCCACCCTCCTATACTCTAGCTCCGATTCGTCCTCCGCCTCCCGCCCCGCTCTTTGTGTAAAAATAGAAGTGTGTGTGGGCTGCGCGATGCACACCTACGTCAAAGGGTGCTCACAGCGCAAAAAAAAACCAAGAGAGACCGAGGGAGGAAGGAGAGGAGGAAGGAGAGGAGATGGAGAGCGGTGGGGCGCAGATTGATTGACAAGACTGATAAACAAGAGATGGAGTCAGACGGAGTAAAAGACAAGCAGATGGAACAGACGCACTCTCTCTCCGCATCTGTTAAATGTATTAGCCACAATGAAATTGAGTGTTAAAACAAGATAAATCATGTTTCCATTTTTAATGAAATTCGAAGGGGGGGGGGGGGGGGAAAAGAAGATTTTCCAAGTGGAAACTCACACAGGATGCCAGTTCGACATTTGTGCAGTGAAGTCATATTCTACAGTATTTTTGGTTGCACTCTGTTGCCTGGCGGCTTTGGTTTAATGCCGGAGTGACATGTTTAAGTTTCTTTCTTCTTTGGGCCCCCTTCCTCGCGCTCACTCGCCACTTTCACTGCGGCTTCACGTTTCCTTAAAGCGCTCAGCTTCTGGGATTACAACACTGAAATCTCTCTCTCTCTCTCTCTCTCTCGCTGCCGTACCAACTGCTGCCATGACGACGGCGTGCGAGCGAGTGCGTAAGTGTGATCGTGTGTCTAATTGCAAAACTCAAAGAGCAACGTGTGCATGCATGTACGCGTGTGTGTGGGCATGTACAGTAACTAGCATGTGAGCGGCTTATTTATTTTCTTTTCATCCGACGTGTTGCTCTCTTTGTTCATGTTTGCAACTGTGTGCATCTCATACTTATAGGGGGGGGGGGGGGGTTATCCATATGTATCTATATTTCAGCAGCACAGATCCCTCCTCGGTAATTGCAGGGCGGGTTGGCACCCATTACAGCCAAAAAAAAGGGGGTACGGCCAGAAAGTGTCTGCAGCTAGCAGAGCAGAGGGTGTTATTACCGAGGGGGTTGTGAGACGCTGCTGACGCTGCCCCCCCCCCCCCCCATCTACAACAGCACTCATGGAGACACAGCAACTACAACATGTGATGTGCCAACCAGTCCTTATTATATACCGGCAAGACGTGGGCTGTGTGTCATTTCTCAAAAGAAAAAAAAGGATGCAGGCGGAGGGGAGGATTTGCATGTGCTAGAAATGGTGGAGAGCGAGTGTGTGAGTTTGAGGAACGCGCTAGAAAGCAAAATCAAACGTTCACGCCTCAGCAGTGGACAAATGGCCGGCAGGCACTCGCACTGGTGTTGTGTTTTGGTTTCATATGCCACAGTGTGCACAGTTTCGCTGGCTATTTGAACAGCTTTGTTCACTGCCCCTCAACACTCTGTTGCCTGCAACTGGCAAAGAAAATGTGAATTATGTTTCTCGTCTGTGTTCCTCTTTAAATGTGAATCTGTTTGAGGATGGATTTGTGGAGGTTATGATGACAGGAAATGCACACTTACAACCGTGAAAATAAACAACACGTTTTCTTTCTTCTTATCTACAGTCCATCTGCGAGGGTTCATCTCAATCATTCAGTTGATACAAACGTTACAACTGAAGTTGCTTTCTGATTAAAGAGGCAAACATCCAGTCCAGTATAGATCCAACTCTCCGGGCCTCCTATTCTTTCATATCTCAACCAATCGTCTGATGTAGTGCGTCAACAAATAAGCAGCCGTGAAGCCGCAGCGAGCATACTGTACGTACGTTTTCTTGCAGCACCGTAAACGACAGCTGACAACATCGGTTTTGTCTCTCGCACACTGCCGCCCTTCAGCACAAACTCATCAGCAAAACAATGCATCTGTTCTGATATCTGCAGGCTTCAGAGAGCTTCTGGTGAACAGATGATTTGAGACGGGGATGATTTGTTCGGAACAACTGCTTTTGCGAGCCAATATTTGATTTGCCATAAAACTGGGTCAGAGCTTCTCCCAGTCGCGGACTCGAGCAACTCCACGCACGCTGGACTCCATTAAAGACAATAAAACACTGGGATGAAATGTCAATAGGAGGCACTTCTAGAATATTAGGAGGAAAACGTCACAGGACCTACTCTATACTACACCGCTGTAAGACGGTTTGGTGATCCACAGGATAGAGTTCACGCTTAACACATCAAGGAACTCCAAAATCAATCATTATCCACCACGCTGACATCAGAGACAACTGAAGCCCAAAGCACTGCTGGGCTACACTTAAACCAGAATCAGGTTTTATTTTAGATCAGGTGAATGAAATGTTCTTGTTAGGATAGAAAAGAACCAGACACTGTACACGGTGTAGAGCACTATTATAGATAGATAGAAACTTTATTCATCCCCAGGGGGAAATTCGTTAAATTCGTTGTTTATGGTTTCCATAAACACAAGATAGGTGTTTGGATTTGGGCTGTACGTAATTGAAAATTAACATTTGGGTGGGAAAAGCTTCGTCAAAAATAACAAAAATGACATAAAAAAAAAAAAAAAAGATAATTTGTGTGTTTGACACCTGTGTGCTAAAAGTCTGATAAAATGGGACTCACCACAATCATCTCTGAGGGTTCCAGGACGATGCACTCACATCCACGCCGCAGGCTGCCAGCTGATCGCTTCCCAAAACTGGACAGAAAAGAAGAAATGAATGAAATGATCAGAAAAACAAGAATTTGGACGTCAACATTTACCTGATAAAAGCAAAGCGGTTTATGTTGTTTCCCTGTAAAATCCGTAATGGCATATTAAGTGAAGAGCCGTTACTCTCACACTGACAGCCAAGACGTCTGTGTAGGTCAATCGGTAAGTCTGTGCCCGACATGGTAAATACGCAGTATGGAATTTCTGTACAAAATGTTGAACAGAGCAGCATTGAATGGACAAGTTCCTCCTTTCAGCTGGGACCACACCCACCTGAAGGGACACGCCCGCCTCTGGAAAAGTCCACTTTGACGACGTCACAGTTTGTACAGTATGCCTCGTGCCTCATGAGCGGGGGAGCCGGGGAGTATCAAAAAAGAAGCGGAGACCAAAATGTCTCGGAGGAGGGCAGCGGCCATGGAAACTTTGAGCATCAGGAGATCCAACTTGTGGGCTTGATGAAGAATGCAGCCTTTGTCCAGCAGCCGACCTCGATGCAGAGACACAAGGACTTCCTTGTTTGTTTATTTTTTTTTTACATCTTTCGATTCAGGACGCGGCCTACATCCGGTTGGTTTTCCCCGATTGTTTTGTAAGATATACTCAAGTGACTCCAACAGGACGGATGGCTGTCGAGTCTGAGCGCCTCGTGCTGTGCAGCGTTGCATTATTCAGATGCACTAGTCGGGATTTTAAACCTGCAGGTTTAACATTTACATGGAGTCAATGTGTGTGGAATCTGAAAACTGAAACTGAAATGCAGAAATATGATTATTTGCTGCTTTTTCTTGTCCTATGATATCTTTTGGACTCTTGGTTGAGCAAAACAAGCAATTTATAGACGTCTTTTTGAGCCCCGGGATGTTGTGATGGCCACTTTTCACGAGTTTTTGACATTTGAGACTAAACGATGATGTTTTAGATCAACACCGAATGCAAATGATCTTAAATGACAGACCTATATCCTCATGTCTTGCAGTAACTCGCTGTTATTTCTCAATTCCTAAACTGGGTCTGTTGAGGCCTTTTCTTCTTGAACTTCAGCGTGTAATTGATGCACAGTGAGTGAAGAAAGTTCTCCGCGGTGCTCACAGTGCTGTGTGGCTACCTGTGTTGAGGCTGTGGAGGTGTCAGCTTTCATCAATCCCACCGACAGGTGCAGACCTCAGGCACAGCATGGGCTAAATGCTTTCAGGCCTCGGGCTTGTGGTTACATGTTGTGGGTACGGCTCGGTCAGGCTGGAAAATAAATACCGGCGAACTGCAAAGAGCCGGCGATATTCCACCTGACACTTTGGCAAAGAGCAAATAACGATTTTTGTGGCGTCTTTTATTTTCTAAAAGTCAATTCCGCTTGCTTTGCTTTTCTCTTTCTGCCTCCTTTCACAGTCGAGCCTTTGTCGTGTTTTGTGTTTTTTCCTCTTTTGTCAGCCGTTCCGGTTGTTTTTCTCTGCCAGGGCTGCGATTTTACTCGACCAACTTGTTTCTTACTTTCTGATGCCTCTTGAACTAGAGTGTTACAAATAAGTCCACATGATTACAGTCAACTTCTGCTGAGAAGCACAAACTGAAATCAAAGACAACTTGAGATGAAGGCAGTGCGGGGGTTAATGCTGATGGTTGCCGTTTGCTTTGCCCGAGCTTCAGTTTAATGCGTTTTAACTCGGCTTGTATCCCCCGACATACACAAGCCGGAATTCCACCACAGGGCCAAACAGAGCTACAGTATGGAGAGCTTACTCTGTGCTTTCTCTCACAAGAAGACAAACGTAACTCTTTCCCAACTTATTTCCAGCAAAGACGATTTGTCAGCTGGGCAGCAGCTTCAGAGGAGCGAGCGAGCGCTTCTGATCCGGTTTTGCAGACGTTTCGAGTCGGTACCGGCTCTGATCCCGTTGAGCCTCCCTAGGCCGGCTCTACTTTTGGAGAAAGCGAGCGGTGAATCCGGCCATTACGCATCACGAAACACGTTGGGCCACCAGATGTTAAAACAACAAAAGAGACACGTTCAATCATGTTCCTCCATTACGCTCCCGACATGAGTAATCCAATCCTCCATTTTGCGGGAGGCAAATGCCACTTGGCAATGTGAGATATTAGAGAAGGGATTATGGAAGTGGAGAGTGAGGGGGTGGGAGGGTTTTTCAAACACAAACGTGTCTTGTTTGGAAGATTAAAGCCTCCACTGCTCTATGACTAGTCCTCAGCATATATTAGAGTACCAGATCTGCTGTGCGGGTGAATGTATATCAGGCGACAGATAGAATACGTCTAAACGTGTGATTCTCCCAGTGGATGAGGGTTGAGGTTTGGGCATCTTTGCAGCATTATCAACACCGTCACACTGCAAAGTTTGATCAATGCAAATATTTTTATTTCTATTAGCGCTACAGACGATGTGTGCACGATGTATTTGCCATTAATAATGCTGCACTGAGGAATTCAGGCCAAGATGACGTACGGTTTGTGCTTTCAATCCTGGGAGTTAAAGTGTGTGCTGACTGACAAACGTACAAAACCAGATAAGAAAAAGATAAGCAATGTGCCAGATGGTTGAGCAGCTTTGTAAGTCAGTTATAACAGAGCACAGCACTGAGCAAAGATTATCGGCGTCATACTCCCCGCACAAAAAAAAAATGCTGGTATACGTGCTGCGTTCGACAGCACAATTTTGTGCCGTTAAAAAAAATCATTATCCTCACTCCACTTCACTTCATTGTCCCTTCAAGGGGGAATTCACCGTGCAGAGGCCATTACAAATACAACTGACGCGGTGCATGAATACATAAAGATGCTGCACATGCAGACAGAAAAGCCCTCATCAAAAAAGAATCAAGTCAGAACTTTGAGAAACGTATTTGTTTGTGCAGCAGCTTCACGACGAAGTCGCCTCATATCGGAGTTTCTTTAATTACCAGTTTCTGACTTCCAGGTGGTTATTATGACTGGGAAACTGGGGTGTTTCTAAAGAACTTGATGTATTCAAATTGCCACTTTATAATATGGATGTGCCACAAATTCAAACAAACAATGGACGCCTCATGTCAGCCAAAGTCGGTTGTTCACGGTAATAAAACCCACATTAAATGAATACAGTGTCAATTCACAGTATTTTTAAACCCTCACAAGGCGGATCTACAATCATAACAACTATGATCACCACCGTCTTGATCTAAAAGGTAAAAGCTCCACCATCAACAGCACCTGTTGCATAACGATGACATGCAGGTGAAGGTGTTGCGTCACTTACGTCTCAGCCTGTTTCATAACCTCTGCCGAGAAGATTTGAGCAAAGATTCAATGAAAGTTATAGAACGAAACCCTGAAGCTCTCGCTCTCTCCCAGTTGACTGACTGACCGACCGACACCTCCCCTGCCTCGGTGGCCTCGCGTTCCCCTCCCGTTACACAACAAGCCCGGGCGTCTGGAATGTCATTCCGCATGCATCACCAGCCTTTCCCTCTGCGAGCCCGGCAGCCCCACCGCCAAAGCCTCGGATCCATTCTGCCGTCTGGCTGAACCGGTGCAATCCCCCTAATCTGCACCCCTGGTCTGAGCTGGAGGAGGAGGGTGGAGGGGCTCCTCACTCTGTTAATCCGTTTAACTGAGTAAATGGTGAGAGGGCACAACAGCTTCTTTGAACCCACCGGACCCTTAAAAAGGGACAAAAGATTAATCTGGTTATGCAAGAGTTCAGAACCAGCTCAGAGAAGGAGGGAAGTGGAGGTCAGAGGAGGGAGAGGACGTCTCTGAAGCGACGCTCAATGAAAACAGCATCCAGGCTTGAGGGAGTTCACCAACATCGCCCCTGAGCTGCAGCGGTCCATCAGACCACCTCTCACCTTGCGAACATCAATCAGAATTCCCCGGAGTGCCGGCTTGGCCGCACCACACGCGTGCCCCCGAACCTTTGCCCCGCCACCTCTGAAATAGACACCGATGCCAAGAATGTGCGAATGGCACGTGACTTTAGCTCTTCCCAAAATACAACACACAAGAAAAGGGCACTGAAGTAGAGTTTTAGAGAGAGAGAGAGCGACTAAGCTAGCCGCCCAAAACTTTTCCAAGATGTATCCATCAATCATCGCTGAATCTATAAACCATTTCCAACACATTCTCCCAACCGCAGGAGCTCCATCTTTGTTTTTGGTTTCAAAGTTGCCAAAAGTCTTGTGTAACCCCCCCCCCCCCCAAACATGAAGAACACACACCCCTTTTCTTTTCTTTTACTGGCAGCACACACTGCTGCACACTGACAGATCCAAAATAACATCAAAGGACGCGTTTCACATTGCAGACTTGAAGGTTATACTGCCACCAGCTCGGAGACTAGTCAGATTTTGAAATCACAACCAAAAACGCAGGAGTTTCCGGGCAGAGCTTCCTGTGAGCCGTAATACAGGAGCCAAGTGCTGCTGTTAAGTCTGGACACTCACCCCCGACTCTGCAAACCGCTCCCAGAGTGACACCACCACCAGCAGATAAGATAAGAAGATCCCCCGCCGTTAGTCCACAGTCGGTGCAACAAGCACGTTCCAAGTGCCGACACTTCGGTGCGACTGCGGCATATCGTACTGCGCACTCCCGAGTGTTGCCGTCTGAGAATGGGAGTGTGTGGCTCTGAAAGTGTGTGTGTGTGTGCGGATCAGCCTCTGCCCAATGGCTCTGCCCTCTCTCTCTCTCTCTCTCCGTGTAATGTGGTGCGCTGACTACAGCCAGCATTCCAGCATACGACTCACTTCCTGGCACAGAGACACCAGTGAGTGACAGGACGGGGTGTGTGTTCATGTCGGAGTGTGTAGGCGTGGACAGCTTCTGATCTCCCCTTTCGGTAAAAGTTACTCATC
Organism: Lycodopsis pacificus; assembly: GCA_028022725.1. Lineage (NCBI taxonomy): Eukaryota > Metazoa > Chordata > Actinopteri > Perciformes > Zoarcidae > Lycodopsis > Lycodopsis pacificus. Next base: position 6,268,831 of record CM051689.1, read on the forward strand.
AAAATCCTTTATCATGAATTCTGTAGAATGTAATACTTTTCCAGTTTTTGAGTCGACTGAAATTTCTTTAAAATAATGAGTTAATAACTGTTACTTAAACTCATTGGTAGAATACATTTTCCAGGAACATTTGTTAGTCTAACAGCATATACTTCCCAGCATGCATAGTTAAATGCTCCATAAGCTTTATTTTTCTCTACTTAGAAGCTTGTTAGGGGTGTTTTTTTTACACATGTGACTCAAATCAGTCACACAAGTCATTTATCTGATCAAAATTCAAACCATGATAAAACAAACCTAACCACTATAGCTCTCTAAACGCATTACATTTGGTTCTAGCTTGTACCACTTTCCCCCTCATACTTTAACTTCAGCCACAGATTCCGTGCTTATTTTGATCCTCGTCTGAATGTAAAAGCTAAACAACACAGCTCAAGATTTAATGAGTAGGCAGCATGGCGGACGAAGGATTAGACTTTAAACTGCTTTACTGGTGAAAAATAAACATAATTGGACACTAGCAACTCTTGTCAGTATTTACCCCTAACTTAAGTTGATTGAACTTAATTTCCTAAGTTTGTCTGTAGGGACTTGCAAGAGACAACAGATCAATAGGATGGTCAACATTGGTATAAAAATGCTAAATCCTACTTTTCCCACAAAGAAATTTGGTGTCAATTTATTAAACCTCCCCGCCAGGAACTGTAAATACTTACACCTTTCAAACATCATGACCCCAATTTATACCACAGGCTTTTTATTCAAAATGGTAAGTGTCCTTAATATGACAGGCTGTGTAAAAATGAGTAGAGTGCCCCTTTAAATTATGATACAGCTCATGAACAAAGTGATCTATTCAACAGTAGTTCAGTTCAACTTCACATGTGAAGGAGCCAAGTCACTCATAATTATATGTCAAAGCAATCAATGTATATTTGACAGTGTAGCCAGTTGTATTGGTCATTGTGAGTCACTGCTGGCAACAACCAGACAAAGTTAGTTATGAATGTTTTTCTTTAAAAAAAAAGAGGAAAACTATTATTATCGCTTGCACAATCAGTTTTAAAATATGTGATTGTAGACACATTTCAACATCCAGAGGGACACGAAAGTCACCACAGGAGCCACCACATTAACTTCCAATCCAAGAAGCAAACGCATGAAGTTGGCAGTCACAGTTAGTGTTGTTTTCCTCCATGTGAGGAGTAAAAATCTCCTTTTACCACTCTGTCAACCTCCACAGAACATAGAGTATATCAGCAACAGTGACATCTGCGTTTGCCCCAACACAGAATAAATTATCGCTGGATCAGTTTGTCATCTGCATTCACAGACGAGTCTGCCTGAGCTGCTGCTGGCTGTCAGAAAAAAAGATTTGATGCCTTACTGACCTTTTCGTCAAGCACTTCACACAAACAAAAGCGCCGAGGTTGCCGTTGCTCCGCTAACTCCGACCCCGGCTGCTGATGTGCGCTGATTCAGTTCAGAGTTGTGGGTTTTTGGTTGGCTGATACGAGGCGGATTATCAGGAAACGAGTTCAGGGACTGACCGGAGGTGAAGTCCTGACAGCAGTCAACTGATAGTGATAATAAAGGCAGGCGGCAGCACGGAGGAGGGGAAGTACAAACCAGTGGGGGGGGGGGGGTTAACAAAGTGTGTATCATGGTGGAAGTTAAAAGTTCCATACAGTGGGACGTGTTTGAAACTGGAACTAAAAATGTTCATTACACAACATTTCTGCTTCTGACCATTGCTGGAAAAAAAAAATAAAAAAAATTGTAGAGTTGCAGAAATCAGAGTTGCAGCATCAACACATCTCATTTTAGAAAAAAAAACATTTTATAAATAACTTCTAACTTGCTCATACATTTCCAACTTTTCTGAAGACAAATTCAAATAAGTCTGGCTTATGTGTTAAGTGTTTTTTATGCCTCGTCTCACCTAGTTTGACAATTTCTACAACATGTTCCGTGACGTAGACCCATAGCAGGAAAGAAACCTCCTTCAACTGTAAAACATACAACTGACTCAGTAAAACGCTGCGAAATGGATCAGGCACAAGACAAGAGCCTTCCTTCAACAATAAGTGATGATGAATGTTTCCAGATTCAGCTCCATTCATAAAACTGGTATTACAAACGCAAGCATTTGCTGTTGATGCCATGAAAGATGGCGGGCTGCGATTGGTCCGAGTCCAACCAGCAGTCTCCCGTGTCTCTCCGCCAAATCACGGCAAAAATGAATCACTCTGCGACGGCCTAGTCTGACAAAAATCATGACCGTGCAGCCACATTTACCGATTCCTTTTAATTCCATGTTTTACACAGCACGCTTTTCTACACGCTGTAGCGTGCTAAGATTTATTTATTTGGGTCGTATTCGATTTCACGCTGGCCTCTGGGTTAAATAAGGCACAGCGCGTCAGCCTCTTCACACAGTGACTGAGTCATTCCTCTTCCCCCTGGCTCACATCTCACCACAGCGAGGGGAGGGGAGGGGAGGGGGAGCAAAGAGAGACGGAAGCACCGAGAGAGTGAGTGATGGAAGCAGATCAGGTTTTCAACCTTGCTGCCAGAGGAGATATGAGCAGCCATTTCTGGGCAAGGTCTGTCTGAAACCCAATTCCAGCACATATTTAAAAGCTTCAGGAAGTCCTGCTGGACTCCATTCAGTTCCTTCTAGCACAACCAATTTACCCCACCAGCCATTTTGCCCCTCGCCATTTCTACACCTTTTTTCACTCTGGCCATTGAAACAAAACAAAAAAACATTAATGACAGAAAATAAAGTCTGAAGAAATGCAAACTGAAAGTTGATTATGTCTGAAATGCTACAACGGTTGTTAAGAGGCTGCTAAAGTGGAAATACCTGGCTGCGTGAACAAACCAGTCAATAGTCATGTGACATACATGTCACTCATGTGAAAACACTGAAACACATGTTGAAGCGGGAAGTGTGTCACAACTGTCGGGTGGCTTCCATTTAGATCGACAGCATCCATTATACTTTCTCCGGCACCGTTAATGGGAAAACAGCATTAAGACGCCGTCGTGACAGAACGGGTGAAACATCCTCTGTTCCTGCCTCATCTGTAAAAGTACACTGTGATTCGAGTTGCGAGTGAGTTTCAGCAACCCGGACGGAAGTCCTTGAAAACTTCTAAACCACAATGTGTCACTTTGACTGTGTCATTTCAAAAATGTCTTCTTGTCACCTCACTTCATTTCCCCTCCATGAATGATGCTTTTACAGCGGCACCCAGCGCTGTGCTAGAGGCTAAGCCTGTAACAGAGTGCTCTCTCTTTATACAAATGTGCTCATTTATCACGCAATGGAGTCATCAGGTCATAACGCTAAGCCGTATTTAAAAATGTGTTTGCTGCATTATTAGGCCTCTAAAACAAGTATTACAGTCAAGGTGGAAAGGAACTTACATCAAAAGTTGGAGGGATATGGGATGCAAACTTTGCATGCCCGACCACACGAAAGATTTTGTAGCGCTGTTACTTCCACCTTTGCTTCCGAGAGAGGACGATCAATACTCGCACGATCACAGGAGGTCAATGAAATGTCAGACGCTGCCATTGCTCCCGTCTAACGTATGAGCGCGTTAATACGGATGGATGTAAACAGGCTACTGACGGATACATCCATGGTGCCAGTTTTAACTCTATTTCACTAGCTGCTGTTCTTGAGACAAACTATTCAGCTTTATATTGGGACACTGTGCTCGATGTGCATCATCATGTGTTGAATTTGGTGTAGTTGGAAAAAAAGAAGACATGTCTTGTGCAATGCAGTTGGTATCACTCTAAGAAAAAGTGAGCTAATTATCAACCATATACAGGCTTGTCTCGTGCAGCAGAGTGGACCGCTACTCCGGCTTCCTTGCAACATATGCTTAGTAAACATTTTCAGAGGCCTCCTTCCCCCAGCGACTGCGGTCGGGCATTAACTTGAATCTGCCAATACCCGCAAATCCTCCTCCGGCGTCCCACGTACACACTTTCACCTTGGCAAAACTGAAAAGGTTATAGTCAAGGAGGGCTGCAGCACATTTTGGCACATTTCCGATCGAGTCTTCCATTTTGAAATGCTTCCCACGTTCCTGTGAATCCGGAGAATGACCGGAGCCGACCCCCGCAGCACTGCCGGCCCGAGTGCTCAGAGTGGCCCGGCCGTAGGTGTGTGTTACGCAAGACTAATGGATGAAAAGATCATTGTTTTCAGGACGCCCACGGAGCTGGTTCATGTAACAGAACCACTTGTGAAATCGCAGCTTTTTAACATTTGGATCTTGGCTTCAGAGGTGGTGATCAGTGCTGTGAGCCGATGGAATCTGAAGTCCTCGGAGGGTGTTTTAGTTAATTATTATACATAATGGGGGGGGGGGGGGGGGGGCTCTGATGACAAACTGGCTTTCTACCGCTCTTCTTTCCTCAAAGACTTTAATATTTGTCTCTTGGAACAACCTCCCTTATTAATAAAGAAGGGATGGAATTATATGTCAATCATGAGACGTTTAGAGCGACTTCACACTAATTGTATTTTTCCGTTCAATGTGGCTGACAGTACAAACAAAACGTAGCTGGCTGCTGCTCAGGATAGTATAAAAATGAAATGCAAGACAACAGCCCAGCATCCTTCTCTCAGCAGAGTGAAGGAACTACACAGTGTATGGGAAGCACTGGAATATCGAGCTTTTTTGGAATATACCAGCAAGAAGTGCAAATTGAAATCATGTGTGCAAATATTCTGCCCGATATTGAGATGTCAACTCAAATACATAAATGAAAATTTTTGGAAACAAAAGGGAGCTTGCAGTTGGCCGCAGCGGCCACTTTCTCTTCTTCTTACTTAAATAAAATCAATTTTTAATGACAGAAAAAGCAATTATCAGATTTAAACTTTCCCTTTTGAGAAATAAACAACAAGCTGGGGTGTCCTTTGTAACCTTAAGTCTGCAAACGATGTTTTAAAACAAGGCAATTTGGTGAAAAGAAGACATCCTTATTTACTCCACTGGATAACAGCAAGTTGAGTGAGATAGTATAAATTAAAATAGTTTCTCTCTTGCTCGTCTAGGATTAGCTTTTTATCTCCCGATGTGAATGTTCTAAATGGGTTTCGAAGAGCAGAAGTTGCTCGCATGTTAGTGCCGAGATCAGGCCTTCAAAACAGAACCAACATGGCCGCTGATCCTACCTGCTTCTGGGCAGGAACATGGACTCCTTGATGAAGACGGAGCCGGACAACAGGATGTACCAGCAGCTTCCGATGTCGTCAGGGCTGGAAGACAGAAAGAAAAGACACACTGAGCACACATTATCGCAGAAATATAGTGACTCTGAATAGTGACTACGGAGTTGTATGAAACTGGCGAGATATAGGCCTTTAGGTTGGATTTAAATTCAGCAATTTTAAGGCAATATCTACTCTTTCACTAGAATATATAATTTCAAATTAAAATGTTATAATCTAGTATCTGCTAGCTTGAAAGCTGTGAGTACTAACAATAGCCATGTTCGTTGTTTATGTTCATTATAATAATTTTGGGAGAGGCCTGAGGTTGGATGCAGCAACGTTTGCAGCTAGCTACACTGTACTGGGTTTCTCATGAGATCATATTTTTGAATCCAACATATTCTTGCTGGTATCTCAAGATCACCAACCCGAGCTTCAATGCCGATATGTTTGCTATTCTGTTTGCTTGAGCTACATGGTGACGCACTGGTGCTGCGATTTAATGCCAACAGCAATGTAAGCCTGCTCACTGGGCCAAACCAGATCGCTGCTTTAAAAAAAATAAATGTTAAAAGGACAAAACATGAGACAGAGAGTGTGCTACAGAGGGAGAACTATGAATGAACCGAGGAATCATCTCTCATCCTCCCACACAGTCGAGGAAATTGGGCATCGCAGGCGAAGTAAACTCAGACTGGCTGCCAGGTTCTTACAACACGACTGGTAAACAAACGCACACACACGGATACAAGCTTCCACCACACTCGAGGCAATTTAATGTAAATTATGAACATCAAAAGATTCCACTGGGGGGAGTTTGCCTTAAGATAAACAACTCACTAAATATGAAATTCAAAAATGAAATGCACAGTCAGTGTTAATAAAGCATGCTGGTAATTTTAAAAGGATGACATTTTTTTGATGCATCAGCGGTTTGTGTTGCTCCTCTACTTTACCTCGTGACGTTCGTGGCTACCGGAGGGATCGCAAAGAGATAATCTCACAAGGCTGAGATACACTGGACCTTGTGCGCGCAGGATTATCAAATGTAAACAAGCGCTATGAACCCGGATAATGACGTCAACGCTTGCTTTCATTCATAGGCAACCGGCCAGACGGATCGAAGGCCAAACATAACATATGACCTCTTTATGAGGTCTGCTCACATTTCTGAGAAAACTGCGGTTTTCATTTTTATCTGGATTTTGGTCAAAATAGGATTGTGTGGGTTTTCACTTGAATTTCAGCTTAATTCTTAGTTTTTCAGTTCTGCATCAAACATGTCACCTGACAGTGATGGGCAGTGAAGAGGAAGTAGAAACCCAGAGAGGGAAGTATTCTCATGGCACGCAACACTGATACCATGTTTTTCTAGCGCTGGGAATTTGACATGAGCACTTAAGTTTCGGCATTGGTAGATAGAAATAGGTCCGTAAACTGCTTTCTTTTTGCCCTAATGATCATGAAGAACGAAAGCTGCACTATGCCTGCACAAATTAGGACTATTTAGCTACATTTTATGATTTACTTTCTCGGTTTGTCTCGGCATCCTGACTATTTTCAAACAAAACAGATGTTCAAAGTGTGTGAATTTGACTTATTTTCACAACATTTGTCATTTTTGTTTATTCTTTTTTTAAACTAAAACTGTGAAATAGAACATTGCATGACGAATCAATTAAGTTGTGTTTAATGCACGTCCTATGTAATATAAAAAAAACATATTCACAATTATTAGCATTATTCCATTTTGTGAAATATGTTTACCTGTACGGTGAACATAAAGCTACAGCAAGCAGCCAGTTAGCTTAGCATCAGCCTGGAAACAGCTAGCCTTCACATTAATCATACAGATGTGAGAGTGGTATCAAACTTTGTACATGATAGTTATTTTGGAAAATGTAAAAAGAAAAATACACATTTGCTACTTCATTATCAGTCTACATCAGTTCAGGTGTTACTTAAGCTTCACCTGAGGGTGTGAAAACCTGTAATTACCTTTGCTGTGAAAGCACAGCGTCAATTCAAGCCTCCACTCGTCGGTTTCTTAACCAGCTGGCACTTAAATAAAAATGTCACCTCGTCACAGAAAAAGAACGTCAAGCCGAAATCAAACCTTTGTACTTGAAGGTGCTCTGGTGTTAATAAGGCAGCAGCCTGGGTGATCATGGCTGAACATTTTCTCCTGGTCTGAGGGAGACTTTTTAATTAAAACCAGGGGAAAATAAAAAAAATCAATGACCAGTCAGACGTCAGCAATGCGGGACTGGTTTTTGCTTACAGAAAGGTAAAGGACGGGTGAACTTATTAAGCCCCGCGCCCACACAGACGCATACATTCACACCCAGCATCAGTGTGCTGACAGTTTTTTTCTCCCCTTAATCACCGAGAACAAAGTCTCACCCCACCTTCTCTCTCCTCCTCTCTACACTTTTTCTTGCAGAACTAATGAGGCTGTAGACAGCACACCCTACTGACACAGTGCAAAATCCTCCAGCAGCATCTTCTCCTTCTCCCTCCGCCGATCTCCACCCGCCTCCCTCCAGCCTTTCATGGTTCCTCCCGGCATTCGGAGATGACACAAATGAGATGCTCAATTATTAATTGCTGGCACGCAGATGCACGGAGCGAGGGGAGCACCTCACATCGCTGAGGAGGAGGAGGAGGAGGAGGAGGAGGAGGAGGAGGAGGAGGAGATACAATGCTTAAAATGTAGGAGATCGGAGACTCTTATGAGCCGCGACAGCTTGACTGAACTGGGTCACGAATACTGGAAGTGATTGTCAAACTGTAAACACGATCCACAAATCCCCCCTTGGGAAGGCTTTAGCAGCGGGGAATCGGGGTTATACGGGTACCGTGGAGGCGGTGCAAGGGGGTAAAATGACGCAATGGGGGGGGATCATAGCATCGAGACCTTTGTGAAATGAGAATTCAGTTTATGACGAAATCAAGAGTTTTATTCCAGAATGAAATGCCTCTTCTGAAAATGCGGAGGTCAACTTTCCAACGCCATGAATCTCAGCCTGGGGTTCAAATATTACATTGTGCGAACTGTTCTTCTGTAGAATTGTCATGATAGGTTATTACCAATGCTATTTTTTTTTTTAAATGGTTAAAACAAGGAAATACCATCAAGTCAAGTCAAGGAACAACTGGTGTATTTAAAGAAGCTGTGTTGTGACACCTGATGCACTGATGAAGTGTTTTTGTTTATCTCTCCTGGCAACAGCTTGTTGGACTTGGACTGATGCCGCCTATTGGCAAGAGACTAATTCTTCTTCCTCTTTTAATCATTTCAATCAAAACATACACAGACTGAGGGTGAAATGGGATTTCAGCGTGACACGTGTAGCAGGTAAATTCCTGTGTTCATGGCAACTCTACAACCAAATGCAATTAACAGTTATTGTTTCAATAACAATTTAAAATGAGAAGACATCATACAATTGGTTGATCAAGCTGCTTGGTCACAACTTTAAAGACAAGCAGGCTTGACTTAAATTCCTCATAACAAAAAAATAAATCAACGGACTATTAAATGTAAGGCTGCAACTAACAATTACTTTCACTATTAATTAACCTGCCAATTAATCTAACCGTTGCCAACACTATAACAATTGCAATTGTCTTCAAATGTCTCGTTCAAAACAGTCTACTATCTTAGAGGAAACAATTAAGGCAATTCATTTTGTGTTGATGGACAAAACAATTATGGAAAATTCTAATTAAATGCTAAACTTACAGTATTCGACTCCAATGCCCGTAGTTTGATGCTCACGACAATATAAGACTCCCGAACAAGCTCATTCTACTCGTCCAACAGAAAATAGCAAAACGCCATTGCATTGCACATCTAAAGGCATTTTCAGTTTAACCACACGGATTAGTGAGGGTCAAAGGTCGGGGGTTACACTGAAAGAGCGGCCATGGAAGAGGTTAAAGGCAGACCAGGTCAGCCTCCATCTCAGGAGGGCTTCAGCACTATAATCTCTGGATGCTCGCACAACACGGGATGTTTTCATGAGATATTGAGAGTGTGTGTGTGTGTGTGTGGACAAGCATGCCTGTAGTGTTTGCACTCCAGCAATCTAGAACCCCAGGCAGGCAAAATGAGCACTTTTATAACTATTACCCTTATCCTCCGATCATTGCTCCAGGACTGCCAACTGTCAGGGATAGTTAGAGAGATTGTGAGTGTGCGGGTCATTAACTGGGGCACTTGTGTGAATCAGAGTGCTTTTCTTCAACATTATGGAAGAGGGAAAAAAAACAAAGATGTTGTGTATGTAGCCAGGATTTAGTTCTGTGGAAAAGCTTCTTCTGGATGCCGTCTTCCCCAACTCAAAAGGCGGAATATCCAGAAGAAAAAATGGCTGCCAAACATTGACATCACAAATATCCCGCTGTATTTGTGTTTTGAACTCATGCACCGTATCGCCATTGATTGATGGAGGTTCCCAGTCAGAGCTCGTCTGTTTCCCTACAGGCAGATTCCCTTCACACGCTACGGTGGGCATGAAAATAAAATCAATGAATCAATACACGCTACTGTTGATTCCTTCGTTTACGGAAGACCGAGTCAGTGTGGAGCAATCTACACACGTCGTGCTTACTGGCGACTGCAGTAAAGCCCTGCCGGTGTGGTGAGGAAGAATGACTGTGGGGCGACGTTACTTTGTCATTTGATGAATATCTCGATGGCGTCCGCGAGAAGGAAACGCCAGGCTGCAGCACAGGAAAAATGAACTTGCTTGACACGATTATGTAAGAAAACCGCCAATCAGATTTATTGACCCGTTAGTCGAAGGTGCCAGAATGGTTCCTGTCCACTTTAACGTGTGAGTGAATCCAACAATTCACCCCTACACACAGGTCAGACACTGTAGTTGTACTATGTAAGGGACAAATACAACTGTACATTTAAGTGTTGAGGTAAACTTCCTGAATAGTCTCCATTCCGGCAATTTATGATCACCGAAACATGAGCAGTAATCGCTGGTTTCAATAGAACCTGGGTTTTTCCTTTAAGGAAATTAACTCTCTTACATATGACTCAATACGGGCCTTACAATTTCTTTTACTATCACAATTAAATTCCCCATTGACTTTTAGAGCCCTCGTTTCCCAGCAGATTATCGCCGTTGTTATAAATAGACGAGGAACTGAAGACGGGCTGTTGGAAGCTTGTATTTTCACAAGACGAGGTTGATTAGGATCTCGCACAGGAGGAAAGCCAATCTCATCTGCTGCTGTTTAACACCCTGCTCTTATCAGGAAGAGCCCCGACAGACGTGTTGTAGGTTCACACATGCACGCACGCATACACATACAAACAGATGTGCACAGACGCAACTAGTAACTACGGCACTCGTGCTAATTAAATGAACCAATAAACCGAAAGGACACTAGCCTGATGCGTTTTATTTTGCCTGGAGGTAAACTTAGAAAAGTAGTTTCATTCTACTCCACCGTTATTCCTCTTTTACATAAGACGCACACATATGACTGATCAATTGAATTGCTATTATTTATTTTGGTCAGATTTTGATTGTTAGTGCAGCCCTGATTGTGACGGAGGTCGAGCAAACTCAAGTTCAACCTGCATGCATGCGAGAGACAGCGGTCACAGGTTTATCTGTGGTCGTCTCCGTTAGCAGGCTCCGGTCTGAAGCGCAGATCAATACAATTAACTAATAAACCGCAGAATTACACAAAATAAACATCACGTCATTATCAAATCAGTGTGTCAGATTAAACACTCTTATTTCATGATTTATATCACTCTCTTGCTCTCTCTCTCTCATTCTGGGAGGTTTAATGATGTTTATATGTAAATAATAGTAAATTAATAAATAAATGAATGCCACAGTCCACCGGAGTCCAACTGGTCGGGAGGAGCCTCAGCTGATGAAGCTTTGATCCGTGTCGCTGTGTTGGTCCTACTGAGGTATTAGACTACGTCCACACTAAGCCGTGTAGATACAAAAACTAAAAGTTTATTAGTTTAGATAATGTGCGTCCACTTTCGTGTTTTTATTTGCATATTTACATTTTTGAGAGGAATTTGACAAGACCATCCAATAATTCTCTTTCCTAATGATACCACTAAAAATGCAAAGAGACTGTGTGTGTGCGTGTGTGTGTGTGTGTGTGTGTGTGCTGGTGTGTGGGACCTGAGGGAATCTTAGAGTCTATTATGCGACCACTGCCTAATCTGCATTCCTATTGTTTAATCAGCTCCCACACCACCGATGGGCTTCTAATGAAGTGTTGACTCTTCCCCATCATCCCCCAACACACACACACACACATATATATAGACCCCCATTAACACACACACACACACACACACACACAGGATCAGGGGGCAGGAAAGGGACAATCCGTCCTCTGTCGCCCCTCCAGAGGCTGATAAAGTTAATTAACTCTCTTAATTCTCACCGTGGGTGTTCGGACGACGCCGACATGTGACAGCAGTGGTACGCCGCGTGTGCTCTCTGCTTACTACAGTTGTTGCAGCCTTTCAAAAAAAAGGGTCCAAACACAATCAGAAGCTGTCAGGAAAATGTCAACACAGCTTTACGATCATGTTAACCCTCCACAGCACCCGGCTGACAGGAGGAAGCCCATCAGCGTTACTACTCGTGACTAGCTAGCGTCGAAGGAAATGCTTTTCGGAGCTATAACGGTCTTGATTCAGTACACTCTGCCTTATCTTGTTCTTCAGTGGTAGAGTGGTCTGGTGTGACACCGACACACACACCTTCATGAAGGCCTCGACTGACTGCCTCTGTGCTTCATGCTGACCCGAGTCGCTCCGTTGCGTTGACCCCGCATGCCTCAACTCATCCATAACTCCGAGGCTGCTTTGATCACACAGAATGTAAATATTGTTACATTGGCTGCCCCCTGTTTTGTTTTTTTTATTTCATGTGTTCATACGCTGGTAGATATGCAAGTATTTGACATCATCAATGTCCCATTTACACACAGACAGCCACACCCATGCAGCTCCAGACATCGTGGTACTTACTAGTACAGCACTTCATTGGCCTCATGTCTCTCATAACGCACCATCTCGCACATTATCCTGCCGGGGAGAGGAGGAAACAGTCACTTTGGTTAGTTAGCAATGTTATAAAACAGGGAAAACAAGAAACAGACATTGTTCTCATAAGGGAGTAGCTTCTAATGCTAAACCCGACCCTTGATGCATTTGTTGTCACACCTGCAAGTAGTGATTTCCTACATTTCACAGAAGGACTTTCAGCCACAATCAGTGAACACCAATATTGTATCTTATAGATATGAATATGTGAAGGTTTTATCATCACAATGTCGGTTGGTGAGGAGAACAGCATCTTCACAGCACAGTACGACCGCCTTGTGGCCGCATTGCATGATGGTCTGTTGAAGCGACGGTCTTCTACAATGTATTTCTGTGGTGGTGAGTGACGTTTGTTATGAAGACGCCTTTAATCCTTTATTGCAATGACACGTACTGTTTCAGTACTTTAGTTTCAGATGTTTTAGATCAGCTGTAGTTCTGTTGTTAATAGCCGTATATGACGTACAATCCGTTTCATGTTCGAATATCACGTTTCTTCATGTTGTCATATTTTCCACCGCCTTTCTTTTAGATGTTCCTCGTGAAATCTGGTGAGGCTGCTTTATGGTTTCATGCCTCTAAACTGTAGAAACTCAACGGCACTTGTAATGTTTTTAATGGGCCTTTTATTTTGCCATACATCATTCTTCCAATGCGTTGTATCGTCTTTGATTGGAATGCGTCATGGTGTTGTTGCCAAACATTTTATCATCCTTTTTATTGATTTCATTTATCCTTTTATTGTCCGTTGTTGATGACAGCACTGATGAAAGGCTAAGAGACCATTACTCCATCACCGCACCATGATAGAGTTTATTTGGGGGATTTTAACAATGAACAATGAACCAGAGAGTTACACGACTATTTATGCCTCTGCTCCCACAAACGAGTGTCATTGATCCAGGTCAGAGGCGCTTACTCTGTGCAGCACTTTCTCTTCCTCAATTAAGCACAGACTCACTTTGTGCTCCCACTGCCCTCATGAGTGAAATGTTTTGTTTTCCTTAGTGTAAGAGTGCTAAACATGAAGGATGTAAAATAACAACAACATGAAAGTACTATCATTATTCAACCAAAGATTTAAGCCTCATTCTTTCTCACTCAGTTATTTTTTGAGGGTAAATGATGGGTCACATTTAAAAAATTGCAGATGTCTGATTTTGGAATCAAACCAGTTTCTCCCCCGCCCCCCACAATATATATAGCGAGAGAAAGAGTCATCCACATCAGGCTTTTCCAACACGCCTCCAGAGGAGACAACTGTGCCACAACTTTACAGACAGGCAGCGATAGTAAACAGAAGCTGATCAAAACACAAAAGGCTTCAAAAACTAGCTGAGGGCGGCCGTCGTGTTGCAGCCGTTGCACAACGGCAGAAAAAAAAAAAAAAACACAATCCCGGCTCTAAAAAGAACTACGGGGAAAACAACACATTCCTCTCAGATGAAAAGTGGAGAAAAAAAAAAGATCTATAACATAATCCCATAGTTAGTGGGATGGCTGGGAATTGTGTTGTTGTTTTTTTAAGGATGGGAAAATCAAAGTTGGCAGGAGTGGAGGACTTGTCTGTGGGACCACGGGGACATTCCTCAGGATCCGAACGGGGGAGGAGGGAGAGGGGTTACTGTCGGGTGGGAGGCCTCTGAGGGGGGGGGGTCACACAGTGGAATGTCCCAGCTCGCGGGTCATGTACCGCTACATTGTTCCGTCGCCAGTATAATCCACATGTATGCACACAAGGCATGCTGGGAACAGACTTCTGACATGCAGTGTTTGGAAAGTCTGCGCCAGACAGAAAAGACTGGGAGGCGAACGTGATGACAGCGGAACAGAGCGCCGTGTTCACGTCGGGGAAGTTTCAATCAAATTTCTGATTCTTTTTTTTTTTTTGTTAAGAGCAGCTCATCTTTTTAGTCTCGATCAAAAAAAAAATCTGCTTCAATAGAGACAGCGGCTCAATACGGACGCCATAAATTTGCCTTTTATTGTCTGAATGAAAGTCTAGTGGCAGATATGAACTCTGATTCCAACAGAAAGTGAAAACAAGCAAACAGCTTGAGAGAGAAGTCAGTGCCATGTCTACTTTCACACCTCTGACCTACAAGAAACAATAGATCATATCATTTAGTTACCTAGAAAAGAGATAAACCTCAACCGGTACTAACTAAAGTACCAAGCTTAAAATACCAATCAGGAAAAAGTACTTTTACACGTGCCAGTCACAGTAAAAGATGGATTGCAAGTCATTGTGCCTTTTTTTTAGCAGCAGATTTGCTTTTCAGAGAATCAAATAATTCCAGCTGTGGTTGGAGGGGCAGAGTGGCAGCTGGATTACAAAACCAGACGAATCTCACCACCATTTGGCCGACGGCTCCGCGTTCATTTTTCCACCCCCGACTTACAACCCTTCATGGAGCAGACACTGAGGAGTTGCCAGTGTTTAAATTTGCATTTGAAATTCGTGCGATTGGAATATCAAGCTCCAGGTTATGCGCATGGAGTAGCTTGTGCAGACACTGACCTCAGCTGGTGCTCCCGCAGGTTGGACAAGGCCTCCATCCCGTGGAGATACGAGTAGACGATCTCCAGGTCCTGAGGAACAGAGGAGAGGCGCGGTTAGACACAGCCGCTGAGAGCGAGAGCCTTAAAGCTGCTATACAATCAATATTGTTACATGAAAAATGGATGGATGTGTGCAACGCTTTTGATTCACTCCGATCGACCTCTTTCCACCCGCATCAGGCAAATATGTTCGCTTGTGAACATAGTGAAGCATTTAGCTGCTGAAGAGCAGATATGTAAACGGGCAACTGTTTGCCAACAATATCAACTATATCAGGTTATCGTATACAAATACACAAAGTGGTAAGGCTGAGACATGCGTCATATTTAGTCCACACGTGATTTAAAGATCAATCGTTTCAATCAACTACCTGCTTAACGCTCAGACTCGATCCCAACGCGCAAAACGCGTCGACAAAAATCGCACTCAAAGGTAGCCGAGTAATGATCACGCCGTCGCTCCGGCACTTAAAACTACTGCTCGTCCATTCAGCGGTGGACAAACTGGCAACTCGCACAACAGAAAACCTTTCACGCAGACAGAGACATTGATTTATGCGTCTGAGCATCGGATTAGAAAGCAATAAAAAGAGGAAAATTAAATAAAGGGAACTACGCTGCACAACTATAAACTCCCCATTCAATTACTTCATCAAGTGACCCAGTGAGCGACTCTCGGGTTGTTTGGCGTGAATCCAAGTCAGAGGTGAAACAAAGTGGCTCTCTCCGAGCGCTGGCAGCCAGTACAGCGACTCCACTGTCTGCTGGTACCCACTGGCTCTGTGTGTGTGTGTGTGTGTGTTGTGATGCTGGTTGCAGCTACTGGGATGTCTTTGTCGGCGGCAACTGGAGGTAGATGTGGCGACAGCGGAGTGAAGAGACTCTGTGTTCAGATCCCCTCCAGACACAAACAGACGCATGAAATCACACAGAATGGCTACCTTGTCTCTGGGTTGTGTTTCTGACCGCCGCAATCATAAGCTTATTAAAAATGGGATGAAATGTTGACCACAGAAGCTGAATGACACTCTTGTTTGTGCCGGTTTGGTTTCCCAAAGTCTGTGTCAGTCAGTAGAGGAGGAAAGTGGCAGAATCGCACCAATGTTAGAAGCTTTGGTACGTTTAAAAGGGTTAGACTACGGTAGAAAGAGATGTAACTGCTCACAGCAAGGTCTGTGGATTATCTCCAGTAACAGGGTCGTGATGTCAAATGTGGTTTTTTTTGGCACTGTGTGCGCCATATTCCCACTATATTCAAGAGCAGATAGTCATCTCTACGGACAATATCTACGAAACTAGGCGACTCACAACAAAAAATGATAAATAGCAAAACAGGTAAGAGGACAAATATGTAGTTTCCCTTTAAAGTTGATTTAAGAAATAGAAAAACGAAAAAACGATAATTCTGATGTGATGTTCAATGTAAGAACTCATGTGATATACTGCATGTATAAAATAGAAACTGCAGCATCTGACTAAGATCCTGGTGAGTCAAAGTCTGATAAAAATGATCACCATTAGAAATATTTGTATAAATATCACACTACAAAAGGATGCAAGAAACTCAGCTGCACATGACCTTGGATTAACAGAATAAACGACCTTTAAGCAAACAAGTAACACGCCCAGAACGTCTGTTTGCTGTTGAAAGTGAATTCAAAAGGTTGAATTCAGAGGTTCCCATTAGAAACGCACGGAGTGGAAAAACACTCAGTAGCTGGAATAAGTGCACCATGTAATTACAATAGTCAACAAACATGTGAGGCAGAACTAGAGCGGTATCCAAACTGGGTTATGAAACCACTCGCCCGGGTCTCGGTCCCTTGACGTCAGCACAGACTCTCTTTGTTGCTTGGGTTTGTCCTTTATGAAGCGGACCTCGTGGGCTGCCCGTTACATCACACAGTGATATCCTCACTAACCAGACCCTGATGTTCAAAGTGTCTGTGGTCAGTGGAACAAGCACCGCACAGGAGCAGCTGTTCAACCGAGCCAATGTCCAGACACACGCTGCCACCTACTGGGGGGGCCAGGGAACCGCAGCCTCCCGTCACTGGGCACATTTGGGGATATTGAGCGACAGTAAATGCCAAAGCACGAGACGCTGCAATGAAAATGTCAAAATCATTCATAGATTTTTTTTTTTAAGAAACCAGTTGCTTTAGTCCTTAGATTAAAAACATTGACACAATAAAAGCATCTTGAGCTAGGGAGGGAACAGTATAGGATTTTTATAGTGGATCAAGATTTGTTTTTAAAACACAGTAAACTGATTGCGGTGAATTTCTATTATTGGGATAATCGTGAAAAAATCGTTACATGAGTGATTTGAAAAAGCCGTCTAGCTCTGTATTGTGGTGGAGAAGTGAAAAATAAAGCGGACCTACAACAATAATCAGAGTCAGACTCTTCACCAAGTGTTTCCAGTACGTTGTAGATGTCATTTTAAGAGTTTTAAACATAGATTGATGATTATGGGTATCATAAATTGTAATTGTTTTTGCCAGGGTAATCGTTGAACTCAGTGCCCTTAGCTTAAACCTCATTGAAACTTTAAAAACCTAGAACTTAATGTTTAGCTGAGAAGGAAACAGTATATACACATATAAATAGTGATTCCTTGTCTCTCAATCGAGTGGAGAAGATGGAAAGAAACAACTCACAGATGGACTTCGACTGTGGAAAGAAGGAATTCACTTCTTCAGCAGAGAGTATGTAATAATGCAGGCACAAGGTCACCACTAGGAGGCAGTGCCGCAGGTTTCTTTTCTCCTCCCCGGTGACGTCACAGTGAACAGCGCCACTCAAACGCAGCCTCACAGGGAGAAACATGCAAAACCAGCAATTGTGGGTTCAGTCTCAAATATTTCAGATCGAGTGTCTGGAAAGAATGCGAAGGACCCCATCTTTACCCACTCACTCACTGGGCCCTACGGTTTCTGGTCGGCTTTTCTTCTTCTCTTTCTGGTCTCCTTTCAGACGGCGCCAAACACAATCACCACAAAGTGCACAGGAGAGGATACGTGATGGTTTTAGGACATGGAGAGGATCAAATCACAACAGAACCGCCACTATTTCAATGAAGCTTTCTGTGCATTTTTAAGCAATTCATTTGTTTATTTCAAACAATTTATCGCTAAAAAAAAACCAAAACACCGAACATGGACTTTAATTATTCTCACAGCCGATTTAGAGGCTTTTGTTTCTTAGCAGAGAGATCAAAAGCAGAGGGTGTTTGATCTACGCTTTCATCATCACCACATCTTTGGCTGAAGGCAGTACCAACAGAATCTCACAGAACAGAAAAGGGATCAAGAGCAATGGGCAGCTGAAACTAGGCCATGCTGACGAAGCTACATTTAGCCAAAACTCTGCTCACTGTGTGAGCCGAGTAAAGACAACGCATGTTCATTTAAAAATAAAAACTCCCCGGCTACACCAGTAACACCGGCTAATCCCTCCTCCTTCCCTCTCTGAACTAATCCTTCCAGGAACACAGGTGGCCCCCGCGGAGGGCGAAACATACCAAGAAGCTGTTCTGGGTAAAACCTTGCAGACGCAAGGAATGACATTCCTCGCATGCCAGCTACATGCCGTCAACAGAAGCCCTCTGTAAACTTCCCCGTGTTATTCCAGGCATCGCTTTGCACCTTTATTTGTGAGCCGGATGGTAGCAGTGCAATGCAGCCAAACCAGTGGAGGCATTTCCCCTCCTGGATACAGATTAAACAATAGCGGGCCTTGTGTTCCCCGCTCGGGGCACGAAATCACATACGTACGACCGGCTAAGACGTCCTCCATTATGTTTCGGCTCCACGGGGCAGAGGGTGCAGGGCCGGGCCCCGTGCCAGCCTGTTGAGTGGCAAAGCATTCAGTGGGCAGAGGAAGTTGTGATGGTTTTCTCCCCCCGCATTGTGTTCATTGACACTACAGGACACTACAGGAGAGGTTGCTGCTATTGTGAATACGGTTTCACACGGAAAGATATCTGAGCACAAAGAAAAGCTCAGTGATCAGAGTCCCGAAGGAAGGATATCGTTTTCCCACATTTGTTAAAATGTTCAAAACTGTGCATGGGACCAGAGATGCTTATGGATTAGCCTGCCGTGGATCTAAGTAGGGCTGCAAGTAATGACTGCTATTAATTAATAGGACTAGTATTTTCTTGATTAATCGGTTGGTCTATGAAATGGAAGAAAAATGTGATAAAAATAACATTCACCATTCCTTAGAAGCAAGGCTCTATCTGACCGTTAATCTAAAACGATCAATTATGGACATATATGACCAAAAAAAACCTGGAACAAGAAAAAGTGTTTTTAATTTTTACTTGACTGATTAATCAACCAAGTGTTGCAGCCCTAAAATCAGAATGACTATATTGCAGTCTTTTCTGACATGTTGTGACATGATTTGCAAAGCTGTGATAGCAGGAATACCTCGAGTACAGGTTGCTGCCTGATAGCTTTACCTCGAAGATAGGGCTGCAAAAAACAATCAGTGCCATTATGTTCTCAACTCATCATTTGATGGGTTTGTCTCTGAAACGTCAGAGTAGTGACGTCTTTTGTCGTGTTTTGCCCGACCAATAGCCAAAAAATGATGTAAAAAAGAAGCAAATGGACATAACTTTTAACATTCACTGACCTTATTTGCTTGATAAATGACCTGAAATGATTATTAGATTATGAAGAAGGCAGTTGCGACTGTAATTCAGTATTTGTTTCTATTAATTCAGCGTGAATTCAACAGCCCTGGGTGACCCTGTGGTTAAGAAGTGCCTCTGCTTTCCTTATCTCTTAACACCACGGTGTCTGTTGGCCAGATAGGAAGCTTTCCTCTAGTCGGGCTCTTTCACTGTCGCACAAATGGTCAATCCTTTTATTCGTTTAGCTCTGGCTGAGTGCAGATAGCGGACCTCTGCATGCATCCATCACCCACTGTAGAGACACATCAAAGAGCTGGGCTGCAACCTTTCAAAGACAATGGGACGCTGGTGGGGGGGTGGGGGGGGGGTAAATTAAAGTCTCAGGGAGGGAGGTGAAGGACATTACTGATGACCCGAGCAGATTGATGGTCAGATCCCAATGTTTCAAGACATCCGTGAGTCGAGTTTGAATCAACAATCCTGTTTAAACTACGAATCGTAATGACGTAAACTACTGTAAAAAATAAAATAAACGGCCTTTGATAGAGCAGTAACTGGTACAGGAGAAAGGCTGATGTGTTAAGGTGTGTCTAGGGACTAATGCATCATGAGGTTATGTTTTTATATATTATAGGAAAGACCGATTAAGTGTTATAACCCCATAAAACTAGACACACAGAAGCTGTTACAGTGGAGCGCTGCCCTCACCGAGTCAGCCGGCAGAGTAAATCAATGATCGTGTCTCCTTCGTTGACAACGTTCACATCCCCGGCCGGCTGCAGTCGCGTACGGAAGCCCTGCGCTCATCCGACTACCGTCGAGGAAATCCTTCCATCCAGTGAGCCCGATTACATGTTTGTTACTTTCTGACCCGAGCCGCGAAACATGTCGTAGTTTCACCTGAAAGATCGAGAATCAGTGGAGGTGTTTTAGTCTGCATCACAAGGACACACAACGGAGAGAAGCAGCAAATCCTCACGTTTGAGAAGCTGAAAGCAGCAGATATCTGACATCTTTGCTTGAGAAAACTAAGTGTTTTGCCGACTGATTGATTGACCAATTGTTTCACGTCTAGTTGTCGTCTAAGAGTGAGAGTAAAAATTGGTATAAATCAAAATCACAACCAATATCAGGCCGATACCGACTCAAACAGCTGGATCGGGTATCGGTATCAATGGTGCTGATCTATTCCATTAAATTCTATCTTTGTATACTATTGACGTTAGAATTTTTGACCAATTTGTGGCTGCATTAAAAATGTTCACACTTAAATATAATTCCTTTTCATTTTGAAGATTTATTAAGCAAGTTGCTGGTGTAATAGATACTATTTGAATAATACAAAACTATTCAGCACATTTATAACTATTTATTTGTTGCGTGGTGTTTTATTAAGTCAGGAAAGCAATGTTTAAGTGAAGCCTGATGTTGCCTGGCACGTACAATAACGATCCCCGTCACTTTCACACAGTGAGGCAGACAGCGTATTAATCAAACACTGGCGTTGGATCGGCACCGCTGTCGGGACTGAAATCGTTTGCGTCGGTGCGTCGCAATCAATCTTCAGTCTCTTAAAAGAAGTGAAAAACACCATTCATGCATTATTTCTCTCCCTATTTCACTTGGCTGTCTGCCAACTCTACTGCTATTCACATTAAGCCAACGGAGAGATGAACAGAGGAGGCGAGAGAGGAACCAGCCCGGCCGCCTACTGTGAGGCATATGCACGTCTGTCAGCACTGCCGGGCGACTTGTAAAGAACTCCTCCGACTGAGTATTCACGCCGAGCGACATCTCATGGGCAAATTGTGATCCTTCCCTTTCAGTCCGTGGTGGCGGTCGGAGCAGAGCGGCGGACCTGCGCTCTGACGCTTGTTGGTTCAAATATAACAAACTGTGGAGCATCGACACGACAGACTTTCCATCCCCAGATTAGTTTTGGATCCTTGTGAGCTTAAAAACCTAAACGAGAACAGGACGGTGGAACAGGGGCAAGTGCTGATGAAGTACACAAAACTCTCGACTTGTGAGTGAAAATAATGCAGTTAAAACATGCAGCACAATAAAACTGCAGTACTGACCATACTGCAGCTTCCCCGTTTGCAGGAAGCTGCATTTGGGAAACTAGCGGCATCTTTCTAGCAGTTGGCTCATTACACCATCGCCGTCTAAGACGCTTACGACCGTGATCCCCGGCCGGTCTAATCACGGCACTTTGTACGGGGAGGATTTGTTGTCGTTCTGTTTCGGAAAATAGCTGGGAAAAGCGCAAATTAATCCTCCCCCCGCGACTTGGGAGCGAGGTCGACCTAGTTCTGTAACAATTGCTCACTTGTCACTGCGGGGTGAGCTCTTTCCACTGCCTACCTGCACCCTCCGAACTTTACTGTGGCCGCTCCAAGGTTAGAATCAGACAATGAGGAGGTGGTTACGGTGACATAACATGACTAAAATATCATTTCTGTAAAACATGTGGATTTTCTATATTTACCTTCTCATCCAGTCATTAGCTAAAACAGAGGTCCAACACCTCAGAATTTGACGTATTAAAGCAAATCAAATGTATTTCTATTCGATCAAATGTAGCCTCCTGTAATTGGGAAATTCATTAACTCAGTCATTCATTTGGTTTTTGTGCAGCCCGACACCAGGCCATGATCCGGAACATTCCTTTTGGAAGTTTTGGTTCGCCTTTCTACGCCAGCGACCCCTCGTTCAGTTATGCGTTGGTATTCCTGGATCTTGTTACCGAGACAGCGGCGGGGCCCGTCTTGTGTGTCGGGCCGGGGTGAGCCGTGCATTCCTCAGATGACACTGGCTAGATAATGTCACACACACACACACACACACACACACACACACACACACACACACACACACACACACACACACACACACACACACACACACACACACACACACACACACACACACACACACACACACACACACACACACGAGGCCTAAAGAGGCCACCTCTGCCGTGCCTGCCACCCCCTGCTGCTCGCTAACCTTTGTGAGGTACGATATAGCATACCAAGTGTGGAGGGGCCATCTGGGTCAACCATTAGGGCCGTGCATCTGGGGGGGGGGGGGGGGGGCCTGCTGGGGCACTAGCAGTCCGAAAATCCACTAGGGCTGCGACTAACAGCTATTGTCATCATCAACTCATCTGCTAATTGTTTGGTCTATAAAAGAAATGTCTCTATAAATGTTCTTTAATATTCCTTGTAGAAGTGGAAATATGGAGACATTGGTATTTCATCAGTTGATTACAAAAACAATGATAAACTTCAAGCTTAAACATGATGACACAAACATGCAATGTGCTTGGCCTGCCACACAGTAAGTTTGAAGTATAAGTATAAATCACCCCTCGTGGTTTTAAAAATTAAATGAATTTACTTGAAATCAGAGCTGAAATGATTTGGCAATTATTTGATCAGTCGAGAGAAACTTTGTTTTACAAATGTCGATTAAATCGAATAGTCCACAAAATCCTGTTAGTCAACGAAGAAGGGCTGAGGAGGAGGACAGGTCTTGTTTTGGGGTGTTGGCTGGATGAAAAATGACATATGAAGAGGTCACCTTGGGGGTTAGAAAATCTCAACAATCACCATCTTCTGACACGTCATATGTCAAAAGACTAAACCATAAGCAATATAATTGTCAGTTGCAGCCATAATTTACATATGACAGTACATCAAAGCACACTGCCCCTCAGGTCTTCATCAGCTAAACAGCTAAATGTCATTTCCCTAACAAAAAAGAAAAAAAAGTCAACCCAATCCTGTTCTAGATCGTCCACGCTGGACTTTAATGCGGCTTTGCATAAAATGAAATGTCAGTCCCATCAATGTCTGGCTGTCTAATAAAGAGCATATGGCTGAATAACAACGTGAAGTGGGCGTCGGGGCTTCGTGACGAGGGCACAGCTACGAGGAGGTGAACAGCCTGTAGCCGCGTAACGAGGTAAACAGGCCGCTGGGAGTCAGACAGCCCGCGTCGAAGGTTGGAAGGTCACGTTGCTTACGGTGCAGTATCCGCTAATGGCAATACATTGCATTATATTGTCTGTTCAGCACAAACTGCCGCGGCGTGTCTGTATCCGTCTGCCAAGTGGGACTGAGGAAGACCGCCCCCCCGAAGCAGACAAAACAGCAGCGACAGCAGTTTATTCCAAATGTGCACAACACTCATCATCATACACCTCTGGGGGGGGGGGGGGTATGATGTTCCACTGGGTGCACTGTTTGCATGTCTGTCTCTGTTTGTGTTAATATACGTGTGTGGGTCTATGTGTGCATTCCCTTGCCTTTGTTGGTACATTCCCCGTGTTAACAGGGTGGCCCGGCAGCTGTCCTTGACTCTCTATTGACAGAGAGTGTGGGATCTGCCGGGTATTTTTATCCATTAGCCCGTGTGAGAGAGCAGGTGGAGGCTTTGTGGGCCACAACAAGGTCACGCGGTGGCGAGCGAGCCACTACGCCGCTATCTGCGACCGTCGAGGTCTGAGCGACCGGTTTACAAAGACACAGCACGCCACGATAGCAAAGGCCTTCGCCGGCTCATTTATAAAACACTACATTCATTCCTTTGTGGTGGGAAAAAAAAAAAAAGCTGGTTTATCCTTCAAAAGAGTTGAAAAATAAAAAGGATCCAGACAGAATACAACTAGTGTCATCAAACCTGTATAAATGTTGCTAGCTGCAATTTTAAGTTATATTTTGATATGATAATGACAGAGTAAGACATGTTTTGCTCCGGTAAAACCATGTACCACCTGAATGAAGTTGGCACCTACTACACAAAGCTAATTAGCCGTCTAATTAACAGTAAGCCCTTGGTGTTAACTCAACAGGTTGAGCTAGCAGCGCACATGGCCCTCTCTCCTGAATAATGCTGAATTAAGTGTCGCACAAACAATCGCACTTCCACCGCCACCTGTTCAGGAGTGTTTAAGACGAAGATGGGACTCTTCTTTGCCTCATACATCCAGCCATCCTCCACTTTCACTCCTACGCCAGCTTGATGGAGTTTATCGAGTTAGGATTACAGCCCTGAATGGCGCCGAGTGGCTGAAGTGGCCCGGTGGAGCCGAAAAACAACTTCGCAGTCACAGGGAAAATTTAAAAAGCACTCGGGGAGCCGCTGTTTATTTCCCACCGCGGTCAGGCAGCTGGTGGACACGGTGGCTGGCTGGAACAGGACACGGGGAGCCATGTGGATGAGCTTAGCAGCACCTACTTGAGCTGCCTGCCAGTGAAAAACCCTCAAGAACTAAAATGCCTCTTGAGGCATGCAAATTATATGCAGCAGTAGCAGCAGATAGTTAGTTTTATTAAGTATTTAAAAATAAATATGCAGCAATTCAAGAGGGGCGTTTTAAAATAATAAAAAGTGTACACGTTTGTAAGGAAGCTGACTAATTTGTCTCAGCAGTAACTCACATCAAAATGAAGGCTACGCGTTAGCTGACCTCTTCAACCCATCTGCTTTGATCAGTGCAGGCAGCTAACACAGATGTTGGTTTGGAAGAGTGTGTGTGTGTGTGTGTGTGTGTGTCTTTATTCCAACAGAAAATAGAGTGGTGCATTCAAACCTCCAGCAACCTCTTGGAAAGATAACGATCATGTTATATAAAGAGTCCGCTTGAGTATCATCGTGGCATGTCAAAATATATCTCACAGTGAAGACTGTGTGGAGGATAACTACTATCTCGCTCTGATGGCGGCATGATAGCAAACCAGCACAAGACAAATATCCCTCTCGGGTGAGAAAGTGGAAGAGTTGCTCAGAGTTACGCAGTAAGAGAGGAAATAATTTATGAGGGGAATGAGGAAGGAGCTTCTGGTCAGCAATAAGGACGAGCTGCATTGTTCGCAGCCCAAGTGCAGAACATTTTATTATTTTGCTTAATAAAGAAGTGCACAAGGTAAGACTAGCTAATTTCTCGCTTTGAGCACGTGTATCCATTACCAATTCAGAATGTGCCGTGTAAGGACACGATGCTGCACAGTCATCCTCGAAGGTCAAAACAAGTCAAGTTGTCCAAAAAGTAAGAATGAACTTTCCTGCATCCATCTGGTGCCATTTTAATATTATCCACATAGCATTAGTCAAGCCACACTGATACAGGATCTCACAGCGATCTAATTAGCACTGAATGATATTTGCCGACTCGGTCACACCCCATAATACCAGAGTGCTGCCACACAGGGCAAGAAGTCAACGCCATCAACAGCATCACAAGAATACATTAAAGATCTCAAATCGTCTTGATTGAGCATGCTGTCGTACTTTAGACTGTTTGCATCTCAAAATGTATCAATTCCTCCAAACATTTATTAAGCCGCTACTCATATTTCATGAAGCAGAGCAGGGATGTGACATTTTTTATGACTGATTTTGGCCATTCACAAAAAGATTATTCATTTGGAGCCGTGTTTCTGTCCAATATTCGCGCTCGTTCAGCTCCGTTTTCGGTACCCACCAACTCCTCTGGGAAAATGTGTCTCTTTAGCTGATAATGCTCCACTATGTTATCGTCTCTAACTGTGTTTGTCTCCGGTTCGGTGCTCAAGCAGCTGCCTGCTGCGAGAGTGTATCAAAACAGTAAAGTTGAGGCCTGGACAGCTGAAACTTGCTGTAAAGCTACGCTAAGTAATGGGGAGCTGCAGATTTGGGTGTTAATCCTCTGAAAGCTCATCACAGCGAGTGACACCCATTGTCAAATAGTTGCATCTACCTTGAGAAAGTCCTGAGGTTAACAGTTCGTCTTTGGAGTTTATTTTCGTGACATCTTATCTTTCCTCCGTCTGGGCGGAACACAAGTCACGATTTCACACCAAAATCAGGACCGCTATTTGTCCCTGAAGCCGACTCCATACAAGTAAACAGCCTCTTGACGCAGTCTGTGACCACAGCGCTGCACCACGACAACCGCAGCCTTGTTCAGAGTCAACCACTGTACCCAACGATAAACAGCATCTACAATAGGTCTCGACACCGCTGATGATAATAATAAATCCTGTGTTGGAATCTCAGTTTAGAGAGTGACGCAATGATGCAGCTACGAAAGATAGTTTATGTGCTTTCCTGTGGTATGAAGAGTTGCATCAATTGCCAATTATTAAACTTTTTTAAGGAAATGTTTCAGGCAACATGCCAAACATTTGATGTTTTGGTCTGAAATGTGAAAAGCCGCTGCTCTTCCTTGTCATTACATTGTAGTAAACGTAATATTTTTGAGGAAAAAGCAATATAAATCTTATATTTTTGTTTTAATGACTACTAATCATCAGATCATCTTGGGTAAAAACCACCACAGTCACTTTGTCCATAAACACACAGCCTTTACCACAACAATGGCTCAATGTGAATTCAGCGGTGGACTGTGACCAATACTGGACAGGCACAAAGAGATCTCTCAGCTCTGTCATTGAACCTCATCGTAGCAGGTCCGTACCCGGGAACAAAGCCAACTGTCCGGCCAAATGAAACCCGCTCCATCTCGCTCAAACAAAGGCCTCAAAGAGGTGCCGCGCAATCATCACAAAGTTACGCAACATCGTGTAAAAAGATCAATTCATGAGAGCTCAAAGCGAAAACAAGGAGCAACGGGTAGGAGTGGACAAAACGGGACGGGGATGTGCTGTAATCTTCCCGGGGAAAGTGGCCTGCTTGGTGTCCTAAATGATCCAAAAATGCTTGGTTCCAGCTCCCCCCTTGCTTCTGTCCAATTAACGTGACACAAATAGAAGCCAAAGGAGGGTAACTAAAAATCCCCCAGAGTTCCACAATGGGAGAAAAATAACACTGATTCCTGACCCCGCCTGGGCTCAATACTTTGACTGCATCTGTTTGACTGTGCAGCCATTAATCTCATTGAAATGCTTATGGAATTCAATAATCTTTAAAAATCTGTGCCGCTTTCTCTCGCGGCCTTCTGCATAATGTAATTCCAGCATTACAATGCTGCGCTGGCTGCTGGTTGCTAGGGAACAACCGGAGAAACTCTTTCAATACGAGCGCTGCTTTCACACAAGATTTCTCTTTTAGGGCCTCAGGGCCCCAAAAAATCCCTGATCCCCAGAGGGACATTCGAGTTTGAAACTTCACCTTAAATGTCCTGTACAGTTGTTCAGGAGCATGTCTGGTTGATGTCGTTGTGGCAGCACAAAAGGATCCGTTTTAATAGCAATCACTTTAAAACGAAACCCATGTAAGGGAAAGGACATTTTGAGAATGTTAATAGATGTCATCTCGACTGAACTCATTTGCACAGTTTGTCATTTCACCATTCACGTAATCATGCATTTAATCAGATGCCCTTTTTAAGTTTTTCCCCTGATAGTGGATGAGATACTTCGGCTGTCTTCTTATTTTTTTTACCAAAACACATGGACGTCCCATTTTTTGTGCACAAGGGCTGAACCAAATAATGGAAAGTTAGCCAACATTGCCGATAACGTTAAATAAGATTACCAACATGTCAATACTGCAGTACACATGCAATAAGTACCTGCAGTGCTAAGTGGTACGGAACAAACACTGCCAGATTTAACAGACAAGAGAGCCAGCGGCTCAAAAACAATTAACTTAAATCTATACGAGACATAATTTGCCACGTGAAAGCATGTGCACGACTGATACCGAATATAAATGTATTACTGATATAAATTTGGCTCATTGTTTTGCACACTAAATCCCTGAATTAGTTTAAAAAAAAAAAGCTTGGCAGTGCCAACGGTCTCGTGTTTGGAGTGTTTCCAAAAGGGCCGGTGGGCTGCAGGACGATCCGCACATGAACAGCGTGTTCCCTGTGAGCTGGGAGCGAGCCAGCGGCTTGTTGGTATGTAGACGACATCGTCATCGATGCTCTTTCATGGTCTTGGCATCACAATGGAGCGGGGTCTAGCGCCTGCCTGTGTTAGGTGTGACTCCTCACCTTTTTATCTCAACGGCTGCGGTTGTCACCCTGTAGACCTTCCATCCAAAAAGGAGACAAGGACAGTGTTGTTTGCAAAAGCAAGTGATGAAAGAACAACCCACTTTGGTTAATGCGAGTGTATGTATCTGGTGAGCTGCCAGTTCAGGTCACAGCCGCTACAAGAGATGGCGGTGCTACGAGTGCCACTTATAGCCAGCTATGCCTGTACATGAAAGTAACGGATAATAACTCAAAGTACAATTTGGAACCTTCCGTTGTTGAAAGGAGTTCAAGGCATTGCAATCCTGAAGGCCTCCAGATTCTGAGAGATGCACTCCTGGTTATTTTTATGCGTCGGGTATCTGTACCACAGTGGTGTGCCCAGCTCGCCGAGTCTTGAATGGAAGCTTCCTGTTTACACAAGTTGCCTTATGATCCCACCCAAGGCCTTTCACTTCACGCAGACTAAAATAGGCCTCCGCTACAGACGGATGGGGATTTCAGCCGATATCCTGAGGATGTTTTACAAAAGAAACATGGCGGCCCATTGTGATCTTTTAGGGTTTTCCCTTTCCTTGGTATTACATAAGCTAGTCAGAGTCAGCTAGTCAAAGGAAAGACACTGCAGACTGTTCGGTTTCTTCATTTCATTTCACTTTTTTATGATCTCGTTTATTTTTATCTCGGTTATTTTAATGCTAGATTTATTGTCATTTCTATTTGCCATTTATTCTTTGAGTCTTGTGTTGTTGCATAGATATGGTTTATTTCTTTAGAAATACATGATTACAATGCTGAAAAGAGGACTCTTATGCTTAGCCAGTAAAAAGTAAATTTTTCTCCAATAAAATCCCATACGAGAGCAAGAAGACTTCAAATTCTCTAATGTATGGAGTCAATTTATTCTGTGATTATTCTGCATCTTTCCTTTTCAAAATTGTTCGTTCTCTCGCAATTATGAACCCTTTTTCATATGCTGCTCTGTAAAATGAAGATGTTAGACTGTAACTCATGGGTTATTGGGCAATAATACAAGTCTTTGTTTAGGTCTGCTTGGCATGAGTACAGCTGCAGTGGGTACAATTTAGCTGAAACAGCTATTACCAGTGCAGCGACAAAATAATTGGTGTGATTTTAAGCGTTTTTGACAAGCAGGAGCTGCTTGTAACAGGGCGTCATTGTGTTGGGTCCGCACCACACTTGCCGGCGGATTCAAAGCAGCCGAGCCTAAACGCAAGCACGCATGAACGGACTGCATCTTTCCCTCCAATTATAATCAAATACAGTCTTCATACAGCCCAATAATAACACAGCCGCAGGCAGTCAGGCCTACACAGGTGGACAGTGCAACAAAGGCATCACATGAGAAGGCTGTCCCCAGTGTGAGTCACGTACTTCATGTGACTTAGTCAAACGACATTAGGTTCAAGCTTCAAGGATCATTCATTGTCATTCTGCAACACAGCGTTGCCCAACTAAATGTGGTTGTAGCCGAGCACAGCGCGCAGTGCAAAGTTTAGTCTCCTCTGGAACATGGCCCGACGGAAATGTTCACATGGCAACTGTTGAAATGTGTTTTGAACAATCACATTAATCTTCCATATTTGTCAATGCTGTCAAGCTCACTGGTGATATTCCACAAATGATTGAGCGGCAAAACTAATATCTTTCACGACAAATACATAACAAGAACAACACAACCTATGAAACACTTTTCAAATCACTGAAGCGGCAACAATTTAAAAATGTTGCAAGAAAAGAAATGTGAATTAGAATGTGTGAATTCTGGAACTCTTGTCAGTCACTGTGGACTCATTTCCACTCACGCCACACTGAATATGTAAATGTTATTTTCAAGTGGGAGAAATATCTTTCCGGCACCGGCCATTGCTCTCCGTCCAATCGTGTCTCATCATCTTGACTTCTCACATGTGCAGCAGTGTCTTCTTGACTAATCAGCAGAGACGATCGACGCCGCACAAACATTCATTCTCGACACCGAATCGCATTAACAATACGCATGATGCAATGCTGGAAACGCACCCGTGGGGGCTGATGTTTCACAGTAAATAAACTTGCAGGACCATCAGGATGCTGTCATTTTGACTGACGATGCAGGAGCTCCTTTGTTACCGCGATTGATTTTTACCCATTGTGCTGTGTTGAGCAGTTGAAGAGGACTTGAGAGGTGCTTTTTCCTCAATAACACAGTTAACCACATTACTCAACCACAAAAAAAGCAAATACTGCTATAAGAAGATTGCACACGCATTAATTACCCTCTCATGTGGCATTACGTAAGCCTATTGTTGATGCTTGGCCTTTTCTCCGCCCAGGCTACAGAACACATACGGAGATCTGCATACTAATGGTACCCAGAATGCTTTATGAAAAGGGTTTGCTCTCAGCAGGAAGGGTTTGAGTGCGAAGGAAATATAGGGCCATATGGGCGAACAACTGGCAGTGGAGGGCTGCTTGAGGTCAACCGAGGCAAGTGTCAATTAGCCCGGTCAAGGTCTGAGGCGCCGATGAACCGACGGCGTTCAATAAATAATGTGCGAGAAGACCATACCGCAATGTCACCAGAGTGAAATAAACGTCAGCTGGGCTGAAAGGGGAAGGTTGCATCACACCAATAAACGCGTTTCCATAAACTTTCCCCAGAGGTAAAATATAAATCTGGGCACACAGCAGCTCTCTGGTTTAAGAGTAGGAGAGAGCACCCTGATCATCTCAGACTGGCACCCAAGCGGTCTGGACCTTAATCGGCGGTTCAGTTCAGGCAAGCTAAGATAATTACCCCCTTCTTTCCAAAAAAAAAGCAGGAAGCGGGGAGAAACTGTCAAACATTCCAGTGAGAATCAGATTACGTGGAGGCCGTGGGTAATGAACGGACATTTTCCCCCGATGGGCGACGGAGGGCCGGAGCTGGGAACGTGACCGGCCGCAGGTTAGACAAACCCCCGGGGACCAATTACAAAGATAAGGTTCCAACAAGACACATATTGTACACCAATCTGCTCCACTGCATGCAGGAAGTGGAACAACTGCATTCATAATCACTGATTTATAAATGAGGGGAAAACAATGTTATGTGGGGCTATTTTCTCCCCTTTCGCTCTCTTGTTTAAGGCTGTGCAACACGCCGCATGTTCCCACCGGCACAACTCAAGGACTGTCGCTGCAGCAGTTCTCACTTTTTGACAACTACCTCCATTAGCATCGACATCTGTTTCTGCTCATGCTAGCGTTGTAATGAATCACCTGTTTTAGCTCACGAGGCGAGTAATCACCTGCCTACCACCACCACCACCACCACCACCACAGCTGTTAATAAACCACAGTTTGCATGAGGCATGACCGGCCACATTAGGATCTAAAGGCACGTCCAGAAAAACAGTGTTACGACTCGACATTACAGCTCCACAAATTGACAAAAGAATGTAAAAATAGCCATTAAGTCAAAGACGTCTTTGACTGAAAGAGTTATTACAAAAACGCGACTCTTCTAATCCGCCATCGTGACATACTTTCACTTTACTCACCAGCCCTCCTCCACTCTGTACTGTGGATTTGTGTACATTGGGAGGCGGTGGATTTCCTTTGCATACAGACACACAATCGACTGGTGGAAGTGGATTACTGCCATTGCTTCGATCTGAACGGCTTGAAGTGTGGCACTTACCAAATGTATAATTGATAACTTGGTGTAACACAGTACAAGAATAAAGCAGAAGGGAAATGAAACACAAGACACCTGCCTGAGCTACAACGGTAAACTGATTTGTGAATCGCTGCAAGTACATTAACACCCGAAAAGGATCGGGGGACTGATACGAGTGCAGCAAAAAGACTTGAGAGTCCTTTCAGTGCAGTGAGGGAGGCCAGCAGGACCTCGCTGATGAATATTTGAAAGCTTTAACTTAAGCTTAACTAAGCAGGTGAGCAAACCACCGCAGGCATGCCGCATGACACATACATAGAGCTTTAATAATGCTTGTGACTTGTTTTTCCTGATGAAAAACAACACTTGTAATAGTTAAAAGGGCCGCACGTTAAATTAGAATTAAACATTGCTTTGCCGGCTGCACTACCTAAGCAAAACCCAAGCATTAAAGCATTAAGTTCTCCCTCTATCCTCCCAATTATTAAGGATTGAAAAATAAATAATGTAAAAAGCTGCAAGCATGCATAGGCCAACTCGTACATTAATCTCAGAATTAAAATCTCCCAAAAACAATAGCATTAGAGTTTTGTTTATAAGCAAAAGATTTCCCCGATTTTGACCCCGTCGGTGCAACAGCAACCATCTTTAAGTGCCATTGTTACAAACACTGTAAACTAGCATTAGCTGCATGGTGAACCCGTATTCTGGGATTTAGAGAACTCTAATCACACAAATTAATCAGCTCTCCATCTGATCCACTTCATGTCTGAGCAGTTCACCAAGAGGGAGGATTAAACTGCAGATTATTCACGAGATGAGCCGGTACTGCGTGGGACCGGGGCTCAGAGGCAAATTCACTCAAAGAAGTCTGCTAGTTGTTTACATAAACTCATTACGACCATAACGGATTAAAAAAAGAATATGAAAACGACTGAACTTGTAGCCAAATATGTTTCACTTATGCTATCGGTCTTTTCTATGTAGGCGTCACTTTTTCCAAATGCTGGAATTTCCAAAATCTCACTGAGGAATGAGGCTCTTAATGATAGCCACAGCAAGTAGTAATTCTATAGCAGTCATGTAAATACTGCACGTCAGGAGGAATGGTCTATTCTCCCAGTCTCGGGCTGAGTTATGTAAAGACTGTGGTCGCTCGGTAGCATGAGGTCTGCTGCCTTCTGCTGCCAAGGCCAACGGAATTCCTGGAGCCTTGTTTTTCTTTTCTTCAAAAATACCAAAAGGAAAGTGAACATAAGGAACTGAAACATGCCGTTGACCTTATATCGTGTGCGATTAGGTTGCGACAAATGTACAGTGTGACCCTGAAGGTAACATCCTGGTCCATCGGACAAGATAAAGGGCTGGGGGGGGGGGGGGGGGGGGGGGGGGGCATCAAACCCCTGGGCTGCTCACCATCAGTGACATTTTCAATCAAATACTCCACTAAGACTTGAAATGAAAGTTGAATTTTCTGCTGTGCGTCAATACATGCAATCTGTCAAAACAAAAGACTTTGTTTTTTTTGTTTGGAATAGAAAGGTTCACCACAATAAGTCAAAGCAACCAGCGCATGAATAACATCATTTGGAGTGAGACTGCTGAATAAGCACCTCAGACACCAGCATGGGGTCCCGTGATAAACATTCAAAAAACTGTTTCACTTGAACTTCCTCTCACCCTGTTATTCAAAAAGTAACACTGATATGATTCTGCTGGAGGAGATCATGGATGCTTTTGCAAACTCTGCAAAATGAACACTTTTTTTACACATGCACCTCCTGAGGAAGCACTCACTGTCGGATGAATCTTTGGATTTTTTTTATATTTCACGTGACATATCATCTTCAGCTTCTTCTACCACGGGTACGTGATCTAAACCAATATCAAAATCCAGCTGTAAAAGGCGGTTTAGTGACAGTTCTTCGGGTATTTATTTCTCTGGTTTCTCCGATTCTTAATTGGGAATATTTGTTGGTTTCTTTAGCACGATATTAAACTCAATGCCTCTGAGTTTTGAATGTTGTTTGGACAAAACAAGCAATCAGAGTCTGTCAACTTGGGTTTTGAGAAATTCTGGGAGGCATTTTTCATTATTTTTTTGACAATCAAATACCTGGAAGATTCATCAGCTCCTGGATGTATCAGTGGACTCAATGGACCAGCATGCAATGCAGCCACAGATTGCAGCTTTACAGATCAGTGCCATGAAAATATAGACAATAACCAAGCCAGGAACATCGTGACAGCGACCTAAATAAATCAACAAAATCACACCTGAAGGACAATGCGGAAAAACACAACAACAAAGAAAGGAGAAAAGTAATGTACTCGACACAATCCTCGTATCGAATAGCAGCATTGATAGGGAGTATGTGGGGATACCTATCCTATCTTAGTTTTGTGCTCCACTAGTGTTAAATCAAGCTTCATGGGTGGAAGGTCCACCGTGTGTTTGACTTGATTCAATCTCAGCGGTGCATTTAGACACGAGCTGAACTGGATCGGTCTTTTCATTATTCGATTTCAGGGCGTTAAAGTCAGGCACAAATGGCTGCACAAACATCCTGGTGTATTCCGGGAAGGAACAGTTACTGGAATGCAAATGTGTTGTGGCTTTCATGCCGCCATCATGGCAGACATTTATCTGTACAGTCAGACAGTAAAACAACCATAACCATCTTCCTGCAGTAAAGAGGCGTATGATTCAACTCGACCTTTTCATCAGTAGCTCCCTGTACAGCCATAACCCTGATCAATCAATATGTTTAATACAATATCAATAGCTTTCATGGCCCCACAAACCAGTGGGCAATGCTTTGCTTTATTACCATCAAAATATCTTTAAAAAAAAAAAAAGCTGATGTGGAATTAAAAGCATGATTTAAACGAGCCAATCAGAAGCCCTGCTGGTCCTGTGTGTGGGTTTCGTACGTTGGTGCTTTTGTTTGTTTCTTCCCTTCCTGAAATCACCCCCTGTATTTAAACTGGGAGGAATACGTCACTGTGACCGCGGTGTGTGTGTAACCACATCAGCCTGCACTCAGCCTCCACTTTCAACATGTGACATCACTTTACTTCTACAGGATTCTGCAGAGCGCCAGCAAAACGCCACGGCGAGCAGCGCCTACATTTATCGGATGGATGGGAGTTTTTTTTGTTTCTTTTTAAGAATCGGAAAACCCTGAGTCGCCTGGGAAAATGACACTACTACGAATCCAGTAAACCTGGTAAAGAAGTCCGTTCTACTTCTTGACCCAGCGACCTTGAAGTTTCTTCTTTTTTTTTTTTTTAATACATGCTTCTGACGCCCTGACGGAAATAGGAAGGCTGTAGCAAAACAACACCCAGCTTCAGAAAATTAAAAAAAAAACAGCTTTGGGGCGGAAAGGCCTTCTGTTGTCGGACCATTGTTCCGGCTTACGGTCAAAAAGCATCCTGACGCTTTCCCTCTTCCTGCTTCTTATGGAGGGACAGGATGCTGAGAGACGGGCAGCTTTGTGCTCAGCAGTCATTTTACAACCTGCAACAACTACTTCCTCTCCATGTTTATGTGCACACTTCACGTTTGGTAGGGCGATAACGTTTGGCTACAATAGTATTTACGGTATAATAGCATCGCTGCAGGTGAATATTTGTTTATCTACAGCCAACATTTGGAACAATATGCGATTCATGAATAATGTCGAAAGGCCGGTATTCTACTCTCTAATATTTACAATACTGCAGAATTAAACTATCATATGTGCACAGAGATCAAGCATTTATGTTTTTTAAATGACAGAGCTGAATGCATTAACCAAGCAGCTCTGTGTCATTTACATGCTACAATGTCTTTGCAGTAATTTAAATGGTAGGCCTGTACCGATGTTAAAGTAAATACTATTTTCCTTTAATACACGAATGTGTCTTCACTCGGTCAGTTATTCTTAACCCTTTTATTTTTGTACCAAGTCATTTTCTGTGATGCCACGGTTGTTCTGCAGACAAAGGATTATTTGTTATTTTAGCTGGACCATTAAACTCCTTGCTCTTTGTATCCAAGCCGGAGTAATGACTGGCTAACGGCCTAGAAAATTCTGTTTGTTTTGCTCACTACAAGTCCCCCCCCCCCCCAAATGCATTTGTTTTCTCCCTCGTTTCCTCCACTGCAGGCCTGCGTGTGCTCTCCTGCGCTGGAGCAGAATATGTGGAAACGATGTAAAGTAGGCAGCTCGTCCCTCCAGCTATGTGAATGAGAAGCAGGGTCACCGCAGCCGACGACTGTTGTTTTGTGGTCTTTAGCTTTGCCACCTGGCTAAACAAGAGGAGAGTCTACTTGCTGCACATTAAACAGACCAGCTACAGCAGAAGTCTACCCGAGCACCGCGGAGGGCCAAGAGTGTGTGCAGGTTTTTTGTTCCTGCAAGTCGACAGATTCCACTCGTCTTTTTCCTGGTTAGGTGGGGCAGTCTTGGGTTTCATAATCTAAAATCCTCCATGACAAACAGTTCAATGGCGAGATAAAGAAATGAATGCTGCATTGAAATATACCGCTCTAATCAGTTCAGCTCAATTCAATGCCTTCATGGTCCACACAAATGATATTAGAAGGAACTTAACAGGGTTCAGCGCTCAGTTTGGACCGCTAAAGATTATCCAACTCCCACCTAGTGACCTAACAAACAAACATGTCACTCTCACACACGACGGCTGCCCTTTGCTTTTGATAATAAAACATGCATTCTTGGAAAGCAATGAGCAAAGCCCATCGCAAGTTATCAGAGGCCAAAGAGACACGTTAAAAACAGCTTGTTTTGTCTGACTAACAGTCAAAACAGAACCCGTTTCATTTAAAATGATGTGAAATGTGCATCGGTTCTGTTTGGTATATTTTTACTCGACGAGTACATGACATTGTGTGTGTCTGGTGGAGTCTGTGGTGTCCTGATAAACCAACTGCCATATCTTTGATAATTGTAATATTAGTTTTCAGCTCAGAATCTAAATATGGACCCATACTAGCTGAAGCCGGCTCGCTGTCACCGTGTCCTGGTTTGGTCTCCTTCAGTCATCTGTGCAGGGATTAAAAACACAGGCCTAAGGGAAGACAGTGGTGGAGAAGCTCTTTTAAGATTAAAAAAATAACCCTTACTAGATAGAGTCTACATCATCTCTTCAGCACAATTAAGATTATCGCTAAAAAGTGTTGCTTGATTGAGTAATAGTTGGAATGTTTGGCCTACTAGTTGGAGAAGGCATCACATAACTGGAGGGTCTCATGTTAAACCTTACAAAACATCCAGGATGTCCGTCTAACTCACGACATGTTGCTATTGAGAGCCAAACTGCATGTTTAAAGAAATACAGTTTTATTCAAAGTAATGTAATAATCCTCCCGGTCAATAAATAAATTTTGGATAGAAATTAGAGATCAATGTGTCATGTTATCGTAATTCATATCACAACTGCAAAACTGTGCAGCAGTGCTCTCCTTCCTCTTCCTTCTCGAATATCAGACTGCCTCACATTCCGGACACTTCCACTTACAGTCCAAAGGCACGCAAAGGAAGCTGACAAAACCAGTGTGAACACTCGCTGTCAAGCGGCCGGTTATTTCACCTGCCATGTGACAAACGGGGCGAGGCAGAGGGGTCAAATCCCGCCGTGGTCAGCCCTGAGCGATAAAGACAGATCCCGCTAACCGTTAGCTAATCCTGACAGAGAGGCCCTGCCAGCGCCATTAGGATAAACCGTGTCAGCCGCCAACCGACACCAGACACTTGAAAAGAACCGCCGGGGAAGGTGCCGCTATAGAACGACTCAATACCATGAAGATTAATGTCAGAAGAGACTTTGTAGTGATTACGTCTTTGGCTTTTCTGATGAACAACCACAGAGAAGAGAAAGGAGTGGGCTTCTCTGTGACGCCACTGCAGAATGACACGGATGCGGTGTTTCTTAAGACTTCTAAATCCTGTTAGCATATCGCACTTTTGCTTCTGACTGAATCGTTTAAGCGTCGTCATTTAGTCTTTGTTCAAACTGTCCTAGCTGGCCTCTCCGGTCACGTTTCATCAAAAGACTTCCTGAATGAAATGTTTGCATACGGACACAGCATGGGTTCATAGCAGAGTGTTGAAGGACCACAGATTCCTTTTTACTGAATCACACATTGCCAAAGCCTTCGCATATTTTAAATCAGACTATATTCCAGCTCACACATTCCAAGTAATCTCTCCTCACACGTCCGTGTCAGAAGCAGCACTGAGAGCCATGTTGATGTTAATTCTCTCAGGTGGGTCAGAAGAATGAGGCAGCACAGGTGTTATAGACGGCCAGCTTTGAATCACATTCTCACTTGCATGACAACAATAAGGAACACTAAAAAGCTATTTGCAGTTATCAATTAAAAGGACCGCATCATCAAAACTACCAGCGATTATTTCCCACTGACAGATTCACCAGTTATATGGGGAATAAAACAAAAACATGACAAGAAATACAAGCAATTGTGGATTGATGACTTCGTCAATTGACGGAGAATTGATTTGCAAATGTTTTGATCGAAGACTTATCGTTTAAGACATTTTTTTCCACACGCAAATATGACAATGTGCTACACGAAAAAAGAAATATGATTGCTAATAGATTTAAGATTTGCAGACAACACTGGGCTCAGAGGTATTTAGCCAGGGATCTTTTTTTTGTTTCATGGACAAAACAATTAAGCAATTCTCAGTGATGAAAATGTCAGCCTTAATATAAACTCCGAATGCTTGGTCCCGTTTTAGATGAGCATTGCTGCTACTGATGCCAAACCCAAATGATCCTCGTCTTTGTTTCCATAACGGCATCTGTCACTCGGACACATTACTGCATTAGGAGCCCGCGTGAAGCATGTAAAGGCCGTGGGCTCGTACAGTTAACAAGCCGTTGATGACACCATAATCGTTTCCCTGATGTCAGATAGACGGGTGTGCCACTATCTGTAGCCCACTGGTGTAAGTGGTGGCCTATCGATTGTCCATTGTGTGAAGCTGAAGCCGCATCCATTTGCAGTGGAAGCAGTGGTCCAAATGAAATGATGCCATCTCCGCAGACAAACCAGGATTTATTGCGTGCGTCTGCAAATTCTAACCGCTCATTATATATATATATATATATATATATATATATATATATGAAATATATATATGAAATATATATATATATATATATATATATATATATATATATATGCCATGCAAACTCGTGCGTGTGTGTGCCTTTATGTGGCTCAAGTACTAACCACAGACCACAGGATTTGCATGTTCACAAGACATGCAAATCTATACAGCAGAACTATATTGGTTCAGAAAACACTGAGGTGATATTGTGCACTCAAAGCACTGAGCTATAAAAACAAGTCATAATAAAGCATTATTTTTTTTTTTTTTTAACCACAAAACATTATTAGAAATAAAATCCCAACAGAGACAAAACAACTATAACTATGATAAGCCCAACTAACACTTGCACCGTGTCTCAGTCTACCAAACATAATACAAACTGAACCAAATGTTGATGGGAAACGTCTGTTTAGCCTACAACAGCTAGAGGCTATTAGCTCGGTTGGGATTAGCCACAGACTGTGCCTCTCACGTGCATATCTTTCTACCATTTATATAGGTTTTCTTTTAGTTTTTTTCCCCCCAAAATGCAAGTGCGCATCACATGTAAAAGCAGGACGCACACGCACACACACTGCTGCTGTAGCTCAGTGTTCGTGTTAGACTCCCACCAAGGCTAACTTACAGCTCCTGTTATGTTAAGTAGCCTTGATTATCTCTGCTGAGCGAAGGCTTAGCGGGATGTAGCCGTAGCCACACGTTAACACCGGAGCTCAATGGCAACAGTTGCGCACAGACGCACTGCTCCTCTGTTACAGGACGTTACAATGTACAGCATGTTGCAATGTCGTGTTGTAATGTAGCGAGTGGACGGCTAATACCAGCGGGTACCAGCGCTCTGGAGACACACACATTCAACAAATATAAATTCTTCTGACCTGTTGCGTCCTTGCAGCCGGGCTCATCATCACAGCCTGCCGAAAGCTGTTATCCACGTAAGACGCCATTGTTTTGGGAAGACGCCGTGTG
Source organism: Lycodopsis pacificus (assembly GCA_028022725.1). Classification (NCBI taxonomy): domain Eukaryota; kingdom Metazoa; phylum Chordata; class Actinopteri; order Perciformes; family Zoarcidae; genus Lycodopsis; species Lycodopsis pacificus. Next base: position 6,309,113 of record CM051689.1, read on the forward strand.
CAGGATACTTGAATTCCTTGTCCTAAATAAAATGTTTATAAATGTCCAGCGCCACGGATACAAACAAAAGAAGTCCCCCCCCTCCCCTCCCCTCTCCTCTCCTCTCCCTTTGCTGCCTCGCTGTGTTCTTGTCGCCTGTGGTCCGATGCTAGCGGATAAGCTGGGAGTGCCCGGAGCCAGAGGCCACGACCGGGAACCAGACAGCCGAGCAGCCTCCTCGGGACGGCGGTGTGTCTGTCGCCCAACACCAGTCCCACCGAGAGGAAAACTTATTTCAAAAGCACGGCTCACTCTCTTCTCTTTGGAGTTGTTTACTCAATGCAAAAATAAAAAGGTCCCTTTATTCAAAGCCAACGCTCTTCAAAGCCATTCCTTGTCTCTTCAGCGTTCTGCTAGCGACGCAAAATAGATTACATTACAGGATCCAGCAAACAAACAAAACAAAGTGCGCAAACTGTTACCCCGTCAACAGCAACCCGGCGTCCATCGTGAGAGGTAGACCCGAATACACTCACTGATAACATGCATTATATCAACATTGTAATGGCTCTAAAAGTGGGGATAGGTCCGCCGCCGCTGCGCTCTGTTGTATGCCACCATGGTGACTGACACAGCGGAGTAAAGTCGGCCATAGCTAACGGTTACACTTCCTTGAAAGGTTTTCAAAATAAACCTCCAGCGTGTTTAACATTAATACAAAGAGATGAAGAAGGACACGGCATATTTAGGGAGGGTCTTTGGAAATTAACTGTACACGTTCTTGTATTTTTTTCCACAAAAAAATGTAATTTTCCCTTTATGTATCAATAAAAGACCTATATTGCAAACATGACATAGCATAGGCTACATGGTCTTTTTTAAATGCACTAAATGTTTGCTGTTTTAAAATTGTGTAGCTGTGCAAAAAATGAAAATTAAACCCAAGGACGATGCTAATTATGCAGTAGACTAACGTTACATGACAAGCAATGAACTGCACCATATACGCCACGACGTAACAAAATAATTTGATATCTGTTTTAGTGTATTCCAATATTTAATCAACTGAATATGTCTGATTCAGTGACTCTAGTGCTTAAATGCTTTTTGTTGCTTACAGTATGCATGGTCAGTATTGTACATATTGCTATCTTGTTTTGAAGGGGAAATCATTCCATTTCCTTTCTAACTGTTGTTATCTGGGTTTGGCTTGATGGAGATTTAGTCACAAGGGGTGGCTCATGGGCGAGTCCATTTAGCCGAAAAAAAAAGAAAAAAGTGTGCATAGGAAGGGGAGCACAATGTGAAATAATGATGCTTTGTGGCCATCTAGTGACTTGATGTGGTAATACACATTTAGATGGACACAAACATGCAGGGTGTGAAAACTAGTTCACCATAAACCTTATTTATTATTATTTAAGATGCAATAATATGAAGAATAACACAAAAGAATTGCAGAGTTAAGTTGAGATTAATTCATTATTATATGGTACATTGTCGTGTGAGAGTAGACTTTAAAGTTTAAAGCAATAATGAATCCATCACATTATAGCAGCTCAGAAAGAGGCTAAGAAATAACAAAACAGATGAACTCTTGCATTAAATGAATACATAAATAATAATCTTATAAAAAAGACTCTATAAATTAATAATGCAAATATTTATGCATGAACTGTACAGGTCAAACGTTTGGACATACCTTCTCTTTCTCCTCTTTTTTTTTGTTTGTTATTTTCTATGTTGTAGATTAATACTGACGACATCAACACCATGAAATACCACATGTGGAATTAGTTAGTGAACAAACAAGTGTTAAACACACCAGAATATGTTTTAGATTTTAGATTTTTTTAATGGAACCACTGTTTGTTGCAAAAAACATCAAGCCTTATGATGTGACTGTCTCTCAAGAGGACCGCCCCAGGAAGGGAAACACACCTCCAGGCTATGTGAGCTATTAGACCAAGAGGGAGAGCGATGGATAACCTGGACTCCCACACCAAAAGGAGATGGTTTGGGATTAGTTGGACCGCAGAGTGAAGGAACAAGCAGCCAACAAGTGCTCAGCCAAGAGTGTGCAACACTTTCATCAAGGCTAAAGGTGGCTAGTTTGAAGAATATAAAATATAAAACGTATTTTTCTTTATTTAAACTTTTTTCCCCTCTTTACATATTTCCACATGTGTTACAGTGATTTCTAGATGTCTTAATCTATGATGTAAAACAAAAATTATGATCATAAAGATAATGACAACAATAACAATAATAATAAAGAAATAACTTTTGAATTAAAATAAATGTTTTACTGATACAGCTATGAATAATAAGTACAATATACAAAACAATAAAACAATATAAATGTTATGCTGTTGAAGGTTTTACTCTGTTTATCACGCTCATGTTTACCATGCAAATAAATAAAGAGATTATTTTACCATCATTGTTTTGGTATTTCTGCCTTTATGTGAATCCGTTTCTTAACCTGGAATGAAGTCATATGTAGCTGACACGCTTCGACAGAGCATCCCGTGTTTTAAGAATGTAACTAGGACACAACCACTGACGTCATGACACGCAGAGGTTGCGTGACAACCGACCATGACCCCATGGACAGAGCAGACCGCTGGGCTCAAGTTATCACCCAAGAGGGCCCATTATACACAAAAATGATGCGTAACAGTGAAGCAGCTGCAGGGGGGACACAGCATGGACAACGGATGCTCTTTACAGGTAGGAGAGCATGGACCTCGACTGAGTCACTCAACTGAGTGCAATTTTAGGAAGTACAGTTTGTTCTTTACAATAGTGCATGCTTAAGACCCATGTTCAACATTTATATGACGTCTCAGCATTATAGTCTGTGTCCAAGCAAATATAACTCGGACACACGGTGGCACTACAACCAGATAGTTAACCCACTGTGTGTGTACCTGTGTGAAGTATGTTGTTCCGTATGCATTAGGGCATGTAGAAGTGTACTGACACTGCAACAGTTCATGCATTATACAACTTAGAGCGTGACGTGCAAGCATATAGCTGAATCTTTTATTTACAAGGATAATAATATATCCCTTTATGTAATTATTAATGAAATGCAAAAAGGAACATCGAAGCAAATCCATGTTCTGAAAAGCATTGATCCTTTAATACCTCCTAGATAAAACATTCATTTGTAACAAGTTACGCTGGACGCTGAATGCTGAATGAATGCACTTTAACAAATCCACTAGTTTCCTTTTTCTTTCCTTCTTTTTATTAACTTCTCTCTCCATCTGTGTCTCAGGTTCATTAGGATATTAGTTTACCTTCTTTTCTCACATTTCCACTTATTCTAACAAGGCCCAGATGGAATTGGAGACTACAGGCCGAGATCAAATTATTTCCCCCGGTACATCGGCGCGGGCGCCTCATCACCTGGGGCCACAGGTGACCTCAGCTACTTGTGCCAAGCTGCACCACACGCCCCTCCTCCTCTGCCCAAGCAGAGCTACGTGGGGGAGGTGGGCTGGGGCTGGCAGTACAACCAGCTGTTGAACAGTGGGACGCTGCTCAGCAACATGCAAATTAAGGTACGGCCTGAAATCCACCGTGTGCGTCTTATGCAAATGAGCTGTAGAAGCTTTATTCCTCAGTTAAACGTGCCACAAGGTCACCGTGAGCGTGACTTTGAGAAATGGCTGGATATGATGTGAAATATACAGGAATCACAGGACAGACAGTGGCACATTATCCAATCTGGATCAGATGTACTTATTTAATATTTTGTTTATCAAACATAGAAAGTTACTTTCTGACAGAAAACCGAGGTCCGGACAGCGTTGGAGGACAGAGCGACTCACAGGTTCCAGAGCGACCAGTAAGACCACATTTGTAACCCTCACGTTGGACACGTCCGATTACGTGCGCGTGTGTCGAATGGATAAGTGGGAACGTCTCAGGTTTGCACCGTGTTGAGTGACTGCATTGTAGGTTATCTGCTTCCCCATCCATAATGCAGCACTTCCCCTGTTGTAGAAACACACACCGCCTCAAGCCGCAGGTCAGAAATGTGCCAGACAGACACACCACTGACAGATACTGACCAAAACAAAAAGGTTTATCTTCTACCTCATTAACATTATTCCTAAATACCGCAATATACATTCAACTACATTACATGTACTCCCTGAACAAGATGTAACAGTAAATATGAGATTCCAAATGTCCCTACTATGAGACTTTATACTTAATTAAACAGCACTTTAAGAATCTTAATGCACTAAAAGGTTAATGAGAGGAGGTGAGAGTTCAGCTTAGCTGATCCTGACGAGCCGAGTTTGAGACGTCCTAAAAGGCGACTGTACAAAGGATAAACCCTTTAACTGTCAGTGACTACGAAGACTCCCCTCTGGCACCATCCTCTGGCCAAACGTTACAAATGTTGCCCCACTAGTGGTTAGCAACTACAGATGGTTGAAAACTGAAAGCAAAAACCTATATCAATGAGTGGGGAAAAAAAATGAATGCCGATGCCTCCATGGTGGGCACTGAACTGTTTGGGTGGATTATGTAAATGACCCACTTTAGCCTTCACAGTCACCGGAACCCTTCAGAACACTGATGGGAGACTTTGGAGCAACATTTAAGACTGCGCACTCCACCGCTATCATCCAAAACACCAAAACAGAGAATGTTTTTGGGAGAATGGTTTTACATCAAGGGGCTGCAACCAAGACTGAGGTCATGAGTCCAAATGTCCCAAACAGAACACTAAGAAGTTTTTGATTAGCCATCTAATGAAAACACTTTGGTTGAAATTGATTTACCTTTTTTGCCAAAGACAGTCAAATTTGAAGGTATTAATTTGGAAATAAAATGTGGACGTTGCCTGCAAATGTAGAAGGTAAACTCCTCTTTATGTCATTAAGCCGCCAATTTCCCGATATATTGATGGGGACATGCTTATGTCCTCGATGGGGCTTTAGCTACCACCGTTGTTGCTTCTGTCCAGTTGAGTCCCTGAGACTTGACTAAGTTGTTCTGGTGGTCTTGCGCTGGCCCAACAACTTACTTATTCGTTTTTCCTTTAACTTGTGACCTGTGCGTATGTTGGTCATTTTGTTTTCTGGTCGCTCATGAGTATTACAGCCTCGTGGGGTCACTAGAGACTTTTACTTGCAGGAACTTTTCAAAGTATGTCACAGTCTCAGCTGTCAGTGTCAACAAACAGCCAGCTGTTCCTTTACCTGTGTGACAAAAGCAACAACATCTGGATGCAGTATAGAAGTCTTCGCTGACATGCCAGCAGGGAAACAACAGAAGCGTCGACACAAAACTAAAACTGGAGAGAGACTAAAATATTGTGACAGGCTTTTGCCAAACAGAGAGCAGACAGACAAGCATGCAGAGGTTAGTTAGGAGGACACTTCTGGCTGCATTTGACCCAAGTTTCATCATCAAACAAGGACCTGTGAAAGGAGGACATTCTGACAAAGAAAATGTAACATGTGAGTGTGGATTTGTGATTATGGCTGACCTGTTTCCTGGAATCAGACACTTCTATTCCAATACAATAGCATATAACACAATACAATAGCATATAACAACAGGCGAACCAACATTGTTCAAGAGAAAAGACATTTTTTAAAGGGCACACACACCAGACTTCCATGTTGGATCATGTTTAAACATACCCAAATATTTTTTTAAATCAGACAAGTAATAAGAGGAGCTACTGCAAAGTTAACATGTTAGCAAGTAGCAGGCTCAGATCTGATGGATAGAGGAAGAACACTCAACGGAAATCCACTTTTAAGGAGATCTTGATGACGTCCCACATGCTGTGCCGACACCGAAAGCTACTTGTTAACATGCAAAGTGCAACACACAACTGATCACGGAGAAGAATGGACTCAATGCCACCAGTCCCAGTTTAGACAGCTACTTATCTCTTATATGTAGCGTCCCTGCTGCAAGAAGAGCCCCATGCATTACAACAGCATATGGGGCCCAGGCTGTTTCATAGCACTAGACCCTGTGATGCAGAGGCATACACAGCTGTTAAACTGCTGGCAACAAGCAACTCCAGGCAAACATCAGTCAAAGCAGTAAAGAGGTCCGATAATGTTTTGTTTTTTTAAGGCTGACATTCTGGGAAGTAGCAGCAATGCACTTCTGTGTTTTGCTCATTTGAATGATCCGGGGGAAGGTCTGAGCGTGGGGCATGGGCTCGACCACCACAAAGAGACAAACAATGAAGAGGCCACTGCCAAAAGTGGTTCAATCCGAGCCCCTTAAATGAGTAAATGATTGCCCTTTTCTCCTACACTGCACATATTTGTAAACCTGTAATAACTTACATTTTTTTCCTGATTTTGCTCACATCCTTTAAAAGTAAAAATAATGAGTTTCTTTCAGATAATAGCACTTCAAGAACGAATGAAAACCCATTACCTGCCAGTTATTCTTATAATAACTTCAGACTAATAACTTTTGGACATGTGTGAGACATTATTACGATATCAACTAAATGACACGTTGAAAGGGGACTATTTAATATGTGAAATAACATCAAAGAAATGAAAAATAACACACCCTGTAGTTACACATGGGTAATTGATGTCCAATCTGGCCTCATTAATTTCTTTCACCGCCTCTATTTGTTTCCTCCCAGAAAGAACATGACGGATGACTCACTCCGAGTCAACACCAAGTTTCACCGACGCGGTCAGAGCTGACAGCAGATGGCGTTCTGCTACCCACGGCGGCTGGATGACCCGACTGTTAACGAGATCTGTCGAGTTTGATTAAACATCTTTTAATCTCTGTAGCGTGATGACTTTTCAACACGTCATTTTTTGCACACCTCTCAGCCTGAGTGATTCAGGAAAAATTCACATGTTCGTTGTTTTTTTAAATATGAAATGTGAAAGTTCATGTTCAGTTCTGTCAGACCTATTGCAATTCACAAGGAGCATATGAGCACATCTGAAAATTTTGTTAAAGTTGTCACAATCTGCTAGAAACAGTGTAACATATCTCTTCAAAAATAACAGCGATAACCAAGTTGGTTTTGTGTGTCAGAGGTCCCTCTCCCCACTCACAGCATCACGGATAGAGACTTTTAATTCCTGTACGAGAAGCACCCGGTAATCCATCCCCGCAGCTAAAGCAACCATATCCATATATGTCATGGTGCAGATAACTGTACAACATATTTACCACAAGAGACACCACCAATTTCCATGTAAAGGGCAACACAGACATCCATTTCTCGAGGTCAGATGGCAATACCATCTCTAAAATAGGCTGGTCTCAATCTGACACCCGCCTGAGGGCACGTTGTGATTACATTTCGTCGAGACAGAACATTATTTGCGTTTTTTTACGACAGCCTGACTCAAAACGTGTTGTAAAGTACTTTTATTTGTCAAGTATTAGCTGGATTAGCAAAACACGTTTTTTTATGCTTGATTATGTAACCCGCTATTACACGACCAAACTAATAGAGTAATTCATCGATTTCACTACAAAATATTTTTAAATGTGAATTATATTGAGCATGACCGGAAGTTCTGTGGAGGAGCACAATCGCACGCGAAATTACGCATAACGGCATAATGCTGTGGAAGGGACATTTTTGGATAAATTCTGAATTATGTTTGTTTTCGTCGTTCTATGTTTGCAAGCCAAACAAACGATTATTCATTGATTTATTTCGTCTCTTCATAACACTTAATGCATTCTCAACCAACATACCAGTTTTATTTTGAAATCTTCCTTCCGGAAGTGATTGAGTCCATCCTCAGTTTAACCTGCTCCTGTAGCGACGTTACACCGGCTGGGATTAGCTAGGTTAGCCGAAACAAGTGTCTGAAATCCGCCCTGTCCTTAAAATGTCTAACCCAATACCGTCTGACAAGCCTTCAAACCATGAAAACCCTCGTGTCTTCTTCGATGTAGACATTGGCGGTGAAAAAGGTCAGGATATTTTGATTTTAAATGTCAGTTAGGATCAATATAACCGTTAACGTTAGCCCCTGTTTAGCTTAGCACAATTCTGGCTCGTAATGGTGACTTTGTACAAAGTGATTCATTCATGCTAGTTAGCTGCTAGAGGAGTTAACGTTGCACCTTACAATTAAAGCCAGTCTGTAACATATCGATGTGAGTATCTCGCTGGTGTTGAACGTGAGCTAACAGCTAGCTTTACTGTTCGATAAACGGTTACAGAGCGCGTGAGAGTGCGTTAACCACGTGTGGTTGTGTTGTCTACAATGACTTGTTAGTTTAGTTAGCTATACGCTTAGCTTTGCTGTTATACCAGTGTAAAACAGCGTTTATAACCATTGTAGTTAGTGATAATTAATCATATGAGTAGGTACAAGCTGAACATTTGCTAACAAGTGGCTTATTGATAATGATAATTTAACTGTCTGCAGCTAATAACTTGGAAACACAACAAAGACATATTTTACTGTAGCCTGACTAGGCCTATTTTAAATATCTTAATATCCTGCAATAAGTTATCTTGTTTTTCGAGTAAATATACCGGTAATGTAACAATAATGATTTGTTGTATATAAACCACTAACTTGCTCCGGACTCGACTGTAGGTTGTCAGTAAAGTTACACTGACTTGACCTTTTTTCTTCTTCTGTCCACAGCTGGCCAGATAGTTCTGGAGCTGTTTGCTGACATCACCCCCAAAACCGCTGAAAACTTCCGGGCGCTCTGCACTGGAGAGAAAGGCACCGGCAAATCCACTGGGAAACCGCTGCACTTCAAAGGATGCCCGTTCCACAGAGGTAAAAAAAGCTTCTCCACCGTCTGCATTATAAAGGGACATTTTAGTTTGAAATGACAGACTTGGAAGTTTTAATACATAAGAAGTGGCTAAAATACATCCAATGCAGTGAGCCGTTTGGAGAATATCTAGTTACTTACTTGCTGAACTCACCCCAAATAATCTATTTCAGGTGTCAGTTAACCAAAATCCATAACAAGTAAAACTGCATACATGGCCACATTTGATAAAGGGTGAGTTGGGGAAAACAAATGACACAAAATGGACGTTTTAACCGAAAGCTAGATACTGAATAATGTAATATTATGTTATTTATTAATGCTTTTATTCAATCATGAGACAGTAGAGTATGTAAAATCTTCAGTAACTATTTGAACAGGCTCCTTCTATTTCCTTTTTAAATGAGGAAGCTTCAGTCTGGTTTACCTGTCATGTAATTTGTACATTTTTTCTTTTGCAGTCATCAAGAAGTTTATGATCCAAGGAGGTGACTTCTCCAACCATAATGGCACCGGGGGGGAGAGCATCTATGGGGAGAAGTTTGAGGATGAGAACTTCCACTACAAGGTAAACTACTGAACATCAGAACCCATATTATCTCGGTCCAACGACAGAAGGTCTACACTACTGCCAAGGTTCTCCATCACGGTCGTTATTTCTAGCTATAATAAGGAGACCAAGGCCTTCTGGACTCTTGTTTCTGAATAACAGATATAACCGCATATCGCTCTGTTTCCTGTGTTAGCAGTGCCACATTGTGTCTGTTGTTATAATGATGTTCCTGCTCTATGTAGCACGACAAAGTGGGTCTGCTAAGCATGGCCAACGCCGGGCCGAACACCAACGGCTCCCAGTTTTTCATCACCACCGTCCCCACTCCACACTTAGACGGCAAGCATGTCGTCTTTGGACAAGTGTTGAAAGGGTTGGGAATCATGAAGATGCTGGAGGCCATCGACACCAACGAGGACGTCCCTGTAAAGGTAAATAATACATTTACCCGTAATAACACGTGTTTTACGGGTAAATAATACATTTACCCGTAATAACACGTGTTTTACCACCATGGTGTTACTTCCAGATGTTCTGTTGTCCTCTTTATTTCATTTGAATGTCTACCTTTGCAGCCATGCGTCATAGCAGACTGTGGTGAGCACAAGGACGAGGACAGCTGGAGCGCTGGACCGAGCGATGGGACCGGAGACACCCACCCAGACTTCCCCGAGGACTCCGATGTCGACTTTAAAGATGTGAGTATCGGTGAGGTCTTTGATCCTCAAGGACGCAGGGGGACTTTGTTAGATAGCATCAGATCGCTCGAAGCTCTCAGAACTCTGGCTTTGTTTCTTGTTTCTTGTCTCATCCAAAACAGAGAAGATCAATATCGAGATCCACGACGTGTTGAGCATAACAAACATGGCAACACTGCTGCTAAACAAATTCAAGGGCTTGTCACCAAAATGAGGGACGATAGATTTTGGGCATTTTGAGTGTGCTCAGTTTCGATTGTCCCTCAAAGTGAAGTGGTTTTGATCGTCGGACTAATCGCTTTGTTTACTGCCGGTCTGATCCCGTTTGTTCCCTTTTTGCTTTCAGGTTGACAAAGTTCTGTCTGTCGCTGAGGACGTGAAGAATGTTGGAAACAGTCTGTTTAAGAATCAAGACTGGAAAGCTGCAGTCAGCAAATATAGCAAAGCCCTCAGGTAACATACTGTGTGTGTGTGTGTGTGACTTTCAGTGACCATTTGAAAGGCATGTGTTCAGCAACCCTTGCAAAGGAAATCAAATCTTCAGATAATCTACATACATTTTAGAAATATTCTATAAATAAATACTGAAATGAACTGCTGTGGTGTATGAGCCTCATCCTCAGACATGTAGTTTATTCTCAGGGCAGTTTATTGAGATTAACGGCGTTAAAATAACCTGGAAAAAAGGATTTAACAAGGGGCACGTGTAAATAACACGCGTATCTTAATTCTGGTTGGAAATCTCATAAAAAGCCCAAAACCAAGAAAGCTTTGAACCTAACAGGCAACAAACTGCTCCTGGTCTGTCACCAACAATGAGCGTGAACATTTTACCCGTGCAGGTACTTGGAGGTGAGTGGCGAGCTGCTGGAGGAGGAGGCGCAGCAGAAGCTGGAGCCCACGGCGCTCAGCTGCTTCCTCAACACGGCAGCGTGTCACCTGAAGATGGAGCTGTGGCAGGACGCTCTGGACAGCTGCAACGAGGTACGTCTGTTAGTGGGGGGGGGGGGTTATTCGTTTTACGTTACTGGTAGTATACATTATGCCTCGTACTTGCAAGTCAATTTCACAGAAATATGATTTATATGCAAATAAAGTGTCGGTTCCTACCTGGTATATATGTTAAATATGAGGATTGCTTAAAAATAAAGTCACAAATGAATATCTCCAACTGTAAGAAGACTATGAAGGAGGACATAATGTGATTTGTGACGTTTCTCTGTCGTGTCTACAGGCTCTCGGGCTGAACCAAGCCAACACTAAGGCCCTGTTCCGGAGGGGCCAGGCCTGGCAGGGGTTAAAGGAGAACGGCAAAGCATTGGTAACATCCACACAAGCGCCTCTATATGCTGCACAACACAGCCATTCAAAATGTACATCATTGTCTGTATATCTGGTTTTAAACAGTATTGTTGGCACCGACAGATAATGTGCTGTAATAACAGTGCTTATGTATTTATGACCGGGTGGATCTGCGTCACTCACCGACTGCTTTTCTGCACTTTTCAGGTCGATCTGAAGAAAGCTCAGGGAATAGCTCCAGAAGACAAAGGTGGGGAATCTGTCCTGAACATATTCTTTGTTCAGCCGTAGAATGCTGCAAATATTTCCCCTTCTGTTTAATATCGCATGCATATTCACATGTATTATTCAAACTTATTGTGCGAGCTCATGAAGAGAAGTAGTCCACGACTGCAGGAAGACGTCCTGTTGTCTGTTTGTTGTTCCTCCTAATTGAACCTTATTGGGCTAAATGAGTAATTGTGTTCTCTATGAGCAGCATGCTACCAAAAAAAATCATCTACAGACTGATGAAGAATTAAATCTCTGAGGCCATAGAACAAAGCACATCAACTTCATAAACTGACATTCAACACTCCCTCAGCTACCAGCGGGACGAATCTGATGGAACCGACCTAAAAGATTATTACAGTTCTTGTCCCAATTTGTTAAAGAACGGAGACTTTATCAGAAACTAGTAACTCTTTAATCTAATTTAATCACGCTGCAAATCTGGAGCTCTGCATGGTGATAGTGTTGCAGTCTATATTTGAGTTATTTTAAGCAGCAGTTCATTGGCTGCTGGCTCGGAGATAAGAGCGATCAGTGCCTTCAGGAGGCGGATGTCTGCTAAGTGAAGCCGACGCACGTTAGAAGTCTGCGAGTGAAACGCTAATTCAAAGTGTTTTTCTATCGACAGCGATCAGCAACGAGATGAAGAGGGTTCAGCTGAAGATCCAGGAGGAGAAGGAGAAAGAAAAGAAAATCTATGCCAAAATGTTTGCATGAACGTCTGGCGCGGCGATGCAATGATTCCGTGTTAGTACCGTTGATCAATGTTTGAAGTCATCTCTACGTGTGCCGCTGTCAGCAGGTGAAAACGTACAGCAGGTCCTCAAGTGTTCAAGCGGGCACACCTCACTGTTTGTGTTGTTTTAAGGGAATAACTGTCGTAAGCTTTGACCTGTCTTTATTCTGACAAGCGCCTTCACTGTAATGAATATTTTGAGTTAGTCTGACGCATGGCTGACTCCACTGCTCCTCCCTCTGGGGCTCTGAAGTAGTTGCGCAAAGCAAAACGTTGTGTGTTGTATTGTTTCATTGTAGGGATTTTGATACTGCATACAGTACATCTGTTTTTATTTGTTTTTTTACAGAAGTCAATAAAACCAAAAGGATAACCTTCAAGAGTTCTTTATTCATTAATTATTTTATGTACAATGTGTGGATGAAATGCTGTCCAAACATCTGGAATAAATGCTGATATAAACCTTCGTTTGAGAACTGGTCTTTTACAGAAACATTTTGAAGGAAATATATTAACTATTACAGTTGATTAAATACTTCACACAACAAATGGAAGCCACTTTATTTTTAAACGATTTTAAATGCCCTTAATGTGGATTTTAATAAGTAATGCAAACACTGGTACTTGTGACTTCTAGCTTCAGTTTCATATGGTCTTGTATTTAACGAGTTTCACTCCTGTGCCACATGTTAAACTGCCACTGTATAACGTAAGAACACATTTCTATGAATCAATTCCTAATATCTTTGCTTCTTGGAGATTTTATTTGCCATACTCTCAAAAAATAAAAACGCCTATTTAGTTATTTTCTGTACCGCAACCCTGAGTGGTCGACACGTCACTTCTCTTTCGAGAGATTAAACAAGATGTTCACATTCCATTGTAGGCCGGCCCGCCGCCGCCTTCGGGCACGACCCAGTTGATGTTCTGGCTCGGGTCCTTGATGTCGCAGGTCTTACAGTGGACACAGTTCTGAGCGTTGATCTGCAACCTCATCCCGTCTCCCGTCTCCAGCGGAACGTACTCGTACACACCTGGGAGGAAACGAAGGCTGTGAAATATTTCTCTTCATTTTGATTCAGTTTGTCGTCTGATCAAAAGTTTAGCAAAAAAGATGAAATTGAGTGAGAGATCTCATGATCGATGAGATTTATTAGCACTGTATTGCCTATTGCAGAGTTGTTTGCATTTGTTTTATGTGATATGTCAATTTTACTGAACAAAGGATGATAAACCATTCTTTCTGCAAGATTCTAGTCATTTTATTTTGAAATACTTGCCATTTTCTGCCAGAAATATTACCGAGTAAAAATAACAGTGTTAAATGCAATGCATTTTGCTTTAAAGCTGAGAAGTTGACATGACTAAAGTTGAACAAAAGTTATTAAAAAAAAGTCTGTTGGAGACGTTCTAGAAATGAGGTAAATTAGAACTGTGACCCTCTTCTTTAGACTAAAGGTTACATCATCCAACGTTTAGATGATGCAACAGGGTCCAGGGCTAAACTACATGCTGCTTTGTAGACACAGACCGAAAGATTTCTGTTGACTCGTGCCAGCCAACAATGCCGAGCCCAAAACGAATTACTCATTTAAATGAACTTTCCGAACCCAAAGCTGCAGAGCGCACAGAACCTCTAAAGTAGTTGCTGTCGTCCTTTGTCTCATCTCCTCACGGCTCACCACAAACAGCTCAACGCCGTCTCGTTAGCGTAGCCTCGGACCAAACATCAACTTTTAAAGTGACCTCAGAAGTCTTTATCTGGAGACCTGGTGTAAACAACGAGTGCTCTCATTAAGACTTCGCTGTGGTCAGCTTTGCTCGGAGTGACAACACAACCTCTTTCACCATCTGATTGACCTCAAAGCACAAGGTTTGACGAGTGTATTGAAATACCAGAAGACATGCTATAAAGTGAGCTATATTTGTTATCGAGACATGAAATGACCTATACCATAGAGTCTGAAAGATGCATGTGGGTTCAGCTTGACATATTGTAATATTGCAGTAGGTACCTGCGGGGCAGAAGCGCTGCTCGGGTCCGTCGTATATGGCCAGGTTCCTGTCCACCGGGACGCTGTCGTTCTTCAGGGTCAGGTGGGCGGGCTGGTCCCCCTCGTGGTTGGTGCCGCTCAGAGCCACAGAAGACAGCAGGTCAAAGCTCAGCTTGCCGTCGGGCTTCGGGTATTCAATGGGCGTGCACTCGTTAGCCGGTTTCAGCTGGTCTGCATCGAGGCCTGACACAGATCGAGCACAGACGGTTACGAAATATTGATTTACTCTGCTGAGATAACGCGACCTGAAGTTCACCTAAAGAATAAAAAAAAAAAACACCCGAGCATCGTGCTGTGCTGCTGATCTGCAGCAGCACGACTAACCGCATGGAAAGCTCCACTGCTCCACCGTACATGTAATGTTCTTTAAACGATCAGCGAAGCTCACCCCACTGAAGCAAAGCCAGGCTCTCTTTGCAATGACAAACTGGAAATCACATTTCAGGATAAAAACAAACCATCTTCCAACGTCTTCTGCTCATTTCATAGCCGCTTATTTCTCTTCATCAATAAGAGCTTTCTAGTAACACACGATTATTCTTTGTCTTAGTTTTTTTGCCAGCTATTTTTGTATTTAGTCTTAATCCTGTGTCAAATGTACTTTATATGGAGTCAATATCGTCATCAGATTTAGTCAAACTCATCCTGTTATCTTTAAAGTCTGTTTACTAAAAGTCATTTTCGTCGTATGTCAGTGAAAGAAAACCTGAACGATTTTAATAACGTCAATGAAAACTGTTGACATTTTCGACTTTTTAAGCCATCACATTATTAGATTATTAATCAAGCCAAAAACCTTGTTTCTTCCTCCCCTGTCCTGTTGCTGTCATTATCAACTTTAGCTGAAGTGTTTGAGCCATAATGTAGTTTTTCGTTTATCTAAAACACAAAGTGAATACACACACATGCAGTTCTCACACTGAACACAGGGGGGGAGCATAAATGGAGGAAGTGCATTTTGCGAAAATGAAGAGAATGAGACGTGAGCAACAGGAAGTAGTCCTGATGTGATGCACGCAACCCAGAGCATGACACTGCTTCATTGAAAAAAAATATATATAGATATTTCTTAAACTACATTTAAGGTTCGTGTTTTCGGTCAACAACATTGTTAGTTCGCAGTTACCCTGCTTTGTCTACAATCCATCTCCCTTTGTTGCTTCTGATAGGCTGCACCAATGGAGAGATCAGCTCAATAATACAACGTATTAATAGAATACTTAATAATAACAACACTCGAGTCAACAGCAAGCTGCACAGTGGTTCTCACCACAGTGTTTGAGCGTCCACGGCTCTTTCCCTCTGAAGATCCAGTAGAAGACTCCGGTGTAGGCCATGCCACCGTACAGGCCAAAGTAATTGTGGAAGGACGGCCGGATGTTTCTCACTGCGCGCAGCTCTTTCCACACCCACGAATCCTTCAGAGTCTCAGCGTACTCGGGCGCATGGAGGCCTGGGAGGATGTAAAATAATAATAATAAATTGAAGGATTGTAATGCCCTTTCTGTTGTTTTCTGTACATTTATAGCATTTCACGGGACACTAGGACAGTTTGTGGTGAAACACTGCTGTTAAATCTTCTGCTGTCATTTTCGAGAAGCTTTCAATTCGATCCACCTCAAAAAAAAAAACCTTTGAGCGGTGGCAGAAGGTTCGGAGGCAGATCACTAGGAGAATGCTACTAGGAGTGAAAAAAGTAATAAAGTAAAAATATTTTGGGCGAACGAACCCTTTAAGAACTTCACATTTGTCGGTTTCTATTTTCACGACGCACCATTTGGATTTTAAAAGTTCCTATTTCGTCTCTGTGCTCCAGAGGAACGACATGAAGTAAAACCTTCATGAAAAATGACTCTGTGAATAAGTCAGCACAGTGCTACAGAGATGGATCATGGATCATTATGTTTGGATTCTTGACAGTTTTCTAAGGTTGCATTGAAAACTCACATTAAAGAGTGTATTGCCTGACCTTTTACAGATGGAAAATGTTGCTATGTTATGAGCCGGCCTCATTGCAGTGTTTGCTCTTCTGTAACCGCAGAGTTAATATCATTTTGCTCCCATGAGGTGTTGCATAACCTTTACAAGCTGTGAGCCACAAGGGAGTACCTGGAAGGAAACACAAACTGGTGCTGCCATCAGGGCCGCCTACGAGTCTTAAACTCCGTACCCGTCGTCTCTGAATCCAGGCTCTCTGCTGTGACTTTGGGGAAAATGGCCTCAGCAGCCAGCATGCCGCTCTTCATGGCTGTGTGGGTTCCTTTGATCTTTGGGACGTTCATGAAACCAGGGCTGCAGCCTATCAGCAGCCCTCCAGGGAACGTCAGCTTCGGGATGGACTGGAGAGGAGGAGGAGGAGGAGGAGGAGGAGGAGGAGGAGGAGGAGGAGGAGGAGGAGGAGGAGGAGGAGGGAGTTCATGCACATTTATCTTTTTTCACATTCGTTTAATGTGAGAGCAAATATGTCATCAGTGTATCCATCATTTTACTGGATACTATCAGCCACAAAGCAATTAGTGAATGTGCAATCATGAGACTTTATTTAAATCCAGTCATCCATTTTCTGCAGAGTGTCCCGGTGGAGGTCGCAGTGGAAGGAGCTTGATGAAGGGAGCCCAGACATCCTCCCCCCTAAGCCGGGTGGGATGTACGATCCCTCAAGGCTGTTTGGGGTCAGCTGCTGGCTCTCTTCCCAGTTGGACTCTAGAAATCCTCCACTGGGAGGAATCCATCCTCAACAGACCCTTTCAATGTGAATGAGCAGCGGCTGTGCTTACTCTTATTTACAAATACATGAAAACTTTTTGTTATTATTATTAGTAAAGCTATAAAACTACCCCAAAACAGACGTGTTCTATAGTACTACATCGCACTGCAATAAGTTGCCTTCATTTAGTATTTCACAATGCACCCCTCATCCATAGTTCTAATTTACTTTGTAAAACGATGGCACCTCAAGTGGTATCGGGTAAACTTTTATGAAGTATGAAACGGTCCATATTACTTGGCTGCTAATTAGTGGAGAAATATTTTTGATTTATTCATATTTGTAATCTTAACACGAAATCTTTGCCCAATAAGAGTGATATTGCATATCTGAAGGGTCAGAGGACGTTATCTATCCTCGCCTTAAAACTGTCACGGATCAAATAGTGAGAATAGAATCAGGCTGACTGAGGACGCAGCAGAAAACCAACACACATCAGTGAACTCAAACTAACCGCTTCGAAGACGCACAAACGAGTGTCTTCGTTGGCGATGAACGTACGTCAGTGAGGCACATACCTGTAGTCCTCCCTCGTTCAGCGCCCTGGCTCCATATGCGATCCTGGTGCCTCCCTCCAGCGTGGCAGCTATGAAGGGATGATGCTTCCAGCGCTGGAACTCCCTGAAGGGGCTCAGGTAAGGGTTGCTGTAGTCAAGACCCACCTGGAGCGGGAAAAGCATGGCCAGTTTAATCAAAGTCATTTAAGAAAAACAAGTGTAATAAGTCAAAAGTTAAGTGGGAAAAGGTCGGGTGTTTGATTATGTTCTGTGGCTTAAAATACTTTGAATGTTGTGAGTTTTTCCATATGATCTTTGTTGCATTTGTGCCATCAATCTAGAACACGCTTTAGACTCTCGGTGTCGACACTACAAAGTACGGCTTTGTATCCTTAAAGGATATCAGTATCCTTAAAAGTTAACGGCTTTAATTGAACCAAAAGACGCGTGCTGCAGCGCTATGCTGTTCATCTCAGCTGAAATTGGAAGACATTTATGGCTACGTCCTTCCCAAGTCATGGCCTTCCTTTTGCAGTGTTTCATTAAACAGATGCTTCAAGCTTTAAGCAAAGCTTTGTGTTGTTTGTTATTCTACATTTTGCTGCAAATGTGTATCGGTTCCAAATATCGGGGATTGGTCTCCTCGATCACAAACACATCCATGTGTGCAGAATGGCAGAGATAAGAATAAGAATATTTCCAATATATTCCCAGTATACATGTCACAGTGAAATATTGAGTTATGTTTATTCGCTGCCTGCATGACAATCAGCGGTCACATCTGTTGGTATTGTGAACAGAATGTATACGAAGCCACTCACCACGAAGCCCAACGCCACCAGCGGCTCTCCCTCATTCAGGTGGTACAGGAAGGATCCTCCATACGTGCGTCTGTTCAGGGGCCAGCCCACAGAATGCTCCGCTCTGCCCGGCCTCCACTTCTTCTCGTCGACCGCCCACACCTAAAACAAAACACATCACCGCTACGACTTTTAACAATCACCTCACGATGGATTTGACTCATTAGGAATGATCAGTCAACCCGGCTTTAGGGGAAATCCAATTTAGGCCACAACCAGAGTGACCAACAGCAGCTTAATGCGAGCAGTCCAGGTTATTTACCTCCTTGAGGCCAATGGCGTAGGTCTGCGGTTCACAGTTCTCCCGCAGGTTGAATTGCTTGTAAAGCTGCTTGGCCAAGTGGCCGTGGCAGCCCTCTCCAAACAACGTGACTTTAGCGTGGAGCTCCATTCCTCTCTCAAAAACATCCTGAAGCCAGAGAGGAGCGGTAATAGTAAGAGTTAGGCTAGTAGGATAGCAGGCGGTTATGTAGAGGAAAACAACAATTGGTGTAGTCACACAGAAAGGAAAAACATAAACATTTATACTTTATTATGCATGTTGCGTCACAACAAGTGCTTGTGCTCCAGTTGGTTTATTTCGCCTTCATAATCTTTCAAAAGGGCCGGATGTATACAAGCTATTTGTGTGCAGAGTGCTGCAGGAATGCTGTATTTTTTGTAGGCCAGACCCGGAAGTCGCACTGGTCCCCCGACAAAAGGCCGATGGGACTTTTCCATTGGATTCTGGATTATTGCACAAAATAAGATGTCATTTCTGAGTTTTAGGACTCTCTCCTGTACCGCTCTATATTGTAAAGAATGGCCTGTATTTGTAGTTTTCATTGATGACAAACAAACTACAGCTGGACAGAGTGATGAATTTATTTGTTCACTGCACAATACCTTCGGTGAGCCGTCTTTGCCGATGCCTACGTCATTGGTGGCAATTCCCTTTACACTTCCATCTTCGTGAAACAAAACCTTGACAAAAATAATACAGAAACAGGATTAAAGCTGTAAACAAATGTTTCATTTGAATGATTGAACAAGCACAAACACCGATTACTGGATTAGATAATTCTTTACTTAACAATATCCATGTCTACCAATACAGGTAAAACTATTAATCAGCCACTAACAACTGACCCAATGCATTGATTAGGCAGTAAAAAATAAAGAATGTATGTGTGTATGTATGTATATAAATGAGTTTAGCCCAGGATGAAAATAAAATATTAGGCAGTTATACGTTTGTCGAAAACAACAATTATTTTTAAATCAGGCCAGTGGCGAGATACTGACTTAATGGACAAATAATCCCCAAAATTCTGAGAAAAAATACTTGTATTCTGTTGTATTCCATGCAAATAAATGTAAAGGTGTTCTCACCTCAGCTGCAGCATAACCAGGGTACAGCTCCACTCCCAGCTCCTCGGCCTGCTCCCCCAGCCAGCGCACAAAGTTCCCCAACCTCACGATGTAGTTACCGTGGTTTCCCATAGGCAGACCTAAAGACGCAGAGGAAAAACATCAGTACGAACCCACAAACCACAGTCCTACCAAGCGCTAGCGTTCCCACCTTTTTGTGAAGATACAATTCTTTTGGTAGCAAGTCTCCAAAATGCATTTTTATTGGGAAGAATGTAGCATTGTTCTCTCACTTTTATCTGAGGATACAATGTCTGCTCACTCCACACAATGCAGCAGCTTTATTTATTTTGTTTTTTCTGTTTTTAAATCCTCTACACTCTCACCTGTTTATTTTCTCCCAATGGTAAATAACAGCAATATTTACACAATGCCATTCTGATATCTTGTATCAACACCACACCCTGTTGACGCCTGTGCCCTCGTCAGAACAATGGTGTGGAATACAAAGAGAGATTTGTTTGTATTGAAATAGAATAAAACGGCTTTTACCTGGCAAAATGGGGACAGGGATTCTGCGTTTCTCCGTTAAAATGCTGAACACATCTGCAGTCACTGGTGTGTTCAAAGGTGCCTGAGGTAAGAGCACAATGTGTGTTGTTGAGATTTTGACTTCATGTGGATTTGTGTGTATAACTACATGCATGTTCATATGATGAATAAATCTACTTTATTCCGGTGTAGAGCTGCAACAATGAATCAAGTAATTGATTAGTTAACTATTCAATTAATAAGCAACTTTTTTTGATGTTCGGTTCGAAAAAAAGTCAAAATTCATTTAAATGTCTTAGTTTCTTTACTCCTTTATGAAAATAAAACATTTGTCTCTTTCGAGTTGTGGACAAAAAAAATACTTCTGAGGAAATCATCTTGGGCTTTGGGAAACATTGATTGACACTTTTCATCATTTTTTGATATTGTATCAGTGGTTCTCAACTGGTCTGGCTGCGGGACCCACCATCACCCCTTAATGACAAGCCCACTGACCCACTGCCCAAATTTTTTATTTATTTATTTATTTATTTATTTATTTATTTATTTATTTATTTATTTATTTATATATATATATATATATATATATATATATATATATATATATATATATATATATATATATATATATATATATATATATATATTTTTTTTTTATTTTTTTTTTAATTTATTTATTTTTTACCCACCAGTTGAGAATCACTGGTATAGATCAGACAACTTAGTTGCAGCCCTATTCCAGTGTGTAACGTACATGTAGCAACAACAACATGGAGCCCTGATGCAACCATCCCTTATGGTATAAAGGTAGGGCATATTTAGCAATCTATAGACCAAGCTCACAGAGAAATATTGAATCAGTCACTCACCCCTCGTTCCTTCCAATCAGGAAAAAGTTCGTTGAGGGCACTGGGCTCCAGACAGGCTCCCGACAGGGTGTGTGCTCCAATCTGAGAGGCCTTCTCCACGAGGCACACTCGCAGCTCCTTCTCATGTTCATTGGCTAGCTGCTTCAGACGAATGGCTGCCGAAAGACCGGCAGGGCCCCCACCTACTATCACCACATCTGCCTCGTCGGCAAACCTCTCCATTTCGATGCCTGGGAAAGGATCATAAGAAAGACAATATTGAGGAACAGAAGAGGCACTGATTGAAAGCCTGTGTTGACATGACACAATGCAGATCGAGCTACAAAAAGATCAGTCCTCTCAAGGGTAGCCTAGATCTTAAAAATGGCCAGAAACCGTCTTGAGTGTGGGTTCTTGCAGGTAACATATAATTCTATCTAAAAAGTAATACATCTTTATATAGTGCAGTGTCTTACCTTCCCATCTTGAATCTTTATCCCGGGAATGGATGGTGTAGTGTGTTGTGATGCGGGGTGTTGACACCGAAGAGCATGCCCTTCTGTTTAGCGTTGTGCAGAGCTGAGGGGCAGCAGGCTCTATCTGAGCTGTCTTCAATGCCCTGATGCACCTGTGGGCTGCAAGGGAGAGAACAGATTCACAGTCAAGACCAGCTGGAACTGGTGGGCACACTATCTAGACAGTGTGCTCACTGGTTTAGTTTAGCCTGATCTGACAAAACACAAATAACATACATTGAAATAATGACATAAATACAAGCATTACAAGTTTCTGCATGTGCCACAATGCACCAAGGGTGCTTCTAAAAACACAACACCTCAATATAAAGCCATACAAGTACGTAGCTAGTGTAGTGACAATGCCAAGCAGCTGTCATAATAAGTTGCAGCAGTTAGCACCATGCTAGCTAGCTAGAGTTATGTATGACCACAGCTAAGCTAAAGTCAAAGTGCTAGGCTGCGACTAAACATCCTTCTCAGAAAGGAAAACACTTCAACATTCACCATAATTACAACTTAACAACACCAGTACAGTTCCCAACACGTGTACATTGTACATGTAGCGTAGGACAAGGACGTTGTTTCGGTGACCTAACGAACTGTTGGTTCAACTTTCACCTACATGTTAGCTTTGATGCTAACATAAACAGGCATGCTGTACTGTTTGGCTAATGATAACGCATGCAACTGTAGAAAAGCCTAAAAACAAAGCGCACAAATAACATAAATATATGTTACGACGACTACACTGTCGGTAATAAAGTTAGTAAGGTTAGCGTCATCAAGTCTAGTAGCTACATGCAGTGCTTGCAATATGCTATCTAAGGAGCTGACGTACCTTTACTTGAATATCTGCTAGCTGGAAACATAATGTTTCAGCTAGTGTACGCTCACTAGACGCTTCTTCTTTATTCGTAATCAGCCGACGTGAAGTTGTTGGTGTCCCCACTCCACTGCTCGTGGACAGCTTGTGTGTAACCCCTGCTGGAAAACAAACGTTGACAAAACTAAGAGACCTTACAAAATACATCTCATAGCACAGACGTTGGAGAGCGTCGTAAGCTGCGCCGCTGCGCGGAGGGGTAACTGCGCAAACGTAGATCTCTAAGTTGTCACTGTCGGTCTGGGTTGATGGTACATCTGAGCTGGTAACGTGTAGGAATCGAGCATTTTATTGAGCTATCTGCTGAAGAGCGTGTGGACGTATATGGGGTCCATAGTACCATCTATCAGCTATCGATGGCCTACTGCTAAAAATGACAGCGATCAGTCAGTCAATTAACAGGAAACAGTCAGCAGAGTCATACTTGTTTTTAGCTTCCTTTTAATTATTAACATTAATGTGTGCCACCCGACTGCTTTAGAGTTGAAAGGATCATTGTCATTGCGTTCACTGCACGGTGTGATTATTGGTACTGCAGGATTGTAATGTGTGTGATTGTATGTCCTTCTAATGCTCCTACTGCACCTCTCCCCAAATTCCATAAAAGGAAAGTTTGGCCTCTATCCCACTACTGCCAGCTGACCAAACAAAATGTGTTCTGCAAACCTTTTCTCGTCTGTTTTACTGCCAGTGGTTCACACTTCAACTCTCCCCTCCACCATTGATCTGGATAAATTGGCATCAAGTACATTAAACATAAATACTTCAGTAACATTTTTTTATGTAACAGGTCTGAACCTGTGAACACGTACAGCTGAAGACTAGCATTAAACATCCCTATTAAAAAATGACAATAACATTTATTCAGAAAGCCTGCCATCTTCCTGAGAGACACAACTCCAAAGGCCGTAGCCGTAGAATGATGTCACACCGGCTCAATCTGGTGCCACACATTTAATGAAAGTGTTTTGCAAAATACAAAAATATGCCTTTAGGTATACAATCGCTACACAGTGTTTTCTGCTTCCATCTTGTACACAGAGATTCTCATCATCTCAAGTATTCATGTGAGACGTCCCTGTCACTCTACTGTCACAGACACTGCTCAATCATGGAGCAACACTTTGGCCAATCGCTGTTGTTTCGCAACCATAAGTGACACCAGAAGGTAGAGCTAAGTACAACCGAACACTCAATAAGACGTTTTTAGGCAACCAAAATGGTTACAAATGAAACTGAAAACCCACTTTGAAAGGGTTAAAGGTAATAAGTACTGAGGTAATAAATCAAGTGAGAAGTAGGGTCTTTTTTTCTCATAGACTTCTATACATTCTGACGTCTTTTTGCAACCAGAGGAGTCGCCCTCATGCTTGCTATTAGAAAGAACGCAAGTTCTTCCGCATTGGCTTCACTTCTCTGAACCAGAGGTTGCCGCCTGGGTATTTGGTCTTAAACCAAAGTATTGGACAAATTAAAATGTTGACCTCATGATGATGTCAGAAGAAAAGTTATTATGATTCATGTCTGTACAAAATTCAGTTGAGATCTTATATTCTGTACCAATTGACAGACATGATGTAAGCATCATCATACGCTCCACACATTTCCAGGAATACTACCAAGGCCCTTGGTGTCCTAAAAGTCCTTCTTTGCTCTTTGGCTTCTGGCAGGTCTGCATGTGGTTGGCTTTTGGTACTTCTGTTGTTGTTTTCCAACGGGCTGGGCCTGTTGGTGTACTGAATGATTTATCTAAGGGCTTCTCAGGCACTGCTGTCAGGATCAGTGCCTGGTGTCCTCAGTCTGTAGTAGATCCTATCAGATTCTGTGTTATTAGAGGCTTGTACTTTATTTGTCGATGGGATTTGGCGCAGTTATGTGGTCTCTCCCCCTCTACTTTGTCTCGTATACGCTCAATGCCAGATAATCAAAATATCTGCTAACACTCTAACGCTCCACTGTTCTCTTTCAGCTACTAACTAGTGTTACAGCTATTTTTAGTTTGTGTAATTATTTCAAAAGCATTCAGTATTGATAAGCCCTGACTTTACTGGTGTTTTTTATTGCTACTTTTTAATGTTTTGATGGAATTCATTATCACGCTGCAGCGAGCATCTCATCTGCCCTCTTCACACACACAGAATTAAGTCAGCTCCAGAGGAGAGGCAGAGAGGCCGCGGTGCAGACGCTGAAGTGAACCAGGTGAAGGGCGGATTATTGGAGTTGATGACAATAACACATTCGCGAGTGAAAAGCCAATACTCTATCAATACATCTGTTCAACAAGCATGCGCATATAAATGGAAGCGAAACCCGATTCAATCGTCTCTGTCCACAGTCTCTCGTCTACCGCCGCTCTGTTTAAACAAGCACAGCACGAAAGCTCGTCTAAAAGCTTCTTTTTTAAACAAACAAGCAAAAACAAACGCTGTCTGTCTGTTTATCAGTTTGTTCTTGTCAACTGCTCAGCTGGCTGAGACAAAGCAGCCAGGTGGACAGAGGGAATGACTGATACCATCTGTGTTCTTCATTACTGATTATTATCATGTACAAACTTGTATGTATGGTATTTATTTTATCGACATTTTAGATTGGTCTCCAGTGAGATATTAATTACTTTATATGACATTACTGTTGCTGCTCGAAAAAATATATTTAGTTATATCTAAATTATAAATGACTTCGAATGCTTTGCTGAATTTATTTGTTTTAAAAATTCTATATGTTTTGAAAAGCAATTATTTTGTCAAAAATAACTGAGTATTGATAATAGTAGCTCTTTGTAATAATAGAGATGCCTATCCCTTCTAGAAGGCCACCGTAGTTCTCCGACACGCTTGGAAAGGGAGGGGTGAGTGGAGGGGAATGTTGTTTCTTGCAACATACCCTTCTTGCTACTCTTGCCTAAATATGTTAACAAGGCAGCTGTTACACTTACTAATCCACAAAATTGATGTTTCTACCAATATCTATACATTCAAATTGCCCGCCACCTACTTCCTGGGGCTATCTGAAGTCTACGTGAATCACGTGACGGTCAAACATTTTGAACTTCCGTTGACGCGACTCTCTCTTTCTATGGCTCCGATATAACCGTATAACATAGTCGCAGCCAACCGACGGTTGGTTTCAGTTGAACAAACTAATAGCACATTTTCATAACCGACATTGTTACATCTTGAATCTGTTGGAACACTGTTTATTACAGCGGTTTCGTGACTGTTGTTTTTTTGTGTTACTTACAACTCATTTTAATTCCTGGCAGGACAATGCTAGTCAAGTTAGTCTTTCCCTTTGGGAATCAAGTTCTCTTGTATTGTGCAGATTCTTCTTCTTTTTTTTTTTACAATTTTGTTATGATATCTTAAAGTTTTCTGATTTGTAATCTCTATCATTGAATATGTTGTGTTTTATCCAATAGTTCCCAGTTTTCTAAGTTTCTTCGGCTAAAGAACTGTGCTTTTAACTTTATTGGAAGTTTTCAATGCGGGACCAATGCAGCAGATTTTCATAGTGGTATCACTTTACTAAAATAAATGACCTGAACACTTCTTCCACCATTGTGAATTATTTTTTACTATGTCAAAGAAGCCTACGAGACACAGACAATGCCAAAGCCACTAAGATAAATAACCAATATAAACCAAATAATAAGTCAACAAGTAGACGTGAGGCATACATATATTTATTGTCTACGTTTCAAGAAAAACAGAAATACAAAAACTACCATTGCAAACAATTATGTTCAGACACAAGTCAAGACAACAAATAAAATGATAACACATGTTTAAAAACATTTTCCCCACCAATATTTAGTAAAAGCCTGCACATATTATCAGTATATCTACAAAGAAACCGCTGGCTTCCTTGTCTTTTCAGCATGTATGGGGATGTTATCCAAACACAAATGGCACACATAATGTTTCACTAACTATTCATACAGTTACAATGACTGAAAGGATACATTTCCACAGGAATCAGTATTTCATTGAACAAAGTATTTGTACAGTTTATGGAACATTGTACAAATGTCCTCACTGTACAGATCATTGTAAATAGAATGTGAGGTGTGAGGTGTGGTGTAGTGGTTGGTTGAGTCCAAGTTAAAAACCCCAGACCAGCTGGGGAACGTTCTTCTGCCCACATTAAGTACATTCTTTGTTTAACATACTGGAAATGGCTCATACATTACATTCAATATGTATATAAAACATTTTTTGGTGGCAGAGGCAACACAGAAAACACGAAAGACCAAATGCAGAATAAAAGAGTACCGTAGGCCTTTTATCCCTTCTTAGCAGACTGGATGAACACATAGAAAGTTACATTGATGTAAAAATGTTCTTTGCTGCAAAAAGGTTGCATGAATTATAATCAATATACGATCGAGCTATCAGCATGAAATGTATGCTGCTGATACCAATGCACTTCTGAACAGAGAAAGGCATAACAGGGTCGATTCACCCTCCTGAGGTCTTCAGTAAAACATCTCAGCGACCGATTGTACAAAAAAAGAAAAATCAATGTAATCCATGTAATTCCTGCAATTCAAAGCCTTTAGCTGCACATTGTTTCTTGTCACACAATGTTCCCATAAGACACCCAAGCTCAGGGCCTGGACAAAGACATGCAGAACTACCATAAACTTGCTGCAAAACTTCATAACGAAATGCCAGTTCACTTCATAACAGTAATGTTATTATCGTGAGCAGCATAATGAGCTACAAATACTCAATAGTCATTTTTAGTTCCTCATACGTTGCCTATTTTAGTGTTGCCTGTTGTTGATGTTTGATTCTAAATATTAACAAACATTTTTGGAACATAAACACTCTTTGCTGTGGTATTTTGCAATACATCTCCCATGTTTTTTTTCATTTATCAGGATAATGTCGTTTTGTCCATATTATATAAACAAAATAAATACATTCTACTACTGTCTGGCTAGTACAAACACTCACTATTTGAGCACAGTGTAGTAAACTCCACGAGGAAAACCGGAAGATGTGCTTAAAATCCCCGGAAAAAGCTGTTCAATTAATCTAGATTTTTATTTTTAGGTCAAACTCCTGTTTCCAAAGTGAAGAATGTTTACTTTGTTAGCGTAAAACAGCAACATTTAAAGTGTCTTAACCACAGAGGTACTGTCAAATGGTTAATGGGAGTTGTAGTTATTGGATTCAATTCTCTAATCACTGTTTGAAATTAAATTGGCCAAACTTTATTTCCCAATATAATACTAGATGAACATTCAGCTCAGAATATGGACAGAACACTCAGCTTTCAGAAAGAAGGAAGATGTCCTCTGTGAGAAATTAAACTGAGCAATGAAAGCGATTGGAACAAAAGCCAAACCATAGGTGGGCATGGCTTCAGCTCTGTATT
The DNA here is from genome assembly GCA_028022725.1 of Lycodopsis pacificus. Classification (NCBI taxonomy): domain Eukaryota; kingdom Metazoa; phylum Chordata; class Actinopteri; order Perciformes; family Zoarcidae; genus Lycodopsis; species Lycodopsis pacificus. The sequence goes on from CM051689.1 coordinate 6,337,149, forward strand.
GATGGATATCTTTTGGAAGCCGACATTAGTCTTCATTAGAGGAGTTGCTGCGCCACATAAGGGATTTCTGCACCGACTTCATCCATTGCCGTTATGGCCGCTGCTTGGGCAAGACATGCACACATTGAGATTTCTAATGAGATACTAATGAATATTAATTATTTTTAACAAACATGGCCACAAATCAAGGACTGTTTTTAATGAGATGAATGAACCTGAATCACAATGAATCGGTTTAATTGACTCTGAAAAGAGTTTGTGTATGTGTGGGTGTTTCCGAGTGTGTTTGGCATTGTTTCCTTGAACATACTCACAACAATGTATGCTGCTTCTGTAGATGATGTGTGCATGTGGTAATGTCATTGTTGGTATTTTCCACAGGGGCGAGCTTGGCTATCGTGCCGGTCGTGGCCAGCGGATGGTCCGTGGCGAGGCCGTGGCTGTTCTCCTGCAGGGGCCACATTTCCTGCCAGGTGAGCGACGGATGATGAGGTGGGTGACCGCTGAGCAGAGGCCTCTTCTGCCTGTAGTTAGCCCATACCTGCAGAATGGTCTCTTTGAAAGGCCGTGTGGTCAGAGTGTACAGGATGGGGTTAAGGGCACTGTTGATGGGCAGAATGAATATGACCACCCATGAGCTGATGGTACCTGCCGAGAAAGAAAAGACGCAGAGAGGAAGAAGTCAAACAGAGCTGGCATATAGTCCGTTTTAAGAACAATCATTTGAACAGGGTTATGAGTTGGGAGAGTACTTCAACAAATAACCTTTTATCAAATCTATTTATATAATAAATGAGAATGTCTTTTAACCCAACAGGGGACGTAATTAGGAAGCCGCAGCGCAGCAGGTTCATATATATAATGGTTTCTGCACAACACTAATGGACCATTTGGGTGTACAATGCAAACAGCACTGAGGTTGTAGCTGTTGTAAAGCTCTTCATACAGCGATAAATACCTTTTAAACTAAGTGGGAATAGCTGCGAGACCAGCTGTACCCCGCTTTTAAGCACTCATCTCTTGGAAGGTGGCTCTAAAATGTTACTCATGCTATTGTGTCATTGCTCCTTATGAAAGCTGAGAGCAATGACGAACTGCGACAAAACATGTGTAATAAATGGAATAAAGATATTGGTATGGTTGATAAAAAAAATAAAATATTAACTCAAATTTAGGTTTACTTAATTATAAATTAATGACAAGAATATACTGTAGTAGAGACAGAATCCAGTTTAAAATGTGGCACTCAGGCTACATCCACACGGATACAACACACCTGAAAAACAAACATCACATGACTATTCACGTACACTGGGCATGGGGGTACCGTTGTAAACAGGAAGTAGATTAGTTGCTTAGTTACAGAAATGACAACAGAGTACTGTTGTACACTTGAACAGATAAAAGGTTGGGCTACGCTAGGTTTACGCTTACCTCGGTGTAAACGTAATAAAAGAGATGCATTGTAAAACAGAAACGCAGCAGTGTGGATGTGGCCTCAGAGAGACTCCCTCATACATTTAGGGGTTTGAGGGTAATAAGTATGAAACTGTGAAATTATAAAATTCCATTTCTTGTCATGATATTATACCCAGAACCTAATTTACTCAATTAAAAAAATAATTCTTTGTCCATTTTGATGCACATTTTCTGACATAAGTCGCCACTGAATTCAATGACACACGGCAAACTTTTCAGAGTTTCCCCATTGCTAGCCTACTGAGGGGCTTGTATTTGATACTCGAAACGTAGAACCAGTCGAGTAATCATTTAAATGGTTATAGCACTTCTACTGTACCGGGAATCTCCACCTGCAGCAGTGACAGGATCTTGAGGATGAAAATGGGGATCCAGCAGAGGGAGTCCGTGATGACGATAGAGAAGAACCTTTTGGCGATGGTAACCTCTTTCTTGATGTGGTTGCTGTATTTCGTGGTCTGAGTCCCTGTTCTCTGGATGTTATAGAACATGCTTGCATAGGACAAGACAATGATGAGGAATGCCACCAAGTTCAGACCTGCAGAGAGATATTTGGTTAATTTCTGGATTGCCATGCAACTGCTGTGGCACATATTTGCACAATTATAACAAAGCTATGCATATGAATACAAGAATGCTCACTAAATAGTAACTGTGCTTTTACAAGTAGCTTCAGAGAATGAGTGAGTAAATAAAAACAATCAAGTAAACACAAGAAAAAAAGTTTTCAAAGGACTACTGCAAGATCAAATGCCCACCCAGGAAAATGACGATGGAGTAAACATGAGCCCAAAGTGTCTCTGGCTGCTCCGAGTGCAGCGGGAAGCAAACTCCATTAGTCCCGTAGAAGTTGCGAAATAGCCCCTTGCAGACCAGCGGCAGAAGGGCAATAATAAAGCCAAACAGCCATATCCCCAAAAGGATGGTGACAGTTCGTCTCCATCCAGGCGTCAAGTACTGGAAAGGGTAGACGATGCAGATGTATTTCTCCAGAGTGAGGTAAGTGAGGAGAAGGACGGATACCTCCGTGGACAGCATGGCCAAAGAGCCGATGACCTGACACTGACTGCTGTCCATCCACGCCTGAGCGTGCCGGTTGTACTCGCCGCGGAACTTCAGATCATACGCACCAATCATGAAGAGGTAGATACCCATCAGTCCGTCTGCACCTGCAAGGAAGGAGAGTTGCACATTATAGAATTTGCAACATATTCAGAGGATTTACCGACTGGAAATCTATGATGTCTGATTTATACGACCCTGCAAGGATGCATTCAGATCTATGAGAGGTTTAAAGTGTAACTTCACCCCCAGGTCTGAGCCTAATTCCAGCCGCTTTAATACATGTTCATTCACCCATTCACACACTGATGGCAGGGGGCGACCACGCAAGGTGCCACCTGCCCTTCAGGATTAACCAACCATTCATATTCACACATGCACCAACGGCACAACCTTCAGGAGCAATCTGGGGTTAAGCGTCTTGCCCAAGGACACGTCGGCATGGACGACTAGCGGAGCCGGGGATCAATCTTCTGATTGAAGGACGGCCCGCTGTACCAATGAGTCACAGTCGCCCCCACAACAGTAAATGCCATGTTGAGTCATTTCCAACTTATGAAATGCCAATTTTAACAACTCTGGTAAGAAATGTCAACATTAACTCCAGCATTGATGCGTTTCATCCAAGTGCAGTCATACCATTTAGTTTACAGCTTAAAAAACACGTTGAACTGTGCAGTACCTATTTGATTAAACCTTGAGCACAATGTCTGCTGAATTTATTTGAACGCAAAATATAAAACACCCAGACTTTCTCATGAAGCAGCGCTCCTTAAAGGGGCCTTTACTTAGCGGTGACAACAGAAGCAAACCATGTGCACATGGATCTTCAAAGGCTTTCGGTCTATGACAGATAGCAGCCACTTCACCTTGTAAATCCATGCATAATAAAAAGGAACCAAGGACAAACCACGACATGCTCACATTAAGCTACACCTTCAATAAAGGGAGAAAAATGACAGCAAGGAGTGCAGAGAGCATCATGCTTTGATTGCATTAGAACTAAAAAACATTTTACATGCTGAATATAGACATACATATATATATATATATATATATATATATATATATATATATATATATGTATATATATATATATATATATATATATATATATATATATATATATATATATATATACATACATACATGTTGACGAGGCAGTAATCATGTGTGCATATTACACTAACTTATATAGGGCTTTATTCTGTACACCTAGTGTAAAGACTGGGTATGCAGTTCTGCTTTCATGCATATCCTGTTTGCATTAAATCTTCACAGATGTTTTAGCATGAGCCCCAAGCCCTACATCGAGTAAAAAATTCATACTCAAAAAACTCAGAACCACATGTTTTTAATCTTACTCCTGTTCTCTATTCTCTCTCTGGCAAAAGGTTTAAACTCACAGTTTAAATCCGAGAGGAATTCTCATCTGCTTCATTAGTCACTACTTGATATTAAATAATGTGCAAAATACATTACCCAAAACCCACTTGATAATAGTTCCTTTGATATGGAAACATGCAAATGCTCCTCAAAGAGCATGTTTTTTTAATTCCACACACGTACATCATCATCAAAGACTCCCCGTTTGTTTTTTTTTATCTTAATATTGGTCCTGTGAAAATTGAAGGGGACAGCTGAGGTTAAGCTTTGTTTTGCTGGATAATTCAAATTCATAGCTGACACACAACTCCAAATGTCATTATTTCGTAATTTCGTGTTTCTTTCCCCCCGTGAAGACGTTTTTAGACTTAATATTTAAGCATTTACTTATGACATACATTCAGTGTACTCTTATATGAAATAGGAAGTACATGAAAGTAAAAGACTAAAGTTGACCTCTGGCTGACTCAACTGGGCTCAAAGTCAGCCATCTGTTGATTTACTATGAATTAGAAAAATAAAAAAATCGAGTGTTTGGGAAAAAAAGGACAAATAAAGAGATGGTAAATAATAATGAGTAATAAATGTGTGAAATGACTCTTGTTCCGGCTCTAAACCACAATCTCGGTGACCTTAACTTTAACTTTGTTTACGACTTCTTTCTTTGCAGACTCAACTTGTTCCACTTCTTGAATAACTGGATTAAAAGCAACATTCAGACACATCCTGCTTGCACAGGGAGACATACTCCATTGTTGCTAAAAAGAGTGCACATTGTGCTCGCTTCAGTTTCCTTCAGCTCTGGTTTTTGTCTGGATCTCAGCCACCAGAAATTAGTGCGGTACTGAAAACAGTACACGCTGACATTCTATTCAGCAATTGTTTTGAAAAAGGTCAGCGTATTAGGCAAGCGAGTCCCAATATGAGATAATGAATAACAACTGCCATCCTCCGCTCGGCTGTCATTGTGGATGTAGCAGGAAAGTGCGCTGATATCAGCTACAACAGGATTTCTGCTTTGTGTATCCGGAGCTCTTAGATCTCAATTGCGTTGATACTTTTCAGTCCATAGGATCCTTTATATGTGACTAAAAGCTCAGCATAGGTATATATTAATGTGTTGTTAGGACATTCATTTCCGGATATCTTTTGTGCTTCTATGCCTTCTCTCGCTGCTCGAGAGAGCAAAGTGGAATGAAATTCTATCTTGGGACTAATAACCATTAAGGTAAGCTGGTTTTTATACATAGTGACAGCATGAATTCAATTTCCTCCCGTGTCGTATAGTAACACGGTGAGAGCCATACTGTATGTAAATCCGGAGCAAAGATGCCAAATCTTAAAGGAAAATTCATGACATGATTTTCACATGAGTAACTGCAGCCGATTAAACCTTAAAGGAGCCAGATCGGAGACTGGGAGCATTTCGATTGCCTCTCAGATGCTGTGAATATGTCGATGGAGAGCCGGTGGCTCACGGTGTTTCCCGTGTTCACCTGAGGGGGAACAGGAGAGGCCCGAGAACATGACTACATCTAACTTAATTTAGATTTACTTGAGTTCATGGTCTCATTCACGAGTTTCAAGTCTTCGTCAATACAGGAAGATGTAAATTGAATAAATGATGGTCAATTTAGAGTAAAATAGACCATAAAGCGGAGTATGCTTCAGGACGGGCTTGCTTTGATTTACCATGCGGCGTCTCTACGTCACTCCTCCGCATTCCAAATATTTCATTATCTTGGCAGACGAGCGAGACAGTGAGAGTGAGTATTATTCAATCAAACGGTTATCCGTGGGCAGTTTCTTTGGGTCCATTTTATGCTGTGAATAATTTCTTGGAATTTGTGAATTTTTTTGCATTCAGTGAGGGAAAATATCTCATTAAAGACATCAAATGTTTTTTACATAATCGAATTCATGAGCGGGCCAGTGTGTGTAATATAAACTCAATGTTGATGAAATGCACTGATAAGCACATTGGGAACTCATTTCAATTTTCCCACTAACTTCTTTGAGCTTGTTTACTTCAGAATATTAAAGTATTTTGCAGAATTTGTCACATATTGACCCGACTACAGTCAGGTCAATAAACATCTTGAAAAATATGTTTTTGGGCTTCCAATACTACACCCTCTTTCCCCTAGTGACTTATTTGGCTAATACTTGTTATGTATACATTGCAAGTCATGTTTTATGATGGTGAACTAGATAAAAAGCTAAGTTTCCACTACATCCCTCCTTTAGATGCAGTGTGACTTACAGCAGAGAGAAATGATGCACATGGCATGGAGTTTGTTCTCTGACCGGATGTACGAGCGCATGCAGATGACGAAGATGTTGCCGAAGCAGGTGGTGGCAGAGACCACCCACACGAAGACCCTCAGCACGATGTTGGCCAGCAGGTCCTCGAAGGACGAGATGCCGTCGGTGTTGGGCTTGCAGCTGCGTACATGAGGAGCGTAGCCGCAGTACTGGAATTTCTTGAAGTAGCTGGGATTGCAGATTAAAGAAAGTGTCAAGTTAAGCAAAAGATAAGGGAGTCTGTTTATGTACAAATGCAAGATGTCGTGTCCTTACAGGCTGGTGTGCACTCCACACTCTTTTACAGGGATTGAGACAGTTGGAAAGTAAAAACAGAAAAGTTTGGGTGGTTTTGACTGAGGATTTGATTTTGATTGAAACTCAGGGTAGCTGTGGCCCGTGGGGGCTTGAGAGGCATACTTAATCAAGAAAACTATTTGGACTGAAATTGCTTTCTTTCTTTTTCTTTCAAAACTCTATATGCCCGTTGCTTTGAGAAAACCTGAACAGCAACATGTCTTTCTCGAAACATTGTAGCGGTTATGACTTGATCGGTGGATTATCAACAGTACCAGCAACAATGTTTCTGTAAAAAGATGTTGCCTTTGAAAAAAGATAAATATCCTTTTTTTGATGCTGTGAGCACCACAAATTAATTTCCATTCCCTTCCATTGTGTTGGTCCAGAGGCGGAAATCCCAGAGACAAACGCAAATAATCTGCGTGGCTGGAAAGCCGGTCGCCTGATTCAAAGAAGATACATTTTATTTGAGCGAAACAAACTGTATCTTCCTGAAACTTGAATGAAATTCGACAGAATGAAGAGCCTCGAGGAGATTCTGTGATTATATACAAGGCAAGGGAGATTCATTTTCACTCTGTTGCATCCATTCTAGGAGCTGCATGGGCGAAGGCTGTTTCACCCACAGAGAAGATGGATTACACTAAACTTGACTTAATCATCTTCCAGTCAGAGGAGAAGCCAGACCGTCTCGATAAGCCTCACTCTGGACTCAACACTAGACATGTGAAAGGCCTCCAGTCAACGTGCCAGTCCACGGCAAAAGACGAGGATTAACAGTACCAGCATAGAACATGACAATGGCGTACTTACATATGAGTCAAGTATTTGAGAGGTTCAAACATCCTCCGTTGTATGTTTCCAATTTCTACCCCTTCTATGCTCCTTGAGAATATAAAGACACACAAACAGAGACACGCCATAATGTCCTCAAATGCACAACAGGTGTTTTCCTCAAAAGGTTCTGAACAAATACTTTTTCAAGGACTGAAAAGAGAAGAAAAATGACGCTGGACAAAATACATTTTCTTTCATTTGTTAATCCAGAATGTGACGCTTGTGTCACAAGAAGAAAGAGCGCATACTATCCGAGTGACAATAAGGAACCATCACGCAGCCAATGCTGTGACCCAAACAAAATGGGACACAGTTGAAAGAATAATTACCTCCTCCCATCCTATCCTCTTCTAAAGGTAAATAGACACTGCCTTTATTCAGCCCTTTTATAATCTTAGCTCCCACCCAAAGCGCTTTACAACACAAGTCAGCCTTTACCCATACAAACACATTCTCCACTGCTGGCAGACACAACCATACAAAGAACACACTGCAGTATTTTTTAGACATTACACACACTTAGCACATCAGCACATGCATTCACTGAGTGGCGTCAGAGAGAGATGTCAGAGCAAGGAACCTCTGACATCTGTGCCCTAGTTTTAAATGAGTCGTCCAGTGTGTAGCGACATATACTTACAATGACTTAAGTTTATGCAACTTGTCAAAGTGGTCAACTTGGAGCTCCACGATGGGATTGTAGGATATATTTCTAGAAGATAAGAAACCCTCAATTAGATAACATGGAAATAAATCCCATTTATTATTGACATCATTTCTGCATGTCAAAAATTGTTCATGCACATGCATATCTTGAAGATGTGTCCTTGCATTGTTCCTCTTCAACTGGCATCTTAATATCCACCCACCACACTGTTGAGACTCCTACAACTTAAGATCTAAACCCAATGTATGTGACTATTTATGTTCTGCATCTCATCTGAAATAGCCATTCATGTAAGAACAGTAGATAAATCTGTAGATAGTAGTTGTTATAAGTAGTGGCGGAGTCCGCCATTCCTGCACTGGATTCAAATTGCATAAGAATGAGGGGTTCACAGGAAAAATGTAGCATGTAATCCAACGCAATTTTACATCATTTATAAGAGCTTTTTATAAGACCTTTGAACCTCCATCTGCTCTAAACATACTTCAGATTCTATGGCTAGTCCCTGACAGCAAGAAAAAAAAAACCTCCTGCTAAATATTCATGGAACAGCAATGCTTGTAAACAGATCTGTACATCGTGGTGTAATTTTGTACGCAGAACTCACAGTTGCAGCAAATCCCCCAGCAAGACAAAGAGATTGGGAGGGATGGCCACCAGTCTGTTGCTGGATAGATCCCTGCACGCCGAGACAAATCCAATCAGTTCGACAAAAGCACAGAACAATGAACAGATATTGATTGCTGGGTTTCTGACAGATGTCCACTGATCTACAAAAGAATCCAACTTGTGTAACTCTTCCTGGTGAGGATTGCATAATAGGCACACTAACAGCAGCACTCCTGCAGTAAATGCTGCTCTATAACTTGCTATATTCTGCTGTGGGTTACATGTTGAAAAGGAGAGTGCTATGGTGACCTGCTGATTCATTGTTGGTTTAGTTTTTTTCACGGGATTTGTTGGCAAAAAGAAAACGGAAAATTGTCAAATGATTGGACGGGCTGATTGCTGTCGCGATGTAATGAGAACTTCAACAAATGTAACAAAAAAATTTTTTGAAGGAGATTATAAACTTCAACTTTAACAAGCTGCTGAATTCATCCTCTGGAGACCGTAGACAATCCGAACAAATTGAACAAAAATTCAACCTGTAGATCTTCGGAAACTTTTTCAAGGGGAAGTTTGGGGCTGACACAAAGGTCAGACACTCGGCAAAATAATCCTTGGGCACCAAAAATATATCTAAGTGAGTTTTTCACACGTTTTTCTGCAGATAGCACATCTTCAGAATGCTTCACATGTAAATTGCATCACGTCAGCTTCTTTTAATCCTGAAATTTGAGATTTATTTTCCTATAGAGTTTGTTTGCACAATGAAACAAAATTAACTTACAATTCTCCAAGCTTTTGTAGGACTGAAAAAGCGTGTTCATGTATATGGCTGATCCTGTTCTGCTGTAGAACACTGGAGAAAAGCAATACATTAAAAATACTATCATCATACTTGTTGATCTACCTATTCACATCTAATGAACTGTCAGCATTGATTCCATTCATGAGCTTATCACATTTTGAGAAACGGAGAGTGATTTGCAGGCATATCACAAAAATTCAGTCAAAAATCTTGAAGCAAAAACTTTGCCATGGATTGAATTATGTAAATATATACTTACAGAACTGTCAGCATACTGCACGAGCAGAATGAGACATTTCCAATGGTTTCAATTAGATTTCCTTCCAAATCCCTGCAGGAGCATGTTATGAAATGTACACACAGAGAGGAATTATCAGACACATACTGCACACACACACACACACACACACACACACACACACACACACACACACACACACACACACACACACACACACACACACACACACACACACACACACACACACACACACACACACACACACACACACACACACGTCAGCATTTGGTATCTTGACATCCTACTTACAGCCAGTTCAATCTTGGCATTTCCCGACAGATGTCATCCAGCTTTGCCAAAGAGTTGTTCATCATAACCCTGTCAACCAGCGAGACGCAATGTAACAATGTGTAGTGCACTTTTCAGAAGGAGCAACACTCACTCAATCTAAACAGATCAAAAAACCTCCTAAAACCACAATGCTACGTAGATGTTTGGACAAGGAATCACATCAAAGCAAAACGGGAAAATGCTGTAGAAGAAAAACTCACAGTAAAACGAGAGAGTTCAGTCCGGAGAATGTCAAGGACGATATTTGACGGATATCGTTATTTTCTAGGATCCTACAACAAATAACAGGATATGTAAGAGAACAAAATCCATTTTATCAGTTTGAATTATTTATCACAAAATTGGACTTCTATGCCTACAGCAAATCAATATTTACAGAATAATATATCCTAATATACTATGCATGCAGCTTTTTATATTCTTCATCCGTCGGTGAAGAATACACATACAACCACTCCAGCTTGTGCAGGTCCTGGAACACCCCCGGCATGAGGACAGATATCTTGTTGTAGCTCAGATATCTAAGAGAGGAAAGACGAGTTTGCTTTGATCATCATGCTAAATAGACTGACAGCAAAAGTTGTAACCTTTTGCTTTCATTGCACTTACTGTATATCTAAGAAAATGCAAATAAAAAGGTCTGCTCACTGTTGTTCCCTTCAGTGCATTTTTTCTATCAAATCCACAAGTGATGTTTCGAGCAAATGCTCTTCTACAGACCGAGTGACATCAACAGATACGCCGTCTTTAAATGCACGCTCTTGTCACATGATAGTCACATGATAACACTTGTGAACCACACTACACACACAAAACGCAGTATCCTATGAAAAACACATACAATATATAGGTAACAACCTCACAGCTCATGAGAAAAACATCAAGCCAGGCGCTGTCGTGCCTATATCTATATAGACAGAATTAAATAGAGTCGCCTCTATATCTAACATAGCATGTCCCAAAAACATACAGGAACAATAATCTACATTACCAAGCCCACGGACATTGACAGAGGAAAGGAACAACATATACATCTGGAGTCAGCAAAGTACACGAATCAATTTATGTTTAGAAAAAGACTACATTACAGTAAGCTACCCAAAAGCAAAGCATTCATACCAAAGCACATCACAATACAGATGAAATACATAACATATATACATAAAATATACAGAGCATAATAAAACAATCCAAATGTGCTCACAACAGCAAATTGCGAAATTCGGTGATGTCATGTTTTATACACAACACGAGGAGGGTTCTTTAAGAAGAGGCGGGGTTTCTTCTTTTGCAATTTGCCCAACGTCTTAGTGGAAGCTCCATACTCCTCAGTTAAGACAGAATCAGAGTCTTTGAGTAGAATATGGGTGTATCCCTCATCTGTAAATCATCTTTAGAGGATTCATATGACATGGTATCCAGGGCTGCAAACCCTGCAACTACCTTGCATCGTACAAACACAGACAAAATTTCTACCACATGGGGAATCTCACCATCCTACAGCTCTTAAGAAGAGCCTCCCTATCTCACAATTCAACCGGATCAGACGGATGTGCAGTTTTGTTGAGGCTTTTCAGGAAAAATCTGCGGTTTTCCTGGACGGCTTCAGAAAACTACAGGCTACGGTGGAAGAGTGGATCATTGAGGCGGCTACACGGTTCGACAACAAGTCTCAAACTGAATGCCAGAGCAGAGGGAAATCAAGGGAACCTGACTCCAGAATGACCTGCTGTCATTCAGCGCGTAGGTAAAGACATTGAGGGTGTTGAAGAAACATTGGTACGTTTAGATACAGATCCTTCACTGAAAAGGGTTTTTTAAATCCTTGTGTTGTGCAGCACTCGGCTTGATTGGACAGCCTTTGCAGTTTGCTGGTGAGAGCAGACCCCCCATGTAGCCTTACACTGTCCTGTCTGTAATACTGAGTATATATATATATATCGCACTTCAGTCAGAAACACTTACACCAAGGGATTGACTTATTGGTCGACAGAAAAAAAGGGAGCTCTCAGAGAATCCAAGCAGCAGTGAGGATTCTGCTCAGAGAACTATTCTCCCCTAAATAAACATGCTCGTTACATCCACAGTAATGTAAAACATACTACCGGTACATAAGGAGGTGGTTGGCAATGCAGCAGCACTGCCATTTGCTGTTTTAGTGTGGTGTACACTTGCACACTACCTAACAAATTAATAGTGAGAAGTGGCAGTCTATCATTTTATGACATACTATACCATGACTATTACCATGCCTTAAAAAAATCCTTGAATTAAAAAAAGTCGATGGCCGTCCTCAACTTGAGAAATTGTTAATCCACTAACACACGATTTTGTCTACAGATCTGTAAAACTGAATTACTGCACGAAGAATCATGCAAAAGAACCAATTTAAAACTTCCAAAGATGTGCTCTTCATTTTTTTTGTGTGAAATAACGTCATTCAGCATTAAAATAAGCAAAAAGAACGACTCATTAGACGACTAAAGGAGGGCCGCCCTAAAAAGTCAAAGTACAGTGTGTCATAAAATATAGTTAGGAATGGTGTGTCATAAAAATGTTGTTAAACACGTTATATAAGTACCATGTAATAGTACTACTATAAGTACTTTATTACTGAATAATAAAAATAAGAAAAATGACGAAACTTACAGTCTTGTTAGATTATAGAGCCCTCTGAATGCGTCAGGACTCACATCTCGAATTCTGTTGTGCTGGAGGTATCTATACAACAAAAGCACAAAACTGTTTGTGAATCGTTTCAATTCCAAATAAACAATGAAGAAAAACATTAGATAATCATTGAGCCTGTTGGTTTAATTAAAGACACACACATACAATGCTTGAAGTTGATTGTTTAAGTTTACACAAAGAAATGTTCATAATTGGGAATTCAGCCGAGCTGAGAGAAATTTGTATCCGATACCCGACTGTCATGGTCGGTATAATACCCGGCACCCTCGTTTATAGCACATACTGCGAGTTCAAAAAAACCACCGCTGAAGGCTGTGTTTTGACTCTTTGTGTATTTCACACACCTGGTGATTATTTCTGATGTTTATTTATGCACATCTCTGGGAAGTTTTTCAATCCGGTGAAATATTCAGAGCAGTCTGAACAGTCTGAGGGAGCCTAAAGGTTCCTGGCGGAGGCTTATTCTCCTGACGCCACATGGAAGTGGCACTGTGTGAGGTTGACAAACAACGCAAGCCGGCAATGAATGGGTGCTCGGAAGAGAACAATCGCTTCATTCAAAGTTCCCAGCAGTCATACACTTATCAGCTTTGTAGTTGTGAAACTCATTTATTTCCATTTTCAGTCAAAGGTCGGTCATCATCTCGGCTCTTTGGTATCAAACAAGGCAGTATATGCTTCGGTGAATTAATGTTGTAGGCTCCCATGCATGCTACAAATACTTATTCATTATATATATGGTGCTTCTCAGACCTAGAAAGAAGACTGAGAATAAAGGATAAAATGCAATAAATAAATTACAATTAAAAGAAAACATGGTGTGTATTTGTATGCAATCCATAATTAATGGAACACTCACAGTTTTTTTAGGCTCTGGTACTGAGAGAATGTGTTTGCTTTCAGTTTCTGGAGCCGGTTCCTTTGTAGCGACCTGAAGGATAAAAAGAGAGTCAACATCGGAATATCAAATAAGGTTTACACCGCAAACAACACTGATCACGATTCAGTACTGTTGCATTTGACCAGCTGATCAGCTCCTCCTCCGTCAAGGTTATACTTTCAGGTTTGAATTATTCAAATTCCTAATAAATGGGGCTTTTGAGCCTGTGGATCACATTTCCATTGACCTCGTCGCAAAAGACAAGCCCCTGTAAATCCAAAAGTAGCCCCCTTTCATAGCACATCATGAAAAACTCACATTCATCAGTGGCTGTACACAGACAGTCGGGTATCTTGAGTTTCTTTTTAACTGTAACAACCCGGTCAGTTTTGGGGCTGCCCAGATCCTGTGATTCAACAAGCCCCTTCCATACAGGCTCAGAATACATCTGCCACCATCAGAGCAGCTCCACCCGCGGCTTGAGAACTATACCTTTGCAAAGGTGCATCATATTTTTCTCACAAGCCAATCAGAGAAGACTTGGCTTTTTCATGAGGGGCGCTTGAAGAGGCAGGCGCTAAAACAGAGCATTTTTTATTCACATTAAAGCATGTAAACGTGTTCTAGCAAAACACAAAATACAAGTATGAACCTGAAAATGAGCAGGATATGCCCATACTGACTGGCAATTAAATAAGTCAGTCAGATATAAAACATTCCAAAACTTTAAATATATTCTCAGATTTAGATAACACAGCAAAGAAATAAAAACTAAATTGATTTTAGTCATTTACCAGAACACCTATAATCACGGCAAAATATGGCCTCCCGGTGTTCTTAATACCATTTTATCATCTCAAAGTGATTCATCTGATGAACCAGTGGATTTATCTGTTGATTCCAAAGCTTTTAACGGATTAAAGGCTGATTAAAGGCTCAACCCTTCACACACTGCCACGTCAAACAGGAAGAGGACAGTTTCGGGGCAATGTAAGATTTTCTCACTGTTAACACCGTCTCCTTGGGCTCACCGTTCTCTAACGTTGTATTTCTTGGCCAACTGACAGATGACTGTGGTCCATTTCTGTGGCATCACTTAAAGTACTCGGAGGAGTATTTGTTAACAAACAAAAACACTTATGTTGTCATGGTAAATAACCTAAGAGGCCTTTTTAAAGTTCTTCACCCTTGGCATTGTTGTGTCTCCTCCCTGGTGTTGTGATTGTACTACGTGATTCTGTATGACCTGGGTTACACTGTATAAGGCAGAGTGAATGTAAGTTACTTTAAGCTTTTGGTATATTTCTGTCCATGCTCACATGCTGTGCCAAAAGCTTCTCTCATCAAGTTATTATATAAGTGGAGATTGACCTTAACAAGTACAAGTTTTCCACTTCACTTATCAAAACATGTCGGGCCTCGTGCAAGAACATTAAAAGTACTCTTATCCTCAATTCCTCGTACTGATCTTTCCGTGACGTTTGCTCGTTAACCAAACTCTCTAAACTGCACAGACTTGTCGTAAATCCCTTGATTCAGCCTGATGAACTTCACCTGTTCATGAGGAAGTGTGCGTTTCAGAGATTTGATCATTAGCATTCGAGAGGCAATGATAAGTTGATTGACAGAAAATGAACCTGCAACTATTTCGATGATCAAGTAATTGTTTTTCAAAGCAAAAGGACAGAATATTTGCTTTTTCCAGCTTCTCAAATGGGAAGATTTTGATTTACTCGAATGTGAACTGAATATCTTTGGGGTTAGGACTATTTGTTGGACAAAGCAAGACATTTGAAGGTGACGTCTTCAAATGTCTTGCTTTGTCCAACAAATAGTCCCCAAAAATTGATTTGCTACTAAGACTTGCTGATTTCATAATATGACCTTTGTGCTGGAACAAACTGTTGAAGTGTTGTTCCAGGTTTTGTGAAGATGGCGCTGTGTGAAAAGCAATACGTGTGTATGTTATCCATGACAAGCTTATCGTAAATGACCCTGTACCACCCCACTGCTTGTGTTTAGCAGTATATATGACAAAGCAGCCTTGATCCGTGTACTCTGTATGTTTCAACTCTGTTCCTTCTTGCAAGAATAAATGTCCTGTGATTCATGATTTTTACATCGGCCTCGAGTGAATTTTTCGAACAGACAGCATTCAAATTGCAATTAGTGACCACTCAGAGCTCTTTACAACAATAGACAGCCTTCACCCATTCACCAACAACCCGGGGAAGACGGGACCCCCGATTGCCACCGGGTATTTCGCACAATGAGGAAGAGTCAAGTTGCTTGTGAAAGTAACAAATAAACACATAGATTACCAGTCACTGGTGGGAATCTGAACTCTAGTGTTCTTTTGCTCTAAAACAAAATTCATATGGATGACAAAAGTCTCTTGCTTTGATCAGCTGCGCTTTAAACTCACAATGAGAGACGGGCTCGTTGACCATTTCTAGGCAGCGAGGTTTCAGAGGGGAGAAAAAGTGTGAAATAGTATGCCACCCAAATACGCCATCAAGCAAATTATTCTGTGCCAATGACAAAGAAGACACTTTGTAAGAGATAATGAGGACAGGCCAATCTGCCTGGCAATTGCCTTGATATTCCAGGCCACATAAAAACAGCCTAAATTGCCCCATTAAGTCTGAAACAGGGTATTGTACTTCCATCAAACATTGGCAAACTCTGTCGTAACTACAGGGTTACATGTCCTTGTCTACATGTGAAAATGTATTTTGTACCATTGTCCCAAATTAATGAAATCTTGAAATATAAACTTCTCCAGATGTAAGAAACCAAGTGAGTGAGGCTGGCTCTCATACAACTTTCAAGGACAAACATTACTCATCAGCTGAATGTGAGGGGTTTGCATTAGTCACTATCACCAGCGATTCATCTGTAGTTCTGGCTTCAAGTAAATCTGGCTTCTCACATACTGTGGCAGTCACAGCCAGGGATGGAGGCTTTCTGAGGATGGCTTGAGCTTTAAGATACCACAAAAACTCACATCATGGTGACATTCATCGCCACCACTGGGACGTCTTGAAGCTCTGTGCCGTCACAGTCCAGCTCCAGGTCTCGGCATTGGCAGAGCTCAGGAATGAAACCCAGCACTGGAGAAATGGAGGGGAGAGAGATCGAACATCAGAGGACACTTCAATCAACTGGTCATGCACCGTCAAAGTGTCAAGACTTGAGCGGTTTGGCTCAATGGCAACTTCGTCCTGCTGGAAGAAGTCCTGAGACTGAAAGCAGCAGAGAAAACAATAAAAGCTGAATTCAGTAAGAGTGACTTAGAGGATAAACACAGGTTGGAAATAGTTGATAAAACAACCAGGTTTCTCAATATTGCATATTGAGTATTCCTGGTTTAAGACAGCGTTGATGATCTTTCATTAAATCCCAGTATGGATATGCAAGATGTGATGAAATGGAGCAGATAAGATTATCTAACCAGGCATTCCTGAATCCAATGAATGCAAATTATCTTTGAGGGCACATACGTATGAACCGAATGCTTCACTTTGATAGGCAAATTTATTTTCCTTTGTGGAGATTATTACACATTTGAGACAAGTCATGTTCAGGTCCCCTTCCGGCAAACTGGATGGTTTCAGAATAACTATTTACTGAGGCCAGCAAATAAAAAAAAACAAAAAAAAAAAAGATCTGAATATCCTGAGTGGGTCCACACAAAAGGAAAGGTATTTTTTGACAGATAGATATTTGCTGAATAAAACACAATTATTTGCAAACTCTTTGCTCCAGGTATGATTACTTTCAAATAAACCCAATTTGCCATCTAATAAAACAAAGAAAACAGACAAAGATGAACATGGATCAACAATGGGGGAACTGCAGAACACATATCTTGTTGATAGTGCTTCAGACTCACTGTGAATGACACTAGACTCTATTGCCCCTCTAAAAGAGAAGATAATAAAACCAAGGAAGTTCGCTCCATGGTGCAAACATCACAACACCATGGCAACAACATTGGCGTTCCACCAATTTGTAAGAATCTCGGGTAGTTTGGTGATATAGTCTTGAAACATAAACGAAGGCCCTCCGTAATGCCAGAGGAGAATAATAGAGACAAATAGGAACCCCAGGTTTCCCTTCAGCACCGTAGCCAGGCTGACAGACCTCAGTAGTAGTGACTTCATGAACTTCTGTAATGATAAGATTATAACTATTAGAAACAAGATTAATAATCTCCTGCCCTCATCCAGTACCGATCAATCCTCTACTCTAGGAACCTTAGAAACAGCTGTAAACCCTGATATATATTGAGATGGCTTTTCTCCCATTGACGTTGACCAATTGACTTCAACAATTTCTACGTCTAAACCTTCTACTTGTCTCTTAGATCCTATCCCGACTAGGCTGCTTAAAGAAGTTTTACCTTTAGTTAGCACCTCTTTCCTAAATATTATCAACCAGTCTCTAACAGGCCTTGTACCACAGTCCTTCAAAGTAGCTCTAATTAAGCCTCTTCTTAAGAAGCCCTCTTGATCCAGAGGTGTTGGCCAACTATAGACCGATCTCTAACCTTCCCTTCCTCTCTAAGATCCTTGACAAAAGCAGTCGCAAATCAGTTGTGTGACTTTCTACATAACAATAGTTTATTTTAGGGTTTTCAGTCAGGATTCAGAGTGCATCATAGCACAGAGACAGCGCTGGTGAAAATTACGAATGACCTAATTGTGTCAGACAAAGGACTTGTTTCTGTTCTTGTCAGGGTTCGACAAGGTTCTGTGCTCGGACCAATCTTGTTCACCTTATATATGCTTCCTTTAGGCAATATTATCAGAAAACACTCCATAAACTTTCCTTGTTATGCAGATGATACTCAATTATATCTATCGATCAAGCCAGATTAAAGCACGTTTTAAGGACATAAAGACCTGGATGACCTGCAACTTCCTGATGTTAAAGTCAGACAAAACTGAAGTTATTCTACTCGGCCCAGCACACCTCCAAAATCAATTATCTAATGATATAGTTTCTCTAGATGGCATTACCCTGGCATCCAGCACCACCGTAAAGAATCTCCAATTTATTTTTGATCAGGACATTAACTCCCAGATAAAACAAATTTCACGGAGTGCCCTTTTTCACCTACATAACATGTAAAGAATCAGGCACATGCTGTCTCAAAGCGATGCAGTAAAAATGTGTTTGCACATTTGTTCCATCAAGACGAGATTACTGCAATTCCTTATTATCAGGCTGCTCTTATAAGTCTCTTCAATCTCTCCAGTTGACTGCGAATAAAAAAAGAGAGATCATATTACTCCTCTATTAGCTTCTCTGCCCTGGCTCCCTATAAATCCAGAATCAAATTTTAAATCCTTTTCCTCACCTACAAAGCCCTTATTAATCAGGCACCATCATATCTTAAGGAGCTTATCGTACCATCTTAGCCGACTAGAGAGCTGCGCTCCCTGAATGCAGTCGCAAAAAGTAGGATGGGAGCAAGCGCCTTCATTTATCAAGCTCCTCTTCTGTGGAACTAGCTTCTAGTTTCTGTCTGGGGGGCAGACGCACTCACCATATTTAGGAGTAAGCTTAAGATTTTCCTCTTTGATAAGGCTTATAGTGAGGGATGGCTCAGGTTTGCCTTAGTCTAGCCCATATATGCTGCTATATGCAGGGACTTCCTAGGATACACTGAGCTCCTCTCTCCTCTTCTCTCTCTCCTTCCGTATGAATTCATGTCCTATGCACATTACCAACTTTGCTTCTTCCCCGGACACTTTCTGCTTTCTCGCCTCACAGGTTTCCCTGGACCGTGGTCTTGCCTCCTGTCATGGCCCTGCCGACACCCACTGCTACTATCAATCACATTCCTATTATGATACCATTACTGCTTTTATCATAAGATATGTCATTTGCATGTCGCACATCTTCTACTCCAGCTTTGCACACAAATAAAAAAAGGTATGGAAAGCATACAAAGGTCAGAAATTAGCAATGTGTTGACATATATCTGACATATCCAACGACTCTCACGCTTGAAAGAAGCTGATAAACAGGGAAAAGGGAGAGCGGAAATTAGAGAGCCTAAAACAATAGGTCCATAACAAGGATTCCCTCATTGACCAGTTCGGTCGTCAACATGCATAAAAGGGTGACTGTAAAACAGGTTTTTATAATAGATTTTTTGTGAATGTGCTATAAATACATAAAGTATTTCAATCAAGGGACTGACTTAGCCTCCTTTGCTTTTGAAAGAACTAAACACTTGCTAACACAGTGGAATTATTTCTGCTGAACATAAGATACTGTCTTAGCTTGGCTTACTTTACATTAAAAAAAAAAGAAGTTCCAAGCTCCCTCCTGTGATTCATCATTGATGCAAAATGTAATTGTTGACTCCTCATTTAAGATGATGGATTACCTTATTTTTGCAAGACTGTATTGTCAAAGCTGTTTGCTACTGAATTCTGGGGGATGAGTCTGAAAGGATTAGTTAAATAGTCAATTAACTTTTAAGGGATAGAAGATACAAACACAATGTTTATCACACTGAAATTGTCCTTTCATTTGTTTATTTATTTTTTGGCATTGTTTTTTTTTGGCAAAATAAATGTTTACCCTGTCGGATACCAGTTTGATCTACATTCATGCCGTAAAGATATTGTGAATACCCACATTTAGGATGATCAGTAGCCTTTATACATGTAGTTGGTTTTATTTTATTACTTTTTTTGTTGCGTTTTGTTGTTACTTTTTATCTGAAGCTCCACGGTGAGAGCATAATGCATCCTGAAGTTCAAGTTGTCGCCAACCGGCCCCCATCCCATCTCCAGAAAGGAAACCAACCAAACCAAGTCACTATGACACGATCCCTCACCGGCTTCCCACCCACAAACTGTATGCGATTCGGCACCCATGCTGAACCTCAACAGCAGCTGGTGATAAAAACCAGGCCGCTGTAGGCTCTTGCGCTGCCCACGAGCTCCTTTCATAAGAAAACAATCTGTGACACAGCAGCGATGACAACAAAAAGAAAGGGGAAAAAAAAATCAAGGACAGTTATATGACTGCCAGAGCAATGACAGGTAAAAGTTATTT
Organism: Lycodopsis pacificus; assembly: GCA_028022725.1. NCBI lineage: Eukaryota > Metazoa > Chordata > Actinopteri > Perciformes > Zoarcidae > Lycodopsis > Lycodopsis pacificus. The sequence goes on from CM051689.1 coordinate 6,357,841, forward strand.
TCAGGAGTACCAAATTGACCAATCTTTTAATAATGCAGTTTAGAAACAGACCAATACTTACAGCACACATTGGACTTTGTCCCAGTGTTATAGCTGGGCATTCCAAAATAGTTGTCGAAAAGATTGGGCCACCCGTTATTATCTCCTGGAAAAGAACACAAGACAGACAAAGACAGCGATTACAACCCATCATTTTTCCATCAAAACCAAACATCTTTTTTAAAGTATGATTTGAGGTTGTCCAAATGTCCCTTTCACTCCGCTGTGATTCACAGAATGACCTTCACCTCGCCGACAGCAACACAAAGGCGAGATGAATGTTCTGCTGCTTTATGATGGCTGGAGGTACAATGCAGTAGCAAACATTTATTCTGATGTTTATTTGTACAGGGATAGGTATGGAGCATAAACCAATGCCACACACCACAGAGTTTATCTTTCAACTCAAGGTGTGCTACTTGCAGGACGGTACAGAAGAGACTCAGCTTCCACTTCAATCCTTGTGAGACTTTGATGCAGCGTTTGAGGTGGTCCAACCAAACTGCTGTAAAAACCCTTTACCCTGCCATGGCAGTCTCGTCACACACCCAAGTCCAGATTCCAGAGAAGACTCCTCACAGGTGATTTTCCAACTATCCATCAATTTTCTTCAAACCCTGGTGCTTTATGGTAACTTTCAACTTCAGCCAGGAACTAATCCTTAAGTCACTGTGCTGCTGTGTCTCCGGTAACTGTCGTTTCATCTTTATGAGCCAGCCATTTCACAAAGCCTCTGCTATTCTGTCAAATGTATTACTATCATACATATGTGGTGGAAGTTAATGTGTAAGCAACATAAGTTAACTTTGTTGGGGTTAAAAATGAATAAATAGGAAAATCTTGCTCTTGCTCAAATTTAAGATAAAGAGGAATTTTACTTGAGTAATATATCTACCACAGCGATAATAATCATAACACTCATTAGACCGCTAATCAGACTCTAGTGTGACCTGCAAGAAGGTATTCACCTTTTTCTTTACCAAGGATCTTGTGGAATGAATGAATAATTCCATATTAAATGTACATAATGATTTCATTATTACAGTTTCCATAAGTCCTACATTCATTCCTGGCAGTGCTCATGGTGAAATTCAAAGAAATAACCCCAACGATCATGTTAAATAACTTACAATGAGGGTGTATTGATTTCAAGTCCCGAACCTTATACAAAGGTGATGCAGAGTCCACATGATCCGCACGACAATTGTGCCAACGCAGTGAAGTTCAAGGGGGACATTGATATCGGAACCACATTTCATGGCAATCCCTTCAATACCTGCCGAGATATTTAGCTCAAAACCACCTTATGGTGGCACTAAAGGAAAAGTCAGGGGATTTCCAAAGTCATCATCAGTTATCATCTGTAATAACTAAACAATTTCTGTTTAGTTATACAGTAGTGAAACCCTGACCTCTCTCTGTCACTCACAGTGCATTCATGTTTAGCGTTTCACAATTAGGCGACCTGCGAGCAGCAGAACTTTAAAAAGGAGACAGGAGGTCTCTTACAGATTCGCCGCAGTGTGGATGTGAAACGCCAATACCACAAAGCACAGTTGATTGAATTGTGCAGTCCATCAGCGGTGATAAAAAGACGGCGCTCCTGCCACCAATTGATAAGCTTCCCATGCATATGTGTGTGTGTTTGGATAAAGGACACACCCGTTTCAAACACTGACCGAATTGAGAGATATAAAACTCTGATTGACTCTAATTAACTCTGCTTTTTGGACATTGGTCCATTGGTGGGAAACAAAGATAAGGGAGTTTGCGTGTTCTAGCTGTGCCTGCATGACTTTTGCTCGTGGTGCTCTAGTTTGTGATAAGCTGCGACCAATTTGCCTCAGAAACCAGAAGCCTCGAATGAATTCAGAAGTGAGTACGCTATTGATTGACAAGATGGCATGTTAGTCCACCCTTCCTTTTTCCTCCCCTGATGTGCTGGTTTTTAATCTTGTAGGATTTAATAATGTTGTTATGGCTAATTGGACTCTATTTCCTCATGTCTTTGAAGCACATTTCCTTTTAAATATGAGTTCTTCTTTGATCATGTTATGATAGCTCCCTGGAGATAGTATTGACTTTTGTATGGGCACTAATGACTTGTTATACAGTTTAATTAATGAATGCTACGATGGAAACAGCTATGATAAATGGATCCCTATGCTGCATGAAAAATTGCAGTAAAAAGGTTATTTTTATGGATTCGGTTAGTCTTGTTCTGATGGAAGGAGCGTTTGTTATGTTGATGAAATGATGATTTTCTGATGCAATCAAATACTGTTGTGTAAAGAAATCAAACAGTGTCACGAGAGACAAAAAGAGAAGTACACACACACAGTTTCAGACAGCACAGCACCACAGCAGACATATTATGTGAAAAATGTGTTGAAATATGTTAAAAACTATGTTTTCTTTAAGTGCACAGAGACAAAAGTATAATAGTTACAGTAGAGTTTTGTGCGTTTAAAGTAGTTATAATCAATATTTTATCAATTGTATCAAATGACAATGTGAAAATAATGTGAAAATGTGAAATGGGTCACTCGTGGTCATGAACCTAGAGAGAATTATCTCTCGAACCTGCAGCTCCTCTCAGCTTTACGGCGAGTTTCATTTTGTTTACGGTTTTGGTTCACTCCCACCGCTCTCATGGCGTAATTTTAAGCTCCAAAAACCTGCTGTACACAATATGCTACACCAAACAGCAGACTAACAGAGTTAACTGGGGAACAACATGGGGCATTTAGCAGCTAAAATCCAGATATTTCCATCAGGAGTTGTAAAAAAGAGCAAAAAGAAAAGGACTTTCATTCATCAAGTGGACAGAAACCCAACTCAAAATGAATGAAAACGGTGCTCAGTAACTGCTGGATGTGTAAATAAGCAACCGTTTGCCAACAAGTATACGTTATCATCTTAAAATATGGATGGTTCAATGTGTTCACAACTGGTTCCGCTTAGTAATACGTTATTAATGTTAATGCTCAGATTTCTTTACAGCCTATAACTCGCCTCAGATTTAGGAGAGATGGTTTTTATGTTCTTTGAACAAGCCTGTTGTTGCAGTCGCGTACTGAAAGGAGCTTTGAGCCAAAAGCTGCATGATGCGAGACTGATCTGTCAGTCATTGAACTTGAAAAATGTATTTCTGCTCGCTATCCCAATGGGAGTTGCTCACCTGCTGACCTGCCTCTTACGTTTTGTCTTTGTTATCCAGATTCCATCACTGAAAAGCTAATTGGAATTCAGTGTCCATGAGGATTCGCTGTCATGTTTGTGTACTAAATCAGACAAAAACAGATCGCCAGATTGGTTCCATTTAATCCTTAGTGGGTTGTTGTTTAGACATTGTCACGTAAGACTTGAGTCATTAAGTCGTTAAAGCTCCCATGAGATGGTTTCCTGTTGAAACGGGACTAAAAACCTCAGGTGTGAAAAACAGTATTCAAACGTTATGGAGGTGTTTTGATATAATATGACAAAATCACACCTAGTTAAGCCAGGAAGTACAGTGGACACAAACATCACGTTTACACAAGACAACAGCAATACGATGGGAGGCTTATTATTGACGGCACATCAAAAGGAATTATCAAAGTTGACAGGCATATGAGTCACACCAGTCACTGGAAAGAAGCTGAGGGTTACTAGAACCCTTCACCTAATGATCAAGTATGTGCCAACAAGCGCTGAGGCAACAGACAGGAAAAGGTCTGAAAAGCTCACAACAGCTTGAAGTTGGTAAGATACAACTGAGAAATAAACAGGAGAGAAGTAGTGTTCTTCAAACCCAACAATTCATCAGACCATACAGACTTGTTTTGTTCTCACATAACCTTGTTTGGATGCTAGCAAGACAGAGCTGCTAACGCTAGCCTAAACTGTGATACCATCCAGGATTGACTTCAACAGAATGGGGAAATACTACACAGTGAACACTCTCGTCATGAATGTGGCCTTCAAAAACAAAGTAACATGGAAACCCACAAACTATGTATGGTATGTATTTCGGCAATTATGTGCTAATTGCGCTGAAATGTAATCCTCCTATCGTAGGTAGATAATGTTTGCAACTTACGTTGGAGCAGGCAAACACCATTTATCCCATTCGATACACTTTTGCTCATGTGTTTTTGGTGTTGGACCTGCTGTGCTTCGTTACGATTGCTAAGCTACGATTGCTAAGCTACGATTGGACAATCAATGAGGGGAGGGTTTAAGCCAACTTTTAATTGCATCATAAAAAGACAGAAAGTTTTAATATTCTTTGGGGTGGTTTTTACAATCCATTTGTTGGTCTTCAAACTTGTTTTGTCTGGAAGTAACCTACATTTATGAAAGCCATGCATGGTTAAGACACCACACACGGGAAATCTAGCTTTTTGCAATTAGTTACTTCCACCCAATGCATTGAAATATTATATTTAGTTTATATCATTTTCAGTCAGCAGTGGAATTCGAGGGGAAGAAAACCATCGATGTAATTCCACGGTTTGATTAACCATGAAAGTGAAATTATCAGAATTTCACTGAGTCACTTTGAACTTTGCCTTCAAAAAGGCAGATTCATTTGTGACTCATTATATCATTGTGATGATAGACATAAGTTAAATAGCACAAAACGACTGATGCTCAATGAAACCAATATTTGAAAAATTGATACCGTCATTGCGGCTCAGAGATCAAATGCCACAGTGATACAAAGGGAGGAGGAGGGCGAGAGACTGTGGGAACATTGCCATGTAGCCTGCACACTATTTGAAGTCAAACTCAAAGAGACAGACATGAAATGCCTGCAAACACACAGACAGGACTTAGAGAAATAATTAATTTCATTTCTTTCTGATAACAACGCCAAACCTTTCCACCATCTGTCAGTGACTTAAACAAGGTGGAGTAAGGCTTCACGCTCCTCCGTGGGCTGGGACACGTTGTGAATGTCCTAATTGAGCCCACTTCAGATCCATCAAAAGAGTACAGAAATACAGTATGATCTCAAACAACAGATCTGACCTACATTGCTCCTAGAAGCATCCTGAACAAGATATCAGCGCTGTGTTATGACCTGGATCCTCGACTTGTTTTCCTTCTAAACATCTAATCAGGACCTGGGATGCCAAGGTAATATAATTAGGTAGTCGGTAGGACAGAACATCAGTGCAACTGTATGCGTCAGGGGCTCGGAGCGCTACTACGGAGGATGCACGTAACCATTTCTGATCATGATTGTCCGGTTTTCTAGGATTCAGTGAAGAATTCTGGTTTTCTCAGGGGCAAACAGGTGATACATGCAGCTTTTAGTCACATAAACATGTAAAGTTTGTTTTGGGGCAGAGGGCTATCCTAGCAAACGCTCAATGCTCTGCAGCAGACATGGGCCATACCGAATGCAACTCACAGTGCAGGAGAAAGGAACGACTCCTTTCTGGCAGAGGCGAGTGAGAGCACTTACGTCTTTGACAGCCAATGCATTTCCAATCTTATCTTGGAAGAGCCTCATCATGCTCCGTTCTATTACATGCAAATCGCTGCAGGAGAAAGCCTTCATGAATGCTACACTGCAACAATGTAAGCTGAAACGGTTGGATGAATCAATTCTCAGGAAACGCATCATCCACCTTAAAAGTCTTTGATGTTCATTTCAAATTTCATTGCACAGTGGGCTTGAAATGGAAAAAGTTGACCCTGTATGTCTTTCCTCATTCTTCAATGAATCTGATCTTCTCAAGGAGGATTAACCTGTAAAGACCAGTGTCACACCAGCGAACTGCACCACCGGCATTACGGTTTAGCTCAAAAAAGGAATTTAGTTTGGAACAAATAAACAGCGGGTGTTTGCAAAGATTGACTGAAAGAGAGCAGGTTTTGCACTTAAGCCCATTTCACACATTAAGCTTAACCCAGAAATGCTCCTGAATTGATCCATTCCTGGTCATGTTTACAAGGGAGTTTATATGACACAAAATGGCAAATTTCATACTGCATAGCATTTGATTGGAGCAGTAAGAAGAGGTTTGCCGATGGGGAATTGTGTGGGTCGCCATGTGACGGTAATGCACCAAGAAACGCAGCAATTTGCCAACAAGGGCAGGGAAGCTAGTTAACGAATGCATTTAGGTGAGTAACCACAATAAAGCTCCACAGGGCACCTTCATTGCTAACATAACTACTTTGGTAAAGAAAGACCTTTAAACAGTCCCACTGTTACATTGTGTTTCATTACAGAAATGAGCGAGTGTGACTTTCTCATTTTCGTAATCAAACATTCATTATTGATCAATAAGTGCTCTTTTCATTTGGCACTACAATCGCAGCTCATATCAAGGCCTCGACATTCTATTAACATAAGCTAATGAGAGGCTGTTTTTGCCTGCAACATTGGCTTTTCGAACAAAAGCCCCCTTCATGAAGCAGCTGTGAATTTTAATCAAATATTGTGTTGGCCTTTGTGACGTTACAGCCCAGGGGGAATGCAACTGTGTGGCTTTAAAATGAAACTAATACATGCTACGGAGACGACGCAGACACAACGAATCAACGGCCTCACAACTGTTGGTCATTTCATCGTCAAGCAGCATTTAACTTGTTTAAGAAAGCATGCTCTTCTGATATGGAAACTTTTTCTGCTCACACCCTTTCGAATTACTTTGACAGTGATTATGTGTTATATCTATTATATTACATCTACACAGTGTGGTGATGAGTGGATTGGGGCTCAGTGTATTTCTCATCTTTCTCTGAAGGTCTAGTTTGTAGCATCTTGAGGCAACTAGCGGTGAGGTTGCAGATTGTAAACAACTGAAACTTCTCCTGCGTGCCAAGCGTGAAGGAGAACCAAGGCTGCGGAAGCGAGAACACGAATGGCCCGTTCTATGTAGATACAAACGTCTCATTCTAAGGTAATGAAAACACAACGATTCTCCTTTTCAGGTGACTAAACACAACAGAAAACGTTCTTAATAATATTATATTGCATTTCTACACTGTTCCTTTAAACCCTGTGTTTGCTGCAATCAAACCTGGAGCCTTTTGTTGATCAGACGTCATCTCTGACCATCGCATCATCCTTTTATGTTTTGTTTTATTCTTTTTCCACAAAAGCTTCCATCATTGTGACATTGCAGAAGACAACACACCTGTTTTATCCTCCTCACGTTGAGCCTATGTGAAGTATTCTTTGCTCAGTGATTCCCTCAGTAATAACAGCATTTCATCTTTCAGATATCTGAATCTTTGGCTTTCATGTCTTGCAAACTCTGACAGACAGCCAGTGTTGATGCAGTGTTGAAACGCCTTTCAAATCCTCAGCCGAAATGGAGATTGAGAGTTTGCTATAGAGTCAGCCGTAGTTGGTAACAGTATTGTTTCGTGAAAATGTGAACAAAAAAAAAATCTTCTGAAGTTTCTGACATCAGTTATAACAATTACAAAAACTAGAGACCTGAAAATTCTGAGCCCATTCGAGCTGACATTAAATTTAAATGCCACGTAAACCCACAGGGCCCATACACGCTGCTGTCAGTCAGCATTTGTCAACTAAAAACATAATAACTTTTTCAAAAGCAACTTTTATGGGGCCTAGATGGTTATTTACTATGATCATTACTTTGGTTTGGGGCTTGTGCAATATTTCTTGCAGGAACAGATATCTCATTATAAAAGAGCACAAACTAACATTAATCATACACAGAAGAGTATTTTAGAAAAGGCACTAGTTGAAGCAAAAACACAAAGGTCAGTAGAAATAAGACGCATTAACCGAAATTCGGATGGTACTATAATTGACCAAACAAGTCCTGTAAGCAGGTAGCCGTGGAATAGAGTTGTTGTTGTGGTAGTAAACAAAAGAACAGTAGCGATAGTATTCTGAGAAGTGATGACAAAAACAACAGCATAATACATTCTGTCCTCCATAGAATATATACAGGTTTTTCACAAAGTTCTGGCCACGCTGAAAGATTTATTGGAAATGTTGCCATATTGCTCAGACAGTTTGTGCCGTTTGCTTCAGTTTATTGAGGGGAAAAAGGAAAAAGCTTATTTTCTGCTGTGGGGATTTTGTGCAGGAGAGTGGAATCAAATACAGAAAACTGCCTCGCTTGTGGGAGTAGGACAAGCTTGGACACTTGCTAAAAATATATTTTTGAGTAGTGATGAACTTTTCTTCATGTCTCACCAGTCAAAGGATAACGCGGGAGTTAATAACAACACTTGACTGTAAAGTAACACCTGATATAGCGTATGCTTCTGGGCAAGGTATTGATTTAATATAGAGCCACAATTTTGTATTCTGGTGACGCAAATCCTATATCTGAACTTGCCCGGACATGCAGTTCAGTTTTACAGTGTGGAGATGGATAAATGACACTCGCCCACTCTTCATCAATAAAGAGAAAATTCAAACGTACCATGTGGAGTATGTATCCTTGAGGCTTTCAAATGTGTTGAATGCATTTCCTTCCTCATGAAATATTTGCAAAGGCTTTTTTAATGTTTAAAACATTTTTCTGCAGACATGCTCCTGACAACCTCCACTCTAGACACACACATGGTTGATGGGAGTGATTGAAAAGTATTTTTTACCGAAATATAAAGACTAAAATAAAATACATAAATAAATGTACTGAAGTATTTCATTATTATTGCTATTATAACAAATTACATACTAACAAATTGCATACAGTATAATTATGTAACCTGCATATTATTGTCACGCATACACAGCCTGCCCTGCACTCCCTGTTCCCCACCAACACATCCCCAGACCAGACACACCTGCTGGAGATCTGCACTCTACAGAGTCAACTTCTCTAGTTCTAAAATGTGACGCTTATTCTAACATTATAAAAACAGTGTGGAACAGATCATTTTTTTACAGTTGGTATTGCGCCAACTAAAATATTGTTGACAGGCTCAGAATAAGTCTATCATCTTGGTATGTTTCAAATCACATGTTCCCAATCATTGTCTTGCTATTTTGGGAAAGCTTATGAGACACAACCAGCTTAGATGTGCTGCTGTGATGTACAACACACATGGCTTCCTGTAGAGAGGATTAAATCAGTAAGAATGGCAGCCGCTACCGACTGGGCTTCCAGGGTTACACAGCAAAATGAACATTGTTGAGCACATGGAGGGAAATGTGCTCGAATACGCCATTTCTTCTCGGTAAAAAAAATAGAAAGCGGTCTATATCTTGAGTGCAGGCTGGCCTGCTCATAACCAGGCTAACCCTTTTAACAGAACGTGAGATATATATATATAATGTGCACGTCTGTAAAGGGTCATGTCTCACTCTGCAGTCTCACAGTATCATGTTGTCAGCGGATCCATTTCAGTTGATATCGCTGAGTTCATGCTTTCTGCCCTCATTGGTTGAGGAATCGGCCCGTGACAGCTTCTTATATTTTGGGACCAACTGTGCCAGTGCAAGCGGAGCAAGTCGAGGAAGCCAACAAAACTAAAATAGTTTCAGTCCACAGAGTATGATCACGCCACATTGGGCCCAAGTCCAATGGCTTTAATCTCCATTCTGTTCCATTTCACTGATTTATCGTCTTTTTGAGATTAGTAAAGGGAAATAGTTTTTTTTTTTCTGCAATATGATGGGAAGAAAGTGATTCAAACAAACTATTGGTTCTACACCTGCACATCAGTAAAGCAAAACTCTGCACTGATGTTCATCCGAATCAGAATCAGAACCGTTTATTGCCACGAAATAGTAACAGTGCAAGAAATAGAAACATATTAAAATTTACAATATAATCTAATTAGAAGAATATGAAATAAAGTGCACAGACAAACGGATAACAGTACTTTAAACAAGTGTAATGTAAGTGTAAGAAACTGTTGGTGTGGCGTGAGGTCTTGGTCCCGATGGACCGCAGCCTCCTACCAGATGGAAGGGGCATGAACAGTTTGTCTGGGTGAGTATTGGTATTGGATTTTTTTTTAAAAAAAAATGTACTTCTTCCCGTCGCTAACAAACATTTTCAGAGAAAGAGAAAACCACTCAAAGACAACAGGAGATGGAAAAGACAGATGGTTTCCTGTAAATAAATGGCTTTTTACAGGAGAAATACACCATACAGCAAAACTAAGTAACCTAAAGAATTAGAAAAGATATTGTCCGAGAATTTTAAATAAAAGCAGCGGAGTTAAAAGTATTTGTAGTAAAGTAGAAGTATGAAGTAGCATGAAATCTGCTTAAGTACAAGTACAGGAGTAAATAGGTTTGTTGCTTAAGAGTGCATGGTTGAATATCGTGGAAAAAGGAAAAGCCAAAGACCACAGAACTGAAAATAAGATAAGCTAGATCTATATTGACAGAAAGAAATACAGATGAATATAGAAAGAAATACAAATAGAAACTATACAAGAGCATTTGGAGCATCCGCGCTTTTTCTTCTGAAACTTGCGTCTGCTACTGGAAACGATGCTGAAAGCCATGAGAGTAAATCAAAACAATGACGTTGCAGCCAATAAAACCAAAACAATGAGCTGAAAGATGCTGAAATGTCTTTGAAGCCGAGGAGATCTGCAGATTCAGGTAATAAGTATCTGTAAGAGCAGCCTGGTCTCCGACAAATTATGTTCCCACACAATGTTTCAAGGGAAACAAGTTTTTTTTTTTTGCTACAGCCAATTGAGCTACAGCGCTCTCATTTCACCCAGTGATTCATTCTTTCTCTCAAACTAAAAAGGTTTAACCTTCATATTATTAATCATATTTTGTCTTGGACATTTCAGTTTCATTTCCTGGATATTGCAGTTTAATTTCTTCAAAAGGTTAGAGTTACATGTAGTATGCTAATGTGGCTTAAAGGGTTATGTCAATAATACCAGCTGTAATTGCTTTTCTTTGGCTGATTGAGCTGTGAACACTGAATTTAATCAATTTATATATGAGGAGTATATTACAGTGGCTATTTTAAAGATCGAGATATGATGCAACATCGGGGTTAGTGCCCCCAAAATCAATACAAGTCCGACATGAACTCTCCTTTTTTGATTTGAGAAAAAGGAGAGTCTTAAGCTCTTAAGCTGCTAAATGCTCAATGAGTTCACCAGCTAGTTGCTAACTTTGTCACCAGTTTGATGCTGGACAGATGGTGCACAGTGTGATTTTACAGCTTTCTTTCCTTTAAAACCAATGATGCTGATGAGAGCAAATGACAAACGCTGAAGTTGCAGCTACAAAACAATGAGCCGATAAGAAAAGATGAGGAGAACTGCAGATTTGGGTCATAAAAATCGGAAGGGTTAGAAAGATCCCTTTCACATTGATTACACACAGATGTACTTCTCATTGCTAATACATAAATATGAATTAAGGCGTGTCACAGAGGGACAGATCCTGAGGATTTCATTGCAACGTGTAAGTCGACAGTAGAGGTCACTTACGTTGTAGATTTTAAAATATGAGGACATTGCTGTTTGCTCGTGTTTTGTTCATAAAGGTTTAGTCCATCACATTCCCAGTTCTTGCCAGTGTTGAGTGCTATAGCCAGCTGAGCTGCAGCAGCCTGATTTCATCCAATGATTCTTCCCCCCCCCCCCTCCCCCCCTCCATTTCTTTTCAACAACGGACTTGCTGACATTCAGTGTTATCTGCTGCGGGGAAAGCAAGGAGTTTAACTTAGCGAGTGTAACATGGGTTAATATTCATACCACAGGTTGCATCCATGGATGATACAAGGACGACATGAACCGTTAGCTTCTTTTCCCTCTCTGCGTGCGAGCGTCACTTCAGCTTTGTCTGCTGCTGGAGGTAAGAACTTTGTTTCGTCAGACAGACAATACCAAGCTACACGTCTAAAAACAAGTTATTCGCCAGCAATGTACAACTTTTCTTTCTGTTAATAGAACAGTGAAATGCTTCCAACGTCAAAAAGACTGCATAGAGGACATCAGATCACAAACCTTCCTGCAGGGCGACTAAGTTGAGCCTGGGGAACGGCAGGAAGTCAGAGGAATTTACAAATGCCATTTATTATAATTTGACAGCAGTTTTATGAGCTGAATTAGTTTCAGCACAGGAGTCGTGAATAATTATCTCCTCAAGATAAATTCAGGAAATGAGTCATGCATGAACTTGTTTTCACAAACTGGGGATCAGCAGAGGTGAGGAAGCCTTACCCGTTATATTTGGGGTATAAAAGTGTGTATTTTTTTGTTGACAATAACATAATTGACACAATGTCCATTTGAGTCATGCAGCTGCAGTGTTGGTGTACTTACATAATACATTTATTCAGTATCTATACTGAATAAGTACAATTCATTACATGGGCTGTCGGTGAAATGGGGAGACTAAAGAACATCAGAAACAGCAATCTTTTAGACTGATCTTTACCAAACACAACTGAACAGCTTTGAGAACAACTCACCAGCATGTAGAAAAGTACAGCTGCTGCCAATTCCTGTTACTGAGGCATAAGCAATGAAGGTATTCACACTGCAAAAACAATACACTGGATTTCGGCGGTACGAGTGCAACCAGAGGAACCACAAGTGAACATCATGCATCGAAAAACATGGGCCATGATCTTATCATTTATTTATTTCCACCAGGTCGTAGTGTGCCCTTACAGTACCCAGATGCATGAAGGTTATATTCATACTGCCTGTGCCAGCAAGCAGCTCTGAGCCTATTCAACTATGGGTGCAGGTTGGGTCGGGTAAGCTTTGTGGGTGCAGGCATTAATGGGTTTGCAAAACTGGATCTGCAAAGAACTTTTGGGCAAATTTGCATATTTAAAATCTGATCCATGAGCATGCAGCATGAAGAGGGCCTCTGTTAGGGTTACTCTGTATACTGCATGTACATTAGTAGTTTATCATATATGTGTTTTTATGTCTGCTGGGACAGGTTCTCTTTACCATACTCAGAGCATTAATAAAACAACAAACTAATTTGTAATATCAAGATATAGAGGAGTAACTTCATCCCGAGCAGATATCAATGCCGCTTTTTCTCTGTGTGTGTTGTACTCCGAGCTTCTTTGTGCTTTCTTTACATAGCCAGTGCATGTTAGTGCATGTGAGCGTGCCCCCCAAAGGCTAGCTCATTACAGCTCATAACGCTGTTGGAAGTGTAGCGCCCACCTTGCTGTTCCCCCTCAGGTTAACACCATTAGCTCCGTCAGCACCGTTAACTGGGAGCCGACTCTCCAACACTGCCGACAGGACTTGCGTCAGTCATGCAAATGCCTTGTTAATGCAGACATTTTGACACAACAATCTCATCACGGGAACTAAAGGAGAAACAATGCAGTCACAGTAAGACAAGCCCCCCCCACGCTGAGTCTCACTCCCTGGGTTTCCTGCACCCCGACAATCCTGGCATATCATCAGACCCGATCACATGCTCATATTTCATCCCTCAATCATTAATGCTCAGTCCCTGGTGCTCATTTATCCCCCCCGCCCCCCCCCAACCTTACCTGCTGTTCCAACAAACTAACTGGCTTACTTAAAAATGCTATTTAAGCAGTAGTAACATACCAACTCTTGTTTTATGCCTACATTCTCTGTGTAACAATTACCACTATAGACAGGGACCAGAATCAATTGACAGAATATCACGGGACTGTTGCTGGCGTGAGTGGTATAGAAATATCATTTTAAAACCGTAGTATGCTCACTACATTTTAAAAGTTTGGACAAGCACGATAAAATACATGTTTGCTTCGTCTTCCAGATCCTTCATAATGCTGCTCCTCCTCTGAGATACTTTGTTACACTCCGCTCAGAAATAACACGAGTCACAAATTCAACCCCTCGGGGGGGGGAGGGGGAAGAGTAGACTTCCAGAACGCAAGACCTCTCATCCCTCTCTTTTATGGCCATTAAACATAGGAAACATCTCCCAACAGAACTAACGACTACAAATGCATTTTGTAGATTCGCTGTCGGCACGAAGTGAAACAGCACATGGTCATAAACATTTCTTCTAGAAACAATGGATTACCACAGTTCTCCTCATCTGCTTGATTTCCACAGTCGTCGATGCCGTTGCAATGCAGGACCTGAGGGAGGCACATCGTCAGGTTGCCACAGGGGAAATATCCAAGGGGGCACGCCGCCTTCTCCTCTGTGATATTGAGCGCTATAAACAAAGCAGAAAATCCAAGGGTATGATTATGAATGTAGCATTTGTGCCGCGGGTCTTTATTAGAGACGCATTGAGAGCCCTTGAAAGATGTGAGTTAAAATTACTGTGAGAAACTTTTTACTGGTTATGAATCAGTGTCAATTTCATACCGATGCCTCTGTATGACCTACGCAAGTAAACCCGACCATCAGCGAGAAGATTGGCTATTTCTACACAGTAATTATTTGGTGCCACCGGGTCAGATGAAATCATGCCGGTTCACCAGAAAGCCCTTCAGCTCAGACCCCAGCAGAAACCAGCCCACAGCTGACAGACCCACATCCGGCGTCGCTGCTGCTTTCAACCTGCAGTTGGAAGCGCCGGCAGGAGGAGGAGAGCTCAGTTCCCAGCAGCAGCAGCAGCAGCAGCATCTCCTCCTCCGGCCAGGAGCAGAGCTTTACCTCGCTGCTCCACTGGTCCCTCTGTCGGACCCTGCAGCAGTCAAATGAGACGTGTTCTAAACAGACTCATGAGGAGTTTCTGCATCTCATTAAGGAAGCTTTTATATCCATTTGTCTGAACCCACATCAAAACCAGATAGCGGTTCTTTGCACTATTCATGAGTTGATGCTTCTTTTGAAAGGTGCATGATCGGACATTGGGAGAGTTTTGATTGCCTCTCAATGGCTCTCATCATGGTGAGACAAGGCCCTTCAATGTCAATAAAAGAACATAGACGCTCAGATAGAAACAGACACAGAGGGAGAGCAACGTCATTCTCTGCTCAGGTAGACATTACTCCACTATACATCTTCCATAAACAAACAATACAGACTGACATATACGGTGAATGTAAAACATACTTCATATGCCACGAAGCTGGAAGAGGAAATGAATCATTCCCTCATCTCACCCATGTCTTGGTTATTAACCTTCTTTATTCATGCGCCATAGTGCATCTGCCTCATCGTGCCTGTTGTTCAAAATACAGGACACATGGCAACAGCAAGCCAACTGCAGATATACATATTTCAGCTATCTGGCATCTCCGCTCTGGAACCAATTAAGAAGGGAATATAATTTATGATTCACCTCATTATCTACTTGGCACTTGAGTCCATGCTAAAATATTGATTCATCATGTCTCAACAGGACCTCTCGCATGTTCTCACCTTTTGTCCGTAATTAGGAACTAAAGGTTACCGACGTCTTAAGCCGCGGTTATGAAGTTGTGGCAGCTCATTGGCAATCTGCAGTCCTGAACAGTCAGGTTGCCAAACACTCTCCATGGTGCAGCGATAGAAGTTCCCGAGAGTTTTGGTGCTCATACCAAACTTCCTGAGACGCCGAAAGAAAGTACAGTATCTGTTGTAACGGGTCACACCTTTTAACATTTGTCACAAAACTCAGAATTTACCTGTAAGATAATGAGACTACTCTGATTGCTATACGCTCAGACTATTTGTTCTTATGAAGGACACTATGCTGAATTACAGCACAAGAGATCTTAGCTTTGCTTTAGACATGCATCATATTTACAATGGTGATGTCACAGTTAAGTGGAGAGACTTAACTGTGAAGCTCCCACCTGACAGGAGGCATACTAATCAACGGCACCACAGTTTCCACGCCAGATGGAAAGCACATTTTAAGAAGGTCTATTTTCTGAAACAAAAAGGAAAATAAAATCACCATTTCCTGGAGTACACACTTGTTAATTATGAAATTCTTTTTTTAGAACCACAGATCCTCTAATGTGTGGGATTCATGAAGCCTGCCACTACATCAACACGCAAAATGATTTCAGTCCAAGGCTCCATCGCAGCAGATGGCTGTGCTGCGATCACATAATACACAATCACAAGGGAAGGAGTTGATATTTTTATGACTTGGGGAGAAAAGAAGGAAAAAACAAAACAGCCAAAATATGTCGTCATTGTAACTTTCTTTTGCCCTCATTTCACTGAAAAACGGCCATAAATATTCTCTTTTTTTCCACCACTGGTCATCTATCTTGCTTAGAATAGTAAGAAGCCGTTTTGATAAGATGCGTTTGTGGGCACTTCTTCATACGTTTACACTCTATGTACGATGTTGTCCTCCTATAATGTACTTTTATTATGCTGGTCATTCCGTACAGATGCCATCTATTGTCTGCATGTCTGTCCGTCCAGGATGAAGGTTCCCTCCTCAGTTGCTCTCCATGAGGTTTTCCACACTAAATTAATGGAAACAATGATTCGCCAGAGTGGCCACTCGGATAACTCGGTCTCACCGACTGCCTCTGCTACTGGTTCAATAGGCTGAGTCGAACAAACGGAAGCTGAAAAGGACAGACTAGAGCCAGCAGCGACAGGTGCGTCACAAAAAAAACCACAGGCTCAACAGCCCCTTATGGCAGGCCGGCTGCGAGTCGGGATCCGAGAGACCTTTAGGGTACCAGAAGCTGTGAGCTTCTGGAGCGTTGCCTAACATCTGTTGACTGCGACAATGTAAAAGATAGAATCTTAATTGTTTGCTGCAGGAGATCAATTTCTCACAAGTGTGGCCCGTCACGGCTTTCATTCATTGCTTTTTTCCTCCACAGGTCTCGGGTGCATGGTTCAGGCTAGAATGCAAGAGTCGTACAGTATCATGAGTGCATAAGCAGCATGCACCTCAATGCACAAAGCTGGTCTGCAGCCAAACGAAAGAAAGCAATTATCACTTAAGATTAGAGAACATCTCTTCAAATTCACCCCAAAAAAAGAAATCTCGTTAATTGTGACTCCATCTTTGCTCAGGATTTGAAACTCCTTCACAGCATATCTTGCTATGGAGTTAACTGATGCGCTTTATACGACCAAATCCACACAGTGGATTAAAGCTCCATATGCTCTGTGAAATAAGAGCATTATTTTGACCTGAACGGCTCTTGGTGAGGAGTTCTGACTTAGCAAATAATTGCAGAGCAAATAATGGCTGGGTCAGATTACTGTCACTTCTATTTCAGGGTGGGCTTCACACAGACCAGGATGCACTGTTCAGAAATATACTACTGACAAAACGAGAGCCCCTGCACTAACTCACATAAAATACAGAGGGGATAAAAACACAAAGATCTCATTTCGCTCCACACTACACATTGAAAACCCAACTAACTAAAAAAATGTATCTCTCAATCTTAAAATAAATCTCTCACGCTTTCTTTTAGTCATCGGGACAGATATCATTTTAAGTCGCTCTGATAACCTGCAAGGCTACTTCTTCGAAAACCAATTGTTCAACACATTGTGAGCAACCAGGGCAGACAGCACCGATTGTGCGCTAGACTGAAGCTAAAGTGAGTTCTAAATTAGTCAACAAGAGACGTTGCTGAACTTACCCGACACTCCATAAGCGAGTACCACAGCCACGTACACGTGCATGGTCCCCCTTGAAGTGTTTGTGAAGATCAAGAGGTGGTGGTGGTGGAAAAGAGGGAGACGCGATGTGCCGATGCTGATCGTCCAAAATTGGGAACCTCTGCGCGTAAAAATAAAAAAAGTTTTCCGTTGTGTGATGAACACGTGCAGATGAGACACAGCGGCTGCAGGAGGAGAACCTGGAGAACCTGTGACCGCTTCGCAAGGTCGACTCGGTCTGCGCCCAGTCCGACGGAGAGGAAGGTCTAATGAATAAATTGGCATCGTGTGACGCGCGAGAAGCAGTGACAGCACAGGTGCAGCGCGTGGAGGGGTGGGAGTGAGAGAACAGGGAGGGGGAGGAATCTATCTGGGACTGTGCAGAGGAGGGAAATCAAGGCATTAAAGCAGGCGTATTCAATTCAAATTACAAAAGGTCCAGTTTGAGAAAATATCCTCGTGCAAAGGTCCGGATTCCGGAACATTACAATAATATGTAATTTGCACTATTTAGTGCCATATACATATATATATTCAAGGAGCCTAGTAGTAGTGACGTCTCTGTGTAGACAGCAACTGTCAAATCAGATGAAGAAAGTACACATCAATTATATTTTAACAATTATTTTCCAAATTTAACTGGATGGATTACAAATAATACATAGAAATAAATAAATGCTCTCTCATTTCAAGTAAAATAAGGGCTCCATATAAAAAATAACTTTTGAAAGACTTGCATCTTAAAAGAAAGTGCCTAATTTAAGAAAAAATTATGATTTTGTTCTTCTCTTTTGTTAGATCCATTTCACATCATAACGGTCTCAGACAACTTTATAAGAAACAATCTCTTCACATCTTCACATCTTAACATCTTGACCTCAGATTGGAATGGGTATATTTGCTCAAAAGATTGATGTTTGGTCTGGTAGTGCGTTTCACATTGCCGCTTTATATCTGAACATATGAGCCAGAATGGTTTTGTATAGCGCCAGCAGGAAGAATCAACAAATAGCAGCCCGACCATTCTTTGTTAAAAGCTCTGTTTTTGCAGTTTCCTTTCATCTTTTTACAGCACGCCATGTGAAATTGCTTCTCTGACTCACTTAATTCTAACTTCTGCTCTGCTGATTTGCGTTCATTAAATGCCTTGTCTTCAGTAAACTCTCAAGGTGCAGTGTGTCAACCCTGCAGCTGATATGTAAAAGGGACCTCAAAGAGGCAATCAAAGTCCCCATATTAGAGGACTGATGCATTTAAGAGCGTCGTAAACAAGCTCCACAACTCCTGCAAACCCGCTGTCGTGTTATATTTTTTCGAATAGAATAAAACAATCCTGGCATGATTTCCTGAGAGATTTCCCTCCAGTTCTATATAATTTGAATCTTCAAACTCGTAAGCAGCAGAGAAAGTCCAGAGGATGTTGTCAGTTTTGTGTTCAAATAAAATCCCAGGCAGGGGCTTTATTCTGACAGGCAGGGTGATCCATGCCTAAAAATCCCAGCGTGTATTGGCTCATCTATCTAGTGCAACCATGGAAAGGTTACAAATGTTTAAGGGTTTAAAGCTGCATCGATCAATATTTAGTACCACACATTTTTGTGTCGTTCAGCTCAGGGCCTGTAACTTGACTGTTTTGGTTCACTCACACTTGTCATTTCCAGACACAGCAGCCAGGTGCTCTCAACAAAAAATAACTTAGTGAAGTCTCCAAAGGACTGCATTTATACAGAGCTATTTTTAGGCTTCTTATATAATTATGTTCACGCACCAATCAAGACAAGCCGAATTCCTTGTACGTGCAAACTTGGCAATTCAACCGTTTCCTATTCTGATTCTGATTATTTTAGTAACCACTCAAAGGTGCCACCTGCTCATCAGGAGTGACAAACAGTCACATGCGTACTCACACAAGCAATTTGGGGTTCTGTATCGTGCCCAGGGACACGCTGACATGCTGCAGGGGCCAGGAATAGAACCACGGTCCATCTGTTAGGTTCACACCTATATCTCATTAAAACCATTGGCTTGGAATGTAAACAGTAACTGCATTGATGCACTACTGCCTCTCAGGGAATCAGACATAAAATCATTTTTATTTTTCTTGGGAAATACACAGGCAAATCGGTAATGCCATGGTTGTTACTTTAAATTTTGCATGCCTTGATTTATAAATGCAATAGAAATCGTAAAGAATTAATACAATTTACATACATACATAACATGCCTATAATGAACTGGAAAAACTCTTTCACCTCAAATCATCATCCCTAAAAGCTCAAGTCGTCTAAAAACCTTTGGATGTGAATCTATGTTGGACCTCAGTCCAGATATCTGAAAGTTAGGATGAAACATTTCAGTTTTTTTCAAGGTTGAAAATAATAAACTTGGATTTCAAAACATTACATGTGTTAATTTCTTTTTCTGTTTTTATAGTCGCTGACAAGCCTCAGACAGTCAGATCATTAGATACAAACCAGCCCTGTGGGTGCTTGGCAATCGACTCTCAGTGAATTACACCCCTGAAGGCATCCTCAAGCGCGTCTTCAAACCTTGTCTCTGCTCTTGTAAAAGGGGATTGCAATGTTTGTTTTGGGGTTTTGCTGCTTTAGTATGCAGAGTTATTTTTGGTGGATGCGTGTTAGCGCTCTGACTTTACAGATTAAAATCGTGGAGGGAGTTTCTCTGAGATTTGAAGATAAATGATTATTTAATATTTCCCGATTCATGCCAGCAGAATTTCACCCCGATTTAAGCCTTTACAAGCACCTTCTTTCTGGCTGAAATGTGTACACCAGACGTAGCAGTGATACATGCATACATTAGTGATGCATACTTAAACCATGCCAGCAATAAATAAAGGAATACATTAAAGATTAGGGCTGAGTATCAATAGCGGTGCCAATACAATACATTCTTTTGTGGAATATAGACATGCTGCAATCCCAATTGTGTTTGATGGAGCTGCTTTTTGTAATGCATGGAAGTCTTTGGGAAGCAGTTGTTGGGGTGCATGGTGGTCGTGTGAAGTAGAATAGTTTTACTTTAATAAAAATGCATTCAGATGGTTCTGTTCTGTCCATAGGGGAATCAGAACAGAAATAATCGTACGTGTCGTTCTAAAGGGCAGTTACAAAAGATGTATTATGCTGTTTATTTGAAGAAGTTATTGATTTTAGATTTTCAATCATCACTTTGCAACATTTGCATTGAGATCAGCAGTCAAAAAGTGTTTATGTTTGAAACCCAGCTCCATGAAGAACCTATTTTTCTACACCAGAACTGTAATCCTGACATGGTGCATGGCGGGAGGAGTTGGGGAATTAATTTCAGTTTGAATAAATGAAATATGAAAAATGCAAATGATAAAGTTTGTTGGACTTGAACTCAGTAAAGAAAGAAACCATTTTTTTGTCGTGTATATTGTCATATACATTTACACATACACGAAATTTGACTACTGCATTTGACCCATCCCTATGGGAGCAGTGGGCTGCCATTGATCGGAAAGACAGTGAAAACATAGCAGAAGAATACCTCAGACTCAGCAGCTGGAAAGAGTTCAGACTTTCCAAAGCCAAAGCAGTTTTTATGCTGAGCAGGCATGTTGAATTGAGTTACCGGTAGTTGCTTTTTCAGTTTGTTACATGTATACTGTATATATATATACACACACACACACACACACACACACACACACACACACACACACACACACACACACACACGATTTTTAAAAGTGAACTGGATCAAGTTGTCTGTTGTAAGTATTGCTAATAAATGATTCATTGTGTTACAGCTTCCTTAAAACCATGAATTAGAAAAATTATTAATAATTGAAAGACATATAGGACAACATTGATGTCGAGTGAAAATAAAAACATATCTTCAGCAAGTGTTGAGTGAGTGCAGCAGTGTCTGTACGTGTGTGTGTCATCACAAACCTCTGCGTTAACGTCAGTATGTTTTCATGGGCGCGGCCTCTACGGAGAACATTTTGCTCATGACGTTCATGCTTCAGAATGCACAGTTCTCGTGTAGTACGTTGCATGTGTCTTGTTGAATCTGCAGCACACTTGTTTCCTGAGTGTGCTGAATATGAATAAATGTTGAAAAAAATAGCTGGAAATGTCATTTCAAGCCTCATGCTTTGCTGATAGATTAAATCTATCCAGCAACTCCTTGGAATACAGAAATAGAAAAACAGAAAACGTAAGCCTGAATCTAAACAATGAAATGCAGCCTTGACAGGGCTGCAGCTGGCTGATTCGATCAATGTTAACCTTGTTAACCAAAATATAAATAACCACAGGCACTGACTAATACATGCTGAAGTTCAGTCACACTTGTGTTTGCTAGATGGTCTTGCATGGATCAATACTGACACTTATGCTACCAGCCGTGAGCAGGTGGGTGTCCAGAGAGGTAATCTCTGAGTTTTTATGGTGACAGTAATGTATAGAGCTCCAGATGTCTACTCTGTGCGTACCCTGCAAAAGCGCTTTGTACTTTATATGGAAATGATTCTTGCCAGGATGCATTTAGCACCCTTTGCCTGACAAATGTAAATTGAGGAATGGAAGCATCAGCATGCAAACGCTGGAGAGGCAGATTATTGAACGGGATCAATCTGACGAATTACAAAATACAGATCGGGCCCACTTCATTTGAAGCTCCACTCTGTTGAACAGTGACAGACGGCACATCCTAACTACTAGAACAGCGTGGTACAATTCAGAGAGAACACACACTGTCTTTTGTGAATGTATATTCATGTGGTCTTACAATTGTTCTGCCAGTGAGAGGGAATTTCCGCTCAGGGTTATCAATCACAAAATAAAAAGCATCCCTCAAACTGAATTGCTGGAGCAAATGGCTGTACAGCGAACCATTCCTGATCCATGGTCGCAAAATATCTCTATTTATGCAAATGAACTGAACGCATTAGCGTCAGCATGTGACGTTTACATGCAAAATAATGCAAACATTGGCTATATTGCTTTTGAATCATGAGTCTGATTAACCTGTTTGTAAGGCTGCTTGTAGGGATAACTCCTCATAATCATTTCCTTTACATAACGGTAGTACTTAATCAGCACAAGTACTGATCCTCTGACGATATAGACACCAGGCAATCAGTCTTTTGTACAAAGAACCTTTCATGTGCCCTTTATAGCAGCAGCCTGTTGATGTGCTGGATTATCCACATGATGAGTGTGATTGTGCATTTGTACATTACAAGTATACATTTCATCGACCAAACGAATGAAACAATTGCTACTTGTCCTTGCACCTAAGAAAGTTTGAGGGTGATTTTTCGTTATTGATCTTCAACGAGCCTCAGAAAATAATATTGTGGAAGTCGTTTACTGTGTGGTTGCTACATTTCACTTCATCTTTAAACTGCGTTTTACTTTCCGATCGATCATAGGGATTTATTGTGGTGAAATTGCTATAATCTTCACATCCAGATGTATTTGTTTCCCATTTCAGACACATCAGAAAATCCATCCATCATGAGCGAATCCCAGATATTGGTGTAGTATTTGTGCAAAAGCCAAGATCGGGATAAAACGATGAGCAAGGCATAATGCAAACTCAGATTGTTGCTTCTCTGAAACATAGAGACAAGGCCTTTTGTGTGGATCTGTTCTTCAACCAATGCAACTCCCACTACCTACTCTGGTTGTCCCTGGCACAGCAGGACGATCCAGCCCCGAGGGTGGACGCATTTGCACACGTGCACGTAGGGATGGTCGTGGTTGACGCGTTGTTTATATGGTTCTATTTCTTAGACATGGTCTGTGTCCTTCGTACCGTTTCCTCTTGATTTCCCAGTGCACATCCCTGACTATATATTTGACTTTATTGTAGCATTCAGACATTTTGTAGAATATTCATAGTGCATACATGTATTTTAAGTGATCTCATTGCATTTTATTTTGTTAATGTGCATTCTACAGTTCACAGATCATGAAGATCTCATCCAGAGTTCCATTGAGGACACCACAGTGAGGATACATGTTATTAAAGACCAGGATACCAGCGTATAAACCAGAGGACATCTGCAGGATACCAGCGTATAAACCAGAGAACATCTGCAGGATACCAGCGTATAAACCAGAGAACATCTGCAGGATACCAGCGTATGAACCAGAGAACATCTGCAGGATACCAACGTATAAACCGGAGGACATCTGCAGGATACCAGCGTATAAACCAGAGGACATCTGCAGGATACCAGCGTATAAACCAGAGGACATCTGCAGGATACCAGCGTATAAACCAGAGGACATCTGCAGGATACCAACGTATAAACCAGAGGACATCTGCAGGATACCAGCGTATAAACCAGAAAACATCTGCAGGATACCAGCGTATAAACCAGAGAACATCTGCAGGATACCAGCGTATAAACCAGAGAACATCTGCAGGATACCAGCGTATAAACCGGAGAACATCTGCAGGATACCAGCGTATAAACCAGAGGACATCTGCAGGATACCAACGTATAAACCAGAGGACATCTGCAGGATACCAGCGTATAAACCAGAAAACATCTGCAGGATACCAGCGTATAAACCAGAGAACATCTGCAGGATACCAGCGTATAAACCAGAGAACATCTGCAGGATACCAGCGTATAAACCAGAGGACCTCTGCAGGATACCAGCGTATAAACCAGAGGACATCTGCAGGATACCAGCGTATAAACCAGAGAACATCTGCAGGATACCAGCGTATAGACCAGAGAACATCTGCAGGATACCAGCGTATAAACCAGAGAACATCTGCAGGATACCAGCGTATAAACCAGAGGACATCTGCAGGATACCAGCGTATAAACCAGAGGACATCTGCAGGATACCAGCGTATAAACCAGAGGACCTCTGCAGGATACCAGCGTATAAACCAGAGAACATCTGCAGGATACCAGCGTATAAACCAGAGAACATCTGCAGGATACCAGCGTATAAACCAGAGGACATCTGCAGGATACCAGCGTATAAACCAGAGGACATCTGCAGGATACCAGCGTATAAACCAGAGGACATCTGCAGGATACCAGCGTATAAACCAGAGGACATCTGCAGGATACCAGCGTATAAACCAGAGAACATCTGCAGGATACCAGCGTATAAACCAGAGAACATCTGCAGGATACCAGCGTATAAACCAGAGAACATCTGCAGGATACCAGCGTATAAACCAGAGAACATCTGCAGGATACCAGCGTATAAACCAGAGGACCTCTGCAGGATACCAGCGTATAAACCAGAGGACATCTGCAGGATACCAGCGTATAAACCAGAGAACATCTGCAGGATACCAGCGTATAAACCAGAGGACATCTGCAGGATACCAGCGTATAAACCAGAGAACATCTGCAGGATACCAGCGTATAAACCAGAGAACATCTGCAGGATACCAGCGTATAAACCAGAGGACATCTGCAGGATACCAGCGTATAAACCAGAGAACATCTGCAGGATACCAGCGTATAAACCAGAGAACATCTGCAGGATACCAGCGTATAAACCAGAGGACATCTGCAGGATACCAGCGTATAAACCAGAGGACATCTGCAGGATACCAGCGTATAAACCAGAGGACA
Source organism: Lycodopsis pacificus (assembly GCA_028022725.1). Lineage (NCBI taxonomy): Eukaryota > Metazoa > Chordata > Actinopteri > Perciformes > Zoarcidae > Lycodopsis > Lycodopsis pacificus. Next base: position 6,382,973 of record CM051689.1, read on the forward strand.
TCTGGACTGTCCTTGAAGGCGAGATGGTATTGCAAGATTTGAATGTGTTATCGTGGTTGAACCAAAACTGGGAAGCAGGAACAAGCAGAGGGTTGCCATGTGAAGTCAAAGGTAATTCACCATTGACTGAAAATGTCAAACCAGCAATCTGATGCTGTCATTTGACTTGTCACAGTTGGGGCCAAGTGAAAACAAATAAATAGAGGTTCCTTTTCAATAACGTGTCTCCTCGATCCCTTTCCTTACCTCCACTCCATGTGTCTGCCCATGAGAGACGTGAGAAATATATATATATATATATATATATATTACAGCCTTTATGTTTCTTTGTGTAAAGCACTACACGCATTTGTACGAAAATAACTGTACTTTCCAAATTAAGAGTGAATTGTATGATATGATTCAAGTGATATTATATACTCACACAAACGCACTCCTGTCTCCCTACGACAACATGAAATACTGCTAATTAGTGCAGAATGCAAGAGCTACAATCTGTACAGGCCCAATCAATTCAAATCAGCAGCCGTTTGCACTTGCAAACATCCTGTCACAATTAGAGCAGTTGAATTGGGTGCAGCCTGCATGCAACGATAACAACACAAATCATATTAAGGTGACATGCCATTAAGGTATTAAATATTTAAGGGCAGAAAGATTGATTGCACATTTGATAATCATAAATAACTATAAGTTTTGAATACTAAAGGAACGGTTACATTTGTAGAATCCTGCCATGGTTAATTATTTTATATTTCAGCTGTGTGTATCCGGCCTCTTATGTGGCAAGTGCTGAAAATGATAGACCGGTGTTTCTTTGCTGTGAGCTCCTCGAGAAGCCTCATCTCCTCTGACCATGCTCCTCGTTTCCCCGAGCTGCATTTCAGGGATTTGAAGATCCTCGATGATGGCGGAGCGTATACTGAAAAGTGTGCAATCTCACTTCAGAGCCTGCTGTCTCAGTGTACTGTCAGTCCATGCTATCACAGAGTGAATCACAGCTTACAACCTGCATTTAAATCGGACTCTGCAGGCTGTTCTTGTAGAATGTGTAGAATGTTGTGGGGTTACTGAACAATCAGCTTGGATCACCAGATGCAGTGTAGAGGTACCACGTAACAATACTCACAAATCCATGAAAAACCTTTCCTGATTTGACTCACCTCTGAAAATAAAGGAAATAGCACTGCCTGGGAGGAAAACAATCTGAATGCAAAAGTGAAAATAATAACTGGGATACACAGTATAAGATGGAAATATAGTGAGAAAATAAGCAAAGAGAATGAGGTCTGTCCTTTAAATAAGAAAGGAAAATGTCTCTCTATGTGCTGTTTCATTAGAAAACGGTGCAATTATTGGTCAGGAAGTGTAGTTTCTGCCACCGATGACACCAACTAATGTTTTGATGAATATTAAGATAGAGCTGCAGAGTAATGGGGGCATGCTATTGCCATTGGTTCCAGTGTTTAATGTCCTGAAAAGCTCTGGTTGTCTGAATATAATAGACTATGTTATCTGGGACAGCTCTAATCTGTTATAGTTTGTGGGACTCTGAAACTTTGACAAAGAAGGACCCTGCTGACTGCTGATATATTTGCCTTTAAACACGCAGCAGGGGAAATGAAAAGGTGTCAAATCAGTGTGAATGAACGCTGCGACGTGATGCTTCAAATTGTCCGCTTGTGCAATTCTATTCATGCGGTGACACTTGTGTAAACAAGTACAGTCTTAAAAAGACTGTATTGTACAGAATGATTCATAGTTTATATGTAATCCTTTCTCGAGGTTGTGTAATACATTTGAGGTCACAGAAATAGTAGGAATTTCCGTACAATTGGTACTTTCCGAAATTGTGGCTCTGAACATGGCAGCTTTACATCAGATAGACAACCAGATGTGAGGACGTATGCATAGCATGACATTTCTGCATGTCATTATTAGGCAGTTTAGGCTTTGAGTGTCATTTAATGCCACGTCATTACCGTGAAACGGTCGCCGTTATGCTGAGGCAAAAAAACACCTGAGTTAGGTTTGGGGAAAACATCAAGGTTGGATATCAAACGTCACTAACATAACTTCAAATATTTTTTCTTGAGGCACCGGTTTTGAACTATGGTCTCGCAGGACAGAAAATAGAATAAAGCAGCAGTGCATTAGGCTGAACTCAACATCAGTTCAGCTGTGGGATAATCCTGTATTGCTTGCCTGCTGCCCAAAACAAATGGTCCCTGTCACATTTTAGATTACCTCACTCGTTCAGAGCAGAGCATATTCACACAGATGCGTTTCCATTGCTGTCAGGACAGACTACATGGCGTACAAATGACATTGAAAAAGCAAGAAAGACGTTCTTGTTGCACGCAAAATGACTTGGAAATTGTTGTGTCATTCATACAGCAACTGGCTGAGATATACAACACTTCTGTTTGAACATTGTTGCAAATTTGCGTTCACACGTTAACCATGATGAAAAGGCATTCTCAATGCTTTATAAAACTAATTAGAAACTACCTCACAACTTCATGAATAAGCACAGGTGGAAGACGGATATTTTAGCAGTATATTAGCAAATGCTGCAGAGATGCAGGGCATCCTGGAATTGGGAATTGAGGAATATGATATTTCTGATAGGCACCGTGGCCGTGTTCAGCGACCTATTCAGTCGTGAATTCATCTTCATGCAGTGATCTGTAGCATTGCAGAAGATCTTGCAGATTGCATTAACATAATGATAAGTTCATGAAGGCTAAGACAGAATCTACTCTATAATCAGGACAGCTGGACTTATTTCGTGGATCTGAGTAGAAACTGATTCTGGTAAATACCTGCTTTGGTGCTACTTTATTATTTTGGCTACAGACAAAATGTCGTAGCATGAAAGAATAAGAGGATCAAGCAGCAATACATATAAAAAATATATATATGATGAGTTCTATTCTAAAATGAGACAATCACTCGTTGAAGAATGGAACAAATAAAAAGAAACTATATTAAAAGCCTGAGATAATGTCAGACAGTACAGCTTGGAAGATGCAGTGCAATTATTTGTGGCTTGCAGATATCAATCATTTAATTATGCTCCATCACATTCTGAAATAAACCTAATCGTCACAGTTATTTCATGTAAAAAAAACAAAAGGGGATTCATGCAAAGGGAAGGATCAAAAGATAAACCAGCCCCAACTATTGATTGCCATCTTCACAGTTAAGAGGAGGCATTAACAGTTGCTAAACGGCAGATAATATTGATGATATCCTCTCACCCGCTGTTTGAATCATGCAAACCAGCTTGAATAAATCTGATGATAATCAAGATTGATCACAGTTGAAATGTTTCACTCTTCATGTCTTGAACATCAAGGATTGAACCGAGGTGTCTGATCATGTTGTTGCGTCAACGGTCATAACTGTATCAAAGCACTGTATGTGACATCCATTAGACTACAAAGAGAAAAGACACCATGTACTTATAATCTACAACAGATCACATGCTGGAACCGCTTTTCCATCATTCTTAATTATACCACAACCAGGATACAGAAAAACAGATGATGGTGGTGTGCTTTGGTTGATGTTTGGTTGTGTCTCATTTAATCTGAACAAAATGTTTGTACAGCAAAACCAGACACAGGAACATGTTCTCCCTGCAGACACTCTGAAGAGCCGTTCAATCAGTCATACTGTCAATAACCCTTTAACACCAAGATATTCACTGCTGCCGTTATAGGATGTCAGGGGTCGCATGTATCGTATCTCTTCCTGTGAGTATAAAAACAATTCACCACTTTATATTGACAGATGAAGCTGTATCATATGAAAATAAGTAGGTAGCATTGGAAATAATCAGTATGGATTTGGGACACATAATGCCTATGAGGATACAGGGCTGGCTTCAGCTTTAAGTTGAGGATGTAAACTTAACATCCACATCAGATGAATACATTTTATACACACTCAATGGCAAAACATGCAACAAATCCTTTTCTCAGTGAGTATATATCTTCTTCTCAGAAGACCAGCAAAGCTGAGAGTCGGTGCTTGAAAGTCAAGTGTCATTTGAAGTCCATTGTGCTGGAGGAGAGCCACTGCATGTCCTGAATGTCCACGGATACAACCTGGAGATGTGACTTCTGATTCACACTCGGTGAATGTTCTGTTCTGATTGGGTGTTGCTAGGCGGTTAAATGATCCAGTGCATTTGTGCCATTTATGGAACTGTGGTATTCGAACATTTTTCTTGTAGGTTTAAACGTAGTTTGTGGAGCTTGTCCAACATTGCAATATCGTGCATTTTCATCTCATGGCACGGTCTAACAGCACCATGTCGGAGAGTTTAAAATACCAAGCATGAACACTAGTATTTAACGTTTCAGAGGTAGAATTAAAAGAGGGCACAAATTAAACGTTTAGAAATAAGATCAGCTGACACGTTTTTTAAATTTTGTATGTCTTTTGCCTTGAAATTATCTGCAATAACTTTAAAAGCTAATTTAATCTTACTTGTGATCTCTGCCTATAAGATCCATGTACTTTTTATCTTAATTTCACTGTCCGTATACTTTCTGTGGGAAAAAAAGAGAAGCCATTAATGGACACATATATGAATAGATTATCTTATACGGGTACAGTGTCATCACTAATGTACATCCATCGAAGGCCAGTCCTTCTGAAGTGGTTTCAGTGTGGGTTGCAGTGATAATCAAACATTGCAGCGGTTCGCTTGAGCTGATACAAGACGCTTTGCAATGCAACCGTGTTGGTGTTAATGGTTTTAGAAGAGCATGGTAGCTCAGTTCCAGCACAAAGAAAGAGAAGAAAACAAGCCAACAGACACCATAAACCGTTACATCAACGCACACAAAAAGGAACACGAACATGAAAGCGAAACTATGAACAGTGAAAATCCACCATATGAACAGATACAAAGGAGCGGACGTTCAGAATCGATGACCTGAGGCGATTTATTGTGGGCGAGTGTTGTTGAATTCATACAAAATGCTGCTTAGTCCCATCTGGCAGCAGATTTCGAAAGGAGGGCAAAACCCAATTGGTGGGTAATAAATGCACCTCAATTGCTTTCTCAGGTTCTGTTCTGAGATGATAAAAGGCGTCTCAAAAGATGGCCGACAATGCGAGCCTGCATGAGTGGGAAACGGCAGTCAGTGAGGAGACTGTAATGTGTTTCTTGACAAAAGCTGCTGAACAGCCAGTGCAGATAAGAGGGGACAGAGAGGACTGGTGGCATAATATATTGTTTTATTTTTGTTTGTTATGCTAAATTCTGTACACGGTTTTCAAAATAAACTGTGGCATACTGGACAAAAATAGCTGCAATGTTCAGAGCCACAAATTATGTTGGTGATTGCTTTATTTCCCCCTATTCAAGATGTTCTGGATATAAAACCAGTATGAATTAGATACAATGGAAGTTAAAAATAGAAATCCTCAAGAGTCAACCAAAACTAAATTGAGTGAAATGAAATCCTGATATGAAAAAGAATGTAAACGCAAGAAAGCAAATCATGTCGGCATAGTATAGCGGTCAAGTAGTGTCAATGTCCCCTATCCACTGTATGTGTGGGTTCATGGCTTCACTCATGAAAAGAGCATGTGGCATTTGTTGAGGATGAAAATTATTTTTGTTAAATCTGACACTTTCATATTCTATCATGTCTGAGCATCTGCAAATTGCACGAGGGTAATCATAATCTTTGTCATTGTTTGTGTATGCATAGCAGATTACATATTCCTCTTTATGATAGCATGAGTCGGAGGGAGAGTGGAGGAGGAACAGCGGAAGGAAAAACAATGATGCTGTTGTATACTCATGTCTGTGGTACTGCATGTTTACGTGCTGCGTTGTTTTGCATGCATTGCAATGTTTGCAATTAGGCCGTTGCATTTTGAACTTCAGTCATTTCACTATTTCATGCAGACATGGGTCTAGAATTCCAGATTTACTGGAAATGCATTGGTACAAGGGTAGAAAACAGATTCCCAATTAGGCCTCAGTGGGGCTAACTTATAAAGTTTGATCTTGAGGCAAAGTAGGAGAAATGTGTCTCTACATCAGTATTTACATGGTCATGTGGTCAATGTCTCATTCCATCGCATATAAAGCTCATAAGGTAACGGTCAAAGAGAAGTTGTGTTTCAGCCTGCTACACTTTCACCCACATTTTGAACATTGAGTGCTTGCTGTGATGATGGAGTGAAAGAGGAGGACGTCCGGATGGGACACAGTGGACACCAGAGTGATACTTTCAGTAATAGATGCAGTAGATGGCAGTAGACTGAGGGACAGTGGATGGATATGTCTCTCCTGACAGATGTGTTATTCCTGATCTCATCGTTTTTACACTTTTTAAATTGAATTTGAATGAACTTTATATTGTAGAGAGCATTCTTGGAACGAGTCCTCAGGCTTGAAGAAAACGATCAGTACTCTGAGGTTGTTAAGTCTCTCTGTGATGTTGATGTTCGCTGCATCGTGTTCGTCTGTTTAAGGCTTTCGAATAAATGAAATAAAAGAAAGGAATGCTCCGAGCGGCTGGTGTCACGTCCATCACCCAGCAAAGGCTTACATCTGTTGAACTTTGCGTCTGTCAAAACAGATAAGACACCTTTGTGTTGTCCTCACTGTCAGATAAGGGGAACTGAATTGAATGCAAAATCAATTTGTTAAAGCTGAAGAGGACAGATCTTCCTCCAACTTGAATCAAAGCATATCCTTTCAACATTTCCCAGCCATGTGCGTGATTAGCTATAGACAGGCCGTCCATCTCTTTCCCGCTGCCCCCGATCTGCTCCCTCTCCGTCTGTGTCCGCTCAAGATGAGGGAGACCTTGAGGAATGTTTCACCCCCCGGGAGTTGAGCTGAATTTGTGGCGGAACGTGCTGTCTATTAGTTGAGGATCAGATTTTAAGCACTCAAAATAGTGATGGGAAATGTGTCAAATAAACAGCCGCCCGAAGACCGATGTTGGTAGTTGGTCCAAAAGTGGGGATGGTGTTAGGGTAAAAGTATTAGCATCGTTCATTGATGTCAAGACCTCTTCAATATGGTAATGAGCACATTAACCTGAGGCAGGACAATATGAGAAGCCTGGAGAGTTGAAAACTGATCTCAACATTCTGTAGAAGTCCACAGCTACATCTATCACATTATTATATTACATATATTCATCCTTACCTGCTCCGGGGATCAGCACACTTCCAGCAGCCCTTTGGTGTCCAGGGAAGTCAAGAGCTCTACTTTCATGTACGTCACTGCTTCTGTCTTTTGAGCAAAGATGTTCACAAACGTGCGATCGAACTTGTAATTATCTTCTCATTTAGCTGCTGTCACTCTTCTTCTGTTTGCCTCTGTGCTACTTCTGTTCGTTCCTCTCCCCTCCCCCAGCTCACAGGTGTGTCTGATGTATCTCCTCAACCTCCTGTCAAGGCTGTCAAGGTGCTGGTTTGTCAAAATGCATGTTGTTCTCTCTCACTTTTATGTCACTCTTTGTCCTTTTCTGTAAAGCATCTTGCAAAGTCTGTTCTGAACTGAGGTGTACAAATAAAGTTGGTTGCCTGCGTTGGTTTGGCGGTCATCATGGAGCGTACGCTCTCAAGTAAAGGCAGTTTTATTTGATGGCGGGGAAAGATTATTTCAGCTGTGTCTGTAGTGTTTGTGTGTTTATTAGATGAGCGAACAGGAAGCAGAAACATGACATATTTGATATAACAATAAAATAAAGAATAAAACCGGTTCATTTTAGCATTTGTTTTTACTTAATACAGTTCAATTTGGTAAGAAGCATGTTTTTTAGAGTAGAATCTCTGAGCAAACATGAAGACAAAATTTACATCTTTTGAATTATTATAACTTAACGGTCAATTATTTATTTAAAAATGTTATTCTGCTGTTATTAGCAAGTGGTAATATTCAAACTGCTTTTATTGGATACACTTGATGAGTATGTGATATCAATAACATGCACTGACTGACTGCAAACATTTGCCTCGGGTCCATTTTTTTTCTTTACCCCTGCTTCACTGTATTACAGAGAGGAAATACAGTTACGTAATGTTACATTTAGTCTACCCCGGGCAAAACGATGAAACACACATTAACAAATGAACACATGAGTCAGAGTACAGCTCTTGGCAACTGCAATATTCAAGGAGGCATCGAAACACTATTTATTTATGATGATCAACAGATAATTTAGCAGCCTAAACTTTATAATTTGGACATAAAACACATTCAATGTTATTAAACTTTAAATAAACAAAGGGTAGCGCTCAACTATGTCCACACAAGCAAGCAGTTACAGATCCAACAAACGCACAACGAATGGCTTTGCTTCATACTCAAAATTCAATATTGCCATATTGAAGACACAGACATGAAATGACCCAGAAAGAGCTTTAAAGCTGAAATGTATGGGATCTTTTACACTCAAATGAACAAACTAAATATACTGTGACGCCATGGCAACAATGGTGGAAAGATGTGAGGAACAAAATACAATGTAGCAGATGAGACCCATCTAAAGCGCTGCTTCACAACAGCATGAAATGCCCTACATTCACCATCTGCTCTTTCAGCTCCGGCGGTGGCTTTTTTAGATTTGAGTTTGTCTCATCCTGCAGGCAATATGACGTTTCAAAGCTGACAGCTCATCAAGATGAGCAACAAGTGCTCAGCCTCGAGATGGAGCAGCTAAAGTGGAGGAGGGCAGGACTATCAAGAGGACTCGAGGTGAAATCAGAAAATGCATAACAACATATCCCCACATTTCCAAGTGTCGTGCTGAACGAGTTCAGGAGATAATTCCCTCCTTGTATAATAAACCAATCTCACACCTATAAGTGGGTGCTGAGGAAGAGCACCTTTTCAGGAGTTCTGCATATTCAATCATTTTGTAACAAACAGTTTCATGGCGCAGAGTGAACGGACAATCATGAATGCCCTGTGGCTGGTGCACAGTCTCACAACATACCTGGAACAACCTGGTCTCCCAGAAATCCCTGAGATGACCACGACCTGTTGGAGTGGTTTCACGCTTGTGTGACTTCCACCTTTACTGCCGAGCCTAACTAATGCACACTGTAATACACCTCCGTAAAGCAGAATTCAACACATATTGTTTTTTGGCACTTAAATCAGCACAGTTATGTCTCTAACCTTATTTGTGTCCCATCCTAACAAGGCACTCACACTTGCAAAAACACTTCTAATAGCACGCTTTAGACAAACGGTGCACTCAGGGAATTGAGGCCGCTGTAAGCTTTTACATCACTAACACGGCACTTAATCATTCTGAGTACTAAAATTGACTGCAATTACCATTAGTCATGCAAATATGAGTCTACATGGATTCACAAACTATAACGGCAGCTTTAGACACGCTATACCCTATCACGGGGGGCCTGATTGTGTCCTATTAAGAGCTTCTGTCGGAGCTAGGGTCCTGAGTTATTAGAGAAATTAAGGAAGAGAGCGTGAGATGAGGGGAGAGAAATATCACAATTTTAATGAAACCCTGGATACAGTAGCTGTTTCCACAGAGACACCCCCAGTAGCTGATTTAGCAAGAGCTTGAAGTCCTGCGATGACATAAAAGAAGGGCTATGGAGGAGAACAAAGCTCTCTGTGGGTACAATGTACTTTTGGTAATATACTAAAAGGGCTGTCAAATTATGGAAGTCTTTATACAGTGAATACAAGCTTGGAGGTGATCCTGGGGCAGGACATGTGCTCTTTAGATAAGACTCAGTAACATCAGTAGAACAGTAAATTGTTCCTCTTAATTAAACCTTATTTGAAGCTTGCCCACAGATGACCTGCACACTGTGATGTTATTCACACAGAGCAGAACTAGCCCTGCGTGCCAGATGAGTTTTAGAAATTCACACTTCAAAAACATTTCCACCTCATACAAGAGGCTGTGGGTGAGACGGCAAACAAATCACAGTTTCGGAGATAAATTCAAAGGGAGGAGAAGAAACGCATGACGGAGGAATGTCAGCAAAAATGTTTGCGGTTAAAAAGAGAAGCCCTCGCGGTCTCATTGAAGTCAAACTGCTTCTAAAGCTGCGCTCTGTGTTGATATTTGCATGAAGGCTGCACACACAGCATGGCCATAAGCCAGCCAGTGATGTGAGAACAAATATTTTAAAGAAAACTGACTTAGGTGTCGCCACCAGTGCTAAAAAGTTTAGAGAGCAGTGCGCCAGGTATTTTACACCCTGTTTACTTCAAGATTTCACAGAATATTAAATGCATTGTTTTGCGATAACGTCTGTGATTTCTAAAATGTAATTGTTTCACTCATTTGAGTTTTGTGTGATGCATTATAGCAACACGCATTAGCATCTGGCAAATCATCAACTAATGGAAGCCAAAATAAATAGGTAATACTCCTGAAGCAAGAAAAGCTTAACTACACTGAAGATCAATAGTTATGTTTTCTTGATTTGGGAGTTTTGGAGGAAAATAACTGATTGCACTCATTGAAATATTGCATCATTATAATATTAGGATTCGAGGTAGTGTGAAATAAGTTCATAAAGTATCAAATAAAACAAAGACTGACATTAAAAAACCCAGATGTTCTTATTACACTGACCACAGTGAGAACACGCTATCCTTCAATGCCCCCAGTTCAATTAAAACATGCAAATATTCACAGTGCATTTGAAGAAGTCTCGTCTGTCATGTGTTTTGTTTTTCAGCCTAAAACATACGCAAAACGATAAAAAAATACACTTAGAGGGCACATCTCCGTGAGGTGTGTCTGCAACAACCCCTGTTTTATGTGATCGAGTGAATATACCCCACGATTGGCTTATCCCCGGTCGACACAGTCTCGCCAAAACACATGTTATGGAAGCTACATGTAACACAGGCCTACTGCTTACAATCACTATTCAACACACTGATGTGCCGGAACAGTGCCACTTCAACGTTTGACAAATGTAGCCTTTCAGATCAATGAAATCCTTTCACTACGTCTAAATCCAACCTTTGGTGGGTTGTGACTTTAACCTGCCTCTGAAGACATATTGTTGACAGGTAGACAGGTTTATATGGAGATTGATGACCATGAAGTTGAACTGAATGGCATCTAACCTCAGTATCTCATGCTCCTGTCACCGTGACGGACTGATGTCATATGTGAATCTGCACTCGACTTTTAATGCAATACCAAGCATCCATTTGATAGGATGGAACTCCGAAACTGTTTTAAAATGAGCTATAAATTAGTTATCAGGCGGTCCGTGAAGGCTTATGTTAAAATATTCCTACATGTGCTGTAATAGTGTGCTGAATTTTCACATGAATCTTTAATTTGACACTGTAACCGATCCAAATATAAGATCCTCATTCCTTATTGATGTCATGGTGACAGCTGCTGTATCCTCTCTTCATCTGATGCATCCGTGTTATTCATACAAACCACGTCGTCTGTATTTCTTTTGACTACTGGCTATCCTGTGGATTTGTTTGCATGGGGTGCCTCCTCAATGCAAACATAAACACGGGACATGTGGAAAACAGCAAGTCTGGTTCTGTCCAACAGTAACAAAATCCACCTACATACACCTTTAAAACTCACAGATTAACCAGTTGGTTAAGTCTTGTTTGTTTAATCTGTACAAAAACAAAGCGTAAAACCAGTACAAGAAGACTCCAGTAAGTTACTGTTCTGTACATCGTCTCATCCAACTCTCAGCAAGAACACAAATACACTTATTTCCCATTTTAATGCGTTTATTTAAATATGTATCGAGATACATTTTTTTGGAAAAATAAGTATTTCGTCGCCTTTCTAAAATAATGGCCAAAGTCATTTTTTGACAAAAATGATTTTGTTGCCTAAAATCACCTCCTCGTGATGCTGGCCACCTCTGGTAAAACCGCCTACATCCTCAGTTGAACAGAACATGCGATTCTACCGCTGTAGTATAATGTCAAGAGTGTGACTTAGGTCAGTTTTATTTTTGCCTAAGTCAAAAGTCCTGAAAAAAATGACTTGGGCCATTATTTTAGGAAGGTGACGATTTACAAAAGTGGTTCAATAGCCTCACAGTACAACACGTGCAGCAGGGCAAACTTGCACGGTACTCTAGCTTTTAGTTCTAAAACATCAAAGCCAATACCTTGCCTCGTTTGTACCGAGTTCACAGACCTTTACTGTGCAGTGCTTAATCTAGAAACAGCTAGTCCGTGTAGGCTACACTGCACACTAATTATGTACAAAATGACAATGTCTTAACAAGCTGACAAAACACTTTACTGCCACTGTGTTATACACAATGTACATCACTAAAAAGGAAAGAATTATCTCTGTGTTAATCCTGTTTAAGAGGACAACACCATTATGACAGATTTTCTTTTCAACCTAAAGCTCTTCACTATGAAGTCACAAAGCATCACAAACACTGCTCGAGTTTTAACGGAAGTCGGTTTCAATTGTATGCCTCACTCTCCAAAGGTGGAACAGAATTTGGCTTTGAATGCATATTGCAAGCGAGGATGATCCGTCCACTATCATGCACGACGACCACGGTTTAGTTACCTGTCCGAACATATATTGATCCTTTTGTGTTAAAGAAACCGCACACAGCTAATTCCACCTATCATGTCCTCTCTGTACTCTAACACAATGTTAAAGTGAAGTTAAATTTGCCGTTTCATGCTTTCATTTAACTTGAACATTTAAATGATGCAATAAAACAGCAAGTCGGTAAAATTAGAGATTCAAATATGTTTTGCAGAGATTTAAATCAGTTAAAAAAAAAAAAATTTAAATTTCAAGTGTCCTGATGCTATTCAAATCCTCCCAGTAAAGACGCCAAGGTAGCACTAAATACTATGTTATGCTAAACTGGAAATTTCTTTCAAGACATCTCAACCGTGGTTTAAAAAAAACAAAGACAACCTAGAGCCTTGTCTTTTTAACTATCAATCAAGCAGAGCTCTCACTTCACCAGCAATAAGGACATTTTATGACTTTGCTGCCATGGACAAACGGATCTAAAGTTGATGAAAACTCAAAAATGAGAAAGGACAAACAAAAGGCATAGTGTCTGGGTTCTTCCAGCTAAATGTCACAATCCGTGAAAACATATCGTCCAGGAAACCGTGTCGTCTCACATTTGTATCATGTCTGTCTCTCGTCGCTGTGACCTGCCTACTGAAGCGTAAATGTCAAAAAATAGTTTACAAAAAGGGAACTTCCTCATGAATGCTGGGGGAATCCCATGAGGGCATGGTGCAAAATAGTTAGTCTTCCTTCACTATAAAAATCCAGCCATGAGCATTCAAATAATTAGGTTTTTTTTCAAAACATGTAGGCTACATACTTTATCCTTCCATTGTTATAAAGTTGTGATATTCTAGCCCTATTAACCAGTTTAGCCGATCTAAGCCACAGGCTTACTCAAAGAAAATTATAGTGTAGTACAAGTATAAAATTGATAGTTTGGCAATTAATCCGAAAACAAAAAATGTCCCAAAATGTACCCCGTCAATCTCAACGCACAATTTTGTCATTTCCGACACCAATGGTTTGATATGGCGCCATCCGTTGATTCGATTTGCAAAGAGTAAATTGGGCTGCAAGTGTGCCGATGTCAGCATTGTGAACTGAAATCAAAGGGGGTACATTGCTGAAAAATATGTTAATTGCTGAAGAACTTTCACCCCCAATCCAACACAACCCACTTCATCCATGTTTGTTGGTTCATGGGTCGACACTGAAAGCTCCCATCATCTCAACTCTTTATTGGTCTCAACCGTTGAACAGAGCAAACAATGTTTATTCATTTATCTAAGCTGTGTGCATGGCTTTATGCGCCAAGAGTGCCACACCATTGTATTGCTTCAACAGTAATACATAATTAACCTTGGTTATACAATCACCAATGCATTGTTATCTCTTAATGCTGCTGGTCTTCTTTTGTTTTTCAATACTGCGGCCTCGGCTCTTTTTTTTGCAAAGTTCGTCAACATTTTAAGTTTTTGGCTTTCATGCAAACCAATTAACAGCATTGTGTTTGTATCAAGCATCGGCTTAATAACCAGACATTTAATTATTTTTTCTTCATTTTATCTGTAATATCTAGTCACTTTTAATTGATTACTTGTCACCTCACATCACCTCAGTAACACACCTTCCACCACCTCCTATGGAATTTAATTAGCCCCATATATTTATTAAGAGAGGACCCTGATTTCATCCATGTTCTCTCATATGCGCGAACCAAGTCAATCAAGAGCACACTGCTTTCATTTCACACAAACTGATCTGTATGGGGAGACATGAGCGAGGCCACGAGCTGCGAGAAAACCAGAGTGTTGACAGAAATACAAACACTGACAAATTTCCATATGAAGCAATTTATTTTAAAAGGCTTCTTGGAGCAGACAAAATGGAATCATTTAGTTTTGCTGTCCAAAAAGCAAAACTAACACAAACAACCACCATGCCAGTGATGAATATAAATGCAGCATCTTAGCAAGACAGTCCCTCAACCAAACAAAAGATTGCTTTCTGTTTGGCTCACCCACAAGTTAATATGTGTACATGTATATAATGAAAATATTACAATCACTAGCTGGTTTCACTCGACAATCTTCTGAATTACTAGAGCTTTGAGAGGACGGTCAGCAAGGCGCCGGTCAGCACAACACAGAAGGCCAAGGTGAAGATTAAGCAGTTGACCAAACCCTGAGAGGACAAACACAAGTTTAAGATATTTGGTGGCGACTGTGTGTTTGTTCAGTGGAATTCAATCATCAAAGCATCTCGTTTCCAATTTCAGCTGAGTGGCAGTTTCACTAGTGAACCTTCATTTGGCTGAAGTCATGTTCTCCTTGGTAAACTGCTGCTGTACACTTGCTAAACAAGGCTGGCATTTATTAGAGCTAATTTACAATGAATGACTAGATCATTGGACATGATCAGTGCTGTGGCACTTACCTTAATCTCTCTGAACACCAAGGTTCCCCACAGTGCTGCAACCAGACCATATCCCTGCAGAGTAAAGAAACCAAACTAACGGTTTTTATAGAGCACAAAACAACGATTCATATTCACTTTTAAGTCAGTTGCATAACAACACAAAAGTTATAGCAATTGGTTAAATAATTAGTTAATTAAGTTTATTTAGTAATGCTGTAGGATCCTGGGATTAGAAGAGACAGCATGGTTTGGCAACCAGCATGCACAAAACTGCTATGAAGGAAACTATTGTGGACTCAGCATCCCCTCTTTTCTGAACAAAAACATCCGCCATCAGGGCAACGTGAAAAAAAAAAAAAAAAAAAAACAGCCTAAACACTCATTTGTTCCAGCCCCCGTCAAGCTGCTGAACTCTGATAAATTGAGCAATAAATACACATGCCCTTTCTGCCCGTGTTGTCAATGCCAGGAGTCTTATTTTATGATGGCATTATGTTTGTTATATTTTATATCTAAAGCAACAAATTGTAATGTGTTCAAGACAAATTTCACGTCGGTGACAAAGTTGAGCAATCCATTGATCTACATGCACATAATTGCTACTGTGCATTAATGAGCATACCATCGTCTACTATATTGCTTTAACATGCATGGGCAGATTAATCTCTTTCCATAAGTCTATTTAATATGCAACAGTATTTGCATTGCCTTTGTGGGGGATTAGAGCAAGACGACAAATCCCCAAAGCTTTGTTAGCAGCAATGTTCATTACACGCAATTCCTGAAAGTGTCACTTTGAACGAAAGTACACGCTGAAAACTGTTTTCTATTGTCAGGGCTTTCAGGACAGGAAAATGGATTATTGTCATAATCTTATGAGGGAATAGGAGATGCAGGATGGCATTGGTTTTGACTCACCATGGCCCAAGAACAGCAGGTTCATCCTCTCATCAAAGTCTGGCTAAAGTGCAATTAAAACGTTATCTTGCATGGCAGCTAGACTCTTACGGCATCACATCACACGAAATCTATCTAGCCAGGCTTCAAATAATGCGTTTAGTAAGTCAGAGCACGGACCAATCAGCATCCTGTGAGGAGCTAAATGCTGTGTGTGTGGCGACATGGAGCTGCAACTTACTTGGGTAGATGCTGCAAAAGCATCAGTTATATCAGAACTGGAGTATTTATTGGCACTGAAGGCGTTTCTCAATGGAAAATACATTTTCGGTCTTCTCCCTTCCTTAAGCGTTTGATTAGGTGGTTCAGCCAATTACCTGCCAAGGTTTTTCAAAGTACCTTCAGTGTCCAATGAGTGTGCCTCTCAGGTGGTTCTTTGTAAACAAAACATCTGGCGAGCCAGGCTGATTAAAATTGCCTCCAGATAAAAACTATTGATTGGACCGTCTTTCATTTCGGTCAAAATTTCCCCCATGACCAGCACCTTCCTCCATGGTCTTTATACTGACAACTAATATATCTAATATCTGTCCCCGGAGGATGAATATTGATGCTTTTATTTTTGGTCCCGTTGAGATTTTGTGCTACACCATCACAAAAGGCAACAAAACAGTCTAAACACAATGTGCCGATAGCCACAGCATTTAGCAGTGATGCCGTTATGGGAAATTATTTTTATTATTCTGGACACTCTATAAGCTTTTATGTAGCAGCACCACCGGGGAAACGTCACAACCAGAGAGACATCGGAAAATCTCAGATGAGTCATGCTTGGCTGAAAACCGCTCGGCTAGATGCAAAAATATGTCTGAACTGATCAATTTATCATGCTGGTCTGCAGCCAGCCAACTAAGTGTCTGACGAGTTCAGGCTATAGGGGGCTGTTGACATGTTTAACAACTGAAACATGAACCATTAGAGTACTTGTACCGAGCTAAAGTCAGTATTTTCCTTTTAAAATGGAAAATTGCCAGACTGCTCAGTTCAAGTGGTGGCAAATGTACAGTACTTCAATTTCCCAGGCCTTTCAGCTTTCAGGGCATGTTGCACTTACTGTGTTGACTATAGGAAAGGTAATGACCGGACTCAGGTAGTTATTGGCCAGGAACCAGCTGTACGTGGCCAACGCCCACATCAATCCAGACAATATACCTGGAGAGCAAGAGGAGAGTGTCCTTGAGAACAATACAACGCACAGCACAGCTGATCAGCAAGTAGTTCACAATGCAGGTGCAAGTAGAAAGACGAGTAAGCTGAGAGAAGGTGCCAGTAACTAAATGTAGGCATTCATTAACTGCATGCCAGCTTTTGGGCTGGAATGGACATGTTTATCCACAGTAGCTTTCCCAGAACCAACACATCTAACCGTCCCCTGAGTGGATGTGTTTACACATGCAGCTTGGCAAAGAGAGCGGATATTCTCACTGCACTAGCAGATTTGATAGTTTCAGACAAAATGTTCCTTGTAAGAGGGACATTTTTGCATTGATATTGCATCCCCAAGATTGATCTTTGGGATCCCGATCCCCAGATTGGGAACCATTAGTATGACTCACTGGACTAGAGCACATGCGCTCAGGACGCCATCAATACCTACTGGGTGAAATGGCAAAACCCCTGACAGACTGCCATCAGTATTAAATGCATTAGATTGCGCAGGTGCATCTTGCGAAGTGGTAACTCGGTGTAAACGAGAATTAGTTGTAATAAATATAATGATTAGACATAATGATAGTGTGGATTACCTGGTAGGATGACTCGGGAGTACACCCTGGGCCTGTTATTCATGGCAGCACAATAGATGGCAAAGTACACCGTGCTCGCGACAAAAATGCCAGAGCACTGCGCATGAACATAGTCGAGCTCTGTGAAGAAGTTGAAATAAGAATTTGTAGTTTTGTGCTTATCCCTCTAGGTTTGCAATAAAAAAAAAAGCTAAAATCAATTTCCTCTTTGCTTTTAAGAGGTCTGTCATTACAGCCAAAACTATACAAAAGAGAAGAACTACTTTGTAGTGATCCTTGAGCTAACACAGACAATGACTTCAGAGTCTCTCAGCAAACTGGATATTAAAACTGGTTCGCTGGAGGATCCAGTGTTATTTGTAGACCAACAGTGTGATACAGTCTCAAACCAGAGAGGACATTTTAATCTTTGTTCCAGTTTTAGTTAAGTAAGATATATTGATAGCATCTTTGAAAAAAGAAACAGTGAGGTCAGCTATCAAACACTTAAAGCCATACCGTAGTCACTGGCTCCATGGAACATGCTGTTGGGGCACGATGAATGGCTCTTTATGTAACGGACGGGTGCAAAGGAGGCCCCGTACAGCAGGCCCGACACAGCAGCAAGCAGGCAGCCTCTAACCAGAGAGACATGATGGATGCATTTTAAAACTCCACTGACACATTGCTGAATTTCACCATTGCATACCAAATTGATTCATTACATGTGCATGGTAACATATTCAGATGTTCACACACTTAATGTTTTATTTAAGTGGTAAACAGAGTGTATTACTTACACTAGTGGCAGTATACTTGCATGCACTTTTAAAGTCCAACACTGTTTGCAGTGTTATTTTTATCCTTCATTGAAGGATTTTTGCTTGCCGCATTTCATCAAGGGCTTACGATATCAATTTGCTGTTGCAAGGCAGCAACACATTTCATTGTGAAATAGTTGAAGTCATGACTTAAAGAACGGCTTACTGTACGTTAACTCAAAAAGAAACACTAGCCAAGAGACAAATCATGTTACATTTTAAACCCAAGCAGGCCAGCAGCTGTAGAAACTAAGGCCTCAAATTCTATCATTGTTCCTTGGGGGAACATTTCTATTGATGATCAAACAAACCAATGTTTGATAAACCTTCCCTTGTCTACGCTTTTAGCTTGCAATAATAATAATAATAAATGTGCACGCAGCTCACTGACTGCTAATGAGTTGAGCTCACATGAACCGCCTGGTCTTTGGTCCAATGACATCCATCCAGAACGCTGAGGAACTTGATCTCTGCAGAAAATTTAATATGAAGTCATGTTGTCCAAAAAAGCAACTGCACCATCGGAACATGCTGAACAACACAATGTCATCAATCTGAAAAACCAAGTGGCAGGAATTGATTGCCCTTCAGATCGCCCTCATGCATTGGTAAATACCTATTAGTTTGAGTGAAGTCAGAAATGACAAAAGGTGAGAAATGTAAACTAACATCTAAATCAATGTACTCACTCTTTCGAGAAGTAATGGAATCGATTCAGAGTTGGGATGCAGTTCCACGTCCGTTTTCACACAGAAAAAAACCAGGCCACTGGAACAAACACAAATCTGTCACATCTGTCCTCCGATGTCCAAAATAGCCATCAAACTGAAATACCATCACCGTTTTGTTGCAACTATTAAACTATTGCACTGGCAAGAAGGAGGGAGACAGTTTACCTGAGCAGACACAACCCAGCTCCCAAATAATTTAATAGCGGCCTGGAAACATCCTGAGCACTCCCAAACCAGCCAAACCTGTGAAAGACAGTCAGTACTCAGTTCATTTTGAATATATTGCCAAATTAACTGTTTGGCAATTATATTGCCAAACAGTTTGGTTGTCAGGTTAGAGAGACAGTTTGAGCAAATATCACCACCAAAAGAAAGGAAATGTGTTCTCCAGTGTGGCTGAAGGAGCATACATTTATCCGACTCACCATGAACTGGCCCAGCATATCAACAGACTTGAAGAGCCCCAAATTACACTCCCAAGACCGAGGCCAATCGCTTTAATAACTGGAACAGCTGCTATATTCCCTGTAGATAACAAGGGAGAAACAGTTAGCAACATGCATGTCTTAATAAAGACCCGTGATGGTCTACAAATGTCCACAATAGAGTCAGCCGGTGCAAAGAGATTCAGTGCACAAGGTTCTCAGCATACTTTATGCACATTACAGTTAAATACTGGTTTAGCTATAGTTGTACCTAATACACTGGCGAGAGTAGTACGACATTGGGACAAGTAAGTGTCCTTTAAAGTCATATCTCACCAGAACAGTATCAACACCATCAGTTTAAGATAGTCTACAGCAGGTGGAGCGTTTAAGTCCCTTTAAGCAGGTTTTAAGTCAGACCTATGCACACTTGGAGGAGACTTGCTCCAATGAGACCAGTCTGCATTCAACCACATGAAAAAGAGCACGAACGGGTTCGGTGTTCTGCTTTATGAGAAATTACCTGTAGCCCAGATGACACCTCCAAGCATTGCAAAAGGGTGGAATTTGGGCGACTGAAGTATTAAGTCTGCAAGCATAGATACAATCCATATCGCTGCACAGTATACCCACTGGAAGAACATACCTGGAACCAGAACAAAGACAAATTATCATAAAGGGTTAGAAAACACCACTTGTGGATTTCACTGGAACAGTCAACAAATTATTTACATACATATTTTTTTTAAGAAAAGCAAGTGCTGTATGCTTACCATCGCCGGTCTCTATTCTTTTCACAGGAACTAAATTGCTTCCATACAACAGCACAGCAACCACATTGGCAGCAATTCCATAGACCAAGTGAGTGATATTGGTTGAGTTGAAGGTGAACTCAAATGTTTCCAAGTTGCCAGCTCCAGCATTTCCGCCATGTTCCACAGCTGAATTTCCAAGCAAAAACAAAAACACTCAGTATTGTTGATTTTGGACAACAGAACAGCCTCCGTCTTCTCCTTCACATACAAATGATGGTTCCCGTACCTTGTTCAGCAGCATGTTCAGTGCCATGACAGCTCATCATCAATAATATGGTAACAAATAAAAGCAGAGGTGGGTATTTTGCTTCAAACATTTTAAAATATATATGTCTTCCAGGATGCGGCTGGTGCCCGGTGTTAAAAACCCAGCTAGAGGCCACGTGCGTCTGCAGTGGCGAGGCGCTACACTCAGCCAGGTGCTGCCAATTATGTAATCACTCAATCATATACGTCACGCTGCAGTGGGGAGGAGCTACACTCAGCCAGGTGCTGTCAATTATGTAATCACTCAATCCAACACGTCATGCTGCAGTGGGGAGGAGCTACACTCAGCCAGGTGCTGTCAATTATGTAATCACTCAATCCAACACGTCATGCTGCAGTGGATACACGGCAACAGGGAGCAGGAGGAAATAAAGTCTTGCGAGCTTCATCTTAGTGTAAATAAATGACAGGTTGAAGTTAAACTCAACTCATGTGTATATTTTATTAAATGTGATGAATTGCTGTAAAGTTCAAACAAGCATTACACAGAAATATATAAATAAGTTATCTCAATATTGGTGTTTTAGGTTCAGAGTGGTGGAAATGTACTTAAGTAAATTTACCTAAGTACTGTACCCAACAATGTCGAGGTATTTATACTTTGCTTATTTTCAATTTTCTGCTACTTCATAGTTCTACCGCAGTGCATTGCAGATATTATACGCATTATCAACTACAATTTGATTACCTTATTTATAGTTAGTTTGTAGAATCAGATTAATAACATTATATGATATATAGATAAATAGTACAGGCTAAGCTGCCCAGCACATAAAGTATATAAAGGCACTTTAAATAAATGTTGTAATGCTTAATGCCTGACTTTACGGTCGAAGTACTTCCTTCCTTCACCTCTGCAGGTTTGCCTGACTGAGGAGGACAGCGCTCATCTGGACATCAGTAGTCTGTATAGGCCACAACACAATAGTTCTACATTGAAAGATGTTGGTGTTGGGGTCAGGAAATCCTGTAGCTGCTGCCTACAGCCTGCATCTCCCTTACACCGGAGGAAACATTTGTTTCCTGCTGTTAACTGTTTCCCTTTGCACATTTATTTTCTATTCTATTCTTTTCTATTGTGTCCCAAGTTTGCACCCAGCCAATTAAGAATTAAGGACCAGCAGATGTCGCCTAAAACGCGTGATGTATTCTGGACCTAATGTTCTTTGCACTTCAACTTAAATAACTCAAAACTCTGTATTTTGATTTTATCAAACAATATGACCATAAAGTCGACGATTCGAGTGACATTTTAGCAACAGCTAGGAGTTTCATTTTTGTTGTTTTAGTAAAAACAATAATTAGGCTATTAAAAATACAAAACGGCTATGTTTTCCCTAATATTCATATTCACGCTGAAAAAGTTGCGTGGGAGGATTTCCACAATATTAGGGTATGGCAACGTAATTTACTACTTTTTATAACTTGACTGTTTGCAGAAAATGTGATGAAGTTTGATATAAAAGCCCCTCTGTGCTTATCAGGCTGTATATGTTAGAGGAGTATAGCAATAACTAAAAGAAGAAGACATGAAAAAAAAAGAATTCGAGATCTTACGTTGGGTTGGAGGGTGGTTTCCCAACCCGTCCATCCCATAAATACGGAGTCGTATTCGTGCACTAGTGGCCACACATCCTTCCTTCCAAAATGAGTTTGGGGAGCTGTGTGCTCCTCCCTAGTTTCAGTTTGGCTCGAAAAAGACAGTCAACCATGATAATATTAACATAAGTTCTAATGGGGAAGTCTCGCTTTCACTGGCTGTTCTTCCCTTGTCTGAGACTGACCAGCAGCTTTCGGAGGTGCCCTCTTTCAAACAGGAGTTTGATAATTGCGAGCGCGTGTGTTGTTTATTTGTTGGTGGTGGTTTCACAAGTCGGATACTCGCAGCAGCACCGGGACAGAAGGTTTGAGAAAGAGAAGTACCGGCACACCCGTGGATTGTATAATTTGGATATTACAGACTCTGTGGATTTGCAGACCGGTGCGAGCTTTGTGGTTCCGACACGGTCCAACGTGGTGTACATAACGCTTAAGTCTAAGCGCTTAAAGCCAGCACATATTCGGGGTACAATCAGACCAAAACTGAGGAGAAAAGTGAGGAGGAATAAGGATGAGACTTATTCAGCTTTTACGCAGAATAAACTTGGCACTTTGGAGCGGGACGCTGGCCAAACTAAGCGCAAATTTGCATCCAATACTTCACGGGGAGAAACGAGGGATGTGTATTACAAATCTTTGGAAATAATCCATACGGACGCACAGGCAGACTCTCACATCAGCTCTATACGAATATACAGCCAGACTGCACCGCCGTGGCTCAGCCCACATGACGTGAAAGACATGCGCTTTCTTGCGGATGCCAAAGTTTTGCGCATCAAAGAAGTTTCTCGAGGAGACTCTCCATCACTTCTGGTATTTGAGGGCGAGACAACGACCAACCTGCAACACACACAACGGAGCAATGTATGTGGAGGGCAGTGTGGAGTTGTCAGCAGCCCCGTGGACACCACTGAGGTGTTTGCCTTTCACCTGGACAGGGTGCTGGGGCTCAATAGGACACTACCAGCCGTCAGCAGAAGGTTCAGCTTCTTATACGGTATGTTCACAGACACCAGGACAAAATCCCCCATTTGCTGACCGAAACAAAGAAAGATAGAGCAGTAAGGAGGTGGGATGGATATCTCTGAGGAAAATAAATGTCATTTCCAAATGAATGCAAATCCATTAAAATGCAGAGTGGTACAGTACAAACCGTTTAAATGTGTTTCAACCCTTGAGTCACTGAATGGCATGCACACATTAAATGAAGGAGCCATTAAATCTCTTAAAGCTCTGGAGTCAAGTGTTGAGAGAGATGGGTTCTGAAGATCCAACAGCCATGTGCATTTGAGCAAGAGACGCTGCACATTGTGTGAGCAGGACTGTTGTCAGGACCACATGAGTCAGGACTATTTCGAGATCAGAGCCAAACGTATCTATACACAATATGCACATATTTCCATGGCAGAATACAACAGGTTGTTTTAGGTATAAATTCAAACTTCTATCAGAACTTTGAGAATGGCAGCGCACTCTTACAAGGTCTGCATTTAAGAAGTTAGCACATACACAGCAGGAGGCATAGAGCCACTGTCCACTTTCCTTTCTTCTTCACTCCACTGATATTCCATCTTTGCCGAACATCTGTGTCTGTTTTTACGCCTGCAAAGGAAACAAGAAACTTTTCCACTGTGAGTCAGAACACAACATCCTGTTTCTGGGAGTCTGATTTGTTAGTGATTTCTTCAAACACTGATTTAAATGGACGGTTCGCCCCAAAATAAAGATGTTTTCCTCCTACTTGTAGTGCTATGTTTCAGGCTAGGTTGTTTTGATGTGAGCTGCCAAGTTTTGGAGATACCAGCTGCAGAGATGTCTGCCTTATCTCAAATATAATGGAACGAGATGGCACTCGGCTTGTGTTGCTCAAAGCGCCAATAAAATACATTGTGAGAACTCAACAGCAGTGTCTCTTTCCAGAAATCATGACCAATCATCACTCCAGATAATCCACAGACCCAGTTGTGAGCAGTTTCATGTAGGAACTATAACTTGGCAACTGAGACAAAAACAATCCAGATTGATAAATATAGCACTACAGAGGAAATGTCATGTTGTTTATATTTTGGGGTGCAACTGTTTAAAATTAATGCTTTGCAAAATTAAAGAATATAAATATTTCTAAATATCCCTAGCGCCATTAATGGCAGTCGATGAGGTCATGCTGTGCAAGTGTGTATATGTTATCCACAGATGAAGTGTGCAGTATCCGTTGCTCAGTAAGCTTGTCCTGGATACAACATTTGTTTTTAAATAGTCACAGAGACGGAACAGTTGCTGAAACTTGGCCATGTAATCCTTTTATCCTCCCTCTTTAGATGGCCAGCCCTGTCCAGTGGTGTTATGGGACGCATCTCTCTACCCAGAAGGCCGTGCTGCAGGCTGGTCCACCACGAGGTTAACATGGGGGGAGTACCAGAGCTCCCTGAAACAGAGATGTTGGCATAAAAACATCAACCCAAAGCCGGACTCTGGCTGCTCCACAGTTCATCACTATGAGTGGAGTAAACTGGCTCTGTTTGACTTCTTGTTGCAGGTAACAGAAGCTGTTTGAAAACCATCATAATGGAAGACTGATTTATAAATTCCACATTTCTCTGAACGTGAACAAAAAGCAGCTTTCCTGTCCTTCTGTTTGCTTTTGTGCAGATAGAGCCAGATAGAGTCTTTATTGAATTCCAAAAATGCTTGAATGACTTTTGCAAACATCCTTTTTTTGGCCAAACAGATGTCTTGTTTCCTGTGTGGAAGGCCTGGCTCTCTGATCAGATTTTGGCATTGGGTACACATCTCCTAAGACTTCTTTAAAATTCATCCCAAGTAACAGAATGAGGAAATGGGAAATACATACTTTGATTCCAATAGTTTGGATACCTTTAGAACTATTAAATCAACTATTGCGGTCATAGTGCCACAGCTTTCATTATGTATCTTTGTTCTTTTATTTGAAGTTCCTCGTGAATAGATTCATAAATAAGTAAAGAGAAATTCATATTGTGCAGTTAAGAAAAACAGATTTCATACAGAGTGGACACATAACACACATTGGTCTAAGACACAAGTGACCTGAATATGATGACGTTATTATATTGGATTTTTCATAATGAATAATAAAACAACCAAACTTGCCCATGTGACAAAAAACATCTTTGAATACAGACGCAAATGTTGAGAAAACCCTTCTTCACCAAAAAAATATCTATGAATATTTTTGAAGTCAGGGCCTCAATAGATAACTTAACTTCTGTTCATGATCGTCTTGGTGATGATTTTAATCTCTTTAGACTTTAGAGGTTATCCTTCCATAAATAAGGCAACGTCATCAAATCCTCCTTTTCATATTTGATGTGATATGACAGTTTTTGTATAAATACATTTCAACCTGACTTTCCTACTCATCTCCCAAATCCCTTTTTTTGTGAACTTAGTGAAATATACTAATTTATTAGAAGATCCATAATCTTTGCATCTGTATACACTAAAAGTATGTTATGATACATTCAAATTACATTGAAATCATAATGTCAAATAACAGTTAAAAAATAAAAAACTGTTTTTGTAATTTAAACAGGGGTAGCAGGGGTTATAGATTAAGAACAGTCTGCTGTGCTGTCATGTCACTCTAATTGATGTCAATATCTAATCAAATAAACAGTGCTCAATCCAAAGATGCACGACAAAAATGTGTTTAGTTTTTCTCTGTAAGAGAATTGCATTACAAAACCATGATGTAGTCCTTGAGATAATGTAAAAGGGATCCAGTCAATATTGCAAAATACGCTTGCTCAGGGCAAAACAACCTGTCATCCAACACCTTAAAAAAGAGAAAAACTCCCTGAATACCAATGTGAAAACTCATAAATCAATCACAACTGTGATTGATTTATTGATTTATTTAACCTTCTCTTTCAGATCCACAACCGTCTGGATCCGAGCTGCTGTGGATTCAGGCCCAGGCAGGAGGATGTGTGTGTGAAACACAACGCTGAATGTGGGGACCGAACCCACATACAGCTGGCAAACATCATCCACAGGGGCCACGACCCCAGACACCTGGTCTTTACCAACAACAAGGGGTTCTTCGACCGCAATGAGGACAACCTGGACTTCAGGCTCCTGGAAGGAATCAAAGAGTAAGTTTGGATCACAAAAACATTCATGATGTGATAAATACTGCATATAGGAAATAGATTACATTTCACTCAGACATGTGGAAAAGCAATGTATATTTCCTCAAACAATGGGCCTCATTCATGACCGTTTGTACACACAAATGTCATCAAAATATGGACTTTTGTCAGATTCATCAACGTTTTCCTTTTTACAACATATAAGGCTTATGTATTGAATGATTGGAACTGTCCACTGCAAGGACTTTGTTGGAGCACAAGTGATTGTTGTCTTTCTTGGGATGTTTTTAGTAAGTTTTTACAACATGGTTGAAACAAAAAGATGAAAAAGCTCATTTTCATATCTGACAGTAGTGTGTTGAGTCTCTGCAAGGCTCGTGGAGCAACTTTGAAATTAATAGTTTGCACACAATATTCTGCAAACACATGAATGAAGCAGTTTTGTTTACAAACAAAAACTTTTTCTAATCCCGCTTTGATCATTTAAACCTCATATCATTGCAAAATATATTTAGATCTGGCTCAACAAAGTAAACTTTTCCTTTGGATTTGAATCTCTGGGCGTAATAATGTTCTTTCTGTTCATCCCCCACCAGTCTGTGTGGATCTGTGATTGAAACCCACACTGCCAAAACATTGCTTTCTTTTCATCTTTTGATCGATGAATCACTGTGATACAAGAGAGACTGTTGTTTGGCGAGTTTTGTTTGTGTCTCCCCCCAAACATGGATCCTTGTGATCCACATCAAATACGTAGCTTCTATTCTGCCAAATGGGATATGAAGGCAACGTGAGTCTAAGCTGCTATTAGAAGACTTCACGCTGCAAGATGACAGGACGTCATTCGATGATCGATCTTTTTTTTTAATCTCATGTTGAATTCTTTGTAGATCTGAGATGGTTTTATCCTTTTGATTTTCATCAAAGTTTGACATTTTCTTCCGTGTACAACATGCAGTATCACAGTTTCTTGGAAGTTCTGAGCAGCTTGAAAACATAAACATAGTCAGCGACCACTTAGCAATCTCTCCATGGCTCTTCTCCAGTCTTCAAAGTCTTAGTCATGTCCCTCCTCTCTCTCTCTCTGTTGTGGTTTTTCACTTTTGATATACAAACATTTCTCTGAGGCAAAACGCCTCTGCAGGGAATAATGAAATCCATTCAAAACCTAGCGAGGCAAGGCACAAACCTGTCTCTGATTCAAGCAGCAAATACGGTTCATTCACAACCATCTACCAGCCTACTAGGTACATAGGATAGCAGTCAGCTCCAACCCAGTGCCGCACATTCACATGATATATGTACATTGTTTTCTATCCCTGCTGATATTTCATGTATATGAGTGGAGCCTTTACCTACTTTAAAATGTCACACAAATGACCATGCTTACTAACTTTAATGCTGTCACTTTAATGTAGTCGTACGAACGTCCTCAGAGACAACTCATGCTGATCTGATTGGGTATTTTTTATTTTTTGGAAGTTGCTGCATAGCTGTGCACCTATGCCCTTGTTGTTCTGTCCCTACAGCTTGTGTTGTTTGCTGCACTCGTGCCTGAGGGTTCATACCTGTTCAGCATGTTGGTGCACCCATAATAACAGGGTAGCTGTGCCCATTGAGAATGGATCAAATTATTTCTACTGCCAGCCAAGAGCAGCTCTTCCTCCGAGACATGCGCCTGAAACTAAAACTCCAATTTGATTATACGTGTCCTTCCTGACTCACTCTCTGTCTCCCCAGGCTGCCAGAGCAGGCGGTGTTGGTGCTGAAGAACAAGAGGCTGAGGGAGAAGCTCCTCCAGTCTCTGTTCCTGGACCGGACATACTGGGAGAGCCAGGGCGGCCGGCAGGGCATCGACAAGCTCATCGATGTAATTGAGAGGCGGGCGAAGGTCCTCCTCACCTACGCCAACGCTCACGGGATCAAAATCATCACAATGAATGTGTGATGAGAGTCAAGTGACCTCAATAATGCCACACAGTTGAAGTAGAACAACGGCTTGATCTCTGCGACTTAATGTCCTTTTACGAGACACTGGAGCTTAATCCACTTACAGTTTCTAAGTGGCTCTGATGTCATCATGTAATGTCATTTGCAAGTTCTTTCATATGAACTATCACAAGAACATGCGAGCGTAATGGTGTCAAGTGAAACTGGTCCTAATCGCCACGACCATATCATTTTACCGTGAAATATTGGAAGAATTAACAAGATTAATGAATAATTCGAGAGTTCTTTCTATTCGTAAAGTAACAATTATCACATCGCTAATGAAGGACTTATTGTAAATGGCACGACCCTTTTAAAATAGCATTGTGGTGTTGTTAATAGAAAGCTTCTTTTGCAGTAATGGAAACCGGTCATTTTGCATAAGAGCCTGAGAGACGCTACAATCTAAACTCATCAAGGTGAAATACATTGTTCGGCCATGGTGTACAGAATATGCTGCAGTTATAACTGTGCTCCCCCTGAGGCCTGGCATTAAGTGTCATTTGCTTTGTGTGTGACTGGAATGCACTCAATGATACTGGAATGCACTCCTCAAGTGTGGTGCAGGGGTAAGTTGTGGATAAAGGCTCTTAATGTAGCTAACAAGCCACAACCCAGATCCACTGGGCTAGATTGGGACGACACATTCGCTGACTTTCCATTCTAATGAGTTATTTAATCTTGTGTACCGTCGAATGAAGTTTTCAACATGACTCTTTGTCATGAAGATGTTATTATGGAAACAGCTTTGCATTGTCAGATGGTGTTATTCTGTTTTATATGCACTCTTTATTTTCAATGTAACGCCTTAAGCGGTAACCATTTTCACTGTATTTATTTATTTTTTACTTTCTTCTTAAATTGTTGACGATGTGCCGATCATCAGAAGGTCAATAAAAGCATGTATTTGGCAAATATTTAAGCTTTGATTAATAATATCTTAGTTCGAAGGAAATGAGCACAATTTTCAGTCATTGATTACAAATTCTGGCTTGTATTGAATTTTGGCTCGAGAAATGACAACACGTCATTCGTAAATCCCTACTTTACTGTGATTGTATGAAACTTTTGCTGCTTAAATTGTCCTCAATGACACAAAAAACGAGACAATGAGTAGAGACAATGTTTAAAAAATGCATGAGCAAAGACATTTCTTTTTCTCATGTCAAAGCATGTACAGAAATAGTCTGTGTCGCTGACATCCGAGCCGGAGCATGGGTTCTACTTTTCATGCTGTCGTAAACAGCGTGCTCTCGAGAGTTTTGTGGGTTATTTTCTCGTGTCCTTGCCGGGCATTCACTCGGCTGTTTCTTTAACCCCTCTGCACCCGCATTAGTGTGTCAGGGTAGTCCTTGCCTCTGTGTGTTTGTGTTAGAAAACCCTCCCCAGTTCCCAGAGTGCTCTGCAGCAGAACTTACTTACATATTCTCACACGATAACACACACGGGCAAAAGGTGACTTTTGTTTTTTGGACTGTTATGACACAATATATGTAAAGACACACACCACAGACACATATATAGGCAAGCATTATGACCTGGACCTTTCCTGACAGCCCCCCTATGCCCCCCCACACTGTCCCACTCAGTGCAAATAGAGCAGTGTAGTGTTCTGTATAGGTCAAGTGCTGCACTCCAAACTGGCATACAATCATTTAAAAGCAGCTACTCAGTCGGTCAACTTGGACACACTCAGCCAAGGGTTAGTTTGCACTTAATGAGACATATTATTCTACCGTATTGCCAATGAATAAAGTGAAATTCCTCTCTGCAGCGTTGTTGAATACTAGCAGAAAAATTGCACTGCAGGTATTGATGGGAAAAAGCAACAACACTCATTCCAAAGAAATCCAGCAATCAAAACCCATGAAAGCCCTTTCCACACGGTTGGAGAGAGAGTCAGCTGACATGATGTTCAAACTCCTGCCGAGATGGCAGAGCAACAAGAGTAGCATCGTGTGAGCTTGTCTCACGTGATGTATGGTGTTGACAGCTATCTGGGCAGCTGAATGAAAATGTCCCGGTAAAGCCATAATTTGCTAAAGTGGTGAAAGTACACACTAACATGGGATTTACAATGCCAACATATTTTCATACCAGGTTTCTGACTTTCTCGAGCATGTCTCTGGTTTGAACAGACTTTGACATTGTCAACAAGAGGGTAACTATCGCCTTTTGCACTGCGATGGCAACACAAAGGAAATGTCAGCGTGGGCATCTTTTTTGTTGGATGCTGTCGCAGATGACAGCCCAAAGACAGCGAGCTTTTTCAACCTGCATTTTCTCTTTTCTTCATGTTTTGATGTGTCGGGGACTCTTCTGAAAGTCAGCAAAGAGAATTTGGACCCAACGTGGGGGTGTAACCCCCCCCAGCCAATAAGCAGGTCTAACTCCGCCGCCTTGTCCCGTCCCGCGGCGTACTGAGGCTCACAGAGAGCAGACAAGCCACAGCAAGATAAAGCGTGCCTTGGGCTGCATCCATTCACAATTTGGCACCTTCTCATAGATTTGTGATTAGGTTAAGGCGCCTTTAGCAAAACACAGAAACTGCATTTGATCCTGAACAAACAAATGCTTTAGGTACATCTATAGTGAAAGTTGAAAAGGAAAAAATAAAAAGTATTACTCTAAAGTTTATGCCCTATCGAGGTTAAGGGAAAATAGTGTTTGCAAATATGTCTCCAGGCGGGCCACTTAATTTTAAATACCTTTAAAGGCACTGGGGTTTGTACTTCAGTTTCCATGTTTTGTTCAGCATGTTTTGGCTTGAGCACTGTGGAATAAGATGGTAAATTGGATTATCTTATTAGTTCTCAAGAAAGTTCACAAGGTTTGGCTTTAGGTGAGGTTTGTGAAACGTAGAGAACTACTGTTTCTTTTTTCTCGGTGGCAGGCCTGATATTTTCATCCTTGTTGACACGGATAATGAGCCTTTCGCCTTTACAGTGTGTCCGCTTTTCTTCTTCTCCTCGTTCACATTTTTTGCTCTTCTTGTTTCCAAGGGAGTAAAGAAATTGAGAAGATTTGGTCTGTTAGGCAGTGGATGAGAATAATTTGGGACAGGTCTTCTCAGCTGTTCCCAGCTGGCTGCTGCCTGGTCAGACTCCAAACAGCCTCGGAACAGAGGAGCTCTTTATTCTTGTAACCTCAGCTGAGCGCTGATAATCACTCTGGTTTACCATGATGTCACTTTTCCCATTCCCTGCCCTTCAGAGTTTGCAACTGAATGAACTGTGATTAAAAAGTAAGCAAACCATGTGCCTGCTGGCTATATTGGTCAGAGCAACTTTTTTATTTTTTTGTATTCTATATTTTGTGTTCTACTTGTAGCTGCACAAAGTACTTCACACATTATCAACATCAGGGAATGTTTTTCAAAATGTGAACTGATCCAGAGAACATTTAACAAAATGTCAGCAAAGGACCCCTTGTTCAGGACCCTATTTATGGTCACTCGTGTAAAAACAACTATTTGTGGTTTAATGTGGGGCTATGTGCCTGGCTGGCTATTTTCCCAATGCTAAGCTAAGCTAACATACTGCTGACTGCATCAACAGACAGATATGAGAGAGGTATCAACCTTCTCATCGAACGTTCAGCAAGAAAACTAAAAATAAATATTTTCCAAAATGTAAATCTACTCTTTTAAAATGTGTGTAAACACACACACAAGCAGCATTAGAGTCATCTTTCTTAAAAAGAAGAAGAAAAACCTCTGATAATACCCGTTTGCTTTGACATTTTGCTTTATTTTTTGTTAGACGCTCGCCGGTCTCACGGTCTGTTTTCTAAAAGGCTTCCGAATTCTTGGACCATGGAGTCTTTGAAGCATCTGGAACATTACACTGCCACGAGTCTCTCGGAGCGTTTCAACAACACAGCGCCTGGGTGGTCACAGTCAGAACACTGTAGAGGTGGATTACATGGGAAGACATAGAACCAAAGTATCTTTTGTCCTGCCACATTGCCTCGAACACTGCTGGAGCAAGTCGTCTTTGCGCTGATAAGGACTTTAGAGGAGATATTGAAAGAATGTCAACACGTCACACAAACTCATGTCAAAGCTTGCTTGTTTCACTAAATAACCACGTAATTCTTCGTTTGAAGATTTATGGAATCAGGGCACATGTGAGTCATGTCTTTTTTGATGACTTTCGCTACACGGAGAGACATTTTTTTTGCAGGCCGGGCGCGCCACCAGGATTTTGTAATCTTATCCCCTCTCTGTGACAGAGAGCAAGTTTTTAGGGGATTTAAATCAGCTGTCCTGACTTAAAAATTCTTAGTCCTCGGATTTCAATCATCTGCCAGTTGAAAAGACACCTCCTCTTTGCGCTGTATTTGCTCTCCTTTCTAAACAATTTCCAATTCAGGGCAGAGTATTTGTTTGTTTCACCTTTAGTGACTATTTCTTTGTAGAATTCTGATAAGTTAAAATGTAATCCTCCTGGGGCAGCTTTTGTGTTTCTGGTCAGCTGATTCTTTAGAAATAAAGAGTAAATATGCGGAATCATCCCACCAACAGTTTGCTTAAAACTACAGCTGCAGCTCACAGCCTGTTGAAGTAGAAAGCTCTCTGCCAGGTAACAACGCAGCCGAGTGAAACAGTCTTGATGAAACAGGCGATGTAAGGACACTTTATGATCTTTAAAAGTCGATTTAATGAAAGCGGTGGGTCGAGAATAACTTCACCCGAGCACTGACACTCGGATGCCATTTGGAGGATTTGGATTTTTAAACAGCTTGAAAGTTTGTGCATTATGTGGAATTTGATTTATGTGAAGAGGTGAAGGTTAATAGCTTGGCTCAACTGTGACAGACCAAGATGAAGGCGAGTGAGGGTCTTCCCTTATCTGCATGCATCGAAGCACATCCGGCTCAATATTTGTACTTGGAAGCATATTTGGGATGTGGACGAGAGACGCCGGGGTAGAGACGACCGGAGGATGCCAGTTATAAGGCAGCACCTCCAACAACTCCTCTATACCCTGCTTTCATTTAGCAACTACTGCCACAAGAACGTTTGGCGGAGTCATTTTCCTGTCAACATCTAACGCTGATGACAGCTCATTTTCACTGCACCAATTCCTCAATACAGTAGTTTACTCCATTCAGTTGCAGTTGAGACGAAAGCAGTTTCATGGTTTTATTCTTAAAAAAAATGGATGTTGTCACCGTGACTTCACGCATAGGTTTCTGAAAAGCTGCTGTGAAGCTGGTGCCAGCCGTCGCCATCTCGTCAGTGAAGACACAGCCTAACTCCTGGCTAATCCAAAAAATGGGCAAAAAAGGTGGATGGTTGGTGGGGCTGAGGCTGACCCCGATGATGTGGCAGAGGAGACAGCTAGCAGCTATAGCGACCTGCGACGACAACCATCTGTCAATCAAAGCGGCCTCACCCCTTGATTAGGTGTCATCAACAGGGGGGGAAAAACGAACCTTTGCACAAGGCTGTAAACATGTTTATTTCTGCTGTACGATTTGGAAAACTGTTGGAGCCACATTTATTCACATTTGTTTTTTAAACTCAGGGCTCCTCTACTAGATAAAGCCTCATTGGGGATCAAATAGACGTTGCCTTATAACGTGCTGTCGTGGTACAATATTAAAAGACAAATTGCATTAATTAAATTATCACAAACAAATTGACACATCGTTGGCAATCTTGCCTTAAAGTACAGAAAGTAAACTTCGTCAATAAATATATGATTTGTGGTTGCTATGAGACATGCAATTTATTATTTAAACTTGATTTAACATAATTAATTCCCAAAGTCCACACACATTCAGTATTCCCTCTGAATAATACTCTCTGGTGTGAACTAACGCAGACACACTTGGTGATAGGACGACTAAAACTCATATTGATGGAGTTCTTCTATGGTTCACTACTCTTCATGTCGAGGTAACAGACCCCATCTTCTGTAGTGTCTGCTGATGGCTTTACAGGTAGTGGTGAGAGAAGAACCTTTTAAGCCCAAGTTGATTCATCAACTGGCGCTAGATTAAAGGGATGAGAGCTCGAGCTGAAAAGCGGGGCGAGGCATCTCCGTGGACTGGCATCTCAAACATCTGCTCCCGGAGATATACGGGCCAATCAAACAGTTGTGGGCTGAATATGTCACATTCTATCTTTAGAGATCTTGTGATGAGAGAGGTGTGGCACGTGGAGCATGCAGCAGACTCTGAATGAGACCATTCGGGATGAGCGCCGAAATGATTTAAGACAAATGAGTCACATGACCGGAGAATTATTTTCTTCTATTTTTAGGAACCTGATTAAGAAAGAAACACAGCGAGGTAAAACCGAAATCACTTGTTGATGAAAAACTGTTTTCCCGGTGCATATTAAATGAATTTGAATGACTCCATGTGCAGGATGATGATTGCCGTTATAAAGCTGCAATACTTCCTTTGCAGCATTTCGTGAGCATGTGATAATATCTGCAACTGGCAGACAAAGCCTTCATCTCAAACCAAAATGACTGGTCGTGAGATTCGAGTGAACTACCACTTTTCAGGTTTCAATAGTCCGACATGTTTCGAGTGATTATGTGCATGGGCACCCAAAATCAAAGCATATGAGCCAATCCCTTTTGTTTGGTCGGAATAAAAACCTGGTGTAAGAATAGAATAATGCTAAATGTTGCCACACTTAACACTCTACATGTGCCAAATAGCTTCTGAACATGTGCTGTTGGGTCTTTAGCTCGAATCGAATCCCGTTTTGGACTGTGCAGACTCAGCTGGTGCCTTTCCCCACTGCCATTACTCATGGTGGAAAACATCCCATCTAACAAACGAGGACCCAGAGGACGGGAAAAAAGGCAAGAAACAACCATTACGGGGTAAACTGGTCCAACACAAGCCACTTTGTCACACTGACACTATATTCCGCTATTTAACTGACACAAGCATTTCATTTATTTAAAAGGGACCATGTACAGTTTAAACATAAATGTCTCCATTCGATGCACTGTACCAGATTATAGCTTAAGCTAATTTGCATCTGCAGTCCCTTGGCAGGTCAAACAAGGACAGAACAACATGTGCAGTAACTGACCGACGGTGTGAACAGCCTAAAGAGAGAGACGCCAAACATTCCTCACCTACCCCATTCCTGACTCGTCTGTCCGAGGTCAAAACTGTCCCAGCAGCAGTACTCTGAACTTGGCTGGGCCTCAAGCATGAGCTATAGAAAGATCTGAAGTCATAGAGGAGGCATTGACAGTATATTCTACACCAGGGATGGGAAATAACCTGTGCAGAAAACCTTTTGTTTTTTTCCCTCTGTCAGTGCTTTGGACAGTGAAAGTACGTTTTCATAAACCTGCGATAAGCTCATAAAAGACATTCATTTTACAGACACATTTACACATGCAGTACTGTTAGGTCCGACTGCCGTTGATTTATTGTTCAAAAGAATCTTCACACACGAACCTCCAAGACAACAGCTATGAAGCTATGCTGCTATGCCAGTCTTTACGATGAAGATGCTATTCTGGCTGCATCGATGAGAAGCTGTGTGCATCCAATGAGCGCGGGGAAACCGTGGCCTTGGGCAGAGCAGGACTCTCGAGGTCTTAAAATCTAAACTTGCCGCACTCTATTAGTTTTGCAAACAACAATGACTCGACTGTTTGCAAAGGAAATGAGGAATGTGATGACTGATAAGAGTTAGTGCTGGAGATACAAAGAATGCTATTGTGGAAAGAAAGGGACAGAGCTCAGAATTTATCTCTCACACCGTTTGGGCTGTTTTCTAAGGAAGGAATCAAGACTGGTCTGAGAGGAAGAAATTCAACATTATTCCTACCTCGCTGGGTCACTGTTACTTTGAGACCTCCAACTGAACGAAAGCTGTTGCTCCTCTGGTGAAATGACTGCGCTGCTTATTATCGGATTAAAGCAAGCTGTTATGTAAATCCAGTGGGTGGAACACTTTATTCATAATTTGATTTTTCTGTTCGATTCAAATAACTCAAATCACATCGTTTTCAGTGAAATGCAAATGATACATATTTTAAGCTTGAATGTTCGTATCAAAACATGTTTTTTTCAAACTTTCTGCCACATCTTGTATTTCTTTATACATTCTAATTTAAATAGCACTTGTAAAATGAACAATGACAATAAAAGAGCATTATGCATACATGAAAATAGTGATAATGGCAATATGAATGTCTCTTTCAGACTCTTTGGAAAACACTATTTTTATTTTTCCAGGAAGCACATGTGCTTCGAGAAGCAGAGGAACCGTTTTGGAAATTTGATGGAATCAATTTCCACCACGATGTTTGGCTTCCTATTGAAATCTTCCGCTTCACATGAATCTATTGATGGGGTTTCACCTCTTCAGCCTGTGTGAAGAAGTAAGAGGAAAAAGTGTCTCACCACCACTGTGGCCGAGGCAACTCTCCAAACTAAATATTCCACTGTGAATGTTTCCCATTCCTGCAGGAATCCAAACAGGAACAGCCTGACCCGGGCTGGGCAGGCGCACAGAGCGGGCCAGAAAGGAAATGACTGAGACCGGCCTCGGGGTGCGGCTCGGTCAATCAAGTGGGTCGAGCTGTGCCCAGTATAGTCTCCGGTCAAACTGACATCACGAGACATGAAAATGTTGAACAGGAAGATTGAAAAGTGCTGACTCATACTCAGCGGCCGACTGAAACTCGCTGTCTGTCTTCTGAGTTGATGTTTGATTACCTGCATGCCTTCAGTTGCTTGCCAAGTCAGTAATTCATTTTATTTTGTTCACTTTTCTTAATGCATTTAAGTTGAAAAATGTGTTCTATTTTATTGTAATTTTTAGTTTTATAATTATATTCAAATTTGCTTTTATTTGACTATGCTTACTGTTATTATGGCTATTCATTTCATGTCATTTCAATTTTATCATTTTGGTTTTTCACAAATTGAACAGCTGAAATGCTGTTGTCTGTTCTGATGTTTTCACGGTCCACAGCACAATCTCATTTTCGGGTTATCAGTCATCTGTGAAGCACTTTGGACTGCAATAACCCGTGCAAAAGGTGCTGTACAAATAACGTTTGATTCATTAAATGATTGACTGATTTAATGAGTCTATGATGAATGCTCTATGCACATCAGATGTCAGTGAAGTCAACAATACCAAAGTGGTTCAACACATAAACAGGAGGCTGGGTTGATTGACAAGTAGTACCAAGTGCAGATTTGGCACAACAGCATCAGCAGAGTGACATAGAAAGACCTGCCAGTGTATGTACACCTGAATGCGAATGATTAGTTGTTACTACAGTAAACTGATCGATCAGCTGATGTATCAATGAGTAACTGATGCCAAATGGAACCGCTGATGCAGCCCAGTAGTGATCAGTAAAACAGACGTGTACAAATACTACACCTGACAACCACTGCAAACCAGATTGTATGTACATGTTATACATTGTTTGATATAACTGAAAGTAGAATTGTCAATTAATGAATGGCAATGTTGATCTATACAGTACAGTCTTCTACAGTGTGAGCGCACTTACATGTATCCTCCACAAACACAGGAAAACAGTACCACTACCACCTCGAGCATTTCAAACAGATAAACTGTTTGACTGCCTGAAGCCTCAGTAGAAGTTTTCCATCTTCAAACCAGTAGTTCCTGTTTGTTTTGCTTCTTGTCATTGCATTGACAGCTGCAGATAAAGATATCCTCTCCAACACTGATCGTTGTGGAGCTTAATACATCCGCAAGAAGCCACGTTAAATAAATCAACATGTGCCTCTGATGCTGCAGACCGTGGAGACTAAATGAGCTCGTTGTTGGTTTGTGGCAGAGTGAACAGGAGTCCTTGATGAAGCTGAGCCAGCTCGCTGTAGCTGCTTCGGCAGCAGCACTGGAATTCTGAGATGTTGGGATATTTTAAAGGTGCTACTCTGCCGCCATCTAGTGGCTGTTTTATAGAAGCACCGTGAAGAAAATGAGCTGTTTTGAGACGGAACAAAATTAAGCAAATTGGTTCATCCAGATTCAATAGAAATAGATGGATGTGAGAATGTAAGTACTCTTTAATATGTAGAAATGTGCCGTGCCTGTGGTATGACGTGCAAATAAAGAGCTTTTAATAATGTACACAGGTCTGTAGGGGCCTATATGTCTGTAGGGGCCTATTAGAGTGTGCATATTGAGTTCCTGGGTGATGGTTTTGAGACTGTTCTCATCAGATGACAAACATAATTGTTCATTTGTTCAAATGCTTGAAGGTGCAATATGTGGGATTCTTATGAAGTCTGATCTGAGCTTCTTTTTGCTTTGTTGACATAGCCGGGCTGTCCGTGCATGATTCTAGTGCATGTGAGCGTGCCCAGCTGGCTCAGTCACGGCTGCCGCCTTTCACTTCACTGCATCTTCCTGCGGTTACAGCTGATAACTCCGCCCTGATTGGTGGCGTCATCACGGAAGTGTAGCCTCGACCCTCTGGGTCCCCTTCTGGTAAACATTGTCAGCTCAGCACTGTGGCCGTAGTTTGCACTGTTTGCGTTGTTAGCACTGTTAAACAGCACCTTTAAGGCTTTATCTACATTTTCTGACCTCTTATATTTGTGTGAATAATGACTGTTGTCTTTTAGAAGTAAAGGCAAAGGCCCCACTGCAAAATATCGAATGTAAGATGTTTGGGTTGATGGTCGTATTGATGGGGTAACGTGTCTGACTTTGACTCAGAGATTGTAAAATGTCTCCTGTCTCCAACTTTCATTTCTTTTAACTATGACCACAAAACTTCCCTTACCAAAACAAAATGAGTTTTTGTGCCATAAAATAAGTCTTTTGCAATAATGATATGAGTTATGTTAGAAGGAAATGGCAAACGCCTATTTTGTTCAAAGGGACCTTTAAGGATTTCCATTTAAAGTCCAGTACCACAAAGAAATCCCATTTGAAAAATGCACTTGCCTGAAATACATCACAAGTGTCACCAATTCTGTGTCTGCAGCCGAAAAACAAAACAAAACAAAATGATATCCGAGAAAATGGCCATCGGGCGACACATGCTTGTATCTCACTGTGGTAAAATCAATCTCCACAACCCAACATTGATCGCTGGTCGAGGCTCTTATTCAAAATGTCCCGATGATTTCAAATGAGTATAGCTGGAACGAGGGAGCAAACACAGTCTCAAATGCTTGCAGTGCAATCTAAACAGGACCACAAGGACACTGTGTAATGAAAAATGCATCATTCACACCCACAGAGTGTCTTCTCTCTTGTCTCTCTGTTCATGCACTTTTCTGACATGAAGCCTCCTCCTTTGGGAGATGAGAAACTAGAAATACTTCGACCTCCTTGTGTCAAACCCCTCCCGCCTCAGCTCTCTGGTGGGCCCAGCTGACAGTGATAAACTGACAATGGCTGAACACTCCACTTCACATCGCCAACCTTTTTCTAAAAATGCACGGCGGAGAGAGAGGGCAGAGGTTGACTGAGAAGAATAACTTTCAGCCCTCCGAAGACCTTTTCCATGAAGACTTATGGGTGAACACCACGGACATGTCACAGGTACACAGCGTGGTGCTCAAGGACAAATGCTTGAACAGGGCTCATAGGCTCCACAGCTGTCCAACTATATGAACATTGAGACTAAAGTTGATTTGATGAAGTTTCAGGAATACGATTTGGCCACAAGATAATTTGAATATTGGCGATTATCACTTAAAGCTTTATCTTTTCCTCTAGCGTCATCATCAGACCAACATCTGAATCAAATACTTTGGTTCACGACCAAATACCTGCAAAACAAATGCCATCAGCCTCAGTAGTAAAATGGCAGCATGCTGAATTAAGATGGTGCACGCAGTAAACGATATACCTGCTACACCAGCATGGTCGCATTATCGTTCACATTAGCATGCTGACGTTAGCGTTTACCTCAACGCACCGCCGTTCCTAACTAGGCGACAGCCTCACAGAGCTGCTAACATGGCTGCAGAGCTTCATGCCCAACATGGTCGATAGTATTTACAAAGCAGCACAGAAAGTTTAAAGTTGTATTGGAGACTTAAAAAGTATACGGTAGGCTATATGTGTTTTGATTGATGTTTGCTGTGTGTGCGTCCCTGTTTAGAAATGCCAGTTTTCCGAATGAATTCCACTCAAAATCGTTGATGTTTTTCTCCTTGCAGTTCGTTTTGGACTTTTTAGACCTTGTACATGTTTTCAAGTCGGCTTTGGTAAATCTGACAGCAAAGTCTCTTCATCTGACTTTGGAGATGTCAGGTACTTTTCTTTTAGCGGCACGAGTTCAAGATAGGTGTGAGATAATGAGACGGGACACCAGTTGGCAGGCTGCTGTCACCACTTTACACAGATGGTTTGACACAAAAGCCCCATTCCAGGAACAGCAGGAAAATGCTAAATATGCACCCACGAATAGCAGTTTTGATCTCGAGAAATTAATTGCTTGGTGTCTTGGCTTGAGATGTGTCAAACTGACCCGCTTGCCGATTTAAACAGCACACAAGCATGTTTGTGTCTGTGGCCCACAGGAGAGTTTGTCATTGAGCAGACGCTGGAGGACGGGATGATACCACTACAGTTACTTCCAACCTGCAGCTAACGGGTCCCAATGCTTTAGTGTTTTCCTCAGCTCTGATGTTGAAAAAGCGGCAGATGGAAATGCATGTGTAATTTCGCAATCACACTTAAATCGGAACCATTTGGGTACATACTCCAACATCAGATATTTAGCCATAAGTCATTGTTAGAGCTTTCATAAAGTACATCAATATTGTGTCATTCTCATGAGCATGTTTTGGTGGCAAATAGGGCACACTGGTGCCACGATGGAAGACGCCATTAAAATGTTTGTGTCTTATCTTCACACAATGTAGGAGATTTGGAGCTTGCAACGGGAATGTGTGAATATACTTCAAACAGGAGAGCAATGTCCATTTCACACAATATTTGTTCCTTTTGAGCGCTGCTGTATTTCATGTGACATCTAAAGAAAACACAGATTAACGGTGGAATTATGGAACTACAGATTTCAAGGACTCCAAGAGAAACGGGTCCAGGGGGAACTGGGACCGTCTGTAATTTAGCTTGTCTATCACAGCGCTTTCATCACCTCCCTCTCAGCAGCATCCCGCCTCTCCGCTGAGGGCAGACGCTGGCACTGATGAATGAGATGAAATAACATTTGGACAGTACAAAGTCGGCGGCGTGGCCTCCCCTCTCCACTGTCCTCCTCTGGGGACTGGAGAGAATACTAACAGAGCTGGATAGACTGAGAAAGAAAGAGAGGGGAAGAAAAGGGATGAATTGTGATACTGTGTTCATCTTTCAGAGGACAAAGAATCAAATGCAAAGTGAGAGTGACCACAGGAACAAGATGGTCTTACTCATAATGACGTTTTGTAATCTCTTTTAAAACTTTTCTCTTTCTTGACGGGGACGCTATTAAAAACATTACGTCTTAGATTTCAATATTTCACTCTAAATTGTCATATGGGTTCAACGATGAAGAACAAGAAAAATAAATACAGAGAACAAAGAACAAAGAGAAAATCTGAGGAATTGAACAAGAAAGAAAGACGAAGACATGTAAAAAGACACAAATACAGCCGGAGATAAGGAAGGCAGCAGAGAGAAAGAAAGAGATGTCACCTCTTCGGGGATTGAACTTGACACGGGGCAGGGCTGAATCCTTGGATTTCTGGGGGGAACATCCATCATGCACCAGTCAGAATGAGATTGCGTCCTCCCACCCACAGCACAGCAAACATGATATCATGTTTCATTAAATAAATCAACAGCAATCTTATGTCATCTTCCATGAAGAATAATTTGAGTTGTGTAAAAGATCACGCCACAATCCACCCTCACCTTATATTACTTCCGTATATTACTGGATCCTTTAGAACCAGTTTAAAGGAAACAAAACAAAAACATAAAACAGCTACATTACAAGATAGGTTTGGCGTAATATTTTACTTCTTTTAAAAATGATGCAAAGACCAAGACCAATCCTACAAGCAAGTATATAGCCTGTGGAGCTGAAGCCTGAGCCTATTCCAGTGATTTGTGTTTGTTGTCCAGGTGTTTGTAGTTCTGTCTGTCTGTCTGTGGACAGATGACGTAAAGGCGAAAACGCATCAACCTGGTAAGATGCAGTCACAACACTTTACAGGTGTGTAGTTGAGATCGAAATGAACGCCGAATTTGAAGAAGGGTTGTGGTTTGAGCAAGGGCGCAGGACTTAGGGGGTAGGAAATGAGGAAGGGGCCAATGGACCCCCCTCTCTTTACGCCCCTGGCCCGATTTTTGGCGTTGCGGCTGGTGCCTGCCAAAACCTT
Organism: Lycodopsis pacificus; assembly: GCA_028022725.1. Taxonomy (NCBI): domain Eukaryota; kingdom Metazoa; phylum Chordata; class Actinopteri; order Perciformes; family Zoarcidae; genus Lycodopsis; species Lycodopsis pacificus. The sequence goes on from CM051689.1 coordinate 6,425,719, forward strand.
TTTGGTCATCAATTTCATCTTGTTTTGATTCACTCTTTTGTGGTACATTTCTGTTTTCAGTTTTTATTATCATTAATTTGACCTAAAAGATCAAATTAAGGTTTGATCATCGTATTAACACAGACACCCAAATCTAGGGTGAACTACGGTCAAACAACGTATCAGATTGCTTTGAATCAACACAATATTCAGTTTCCTCTGCTCACCACAAACAACAGACAGCACCTGCCTCATTAGGTTATTATACATATTTTCAACATTTGATAACAGGAAATGCTTTACAGCTTCGAGACATGGATTTACGTCGTTCTTTATTTTTGTGTTCATGTCATAAACATCAAAGCGTAACACCCCCACGCTTTATTGTTCCATCTGCAATTTGATTGATGCTCCATTACTGCATCACATCATCAGTTAAATGTCGGGGGGGAAAAAAAGAAAAGGATGCAGAGATAATGAGTCATCGGCCAAATATGTACTGCTGAGGAACAGTTTGTGCTGCATGAAGCACAGCGTGTCAAGCACCAGCTGTTAATGCATTAGATATCACCCACTCAAGATGCCTATGTATAAAGTGTGTGAAGAGAGCTGATGAAAAAGGTGGACAGACCGACGATCTGAGATAAAAAAAAAAGGGAGAAAATAATATGTTTGGGGGAACAAGGAGGTGGGTGGAGATCGGAGAGTGAGCAGACAAAGACAGACAGGAAGAGGATGAGAGGAGCAAATACAAACAAAGAGACAATTTCAAAGATGAAGCAAATCCAAAGGGGAATATGTGAAACAAAGCGATGCTGAATACTGTCATTAGGAAACAGCAAGACAGAAATATTTAGTTACTCTTCCCTCTATAACTGACACACTTGAGTCCACCAGGTGGTGCTGTTGCACTTCAACCTCAGTCAGTGAGGAAACAGTCTTGAACTTATGTGAGGAGGAGGAGGAGGAGGAGGAGGAGGAGGAGGAGGAGGAGGAGGAGGAGGAGGAGGAGGAGGAGGAGGGGGAGTTCACGCAGCAATGTTCAAAAAGATTTACACAGGCAGTGAATCTGAAAAAAATACATGTGAGAGTGGAGGTTACATAGGACACGGCTGCAATTAAAACCAGACAGCCTCCAGCTGAAGACGGCAATAGATCTGAATCAACAGGTCACAGGGACAATATATTAGCACGGAGAAGTTCTGACAAAGCAGCGGATGCACCAAGAAGAACGTAACAACGAGTGATTGCATTTCGTGAATTTAGGATGGCACTGTAATTGCATGCAGTAGTCCAGAATGACACTAAACGTGCACTGAAATAGATTTCCAAAACACAATACTCCCAAGAAAGGGTGAGAGAAGGATGCCACATGATAATGTGCTGTTAAGAAGCTGCAGATTTCATGAAAGTTGAATTTGTCGAACAGAACAACCGCCACTCCCAGAACAGGAACTGTGGTATAGGTCAAAACTAAAAATATATTTGTTCACTACAAGCCAGAGTCTAATACAGTATATCTATCATCAATGATTAACGGACTGAAAATCCCTTGAATTCTAAATAACAGGGATTGTAGGAGACATGTAAATCTCCTCCTTCACAAGTCCAGGAAAATGCCGAGCCTGTAAATGACATAATGTGCTTCTAAGTCGTGCTTCTCGCTAAATGTCATCCTTACAGAATGCCAAAAGAACATAGTCCTCAAACAGTAAAGTGTATACCCTCTAATGATGCCAATAATGTGTCGACGGAATGCTTTTTGTGATGCATTAATGTGTCCATTTGTATGATTAGTGATTTTCTTTTCTCATTTCCCTGGCCACAGTATTCCCAAATGCAGTGTATTTTTTCACCTCTATTCTATATCAGCTACAATAAATTGGAATGGCTTTGGTGCCAGGCCCTGATAATCTAATGTGAAAAAAAGCTTGTATTCAGATGAATCATTTGCACTGACATTTGACAGTCATACAGGAAATAGCCTATCAGAGAACAATATTTCCCCACCATCAGTTTGTGCTCTCAAACTGCAACTCTTGCTCGTATTTCTTCCCTCTCCGCCTCCTCATGAATTCTACAGCTGGTAGAACACAAGTCTGTTCCAGTGACGTGAAAGGGACAGATGCATCTCGCAGTTCTGAAAAAAATGAGAACTTAAATAACGTAGCCCTCTGATGTAAAATGTAACGCATTGTACCTCGACGCATGCCTTCTTTGGTATCATGGATTATGAGACAGTCCAAATAATTCTGCTCATCTTCAAGATTGCAGACATTTTGAATCTGTGTTGTGTTTGTAATCCAAGACAATTTCCATCCGAGTGTTTTTTCTGGATTTTTGCATCTGCACCACACAGTTAAAGTGTTATAAATCACCTCTACTGGCAGGGAATGTGTTATTGCATGACACAGATAATTAAAAAAAGGGTACCAGCCGAAATGACCAGATGAATTATTGGCTCTGAGAAATGATTTCAATCCTGTGCATCCCTAATTTACACTATTTCATGCTGTGCTACCACTTAACGCTGATTATAATGCTACATGCTGCGCAAAACTGATTAATTCAGCCCATCGGAAAGAGGATTTAAGGGTAGAACAAAAAAAAAAAACAACGAGGTGCTCTACATCACAGATGAACATCAAAAGTGTCTGGCTGCGGACTCGCACAGAGAGGTGGAGAGGCCGCTACACAACCACAGCAGCCACGCTGAGCCCTCCCCTGGTGCACACACAAACACGGCAAGACAAGGAAGAACACACACTCTCCTCCTGGATTCTGACAGCTTGCTGCCATTCCATAATATTACCCCTGCTGGATACTTGGAGACCAGCAACCACCCATCTCCCACGGCTCAGGATGAAGACACGGGCAGGTGATTCAAGGTGCAGAGGGAGTGCAGAGTCGTGGTCTCCAGGGACAGTGAGCTGATACAATCGACTCCTCCCGTCACTCTCCTGCTTCTACCACACACACACACACACACACACACACACACACACACACACACACACACACACACACACACACACACACACACACACACACACACTACCTGGAGGTCAGTAAGTGGACTTGCTGAGAAATGGTTGCCTTACCAAAGCATGATGTTGATTAAATTAACTCCCACTATACACACTCCCTCCTACAAGACATGTCACTCCTACTGGAGAGGGAATTAGACGAGGGAGAGAGAGAGAGAGAGAGAGAGAGAGAGAGAGAGAGAGAGAGAGAGAAATGTGAAACTGAAAGTGACAAGAGAGACAGAGAGAGAGACAGAGGAAAGCTTAATCATTTTAAGGATAAGCTGTTTGAGCCACATTCTCTGCAGCTGCAGAGAGCTGACCCGCTCTCCCTTCAAAGACAGTCAGTGGAACCGACCAATCAGTACAAAGTAATTTGACATTTTCGAAGGAAGTTGTTGCAATCAAATCTGTTTCTAAAAGCGGTTTCAATACAGATGCAGCAAAAATATTGAAGTTGCTGTAGAAAACATTGGCAGCTGGCCACTCTAGAGGTTTGAAAAACCTCAACTTCAAATATTCAGAAACACCCAACATCAGTCAAATGTGCCCCGGTCGCTCATGTTCACCAGCTCAGCTCGTCTGTGATGTTTCTTCACCAAAAAGGGATAAAAGAGGTGAAAGATCTGACGGAGTTGAGTCGAGGCTTCTCTGGATGGGACGCTCTGATGTTAATGTGACCTTCATTGTAGGGAACAGTCTGCACTTGATGAATTCAAGTTTTAATTTGAACAGTTTTTCCATTGCAGAGCTACTTTGTAATTCACACAGGGTGGTTATAATTTCTCAAAGAAACATTTTGCGGGCCAATTATTGTTACTGTACACATAACTCAAACTTCTAGAGTCTCAGTGATGTTAAGTATCAAAAGCTGAACATTGTCCTTTGTCCAAATCAATCAATGGTGGTGATGCTCTGCCAAGGCCTTCTGAGTGAATCCTCTAGAGTTAAAAGAGATGCTTGTTCATTTAACAAGTCCCGTTTTACAGGAGGCCTTTAATGCAATGCCATTAGGCTCCACCGCCCACTCTGCACATTGTAAATAGTAAATGTCCCTGCTCGCTTGCTCTTCCTTTAAAACATAAAGGAAGACATATCCTTTAAAATGTGTCTTCCTACAACAAAGGCTGTCTTCATCATAACCTTCAATGACTCCTCACTTCTTTGTCTTTTCTTGAACCTGGAGCCTTGAAACCACATTGCTCTCCTTTGTTTTGTTTCATACTTCAAAAACAAAAGGAATATCTGAAGTTGAATCTGTCTACATCACAGGCACTTTTATTTTTCATACACATTTATGAGGAACTGTTGACTCAGGATAGTATTTTTTTAACGTATATTCCACATGCGAATGCTTCACTTTGATTTGCTACCAAGTTGCTGCCGCCGTTAGGAAGTTTACCTGTTGCCCATGATTCGACTTCATTGGAGATAACAGACATCCTGTAACTAAGTCAAAAATTATAATAATCATGGCCTAACAGTTTGAGGAAACGCTGAAAGTCAATAACATATTAAAGTCCCAGCGCTAACTTCATGACAGCTGGTGTGCCAGAAGTTCTATTGCATTCCGCCTGCCATGGAGTGACGCCAAGTCAAAGATCAGGTTTCCACTGTGCCCCGGCACTTCCACGAGAGAATGAGATTCAATTAACGCTTAATATCGGCCCACTGCGATACTCCGAGCAGGTGTGCACAGCCGACGAGTGCTTGAGCTTCTTAACGTATCACACACACACACACACAAACACACACACACACACACACAAACACACACATAGACACATTTATCCAAAATTCTAAGTAATGGCTTCTGAAATAACTGAGAAGAAGAATGCTCGCTAAGTGATTGTCACGCCTCTTTGGGTAACGCTTGAACCAAAGCCAGTTGTGTACAAAGATGAACATTTCTGACAGTTTACTGTGTTTCTGGGAGTTGTTCGGAGTCACAAAGGTCTTATCTTCGTCTCTCTTTTAAATGCTACAATGGGAGACAGTGGCACATTATGAGTGGAACGCATGGCCGCATACTCTGCCCGGATGGAACAACTTTAAATGTCAGTTTGGATCAGCACCTTTGTGCCCTTTTTGTTGAATGGCAACAAGACACACTGTGGGGCATTGTGTTGTATACAAAGACACAGCGATGCTGTCTCCTGACCAGCGTAGATTTAACAGATAAATTTAGACCGTACTGTCCCCCCAAGCTGAAATTGCTCTCCACAGCACCGAACATGTCACACAGTAATACATACAACAGCACAAAGAAGATTCAATGACAGACAACAGCACACGCTCGGGTCTGTTCAGAGAGGCCTGTTGTTTACGGTAATGGCAGCGATGGCTGCCGGGGTCAGGCTTCTGCACCTCGGTGTTCTCTCAGATCGGGGGTGATTGAGCGCAATGGCCTCATTCAGCGTGTGAAATTCAATCGATTGAAAATTGAGACTACGTTAAAGGCTCAACGATGTCACTTGTGATTTCCAAATATCTTTCAAAATCTTATTGTATATTATATTGACATTGTGCATACCATGTTTGACTGGAGAAGTTTCGATACTAGTTGGTACTGGGTTATTTCAATTCAACCTTAAAGGCTATCAAGTACCAAAAACCCAGTCCGAGCAAAGCTGTTGAAGGAAGCAGCACTATATTTATGAAACAAGCTAAAACATGTCAAGAAGGTTTACCAAAATACGTGAGGGAACAAAAAAAAACAAAACACTTCAAACCTGCAGCCTTAATGCAAGCTACGACCTTCTACTTTCATACGAAACCTCTTTTAATCAGTTCATCTCATTGAAATCCATGATCACTTTCGTGAGAAAGACCCGAGCACAGCGGAGAGAAAGAAAAATAAACAAAGCCCAAGTTAACAATTTAAAATCAGCCTGTGGGACATTCTAGTTTTTTAAATCCTCTGTAATTAATACCATTTAAATCATCTGAAGTAGTGAAAGGCAGAATTTCCAAGTTCAGGATTTACCCAAGAGGGGACTAAAGTTAAACATGCCTGAGATAGCAGTGACTTTAGAGAAGACGAGTAATATACAGAGGTAGTTTTTGTAGAAGACCTAGAACGTAACTCTTCTTCTTGTTCGTGAGGACCAGCTCACTTTTTCATAGAGTACACGGTGATGAGTATGATACAGGATTATTATTCCGTAATGAAACACAAACTACAATGACGAGCTGCATTAAGTTATTTTATGGTCACAGACAAAGAGAACAGAGGACATCTCCACAGTCAAGCACAGACACGACACTTTACCATCTCAGCCACTCCTGGAACCATCTGCCCAGGTAAGCACATGACAAAGCAGACATGCTTTAACACACACACACACACACACACACACACCGGCAGAATCAAATACACAAATATTATGTTTCTTTTCTTTTTACCAGGACACAAAATCCGGACAGTCATCGTCAGCACAAATAGCCAAAACATAAAACAGGCGTTTTCCTTCAGGTACCATGCTAGAAACATCCTCCCCCTTCCAAAATGTCATTTCTATTCATTGCATTCCTCCTTCAGGAACACAATGAACGTGAGCTGGAACCACACAGGAAGATCAGCCAGGGCTAATTCTGCCTCTGTGTCGGACAACTCCATTAACCATAATCCCCCTTTTGCCGCTCCTGAGGTGAACGCAACACACACAGCGGCTATTGAGGAGGAATTAGGCTTCACGTTGAGGATTTACAGCCTGATGTCATGAGGGGACACGCAGTTGTTGGTGCATTTTGAAAGAGACGGAGAGGAATGTGGAAGATATTAATGAAGGTGGACGTTGAAATGATTCATGAATGAAAAATGTGACTTAGCTCCTCCGTGATATGAAGACCTTGCAAGATGTATTCTTAATGCCCACATTCTGAACTTGTACATTTGAGCCGTGTACGTTTAGGCCCACTCATCCAGGTTCTTGAAGAGTTTAAGATGAACATGGAAAATTATGCATGGAAGCAGAATGTCAGCTTAATATTCTGAAAGGTAGCCTACTTTGAAGGCTGGGGAGATTTCAGAACAGGTTTGAATATTAAGAGAAAACGTAACAGTTGTTTTTTTTTTGCTCAGATCCAAAACATGTCAAAGGATGTTTTTCATCTCTATGCCTCAAGATTTTGTTCCTTGAAAATAATGTATGTTCTTCTTCAACCGAACATCTGTTCTCGAGTAAACACAGGTCAAAGGGGACGTCATCATAATCATGTATTAAATCCACAGTGTAGCTATTGGTCTCAGAGGAAAACATGCAGTAAACTCTTTTTCTTTTAACAAACACCAGAAACAATTGTCTTTTCACTTGTAAGTGCCATGAAACAATTCTGAAGATTTGAGGTTTAATAGTTATAAAAAATACACAAAATCCTTCAGGAAAATTAGATCTCTGTCTTTCTTAAACATCAAGTAAGATTAAGAGCAACGATTGTATGATGAATCCTGTTCCTACAGCTTCATATTCTCTGCACCACAGGTGGCAGCTGCAGGTTGTGGTTCAGCCTGAAGCAGGCATCTGTTCCTCAGCCCAACGGAGCCAATTCAGAAAGCGAAGAGACAATTCATCTCCTGGTGATTCATCATTATGTCGCCGTAACAACCGTAGTATTTATGTAACAATGTCAATGTAGAATGTTCAATACAAAACAGGCTTTTATAATTCGATGCCTGGCTATATTTCTGAGAAACTGGGACATCTCGCCTATATTTAACTTTACCGTTCTTTTTTTTTTTTCTACAAATGGGTTCATCTGCTGGATCCTTGCCAGAAGCTTTCTCTACAAAAAGCATCCAGTCTGCCGATACTCCATAAAATGAACGTAGAGAAATAATCCACATGGGTGATGTGAATGTTACCATATCAAAGCACTAAACCATACGGATGTACTATTTAAATAACTGACTTCACTGTTAAAAATGTATTACGAATAAAATCTTTCAGGAATTGTGTAACTCTGGCAATCACATTAGAGTCTGGTCGTATGTTTCACGTTTACCTTTTTGAAGCGGACAGAAAAACACCTTTGCAGTTATATATCATGAGCGCCCACATTACACACCCAGCATAGCAGCAACAGCATTTATTCAGAGCAGTGTTTTTACCTATCTGTAAAATTCAAAACACATTCAAGAATTACAGAATATCCACCTGTTCTTATTCCCAACTCTTCACAAACTGACGTTACTTAGTCTCCGTTATAGGTGATGACGATAACCTCTCTACGCGACATGCTTGCTTTGCTTTTGTCTGTCAAAGGACGTGTCACTTTGTTTTAAAAGGTGCATATCAATAAAGTTTTTATAATAACGTAGGTAACTTCAAATAAGCCAACGTTGTGTGTTGGTTTCACACTGGACATGAGCAACTGTCTCCTGGGTGAAAGTCCCATTGTTGCTTTTTATACTACGTCAGTTGCTCTGAGCAACTAATATTGCTATGATTGGGTTTACATTGTATTTACTTGAAAGCCTGGCCCTCTGTGTATCAGACACAGAGGGCCGTGATTAAACGTCCCTGGGAATGAGACTGGGCGGAGAATATAAACGTGTATTTTTCTTATTTTCTTCATCAAATACAGTAATATATTGCCACTTGCTCGTTTCTTGCATTTGCTTACTTCCAACATTAAGAGGGATTTGCGTTGTTGAGAGAGTATGTTTGAATTTATTTATTTATTGTGAGCTTCGGGTTTTACACAAAGAGAGCAATAGTGATAACAACATATCACCAGTGGAGTCAGAGCTTTTCTTTCTGGCTGCATTGTGTTCTGGTATATTGAGGCGACTGTCAGTGGGGAAATTAATATCTCACTTTCTTCATGATGGATTTCTCCCTGTACTATTGTATGCTGGAACAAAGTATAGCCCGTCTTTGTCTGCAAGAAAGGGACATTTAAACTCTGAAAATGATTGATGATGTCATTTTTGATGCCTTTTTTATTCATTATTCATTATTAAGCTTCTGCTTTGTTCCAGTCTAAAGAGCTATTTATACATCAATCCACATGTCAAACATTTAGTTTCTACACTTTACAGAAGCATGTCAGAACAATATCACGGACAAGATACATGCAAGGAGACTCCAGTTGTGCAGTTGCTGCCAAAGCTCCACAATGAGTTTGACGAGGGGAAACCCACTGCTACCCGTTAAAGTGGGCCTCATTCAGCAAATGAAACAACCACAGTAATTCATAAAAGAAGACATGCGATGTTAGCATGATTTCAAAAGCTAAACTAATAAATCCATACGCTGATCGTGAAGTGTGTTGAGGAAGCAATCTTATAATTGATCTGTATGACATGGAAGAGTATTAGGACCAGGCATAAAGGGACAAAATAGCATAGTGTAAATACCATTTTGATAATAAAGTCAAAATGTTGATGATAAGTTGAATAACCAACTAGAGAATGAAGACAAATGTCAAGAATAAATGTAAGACTTCTGAGATTAAAGCACACAACCAGCATTAGCACTTATACTGACATTTTGATTTTATATACATCAAGGTGGGTATTTTTGCCTGCTTAATTGATCAGAAGCTATTAAAGCTGCTGTGTACTTTCTTTGTGAGCTCTCTGTGACATCAGAAGCATTACAAGTGCTGCATTAATGTCTTTAATCTTCATACACTTCTTATGAAACAGTTCCCAAAAATACCTTCTTTGTCCTCATTATGCCATGTGGCAAATCTTTAACTTTGCAGTTGAAAGTGTAATTGATATTCTGTTTTTTGAACAAAAAGAATAATGGACTTGAAGTTTTTTCTCAGATTCTACTTCGTATTTAGTTTCTGTTCCACAGTTTCAAACAGAAGATGCCGTGCTGCGTCTATAATGCTTGTTAGATGTGTTGGAATGCTGATTGAACTGGAAACGCTCCTCCTGGGCTGTATATTGATGCACACAGTGACCCCAAAGAAATGGCCACACAAAGGCTGAACTAATCCTAAGCCTCTCCATTTATATGCCAGTATTGGCTGAGATGACATTGTACCTTTTACAGCAGGGTGACAAAAGCAGGGTGACACCTTGTTTCACAGATCTGACCAGCGTCCACTGTTTCTAAAAGACCCTGACAACGAAACATTTTCTGATTCTTTCTCTGGGCAATGGGATCCAACAATAACACACAATTTTCTGCAGGAGTTAGAACCGTTTTTCTTATTTCTCACATAATCGATTTCTATATTTGTGCCTTTGTCGTGGCTTTTCTCACTGGTTTCATGTTAGTGGGACAGAATATGATTGGAAAAAGGTGATTTTAATCCCATTTTGATCACATTTAGATAAAAATACGACACGTTTTCTGGCGCTTTTTTGGCCAAATTTGACAGCCGTAATAACCATGGGTATCGCTAGCACAACCAGGACTAAAGTGACGATTGTAACCTAAATGTTTTGCAAAACTGTCTTTGGGTTGGGTTGGGTTTTGCTTGCGTGCACTGCATCCGTGCTGATGCCTTTCTAAATGTGTGATTTCCAACCTGAGGCCACGGGTCAAATCATCATTTTGGAGGTGTTGGGATATTTTTGGGATATGAGAAAAAAAGAAATTATATATATAAATACAAATGGTGCGTTTTGTTAATGAGCTCAGTGAAATGCTGATAAACTCCCCTGGCTATCTCACCTCTGCTCCCATTTCAGTCAATGTCAACCCCCTCCTCTGGCACATCTGCTCCAGGACCTCTCGTCTCACCCTGTAATATCCACCGCTGATGTGCATGGCTAGAGCAGATGGCGTGTATACACTCACACACACACACACACACACATATAGACATGGATGCACACACACACACACTTTGTACACACAGGCCCTTGTTTGTTTCCTCTTTTAAAGGGGTGGAAGTCAGCTGAGATGGAGCTAGAGGATGGCGAACTGGACAAACAGTGTTGCGGGGTGAGATTAATCAGTACACCGTGTTGGGCTGCAGGTTACACCGGGGTATGAGGCCATTTTCAATGCCTGATTAGATTCGATGGCTTCGCTCGGCCGTCCTGTTCCATTAGAAGTCGGGCTCACAAGGCAGCAGCAACAGTTCAAGGACATTGGAAAATGCAATGCTTGCAATACGGGAAACTGAGGAGATGGATGGATGATTTGTCTGTGCGGGTGTTGCAGTGAAGTGATGACCAAGCAAAGGTGCATCATGAAGGCTTGTCTGTCAGATTAGCAGTTTTGATTTTAATTGGACACAACATATAGCTCACTTCCTGTTCCTGGATGTTTGCTGGCAACTTCTTTCATGCATTATAGTGAAACTCTGTCAGTCAAATGACCGCACTGATGGCCTTGATCTAAAAAAAGATGTATGTAAGAAATACATGGCTCATTGAAACAACAGCTGTATCTTGCTCGAGGTTTTTTTTTGGGAAATGTGTCCACACTCCGGACTCGATAAATACCGACATTTGATGAACATTTGTTCGGTGAATATTTTTAAGAGATTATCGACAAACAAGTACAAATTTGATTAATTTGTTATTTTGCTAAAAATGAATCGCATGCTTGGCACTGTGTCCTCTTGCATCAATAACAAAACAACACATCTTTAAAACAATACTGAGCATAGCTTGTGGCTGGTCCACCACAGTAAAGACATACTGCACACAATCATTTTTACAAAAAAAAGAGTTGTCTGCGTTGACACTTAAAGCAAGAAACATATGCAACGCAACGAGGCTCCTTCATGGCCAGGGAGGTAAGTGACTGAATGGGGCTGCTTGCAGATGGAGAGTGGGTGGAGAGAGATTCATTGTGAAGCGACGGAGTGGGTGAGATGGTCGGAAGAGGTCTGTCGCACAAAGCGCAGACGCACAACTTTGCTGCTACAGGGAGCAGGTGTGCGGAAGCGATGCATTAATGTTGAATGGAGAAACAGATGCTGAAATATACATCACAGCATGATTGCTATCCATTTAGTGTGTGTGTGTGTGTGAAGTGTACTCCATGTTGCTGTTTTAATGGGCACGAGGAAATCTGTCTGTAACGTAATGTGAATATTGTAACTTCAGTAAAGTCAATCAAGCTTATTGTTGCAATAATTACACAATAAGTATTTTTGCTTCTTTTTTTCCGCTGCCTGCATGTTTTCTAGTTTGTGGTGAAAAGCTATATAAAACCTGTCGTGCCAATGTACATCCCTTAACATGAACACGGGCTCTACAGAGATGTTCTATGTTGTTCAATAGGATCTCGACTGTGCTCATCATCATACAAAAGAGGCAGACGCAGTCTCTTTGGTCCTGAATTGCCTTTTAAGTTTGTTAGAAGCAGCTTCACCTGTTGTTGATGAACTTAGTCTTGATTGAATGTTCACATGCTGCTGGAGATCATTTTATATGTATTGTCCTGTCCTCATTTCCGAAGTAAGTAAGTAAGTGAGTAAGTAAGGAAGCCTCCTACAGCACTCGGGCTGTCCCATAGCTCACTGTCCGCTCCGGTCCCTTCAACAGCCACATGTCAAAACTTCTCCCTCAACAGGGTCCGGCGCTCCCTTCCGAACTTCACACCGGTACCACGGAGAGTTCCAGCGCCCAGCTCCGTCCGTCCTCAGTCTTCCACTCCACCGTCGCAGGTAAAGATTTCTCCTCCGATCACGCCACCTCCCACCACGCTTATCGTTGGAGACTCGAACGTGAGGAGAAAAGCTGCGGCTACCTTTTGCTTTCCGGCCGAAAAGGCAACTGACATCCTGGAAAGGTTTCCCCCACATCGTGGCCAAACAACCACATGATTTTGTAACTATGCACCATTTCCTCTAAAATCGAATCTGAAATTAGACAAATTGTCTCATGAATGTGATTTGAAGGGCTTTCATTTTGAAACGCTACATCAGAATGTGCTGGTTCTGTCTGAGTGACACCTTGAGGCTCCACGCTTTATAAATATATTTTACTTACTCATTTCCTTGTAGGCAAGATAACTGACCATTCTCACTACCGGGAATTTATTTGGCCAAATGGATGAATCGTGATATCAGAATCTTCATCAATACTTGATAAATCTTTGAAACCTGCACTGACTGGTTTGGGCCATCTTCTGCTATATTATGAATCTTCCAGACCTCTCTGGGACATGTCTGCTTTCTGTCCCCAGAGTCCCCAGAGTCAAAACGAAACATGTAGAAGCAGCGCTCAGTTTTTAAGCATCGCATATCTGACGATACTCCCAGAATAGTCACAGACCTTTTGATTCAGGGCTGAAGACCTTTCTGTTTGCTGCTGCCTTTTAAAGAATCATTTCTTAAACTGCACTTTAACTTTTATTCTTACACTTTATACCTGTCTTATTCTATGTTAGCATGTTTTTGTTTCTCTTGTGTTTTTATGTATGATTTTAATCATACATAAATGTTCTTTTAGAATGTGTTTCCTTTGCATTTTGTCTTTTGATGTTTTATTTTCGATGTTTTATGTAAACCATTGTTGCAGACATGTGCTATATAAAATAACTTGCCTTGCCTTAGGGTGCACTGCTTTCTTCATTGGTACTGGATGTGCTGTAAATCATGAAGTGCCAGGTTTTATCCCCAAAGATGCAGATTGGACAGAGTCGCTCCTACTCTGTGAAGTTATAGCTAGTTAGTTGATAATAAAAATATAATTATATATAAAAATATATATTTTCCATAAGTATAAGTTATACTCTCTTGTCTTTGCCAATATATCGTAGATAAGGATCATATAAGATAAAGACATATGGCAGAATATTTCAAAATTAGCTAACTTTATTTGTCAGAATACACAAATGTGCAGTTGCTCTTGGTTCAAATGTTATGCTACAGATAAAACCCCTTCACGGTTACTCTTGTCCAATTACCCGAGCAGCTTTATGCTCCGTGACATGCAGAGTACAGTCTGCGAAGGAACCCCAGACAGCTGGAAGCGTCTAAACATACTTTCATGTTTTGAAGCAAATCTGAGCGAACAGCATTATAACAGCTAACAGCAAAGACATCTGGCTTCTCCGAGTCTCTGTGACTTTCTGTGTTGCTCTCTTTGTCTTCATCTGCCTCCCCATCACCTTACATGGCATTCATTAATTATCAATATAAATGTAAACTGTATGCCCTTCTCTACCTCTCATCAGGTGCTTTGATTTAGAAATTCTTAAAAGTTGTCCAGCTTTGTACCTGATGATATAAAATGGTCATAATGGATGCGACTTTGTCTCAAACCTTTCACCATCTCCACCTTGACAAGCTAACGACAAGCGCCACACAACTTGCTAGTGTAATGAAGTACTCAAAGTCCCGTGCCGCACTCTCATACTCTCTCTTTCACCATATTGTTCCATCTTTCTTTGAACACCTTTCTCTGTGCTTGTTTCATTGTCCATTATCCCTTTTTTCCCAGTGCTTCCCTATATAATTTATTTTTTTACCGAAGAGTTTATAGACGCCTGGATGCACCCAAAACCCCGGGCAGGCAAAGCAGCTCGACCGTGGAGCTGCTCGGCGGAGGCAAGAAACTGCAAAGCTGCAATAATGACGTCCCTGAATATTTTAGACACAATTTATTTTTAATCCGCCGGCTGGAAATCAGAGTGATTCAGTCCCATATTGTGGCCCCTGTGGGTGTTTTGTTGCTCATGCTTTTTTAATGACCACACTTGTGTCCATCCAGAGGGAAGGGGCGAGCTGGGGATCAGTATACTGTCATATCTCTCTCAAGGTAAAGGACATGAAAAGTCAGCTGGGAGTTTGATTACAAGACGAGATTCCTCCATTTTGAAAAAAAAGAGCCACCTGTACCTCTAAAATGAGTGA